>CM051234.1:602505880-603814630 GCA_027917425.1 Gastrophryne carolinensis
TCAAATAGCTATACAAATAGGCCTCAGCCCAGGGCTGGCTCCAGGTTTTTGGACCCTTGAGTCTCAGTGGGCTCCTTGCGGTGTGGTATGACACTACATACATGGTGGTATAGTTTTATTTACAGTATTTATAGTGAATATAGGAATAGAAGGAATGACAAAGTATAGAAGGAATACGGAAAATAAAGGAATGACAGAAAGAAAGAGAAAAAAAAAATAAAAGGAACAGAAAAAAAAAAATCAGGGAAGTGAGAAAGGAAAGACAAACAATAGAAAGAAATACATAAAGAATTACACAAATAAAAGAATCAAACAGAGAGCAAAAATATAGAATGAATAACAGAAACAAAGAAATAGAATGAACAAATGACAAAAAGAAAGAATAAAGAGGAATGATAAAAAAAGAGAAAGCAGCGAGAAGGAATGAGAGAAAAAAAATACAGGATGGGAGGAAAGAAAGAAAGAATAGAAGGACTGACATAAAAAAAGACAATAGAAGGAATGACAAAAAATAATTGAAAGAAAGAAAGGAAATAACAGAAAGCACAGATGAAATAAAGAAACAAAGAATAGATGGATGGAAAGAAAGAAAAAAAAGGAAAGAAAGAGCATCCCCGGCTCCCCTGTGCAGTGTGCGCTCTCCTGCGCCCGACCGACCGTTCTGAACCGCTGGGCACAGGGAGAAGCCGGGGATGCGAAGATAGCGCTACCAGACCCGCAGGGATCAGGTAAGATCACCGGTGCCCCAAGGGGGGTTAACACATCGGGCCATCCGATATAGGATGGCTAGTAGCCAGTCCTGGAATCCTTTAGATTCCTGGGGTGATTGGTCCACTTTAAAGTGGAGCAAAACCCAGGATTTTGACTCTCCTGTGTTTTGGTCCTTTCCCTTGGGGCACCCTGATCGGGGGTGCCCCGCTGTGTGAGACCCCCCAGATCAAGCCCAACTCACCTCTCCCCAGTCCTATGGCGCATGCACGGCCGCTCGTCCAATCAGCGTGCTCAGAGCCACTGACGTCCTGTTGTCTAAGCCTTTGTCTAAGGCCAGCGGCTCAGAGCACAGTGGTGGCCGCATCCCCCGTTTCCCTCTAACAGGGAGAGGGGATGCGGCCGCAGCTCACGCATGCGCCATTGGGCTGGGAACGAAGGTAAGTGTATGGTCAACCTGGGTTGGTCTCACACAGCAGGACATCCCGATTTTGGCGATATTTGTCCTTTAAAGTGGACCAAAACCCACAGGGATCGGCCTGGGAATCTATAAATATATATATATATATATTTTTATATGGCAATACATATATAAGGAATATATAAAGAAAAGATAACTGTACCATTATTTTTCATTATGTCCGTCTCCAGGAAAAATCGGAATTCATATTCTCCTCCCATAGATCCAGACTGAAGGAAGTGCGTTCCGTACTTGTCGATGAGCCTTCGGTAGGAGCTGTATTCATAGACGGACGGGAGATGGACCAGCTCTTTCCAGAAAGGTTCGGCCAGGTTTAACTGTTCTGCATTCTTATTTATGAACTGAGCCACTTCCACAGTATTCCTGATAACCAGATATTGGTAACTCTGCCGGGAAGAAGCGTCAGTAAGTCACATGGTATGGCCCAACCGGAACTCAGGGGTGGACATGGAGGCCGATTCATTACTAACGCCAGGTATCGGCAGATGAGAGTCTGTATAGCGGTGCTTAGAGCGACCGCTAGTAGACACTGTAAACAGGTATCGGGCGCTGTAACATAGCGCCTCAGTCGCTGTAGTAACCTGGCCGGCATTGATGAATGTGATGTACATTGGGTGCTGTAACACCAGTGCAGCGCTGCAGGGAACGAAAGGTAGCGACTGACTCTCGGCGCTCCACACCATACATCAAAAAACTACACACACACACACACACAGCGTCTGCGCTCTAAATCTATTCGCTATAGCATAGAGCGCCAGACGCTGTGTGATTAATGTTTTTGAACACATATCCACCAGTAACAAAGCGTAAAACACATGGAATGACATTGTTTGAACACTGGGACAATAAAACAATTTGGATTGGTTATGGAAGAATACAATCTCCCCGAACTGAAAATTCACAACTAGCACAACTTTATATAAGACCCAGTCTTGATTTAGGGGAAAAACAAATATATAATATATATTTTATTTATTTATTATGTGTGCGTGGCTTTTCTTTATTAGCTGTATAATATTATATATATATATATAATTTAATATACAGCTAATAAAAGAAAAGGCATGAGACACGCACACATAATAAATAATATATATATATATTCTTATGCCTTTTCTTTATTAGCTGTATATTGGTAGGCTGATTCATTAGCGGCAGTTAATAGCAGATGAGCGTCTGTACAGTGGCCCTAAGATCAGCCGTGAGTCGCTTGTACAGAGCTCCTCAGCCGCTGTAGTAACATTGCCGGCATTGATGAATTTGATGTGTGAGTCGCTATAACACCAGTACAGAGCTATATGGGAGCGAACAGTAGCGACTGGTCAGTGTGAGCGACTCAAACCATATTTATCAAAAAAACAGCCTCACACAACACCAGTGCTCAAAACTGTGTCGCTGTAGCCCAGAGCACCGGAGGATGTGTGATTAAAGTCCGTTTTTGAATACATATCCACTAGTAACAAAGCGAAAACATGGAATTACATTGTTATTACATTGTGATATTTACACTTTAATACCAGACCAGTAATGACAATTCTGCATAAAAATATAAAAAAGCAAAAATGTATTTAAATAGGCCAGGGGAGGTCAAACAATGATTTGATACAAAACAAAAATAAAAAAAAAAACCCTGTTTAAAGAGAAGAAAGGTAATGTCCATTGAAATGTATGGGAGAGTGACAGGTAGCGACAGGTAATACCAGGCTCTCTGAAAGCCAGAGCGCCGCCGGGATCCGCTGAGCCGTCTGTGATGATGAATCGGTCGCTACGTGTCGCTGTAAGAGGCGCTCACCAGATTCAATTTCATAAATGTGGTATTGCATGTCGCGGCCGGCGTTCACCTGCCGCTACCTGTTGCTTCCAAGGCACCACCTGCCGCTATCCCCTGATGAATAAAGCCCTTAGTCACCCGGTGTCAGTGTTGGAAGGCCAGGTCAGCATTGGGGGTGTATTGGGTGATGTATGGCAGCCTGTTACCTTGTATCGCTCTTCGCTGGTCTGTTTAGGTATATCTGCTTTTTCCCCATAGTTAGAATCCACTTTATAATGGTGGCTTGTCTGGCGGGCCCAGCTGCTGTTATAGAAGTCATAAGTGAAATCATTCTTTGCTGACACCTGGGAAGAAATTAAAAAGGTAACAGATACAATGTAAACAATAGCCGAGCACCTGTATAACAATAGCTTAAAATGCTGCATTCTTCTGATGGCCGGAGTTCTTCCTTAATGTGGACCAAAACCTGTGTTTGGTCTGTGTGTCCCCCCTGGTTCACAGTGACTGGAAATAGACAGAGACTGGCACAGAGCGCTGGGAGTGGCATCCAGAGGCTTTTACAGGGTTAAAGAAGACCTTAAACTGGACCTTCACCAAGATTTATTGAAAAGCCCAAACCCTTAAAAAACTATTCCCCAGCATCTAAAATTAATATATTTTAAGTTTTTAGTCATTTATTTATTATTCTTTCCCCCACTGGGCTGCAACTCTGTTATGGACTTTAGGATACGGGCGCCGCCATCTTGACTCAGAAGCATCACACTTACAGGGGGCAGGTTATAGCTGTGCTTTGCTCAGACAGAGCAGAGCTGGGGTCAAGAAAAGGTCAGCAATCCCAGAATGCAGAGCAGCACAGTCAGAAGGCACTTCCCGTTTGCAGGCTGCCTGATGTTCCATGAGCCGCCATCTTGGATGTTTAAAGGCTCATAACATGCAGTAGATGCAGGTAGGATGATTTTTAATGTGGGCAATCTGTATGTACAGGGTGTGGGAAACATATAAGATAGACTCTTATTATATTCAGAGTGAAGGTCCGCTTTAAGTATAGTGAGAGCTGGCTGCACAGAACCCTCTGCCTGACTCTGCTTTAACCCTCGGAAGCTTGCAAGCCACACAGCAGGTGCTTGACTGTGCTAGCGTTCCATACGCCTTCAGCTGACACCAACCCACCCACACTCCCAAATAATGGAGCCAACAACCACTTCTTCGGAATTAATGAAATTTTAATCGGCCACAGCCTCAACATAAAAAACAATAACAAATAACAATGCACTCCTGATCTCCCCGATCCAGGTCTGAGATTCCGCCATACCCCAACTACCAACAGGAGGGGACGGGAGGCGGAGCGAAGGCTCAACTACCTCCCGAATCTGAAACAGAAGCCGATTCGTGAGCCCGGCCGCATCCCTCCTAGGCCTGGTAGCGCAACGGGGCTAACTGCCAAGATCCACCTTACCCCCTTTCCTTTGTCCCTCCCCTCCCCTTAAACTCAGTCACCTATCCTCCTGGCCCGTTTTAGCTGCTTCCTTGTAACCTACCCCCACTTTCCGTGCCATCTCAGACCCGAACCGAGCAGAGGAGACCGCCAAAGCTGTGACGAGTAAAATACAGTAAACAATGTATGTACAACAATCCCCCGATACATACGCATTGACACATATACCCCATAAATACCCCACAAATTATACATAACCAAAAGCAACTTCAAGTATCCTGTTAACTGAACAAATGTCAATAAATATATATTAATCTTCTTTCTCCATTCTTATCGTTTGTTGAATTATATATTATATAAAATATATATATAAAACTACCCCAAAACACCAACCAGCCTTCCGCTGCGACCAATCGACCATTCCATCACCCCCCCAAAAAAGGGTGGGCGAGTAGGAAAGCATGTTCCAGGGAAGAGATCGGGGGCCAAAGTGGAAGAGGAGGGGGGGGAACCAGCCCCTTTATACTCCCCCCTCCCCCTCCCCTGAGGTCACTTCCCCCGATTTCTTCCCCCAATCCCATAGGCTGGTCCAGCAGGAAGCGCAGGCCAGTCATGGGGCTGCCAACCTTAAAAGGCCGACGCCCTTCTTACCAATGGTTGGAGATCCCTGGGTTTTAATTTATTTGATGTGTTTTTGATGTATAAAGCTGAACAAGACGTTACTGTTGGTTGTGCTGCTTTGTGAAGCTCCGGGATAGCACCACCCCATAGAACATGTTATCCACAGGTGGTGATCACTGTAACGTGTGCTAACCGCACTCGCTCATTGAGGGGCCGCATATGGATAGCTTCCAGGTTTGTCATACACTGGGCGGCTAGGGGGAAAACACACCCATTGCTATTTAAAGTGGACCAAAACCCAGGATTTTGATTATCCTTAGTTTTGGTCCTTGCCCCCAGGGCCCCCCAATTGGGGTGGCCTGCTGTGTGTTACCCCCCCCCCCCCCAGGGCACCGAAACCAACTCACCTTTTCTTGGTCCTACCATGCATGCACACCCGCTCGTCCAATCACAGCTGCATCCCCTGCTAACCCTTTAATAGGGAGCGTCCTGCTAGAGGGTTAGCGGAGATGCGACCGCGGCTGGCGCATGCACCGTTGGACCGGGAAAGAAGGTATGTGTATATAAGACCTGGGGGGTTTCACACAGTGGGACTTCCCGATTTTGGATGTCCCAGGAAGAGGGAAGTGATCACAAAACCCAGGATTTTGACTATTCTGGGTTTCATTCTGTGCCCCGGGGGGGCATCCTGAATTAGAGGAAACCCCCAGATCATCCTGTAAAACTCACCTCTTCACAGTCCTAAGGCCCATGCGTGGGCTCTCGTCCAATCAGAGCCGTTTTCTGTGCATATGTTTACATGCCGAGCTCGGCAATCGGGAGCACAATGTTTACATCGCCAAGGGTGCCAAGAAGCAGGCGAGTTCTGCGGTGCCCGAGGGGGTTTCACACAGCTGAGTATCCTGATCTGGGATCTCCCCAGGGAGGGCTGGCCACAGGGGGTTTAGTTCCGCTTTAACGGTGGCAAGAGTGACTTATAGGAAGGAGCTGGGTATATTTCATAGTGAGTACCTTGGGGCAAGGGTCCTCAACTCTCCTCCTCAAAGCCCACTAACAGGTCATGTTTTGCAAATTTCCCCTCAGATGCACAGGTCGAGTAATTAGAGCTATAGAGACCACAATGTGGAGACCCACAAAGCATTACATGTTGGGGGCCTTAAGGAGAGGGTTGGGACCAATGTTTTGGGGTATTCTAATTTTTTACTAAATATTGTATAGGATATCGCCTATCTGGATTTTAGCAAAGCCTTTGACACTGTACCATATAAAGAGCTCATAGATAAGTTATTGAAGGTAGGACTCAATCCCTGGATAGTTCAGTGGATTTCCAGTTGGCTGAGGGATCGGTATCAGAGCGTTGTTGTAAATGGCGTGCAATCTGAACAAAGGCGAGTTACAAGTGGTGTGCCGCAAGGCTCTGTCCTGGGCCCCATTCTTTTTAATATATTTGTAAGTGACATAGGAGAAGGCTTGGTAGGAAAAGTTTGTCTGTTTGCTGATGATACAAAGGTTAGTAATAGGGTGGTTATTCCTGGAGGTGTCTGCAACATGGAAAATGATTTAGCGTTACTGGATAGATGGTCAAAACTGTGGAAACTAGAGTTTAATGTCTCTAAATGTAAAATCATGGGTAGAAGGAATCCCTGCTCTGAGCACCGTATGGGCAGCACTGTGTTAGCCAGGACCTCGGAGGAGAGAGATTTAGGGGTACTGATTACTGATAGCTGCAAGATGAGTGGACAGTGTAGCCAGGCAGTGGGAAAAGCAAGCAGGATGCTCGGCTGCATAGCTCGAGGCATCACCAAGAGGAAGTTTGTGATGTCGCTGTATAGAGCCCTGGTGGGGCCACAGCTAGAATACTGTGTGCAGTTCTGGAGACCTTACCTGCAAAAAAACATTATTCAAATAGAACAGGTCCAAAGGCCGGCAACAAAAATAGTGGAAGGACTTACTTATCAGGAGAGACTTAAAGAACTAAATTTGTACAGTCTGGAGGAAAGAAGGGAGAGGGGGGACATGATGGAGACCTTTAAATATGTGAATGGATTGAATAAGGTTCAGGAGGGAAGTGTTTTTAAGAATAACCTTAATGATAGAACAAGGGGGCACAACCTGAAGCTAGTCGGGGGGAAGATCAGGAGCAATGTTAGAAAATATTATTTTACAGAAAGAGTAGTAGATGCTTGGAACAAACTTCCAGCAGAGGTAGTTAAAAAATCAGCAGTCACTGAATGTAAACTTGCCTGGGATAAGCACACATCTATCCTAAGATAAAGAGAACATACAGTATACACATAAGGGCAGACTAGATGGACCGTATGGTCTCCTTCTGCCGTCACCCTTCTATGTTTCTATGTTTCTATTGTTTGATCGTTGCACTTCATGATTTCTGTGTGGCTAGCGAAAATCTTGGGTTTTGTTCCCCTTTAATTATGTACTAAAAAATTCTTCATGACATGTTGTTATAAAAATAAATACCTTGATAAGCTTACCTTAAAGGTGTAGGTGAGGACATTATTACTTAGCCTATAGTAATCTCTGTTCTCAGCGCTGTAGACTTTCCAGCATCGTCCACCATAACTGTTCGTGTGGATGACATTGCTTGTTTTACGTTGCCCTGTGACGGCATCAAATCTGAAAGAAGATGGATGTTGGAATCTAGATCACTGTACTCGGGGCCCAATGAGGGTTGCCTTTGCGCATGTGAGGTGGTTGTGGTTGACTGTTATGTTTTTACTTTTATTCCCTCTACTTTCCAAGACCACCTATGCTAGTTCAAAGGGTAGGGGGACCTCAGGACACCTTCTGTCCGATTACCCGTACACCCACTGGATACAGGGTGCAGAAGAACCTGGTGTTCATGGGCATAGCCAAAAGCATACAGAGAACACAAACCCAGTATGCCTCACTGCTTGGCGCTAACTGGGCTACACATAGCTCTACCTACCAAATTTTCAGGTTGGGAAAGAGGGGCATTTGGTAAATTAGGCCACGCCTCCTCATTGAGGGATGGATAGGAGATGTGGTTAGGAGGGTGTAACAGTTAAAACAATAGAAACACTTTGAATATGCAAATGAATGATTTACCGATGCAGATCTGCATGTTACACCTCAAAGAGGGACAAATGAGAACAGGAGGGACAGGGGGACATGAACCCAAAAGTAGGGACAGTCCATCCAAATCAGGGACACTTGGAAGGTATGCACATAGAGGAGGAGTGAGGTGGCCTATGCGCTAACACCCCCTCCATTCCCTGCCTCCAAAGCAGAGGCGGGATTCAAAAATGTAACTACCTGTTCTCTATACATAAACATGGCAAGAGCTTCACATATTTAGATTTTTATAATACGATGCATACAATCTAATAAACAGCAAATTGTGCAATGCTATTAAAATGTGTCTAAGCCATATTAAAGTGGACCAAAACCCAGGATTTTGACAATCCGGTATTTTGGTCCCCCGATCAGGGGTACCCTGCTGTGTGAACCACCCCCCCCCCCCCCCGCAGATCGCTGCAGCCAACTCACCTGTCCCACGGCGCATCTAATAGCGATGGCTCTGACGGCCGCACCCCCTGCTTCCCTCTAGCAGTGCACGTGCCCGCGCCAGGCATTTGTGAATGACCGGCGCAGACATGCTCCCTGTTAGAGGGAGACGGAGGATGCGGCCGTCAGAACCGCTGCTCTTAGATCTGTGCAAGCAGCTCTAAGCTCGCTGGCGGCCGCATCCCCGCTATGCCTCTAGCAGGACACGGGTCCGTGTCAGCCATTTGTGCCCGGCGCAGACCCGTGTCCTGCTAAAGGGAAAGCTGGGATGCTGCCGCAGCTTGCGCATGCCCCGTTGGACCGGGAAGCAAGGTAAGTGAACGGGGCGACCTGGGGGGGGGGGGTTTAAATTACACTCACATGTGTTATTTCTTCCACCGCAATATGGCAGGGTTACAGCTTGCCCTGTGAGAAAGGGGCGTACATACCATAGAGGCAGCTGCTATCAGGCCTGTAGCAGAAGGGGACCCTGTGTACGCGGCCTTCCCCGTTTCTAGGTTACCACACCCAATGCATGGGGCCATAGATTTGTCCTTGCCCCTGCGGCACCCGGATCGGGTGTGTGAAACCCCGCAGATCGGAGAAACAAACGCACCTCTTCCCGGTCCTACGGTACACGCATGGCCCATTGTCCAATCAGAGCGCTCGGATCAGCTCACGTCGGCGTGACTAAGCCTCCACAAAGGTGAGCGTCTCCAAGTGTGCTAACGACCACATCCCCTGCTACCCTGTAACAAGGAGCGTGCCCGCAGGAAACACCTGGCGCTTGCGCTGTTGGATCGGAAAGAAGGTAAGTGTATGGGGCGACCTGGGGGGGGGTTCACACAGATGCCCGGGATGCCCCAGGGAAGGGAATCGATCGGCACAGGAATCTTATAGATTCCCGGGCCAAACGTTGTGGGTTTTGGTCCACTTTAAATTACACTCACATGTCTGATTTTTAGAAAATCTTTTATACCCGCATAGACCAAGTGAAAATTTCATAATCAAGAGGATGGGAAAAAAACTGTTCAATTGCATATACATTACATCCGTGAAACTTTTCCAGGTACAATTTATGTAGTCCTATTAGTGCAAAAAAACACATTTTTTTGCATTGCTAAATTGAAAAAAAAAAAAAACACAAAAAGCTAAAAAGTGCCTTTTTTAAATATCAAAAATCATGCAAAATTCTGAAACAACCCCAATATCCTTACTAACCCTGCTCCGGTCAGCTCTGTATTTGGCGCATATTTCTGGGTATCGCAGGTATATTCTTTACGATCACAGTTATGCTCATCCGAACTATCTCTCTCACAGTCATGATCACCGTTACATACCAAGCTCTGACTGATACATTGACCTTAAAAGACAATAAATATTAAACACATTAGTCATAAATAATAATAATTAAAATAATAAGTGTTTGCACCACCTACTCAGTGTGTTCTAAACTGGCCAACATTATATATATATATATATATATATATATATAGCGCAAAACAAGACCAAGACAGGAGTTTGCCTTTCCCCCATATTATCATTGCACTCATGCATTCATACACATCACGTGCATTTTTTATATCATGGCCGTCATTATAGATGTAGTATGGTTTGTTTATATACAATCAGAGCTGGATTAAGTGTGGTGGAGGCCCCTGGGCACAAAATCTAGTGGAGGCCCCAGATACAGTAATTTTTTTTCCTTTCCAAGTAACTGATTGGTGGTTGTCTGGCACCCTCCTACTTACTGGAAGGAGTCCCTTGTGCCCCCCTTGTGCGGGTGCGTGCTGCTCGGGAACTCCTGCTTTGCCATTCTGGGTGGGTGGGGGGTGTAGTCACCCGGCTGGTCCAGCAGAAACCAGTTCCCTACATTGAGCTGCCAGTGGCTGTGCTTGGTGGCTTATGTGCAGTGACAGCTCTGCACCCATCGCTGTAGCGTTGCTGATGGCGGCTTTGCTGCTGTAGACTATCCGCCCTGCCTTGTGGTGGCTTTGGCTGCAGGTTTGCAAAAACAAAAAAGGCTTGCCCAGGCATGGGGGGGGGGGGGGGGACTGCCACCGATAGCTTTGTTGCTGGCTCCGCGGCCTGTCAGACCAAAGACTGAAAAGCCTCCTGGACCAGAAAATAACTCAAAAGGTTGGTGGAGACCCCCTTTACAGGGCAAGTGGTGAAGGCCCCTTGCGCCCCCCCTCATAATCCGGCCCTGTATGCAATGATACTGTATATTTTTACACTTTTTTGAGATTAGAGCAATATATAGCAGCTTAGATATAATTTATATTGCATATTGAAATAGTTTTTTGGATGAGCAAGCAGTAAGGAAAATCAAGAGGTACCTGATGCGCATCTGAATCTGTCTCCGCACCCTTCTTCTAAGGGGCAGCCAGTGGAGGGAACACAAGCCTGTGTTTGGAATTGGTCTCCATAGCACTCTGCACCTCCAAACTGGGCAAAATCTTCAATGCCTCGCTTGCGAGACTACAAAAACACGAACAGAGAAATAACAGAGTCATATACTTCTCTTATTTAATTTATTCTGCCACCACAATATGGCAGGGTTACAGCTTGCCCTCTGAGTACACACCATAGAGGCAGGGAAGGCAGCTGCTACCAGGCCTGTAGCAGAAGGGGACCCTGTGCAAGCGGCCTTCCCGCCTTGTAGTACCTGTGGCAATGCTCAGACTGGCTTGCCTTCCCTCTTCTAGGTTACCACACCCAATGTATGGGGCCATAGACTGGTTGCCTTGGGGGTGGGGGGGGCTACATTTTTTTTATTCACATTTTTTTTATTCCTTTTACATGAAAAGGAATATTAAATTACACTCACGTGTGTTTTTTCTGCCACCACAATATGGCAGGGTTACAGCTTGCCCTCTGACAAAGGGGCGCACATACCATAGAGGCAGGGAAGGAAGCTGCTACCAGGCCTGTAGCAGAATACGAATACTTTATTGACCGCCAAGTAAGTACAGGATACATACAAGGAATGCTTCTTGGAAGGGAGGTACCCCGTTAGAGCTATAACATTTAATATAAAAATTGAACATTTTAACATATTATACATATAATATTACACTATTATACATTTTAACATATTTACATATGATATTGGTGGTAAATCAGTCACATGGTAAGGACAGGGAGTTCGTGGCAGATTATTCAGTGGTGGTTATTTAGTGCCTTAACGGCTAGAGGAGAAAAACTATTTTTGTACCTGGAGGTTCTTATCGAAAGCACCAGGTACCTCCGGCCAGAGGGCAAGAGTTTGAATAAAAGAATGTCCTGGGTGTGTTGGGTCCTCAGTTATTTTTTTTGCCTTTGAGCAGATCCTTTGCATGAATTGTTCCTCCAGGGATGGTAAGGGGCATCCAATGATCTGCTCGGCAGTCCTGGTGATCCTGTTCAGCCTGTTCTTGTCCTTGGCTGTGGTCCCGCAATACCAGAACGTGAAGGAGGAGATCAGAAGTGAGCCTATGGCACCATTGTAAAAGGTTTTTAGGATCCTTTTAGACATACCGTATCTTGCTAGTTGTCTCAAGAAGTATAGTCTCTGTCGGGCCTTTTTCAAGATGACGGTAGCTGGCATGCTCCACTTCAAGTCCTGCGTGATCATGGTGCCGAGACATTTTGTGCCGGTAGCGATATTGACCTTTCCATTACCGATGGAAATAGGGAGGGGACGCTGTGCAAGCGGCCTTCCCTCCTTGCAGTACCTGTGGCAATGCTCGGACTGGCCTAGTAGAGAATTGGAGGAGCACTACTGCCATCTGGATTGGCAGCAATAGGGCCAGGGGTTATCTACTGGGGGCATCCGGATCGGGGGTGTCCTGCTGTATGAAACCCCCCAGATTGCAGCTCACCTCTTCCCGGTCCTACGGCGCATGCACGGCCACTCGTCCAATCAGCACACGTGGAGACGCTGGCCTTAGACAAAGGCTTAGACGACGTGACGGCAGCGGCTCCGAGTGTGCTGATTGGACGAGTGGCCGCGCATGTGCCAGAGGACCGGTAAGAGTGCTCTGGCGGACGCATCCCCCCCACCCTTTAACAGGGAGCGTACCCGTGCTGGCCATTCACAAATGCCTAGTGCGGGCATGCCCCCAGCTAGAGGGATAGCGGGGCAGCTTGCGCATGAGCCGTTGGTAAGTAAATGGGGTGACCTGGGGGGTTTCACACAGCGAGGCATGCCGATTTTGGATGCCCCTGGGTTTTGATACACTTTAAAGTAGCTGCATCATTAAATTGTGTAATATTAAAAATCCATATAAACACATCGGCTAATGAAAAAAAGGGGTCGCTTATGCACCCCAACTGAGTAAAACTCCCACCAAGCTTGTGGTTTTGCTCTCCTGATAGGAATAAAATCTATGGGTGACAAGTTTGAATATATTGAGGGGGGGGGGGCTTTCAGTACAGGGCAATGTGAAACCTATGTATGCCCCTGCCTCTGAGCATCCGGATTTGGGATGCCCCACTGTATCTATCCAACCCTGCCAGCATAGTGCACACAGCAAAGGAGAGGAGCATGCACCATGGGAGTGTGGACTGAGGTAAGTAAACACACAGCCCTGGGTGCAGACCAAACCCTGGAGTGAAAATACTTGGTTTTGGACTGCTTTAAGGTGGATGTCCAATCTACCAATCACCATACACCCAATTCTAAATTAAGCTGCTATCTTCACTTTCATTCTGGGGTGTGGCTGAGCTGGATAGCCCGTCATGGTGCAGCTTTATGAGTCTTGAGCAAGGCAGTATTTGCCATTAGGCATGTGTAGGCACGTGCCTATGGGGAGCATGGCCGCTAGGGGGGTCATTTTTTTTTAATTATAAAATTAATTAAAACAAGGTTGATAAGGTGCTGGACTGGTCGTGTTTCACAGAGGCTGCTTGTAGCCTTACAGCAGTTTTGTCTTGCAACATAAGGCTTACAAGGAAGAGAGGCTAGCCAGGAAGGACCATATCAACTAGCAGTATATTGCTAGGCTAATGCAGTTTACATTACATTAGATGGCGCTGTTACATATATCTTTGTGTAGTCTCTGCTGTATATTCACTGCTGCATGTTAAGGTGATCTCTATGACTTCTTTTTCCTGTTTATGTTATCCACCATGATAGGTGACTTTCTGTTACTGCACTCATGTTCCAGTAAAGCCAGTTCCTGTTACACCACAAATGTCTATCTGGATTTGACCCTGCTACACCCAGCACTCACACTCATGCCCAAGTTGGGAACCAAACTCGCTAACCAAACTTTAGCCACTATGCCATGACTGCCCCTGCACCCGGCAAGGCAGGCAGCTGCTGGGGGCCCCCACCCTGGGGGGGGGGGGGCCCACTGACAGGACCAGCCTTTGGGGTGTGCGACGGCGCTTGACTGGCAGCGCTTGACATACATCTCCTTGTATGGTGGGGTTCCACACAACGGGGCATCTTGATTTAGATTCCGGGGGAGGAAGTGCCGGGTTTCGTTCTGCTTTTAAGTTGCCCACCCCATCTGAGTTCCGATCCCTGGAGCATCCCAATCTGTGATACCATACTGTGTGACACCCCCTGAGATCACTGACATGCCCACTATACAAGCAACTCCACCCCTGAGTTTTGGTCCACTTTACAGGGACATCTCAATTTGGGATGCCCCTGTTTGTATAAGAACCCCTCTGGTTTGGCCGTTAACTCAAACTGGCGATCCAAATAGTATAATCCTTAGGGGGCATCCAGATTTGGGACGTCCCTCTGTGATGTGATGCGACTCTTCACCACAAAGGGGCCCACTGAGACCATGCCGCCCAAGGGCCCACATAAACTTGGAGCCGGTCCTGCCCACAGGTTCCCACATATTTGCCAGCATGGCCAATTTACTACCTAAATGTCTACAATGTTTTTAATAACACATTCTATTCAAAGCCCCAGTTAGTGTTGCAGAAACATACCTGTGTTTTAGTGCACGGGTCGCACTCTGACCATGGACCAAACGAGCCCCATTTGCAATTCACTGGGCTTACCCGGCTGAAAATACACAACATGAGAAAGGTCAAGAATGCTCCTATTTACAGTTACAAAGATAAACTGATCATATCTTAACACTCATAGTTTAATACCCACAGTTCACAAGCTAAAACGGGTACCAAAAAAGTTTCATGTAAAATGTTAGTGGGTCTAAAGCCCAAAAAGTGTCTTTAGTACTAAGATTAAGCAAGCCTCCAGTTCCCTAGGGGCATCCTAATCCTGACATACAAAGTGAACCGCATCCACTGTTACCTGCTGCACTTCCACACCCAGCTTAAACATCTGGGCACCAGATCTAAAAGATTCTAGGGCCACTTGTTTTTCCCTGCGGCATCCCAAACCACGATGCCCTGCTGTGTGAAACCCCCCAGAGAGCAGCTATTCCCTCCCCCCCCCCTCCTTGTTCCAACGGCACATGTGCCAGCTTCTGTCCAATGAGAGCAATCTGCCGTGACTAATCCATTCGGTGGGTGGCTCTCATTGGGCAAGAGCCCATGAATGCACCATTGGAACGAGGAAGAGTGAGTGAAAAGCTGCATTCTGGGGGTTCGGGATGCCCCAGGGGAAAGTCAGCAGCCAGCTTTGGAGTCTCTTAGGACCAAACAGCACAGACAGACTTTTTTATAGCTGCCTCAGTAGCCAACCCCCCCCCCCCCCACCCAACGCTGGGGCCCTCAGCAGATGCCCGACCTTGCCAGGTGCTAGCGCCGGCCCTGTGAGTATCTGTCAACGTGTTTTCTAGAAATGAGTGATGGGTCCTCCCTGTTGAATTTCTGGGTCACTAAATTGGACATGTGGCCAGAGCTTGCCCTCAATGCCTTGTAAGTGCTGGCCTGCCCTGCCGCAAGTGTCCTATCAGAAGGTATTTTCAGCACTGCAGGGGGTGTCATCACCGACAAGAAGAGCCGCCTATCCACAGCCATTTTGGACATCCTCACATTCCTTAAAGGAGCACTATCGCAAAATTGTGTAATATTAAAAATCCATATAAACGCTTATGGAGGGGAGGGTCACTTATATACCCGAACTGAATAAAACTCCCACCAAGCTTGTGTTTTTTTCCCCTGGTAGGAATAAAATCCTGGGATTAAAGGTTTAGTCTATGTGGGGTGACAGAGTCTATGTGTCCTCTTCCTTTCATTAAAATAAAAAAAAAAAACAAGCCTGGCTGGATTTCTCTATACCGGGTGTATAAGTGTTTGCTACCACCTCTACCCTTTCCACCTCCCAGTACCAACGGCGCATGCGCAGGCCGCGGCCGCCTCTCGCACTTCCCTCTAGCAGAGCGCGCACCCGCGCGGGCGCACTCCCTGTTATAAGGAAGCGCGGGATGCGGCCGCTGTGGTTGTCCATCGCTTGTCCATCCATACCACAGCGCCTCTGAGCGCTCTGATTGGACGAGTGCTCGTGTAGGAGTCGGGTGAGTTGAGTTTTTTTGGGCGTTCTGGGGGGTTTCACACAGCGATCGGGGTGCCCCGCAGAAGTGGACCAAAACCCAGGATAGTGAAAATCCTGGGTGTTGGTCCACTTTCAAGTGGACCAAAACTCTTAGAAATCTTTTAGATTTCAGGGACGATCGATTCCTTCCCCATTGTGGACATCCTCACATTCCTTAAAGGAGCACTATCGCGAAATTGTGTAATATTAAAAATCCATATAAACGCTTATGGAGGGGAGGGTCACTTATATACCCGAACTGAATAAAACTCCCACCAAGCTTGTGTTTTTTTCCCCTGGTAGGAATAAAATCCTGGGATTAAAGGTTTAGTCTATGTGGGGTGACAGAGTCTATGTGTCCTCTTCCTTTCATTAAAATAAAAAATAAAAACAAGCCTGGCTGGATTTCTCTGTACCGGGTGTATGAGTGTCCCCTCCTCCCTCCATCCAGCATATTTATATGGATTTTTATTCTTGGGCCATTTTTTCGCGATAGTGCTCCTTTAAAGCGGACCTTCACTCTGATTAAGAGTCTATCTTATATGTTTCCCACACCCTGTACATACAGATTGTCCACATTAAAAATCATCCTACCTCCATCTACTGCATGTTATGAGCCTTTAAACATCCAAGATGGCGGCTTATGGAAGCCGCCATCTTATCAGGCAGCCTGCAAACAGGAAGTGCCTCCTGACTGTGCTGCTCTGCATTCTGGGACTGCTGACCTTTACCTGACCCCAGCTCTGCTCTGTCTGAGCAAAGCACAGCTATAACCCGCCCCCCTGTACCTTATCCCACTCTCCTCTCCTCAGTAAGTGTGATGCTTCTGAGTCAAGATGGCGTCGCCCGTATCCTAAATTCCTGAACAGAGTTGCAGCCCAGTGGGGGAAAGAATAATAAGTTAGTGACTAAAAACGTAAAATATATTAATTTTAGATGCTGGGGAACCGTTTTTTAAGAGTTTGGGCTTTTCATTAAATCACGCTGAAGGTCCGGTTTAAGATGAACCATGCGTGGATCCCACGGGACTTGTCTGTACCAGTGGCACTTTTACACCTCAGCAGGGAGTGGTTAAAGTGTTTGCTACCACCTCTAACCTTTCCACCTACACAGCCACATCCAACTCCTCCGTCTCTTCCACTCGCATCACCACATTCCACCTTTTCTGCTTGGGCAAGGACATCACAGACAACATTATAGTGGCTGTAACCCTCTCCCCTGTTCAAATGTGTTGGTTGAAGTTGAGCTTTACCAGAAACGCTAGAAAACTTACCTGCCCCAAAATAGGTTCCAGGGCACGCTGATTGTAACCGGCAGCAGGACAGCGATGAGTAACAGCAGCTCCTAGAAAGATACAAATATAATATAGTATCTGCAGCAGTTGATTTACAAATATCAGTTAGCTTAAAGTGGACCAAAACCCTGCTGGATCGGCCAATCCACTCCCTCCCCTCGGGGCATCCAAATTCAGGATGCCTCGCTGTGTGAGTCCCCCCAGGTCACCGGCTACACTTACCTGAATTCCGGTCCAATGGCGCATGCACGGGCCGCGGCTGCATCCCTGCTATCCCTCTAGCAGGGCCCGCGCCGGCCATTTGTGAAACGATCGGGGTGCCCCGGGGGAGTGGACCTAAAGCCAGGATGGTCAAAATCCTGGGTTTTGGTCCACTTTAAACAGTGAACTTCAGGTTGGGTGCCACTCACTTTATTAAACTTATTATTTAATTAATTTGACATATGCTGAGAAATCTCACAACAAGAATCTTCCTGTAAATGACCTCTTAAAGTGGACCAACACCCATGGCTGATCGGCCCGGGAATCTATAAGATTCCCGGGCCGATCAGCTCCCTCCCCGCAGGGCATTACCTTTTCCCAGTACCAACGGCGCATGTGTGGGCCGCGGCCGCCTCTCGCGCTTCCCTCCAGCAGAGCGTGCACCCGCGCGGGCGCGCTCCCTGTTGTAAGGAAGCGCGAGAGGCGGCCGCTGTGGTTGTCCGTCGCTTGTCCGTCCATACCACAGCGGCTCTGAGCGCTCTGATTGGACGAGCGCTCGCGTAGGAGCGGGGTGAGGTGAGTTTTTTGGGGCGTTCTGCGGGTTTCACACAGCGATCGGGGTGCCCCGCAGAAGTGGACCAAAACCTAGGATAGTGAAAATCCTGGGTGTTGGTCCACTTTATAGTGGACCAAAACTCTTTTAGAAATCTTTTAGATTTCAGGGCCGATCGATTCCTTCCCCACGGGACATCCAAAACCAGGATGCCCCACTGTGTGAAACCCCCCAGTTCACCCCGTTCACTTACCTTGCTTCCGGGTTCAAAGCACATGTGAGAACCACGGCCGCTGTTAGAAGGAAGTGGGGGATGTGGCCGCCAGTCCGCTCGGATCTGCTCACCTCTAGAATGAAGGGGCAGGAGCGAATCCGAGCGCCCTGACTGGACGAGAGGCTGCACATGCACCGTAGGGCCGGGGAAGGGTGAGTGTAATCAGGCGATCTGGGGGTTTTCAGACAGCGGGGCATCCCCAATCGGGGTGCCCCAGGGGCAAGAACCAATACCCAGCAATCTATTCTGAATGAATGTATTGCAGGGGTGCCTCCAACCAGCCACTCCTTCCAGCTGTGCTTGCCCACATCGGCTTTTAAAATGGTGCAGGAGCGTGCATCAGCTGGAAGCTGGGGATGCCACTGTGGCTGGTGCATGTGCTGTGGGATTGCTGGAAAGGCACGTATTACAGAGATCCATGGGATTTCACGTCAGGATCAGAATGCCTCATGAGGAAGGAACGAGCTAGCCCTTTAAGACTCAAGGGCTAAATTGGAAGGGTTTTGGTCTGCTTTGAATAGTGTATGAAATTATTTGTCGTATTGCTCTAGTGAGAGTTTTAGGAGCAAATCACTTATTTAACTTCCTCTCTTTTTTTTTTTTTTTTTTTTTTATTTGAACCTATTGTAAAATATAGCATAAGTATAGTCCTTATAATCAGTAACTATATTTATATTTTTATAATTAATCATAATTACTAATAATCTATAATAATATCTATAAGGAAAGTCTATGGAATCATAAATTATGCTTTTTTATTAAAGGGAAAGTCCACTTTTGATTACATTATACTATTGTGTGGCAAAATGATGTATTTTTTAAACCGGACCTTCAGCGTGATTTAATGAAAAGCCCAAACTCTTAAAAAACGGTTCCCCAGCATCTAAAATGAATATATTTTACGTTTTTAGTCACTAACTTATTATTCTTTCCCCCACTGGGCTGCAAATCTGTTCAGGATTTTAGGATACGGGCGCCGCCATCTTGACTCAGAAGCATCACATTGAGGAGAGGAGAGTGGGATAAGGTACAGGGGGGCGGGTTATACCTGTGCTTTGCTCAGACAGAGCAGAGCTGGGGTCAGGTAAAGGTCAGCAGTCCCAGAATGCAGAGCAGCACAGTCAGGAGGCACTTCCTGTTTGCAGGCTGCCTGATAAGATGGCGGCTTCCATAAGCCGCCATCTTGGATGTTTAAAGGCTCATAACATGCAGTAGATGCAGGGAGGATGATTTTTAATGTGGACAATCTGTATGTACAGGGTGTGGGGAACATATAAGATAGACTCTTATTCAGAGTGAAGGTCCGCTTTAAATGTTTTCTAATGTTAGCAAATGTATATTTCACTACCTGCAACCTGTTGCTATCGGCAACCGTGCACCAAGTCTATACATCAAGACGAGAGAAGTGAAAACTGTACCGGACTCTCTTCTTGTAGGTCTTGGAGTACAGACTTGATGTACGTTGCCAATGGCAACAAACTGTGGGTATTGAAACTGCTTCCATAAACCATAGATTTACTAATATGAGAAAACATTTAAAAAATACTAGATAAGCTCAGCACCGGGAGGACATCATTTTGCCACGCAGTAATATACACTTCCAAAAATGTTATCAAAGGTGGCCTTTCCCTTTAATTAAAAAGCATAACATATGATTCCATAGACTTTCCTTACAGATAACAACATCCTTTTAGCACACAATAATTAACGCTTTCAAAAATGTCATCAAAAGTGAACTTCCCCTTTAAAGTGGACCAACACCCAGGGGTGATCGGCCCGGGAATCTATAAGATTCCCGGGCCGATCACCTCCCTCACCGCGGGACATCCGAGATCGGGATGTCCTGCGGGGTGAAACCCCCCCCAAAACCCCCCAAAAACCTTACCTTATCGGCGGCTCCCGCGCGCCCCTCTAGACGTGCGCGCGCCCGCGCCGGCTGCTTGTGAATGGCCGGCGCAGGCGTGCGCCCTGTAAGAGTGACGTGTGGGAGGCGGAGGCGGACGCGCTGTCTTGGACGTCGCTGTCACCCGCTTGGACGTCGGCGGGGATTGGACGGCGCGGTCACGTGGGAGCGTGGTGAGGTGAGTTTTTGGGGCTTTCTGGGGGGTTTCACACAGCGGGGCACCGCTAATCGGGGTGCCCCCCGAAGTGGACCAAAACCCAGGATAGTCAAAATCCTGGGTGTTGGTCCACTTTAAAGAGGACCAAAACCTACCCTTTAATCAGGCATATTCGCCCCCCCCCGGCAATCAGGGGTGCCCCGCTGTGTGTCTCCCCAATACTCACCTTCATTCCCAGTCCAACAGCACATGCGTGAGCAGCGACTGCATCCCGCCAGGCATTTCTGAATGGCCGATGCGGGCACGCTCCCATTAGAGGGTGGTGGGGGATGCGGTCGCCAGTGCGCTTAGATTTGCTCGCATTAGAAGAGTTTCTGTATGAAGGGGCTCGAGCGTATCAGAGCACGCTGATTGGACGAGCCGCCACGCATGCCTCATAGGACTGGGAAGAGGTGAGTTTGTTCAGGCGACCTGGGGAGTTTCACACAGCGGGGCATCCCCGATCGGGTTGCTCTGGAGGCAAGGACCAAAGCCCAGGATAGTCAAAATCCTAGGTTTTCGTCCACTTTAAGCACCATTTTTTATATATTTATATAAAAAAAACTGCACCAAAAATAGTCTGCTATTTTTTGTTTCACCTCAACAAATGCAATGGTGTCAGACTGGGGTATCTGGGGCCCACCTCTGTAACATCCTCAGAGGGCCCACCACACACTTAGATGCAAGTATCACTGACCTATATTTGGGGCCCATATCTGTAGGAATAAAACTAGACTTTCTGAGCTATTTTCTTTTTGTTTCGCCTGTCATCCCAAACGTCTTCAGGAAAATAATACAGCATGTCCAATTGCTTTATTTATACCTACAGATATACCATGACCTGAATGGATGAGAAGCTTTAGCCACCTATTCAGAGCCCATACACAATGCTTTCTGATTCATTACTAGCGCCAGGTATCGGCAGATGAGCATCTGTATAGCGACGCTAGTTATCAGGAGAGACTTAAAGAACTTAATTTGTACAGTCTGGAGGAAAGAAGGGAGAGGGGGGACATGATTGAGACCTTTATATATGTGAGAGGATTGAATAAGGTTCAGGAGGGAAGTGTTTTTAAGAAGAAACTTAATGATAGAACAAGGGGGCCCAACCTGAAGCTAGTCGGGGGGAAGATCAGGAGCAATGTTAGAAAATATTATTTTACAGAAAGAGTAGTAGATGCTTGGAACAAACTTCCAGCAGGTAGTTGAAAAATCAACAGTCACTGAATTTAAACATGCCTGGGATAAGCACACATCTATCCTAAGATAAAGAATACATACAGTATACACATAAGGGCAGACTAGATGGACCGTATGGTCTCCTTCTGCCGTCAACCTTCTATGTTTCTATGTTTCTATGACTCTGTAAGCGGGTATCGGGCGCTGTAATAGAGCATCTCAGTCACTGTAGTAACCTGGCCGGCATTGATGACTGTTATGTGTATTGGGCACTTTAACACCAGTATAACGCTGCAGGGAGCGAAGGTAGCGCCAGCTTAGTGCGACTGACTCTCAGCGCTCCACACCATACTTATCAAAAAAGGACACACACACAGCGTCAGCGCTCTAAATCTGGGCGCTGTAGCATAGAGCACCAGATGCTGTGTGATTAAAGTCTGTTTTTGAACACATATCGGCCAGTAACAAAGCAAAAACACATGGAATGACATTGTTTTAACACTGTGACATTAACACTTTAGTGCCAGACCTGTAATGACAATTCTGCTAAAAATATAAAAAGTCTTTGCAGCCAGGAGAGGTCACACAATGATTTGAGCAAAAAATAAAAAAAAAATTTAATTTGACAGTGAGTGAAAGGTAATACCTGGCGCTCTAGAAGCTAGAGCGCCTGTGCTATACACTGAGTCGCCTGTAATAATACATCGGACCCTATATGGCGCTGTTAGAGGCACTCACCACCAGATTCGCCTTCATAAATGTGCTTTTGCGTACAGCGCCCAGCGTTCACCAGATGCTGGCTGCCATTACGAGGCGCTACCTGGCGCTATCCCTTCTTAAATAACCCCCAAAGATGCAAAAGGTTTTGCCTAATTCCTCCACAGACAGACAGACAGCCATGCACAAATATGTCGCAACAGATTTGCACCAATCAGCAATGTTTTATGTTGTATACAAGTAAAGTGATAAATCTCCCCATTATAAATAATATAATGCTGTATATGCAATATA
This sequence comes from Gastrophryne carolinensis, assembly GCA_027917425.1. Taxonomy (NCBI): domain Eukaryota; kingdom Metazoa; phylum Chordata; class Amphibia; order Anura; family Microhylidae; genus Gastrophryne; species Gastrophryne carolinensis. The sequence continues at coordinate 602,528,480 of CM051234.1, forward strand.
TGACTTACCTTCATCTTTGAAGGAGGTTCTATGGGGTTAACAGATCGTTAGAAGAAGTTCCCATGCGTGTGAGCTTGGGATCTGTGGAGCCCGGTCTTATAGCAGACCTGGACAACATCCTGTTTATGCTAATGGGTAACGGCCGCCCATCTTCCCTGGTTTTTCTCACTTTCTTGCCATTTGCCGTGTTTAGTATTTCAGATGTTTATTCCAAACTGTAGATAAGGCCGTGCATGTGTGTTACCAGAAGCATAGCAACAAATCCCCCCCACAGCCAAAGAAAATACCTGTAAGCTCCTCACTAAATACTAAAGAGGAATTAAACCCTTCCTAGCAAACTAGGAAGTCTACACAGAGGCACTAAACTTACCTCACCTACCCCCGCACACCAGAAGCAAGGGGTTATTTTAACTGGACCAACACCCTGGCACAGTTGGAAAATAAAGGTAGCGGCCATTTTGGAGCGTCCTCTCCCAGAATCTCAGCCATGCTGCTGCCTGGATTCACCTGACATAACTGACAATGCACAGGAACGGGAAACCCAGCAGCACTTGTTTGCAGGTGGCCTGCAATTGCATTGTTTTTAAAATTTACCTCAGCAAGACGTAAATGAATTTCTATGTGCGCCAATCTAAATTGCCCTGAGGAGGGATGCATAGGAGCACTGTTTGTTGTGTTGGTCTGGTTTAAGTCATTTTTGACTGTTGGTCCGCTTTAAGAAAAGCTAACGCCACTTAGTACCACATAGTGTCAGGTGAACGCCGGACGCAGTATGTGAAAACCATATATATGAAAGTCAATCTGGTGAGCGCCTCTAATAGCGTCATGTAGTGTTGAATGTATTACTAGTGGTGGCTCAATGGTGTTTTTTTTGCTTGTGTATAAATAGCATTTTAATGAATACTTTTTTTCAATTTTAGGATAATTATAGTGTGGCCTCTCCTGCCCAGCAACCAAACACTTGTTTTGTTATATTTAGATTTTTTGTATGCAGAATTGTATGTGATGGTTTTCCATTGCAGTGTCATTGTTCCAGTGTTAAAACAATGTCATTCCATATGTTTTTGCTCTGGTGCTGGTGTATATGTGTTGAGAAACTTTTTTAATATAGCGTCTTAACACTAGAGCGCCCAGTTTTAGAGCTGGTGCTGGTTTTGTGTTTGATTTTCTTAAATATGGCCTTCAGCGCCGAGTGCCGGATGCACTTAACTGGCGCTACCTATCGTTCGCTGCAGTGATGTCCTGTTGTTATATGTGGCGTTGCTCTGGGTGGCTTTTGCTCAGGGTGCTACATATGCATTGATTGAGGGAGGGAGCTTCTATAGCGCCCTCCAGACATCACATTTATCAATGCTGGACAGGATACTACAGCGTCACTTGTCCAGCCGATACCCAAGGTTATAGCGCCAGGCACCCACTTGCAGTGGACGCTCTAAGCACCGCTACATAGACGCTCAAATGGCAACAGCGTCAGCACCATCTCCTCCAATAGGAGGCATGCTTCACTGTAGCGTGCAGCTATATTCTGTAGCTAAAGCTTCATCAGTAAAATGTGGGTATCTCCAGTGGTGAAAATAAATGGGCTCAGTGCCAACATTAAAGAGCCTTTCGGTAAGATGGCCCGCGATCAGTCATTGCCTAGATGTAGCCATGACATCATTGCCACATACAATAGTGGCAATGAATGGAGGAGGCGGAGCTTTACAGCTAAAACAGGCGCCATTATCTGGGATTACAGTGAAGCAGGAGCAGTGAAAATTGTCAAATTGTACTCTTCATGGAGGAAAGAATTCAGGGCTTGATAGTTAAAAATGTGGGTTTTTGGTCTGCTTTAAAATCCCTGTCCAGACACCAGGGCTGGCTTTAGGATGAAAGGTGCCATGTGCGATAATACAGCATGGCGCCCGCCAACACACGTCTGCACTGCCACACTACCAATCCACTACCCAACATGGATGGCGACTAGGGTTCGTCCTCTGCACATAACATCAAGCCTGGTGCCAGGTAGAGGTACCCACTTGAAGAAGCATTCCCTAGCCATTGGCTGCTGGTTCAATGCCCCATGTGACCACCCATGTGGGTTTGTGAACTGACAGCCGGTAGGGAGACAATGCACAAGTGGAGGAGTTCCTCCAGTATTAGGCATGATGCTAGGGGCATCAGAAGTCATTTTTGACTGCCATCCCGCTATGTAGTGAACTAAAATCCTTTATATCGTGGCCCTGATGTCTAAAAGACTCCGGAGCTGGCTGATTCAATATCCCCAGTGTATCCCAATGTGAAATGCTCCACTTTGTGAAACCACCTAGGATCGCCGCTATACTTATTTCAAAAGCCATCGCATGGTGCATACACAGGCCCCAACCCCCAGCTTTCCTGGCTAATGCGCTGCTGCACTGGAGGGAAACCGCTGATGCCAGCTGCTCCCCAGGCTCTGCAGACAAAAATATTTCAGGGCCTTGTAATTATATATAGAGGATAGTGTGCTGATCGGATGAAAGCCTGCACATGTGCCGTGGGACTGCTTGCAAGGTGGTTATACCAGCGATTCCTAGAACGCCGGCGCTATACACTGAACCGCCTGTAATTATACATCAGACGCTTCATGGCGCTGTTAGAGTCGCTCACCAGATTCGCTTTCTTAAATGTGGTTTTGCATACAGCGCCCGACGTTCACCAGACGCTGTCTGCTGCTACGAGGCGCTACCTGGCGCAATCCCTTCTTAAAAAACCCCCTAAGCTAGAAGTTGTTGTATCTTCAACCAAAAAAGTATCAAACACGTTTTTCATTTACAAAATAACTATACATTTCTTAATAACTTAGGTACAAAAAAATGTTTGCAATATTTTGCAATATGTAGCTGGTTTCACAAAGCAGGGGGAAATATTTGTGTTAGATTCCTCTAGCATGTTTAGCCCTTGCTTCCTCAGGGAGGACTATGATCCAGCTAAATTTATTGTGGGTTCAAAAACCTTTAGGGATTAGTGATTCCTATTTCTTTATTGATTCAATGAATGGTACTTGTGAAACATGAACATACAAATGCAGGCAGAAGGAGCCATAGCCTCCAGCCCATAGGATTTATATTCCTATTAGTGAAGCTTTACTGCTGCAAAGTTTGTTGTGACCAGCATCCATCCACCATGTCCAGCGTGTCAGCTACTAACAGGCTGATTAGAGGGCGGATGGTCGGCATGCTGGAGGCCGTCCGGGTGGCAACCTTAGTGTCGGTGGGTGTCAAAACCCACACTAACTGCCAATCACTCCACATGGCTCTGTTCAATAATAACCACATACAAGGTCGTCATCTGGAATTTTCTGGCCCCATACAGCATCAATGTCTGGGCCCCCCCTTCATTACTAATGTGTGATGGCATGGCCCCTAGTTTAAACTGAGTCTCTGGCCCCAAGGCAACCAACCTTGCCTCAAAATCCAGACTATATAGAAAACAATATCTGTAGGGGCTAAGGGTCCAGCCAATATATTATATGTTATGAGGGGCCCAGACACAATATAGGCTTTGTAGAGACTGGGCCTTCTCTTCACAGCTGGGCCCCTTGGGCCCCATTCTGGAGTGTTTTAGACTCCAGGGCCTCTGAAGTTCCTCTTTAAATCTTACCTGTCACATCACTCCCCCAGCTAAATGCGGGCTTTTGATAAGCCAGGGCGGTCACATGCCCAGTTTTCTGTTAATAGTTGGCAATCCCTAGAATGGAACACTATGGCCGGCCAGTCACAGGTCCGTATTGGGATGCCCTACAGAGAAGGAGACCACCATTCCCTAGTCTTATAGACTCTAGGCCATGGATTTCCAACCCTTCTTATCTTGAGAGCCACATTCAGCACTGGGAAATGGTTGGGATTCGGGGAGCCACAATAAACATCAAAAAGTCATAAAAGCAGCACACATTTAATGCACATGGATGCTCCTACCCCATTAAAGCAGGCGTCCAGTCAGAAAATGAAGAATTAGTAAATTGCTCCCCTAAACAGTGATTTCACTTATTCGAGAGAGCTTAATCTTATGAAGATATTGTGGAATAGCAGGCAAATTCTATGCAGACCCCTGGAAACCATATAATCTCTCCTCAGCTTTAAAAATGTACTAGACCTCCACATATGTTCTAGCCTAGTATACAGGCCGCAAGCCGTAAAGCTCCCCAAGCTACATGTGGCTCCTGAGCTACACATTGGGGACCACAGCGCTAGGCTGTTGGTTGCTGTATTCTCGCACACGGCACCTTTCATCCTAAAGCCAGCCCTGGTGTCTGGACAGGGATTTTAAAGCTGACCAAAACCCACATTTTTAACTATCAAGCCCTGAATTCTTTCCCCCATGAAGAGTACAGTTTTACAATTTTCACTGTTCCTGCTTCACTGTAATCCCAGAGAATGGCGCCTGTTTTAGCTGTAAAGCTCCGCCTCCTCCATTCATTGCCACTATTGTATGTGGCAATGATGTCATGGCTACACCTATGCAATGACTGATCACCTGACACCTCCGAAACGTACAGCTAAAAATCAGTGTTCCGGGAAGATCCAAAAAGAGAAAATATTCATTTTTAGCTCTACACCCTAAGAAGGGAATATCGGCAGGGGCTTTGGCCAAATGTTTTTCACAAGTTCAGTGGATTTTGGTCCACTTTAAAGAAATCTTATGCTTTATCAGCACTGGATCTTTTTGGTTGAACAGAAGAAATTTTATAGCCGACAGATGAGCATTTTTGGGTTTTTAGAAACTCCTGGAATGTTCTCTCTTCTATGAGTCAGGCCTTTTATCTCATGTCCCTATCTGAAATAAAGCCTGAAATGGTCCTATGAGATAAAATGGCCCTATGAGAGATTTTAAGAAAAGTTTATGGAAAAAAGGCCTAAGTTTGAATACAACACTTCGGGGTATTTTTTAGGACCTAATTTTAGGAAGGAAGGTTTACTGACTGGGGACCTATATATGGAGGCTGATTCACTACTAGTGCCAGGTATTGTCAGATGAGGGTCTGTATAGCGGAGCTCAGAGCGACTGCTAGTAGACGCTGTAAGCGTGTATCGGGCGCTGTAACCTATCGTTGCTGTCGCTCTAGTAACCTGGCTGGCATTGATGAATGTGATGTGTGTTGGGCGCTCAGTGCATCTGGCCCTTAGTGCTCCACACCATATTTAACCAAAAACTACACACACACACAGCGTCGGCGCTCTAAAGCTGGGCGCTGTAGCATAGAGCGCCAGACGCTTAAAGATTAAAGTCTGTTTTTGAACACATTTACACCAGTAACAAAGCAAAAACACATGAAATGACATAGTTTTAACACTTGGACAATAATCCTTTAGTGCCAGACCTGTAAATACAATTCTGCATAAAAATATAAAAAGTCAAAAAAATGTATAAAAGTGTTTGTTTGCAGCCAGAAGAGGTCACACAATGATTTGAGGAAAAAAAAAATAATTTTAATTAAACGCAAACAAATGAACGGCCATTGAAATGTATGGGAGAGCGACACTGAGCGAAAGGTAATACGTGGCGCTCTTGAACCTAGGACGCCGGCGCTATACGCTAAGCCGCCTGGCTTAATACATGCGACGCTACATAGCGTTGTTAGAGTCGCTCACCAGATTCGCTTTTTTCAATGTGGTTTTGCGTACAGCGCCCGGTGTTCACCAGCCGCTGCCTGACGCTACGAAGCGCTACCTGGCGCTAGACCTTCTTAAATAACCCCCATTGTGTATATCTGTTTTCATATAATTACTGGTACAAAAAACTCTTAAGAACTTAACAACTCTACCATTTGGCTGTTGGCTAAATAGAAGCTAAATAGGATGCACAGTAGGGGAGGTCTGATGAGTCAATTAACAGTGGCCTACATAAACTTAACTTTCATTTCACTGTTACAACAAAAATAACAGGAAAACGCAAAGCCTTTCTCTAAGACAAACAATAGGACTCAAGGGAGTAAAAAAATCTGTAGGTAGTAAAAAATAAAAATCGCTTTATGTGGAAAGAACATGAGAACTGTTGCTTAATCACCAGCCAGGAAGACAATGAAAGTCAATGGCACTTTTTACTACAGTGTAAAAAGATCACTACTTGTCTTAGAAGTAAAATGTAGAGAAAATGTAGCCAGCCAGCGATTGATGATACAATTCTTCAAATGTTTATTTTCTTGATTTTAAAAGCAATAATTCAGCAGGTTTAAAGCACATAGTAGAAAATACATGAAGGGCCTCAAATTTTTAAGAAGTAAAAAGTGCCTTTGACTTTCACTGTCTCGCTAGCTGATGATTCAATAACAGCGATATTTTCCTACCTCATGCTTTTTTTTACTATCAATAGATTTTTTTGTAACTGTTACTGAATCAACCCCAGTTAATGTGATGTAATGGAAATACTCAATCTGAATAACAGTCCAGACACCCTTGGATTAAAGTTTTCTGGCCAACAAGAACTTAAAGTGGAGCAAAACCCAGGAATTTGACTATCCTGGGTTTTGGTCCTTTCCCCCAGGGCCCCCCGATCGGGGTTGTCTCGCTGTGTGAAACCCCCCAGATCACCAAGCGCAACTCACCTCTTGCTGGTCCTGTGGCGCATGCGCGTGTCCTGCTAGAGAGATAGCAGGGAAGCGGCCGCGGCTCATGCATGTGCCATTGAACCGGGAAGCCAGATAAATGAATAGGGTGACCTGTGGGGTTTTACACAGCGGGACATCACGATTTTTTACTCCCAGCGGGAGGGAATTAATTGGCCCAGGAATCGATTGTGTGGGTTTTGGTCCACTTTAAAGCGGACCAACAGCCAAAAATTACTTAAACCAGATCAACACAACATACAGTGCTCCTAGGCATCCATCCCCAGGGCAATTCAGATTGCTGCACATACAGGTCCTTCTCAAAAAATTAGCATATAGTGCTAAAGTTAATTATTTTCCATAATGAAATGATAAAAATTAAACTTTCATATATTTGAGATTCATTGCACACCAACTGAAATTTTTCAGGACTTTTTTTGTTTTAATACTGATGATTTTGCCATACAGCTCATGATAACCCCAAAATCCTATCTCAAAAAATTAGCATATCATGAAAAGGTTCTCTAAACGAGCTATTAACCTAATCATCTGAATCAACTAATTAACTCTAAACACCTGCAAAAGATTCCTGAGGCTTTTAAAAAAGCCCAGCCTGGTTCATTACTCCAAACCACCATCATGGGTAAGACTGCCGACCTGACTGCTGTCCAGAAGGCCATCATTGACACCCTCAAGCAAGAGGGTAAGACCCAGAAAGAAATTTCTGAACAAATAGGCTGTTCCCAGAGTGCTGTATCAAGGCACCTCAATGGGAAGTCTGTGGGAAGGAAAAAATGTGGCAGAAAACGCTGCACAACGAGAAGAGTTGACCGGACCCTGAGGAAGATTGTGGAGAAGGACCGATTCCAGACCTTGGGGGACCTGCGGAAGCAGTGGACTGAGTCTGGAGTAGAAACATCCAGAGCCACCGTGCACAGGCGTGTGCAGGAAATGGGCTACAGGTGCCGCATTCCCCAGGTCAAGCCACTTTTGAACCAGAAACAGCGGCAGAAGCGCCTGCTCAGTGGTCCCAAGTACTTTTTTTCTGAGGAAAGCAAATTTTGCATGTCATTCGGAAATCAAGGTGCCAGAGTCTGGAGGAAGACTGGGGAGAAGGAAATGCCAAAATGCCTGAAGTCCAGTGTCAAGTACCCACAGTCAGTGATGGTCTGGGGAGCCATGTCAGCTGCTGGTGTTGGTCGACTGTGTTTTATAAAGGGCAGGGTCAATGCAGCTAGCTATCAGGAGATTTTGGAGCACTTCATGCTTCCATCGGCTGAAAAGCTATATGGAGATGAAGTTTGCATTTTTCAGCATGACCTGGCACCTGCTCACAGTGCCAAAACCACTGGTAAATGGTTTACTGACCATGGTATTACTGTGCTCAATTGGCCTGCCAACTCTCCTGACCTGAACCCCATAGAGAATCTGTGGAATATTGTGAAGAGAAAGTTGAGAGACGCAAGACCCAACACTCTGGATGAGCTTAAGGCCACTATTGAAGCATCATGGGCCTCCATAACACCTCAGCAGTGCCACAGGCTGATTGCCTCCATGCCACGCCGCATTGAAGCAGTCATTTCTGCAAAAGGATTCCCGACCAAGTATTGAGTGCATAACTGAACATAATTATTTGAAGGTTGACTTTTTTTTTTATTAAAAACACTTTTCTTTTATTGGTCGGATGAAATATGCTAATTTTTTGAGATAGGATTTTGGGGTTTTCATGAGCTGTATGACAAAATCATCAGTATTAAAACAAAAAGACCTGCAAAAAATTTCAGTTGGTGTGCAATGAATCTCAAATATATGAAAGTTTAATTTTTATCATTTCATTATGGAAAATAATGAACTTTAGCATTATATGCTAATTTTTTGAGAAGGACCTGTATAAGCTCATTTACCCTTTTCTAACACCTGCTGTAGTCAATTTAAGAAACAAAATGGCAGCTCGTGCATTTGCAGGCCACCTGCAAACAGGAAGTTCTGCTGGGTTTCCTGTAACTGTGCATTGTCAGTTATGTCAGTTAAATCCAGGCAGCAGCATGGCTGGGAGAGGAAGCTCCAAAATGGCCGCTACCTTTCTTTTCCAACTGTGCCAGGCTGTTGGTCCAGTTTAATTAGGGGGTTATTTAAGAAACACTAATGCCAGGTAGTGCCACATAGCGCCACATAGCGTTGGGTGAACACTGGGTGTAGTATGTGAAAACCATATATATGAAAGTCAATCTAGTGACGCTACATAGCGTTGTTAGAGTCGCTCACCAGATTCGCTTTTTTCAATGTGGTTTTGCGTACAGTGCCCGGTGTTCACCAGACGCTGCCTGTCGCTACGAAGCACTACCTGGCGCTATCCTTTCTTAAATAACCCCCATTGTGTATATCTGTTTTCATATAATTACTGGTACAAATAACTCTTAAGAAATTAACAACTCTACCATTTGCCTGTTGGCTAAATAGAAGCTAAATAGGATGCACAGTAGGGGAGGTCTGATGAGTCAATTAACAGTGGCCTACATAAACTTAACTTTCATTTCACTGTTACAACAAAAATAACAGGAAAACGCAAAGCCTTTCTCTAAGACAAACAATAGGACTCAAGGGAGTAAAAAAATCTGTAGGTAGTAAAAAATAAAAATCGCTTTATGTGGAAAGAACATGAGAACTGTTGCTTAATCACCAGCCAGGAAGACAATGACTATCCTGGGTTTTGGTCCTTTCCCCCGGGGCCCCCCGATCGGGGTTGTCTCGCTGTGTGAAACCCCCCAGATCACCAAGCGCAACTCACCTCTTGCTGGTCCTGTGGCACATGCGCGGTCGCTCGTCATCGGCGCGCTCGGAGCCACTGACATCACGTCGTCTAAACCAGCGTTTAAGGCCAGCGGCTCCGCGTGCACTGGCGGCCGCATCCCCCGCTTCCCTCTAACAGGGAGTGTGCACGCCAGCCAGACACAAATACCTGGTGCAGGCATCAGGATAGCGGGGAAGCGGCCGCTACTCATGCATGTGCCATTGAACCGGGAAGCAAGGTAAATGAATAGGGTGACCTGGGGGGTCACCCAATCTAGTGAGCGCCTCTAATAGCGCCATGTAGCGTCACATGTATCACTAGTGGCAGCTCAGTATAAAGCACCAGCTCTATATGTTCAGCAGTGCCACAAAGCGCCTGTCGCTCAGTATCGCTCTCCCATTCATTTCAATAGTGTTTTATCTGGTTGTGTATAAAAAGTGTTTTCCTAAAGTAATGTTCTAAATTTTTGGCTCAAATCATTGTGCGGCCTTTCCTGCCCGGCAACCAAACACTTTTATTGTGTTTTTTTTTTTTATTATTTTTTTATGCGGAATTGTATGTGCAAATCTGCCATTGCAGTATTATTGTCACAGTGTTAAAACAATGACACTCCATGTGTTTTCACTCTGGTGCCGGTGTTTAGAAACATACTTTTATTACATAGCGCCTGACACTCGACGCTAGAGCGTCCAGTTCTAGAGCGCCAACACTGTTTGTTTGTAGCTTTTTCTTAAATATGGGCTTCAGCACTGAGTGCCGGATGCACTTAACTGGCGCTACCTTTCTCTCGCTGCAGCGCTGTCCTGTTGTTAGATGTAGCGTAGTCTTGGGCGTTTTGACCTCGGGACATCACATAGCGTTCTCCATTGGCTCTTCATTAAATCAGGGAGAGCGCTTCTACCTCGCCCTCCAGACATCACATTCATCACTGCTGGACAGGATACTACAGTGTCACTTGTCCGGCCGCTACAGTACCAGACACCCTCTTTCAGCGACCACTTGCAGGCACTCTAAGCGCTGTTACATAGACGCTCACATGACAAACGTGGCACTAGTCCTAAATTTGTATCTTAATGTCTATATACAGTAACTCTAGTCTGCATTAGACATTAGTCTGCAGTTTCTACTTTCTGACTCTCCACCCTATCCTTCTACATTAGTTCCTTCCTCCTTTGTGAATAATCCACCCATTTTATTCTTTCTTCTCTCGTTCTTTTCTCCTTTACTATTTCTTAATATGCAAGATATAATGGTGAAACAATATTGTTTTTACATACCAAGGCAAGAATGTTTTGTGGCAAATGGTTTAGGGTACCGGTAATTAGAAAAGCTACAGGCCTAGAGATCCCAGGACAGCCATAAACTGGAGTTGTTTCCTAAAGATTCCTGGGCCGACCACGCTGGGTTTTGGTCTACTTTAAGTTTGGTAAGCTCGGCAGGGCTGGAGACCTCCACACCTGGTGTGCCAGGCTGGCAGCCTATAGGGGAGGGGGGGCTATGAGCAATAGTTCTCCTTCAGGGCCCCAAGGTTCAACCCGATCCCTACCTTGGTGAAACAAATATAGTTACCTGGCTAAGGTTTTTCAAGTGGGGGCAAACCTTTACCTTTAGTTGGGGGAACAAGAAAGACAGACGTTTACGTTTCTCAGTCTGGTGAACAAAGGCTTGTATATACAATTATAGGATGCATTACAAACACTCTTGATCACCATCATTACTTATTTTAACTATTATTATTACTAGGGATGAGCGAATCGATCCGGACGAACCCGGATTCGATCCGAATTTCATGAAAAATTCGATTCGGATCGAATCCGAATTTCCCCGCGATTCGATCGCTCGAAGTTTTCCTTTAACATCCATTCATTTACATACAGGCATTCTAAGATGGCGGACGGGACATGTCCAGACATCTACCCCGCGCCAGTGCAAGCTGGGGCAGTCACATGCAGCCTATCAGCAGCCAGCAAGCCCGGTGACGTCACAGCGCTATTTAAGGCCGGCGGCCATCTTGGTTTTCCTCATTTCTCTATTGCATTCGTGAGAGACAGAACGCTGCTGTAGGCAGGGAGAGAGACAGTTAGACAGACAGGGACAGACAGGGACAGACAGGGACAGGCTGGAGACAGGCTGGAGACAGGCTGGAGACAGGCTGGAGACAGGCTGGAGACAGGCTGGAGACAGGCAGGAGACAGGCAGGAGACAGACAGAAAGTCAGCGAAAAACAGGGAAAGTTAGGAAAAATCGGAGGCAGTCACAGGGAGATTTTTTTTTTTTTTCATCCAGCCTGAGTGTTTGTTACTGGCTGGCTGACTGGCTTTGTTAGCGTTTTTAGGCTGCTTATACTAACTAACTGTGCATATATACTGAACTGATCTTAAGTCTGCTGTGAGGCATCCCATTCTGTGACTACACCAGCCTCTATTTAAGACCATAACCATTTGCATTTATTCTAATTGAAATTAGGCCTGATAAAGACTCTTTTGCTGTGCATGCAACTACTGGTCCCAGGTGCACTCCTGTTTGGGCATCCCATTCTGTGACTACACCAGCCTCTATTTAAGACCATAACCATTTGCACCTATTATAATTGAAATTAGGCCTGATAAAGACACTTTTGCTGTGCATGCTCTCTGGTTTTTGTGGCATCCCATTCTGTGACTACACCAGCTTCTATTTCAGACCATAACCATTTGCACCTATTATAATTTAAATTAGGCCTGATAAAGACACTTTTGCTGTGCATAGTACTACTGCCTGCCAGGTGCACTCCTGTTTGGGCATCCCATTCTGTGACTACACCAGCCTCTATTTAAGACCATAACCATTTGCACCAATTATAATTGAAATTAGGCCTGATAAAGACACTTTTGCTGTGCATAGTACTACTGCCTGCCAGGTGCACTCCTGTTTGGGCATCCTATTCTGTGACTACACCAGCCTCTATTTAAGACCATAACCATTTGCACCTATTCTAATTGAAATTAGGCCTGATAAAGACACTTTTGCTGTGCATAGTACTGCTGCCTGCCAGGTGCACGCCTGTTGGTTTTTGGGGCATCCCATTCTGTGACTACACCAGCCTCTATTTAAGACCATAACCATTTGCACCTATTATAATTGGAATTAGGCCTGATAAATACACTTTTGCTGTGCATAGTACTACTGCCTGCCAGGTGCACTCCTGTTGTGGCATTCCATTCTGTGACTACACCAGCCTCTATTTAAGACCATAACCATTTGCACCTATTATAATTGAAATTAGGCCTGATAAAGACACTTTTGCTGTGCATAGTACTACTGCCTGCCAGGTGCACTCCTGTTGGTTTTTGGGGCATCCCATTCTGTGACTACACCAGCCTCTATTTAAGACCATAACCATTTGCACTTATTCTAATTGAAATTAGGCCTGATAAAGACACTTTTGCTGTGCATAGTACTGCTGCCTGCCAGGTGCACTCCTGTTGGTTTTTGGGGCATCCCATTCTGTGACTACACCAGCCTCTATTTAAGACCATAATCATTTGCACTTATTCTAATTGAAATTAGGCCTGATAAAGACACTTTTGCTGTGCATAATACTGCCGCCTGCCAGGTGCACTCCTGTTGGTTTTTGGGGCATCCCATTCTGTGACTACACCAGCCTCTATTTAAGACCATAACCATTTGCACTTATTCTAATTGAAATTAGGCCTGATAAAGACACTTTTGCTGTGCATAGTACTGCTGCCTGCCAGGTGCACTCCTGTTGGTTTTTGGGGCATCCCATTCTGTGACTACACCAGCCTCTATTTAAGACCATAACCATTTGCACCTATTATAATTGGAATTAGGCCTGATAAAGACACTTTTGCTGTGCATAGTACTACTGCCTGCCAGGTGCAATCCTGTTGGTTTTTTGGGCATCCCATTCTGTGACTACACCAGCCTCTATTTAAGACCATAACCATTTGCACTTTTTCTAATTGAAATTAGGCCTGATAAAGACACTTTTGCTGTGCATGCTCTCTGGTTTTTGTGGCATCCCATTCTGTGACTACACCAGCCTCTATTTAAGACCATAACCATTTGCACCTATTATAATTGAAATTAGGCCTGATAAAGACACTTTTGCTGTGCATAGTACTACTGCCTGCCAGGTGCACTCCTGTTGTGGCATCCCATTCTGTGACTACACCAGCCTCTATTTAAGACCATAACCATTTGCACCTATTATAATTGAAATTAGGCCTGATAAAGACACTTTTGCTGTGCATAGTACTACTGCCTGCCAGGTGCACTCCTGTTGGTTTTTGGGGCATCCCATTCTGTGACTACACCAGCCTCTATTTAAGACCATAACCATTTGCACCTATTATAATTGGAATTAGGCCTGATAAAGACACTTTTGCTGTGCATAGTACTACTGCCTGCCAGGTGCACTCCTGTTGGTTTTTGGGGCATCCCATTCTGTGACTACACCAGCCTCTATTTAAGACCATAACCATTTGCACCTATTATAATTGAAATTAGGCCTGATAAAGACACTTTTGCTGTGCATGCTCTCTGGTTTTCGTGGCATCCCATTCTGTGACTACACCAGCCTCTATTTAAGACCATAACCATTTGCACCTATTATAATTGAAATTAGGCCTGATAAAGACACTTTTGCTGTGCATAGTACTACTGCCTGCCAGGTGTACTCCTGTTGGGGCATCCCATTCTGTGACTACACCAGCCTCTATTTAAGACCATAACCATTTGCACCTATTCTAATTGAAATTAGGCCTGATAAAGACACTTATGCTGTGCATAGTACTGCTGCCAGGTGCACTCCTGTTGGTTTTTAGGGCATCCCATTCTGTGACTACACCAGCCTCTATTTAAGACCATAACCATTTGCACTTATTCTAATTGAAATTAGGCCTGATAAAGACACTTTTGCTGTGCATGCTCTCTGGTTTTTGTGGCATCCCATTCTGTGACTACACCAGCCTCTATTTAAGACCATAACCATTTGCACCTATTATAATTGAAATTAGGCCTGATAAAGACACTTTTGCTGTGCATAGTACTACTGTCTGCCAGGTGCACTCCTGTTGTGGCATACCGTTCTGTGACTACACCAGCCTCTATTTAAGACCATAACCATTTGCACCTATTCTAATTGAAATTAGGCCTGATAAAGACACTTTTGCTGTGCATAGTACTGCTGCCTGCCAGGTGCACTCCTGTTGGTTTTTGGGGCATCCCATTCTGTGACTACACCAGCCTCTATTTAAGACCATAACCATTTGCACTTATTCTAATTGAAATTAGGCCTGATAAAGACACTTTTGCTGTGCATAGTCTTACTGCTGCCAGGTGCACTGCTGGCTGTTGGGGCATCCCATTCTGTAACATAGCATACCCCTCTTTATTTACACTAAGCAGCTCTCTTATTTACACTAGGCAGGCCTGTTGGAGGCTGAGTGTTACTGCTCACTTTTGGTGTGCATTATATTCTGTTTCATATAGACCCACCGCTGCCTGGGGGTTCTTAAAATATCACCTACTACCACGCCAGTTAGACTATGTTGGGCAGACAAGTGCCTGGAAGTGAAAAGAGGAGTGGCAGAGGCCAAGATTCCGCAGGCAGAGCTCGCATCAGACTGGGGGCCAGTAGCAGCAGGAGTCACGCTGAGAGACCTAATCTGCCAGTATCTGCTAGCGGTCGGGTCTCCACCAGTAACGCATCTGCCGTGGTAGATTGGTTGACGCGCTCATCAACAACATCATCACAACTTACGTCTGAGACCCCCAGTCTAGGGTCGGTAGGTTCCTCTGACACAACCCTGAGTTGGCATGCCCCGAGAGCAGTCCCTGTCCTCCCATTGCCTCTGTCCTACGCCGTTCCCTCCCCCAGCGACGTATCCAATGCTTTGGGTTCAGCTCCAATCTTTAGTGAGGAGGACGATCAGATAGAGGACAGTCAGCAGCTACTGCCCAGCCAAGAAATGGAGGTGGCTTCTTTAGCTAGGCAGACAAATAGTGATGTGGACAGTGTCGTGGGTGCTGCGAGCGTTCCAGCTCCTGCGCCAGACACTGTTGATATGTAGGCAAAAGGTGAAGCGTGGCCAGGGTCCAAATGTTGGCACCACGGCCCTGCGTCAACATATGATGCGTCACCATAAAGCGACCTGGGAGAACCAAGGCTCCCAAGGGGTGATACAGTCTGCTTCCTCACCAAGTGGCACGCCGCTCCCAATTTCTGCCAGCCAAGGCTCCAGCACCTCAGCCGAAGGCAGCTGTGCGTCATACCCATCCTCTGTCGCTCCTGCTCCTCCTCCTCCTCCAAGTCATGCATCCCGCCAGCAATCCATCAGCGAAGCCATGTCCAAGAGACAGCAGTATGCACCCACTCATCCTACGGCGCAGAAGCTGAATGTGCTCCTGTCCAAGTTGCTGGTGCTGCAGTCGCTCCCTTTTCAGGTGGTGGAATCTGCACCTTTCAGAGAACTGATGGCTTGTGCCGAGCCGAGGTGGAGAGTCCCAAGCCGTCATTTCTTTGCCAAGAAGGCAGTACCAGCGCTGCACACTTTTGTTGAACAGAAGGTGGGCCAGTCCTTGAGCCTGTCGGTGTGTAGCAAAGTGCATGGCAGCGCCGACATCTGGAGCTGTAACTACGGTCAGGGACAGTACATGTCGTTTACGGCCCACTGGGTGAATGTGGTCCCTTTGCAGCAGCAGCAGCAACCTGGACAGGTCACGCCGCTTCGGCCTCCGCGCTCCCTGCCCGTTGGGCCTGTGACACCGTGCGACTCGGCCTCCTCATCCTCCACCATCTCCTCACCCTCCACTGTAGGCTCAAGTCTCAGTGCCCCTCCAGTCTACCATGTGTGCCGGGCACGGAGGTGTCACGCAGTGCTTCACATGGTTTGTCTTGGCGAACGGAGTCACACAGGGGAGGAACTGCTTAAATGTATTCATCAGGAAATTCAAACATGACTTACTCCAAGAAAACCTAAAATGGGAATCATGGTTACCGACAATGGGAAGAACATTTTGTCTGCGCTGCGCCGAGGAAGCCTGACCCATGCCCCCTGCATGGCTCACGTCTTCAATCTGGCTGTCAAGCGGTTTCTGAAGTGTTCCCCCCATCTGCAAGACATCCTAACAACTTCAAGGAAACTTTGCATGCACTTCAGCCACTCCTACACCGCCAAACACACCCTTCTTGAGCCACAGCGTCAGAAT
Organism: Gastrophryne carolinensis; assembly: GCA_027917425.1. Classification (NCBI taxonomy): domain Eukaryota; kingdom Metazoa; phylum Chordata; class Amphibia; order Anura; family Microhylidae; genus Gastrophryne; species Gastrophryne carolinensis. The sequence continues at coordinate 602,545,048 of CM051234.1, forward strand.
GGTATCCCCCAACATAGTCTGATTTGCGATGTTTCCACCCGTTGGAATTCCACCCTTCACATGTTGGACCGATTATATGAACAGAGAAAAGCCATCACGGATTTCCTGATGATCCAAGCAGATAGGGGGACTCCCCTGTGTAACTTCAATGTCAACCAGTGGCAGCTCATACGTGACACCTGCCGTTTGCTCAGGCCCTTTGAGGAAGCCACTTTATTTGTCAGTCGGCAGGATTAGGGGATGAACGACGTGATTCCACTGTTTCCACTGTTGGAAACCATGGCTGGTCAGGGCACTGGAGACATGGCGTTTACATCTTACGGCCACATGAACCCCGTTGGAGCTGAACTGGAGGAGGAGGAAGAGGAGGAGGAGGAGTTGCCCAGCGAAACACAGTTTAGGCTTGGCGAAATGGCTGGTTTATCTAGTCAGCGGACAGGAGAGGAGGAGCAGGAGCAGCCAGAGGAGCTAGAGGTTTTTGAGGAAGGCCAGACAGAGGACCCGGGCACACTGTGGCAGTATGCAGTGGAGATGGAGACAGGTAGTCCATCCGAGTCACTTGCGCAAATGGCACGAAGCATGCTCACGTTCTTGCGTAGTGACCCCAGAATTGTTTCCATCTGTCGGCGGGATGACTTCTGGCTGTCCACCTTATTGGACCCTCGCTTCCGGCACAAAATGGGGGCATTTTTTAACCCACCGAGAGGGAGGACAAACTGAACTACTACAAAGACATTCTACGTAGGCAGTTGGCCGATGCCTATCTGCGCCATGTTCCATACTCTCGCAGGTCTGACTCGAGGAGACCTCTGCGCTCACCTTCCACTGCCATGGCCGCTGGGGGGGTTGGCAGGAGCAGCAGCTCCATCAGCAGCAGCAGCCTCAGTCTTCAGTCGCTAATGAGTAGCTTTCTACACCCGCATAGTGAGGCTACTCATGAGCAGCAGGAAGACCTGGAGCAGGACCTGAACCAGCAGGTCATGTCATACTTTGACATGACCATGGCAACACACCTTGAGGATCAGCTGGACTTCTGGGCAGCCAAACTTGATTTGTGGCCGCAACTAGCAGAGTTTGCCCTGGAAAAGCTGTCCTGCCCGGCAAGTAGCGTGCCATCTGAGCGGGTGTTTAGTGCAGCGGGGGCCATAGTTATAGCGAGGAGAACTCGTCTGTCAACTAAAAATGTGGAGAGACTCACCTTTGTCAAAATGAATCAGGGATGGATCAGCCAGGATTTCCACCCACCAATGCCTGATGCATGCGACTAGATTCAGCATGGTGCCACGTTTTACACTTTCCAAATGGTGCAAAACATATTTATGTCTTTAGGCCAATTTTTGGGCTCCTGCTGCTGCTGCCAACTCCAGGGTGTGAATCATCCAATTTTTGGGCTCCTGAAGCCAACTCCAGTGTCTCTTTAAAGTAATATTTGGGCCCCTGCTGCTGCTGCTGCCAACTCCTGCCAACTCCAGGGTGTGAATCATCCAATTTTTGGGCTCCTGAAGCCAACCCCAGTGTCTCTTTAAAGTAATATTTGGGCTCCTGCTGCTGCTGCCAACTCCAGGGTGTGAATCATCCAATTTATGGGCTCCTGAAGCCAACTCCAGTGTCTCTTTAAAGTAATATTTGGGCTCCTGCTGCTGCTGCTGCCAACTCCTGCCAACTCCAGGGTGTGATTCATCCAATTTTTGGCCTCCTGAAGCCAACCCCGGGGTCTCTTTAAAGTAATATTTGGGCTCCTGCTGCTGCTGCTGCCAACTCCTGCCAACTCCAGGGTGTGATTCGTCCAATTTTTGGGCTCCTGAAGCCAACCCCAGGGTCTCTTTAAAGTAATATTTGGGCTCCTGCTGCTGCCAACTCCAGGGTGTGATTCATCCAATTTTTGGGCTCCTGAAGCCAACCCCAGTGTCTCTTTAAAGTAATATTTGGGCTCCTGCTGCTGCTGCTGCCAACTCCTGCCAACTCCAGGGTGTGATTCATCCAATTTTTGGGCTCCTGAAGCCAACCCCAGGGTCTCTTTAAAGTAATATTTGGGCTCCTGCTGCTGCTGCCAACTCCTGCCAACTCCAGGGTGTGATTCATCCAATTTTTGGGCTCCTGAAGCCAACCCCAGTGTCTCTTTAAAGTAATATTTGGGCTCCTGCTGCTGCTGCCAACTCCAGGGTGTGAATCATCCAATTTTTGGGCTCCAGAAGCCAACTCCAGTGTATATTTGGGCTCCTGCTGCTGCCAACTCCAGGGTGTGATTAATCCAATTTTTGGGCTCCTAAAGCCAACCCCAGTGTCTCTTTAAAGTAATATTTGGGCTCCTGCTGCTGCCAACTCCTGCCAACTCCAGGGTGCGATTCATTCAATTTTTGGCCTCCTGAAGCCAACCCCAGGGTCTCTTTAAAGTAATATTTGGGCTCCTGCTGCTGCTGCTGCCAACTCCTGCCAACTCCAGGGTGTGATTCATCCAATTTTTGGGCTCCTGAAGCCAACCCCAGTGTCTCTTTAAAGTAATGTTTGGGCTCCCGCTGCTGCTGCTGCTGCCAACTCCAGGGTGTGATTCATCCAATCTTTGGGCTCCTGCTGCCAACCCCAGTGTCTCTTTAAAGTAATGTTTGGGCTCCTGCTGCTGCTGCTGCCAACTCCAGGGTGTGAATCATCCAATTTTTGGGCTTCTGAAGCCAACTCCAGTGTCTCTTTAAAGTAATATTTGGGCTGCTGCTGCTGCCAACTCCTGCCAACTCCAGGGTGTGATTCATCCAATTTTTGGCCTCCTGAAGCCAACCCCAGGGTCTCTTTAAAGTAATATTTGGGCTCTTGCTGCTGCTGCTGCCAACTCCTGCCAACTCCAGGGTGTGATTCATCCAATTTTTGGGCTCCTGAAGCCAACCCCAGTGTCTCTTTAAAGTAATGTTTGGGCTCCTGCTGCTGCTGCTGCTGCTGCCAACTCCAGGGTGTGAATCATGCAATTTTTGGGCTCCTGAAGCCAACCCCAGTGTCTCTTTAAAGTAATATTTGGGCTCCTGCTGCTGCTGCTGCCAACTCCAGGGTGTGAATAATCCAATTTTTGGGCTCCTGAAGCCAACTCCAGTGTATATTTGGGCTCCTGCTGCTGCTGCTGCCAACTCCAGGGTGTAATTCATCCAATATTTGGGCTCCTGAAGCCAACCCCAGTGTCTCTTTAAAGTAATATTTAGGCTCCTGCTGCTGCTGCTGCCAACTCCAGGGTGTGAATCATCCAATTTTTGGGCTCCTGAAGCCAACCCCAGTGTCTCTTTAAAGTAATATTTGGGCTCCTGCTGCTGCTGCCAACTCCAGGGTGTGAATCATCCAATTTTTGGGCTCCTGAAGCCAACTCCAGTGTCTCTTTAAAGTAATATTTGGGCTCCTGCTGCTGCTGCTGCCAACTCCTGCCAACTCCAGGGTGTGATTCATCCAATTTTTGGCCTCCTGAAGTGAACCCCAGGGTCTCTTTAAAGTAATATTTGGGCTCCTGCTGCTGCTGCTGCTGCCAACTCCTGCCAACTCCAGGGTGTGATTCATCCAATTTTTGGGCTCCTGAAGCCAACCCCAGTGTCTCTTTAAAGTAATATTTGGGCTCCTGCTGCTGCTGCCAACTCCAGGGTGTGAATCATCCAATTTTTGGGCTCCAGAAGCCAACTCCAGTGTATATTTGGGCTCCTGCTGCTGCCAACTCCAGGGTGTGATTCATCCAATTTTTGGGCTCCTGAAGCCAACCCCAGTGTCTCTTTAAAGTAATATTTGGGCTCCTGCTGCTGCCAACTCCTGCCAACTCCAGGGTGCGATTCATTCAATTTTTGGCCTCCTGAAGCCAACCCCAGGGTCTCTTTAAAGTAATATTTGGGCTCCTGCTGCTGCTGCTGCCAACTCCTGCCAACTCCAGGGTGTGATTCATCCAATTTTTGGGCTCCTGAAGCCAACCCCAGTGTCTCTTTAAAGTAATGTTTGGGCTCCCTCTGCTGCTGCTGCTGCCAACTCCAGGGTGTGATTCATCCAATCCTTGGGCTCCTGCTGCCAACCCCAGTGTCTCTTTAAAGTAATGTTTGGGCTCCTGCTGCTGCTGCTGCCAACTCCAGGGTGTGAATTATCCAATTTTTGGGCTTCTGAAGCCAACTCCAGTGTCTCTTTAAAGTAATATTTGGGCTGCTGCTGCTGCCAACTCCTGCCAACTCCAGGGTGTGATTCATCCAATTTTTGGCCTCCTGAAGCCAACCCCAGGGTCTCTTTAAAGTAATATTTGGGCTCCTGCTGCTGCTGCCAACTCCTGCCAACTCCAGGGTGTGATTCATCCAATTTTTGGCCTCCTGAAGCCAACCCCAGGGTCTCTTTAAAGTAATATTTGGGCTCTTGCTGCTGCTGCTGCCAACTCCTGCCAACTCCAGGGTGTGATTCATCCAATTTTTGGGCTCCTGAAGCCAACCCCAGTGTCTCTTTAAAGTAATGTTTGGGCTCCTGCTGCTGCTGCCAACTCCAGGGTGTGAATCATCCAATTTTTGGGCTCCTGAAGCCAACCCCAGTGTCTCTTTAAAGTAATATTTGGGCTCCTGCTGCTGCTGCTGCCAACTCCAGGGTGTGAATAATCCAATTTTTGGGCTCCTGAAGCCAACTCCAGTGTATATTTGGGCTCCTGCTGCTGCTGCTGCCAACTCCAGGGTGTAATTCATCCAATATTTGGGCTCCTGAAGCCAACCCCAGTGTCTCTTTAAAGTAATATTTAGGCTCCTGCTGCTGCTGCTGCCAACTCCAGGGTGTGAATCATCCAATTTTTGGGCTCCTGAAGCCAACACCAGTGTCTCTTTAAAGTAATATTTGGGCTCCTGCTGCTGCTGCCAACTCCAGGGTGTGAATCATCCAATTTTTGGGCTCCTGAAGCCAACTCCAGTGTCTCTTTAAAGTAATATTTGGGCTCCTGCTGCTGCTGCTGCCAACTCCTGCCAACTCCAGGGTGTGATTCATCCAATTTTTGGCCTCCTGAAGTGAACCCCAGGGTCTCTTTAAAGTAATATTTGGGCTCCTGCTGCTGCTGCTGCTGCCAACTCCTGCCAACTCCAGGGTGTGATTCATCCAATTTTTGGGCTCCTGAAGCCAACCCCAGTGTCTCTTTAAAGTAATGTTTGGGCTCCTGCTGCTGCTGCCAACTCCAGGGTGTGAATCATCCAATTTTTGGGCTCCTGAAGCCAACTCCAGTGTATATTTGGGCTCCTGCTGCTGCTGCTGTCAACTCCAGGGTGTGATTCATCCAATTTTTGGGCTCCTGAAGCCAACCCCAGTGTCTCTTTAAAGTAATGTTTGGGCTCCTGCTGCTGCTGCTGCTGCTGCCAACTCCAGGGTGTGATTCATCCAATTTTGGGCTCCTGAAGCCAACCCCAGTGTCTCTTTAAAGTAATGTTTGGGCTCCTGCTGCTGCTGCTGCCAACTCCAGGGTGTGATTCATCCAATTTTTGGGCTCCTGAAGCCAACTCCAGTGTATATTTGGGCTCCTGCTGCTGCTGCTGCCAACTCCAGGGTGTGATTCATCTAATTTTTGGGCTCCTGAAGCCAACCCCAGTGTCTCTTTAAAGTAATATTTGGGCTCCTGCTGCTGCTGCTGCCAACTCCAGGGTGTGAATCATCCAATTTTTGGGCTCCTGAAGCCAACTCCAGTGTCTCTTTAAAGTAATATTTGGGCTCCTGCTGCTGCTGCTGCCAACTCCTGCCAACTCCAGGGTGTGATTCATCCAATTTTTGGCCTCCTGAAGCCAGCCCCAGGGTCTCTTTAAAGTAATATTTGGGCTGCTGCTGCTGCCAACTCCTGCCAACTCCAGGGTGTGATTCATCCAATTTTTGGGCTCCTGAAGCCAACCCCAGTGTCTCTTTAAAGTAATATTTGGGCTCCTGCTGCTGCTGCCAACTCCAGGGTGTGATTCATCCAATTTTTGGGCTCCTGAAGCCAGCTCCAGTGTCTCTTTAAAGTAATATTTGGGCTCCTGCTGCTGCTGCTGCCAACTCCTGCCAACTCCAGGGTGTGATTCATCCAATTTTTGGCCTCCTGAAGCCAACCCCAGGGTCTCTTTAAAGTAATGTTTGGGCTCCCGCTGCTGCTGCTGCTGCTGCCAACTCCAGGGTGTGATTCATCCTATCTTTGGGCTCCTGAAGCCAACCCCAGTGTCTCTTTAAAGTAATGTTTGGGCTCCTGCTGCTGCTGCTGCTGCCAACTCCAGGGTGTGATTCATCCAATTTTTGGGCTCCTGAAGCCAACTCCAGTGTCTCTTTAAAGTAATGTTTGGGCTCCTGCTGCTGCTGCCAACTCCAGGGTGTGATTCATCCAATTTTTGGGCTCCTGCTGCCAACCCCAGTGTCTCTTTAAAGTAATGTTTGGGCTCCTGCTGCTGATGCTGCTGCCAACTCCAGGGTGTGATTCATCCAATTTTTGGCCTCCTGAAGCCAACCCCAGGGTCTCTTTAAAGTAATGTTTGGGCTCCTGCTGCTGCTGCTGCCAACTCCAGGGTGTGATTCATCCAATTTTTGGGCTCCTGCTGCTGCCAACTCCAGTGTCTCTTTAAAGCAATGTTTGGGCTCCTGCCCCTCATAGTGATGCCACTTCAACTCTCTGCAATTGTGCCGCTCTGCGATTCTATTAGCGATGCCTCTGATCTGCATGTGATATTTATTCAAAGTATTATTTAACTAACCCAGCACGCATCCTGTGCGTGTTACAGCAAGGCAGAATGGTTTACAACCCTATTGAGGCTCTAGGAGGCTCAGAAATAGCCGTTTTTCATAGCGATTCGTCGCGAATAAATTCGGATCGAATCGATTTTTGTCGGAAAATTCGGCGAATCAGTCGAATCTAATTTTTCAAAAGTTCGCTCATCTCTAATTATTACTTTAAATGGAGTGGTGCCTAGGTTTGGCCTAGCAATGGAACAGTCTAAGCAAGTTCTCGCTGTATATACCATCCATTCCACCCATTTATTTTTCTCTGAATATCCCATTTTCATTGTAAGTTTACCTTGGAATGGTAAATTAGTATACTGGACTACAGGGCTTAGGGCCAAAAGGGGATCCTCACTAGCTTCCCTTTCTTTCCTTTTTACCTCTAAGAAGAATTGTTCTATAGGGTGTTTCCCTGATACCTCAGCGCCTATTGAAAATAATCTTTGATCTGAGTGGATGCTTTATGTAATTATTTAGGCACATTTTTTGGTCTTTTGGAGTGATCTTAGAAATATAACAAATATATTTATTACTTTTTGTCAGTTAAGCAGCTTCTTGGGCGCACGCTTCTCGAGTGCGTGTCCCTGGGACTCCACCAACTTTGGGGCTATGTTTGGGGTACCAGGACTTTGTGGTGCTGCTGCTAGGTTCATTCGGCCTTGATCCACATGTCCTTGTAGGACTGTATACCTGAGGCTTTCCCCTTTCCAATGACACCTCTAGTGAGTAGTCAGCCCTCCTAGGTCCAGAGATATGGCACTTGGATGTGTACCACCCTGGCACCCGTGAGCAACGGTACAGGACTTTTGCGATGCCAATGCTTGGGCCGGTTGGCTCCGATCCGTATGTCCTTGTAGGGGTGCATACCAGAGATATTTCTTCTTCCAACGATCCCTCCAGTGGGTTGTTATCCTCTCTAAGTCTGGAGAGCTGACACTTAGTAGGTCTGGAGAGCTGACATAATTACTAATAAATTATTTATGAATTCATGATGATTATTTAATTTATTTAAATATTTATATATATATATATATATATATATATATATATATTTATTTATCTAAATACTGTGGAGGAGGTGCGATGGTGTGAAGCTATACCGGGTGAATTGCTGGATTCACCATTACAATACTTTAATTCTAATCCTTATAGAAATAGTCTTCCACCACCACACGGCTACAAGTATTAAAATTGAATTTAGATTTAACTTAATGCTGTGGTGCGGAATTTAGACATATATTCTAGTCTGACACTTAGTACTGTCGCTCCAGTCAGCCCTAATCGACATGCCTTTGCAGGGATGTATAACCGAGGTTCTCACCTTTCCAACGACACCTCCAGTAGATCGTTAGGCCCCCTGTAAAAGTGTATGCCTGAGGCTTTACCCTTTCCAGCAGCTCCAGTGCATCATAAGCCCCTCTAGATCTGGAGATCTGGCACTCAGAAGTGTACCACCCCGGTACCCGTGAGCAACACTACTAGGATTTTATCTAATACACATGCCCTTGCAGTGGTGTATACCTTCTTCCCTTTCCAATGGCACCTCCAGTGGGTTGTTAGCTCCCCTAGGTCCAGAGATCTGGTGCTAGGAAATATACTATCCTGGATGAGGTACATTGATTCCCAGAATGATTTGGAGCCTCGGTTCTCCAGATCCAAGGAGGATAGAAACCCACTGGAAGGGGCATGTGGCATGAAAGGACATGTGGATTCAATCCGCTGTACCGCAAAGGCCTTGTACTATTGCTCACCGGTGCCGGGGTCTGAAAATCAGTAGAGGCTTGTTCTGCAGCTGAAGATCTCGGCCACATTCCCTGTAAGTAAGGCTTCCTTGCATCCATGGTCTTGGAGAACCAGGGCTCAGAAGTGGACCTCCCTGGGCGAGGTGCATCGATTTCCAGGGTGAGCCACTTTGGGGCCCTGGATCTCCGGACATAGGGGGCTAGCAACCAACAGATAGGTGGAGAGGACTGGTGCCGGTGGAAAAAAGTGCTGGACGGTGCCGAGGACAGGACACAGTAGGATTCCCAAGCCCAGATCAGCAATGATATAATTCACCTACCTATCTACCTACCGACTCACCAATTTACCCACCTACCCACCCACCTTCCTACCTATTTACCTGCCTGCTGACCAACTTACCTGCCTATCCAACTGCCTACTGACCCACCCACCTACCTACACACCTGCCGACTCACCTCCCTGTCCAGGACCTGGAGTGGCAGCTGGCAGTCCAGGTGCAAAGGCAGAATCACCAGACCCTGGAGCTGAGGTGGCAGTTGCTCACCCACTTACCTTCCCACTTGCTCACCTCCCTACCTGCCCTCCCACCAACCTCGCTACCTGTTCTTCCACCTACCTACCTACCCACCTATCTATCTGCCTAACCACCCACCTTCTTACTTACTCTTACCTACCTATTCAACTATATACCTTCCTACTTACCCACCGACCTACCTTCAAATGCTACATTCTATTCTATCTATCAGGAATTCCTGTCTATTCCTGTCTACATTCCTACATACTCCTATACCTGACTACCCCCTACCTGTCCATCTGAGTACCTACCCATATATCCATCTACCCACCTACCTGCCTGCTCACCTACCAACCTGACTACTCCAACTACCTAGCCATCTTTCTACCTGCCTACCCACCTAAATGCCCACTTATCTACCTACTTACCCACCTACCCACTCACCTGTATACTGGCTGCTCAACCACCTACCTTCCTAACATAACCTACCTACGAGTTAATGGGAGGTTGTCTTTTTTTGATGGGTGGGGTCCACACACACACACACACCACAGATGTACAGCACTGAGTAGAGTGGTTTAAACAGGAGCACAGCTTATCCACTCATAGTAGAAATTGGCTTGTGTTTCTTAGTGGTATTGGTTACTGTAATGTGTATCCACTGGTCTAATAGCTTGCAGTGTAGTGATCATTAGAGTGATTGGAGCAAGAAGCAATGATTGGTTTTACAGGGGATGAGCATGGTTTATCCACCCAGTGTGTGTAGTGAGGGGGTGGGTACCCTGTTTCTATATACATGCAAAGCCCTGGTATGCCCAGGATGGTGTTATAAAGACACTGGACTGGCCTCCACCAGATCACACTTAATCCAGCCCTGACCCTAGGCCTCCCAATGCGGGAGGACATAGTAAAGAGATGAAAATAAAATTTTGGTGTGTTAAGACAAATGGACCCTTGTGGTTGCACCACCCCCCCCCCCCTTGTAGACAGACTTAGACTGTAGTGGACCAACACCCACCCCTGATCAGCTACCTCTCCGCGGGGCATCCGAAACCGGGATGCCCCGCTGTGTGAAACCCCCCAGAAAGCCCCTAAAAACGTACCTTATCGGCGACGGATGAGGCGCCGCCTCCCGCGCGTCCCTCTAGCAGGGCGCGCTCTGTAAGAGGGACGCGTGAGAGGCGGCGGCGGCTTGTCCGTCGCCGATAAAGTAAGATTTTAGGGGCTTTCTGGGGGGTTTCACACAGCGGGGCACCCCCGATCGGGAAGTGGACCAACACCCAGGATAGTGACAATCCTGGGTGTTGGTCCACTTTAATGCTTCAGGAGGTGGTGGTGGTTCCCTGTCTGTCCCTTATACACTCATTTCACAGATCAGAGACAGTTTAACCCACTCAACCTTAATTTACTCAGGAAACCCTGACGCAATTACTTGTCCAGACCCTTATGTTTTTCTGGAACCTTTACCACCTAACAATATGATAGATGTATCCATGAGATTCCTTTAGCAATTTTAACAGCTGTTGGTGTAGTCAGTAACACCTGGAAAGGTCCTGCCCTTCGATCATGCCAATGCTTCTTCTTAATAACCTTAACAAGGACCCAGTCTCCTGGTCTTACCCACAAGGCTTGTGAGAGCATCACCTGTGTGATAATAATAGGTAAAAAGTGGCAACCTGGCCACCATTTTGTATGGATCTCATCCGCCATTTTGTACTTTGCTGCACCCTTTTTTGCTTTGAGAATGGACGCCATCCACCATCTACTGTCTGAATGCAGGGTTTGGAGCTATCGGGGAAAATCCAAGACAGCGGAAACTGAACAGAACCTGCTCAATCCTCAATGGCTTCTTTAGCCACTTGAGTCCACTCAGCTGGATCCATGGCTGCCAAGGGGTGTCACAGATGAGCGCAGTTAGTGGCACAGTTATTTTAGTATAATTTACAAGGAACAGCAAAAATGTGTCATACCCATGTTCATAACAAGGCCACCTATCTGGACTCATCTAAACAGTTATTGACCCTAGGTATTGTGGTCTGCCAGAAGTGTATCCTGTCTCTGCTTACCTTATGTCCCTGCTCAGCCAGCAACTAACGCAGAGGCAAGGGGTCAGTTTTACATGCCCCTTTCATTTGAGGATTAACAAAAATGTCCTTACAAACAGTATCTAGCTTTATCTATTTGGGTTAAATTTAGATAGTTTAGCTAATAACATCTGAGAAAATATAAGTGGGACTTTCACAGAGCACCCTTGTTCTTGATGCAAATAAGCATTCTCAATATGGGATAAAAGTTACACTACAACCATTTTAGATAAAACCTGCTAAATTAGGATTTAGAATATCCCAGAAAGAGAAATCTTAGTAATAATGAACCAGGGATTTTAGCCTATGAGTTACCTCTAATCGGCACAGACAGTGTAAAAATAATAATAATGTGAATTTACTTTACTTTAATCAAACCTTTTTCTACCGCTGACACTTCCGTTTCACAGCAAAATTCACTCATTTTGGCCAAGGCCAGCACCCCTGCCCTTTTTGTTTTCCAAGTCTTGCCAAGAATTTGAGAACAAAAAAGGGAGGAAAGGAAGGGAAAAATCCTTGCAGATTTGACACTGCCGATTTTTATTATTTTATATAACTAGCAGTGTAATCCCTGTATTAATATATTTATTTTCTGTGCAACTCTCTAAAATAATAATTATTATTAATATTATCCTTTACATATTACACCCATAGCCCACATCATTTAACTCTTTTTTTCCAAAATGTAGTTGGTATCCCTTTTAAAAAGGGGAATCCTTTTATCCTATGTTTTCCACATTACACTATTGCATATCATTTCCCAATACTTTATTAGGCAGAGAAATATTTGACTATCTATCCATCTAGTCAGCATATACTGACACCACAATATGTTTCCCTGATCGCAATCATTTATGGTTATATCAAACATCAGTATAAAAGGAATACACAACATGGCCACTGAAGTACCTGTTGAGCATGGAGTGCAGTCCATGGCTCAATATCGCACAGGTCTAAAAGATTACACACTTTCCCCGAAATGTATGTCACCGTCCATAATGAGGTCAGGTTAAAGTCTAGTTTGTAAGAAACACATATTGCTATACCCTTAATTTTTTGTGCGTATACAATCAAGGTGGTAAGAAAGTTACGCATAGTGGTGGCAAAAACAGGCATGCTTTAAAGACATTTTATTAGTGTACATCAGGGTACATGCATCCACAAGATCATGAAAATTGTTCCACATATATGTGAACCCACTGGATTGCAGCATCCTATGCTCTGGAACTTAAATTATGTATTTTTTTTACACCGAATCACCTTATGCAAGTGGGTAGGGGGTAACTTACGATACCCCTGGCGTCATATAACTGGTACAGCAATAGTACACACATCAAGACCAAAAGTACAATGCAGCAGCAGCACTGTCAGGTTTTCCAGAAACCTGAATTAGGAAAATCTGAGTTGTTTCCAATTTCGTCTCTGCCCTTGACAGTGCACAATTGCAAATTGGCAACACCTACAACTCGAACCTGTCAAAACTCAAGAACCCAAAAATCTCACATAGTCTGCGCGCCCTGGACCAAAATAATACTTTTCAGCTTCCCCGCGATGTCCAAGATCAAAGGTGGGAGGCAACCTATGGCAGGGAAATACATTTTTTGCACTATAGTTTAGTTCCACTATGCCAAACTCATGGGCAGTGGGATAATTCTTATATTCTTTTTAAATAATATTATTATTATTAGTAAATTAGAGGAGAAATTTTCTTCAGCCAATTCCAGAGCACTTTGGCCTGGCTTAAAGCAGATCACTAACTTCAAAGGTTCCGCCCCTTCCATCAATCCGAGCAAGGAGCTAGCTGAGGAACTGAATCTGTTCTACAGTAGGTTTGACACAATGAAGCCTGAAAAAGGACCTGTAAGCCCCTCTCCACTCGTAAGTGGCACATCCTGCCCAGTGACTTCGTCCACACTGAACCTTGAAGTGTCGGATGTCAAGAAGATTCTACTGATGCTCAACACCAGGAAAGCATCCGGCCCTGATGGAATTTCCACAACTTGCCTTAAAGTATGTGCAGAACAGATTGCCCCGGTCCTTACTGTCATCTTCAGGAGTTTACTTGAGGTTGGAATAGTCTCTGACTGTCTGAAGAACTCAGTCATCATTCCGATCCCAAAGTCGTCATCAGCTTCAGCCTTGAATGATTATAGACCAATTGCTCTGACCCCAGTGGTCATGAAAGTCTTTGAACGACTGGTCATACCATTACTCAAGGAGGCTATTGGCTCACAGTGGGATCCACTGCAGTTTGCTTACAAAGCAAACAGATCTGCAGAACACGCGGTCAATCTGGCAATCAAGCTCACATTAGACCATGTTGATTGACCCAGTTCATACGCCAGACTCTTATTTGTGGATTTCTCCTCTGCCTTCAACACCATTGGTCCCCAAATTCTTCATGGGAAAATGCTGTCACTGGGCATCTCACCAAGTTTATCTGGTTGGATTGCCAACTTTCTCATGAACAGCACCCAGAGTCAAACTGGGCCCCTTTATTTCCTCATCCAGATCCACAAATATAGGTGCACCACAGGGATGTGTTCTGTCTCCCTTCTCTTTCCCATCTACGCAAATGACTTCAAATCTCTGATCCATTTATCAAGATAATCAAGTATGCAGATGACACCACCTTGGTAGGCCTCATCAAAGACAATGATGAGTCTCCCTACCGAACACAAGTAAAAAACCTGGAATTCTGGTGCAAAGAGAACAATCTTATCTTGAACATCCAGAAAACGGTTGAACTCATAATTGACTTCAGACGTTCCCACCTAACTCATGGTCCCATTTCCATCGGTAATGGAAAGGTCAATATCGCTACCAGCACTAAATTTCTCTGCACTGTGATCACGCAGGACTTGAAGTGGAGCATGCAAGCTACCGTCATCTTGAAGAAGGCCCAACAGAGACTATACTTCTTGAGAAAACTAGTGTCACGCTCCGGGTACTACAGCAATCCACTTAGATAACTCCAGCCCTCTCAGTAAGACCTCAACCCCCAATCTCCGCAGCCAGCTTCACCTTTAGGAGCCCCCGCTTGCCGGGACGCAGAGCACGCCTGCCCGGGATCGGTTGCCCCCAGGACTTCAATGGCTCAAAGATTGGAGTCTTACTGTTCAGAGGCCTGGAGAACCCGCGGCTGGAAGTGGTGCCGAGCAGCCCAATCGCTGAGCGTATAACGGAAGTCCAACAGGCTAGGGGTCAGCAACAGAAGTTCCGAGATGGCAGCGGTACCAAGGATTGGACAAGACGTGGTCGAGGATCAAGCAGAGGTCGGCAACAGGAGATCAGATCGGGGGTGGTCAAAACACAGGCGAAGGTCGGCAACAGGAGATCAGATCGGGGGTGGTCAAAACACAGGCGAAGGTCGGCAACAGGAGATCAGATCGGGGGTAGTCAAGACGGGCGGTGGTCGGCAACGGGAGATCAAAAATATACTTTAGAGACAAGCTACTAAACAGGGTACAAGGCGCTATCACAGGCGCTGAGCAACTGACAAGGTGAACCTTATATAGGGACAGATATGATGGGAGGTGAGTATGTGATTGGTGCAACTGTAATCAAAACAACCATTGGGCCAGAACCTAAAAGGGCGTGTAGCCCAGAACCTCCCAATATTGGGCTCATTGGCCCATAGTCTGAACCAAGGGGCGTGCCTGTGCCCCTTGGTAGAACTGCTTCCTACTACAGCCTCCGGCGGGCGCGCTGTGTGGAGGGCATAAAGATTACGTGCTCGCGCATGCGCACGCGAGGCAGTAACGCGGGCGCGAGCACGAGGGAGGAGAGCGGCCGTGCGCGGCGCCGCCTGAGCCGCCGCCGCCGCCGGGCAGGAGCTGCTGCGGCCGGGCGCCCGAGGCCAGCGCTGGAACGGGGCCCAGGTAAGCGCCGATCCCTAACACTACCCCCCCCCTTCACGAGGGGCCTCCGGACCCTTACCGGGTTTTCCTGGATTGTCATGATGAAACTTCTTAACAAGAGTACTGGCGTGCACATCCTTAGCTGCTACCCAGCACCTTTCCTCGGGACCGTAGCCAACCCAGTCCACCAAATACTGTAAAGATTTACGCACTTTACGTGAATCCAGGATCTTATTTACTTCATACTCGGGCTCATTATCAACAAGAATAGGCGAGGGACCAGCAAGAGGAGTATTTTTCGCCGGTTTTAACAATGAAACATGGAAAGAATTAGGTATTTTCAAAGTCGGCGGGAGTTGAATCTTAAAAGACACATTATTCAATTTCTTGATAATCGGAAAAGGGCCAATGAATTTCGGACCCAATTTACTAGAGGGTTGACGGAGCGCAATATTTTTAGTGGAGACCCAAACTAGATCGCCTACTTGAAGAGTAGGTTCCCGTGATCTACGACGATCAGCAAATTTCTTATATCTTAAACTAGTGGTTTTAAGGATTTCCTGAACATGTGTCCAGATATTCTTCCGTTCTTGAAGCCACTCCTCCAACGCCGGCAAGTTGGAGGGTGACCCCGAAAGGGAAGAAGCTCTAGGATTTTTCCCTAAGTTACAATAAAAAGGCAAAATCTTGGTACTCTCACTAGGCGCATTATTATAAGCAAATTCGGCGAAATCAATAAATTCTGCCCATTGTTCTTGGGCATCAGAGACATAACACCTTAAGTACTGTTCCAGAGTTTGATTAGTTCTTTCCGTCTGCCCATTGGACTGGGGATGGTAGGCAGACGAAAGAGAGATCTGTATACCCAGCCGCAAACAGAAATGTTTCCAAAAACGGGAAGTAAATTGGACGCCCCAATCAGAGACTATATTGGACGGAATACCATGAATACGAAAAATGTGTGAAGTAAATAATCGGGAAAGCTCTGGTGCCGAAGGAAGCTTAGCCAGAGGAATGAAGTGTGCCATTTTACTGAAACGATCTACGACCACCCAAATAACAGTATTCCCGAGTGATAAAGGCAAATCTACAATAAAATCCATAGAAATATGAGTCCAAGGTTCAGCAGGAATTTCAAGAGGAACCAAACCGCCACTGGGAGCCTTATGAACCCCCTTACTTCGAGCGCAAACAGCACAAGCATCGATAAAGGCAGTAATATCGCGTCTCATGGTTGGCCACCATACATGGCGACGGGAAAGCATAAGGGTTTTTCGGTTACCCACATGGCCAGCAGTTTTAGAATCGTGAAACTCGCGAATTACATCTGAACGCAAATGTGGCGGTACAAACTGGCACCCCAAGGGAATATCACTAGGGGACTGGTCTTGAAACGGCACCAAGGTGTTAGAGAGATCAGGGAGTAATGCCCCGACCACACAACCCATAGGTAGAATCGGGTCACCAGTATCACCCCGATCCTTACATTCACCGAACATGCGAGATAGAGCATCCGCTTTAGTATTTTTTACACCTGGCTTGAACGTAATAATAAAATTAAAACGCGAGAAGAATAATGCCCAACGTGCTTGACGGGAGTTCAATCTCTTGGCAGACCCAATGTATTCAAGATTTTTGTGATCGGTATACACGGTTATAGGATGTAAAGAACCCTCCAGCCAGTGTCGCCATTCATCAAAAGCCAGTTTAATAGCTAATAGTTCCCTATTACCAAC
The DNA here is from genome assembly GCA_027917425.1 of Gastrophryne carolinensis. Classification (NCBI taxonomy): domain Eukaryota; kingdom Metazoa; phylum Chordata; class Amphibia; order Anura; family Microhylidae; genus Gastrophryne; species Gastrophryne carolinensis. Next base: position 602,561,690 of record CM051234.1, read on the forward strand.
ATCATAATTTTGCTCCGCGGTACTGAATTTATGTGAAAAATAAGCACATGGATGTAGACGCTCAGGGTCACCGGAATATTGCGACAAAACTGCACCCACTCCCAGCTCTGAAGCGTCTACTTCAACAATGAAGGCCTTACGAATATCTGGGTGAATTAACACTGGTGCCGAAGTGAAGGCCCGCTTCAAGGTCAGGAAGGCCTCACAGACAGAGGGAGACCAGTTAGCCGTAAAGGCCCCCTTGCGGGTAAGATTGGTAAGAGGTGCAACAACATGAGAGAAACCTTTGATGAACCGCCGATAAAAATTGGCAAAACCTAGGAAACGCTGCAATTCTTTTAAGGTCTTGGGTTGAACCCAATCCTGAACCGCCGAAACTTTCCCCGCGTCCATCTCTAAACCCTGGTTGGTAATGATATACCCTAAGAAAGGAACTGTGGTGACTTCAAACACGCATTTAGAAAGTTTAGCAAATAAGTTGTTCTCTCTTAATTTTTGTAGTACCAACTTAACATGACGTCTGTGCTCCAACAAGGAATTAGAAAAAATGAGAATATCGTCTAAGTATATGACCACAAATCTACCGAGATACTCTCTGAAAATATCGTTAACAAAATCTTGAAAAACGGCTGGCGCGTTACAAAGACCAAAAGGCATGACCAGGTACTCGTAATGGCCGTCTTTCACATTAAATGCGGTTTTCCACTCGTCCCCCTGTCGGATGCGAATAAGATTGTAAGCCCCTCTTAAATCCAACTTGGAAAAAATTTGGGACCCAGTGACTTGATTGAACAGATCCCCGATCAAGGGCAAGGGGTATCGGTTCTTTACAGTGATTTTATTCAAGGCTCGATAATCTATGCATGGTCTCAAGCCGCCATCTTTTTTCTCTACAAAAAAGAATCCAGCCCCGGCAGGTGAGGTAGAGGGGCGAATAAATCCCTTCCTTAAATTTTCGGTGATGTACTCCCTCATTGCTTGCTCTTCAGGCAGGGTAAGATTATAAATTTTTCCCCTAGGGGGGAATCGTGCCAGGCAGCAAGTCAATAGGGCAGTCATAAGACCGATGTGGAGGGAGGGTATCCGCAGAACGTTCAGAGAAGACCTCAACCCAGTCTGCGTATGGTTGAGGTAATCCCTGAGGTAAAACTTGCATACTTCTAAGGCCTGTAGTAAAGCAGTGATTTTTACAATGGTCACTCCACTTGATCAATTCTCCAACCCGCCAATCTATCACCGGGTTGTGGAGTTGTAACTAGGGGTATCCCAAAACCACCGGAGTCTCTGGACAGTCGAAGATGAAAAATTCTAAGAACTCAGAGTGGGAAGAGCCAACAATTAACCGAAGAGGTGGGGTCTTGGTGTTTATAGGTCCCCCCTGGATGGCCTTCCCATTGATGGCCAAAACTTGTAGGGATCTTTCAAGAGGAACTAACGGAATACCTAAAAGAGAGATCATGCTCCTATCCAGAAAGTTTCCCGCCGCACCGCTGTCGATAAAGGCGGAAACTGTTTGCTTGGAAGAACCCCAAGATAGGTCAATGGGTACTAACATTTTATTTTGGCGAGAGTTGCAAACTGACTCACCCAGATCAGTACTCTCTACCTGGTCTGGGTGCGGAAGTTTTCCGCCGGTCTCCCCTTGTTGGGACAGGACCCTGCGAAATGTCCCGAGTTCCCACAATATAGGCATAACCCATTGGACCGCCTACGCTGCTTTTCCTCTTGGGTTAACCGGGTTCTCCCTAATTGCATGGGTTCTTCCTGGGAAGGAGATGAGGTATTTTCCCCACGGGTAGCCGGGGAACTAAGACTCTGGGAAGACCTGAAGGACGTGGGAGCCCTGGCTCTCTCCCTAGCCCTCTCTCTCAGACGCCTGTCTATTTTAATGGAGACCTGCATTAATTGGTCTAGGTCTGCGGGTGGAGGAAAATTTACCAAAGCATCCTTGATGCTTTCCGACAGCCCCACCCTGAACTGACTACACAAAGCGGGATCATTCCACCTCGATTCGACGGCCCAGCGGCGGAATTCAGCACTATAATCTTCAGCCGAATTCCGTCCTTGTCTTAAGGCCCGAAGCCTATTTTCTGCCGTAGATTGTTGATCAGGGTCAGCATATAAGACGCTCATAGCAGTAAAGAATGCTGTAACGGATTGTAGGGCAGAATCATGAGATGGCAAACTGAAGGCCCAGGACTGCGGGTCTCCTTGAAGCAAAGAAATGACTAGGCCTACTCGTTGGGACTCAGTGCCTGAGGAGATGGGTCTCAGCTTGAAATACAGTTCGCAGGCATTCTTAAAATTGGAGAATTTAGCTCGTTCTCCAAAAAACTTTTCCGGCAATGGAATCTTTGGTTCTGAGATATGAGGTGGTACAGAGGATGCCGGTAACTGTCGAGATTCCTGAGTGGCCACTCTTTGAGCGAGCTGGTTTATCGCCGTAGCCATAGCTTGTACCTGCTGTACCAGGTCATCCATCTTCTGGCCTGTGATAATGTCACGCTCCGGGTACTACAGCAATCCACTTAGATAACTCCAGCCCTCTCAGTAAGACCTCAACCCCCAATCTCCGCAGCCAGCTTCACCTTTAGGAGCCCCCGCTTGCCGGGACGCAGAGCACGCCTGCCCGGGATCGGTTGCCCCCAGGACTTCAATGGCTCAAAGATTGGAGTCTTACTGTTCAGAGGCCTGGAGAACCCGCGGCTGGAAGTGGTGCCGCGCAGCCCAATCGCTGAGCGTATAACGGAAGTCCAACAGGCTAGGGGTCAGCAACAGAAGTTCCGAGATGGCAGCGGTACCAAGGATTGGACAAGACGTGGTCGAGGATCAAGCAGAGGTCGGCAACAGGAGATCAGATCGGGGGTGGTCAAAACACAGGCGAAGGTCGGCAACAGGAGATCAGATCGGGGGTGGTCAAAACACAGGCGAAGGTCGGCAACAGGAGATCAGATCGGGGGTAGTCAAGACGGGCGGTGGTCGGCAACGGGAGATCAAAAATATACTTTAGAGACAAGCTACTAAACAGGGTACAAGGCGCTATCACAGGCGCTGAGCAACTGACAAGGTGAACCTTATATAGGGACAGATATGATGGGAGGTGAGTATGTGATTGGTGCAACTGTAATCAAAACAACCATTGAGCCAGAACCTAAAAGGGCGTGTAGCCCAGAACCTCCCAATATTGGGCTCATTGGCCCATAGTCTGAACCAAGGGGCGTGCCTGTGCCCCTTGGTAGAACTGCTTCCTACTACAGCCTCCGGCGGGCGCGCTGTGTGCAGCGCCGGCGGAGGGCATAAAGATTACGTGCTCGCGCATGCGCACGCGAGGCAGTAACGCGGGCGCGAGCACGAGGGAGGAGAGCGGCCGTGCGCGGCGCCGCCTGAGCCGCCGCCGCCGCCGGGCAGGAGCTGCTGCGGCCGGGCGCCCGAGGCCAGCGCTGGAACGGGGCCCAGGTAAGCGCCGATCCCTGACAACTAGCAAGATATGGTATGTCTAAAAAGATCCAAAAAACCTTTTACAATGGTGCCATAGGCTTACTTCTGACCTCCTCCTTCAGTCTGGTATTGCGGGACCACAGCCAAGGACAAGAACAGGCTGAAGAGGATTACTAGGACTGCCGAGCAGATCATTGGATGCCCCTTACCATCCCTGGAGGAACAATTCATGGAAAGAATCTGCTCAAAGGCAAAAAAAATAGCTGAGGACCCAACACACCCAGGGCATTTTTTTTCAAACTCTTGCCCTCTGGCCGGAGGTACCTGGCGCTTTCGACTAGAACCTCCAGGTACAAAAATAGTCTTTTTCCTCTAGCCGTTAAGGCGCTAAATAATCACCAATGAATAACCTGCCGCGAACTTCCTGTCTCTACCATGTCACTGAGTTACCACCAATATCATATGTAAATATGTTTAAATGTATAATATGTAAATTGTTTAATTTTTATATTTAATGTTATAGCTCTAACGGGGTACCTCCCTTCCAAGAAGCATTCCTTGTATGTATCCTGTACTTACTTGGTGGTCAATAAAGTATTCGTTTTTGTAGTATTCGTATTCATATTCGTATGTCCCAAGAAGTATTAAGTGAAACTTAAATTAGATCAGCAGCCTGGCACAGTTGGAAAAGAAAGGTAGCGGCCATTTTTGAGCTTCCTCTCCCAACTGGCATAACTGATGAGCCCAGCATGACTTCCTGTTTGCAGGGGGCCTGCAAGTCCATAAGCGGCATGATTTTTAAAATTTATCCCAGTAGGTATTAGAACAAGGTAAATTATTTTTGTTACGCATATGAGGACTGTCTGTTGTCTTGGTCTGATTTAATTCATTTTTGACTGTTGACCCGCTTTAAGATACACAGCCAGGGCTAGTGAGCATCAGTTCAAAGAAAAGAAACGTTACTCTAAAGTCCAAGTAGCCCCTGTGGGTCTTGTATAAATCATATGCAAGGGCCAAAGCAAACAAAAAAAAGCAAATCAGCACCACAGGAAAAACCTTCTAAGCAGTCTGTAGTTAATCATATTACACAGTATGTAGGTAAGTGGCAGGCTGATTCATTACTAGCGCCAGGTAATAGCAGATGAGCGTCTGTACTACAGGGCTAAGAGCGACCTCAGTCGCTGTAGTAACATTGCAGGCATTCATAAATTTGAAGTGTGAGTCGCTATAACACCAGTACAGAGCTATATGGGGCGAACGGTAGCGACTGGTCAGTGTGAGCGACTCAAATCATATTCATCAAAACAACAGCCTCACACAGCGCCGTCGCTCAAAATTGTGTCGCTGTAGCACAGAGTGCCAGACACTGCGTGATTAAAGTCCGTTTTTGAACACATATCCACTAGTAACAAAGCGAAAACATATGGAATTACATTGTTATTACATTGTGACATTAACACTTTAATACCAGACCTGTAATGGCAATTCTGCAGAAAAATATAAAATATCAAAAAAGTTTTCAAAAATGCATTTAAATTGGCCAGGAGAGGTGACACAATGATTTGATACAAAACAAAAAAAAATATTAAAACATAACCCTGTTTAAACAGAAGAACAGTAACATCCATTGAAATGTATAGGAGAGCGACAGGTAGCGACAGGTAATACCAGGCGCTCTGAAACCCAGAGCGCCGCCGGGATCCGCTGAGCCGTCTGTGATGATGAATTGGTCGCTACGTGTCGCTGTAAGAGGCGCTCACCAGAATCATAAATATGGTATTGGAATGATAAATGTGGTATTGCGTGCCGCGGCCGGCATTAACCTGCCGCTTAAAAGGCACTACCTGTCGCTATGCCTTAATGAATAAAGCCCTAAGTAGATTATGGGGTTACAGTGCTAGCTACATGAGTGGCAACCGTGCTTACCAAAATGTACCCTGAGACATGTATCTGCCCACTCAGGGTGACCACAGTGTGGTGGGCTCTCTTTGTTGCCAGTTAGTACATATAGCAGTAATAAACAAATAAACATTATAGTACAAGTCAATGAAAACGCCTTATACTCTAAATCATTAAAGAAACTATATGCAAATAGAAATGTAAATAATGAAAGCATGCACACAAAATCTCGTCTTAGCCCTTATTTAACAAGGGATAGCAACAGGTAACGACTGGTGAGCGACCGGTAATGACGGGCCCCCCCACGAGAACGCCGGCTCCCCACCACAATCACACATTTATCAAGCCAATCCTGCTTAGCAACTGAGATAGCTCCAGATAGCCACTCATTCATCATTATTCCAGCCTCAGCCCACAGCGCCAGCGTCTGACCTTGAACAGCGACAGGTATGACCTCTCGCTACCTGGCGCTCTCCAATGCATTTCAATGGAACAATCTTTAAATATTCATAATTAATTGTTATTAATGTTTGTTTTTTTTTTGTTTTTTATGTGAAAAATTCTGTGACCACTTCTGCCATTTTTAATAATTTTTTTAAGGTAAAAAAAATAAAAAAGTACAGAATTGATATTACAGGTCTGATATTAATGTATTCATATTACAAAATTATTTAAAAAACGTGTTTTTTTGGTTTCCAAAAATATGGCTGTTTGGGGGTTAAAAAACTACTTTTAACCCATCGCCGCCAGCGCTCTGGGGTTTAAACATGCATTTTACAGCGCGAGAAATTTTTGAGCGTGATTTGTTAATGAATATGGTGGAAGCCGGTCGCTCTGACCAGTCGCTATCATGCGCTCCCATACAGCGCGGATCCTGTCAAATAGCGACTCCTCACCCAATATTCAACGTTACGGCAAACCGACTCAGTCGCTATCAACTACCGAACAACGGCCAAGCACAGCGACTACTAGCGGGCGCTCTGAAAATGCCGCTACAGTCGCTCAACTGTCGCTACCTGCCGCTGTTAATGAATCGGCCTCTTAGAGTTTTTAATCACATGCAAATTGGCTATAAATCCTCTTCCAAAGGGTCAAATTGCCAGAAATTCTCAGCTATCTCACTATCACTCTACAGACTATTTTAACATGGCCACGGAGCTGATCTTTATTGCGGTAAAGGTTGGTCATTATCCTCCTCTCAAAACTCCCAGGCTATGATTCATTTAAAAAAGATAAAAATGGCTTCTGGTTACTGCGATGAAATCCACCCTCAGTGTGCTGGTTAAAAACAGACATCATATTAAACACAGTTCAGAGTAAGCATGCAACCTGCCCCTTTTTACACCAATTTTGGTATCTTCCCCCAAAAAATGCGGGTGCGGCTTGAGGTCACATTACCTGACCCAGCTGACAATGATTTTGACCTTGGATCGAAGGACCACCTGTTAGAAAAATCTTGAAGCTGAGGCTTGGATTTAATCAAAGCAAGGTAAGTTTATTTTCAAGTATTCGAGTACTTGAAAGCTGGGCAATGTCTGACCTCAGCCATTGAGACATTATGTTTTATACTTCAAACATTGTCACTAAATGAATGAGTTTCATTGGTTAATACAATATAGTTACTTGCATCCTACTGGTTAATAAAATATATGTAAGATAGAAGCAAATAATTTATTTGTTAGCTCATTAAACCGGACCTTCACCGTGATTTAATGAAAAGCCCAAACTCTTAAAAAACGATTCCCCAGCATCTAAAATGAATATATTTTACATTTTTAGTCACTAACTTATTATTCTTTCCCCCACTGGGCTGCAACTCTGTTCAGGAATTTAGGATACGGGCGCCGCCATCTTGACTCAGAAGCATCACACTTACTGAGGAGAGGAGAGTGGGATAAGGTACAGGGGGGCAGGTTATAGCTGTGCTTTGCTCAGACAGAGCAGAGCTGGGGTCAGGGAAAGGTCAGCAGCCCCAGAATGCAGAGCAGCACAGTCACTTCCTGTTTGCAGGCACTTCCTGTTTGCAGGCTGCCTGATAAAATGGCGGCTTCCATAAGCCGCCATCTTGGATGTTTAAAGGCTCATAACATGCAGTAGATGCAGGTAGGATGATTTTTAATGTGAGCAATCTGTATGTACAGTGTGGGGGAAACATATAAGATAGACTCTTATTCAGAGTGAAGGTCCGCTTTAAGACTATTATGACACATGAACAAGATACAAAAAACTCATCTGGTTTCTCATAGACATAATTGAATTTGTTTCTGACAAGTAACCTTGAATTTTAGCTAAAACAGATACACTTTATACGTTGCCTTATCACCAGATGTTCTAAAATGCTTTATTATAGAAGAGAAAATATTTTAGTATTACATTTTAAATTCAAACTCTAACTCTACATAATCAGGAATACATTTCAACATAAAATATAATTCTAACAACCGCCATTGGCCAATTGCTGGATTTAGCTGAGGGAGTACAGTCAAGGTATAAAATACCGAGCTTTGTAGGAAGTTATGTGTAATGGGCCCCTGGCAATCAGGAGGCTAACCTTCTGTCCCGAGTACAGTACCAACCATCCTGCATGTTTAAAGAAATGTCTGTGGGTTTGCTTTAAGGTTCCCTTAAAGTGGACCAACACCCAGGATTTTGACTATCCTGGGTTTTGGTCCACTTCCGCCCACTGCGTGAAACCCCCCAGAAAGCCCCGAAAACTCACCTGACCCCACTTCCACATGACTCACTCGTCCAATCGCCGCCGCCGGACAAGAAGAGGCAGTTACGGACAAGCTGAGGGGAGCGCGCCCGCCATTCACAAAGGCCGGCGCGGGTGCGCGCCATGCTAGAGGGACGCGCGGGAGGTGGCGGCGGCCCACGCATGTGCTGCTGGAACGAGGATCAGGTAGGATTTTCGGGGATCTGGGGGGGTTTCGATCAGGGTGCTGATCGGTCCGGGAGTCTTATAGATTCCCGGGCCGATCAGGGGAGGGTGTTAGTCCCCGATCGGGGGTGCCCCGCTGTCTGAAACCCCCCCCCCGAAAGCCCAGAAACACTCACCTCATAACGCTCCCACGTGACCGCTCCAGCCAATCACAGCGCTCAGAGCCGCTGTGGTATGCGCGTCCAAGGCCGCTTGAGCGCTGGGGGCCACGTCTCGCGCTTCCCTCTAATAGGGAGCGCGCCTGCACCGGCCATTCACAAACGGCCGGCGCGGGTGCGCGCCCTGCTAGAGGGAAGCGCGAGACGCGGCGGCGGCTTGCGCATGTGCCGATGGAACGGGGCTGAGGTAAGGTTCGTGGGCCTCCTGGGGGGTTCCTCCCCGCGGGACATCCTGATTTCGGATGCTCCGCGGGGAGGGATCTGATCGGTCCGGTAATCTTATAGATTCCCGGGCCGATCCCCCCTGGTTTTCAAGCCACTTTAAAGAAGACCCAAAAAAGAGCAGGAACACAGACATAACAACACCGCTCCATGCCAAGGAACAATACAACATCAGCTCAAGCTGCTGCTTTTAACACCTCGTAGCCAAACATGGCATTTAGCTGATGCCGTACAATCAATATTAAAACTATGGAAATACTCAACCTCCATTAGCAAAACCATGATGAGGAGTGTACATGCACATGGCGAGAGAAGGCGGCACAGCAGAATGGTGCTTCTTTGATGTGAAGGGCTGAACCTACCTTGGGGAAAACCAAGAGTGGAATCACAAGGTATCCTTTAATGCTACAGAATACAATGACCTTTTAGCCTTTTGGCCAGCATAAAAAAATGATCCATGTGGATGAATGCCAGGAAAAGAGCATTTTTTACTGTAAGTTCATGATTTCCTTCAAGACAGTCTATTGCTAAAACATATGTTATACAGAGGCCTGATGGATCTGGCACTGTTCCCGGAGCTCCCATCTTAAAAACCGGCATTGCAGTTTTGGCTAGAGGCCACAATTTATTTAACCTGACATAATTAAAATGCTCAATAAACTTCAAGGGAGATACAAAAACACAGTTGCTTGTAAACAGAATAGCCATTGCATGTTGGGCGCCAGCACATGTGACCCTCACATCACAATGTAGAGCAATGTGGAAGACAGGGATGCAACTAGATGCTGGGTAAGTTAGCCATTATTGTCTATGTGAGCATAGACAATATAACATTATTCTAAATTGCAGCATTACAACAACATTAAAACGCCCAGAAACTATTAGATTTGGGTGAGCGAATGTACAGTGGCTTTATAGCGTCTGAGAAACATCATATTCAACATTGGCGGCCAGGTTATATATAGCGACTGAGGAGCTCTGTAATAGCGTCTGACGGCTGATCGGGGCGCACACTAGCGGCCGCTCATAGCGCCGCTATACAGACGCTCATCTGTCGCTACCTGGCGTTAGTAATGAATCAGCCTGTTAGCATTGGTGGGAGCTTAGATAGGTTGAGTATTGGGAACATGGTTAAGATGTGGGAATGAGATAGACACTGCTCTATCCCCCCCGCCCATTTTGTCCTTCCTATCTTGCCCCCTCTTCATTCTCTTCTCCTACTTTTATCTACTATCTTTGGTTTCTTCTTTTTGACCTGCGGCAGTGACAGCACCTGAAACTGTTGCAGGGGCAAGAAGTTCAGATGTCGGCTGGTCAGGCGCTACGTGCTGGCGTGATGCCCATCCTCCGTCACAGAAGAGCTGCGCGCCTATCGTGCACAGGGCTGTCACCGCGGCAGGTCAGGGGACTGGCCTGAGTGTTGGTCAAGCAATCGCACTCCAAGTTTGGAGCTGCCAGTGACACCTTCCTCCCTTCACTTCCGGGGGTGAGTGTGCCCAATGTGCCCAGCTGGCTTTGCCTATCAGAATCTATGATGGTTTCGCATCTGATGTGCGTTAATTTTGAAGGTGTGTATCCATTTTATGTATTACAAAGATTGACTGATTGAAAGATTAATGACTATTCATTACAATTTGATATGTGCAATGTATGAGTTACACTTGTCATTATATGTATATCACAGCTTTTTTTCACACACTGGCATTGACAAAGATATATCGAAACTTGTGCAAGTCTGCCACCGCGTGGATCAACTTTGTATGACATCATTAAGGAGCTATTTTTTTTACAATTTTCTGTATTTGAAATGCTGTGTGGTATTCACCTAGAGTGAAAGTATATAAAATTTATTCTAGGCTGTTTGAGCCAGAATGAAATAAAAAAGCAATCACTTTGTATGTGATCAATGTTGTTGTGAGGTCTATGTGGAATTAGGGTTCAGGGAGGCCCACTCCCACACTTTCCCACATTCAAACAGTTCAAGGACAGTTAACACCTAACATCATGTACTTATTATACCCTCTCCTGGGACAGCCCTTAAAGTGGACCAAAACCCAGGATCTTGACTATCCGGGGGTTTTGGTCCTTTCTCCGGGGGCACCCCAGCTGTGTGAAACCCCCCAGATCACCCAATTAACCTCACCTCTCCCCGGTCCTATGGCGTATGCGCGGTCGCTCGTCCAATCAGCACGCTGGGAGCCGCTGACGTCACGCCTTCCTTACAGCACCAGATAAGACCAGGCACTCACCTTGCACTGTGTGGCCTTATCCCATACATTTCAATAGGCTTGAATGGTTACAATTATTTAGGCATTTTATAATAATGTTTTTTTTGGGGCTGGTGCATGTGCTGGTTTGGGATTATTTTTGGATGCATTTTTAGCACTTCTGATTTGGGTCATGAGAAAGCTGTGTCATGTCTTTCAAGTGTCCCCAATGCAATTCCCGTTTAAAAAAAAAACAAAAAAAAACTTCCCTGCCCCTAAAAAAATGGAGATTGAAACAGGTGTTGTGTGCCTGGAATCCAGTTTTTAAGCACCTCTGCGAGCGCTATTTTTTTCTTAAATACTTACAACTTGCGGGGCCCCCGGCCAGTGCTAGGCATTGCTAGGGCATAGGCATATAAAAGCTGTGTGCCGCGAACACTGCCTGGCCAGGAGCGCTACAGCTGATAGCGTCGACAGCCTAAAGCCGGCGTTGCGGTACGGGCTCTGCCGAGCACCTTGGATGAGGCGCTGAATTGCTGCCCACACCTTTTAGAATAAATTACCCTCGGGGAGGCTGATTCATTAATAGCGACTGTTGAGCGACTGTAGCGGTATTTTGACAGCGACCGCTAGTAGTCGCTGTGCTTGGCCATTGTTCGGTGGATGATAGCGACTCAGTCGGTGTGCCGTAATGTTGAATACAAGATGCTGAGTCGCTATTTGACAGGTTCGCTGTTGTATGGGAGCGCATGATAGCGACTGGACATAGCGACCGGCACCCACCATATTCATTAAAAAATCAGCCTTAAAAATGCCTAGCGCTGTGAAATGCATGTTTAAATCCCAGAGCACAGTAGGCGATGTGTTAAAAGTAGTTTTTTAACCCCCTAACCACCCCAAAAAAAATGGAATGATTTTGAAATAATATTAAAACCTGAGTAGTTTAAAATCAGACCTGTAATATCAATTCTGCAAAAAAAAAATTTTTTTTTAAAAATCCCCAAAAAATACATTTTCAAAGGAAGAAGTGTTCACAGATTTTTTTTTTTGAAATTTGAAAAAAAAAATATATTACAAATAATTATTAATTAAAATACATTCTGCCATTGAAATGCATTGGAGAGCGGCAGGTAGCGAGAGGTCATACCTGTCGCTGTTCAAGGATGTTCGCTGGCGCTGTGGGATGAGGCTGGGATAATGATGAATGAGTTGCTAGGTGGCGCTATCTCAGTCGCTAAGCAGTATCGGCTTGATAAATGTGTGATTGTGGAGGGGAGCCGGCGTTCTAGTTGCGGTACCTGGCTTTACTGGCCGGCTCCCCAGTCGCTATCTGTCGCTATCTGTCGCTATTCCTTGATAAATAAGGCCCTTAGTGTGCAAAACCATTGTGGGTTGGCCCTGAAATATAAAAGACTCCAGGACCAGCCAATTCCCTCCCCCGGGGCCTTTTGGCATGGATGAGCCATGTTGGCATCCCTTCAGTTAATGCATGTTCCTGTGCCAGGAATGGCCTACATGGTCATGCACAACTGGCTGCAGGGCCTACATCTCTGAGGTCGCTGGTAAGCACGAATGCCGAGGGACTCGGTCAGTTTTGTTCAACCAAAGTAAGAGGGAGGAGCTGCAGGGGACAAAAGGTGAGTTTTTACTTTTTTCGTTTTCTTTGCCTGGATAGACTCTTATTACATTATTATTTTCCTTTAGACTGTAAGCTCGCAAGGGCAGGGCTTTCCTTCCTATTGTCTCCTGTGCTCACAACACCTGGTTTGAACCTCGTGGAATCTAATTTTGTATTGTTTCCTGTGCTATATGTTTTACCTTGTCTGTAATCATACCTTGTGCTACAGAAAATGATGGCGCTATATAAATGAACAATAATAATAATAATTACATAGCATAATGTGTAATAGGGCAAATGTTGCGCTAGATACTGGGGAGCAGTAGGATCACTAACCACCAGCACTCAATTCCAGCAATGACCTATTGTTCCACAAGATCAGTAGCCTTCTGTGCTGCAATAAATTCTCCTGATACATTATGTGCTGCCTATTCTTATCAGTAATGTCTTACCCACGCCCCACCATTTCAGTTCCAGAGAATCATAGTCCTAGGTCTGTTTCCCATCATATATGTCAGTTCTGTGACCTCTTACTCTTTAATTAATTTATGAAAGAAACAAGTATCTGGTCATGTCTTCTGTAAATCTGAAGATAACCTCGGACTAACATACAAAAACCAAAGATTTGCATATGAAGAGCAGGGTACACTAAAGCAAAACTAACGCAAAACTAACGCAAAACCAGCTACTTCATAAAAAGCCACCTAGTGTATAAGTACACAAGTGATTTAACCACCAAAACACTGATACTATGATGCTAAAACTACACCAAACACAAATTAATATTAACTTGCGATATAATTATATATATATATATATATATATGTATATTATATATATGGAGCGCCATTTTTTTCATAGCCCTGTACAAGGTATATTTACAGCCAATGTAAAACATACAGTACAGAGACCAGATGCTAGGGGGCGGGATCACAAAAGGTAGGGCTTGAGTTTGGCAGCCTTCACCCTGTGAAAGTTATAGAAGCCGGGTTATATGCTTGTCTAATGAGACACTCAAGCCTGGAATGTAAAACTGAGCAGAGGAGCAAGAGGAGGTTAGCAAGGAGGAAACATCGGATGTTGTGTCTAGCTTACAGTCAAAATTTGGGAATTTTTGGGGCACAGATGGCCATTTTATGCTTGCGCACACATAGGAATTTGTACCTTTGCATTTAACCCAGCCGTGCAGTGAGTTTATACATGCCCGAAGTGGTGGGCTGACCTAATTATGCACCCAGGCAGCATTTGGGGGGTTAGGTGCCTAGCTCAAGAGCATTTCAGTCATGTCCCATGGTCGATAATCTAACCTGCAACCCTTTTTCCAATGGGAAACCTATTTCCAAGCTATTTAGAGCACCAAATTGCAATCGAGGTTCCGCACGATTTATGGATGAGAAAATGGGATGTGCATTTGTTTTTGTGCCAATCTGCACAGGAGCGCCAATGCGCCAATTTGCGCCTGAAATTTTCCGCTAGCGCCATTCTTGCAAACCAAACTGTCTCTGTTGCCTGATTTATGATATGTTTAGAGGGCTGAAAAGCGTGTGCAGTTATGGCAATTTGAAGAGTAAATTTTTCTCCAGCAAAAAAGGTGGGGGATACTGCCAGTTGCAAGTAACAGTCTTTTTCATTCCAAAAACACATGCCGGCATCGTTTTTTGAACAATGAAAGTGTCAGTTGCAAGTTCTTTTTAGGGATTGAACCTTTCTTTTGTTTTTGTTGTTAAAAATGTTCAAAAAAGTAAGGTCAAAAAAAAGTTTAGCAAAAACACAAACAATGCCCAAGGTGTGTGCGGTGTATGTATGTATATGTATAAATATATAAATATATAAATATATATATATATATATATAAAATATATATTCACTCCTCATTTCTTGTCCCCGTTCCATCTGGTTTTCATCTTTATATAACCCTCACAGGCATACATGCAGGATCAATAGTGATGAACCCAAATGGGTACATGGTCCTCAGTCCCCCCTCCCACCTCATCGTAAAACTTTTAGGGAGGAAAAATAAACAAACTCATCCCTAGTGTTGATCAGGAAACAGATGCCAAAACCAGATACAGGATTGTCTCCTGCTCATCCCTCCTCCCCTTGGAATGCCACCACCGTTGGGGGGCTGGATCAACCTCCAGGTACCAAAAGATAGAGAATCTCCTATGACCCAATCCCACAGTGTGTGATTCTGACTGCCCACTCATAGGGGGGGGTCATAAGACGACCCCTGGTTAGACAGAATAAGGCAAGCTAAAGAATGGCCATCAACACCCTCTTACCATCAAGAGAGGTATGTCTTTAGACTGCAGTTTACCATCTACAGTGACCACATGTGCCAAAGAGTGTGGGATTTTCCAACAGCCGATAATCAAACATTGAATGACACTCAGCCCAGAAACTCTAAGTATTTGTTTTCCTATTTTTATCTATTTTTAGTTGGGCTGCTATCGACGGTGTGTTTATACTTCATCATCTTCCACCAGTTTTTTCATGTCTTGTGTGATTTTTCTGTCCTTTTTGAAATACATTTACAAATTACAGAGAGGTCACTGATGCTCTGAATTAAGGATCTAAAAAGATTACGCTATTTCTGAAGAGCCTGGCTATAGTAATTAATAGAAACATAGAAGGTTGACGGCAGAAGGAGACCATACGGTCCATCTAGTCTGCCCTTATGTGTATACTGTATGTACTCTCATTTGCTATTGATTGAGAGCAAATGTTCGGCCCCTGCCTAGAAGTGGCCATGGGTTGGTAAATTTGTTAAATCTGAAAGTGTTCTGTGTGTATGAGATACTGGAGGGGGGGGACCCCACTACCTTTGTGTCGGGAGGACATCTAATGTTGCGGTGACACATGTAGGGTGCGTTTGGTCAGACAACTTATCAAATGATCTGATCAACCTCTGAAATCGTCATATTGTGAGACATTTAAGCTACAGCCTGGCCTGAATGGTGGTGGGGGAGCAAATGGTACTTAAAGTGCGACTGCAGGCAAAGGTAATTGTACACAATTGCATCAGGCCACATTTGGCCCTGTCCTATGTTTTTAAATTTGAAAAGAAATGGCAGAGATATCAAGGTCCAGCAATCCTGTCCTGAATCCTGGATGAAAAAGACAATGCCATTGGCAGAACCTGTAAACCCCGATATCTCGCTTATTTCTGCTTCAATTTAAAAACGGAAAACAGTTTAGGACAGTGCCAAATGTAGCCCAATGCAATGGCGTAACAATTACCTTTGCCTCTAATCAAGCGCAAGACGCAGGGTTCTATCCTGTTACCTGCAGCCCGCTAATTAGTGCTCCCAGGGGAAAAATATGTTCGTGAGAACAGTTAATTTTAATATATGTTCAGCTGAAGGTTTGGAAAGGTTAATCAGATTCTGAGTACAAAAATATCTGGCATCCTGCCTGGCCTGACTCCAAGTATTTGGAAATACTGCTGACTGAAGAACTGTAGAGAAATTCTGTTGAAATGATATTAAGGGCAGCTCAAATAAACAAGAATGATAAGCTGAAGATAAACCACGTTAGTACTGGTCAGTCATTTATTTTCCAGGGAAATTTGGAATGTGAAAACATGACACTATATTAAAAGAAATAGTAGAAGCATTTTTTACTGTGCTAATAAAAGGAATAATATAGAGCTAATAGAATAATGTAGAATGTAGTCCATGTAGCCCATTTAGCACCAAATCTAAAGCGAACTCACTTTTGTTATCTGTGAAAAAAAAAAATCGAAAACTTTTTTTCGTGTTCATGCAATTTTCAAATAATATAAATGAAAATCCCTGTGCAGGCCTAAACTAACGTCATCCCATTTTATCCCCGCTTGGGAACAGTGTTAAAAAACAAAGCATCTCAAAGCATATCAAAATACGCCTTAGCTATTCTAAGCAAAACCATTTTCTTCACTTCCGTTTCTGGGTGGCAGCTAAGCTGGAAAGACACTGCACCGGGCAGATTTTATATAAGCATGCTTTGCTTTGGTCAGGGTCAGCTGTCGGACCACTGTGGCTTGCACTGAGAGCTCCAAGGGAGGAGCGACATTGGAAGGAGGACAAACTGCTACGGTGTCTTCCCTGAGCACAGGATATAGTGGCACATGGAACAGGCATCGGGAGAGCTGCTTGCTGCCTTATTATTGTCATTGGGTTTGCAGCCCCTTTGAATAAATGTTTAACCCTTTAAGTGCCAGCCTGCCTAGAGATGTTGTCACCCTGTTGTATGACCATTTGTCACATTTTTGCACTATATATGTTTAACTGTGATTTTTTGCGGGTATGACCAGGGATTTTCCCCAGGAAAATGATATATTGTTTTTGGGGTGTGACATGAAAATGTCTTGTTTGTAATTTTTTCAGTGCTTTCTCAATATTTTGAAATATGTGGGAAAAAAAATAAAAAATGCAATTTTCTACATTTTGTATTTTTTTTTTTTTATAAAAGATGTACGTTTCTCAATAAAATTATATTGCATTTAAAAGCCTCATTCCTTCCAATTACAACGGTCCCCCATATGCATCGGTAGAAACCCGTTAATATCCAGGACACACACCAAACTGAAAAGAGAGCTTTAGGGGATTTTCAAAGAAAATACAACTAATATGCGCACCTTGCAGTCTAAAAAAACAACCCTTTACATTTGACCCCCCCCACAAACTATATATTCTCTGGGAGGACACACCTCAAGCTTTCTAGGCGTACCAGGTTTCAAGCTTATAGCGGTGGGAGTAGTTTTCTGGACGCAAACCCTCAGGGAATTCAATGGTTTCATTTTCCTAAAATATCAATATGCAAACAGGAAACAACAAGCCAAATCTGAAAGAGCAAGGTCCCCCGAAGAGAACAATACCCAACAGACATAGCTACTTTTAAACCTTTGATTGCCACCCTACCTGCGATTTTGTCACCCTCTGTTAACAGGCCATTTTCACCAATTTACACTATATATCTTTACCTGTGATTTTTCCAGGGATAGCCATGAAAAATGATACATTGTTTTTTTTTTTTTCTGAAGAGCCGGTACTTGAAATGTCTTGTTTTTATTTTGTTACGTGCATTGATAATAATTTTGTATTAAAAAAACTTTATATTTTTAAAATTTGTCTCATTCATTTTAATTAAAAATTGCGCGTGAGAGACCCTTTTCTCCCAATTACAAAGGACCCACATATGTATCGGTAGCCCCCCGGTCCTGCCCAGAAGACCCTGCCAAACTGAAAAGACAACTTTATGACATTTTCAAATAAAATACAACTACTATCCACACTATAAATGGACCCCACACATTTTAAGAGTTAACCCTTTAAATGCCAAGCACGTAGCTTCTGCGTGCTCGCTTGTCCGTTAAGCTCCAAGCGCGTAGAAACTAAGTGTCTACCATTTTCCCCTGATACTGTAAAGATATAAAAAATAAAACAAAGCTAATGGATCAAAAAGCTGAGGGTCTCCTCTTCCTCCATGGGTATTCATTTCCCACCCCCGGTTCCCCTGCTCCTGCCGCCGCTGACACTTGCGGCTGCAAAAATAAAAAAAAAATAACGTTTTCTCACCTTCTCGCCCGATCCCTCCGGCAAGGTTTTTGTTCTCTTCACCGGAAGGGGGGGGGGGCTCTGATCTCCCCTGGGCTCTGCAGGCTTCAGGTGAGGCCTGGGAATAGGGCCCTCACCGCTACTGATGCCACTGGCCACCTCCTCTAGCCACGCCTTTTGGTGGGAGGAGCAGGATGACCTCATCCCGCTCCTCGTAGTTTCCAGATCGGCTCTGGCTCTGACAGATGCCGGTAGTATCGGTGTAGGGAAGGAGGCTATGGTCTCCTGCCCCCCTCCTGCCCTGCTCTTCATTTCTATTCATTTTTAACAAAAAGCATCCATTGCTTATCCATCGTCCCGTATTATTCATGATACTTTGCAAGCAACACAATCTATAGGAACACTGCACTGGGGGGGGGGGGGGGGGAGTGTGTACAGTGTGTACAGAAAACACTGCTACAGGTCCCAGAAGTAAGCACAAGAAATGTACAGAATGACCAGTTTTTAATAACCATGCACAATTACAGAAGCAATGAACAAGCAGTATGTTTATGGTTAACAATGAACAGTCCAATAACGTGTAAACATGTAATTATTATAAATATTTATTAAGTTTAAATTATCTTTAAACATAAGTATAAACTATACCAGTTCATGTAAAATTAGCCTGAGGGTGGCTGATCAAGGCTACTCGATTTCTTGTGTCTGCATTCAGACCCTTTTTTGCTGCTAAACCAAATGGTCACAATGTAGCTGAAATTGTCCCATTTTATCGAGAGGCAAGGTGACAGGTACGGTCGCATGGCAGCATCTAAAGCATTTTTCAAAAATTAAAAAAGGAGGGACAAGGCATCCAGATTCTTCCAGGGTTATGGCTGCCACTGATGGAAGCCAATGAAACATGTGTAGGGGCCTGGGTGTAAATAGGAGTATGTCAGTTAGTTAATAAGAAACCCTTGTACATAAAGTTAACAAGATATTAAACCATTTTTTGGTTTATAACCATTAAAGTGTATAGAGATTGTAGTACCCTTAATTAGACTCCCGATGGCAGCAGTGAGTCCAAGCCATAGACAATCATTGGGCCATAGACTTTAATAGAGACTGTTTTTGAAGGGAAGGTAGATAGAGTTAATAGCCAGAGCAGGATAATTGGTAGAGACCTAGTAACAACCAGGAGGATAGTGATTGATTGGAAGGTCTGAGGGAACAGCCTATCATATGTTCACATGTGGACAAATATGTGATGGAAGGTTCCAGGAGGTAGCTAGAGGTTATATAAGGGAAAGATACCCTTTACTAGTGTTCTATACCACAGTTCTAGAGCACAGTTCTCAACCTCGCAAATTGTTGAGGAGCAGATTTATGATGATTCCCTGTCAGAGAGTGTGAGGTATAGATCCAGCCTGACACCAGTGGCCACCGGAGTGGAAGAAATCTGGGGAATCCTTCTGGGGGAGTAAACCCAGCTGGCTGTGGATGTGACAGGAAGGAACGTGACTGAATGGATGTATAAAGCTGTGCCATATGGTGATGTCTACCATTGAAGTCAATAAAGAGGAGCCCTGTTTATATTGGATTGTTGATCGTCTTTATGAAACTGCACAGTGAGTACAGACATCCCCTATGGTAGAGCCCCAGCACCCCACCCACACAGACACACTTAGAGCACCCTGGGCCCAGAAGAACCTGCTCCCTGTCATCCTCATCCAACACCAGGTGTGTAAGGGCTACACGTACCTGCCTTAAAAAGGGCCCCTTCTGTTCCATCTTAACAAGAAACAAGGCTTCCTGATTCCTGAAGTTTACAGTTGTGGCCACACAACAGCATTTAAAGCATTTTTAAAAAAATTAAAAAAACTGGGGTCAAGGATTCCTCCAGGGAGATAGAGGCCAAGGAAGGAACCCTGTGAAATTCAAAGCAAGTCCAGTTGCCAGGATATACTGTATTATTACCAATTTACATTACTATGACCTGTATAAATGAGAACCTTCACATACACAGTACAGAATGTCAAAGTTTGTAAGACATGTTGAAATGTTGTGATTATTTGATTATTGCATCTGCTGTGCAGCCAGAGTGGACATAACACAATGCCTATGATTGTTATATTTTCAGGGTCAAACATTAATAATGGATTCGAGGGTGCCCTTAGTTTGCTTTTCATTAGCAGGAATAAGTCTTAGTGGGAAAGACTTATTGGTGCTTCTGTGATCATTAGCCATGGGGTTAATGGACAACATGTACTAATGTACATGTAATCATAAAGAACTGGTATAGCTGGTATTTCTTTGCTGCTGGCACATGCACTTTTTTGCATTTATTTTGTGTTTCCTTGTCACTGTTCATACTGCATTATAGCACCTTATGTTTGGGCTTCTGTGCAATACATGTGTTTGGTTTATTTATATTTTCACATAAGTAATGTATAGAGTATACTGGTTTTGAGGATCTGATTTTTCATGTGTAGATATTCATATACTTTAGAGTATTATATACGGCACTCATGCACTTTATATTGGTTTTATTTATTAAATATTTACTTTGTGCCGGCACAAATTACTTAGGGTGTGAGACTATTGGGGATTACATCACCCATAGTGTCCCTATATATATATTAATATATTAATATATATATATTGTGGAGATTAGCTCTGGTAGGCGACCGGGTGTCAGCAGTATAGAGGCGGAGGCAAGCAGTTCAAAGTAAAGTCTGTGTTTATTTCACACATAAATCCACAAAAGCATATGTCCAAACAGGTTACATCACCTTTTCAGGAAACAGCAGCCTAAATGATTCAATCAGGCAAACAGCTTTTAGTCCTTGAGCAAACGTCCTGTTTACAGTCCAACTAGGCCTCAGGTCCGCATGAAACAGCCTCCACAGGAGATTTCAGCCAGGCTCACAGAGTCTCACTCCCATGTGAGCTCTAGACAAAGGACCCAGCACAGCTGATTCCCCAGGCTATTTAAACAGCCCGCAAAACCCGGACCTGGGTAGTGGGATGGAGTCCCACCCTGCTCTACTCCATCCCAGTAAAGCCGTCCCAGGTTAGCCTTTCGGCTATTCTAAATCATCAGCAGCAAACTGCCACCAGCAGCTGATGCTGGACAAACAAGCTATACGGCTTTACTGCACCAATGCCAGGTACATTGGTGCTACATACCTGCCGTCAATAACGGCCCCTTGCACCTTACCACATACCCCCCCCCTTTGTTCAACCCTGAGGGGGTGGACACATGCCAAACAATGTGTTCTGGACAGGGCATCCGCGTTACCCAACAATCGTCCCGCTCTGTGCTCTACTGTAAACTTGAAGTTTTGTAATGACAAGAACCATCGGGTGACCCTGGCATTCCTGTCCTTAGCCTGGCACATCCACTTGAGGGGAGAGTGGTCCGTAATCAGACGGAACCTTCTCCCCAGCAAGTAGTAGCGAAGAGACTCCAGGGCCCATTTAATGGCCAAACACTCCCTCTCCACTATACTATACCGGGTCTCCGCGGGTGTCAATTTGCGACTCATGTAGACAACGGGGTGCTCCTCCCCGTTGACTTCCTGAGACAGTACAGCACCGAGACCTACCTCGGAGGCATCGGTCTGCACTATGAACTCCCTCTTAAAGTCGGGTGTCACCAACACCGGAGACCCACACAGGGCAGACTTCAAAGCGGAGAACGCTTTTTCGGCCTGTTCATTCCACTTCACCATGACAGACTTGCGTCCCTTTAACAGGTCTGTCAATGGTGCCGCTAGGGTGGCAAAATTGGGAATGAACCGCATATAATATCCCACCAACCCCAGAAATGACTTTACCTGGCGGGTGGTGTTAGGCCGGGGCCAGTTACGGATGGCTTCTAGTTTGTTCACCTGGGGCTTGACCACTCCTCGTCCAATCACATAGCCCAGGTATTTTGTTTCTTCTAGGCCTAAAGCACATTTTTTCGGGTTTGCCGTCAACCCAGCCTTCCTGAGGGAATCCACTACGGCCTGGACTTTGGGTAGGTGACTTTCCCAATCCGTGCTATGGATAATTATATCGTCCAGATATGCCGAAGCATACCGATGGTGTGGCCTGAGGACAATATCCATTAACCTTTGGAACGTAGCGGGAGCGCCGTGTAACCCAAAGGGTAACACCTTGTATTGGAACAGTCCCTCTGGTGTAATAAAGGCTGTTTTCTCCTTGGCAGCCTCAGTCAAGGGCACCTGCCAGTACCCTTTTGTGAGGTCCAAAACCGAAAAGTACCTGGCTTGGCCTAGCTTCTCAATGAGTTCATCTACCCGGGGCATAGGGTAGGCATCAAACTTGGAAACTTCATTAAGTTTGCGGAAATCGTTACAGAACCGCAACGTACCATCGGGCTTGGGAATCAAGACTATGGGGCTGGCCCACTCACTCTTTGATTCTTCAATCACGTCTAACCGGAGCATTTGCTGCACTTCCTCCGCGATAGCTTGTCGCCGGGACTCGGGTACCCGGTAAGGCCTCAACCGGACCTTGACCTGAGGTTCCGTGACAACATCATGTTGGATGACCGAAGTGCGCCCAGGGAGTTCTGAAAACACGTCCGTGTTTCTGCTAATAAACTCCCTGGCTTCCTGAGTCTGTTTAGAGGAGAGGTTGTCGCCAGTTTTCACCTCGACTACTACTTCTCTACTAACAGACCGAGGAATGGGAAGCTCCACCCCCACCATACCTGGTCGGGGACTGTCACCCCCAGGGGTCTCCCTGTCTTTCCATAGTTTCAGCAGGTTTACATGGTACACCTGCTCGGGCTTCCTCCGCCCAGGCTGATGTACCTTGTAAGTCACTTCCCCAACTTTTTCAATGACCTCATAGGGACCCTGCCACCTAGCTAGAAATTTACTGTCCACCGTGGGTACCAGAACCACAACTCTGTCACCGGGGTTAAAGTTCCGTACCCTGGCTTGCCGATTATAAACCCTGCTTTGGGCCCGCTGCGCTGCCTCCATGTGTTCTCTGACAAGCGGCAAGACGGTCGCTATCCGTTCCTGTAGCTGAGTCACGTACTCTACCACACTTTTGTGGGGTGTGGGTTGCTGTTCCCAGGCCTCCTTGGCTATATCCAACAGGCCCCGTGGATGTCGACCGTATAAGAGTTCGAAGGGCGAGAACCCCGTAGAGGCCTGGGGCACCTCTCGCACTGCGAACATCAGATAGGGCAGCAGCAAGTCCCAATTCTTCCCATCCTTGGCGACCACCCTTTTTAACATGGTCTTTAAAGTTTGATTAAACCGTTCTACTAGGCCGTCTGTTTGCGGGTGGTAAACGGATGTCCGCAACTGTTTCACCTGCAGCAGTTTACAGAGCTCTTTCATTACTTTCGACATAAACGGGGTACCTTGATCGGTCAGGACCTCTTTAGGCAGACCTACTCTGGAAAACATTTCCATAAGCTCCTTAGCAATGAGCTTGGCAGAGGTGTGACGCAGGGGCACTGCCTCAGGGTACCGCGTGGCATAGTCCAAGATCACCAGAATATGTTGGTGCCCTCTAGCGGATTTTGGCACTGGACCCACTAGATCCATGGCAATCCGCTCAAAGGGTACCTCAATAACTGGGAGAGGAACTAAGGGACCACGGTAATGAGGCTGAGGGCTGGTCATCTGACATGTTGGACAGGACTCACAATATCTCTCCACCTCCTTGTACACACTGGGCCAGTAGAATCGTTGTAAAACGCGGTCCAGTGTTTTCTGCTGGCCTAGGTGTCCACCCAGAACATGTTGGTGGGCCAAATCCAACACCAATTTGCGATATGAATTGGGTACCACCAATTGTTCCACCACCTCTTCACGTACCTTGTTTACTCGGTACAACATTTCCTGGTGAACCACAAAGCGAGGAAACTGTAACTCCGCCCCTGGCTGTTGTGGTTCACCTTCCACCTCAAGAACATTCTCCCAGGCCCGAGACAGGGTCGGGTCCTGGTGTTGAGCGGTACCAAAGTTAGTTGTGGAGACATGGAGATCTGCCAACTCTGGACCTGTTGTCAACTCTTCCACATCTCCAACCATAACATTTAGTGGGGTTGACTCCCCCTCTTCCATTTTAGGGACGGGCACCTCTTCCACGGTGCCTCCTGATTCCGGTTCCCAGGGCACCGGGGTCTCCCCTGAGTAGGGCCAGTCTATTGGGGACACACCCGCCTCGCGGGTTTCCGGAACTGCCAGCTTGGCCCACAGTGACCTGAACCCTGGAAAGTCTCTCCCAATAATCAGTTCATATGGGAGTTTAGCGGCGACAGCGACTTCATGTTTCCAGCTGCCGGAGACGGTGGTGAGAGACACTTGTGCTGTGGCATAGTCTCTCAAGTCCCCATGAATGCACAAAACCCCGGTTTTCCGCCCAGTGTACTCATCGGGCAGTACTAAGGCGGGTCTTGCCAGGGTAACCATACTCCCCGAGTCCAAAAGGGCCACAGCCAGGGTGTCTCCCACTTTCACCTGACAGAGGTGACTTTGCCCCACAAGCTCAGGGATACCGGCAGCACACAGCCTCCTGGCATACATGGAAGGGCGGTAACCAAAGTTTACATCCATGGGCTCCCCCTGGTGGGGACAATTGGCTCTGATATGTCCCGGCTCCTTACATCCCCAACACAACACTTGGGCAGGGACTTTGGGGGGTAGGTCCTGAGAGGGTTTAGGGGACACCACTCGCCTGAGCTGGGGCGGGGACCTCCGGGGTTTCCCCGAATCCCTCCTCATGGAGCCGCTTTGCAAGTTCCTGGTGGCCTCATATCGCTCCACTAGGTCCACCATCCCTAGTGCGTTGTCAGGGGATACCTGGCCAACCCAGTGCTGAAGAGGGTGCGGTAAAGCCCTCCAAAACATGTCCGCCAGCAAGCGGTCCAAAATGGCAGTGGGGCTTAACAACTCCGGCTGCAGCCATTTTTGCAGCAGGTGCAGCAGTTTATAATACTGGGGTCGGGCGGGCTCTGCCGACTGGTAGCTCCACTGATGCACCCGCTGAGCCCGAACCCACACATTCACCCCCAGTCTCGCCAGTATCTCACCCTTCAGAGTCGGGTAGTCAGCGGCTTGGTCCTCTGGGAGATCAAACAACACCTGCTGGGGTCCAGACGCCAGAAATGGAGCGATGACATCAGCCCACTGGTCATGCGGCAACTTCTCCCTTGCAGCCACCTTTTCAAACACCGCCAGGTAAGTCTCCACGTCATCTGAAGGGGTCATTTTTGTGAGCGCCGAGCGGACAGCTTTCCGGGCATCAGGAATACTTTTGGGCGCACCTGCAGCTTGCTGCGCCATCATATGTTGCAAAAACAGCTGGTTGGTCTCATGCTGCTGCCTGTTGGCCTCCACGAGCGCTTTCACGACCGCCTCCATTTTGTCTGTAGTCCCAGGTAGCAGCCTGGCAGGTTTAATATAGGACATGCACAACAAAAAACTTTTTCGTCGGTTGCTCCTAGCAACGGCCTCACTGCTGTGCCCGCATCCGACACCAAATGTGGAGATTAGCTCTGGTAGGCGACCGGGTGTCAGCAGTATAGAGGCGGAGGCAAGCAGTTCAAAGTAAAGTCTGTGTTTATTTCACACATAAATCCACAAAAGCATATGTCCAAACAGGTTACATCACCTTTTCAGGAAACAGCAGCCTAAATGATTCAATCAGGCAAACAGCTTTTAGTCCTTGAGCAAACGTCCTGTTTACAGTCCAACTAGGCCTCAGGTCCGCATGAAACAGCCTCCACAGGAGATTTCAGCCAGGCTCACAGAGTCTCACTCCCATGTGAGCTCTAGACAAAGGACCCAGCACAGCTGATTCCCCAGGCTATTTAAACAGCCCGCAAAACCCGGACCTGGGTAGTGGGATGGAGTCCCACCCTGCTCTACTCCATCCCAGTAAAGCCGTCCCAGGTTAGCCTTTCGGCTATTCTAAATCATCAGCAGCAAACTGCCACCAGCAGCTGATGCTGGACAAACAAGCTATACGGCTTTACTGCACCAATGCCAGGTACATTGGTGCTACATACCTGCCGTCAATAACGGCCCCTTGCACCTTACCACAATATATATATACAAATATATATTGTGATTAATTAATTTTAATAATTTTGCTTGTGGATTGAATATATATTTTTTGTACTGTAGTGCAATCAGGGGTCATTACCATGCATTTTTAACATGTCTTGTGGTTTTTGTGTGTTTTTAAAGTTTTTTTTTTATATATTAATAAAATAATTTAATAATTCTTATGTGTTGGTGCTCCTCTTTGGAGGAAGGTGTGCTTTGTGGCATGTCCACTTCATTGTGTAGGTATAAAGAACAGGTTCGGTCACAGTAAGTTTGGGATGCTTATATGCTAAAAGTTCTTAGTCACCCCTGTGAAAGATACTATGCAGGTATACCATATACTGTGCATAAATAATTAATCTCAATGTGCCTTCATCTCCCAGGCTTTCAAAGTGCCTTGGATGGCCCCGAGATGTAAAAAAGAGATTTGCATGGCTCCACCCACTGAAAGGAGCAATGGGTAAATCTATTATTCCTTGCGTTGGGCACTGTGTAAATACTCTGTTTTAGCAAAACACCTCTTTTCCTGTGTCAACCTAATCTTTTTTCTGTTGCCCCGTCTCCCAACCGCTGCTGAAAGTTAGTTGTGCACTGGTTCCGCCAACAGGGTGGGCGTGGTCTGTGACTCGTGGCAGCATCCAATGATGCTGGCATGAGTCACAGGCCTTATTATTATTGTTTATTTATATAGCACCATCATCTTCAGTAGTGCTGTACAAAGTAGTAATTACATACAGGGTAGAAACATACAGTGTATAAACTATTTCAGATGCAGTGTTACAGAGTTAACAATGGATATTCTGAATACAAGATACAATAGGAAAGAGAGCCCTGCCCTTGCAAGCTTACAGTCTAAAGGAAGAGGGGTGAAGACGAGGGGGAAGGATCACAAACCGTCAGTATTGAGCTTTGTGGCATGTGCGCTTTAGAAAATTGGTTAAGCCAGATTTTATGCTTGTCTGAATAGGTGAGTTTTAAGGGCACCTTTGAAGGTGTTGTGGAGTGGCGGATTGGGTGGGGGAGGGCATTCCAGAAGATTGGAGTTGCACGTGAGAAGTCCTGGAGGCGGGCACGAGAGCAGGTGACCAGGGTGGAGGACAGGAGAAGGTCGGCAGCAGAGCAGAGGCTGTGTCTAGGTTGCACCTAGGTTATCCACCCCTGGTGTCCCGGTAACTTGTTTATGTGGCGGCTACAGAAGCGGGAGGACGACGCCGAGGGCAGCAGGCAGCGGTGATGTATCTTCTGTATTTGTGTGTGTGTGTCTATGTGTTTATGTCAGCGGGAGACGTTGCTGTGGTGTGGGAGCTTCGTAATGTAAGATGTAAAAATAATTCATGTAATGTAAAAATGTTTTTTGCTTTTGGGGGCATGCCTCGCACTGCTTGTATTTGGGATGCCTTGCAGTGCCTGAATTTGGGATGCTCGCACACCACCTGGATTTGGGATGCCTCGCACTGCTTTTATTTGGGATGCCACGCAGTGCCTGGATTTGGGATGCCACTCACACCACCTGTATGTTTGTATTTTGGATGCCTCTCACACTGCCTGGATTTTGGGTGTCTCACACTGCCTGTTCTTGGGATGCATCACACTGCCTGGATTTGGGATGCCACACACACACTCTCTGCTTGTAATGTGGGGTCTGTGTAAGAGGGTGAAGCCAATGTTATTTGATGACTGTTGTGCTGCTGCTTTGCCACAAGGGGCCGCTGTTTCCCCCACGCTGTGTGACAATCAGGAAGAAAATTACTCTGTGGTGTGGAACAAAGAACTAGGAAGTGAAGCAACCTCCATCTTGAAAGACATCAGAGGAAGACCGTGTGGGAGCGAGGCCTGGGTGTTGTGCAGAGACCAGTGCTATAGAGGAACTGAACGCTATCCTGATCCTTGCTGAAAGCAGAGAACTCTTCCAGGACGTCTGCTGAGTGCTGTGTTAGGAGCCAGCCTGCTGTTCTTTAGGCTGGTGGATGGAATCTGCTGCAGCCCAGCTTCAAGACCTTATTGAATGCATCCTTCCCGGGTCAGTAACCATACATAAGAGCATGCTTAACTGAACAGACTGAGACTGGGCCTTTTAGTTAGTTAGTTAGTTAGATAGGTTTCCATAGGCCAAAAGTGTTCTTCCCTGTTTGCTGTTTGCTGCCTGGATTTTAGAACTCAAAGGAACATTTTTGCCAGTGAAGGTGGACAACTGCAATCTTCGGTCAGTGGCTTTTTCACTCATCCAGTAGCAACATCGTTTCTTTTGGGTTTTTGGCTAGTTATGGGGAGGGGAGTTGTTTTTCTGTTATTTTATGGTGATAGGATTGTAAGCTGCTGTGCTGTACCGCCGATGACCCCTCCGTGTGCACCCACACAAACACTTGTTCCAACATTAGGGTATTAACAGGTAACGTGGGACATTTTAGTGTACCCACTAGTAGGTGAATCACCAGGCCTTCCTGTAACATCCAATCAGGGTCATCTGTCTGTGTAGCACAGGGGTTCTCAGCGCAGGCTGAGTGTGTGTACTTAATTTTTATTGTTTCTCCCATTTGTCTTTTTGAAGTGGGATTGGCGCTCTTTTGTAGTAAAAGTTTGGTTTACAAACGCTGGTGTCAGTGTCGCTTTTCCCGCATGTGGCTTTGCTGTATCCTGGGGAGCCCACACCCATACACGGCTCACATCTGTAATGAGGGGATTGGGGGGATTCTGCACACCATGTGTGATAGAGTGATTGGGAGGGGGTATTCTAGCACACCATTTGGTTCAGAATATTTATTTTTTTCCTCCACCAAATCCTGCATGCACCTTATATGCATGTGCCTCTTATAGGGTGAAAAATTTGGTAATTATTTATTAATATAAGAATATTAAATAAATAAATATAAATAAATAAATATATATCTTTATTTTTTTTTTTTTTTTTTTTAAACAAAGCCAGTTATTGAACATCTCTTTTTTTTCTTGTTTACAGAAAGTTAGTGTTTGATATATACTACTGGGACAATAGCTGCAATACAATGTGCAAAAAGCATAAAACTCGATCTTGCAATGATCAGTCATGTCCCATCAGCTGTCGGGTTTGGTGAATTTGGACCTTGGTCTAATTGTGACCCCTGTCTCCGGAAGCTTAACTTGCTCTTTTTTGACTTTTTTTTTTTAATAGCTCTGATAAACTAAACTTGCCTCAAAATATGCCCTGGAAATATTATAATTAAAGTCATCGTCCAGGCTAACCCTACCATTAGTCCCAGTAAAGCAGACACTGGATGCGCATTTGAGAATACAGAGGGGCCTAATGACCAGGTAAAGCAACCAGCGCCGGACTAGGAACAATCATCTGTGGAGGACAAAGGCTCATAAAGAGTCACTTGCGTCAGACACAGGGGCTGGGAACCACAGAGGCCTAGCAGCCATGCCAAGTTACCAGCACCTTTGATTTTGGCACGGGTCCATTGTTTTTTTAGGGGTGCTGGGGGCACCCCTAGAAGACGCTTGAAGGTGTTACATGGCTGCATTCTGTTCCTCATCCTGGAGTCTTCTTTGAAAGCATTCCATACACAATGGTATGAGAGAACATTAGGAGTGGGGTCCCTGCCCTTAGCTTACACTGTAATGAAAATAATCTTCAGTAAACTTTTTTTCAAAAACATAGAAAAAGTGTACTCACATGATAAGCGTTTCCATCTTGTTATCCACTCTCTTCAGGTCATTACACCTTGGTCCTCTTCAGTGACGCTTGCAGGTGTTAAAATGGCTGCATTCTGTTCCTCATCCTGGAATCATCTTCAAAAGCAGTGGCTAGAGAATGGTACAGGTGTAACATTAGGTGTGGGGTCCCTGCCCTTGAGAGCTTACAATCTAAAGGACATAAACTTCAACAATCTTCTCTTTCACTGGACGGAGGTGGGGGGAGGGGGTGCGCTTAGCCAGAATGGGGGTATTGGCAAGCCACCCTCACCCTTTGAACTAGTCTCATGGACCCCCTACCAGTTCAAAAGTAGTTCAAAGTAAATAAGACACCACACCAACATTTTTTAAAACTTAACAGTACCCACCCCTGTGCATCTTCCAGTCTCTGTCCCCCAACTGGCAGCATCCTTTCAGCTGGTCCAATGGGGGGTATGCCTGGCAGAGCTCCGGACATAAACCCAAGGGCATAAAGGCTGGTAATAGCTAGAGCCATGGGTCAGAGATTTGGTCCTTGAGCGTCGAGTTTCCAGCCCCTTTGTCTGGCCCATTAAGTTAGTAACCTAAAGGGGAGGGGGCATAATTTTTCATAATTTTAAACCTGTAGCCCTCACGCACCGGGTGTTCGGTGAGGATGGCAGGGAGCAGGTTCTTCTGGGCCCAGGGTGCTCTACGTGTGTCTGAGTAGGTAGGGGGGTCAGAGTACAGTTGCAGTCAGGGCCGGATTAAGTGTGGTGGAGGCCCCTGGGCACAAAATCTGGTGGAGGCCCCAGATACAGGATTTTTTTCCTTTTAAAATAATAGTCCAGACAATTAACTGATGGTTGTCTGGCCCCCACCTACTTACTGGAACTTCAGGTCCAGTCCCTTGTGCTGGTTCCTGCTGCTCTGGAATTCCTGCTTTGCCATTCTGGATGGGGGGGGGGGCAGTGTAGTCACTCAGTTGGTCCAGCAGAAAACGTAAGCAGAAGGCGGCCATCGATTGACTAATACACTGTAGCATTTCTGATGGCGGCTTTGCTGCTCTAGACTCTCAGTCCTGCCTTGTGGTGACTTTGGCTGCCTAAATGTGGGGGGCCCCCACTGCCATTGATAGCTTTGTTGCTGGCCCTGCAGCCTGTCAAACCAAAGACTGAAAAGCCTCCTGGACTAGACCATAACCCAAAGGTTGGTGGAGGACCCCTTTGCAGGGCAAGTGGTGGAGGCCCGGGGCAGTGGTGGTGGAGGCGGAGGCCTGGTTGCAGGGAGGTTAGTACTAACTGTTGCCGCTTGAAAAGAGAACTAGTCCAGGACATGAAAGCAGAGTTCCTCTTTATTAAATCCACAGGCAAACACGGCACAGGTACAATACATCCATCCAGTTGCATCTCTTTCGGTTCTGTCCATAGCCACAGGTTTAATCAAAAAGGCATTAATCCCCAAGGAGGACTCTTTCCTTGCTGGATCTCTCCCCCTTCTCTCTGTCAGAGTCTATATTTAGTCCTGCTCCTTTACAATTCAAGATTAATGATCCGTGACTCTAGAACTGGGGCTTCACTATATCACTTCTAGTCACCTTCCAGAACATTCCATCACATGTCCGACATCTGATAGGCTGCTCTCTAAACCTCAACCAATAAATACCCTCCTGATTATTACTACATTTCCACCTAGCAGCATCCTGCTATGACTATTAACCCTTTATACCTCTACCTTCTTGAACAATCCCTATTCAAGTCTATGGCCCAATGCTTGTTTATGGCCTACTGCCATCTTGAGTCTAATTAAGGGTACTACACTGTCCATGCACTTTTATTATTAGAAACCACAAAAGGGCTGGATGTCTTATTACTCTATCTACAGGAGTTTCTTATTAGCTAACTGACATGGTCCTATGTATACCCAGCCCCCTACAGAACTACTGTCAGTAATGACTGATGTTCCTTTTTAATATGTAGCGGCAGGGCAGCAAGGTTCGAGCTGCCCCATTGTGCATCACCGCGGCTAAAATAAATGAGCTGCCTAGATACTCACCTCTCACCATAATGAGTCTATTAGCGTCACCTACGAGCGTACCTATTAGCCCGACAAGCACTGGTCGTGCCATCTGATAGACTGCTCAACGGCTGCCCGCTTCTTTCTTCTAGCAGCCCTACCCAGGATGCTCCGCTGCTGCATATTGAAGAGGGACTCTGGTCATTTCTGATCATAATGCCTGGGGCCACTCAGATTTTCTTACTGCTGATTGCCCCTCTATCTGGACAATGGTGTGACTCGTTTACAGAACTAACTACTGACTATGGGACTTGTTCATGAAGGTATAGCGCCAGGTAGTGCCTGTACAGCGGCAGGTAGCACCAGGAAGCGTCAGGTAGCGGCAGGTGAACGCCAGAGACGGCACGCAGTTACACATTTATGAAGCTGAATCTGGTGAGCGACTAGAACAACGCCATGTAGCGTCCGATTCATCATTATCCCAGCCTCAGCGTACAACACCGGCGTTCATCCTTGCAGAGCGCCACGTCTAACCTGTCGCTCTCCCATACATTTCTATGGCCGATCCTTAAATTCCTTTCCGAATTTTTTTTTATCCAAAAAAGACACAAACCTTCTGACATGTATCCTGGACAAGAAAATGACATTTTTTAAAACTTTTTGTATTGATAATATTTTTATGCAGAATTGTCCTTAAAGGTCTGGTATTAAAGTGTTCATGTTACGATGTTATAACAATGTAATTCTATATGTTTTCGCTTTGTTACTAATGGATACATGTACAAAAACAGCCTTTAATCACACAGCTTCTGGCGCTATGGGCTACAATTACATGATTTTGAGCGCCAGCGATGTTTGTGGCTGTTTTTTGATGAATGTGGTGTTAGTCGCACTGAGCTGTAGTTACGGTTCGCTCACATACAGCGTAGTATAGCGAGTCACATATCATATTCATCAATGCCGGACAGCGACTGAGGTGCTCTGAAACAAAGATCCATGGCCGAGCACAGCTACTACTAGCCGGCGCTCTGAAATCCGCTCTACAGACGCTCATCTGTCGCTACCTGTCTGTCGTAATGAATCAGCCTGCCTGTGAATTAAACTTTTAATATCTATGAAGAGGTTAATTTTGCAGAACTATGAGCTAAAGGAGATTTTTTGTATTCTAAGCAGTAACATTTTGTTTAGGTCCTGGTTGTTTACCAGACCCTGGCAATATTAACACCTCCATCTCATTGTTACATAGAACTCTGAATGTATAAATCACAGAGGCCTTGATGCAGCTCACATGCCTCATGAAGTGATAGATAAATGCATTGTCCAGGATCACTTCCCTGTGGGGTATTGCAAGGGGGTCTCCCAGCCAAAGGGGCAATGAATATGTTTATACATTTAAACTTGCAGCGTTTTTCATTTGCATATGTAGATTGTATGACCAATGCATTCCTAGTTTCATTGGTTAATTAGATTACTTAATTGCTTAAAGCGACAGTCCAGGCAACGACAAAAATAATGCGGCAAGCAGCTCCGCTGTGTTGGACGACATTTTCAGCTTATTTTGTGTATTGCATATTCTGAAGAAACTACAGTTAATTTTACATTAATAGGACAGTAGATGGTGCTGTTTCTCATAGTAATATGTAGATTCTCTATTATTTTCCTTATGTAGTCCTCCATGTTTGGGATAAATCTCTCTGCATGTTCCAGTAAACCAGTTTATTGGGACTGCCCCCCCAGACCACTAGAGGATCCTACAGTGGGCCCCAGGCCAGGGGCATACATACCATAAAGGCAGGGGAGGCAGCTGCTATCAGGACCTTGAGAGAAGGGGGCCCCATGCTATTTGTCCCCCACCTTTCAGCATCTGTGGCAAAAGCACTGGACTGGTGCTGCCCCAATATGCATTATGGGCTTGCTGTCTGCTGGGAGTACCAGGGCCAGACCTATAGGATCTGCTGGATGGATGCCCACACATTGTTTACATATTGAGCACTTGAGGGAAACAAAATGCTGACATCTTAGTTTCACCGCATATAACCTACAGTTCTGGCTACTGGTGCTCCCTGCAGACAGTGCACCAGCACTGCATATTACAGTAATGCCTCAGGATGAACTGGACCTCACTGCTGATGACCCAGGGCCCACACTGTGCCAACTCCGCCTAGAATTCCAATCAGACCACAGGTGAGATTTGGGATGCCTACGTGTGTGAACCCCCAAGATCATCAAATATCTGCCACTGACACATTCACAGGCTCTCCTCCAATCAGTATTGATTGCTGTTCATATTAATGAATTGTGAACAATGCTGAATTAATTGAATGTCACAAGCCTCCGCCTGACCACTGCCTCAGGTTGTGCTCATAATGCCTCGGACTTGCCGAACCTGAACTTCTACGGGATGATGGGCATGGTTGAGTGTGGTTTAGAGTTGTGGCTTTTTTATGGGCTTTATAGGTGTGAGCCGTGTACCAGTGTGGGCTCCCCAGGATACAGTGGAGCCACGTGCGGGAAAAGTGACACTGACACCAGCGTTTTTGAATCAAACTACAAAGAGTATCAAACCCACTTCAAAAAAAGACAAATGGGAGGAACAATAACTTGATTACACACACTCAGCTTGGGCTGAGAACCCCTGTGCTACACAGCCAGATGACCCTGATTGGATGTTACAGAAAGCACTGGTAATTTCACCTACTAGTGGGCACACTAGAACGTCCCACCATACCTATTAATACCCTATGGCTGGAACGAATGTTTGGCCTAGTCTCAGTCTGTACAGTTAAGCATGCATGCTGTATGGTTACTGATCAATGATGTCTCAGCTGGGCCGCAGCAAGTTTTTCTCATATCCATGAAGAATAACAGGCTGGCTCCACAGCTTTCAGTAGCTGAACTCGAGGAATCCTCTGCTACAGGGAAAGATCCGGATTCAGCCCTGCTATACCACGTCTCCGCACGACATGCAGAACTCCTCACACAGCCTTCTGCTCTCTTTCAAGATGGAGGTCACTTCACATCCTTGTTCTTGTTCCATACACACCAGCAGAGTCATCTCCTCCCTCGCCCAAGAAAGAAGGCGATAGGACGAAACGCGTAGGGCGGAGCCTAGTGAGCATGTGACTTTTGAAGGAAGACAGAGATTACCGAGCCTGCGGCCGAGGCATCAGGTAAACATATATGCAGAGTGGTAGGAGCCTGAGCTGATTGCGGTGGCGAGACCTCTGGTGGTAACATACAGCTTTGCCTTCTCAAAAATACTATATGCTGGATTTTATTGATATATTTGGTGAGCATTGCATAGTGGGGGCAATTGAACCAGGAATCTGTGCAATTTTACACTCTGCTCTAGCGCACCCAGCTTGACATTCTCCAGGTCGGCTAATGGGTTGTTGTCCATCATCACTGTCACTTCAGCGCCCGTCAAGTATTCTGCGAACTTTTCAGTCATGGCCCATAGCAGCACCAACAGTTCCAGTTTGAAGGAGCTATAGTTGTCAGGGTTGCGCTCGGTTTCCCTCAGAGACCGGCTCCCATAGGCAATGACTCTCTCACGTCCATCCTGGACTTGGGATAAGACGACTCCCAACCGGTGGAGGCCTCCATCAGTGTACAGCAGGAATGGGGTATCAAACCGCGCATAAGCCAGAATCGGGGCAATGGTTAGCGCCTCCTTCACCGCCGCAAAGGCCTCTTGTTGCCGGGGCCTCCAGCCGATGGGACGATTCTTCGGACCTCCTGCGTTGCCCCCCAATAACTCGTTCAATGGGCTCACCAACTGCGCAAATTTGGGTATAAATCTTCTGTAGTAGCCGGCCAGTCCCACGAATGCCCATACCTCTCGTAGTGTCCTCGTCTGGGGCCATTTCTGGACGGCATCCACCTTGCTGGGGGTCGGTTTTACCCCTCGGAGGTGACCACATGTCCCAAGTACTCTATTTGTTGGCGAAACAGTTGCCACTTCTTTGGCTTGATCTTGAGCCCATGGTCTCGCAGTCGTCCTAGGACCTGTCGCAGCTGAAGGTGGTCTTCAAAGGTGGCCCCAAACACTACTATGTCATCCAGGTATATCAATACGGATTCAAAATTGAGGTCCCCCAGACAGTGTTTCATTAACCACTGAAATGTCCCTGGGGCATTGCTGAGGCTAAATGGCATTCGGTTAAACTCGTACAGTTCCATAGGTAAGATGAAAGCTGTCTTTGCTTTGTCTTTCTTAATTGCCACTGGTACCTGCCAATATCCACTGGCCAGATCAAGGGTTGAGAAAAACTTTGCCTGGCCCAAGGCTGATAGCGACTCTTCAATCCGCGGGGGAGGGTACGCATCCCGGACGGTCTGGGCATTCAATTTCCGATAGTCCACGCAGAACCGGAGACTCCCATTCTTCTTTCTCACCAAGACTACTGGAGCTGCCCACAGACTTGCACATGCTTTTCCAGCATGTTGGTGACCATATCCTTCACCTCCTGATACATTTTGAGTGGGATCTGGCGGTAACGTTCCCTAATTGGTGCAGCATTGGTAGTGGGGATTTCGTGTTTCATAGCAGAAGCACACCCGAAGTCCTCATCGTGTTCACCGGCAGCATCAATATTCGGTCTTGTCGCGGTGGGATCTTCACCGGGGTCCCCCCTGGCACCTTCGCTCTTTCGACGGGTCGACCGGAGAGGTTACTCTTTTGCAGACTACAGATTCTCACCATCTGTTGAGGAACCTTCTGAGTCGGGCGGTGGGTGGTGGCCCGTTGCCAATACTTTGGCCCTTCTCCAGCATAGAGCTGATGGTCTAGGTCTCTCAGCATGTTCATACCCAGCGTCACGTCCATCCCGCTCCGAGAAGAATGGTCCACCAGCACGACCCCCTTTTTGCCCACATCTTGCCCAAGCACTTGGACCCGCATCCGAACTATCCCTCGGAAATCCAGCTCCTTATTGTCGTCAACCGTCAGCCTGAGGACACTTCCATCTTCTGGCTCCATCATATGTCCAAAGTGTCTTTCAAAGAACTGTAGGGGCATAAGGGTGCACTCTGACCCTGTATCAACTAGGCAGCTTACCTTCTGACCTTCCAACTCGGCTTCCATGACGGGGCTTCTGGCATACAGGTCATGATCCTTCCACACGGGGCTTAGCTGTTGACGTACCGCCGCAGGGCGCCCAGTTACTGCGGCGGTCGGAAGTTTAACGGCTGCTCGGATTCCATCCATTCGGGGCATTCTCAGGCTATATGGCCGTACTGCCGACAACCCCAACAGAGGAGACTTCTTCTGACAGGTCCCTGCACCCGATTCTTCATGCGTGGGGTGGTGTGGCATGCTGAAGTCACTTCTGGGGGCTGGGAAGATTCTGTCTTCATCTGGGACACCTCCAACCGAAGTTCCTTTAATTCAGTTCGTAGGGCCTAGACCGCTTCCTTTAGGGACTCATATTCTGCAGATCCCGTCTGTTTCCCTGTAGCCTGAGTGCTGCTCACCGCTCTCGCTGCCACCGGTAGATGCTCTTCCTCTCTCTCCACGGCAGCCTGGTAGACACTATAGAATGACATGTCAGCTGTCACCCGGGTCATTTCGCGCAGCTTATCTTGCAGGAACTTATTGGAGAGCCCCACTATGAACTGATCCCTCAGCAGTTGGTCTACTTCCCAGAAGGCCCCCGGGTCTCGCTGCTGGATTTCATTAAGCATTTCCTGTAGGGCATTAGAATACTGCACCCTCCGGCTCCTTAGCTGTACCACTTTTGCACGGCCCCCTTGCGCTATCTCCAGCAGGCACAATATTTTCTCTAGGGTATCCCTCTCAGATTCGGGCCTCACCATCAGAGTCCTCCTAAAATTGCCCTCAAGTGCACCCAGCGCAACCTCTGCCTGCAATTCGGGGGTTAGGTTACACATTTTGACCGCACTCCGCACCCTCTCTGTCCAGTCTTGCAATGTCATGTCTTTGCCGTCAAATTTCGGCAGATGGCGCAACAGCGCCCCCACCGGGATATATCCTACTGGGATATACATGGCGCTACAGCTAGGCTGACCTTGCACGGGCGTACTCTGACCTGGGTCCTGATCCAGTGCCACTGGTGCCGGGGGAAGATCTCCCCTCCGTGTTCCCATCCATAGCGGACGCTGTATCCTGCCGACTATGCCAAGATGTGAGCCTTGTACCTGTGTGGGCTCCCCAGGATACAGCGAAGCCACTTGCGGGAAAAGCGTCACTGACACCAGCATTTGTGAATCAAACTTTTACTACAAAAGAGTATCAAACCTACTTCAAAAAAAGACAAATGGGAGGAACAATAAAACTTGATTACACACACTCAGCTTGGGCTGAGAACCCCTGTGCTACACAGCCAGATGACCCTGATTGGATGTTACAGAAAGCACTGGTAATTTCACCTACTAGTGGGCGCACTAGAATGTCCCACCATACCTATTAATACCCTATGGCTGGAACGAATGTTTGTGTGGGTGCGCACTTAAGGGTCATCGGCGGTACAGCACAGCAGCTTACAATCCTATAACCATAAAATGCAGGAAAACAACTCTCCCTCCCCAGCACTAGCCCACAAAACAAAAGAACAACGTTGCTCCCGGAAGAGTGAGTGATCCACTGACTGAGGATGGAAATCTGGTGCAGTTGTCAGCTCTCACAGGCAAACTGTTCTGATAGTTGAGAAATCCAGGCTTCAAAACAGGGAAAAGGAAAACTCTTTGGGCCTATGTAAATCCTATCTAACTAACTAATAGGCCTAGTCTCAGTCTGTACAGTTAAGCAGGCATGCTGTATGGTTACTGACCAATGATGTCTCAGCTGGGCCGCAGCAAGTCTTTCTCACATCCATGAAGAATAGCAGGCTGGCTCCACAGCTCTCGGTAGCTGAACTCGAGGAATCCTCTGCTACAGGGAAAGATCCGGATTCAGCCCTGCTATACCACGTCTCCACATGACATGCAGAACTCCTCACACAGCTTTCTGCTCTCTTTCAAGATGGAGGTTGCTTCAATGTGATTAAGACAATCCTCGGTCAATCCATTAAGCCAAAAAGTCAAAGCAGTTGTAAACCAACCAGACATCCTGAATCCTGCATCTGGTGGGACTTCCAAAAGTCACATTAAGTCTCATTCAGTATAGGGTTAAAGGGACAGGTGAAATAAATAAAAAAAACTATGCTGGGCAGGTGACCACTGCCATTTACTAGTACACATGTCAGACAGAGTGGTTGCTTTAAGACTGTGCTCCATGCCAAAGCCAAGGCTGGCCTTATACTGAAAGGAGCCCCCTGCAAAACTGGAACTTGGAGAGCCAGTGGCACAAGGCAAAAGACCTACGGCATGTGCCTGCTCTGCCGTAGCATAGCAATGTCCCTGCTTGTAGCCATTGCATGACACTATGGGGTTGATACAGCACCAGGACTAAAAAGTTCTCTCTAGGTAGAAAATGAAGGGCAAGTGCACTTTACTCCAGAAACAGCGTACTGCACATTTTACCCCTGGACCTGGTGCACAACTATTTCAATTTCTTGAGTGCACTTTTTACACCACCCACTGAATCCACCTTTAAATGAACAGAATCTATCGACATATTAGGGTTGATTCAACACCATGAGTATTTTTTTACTCATAATTTTTGTCCTCGGTATCATAGCTGTGCAATTTTTATTTAAAAAAAAAAAGATCATAAGAAAATTGTTTTCTCTCAAAAAGAAAACAAATACAGTGCTGAATCAAACATATTCTTTGCTTTTTTCTGGAACTCAATGCATTCTTTTCTATTCTTTTACCTTCCCTTCTTGTCTTCTCTTCCCCAACAGGCAGAAAAAAAACTGCATGCTCTTAGATACTCACCACCAGGGGTGGACTGGGAGAATTCCCGGAGGGCTGCACTGTTTTGAAGCCAGTTGGGCTGCTGCTTCTAACACACTCACCCAATTAATTCACCTCTGTATGTGGTTTGGCTGTACTCTCCTAGCCAACAAACCCCTGCCCATATTCCACCCCAATGCTATAGCCACAGAATTCAAAGTTCCAGCTCAAGTGTAAAAGTTTTTCTTTATTTACTCATGATTAAAATGGTAACCAATCCAACAATCATGTGTATGACACATGATTAAGCGCGCGTTAGTGCTGGAAACGTGTTGTATGATCACCTTTAACATGTAGAGCTGCTTTTAAAGAAGAACATCGGGGGAGGGTAAAACCTCTCTCAAACCTCACTGATCTGCTCCCTACCTCCGGTTTTACCTTCTGGGTCCCTCGGATTCCGGGTGACCTTCCGACGGCAGGACCATTTTTCATCCCATCAGGCACTGCGCGCGACCCCCAATCTCGCGGTTTGGAGAGGCCATGAATGGAATGCATTGGAGCCGGCCGAAATCTGGCGAGACTTCGCTGAGCAGAGCAGGACTTTGAAGGGCCCTGAAGATGCCAAAAATCAGACAGACCAAAAATAAAAAGGGGCCCCTTTTGTATGTACCATGTTGTATTGGTTACCATTTTGATTGTTAGTAAATTGAGCTTGGGCTGGACTGAATTTTGAATAATGTTGGATTACGCTATCCTCCGTGCTCAGTGTGATTCTGACTGAGAGGCTGGTTGTTTTTTTTTTCTTTAAGCTTTTTAGCTCATTGGTGGTTCAGTGGGGGGGGCAGGACTCCAGGAAGGAGCCTCTCTGTGCCACTGCTCTGTCGGTGGGCGGGACTCGAGGAAGGAGCTTGGCCTCGCTGGAGATCACGCAGGAGGGGGAGATCGCCTGCATTGTGGTATGTCTGTGTGTGTGTGTCACCCTGAACTGGATGCCCCTAACTAGCTGTAATGAGAGATGCCCCTCACTGAGTGTAATGAGGGAAGCCCCTCACTGGCTTTAATGAGGGATTCCCCTCACTGGCTGTAATGAGGGATGCCCCTAACAGGCTGTAATGAGGGATGCCCCTAACTGGCTGTAATGAGGGATGACCCTAACTGCCTGTAATGAGGGATGACGATCACTGGCTGTAATGAGGGATGCCCCTCACTGGCTTTATTGGAGGGATGCCCCTCACTGGCTGTAATGTGTTTGCAGAGGCCTTGCCTGTATAATTATTATTTATTTAATTCTTAGGTGGTGTTTCCCTTTAAGGGCATGGCTTGAACTTTACGGCTTTCAAAACTTGGGAGGTATGCTTATCTGCCCCTGTTTATTAGCTCTCCCTGTAATGCTATAACCTCTGCCTTGGGGGGGGGGGGGCACCTGGGCTTAGTGGGGATGCTGTGGGCTGCTCGGCCAGTAAAATCCTGGGTTGATTTTTGGCCCCAGCTCTCCACTACTTACCACTCATATTTTTGTGGGGCAAAAAATATTATATTATTATAATATTATTTATATACTGTACTTTGATTGCACAGAACAAATTATTCTTAATTGTTTTCTGGCAGTGATCATCTAATGAAAATTGCATTGGTGGGTAAATAACTGTAGTGTGTGAAAGCAGTCGCTGTATTGATCCTGTGCTAAAGTGTAATGGAGACAATAGGGTTGATTCAGAGAGACATAACATTTC
Organism: Gastrophryne carolinensis; assembly: GCA_027917425.1. NCBI lineage: Eukaryota > Metazoa > Chordata > Amphibia > Anura > Microhylidae > Gastrophryne > Gastrophryne carolinensis. The sequence continues at coordinate 602,602,949 of CM051234.1, forward strand.
ATTTTTGTGTCGATCTGTTTTTTTTTGGTTTTGTTTCTGCTTTCGTATGAGTGTCCGTTCGTACGGCAACGAAATGCCATTTTTCAGCTTTCGTTTTTTGTTTAGGTTACTTAAGAAACAACGTAGGCTTCCGTTTTTTGCCTTTTTCCAGCGTCGCCTCGAACGAATGATTTACGCTTCGCGTTAAATTCTGAATTCCTTTTTCTATAAATAAACGTCCAGACGGAAATCTTTACGAACCTAAGCCTGCGCACAACAAAATTAACTCATTAATGTGCTCGTCTCCATATTTTGATCACTCACTTCTGCTACAACACTTACCTCAATTACATCGCGGTCTGTATATTCTTCCCTTTGCGCCCTTAATGCTTACCTCAATTACATTGCGGTCTGTATATTATTCCCTTTGCACCCTTAATGCTTACCTCAATTACATCGCGGTCTGTATATTCTTCATGTTGCGCCCTTAATTCTTACCACAATTACATCGTGGTCTGTATATTCTTCCCTTTGCACCCTTAATGCTTACCTCAATTACATTGTGGTCTGGATATTCTTCATGTTGCGCACCTAATGCTTACCTCAATTACATCGCGGTCTGGATATTCTTCATTTAGCGCACCTAATGCTTACCTCAATTACATCGCTGTCTGTATATACTTCATGTTGCACACCTAATGCTTACCTCAATTACATCGCGTTCTGTATATTCTTCATGTTGCGCCCTTAATGCTTACCTCAATTACATCACGGTCTGGATATTTTTCATGTTGCGTACCTAATGCTTACCTCAATTACATCGTGGTCTGGATATTCTTAATTTTTAGTTTTTTGGTTCTTCCTACGTTTTGCTGTAACCAACCCTTAATGAATGTTTTTTTCACAGAAAATGACACAGAAACAAGTTTTTCTTTTTTTTTAATAACAACTGGCAAATTATTTAGCCTTTTTTTGAGTATTAAAATTTGGGGCAGTAAAAAAAATGTAAAAAGTATTTTTTTTTTAATTTAAAAAACTGTACAAATCTTTAAAATTTGCTTACAAAATGTTAAAACACCAAACTATATACAAAGCGATGGCAGGCCCCAGATAATTATTCTTCATCTGTGGTCCCCAACGAATTGTGCAGCTCCTGCATCTCACCCACCAACCGAAACCCCGTCGCAGTGATTTGTGCCAATCTCGCATGTGCGGTGTCTGTAAAAAAAAAAAAAGAAAATTATTGTTCTGCAAATACATGTTTAATAGCTGTGGATGGAATGCGTATTAAGTTGAAATCTTACTCAAAAGGCCATATGTCATTATGCTAAGGAATTTCTTAAAGGAAAAGGCCATATGTCATTATGCTAACAAATTTCTTAAAGGGAGAGGACATATGTCATTATGCTAAGGAATTTATTAAAGGAAGAGGCCATATGTCATTATGCTAAGGAATTTATTAAAGGAAGAGGCCATATGTCATTATGCTAGGGAATGTATTAAAGGAAGAGCCCATATGTCATTATGCTAGGGAATTTATTAAAGGAATAGCCCATATGTCATTATGCTAAGGACATTGACAATGGATTTAGGTTGATTGGTGATGATGTTATTTTACACATACTCCAAATATTTACATTACAACTTACTTCTGTGGTGGGCGACCTCTGCTTGGGGGACCACCCTATGGTCTGGGGCCTGCCACTGCTGGGAATGTGAGGCTGTAGAGACATTTAAAATAGGCTCACTTTTAATGTCTGATTCAACAGTAACCAAATGACACTTAGAATGTGTGTGTGACATCACCCACCTTCTCCATGTTCCTCCTGGGCATGATCTGCTGCAGTCTCTGCTCCAGATCCTTCACCCGCTACATATTCATCTATAAAAAGACATTAAGGGAATCAGCTTTGGTTTAAATAGCATGTATGTGTGTGGGGCTACACTAAGAGTCACATACCAGAGGCTAATGGCTCAGTCATTTCATACGACTCCCTGCCCACGCCGTGACGCCCCTCTGGATAGGTCCAGGGGCTGGTCTGATGCAGCTACAGAGGAGGGGTAGGAACTTGGCCCTGGAGATCCACCACCTTCACTTGCTGCTGCAGATTCATGCCACACTGGCTTTCTGTATTAGTTACATCTAGCATGCAATCGCTATGTACATACTTGGGAAATGGTTTGCAAAAAATCACCGCACCCGGGGCATGTGCAGTCCCTTAAGGTCCGACCAGTGCTGCATGATCTGCGTATGGGTGAAGGTGGTGTCCGTTTCCTGCTGGATCCGGGCCACGATCTCCAGGGCCAGATTCCTCTTCAAAAAGGAGTTGGGCAGGTAGTCGTACCTGCGCTGAAGCATAGTCTAAAAAAAACAAAATAAAAAATAGTTGTTAGATCAAACAGCATACAAATATCATTCACAATTAGATCAGTTGACTAAATTACATTCCCAAACACATTTCTAGCCTTAAACTATCCTTCTAGATGCAATTGAGTTGGTTAGCACATGTGCGCACTAACTTCTGTTTGGCACGGTGTTTAAAAAACAACAGTTTCTTCCTGCGCTTCCTTAAGGCCTATGCATGCATTTAGATGGCAAATCAAAGTCCTTACAAAACATTTACGAGCATAATCAGCTCTTAGTGTTGGCGGTTGAAGATCGTGGGTGCCACCTTTCTTGTTGTCCGCGGCAAATAGGTAATGCCCCAGCGGATTCCGGGTTTTAACCCTTTAAGTGCCAGCCTACCTGGAGTTTTTGTCATCCTTTGTTGCCAGACCATTTTGCACTATTTGGCGCTCCTCATGTTCAAATGTGATTTTTGAAGGGATTTCCAGGGATTTCCCAGGAAAATTATATATTGTTTTTTTCAGCATAGTCTTTAACATTAAATGTCTTGTTTGTCATTTTTTAGGTGTATTCTCAATATCTTTGGGTGAAATATGTGAACATTTGTTTTTAAAAATCTATTTTTTACAATTTGTTGTGTTTTTTTGGAATAAAAAATGTAAGTTTGTCAAAAAATCTTGTTGCGTGTGAAATCCCAATTTCTCCCGCTATGCGCACCTTGCAGTTTTTCCAGAAAAACAACCCTTTACATTTAAAATACCCCCAACAAACTACATATTCTCTGGAAGTACACACCTCAAGCTTTCTAGGTGTACCAGGCTTGTTGATGTGGCCACAGTTTTCTGGAAGTAATCCCTCAATGTAATCTTTGGTTGCCAATAGTTTCCCTAAAAAAAGGATAAAAAAGCAGAATCCAAGCCACATTTTCCTAAGAAAAACTATATACAAACAAGAAAAAACAAGTTTAATCTGAAAAAGCAAGGTCCCCCGAACAGAACGATACCCAACATGCATAGCTACTGTCAAGGGAAGAGTTGCCAAACACCCCAAAGTAAAGCATGTGCGTAACACAATTTTACTTAAAAGTTTCAGCTCTGCAGACAAAGTGCACACCTTGCGATTTTTCAACCAAAACAACCCTTTACATTTGGAATATCCCCCATAAACCATATATTCCCTGAAAGTATACATGTTTAGTTTTCTAAGCGTACCCAGCTTGTTGTAGTGGGCTCATCTTTCTGGAATTAATCCCTCAAAGAATTCTTTGGTTGCGCAAGGTTTCCCTAAAAAATGTATAAAAAAGCTGAATAAAAAACACCTTTTCCTAAAATATAAATATGCAAACAAGAAAAAACAAGTCTGAAAGCGCAAGGTCCCCCGAACAGAACAATACCCAACATGCACAGGTACTATTAACCCTTTTAATTGCCAGCCTACTTGAGATCTGTTTTCCCCATTTTGCGCCATTTTTGCTGAAATTTTCAGGAAAATTATATATATATTTTTTTGCAGCAGAGTTTAGGCTTTAACATGAAATGTCTTGTTTGTAAATTTAATTCTGTTTTTTACAATATTATTATTAAGTAAAAAAAAAAAATTTTAAATAAAAATGTGTTTTATTAAAGAAAACCATATTGCATGTGAAAGCCCCATTTCTACCGATTAGAACAGTACCACATATTTATCAGTAGCCCCCCGTTCCTGCCCAGGACACCCCCAAACTGAAACAAGTACTTTATAACATTTACAAATAAAATACAACTACCACCCACCCTCCTGGGGGGGCATTTTTGGGGGATTTTTAAGGGTTAAAACCCCGAAAAAATGACATGGGGTCCCCCTTACCCGGAGTAACCAGCCCGGGAACAGCTATGCAGGGCTTGTAGGAACAGGGCGCAGGGGCCAGCTTTTGTGGCCCCTGGCCCTGCAGGCTACAAGCCCGCATAGCCCATGGCCACGGCCTCTTCTGCCTCCCCCTGGGCTTTGGGGAGGCAGGTAATGGGGGTGCCGGGGGTTAATGGCAAGTCACCCGCTGGCCATAGGTGACTTGCCAGCCCCCAGCCTTGTGAACTGGTAAAGGGGTCTCATGGACCCCTTACCAGTTCACAAGGGGTTAAGTAAAAAAAACACACCACACACACAGAGAAAAAATATTTAATTTTTTTTTTTTTTAATACTTACCTCCCATCCATCTTGCACTGTGTCCCTTCCCAATCACTGGCTTCTGCTCACCTGCTGGAAGCCTTTTATAGCTGCTGGGCAACAGAGCATAAGGGGTTAATTAAAAAAAAATGAAATAGGGTCCCCCCTCGCACGGGGGGACCCCATTTTTGGGGGGATTTTTAAGGGTTAAAAACCCGGGACCAGCTATGCAGGGCTTGTAGAAACAGGGCGCAGGGGCCAGCTTTTGTGGCCACTGGCTCTGCAGGCTACAAGCCCGCATAGCCAGTGACTACGGGCTCTTCTGCCTCCCCCTGGGCTTTGGGGAGGCAGGTAATAGGGGTGCTGGAGGTTAATGGCAATATCTACGGGGGATCGGATGGCACCAAATTAAAGAGGAGACCCGGCCGGATCCAACGCGGGGTCAGGTGAGTATTTTACTTTTATATTTTTTTTACTGTGGGGGTTTAAAGTCAGCTACGTGAGTCTCACGTAGCTGGCACTTAAGTGGAGTAGAGGCAGCTACGCGAGACTCACGTAGCTGGCACTAGAAGGGTTAAAAACAACTGTTTCTTCCTGCGCTTCCTTAAGGCCTACGCATGCATTCAGATGGCAAATCAACGTCCTTACAATACACTTACGAGTATAATGAGCTCTTGTTGTTGGCGGGTGAAGATCGTGGGTGCCACCTTTCTTCTTGTCCGCAGCAAATAGGTAATGCCCCAGCGGTTTCCGGGTTCCGCACGGCCGGACACACGCGAGCGCGTACGTGTCATACCCAGTCATTAGTATTTAAAGGGTAATGGACACACAGCTCATTCTCTTTGAGATTGTCATCATGGCACCCAAAAAAGCTAGCGCTAAGCAACCAGCAGCAAAGGAGGACAAGACCAAAATGCCAGAGCGGCATGAGGACACTTCATCCTCCAGACCGAGCACTCACTCGCACAAATCTACTACAAAGGTGCCTGAAACGCGGAGCAGAAGTGGCCACCACAAGTCTACATTGGCCACAACTCCAGGCCCATTCAAAACATCAAGCACCCACAAGGAAGGATCCTTTAAGAAGAAGGCTCCCCGCGCACCCACATCCAAACAGCAAGGTACCACAATGTCCAAGGGTGGTACCAGCGAGACCTATGCAACATCCACGCCTGGAAGTTCGGTGGCCACCCAGCCAATGACCCCCAGTCCTAATGCCAGTCCAGTCCAGTCTTTTTCCAGCCACGTGACGGCCGACACACAGCCAGCCAAGAATGTCCCCTGAATTGCCACCAAACAGAGATGAGCCAGAAGAACAACCATTAGGCCGAACATAGGCCAGTTGAGCGGCCGGTTTGGGGAGGCACAAACCCTAGCCTTGGCAAGTGGCCTCACACTTCATTATGATGAGCTATTCAAAAGCAACCAGCAAAATGAGAAAAAGTCAAATCTGGGAAGAGCTCACCAGACAGGTGAATGCAGCAGGGAGGAAAGATGTGGAGCAGATCCAGATAAAATATCTGACCTGAAGTATGCAGTACGGAAGAAGCAGAATAAACTGCGCAATCACAGGTACATATTTGAGGATTGCATTTTGCTGCTTGTTGTAGTGACCACAATGGCAAATAATTTTTAACCTCTAATTTTCAGCTTCCAAACTGGCGGAGGCTTCCCCACCAAATTACAATACACCAGAGCTGAAGAAATGGTCCTGGCTTTAATCCACCCCGTAGCATTAGAGGGCCTCTCTGGCAGACATGACACGGGCACCCAGGACATTTCTGCAGGTTAGTAATGATTGTTTTAATGTGAACTATTGTAAACGTGTGAAATGAGGCTCACATGCAGATATGAACACAGGCCCCTAGGGAGTGCCTTTGAGGGGAGGTTACTGTTTTAGGCGGGTGTTTAATGTCTGAGGAATGGCCTTCATGATGGACACTCTCCCAGGGTGCTTAGAAAGGTTTGCAGCCCATACACGACCTTTGACATTATTTCTGGACAATATTAACCAATTTATCTTACCAAAGCACCGCATGTGATGTGAATATAGTCAATAACTGACAACACTTACTTCTTTGTCTTTCTATCACTGGGGTTGTAGCTGTGCTTTGGTCAGACAAACTTGAGCTGGGGTCAGGGAAAGGTCAACATTGCAAGAATGCACAGCAGCATACTCAGAAGCCAAATGCTATTTGGAAGCTGACTGTTGGCCCCTAAGGCGCCATTTAGGATCTGTGAAGCCTCCTAACATGCGGTACATGCATGTTTGTATTATTTAAGGTGACCAATCTGTATGTACAGGGTGAGGCATACATATAAGATAGACTCAGATTTATTGTGAAGGTCAACTTTGACCATTGGGGGAGTTGTCATTCCTGCTTGCCCACGTGTTTTGTAATGCATATGTACTCATCAGGTTTATCAAGGGATGTTTTTGTGTGTTTACGTGCCTTTTACTTTTTAACACAGCACAGCATCCAGCCTCTGGAAGTGTGGAAGCCTCCTCCAGTTTGAGCATGCCATCTACTTCCCTGCTGCCTAGGACACAGGAACAGATATGTAGGGTAAGTGGACTGGTGATGCATGTGAATGCACATGACTAATTTTGTTCTAAAAGATATTTAGGCCCCAATCTGACACATGTTTTCACATGACCCAACAGACTCCCACACTAATGGATGTCATCCAGGATATGGAGGAGGAGGATGCCAGCCGGATTGGACCTTCGCAAATTACCTCCCTGGAACCTAATCTGCCACTGCCCCAGCATCCTTCTGCACCAAATCCTCTGCAGCAGAGTGAAGCTGGACGCATGCTGCCAGCCCATCGTGGGCAGCAGGCTGAGACAGAGCCTACAGTCCCCAGTGCTATATCTGCTGCAGAGGTTTTGCTAAGCACATGTGGTACTTTTGCTTGCCCTAGAACTCCAGCATCTGCAGGCGCTCAAACCCGGGGAAGTGGAAGACGCAGTCAACAACGTCGACCAGTTTCCCAGGGGAGGCGCGTGCCGATCCTGGAGTCAGCATGGCGCAATGACAGCTGTTACTTTAGGCAGGTGACTCAACGAACAACAGAGTAGATTACTGCACAATTAGAAAACTTCAATACTACATTCACGACCATGCTGACTGATTTTAGGATGAGCAACAGCCAGATGGCTGAACAAATGGCCACCTTAAACAGACAGATGGCAGAACAAACGGCCACCTTAAATGCAAACTTCACTGCCATGCTAGATGAATTTCGAACTAGCAACAGACAGATGCTGGAGCAGTGGCAGATTATGAATGCCACACATGCCCAGGTGTTGGGCCACCTCCAAGGCCCACCACAACCTTATTATGGCCAACATCAATATTAATCTCAATTTGACCTGGATCTGCTAAACATCTTTCCTCTACATCCCGACTTACCTGTGTGGTGAGCGCAACCAAGATTGTGTGGTTATGGCTTTGCTGGTTTGTTTTGGAATGCGCCCATATAGCTCATTAGAGTGCTCACATACCCCACTAGCCAATGGCTGAGCTTAAGCCGCACTGAAGCAGCCACTCAAGCTCCCACACAGCAGGCTTGGGCCTAAGGAAATGCTGGCTGCCTCATCCTGTTTGTTGGCAATATTGGGGGACATTCTTGGCTGTAAAAAAAAACATTTGCCCATGGCAAAGATTGGACTGGACTTGCATGGGGTCTGGCTGTCACAGGCTGGGAAAATTAGAAGCAGGAGTGGGTGGGTGTATTCCTGGGCGACAATTTCCCTTGAAATTCTTGCTCCCTATGGATCTGGATGTTGGTGGACGGGGAAACTTCATGCTGGAGTCAGTTACCTTCAAACTCCTGGATGTGGCCAATTGCTAGGGGCCAGTAGTCTGCCCCAATTTATAGTAAATAAAATGTATGTACATGGAGTCTTCGAGTGCCCTTCAACTCAAAATTGACATATTTCAAGAAAATATATTGAATTTGACTTTTGCTGTTCTTGCCTAAGTTGATGCATTAATGTTTGTGTTGTTTGGATATTAATGAAGGTTTGGAATAACAAACATGAGAAAATAAACTGCATGACACTCAAATCATGTGTAAAATGTTTAGTAATTAAAGCATTACTACATAACAAAAAAGGCCTTCACATAGGCCCCAGATATTACAAACACACAAAAACATAAACAAAATAAACAAATTTTAAGAAAATATTAAGAAATAACATGTGCATGCACAGATTGGCCAGAGGCACTAGGGGTGCCATCATAGATGTCAACTGGCTCCTGGCTGGGTGGAGAGGGGGCAGGTCCTCATAGCGGGGGACATGCTGCATCAGGGCAAAATTATGCAGCACGCAACATGCTATGATGATTTGAATGACCTTGTTGGGGTCATACTGCAGTGCCCCCCCTGTATGGTCCAAACATCTGAATATGGACTTCAGCAGTCCAAAGGCCCTCTCCACTACGGCCCGGGTCTTCTGGTGGGCCCCATTCTGCGGGCAAAGAACGGGCGTCAGGAGCCAGGGCATAAGCAGATATCCAGAATCCCCTGATAGAATAACAAAATACTTACATAAATTACACATTCTAAGCAACATTATTGTTTAACATGTCATCAAGGGAAAAAATCAGCCATTGGTTAAGACATGGGTCATCAAATATATTCATAGCCATACAGTGAAAAGGAATGATGGAATTTGAACAAACTTACCCAGGAGCCATCCACCAGATAATTCTCCAGACTCAAACAGACAAAATAATCCGGAGCTCCGCAATATATAAGCATCATGGGATGAGCCTGGATACCCTGCAAGCACACTAAGGAATCGCATATCCGGGCCAACCACTGCTGATACATGCAATGCCATGGAGCTGAAGGTGCTCATACTCCTCCACATAGCCGCAAAACATGTTCAACAATAGTAATCCGAGTCAAAAATGGTCCCGTAAGTGGAGCGGAAATAAAACCGTTTTATAGGGCGGTGGTCCATCGGCAATCAGGTCTCAGAATCAGACGCAAGCCCATCCTAATAACGTAACTTATCTGAAGTAACGAAAATGTTCAGATTTAGATCCGTAACTTATCCGAACTAACGCAAATTATCAGATTTAGATCCGTAGATCGAAAGCGCATATACGCGTTAGCGGGAACCAACATACGAATGGAAAAAGTAACGTAAAAACCAAAAAGCAAGCCAAACATTCAAAAAAAATACACAGACACATGCGAAAGTCCATGCGTATCTGTCTCTGAATCAACCCTAATGACTGCGGAGACTGTTCAGATGAAAGAGACTGCCCGAAGAAGACAGCAATAAGGAGCATATATGAGAATGTACCAGGAGCTCAGCAACGGGTAATTAAAGACCAACTATAATCAATGATAAAGTATAGGGGAAAACTAATGTAACAATCATAGGGAAACCCGGTGCCAGACACAGGGCTGCCATTGTCAGGGGGTGGGAGCGGACCCGGTCTCAAGGCCCCAGGGCCTGAGTGGCAGAGAAGGGGCCCGTCATCCGATGATGCACAAGGTGCTCACTTGCCCGCTCCCGCCCACCCATCCACCTTCCCCCTGCCTCCTTGAATATGAAGGTAGAGGAGCTGCCCGCCTCTCCCTTTAGATGCGAGGGGCACCCCAAAAAATCATAACAGGCCTTGATCAAGAACACTTCACTCATGTGCAAGATGGAAGTTGAACCTGCGACATTTTGGTCCCAAGATCGGTTCCTTACCTCTAGGCCATGACTGCCCTTATGATGATGGTGGTTGCCACCCCCCATCCTGTTACTGTCCACTTTGTAGGGCATCCCACACAGGAGTCCTCTTTTAGCAGTGGGAGGGGCTAGGTTAGAGTGCCAATGACCTTGACCTTCCCTGGCACTTTATTGCCAAGGAAGGTTTATGTCCATTTCTTTTAAAGCTTAAAGCGGAACAAAACAGGTTTTGTTCCATCCCCCGCTGTGCGAAACCCCCCAGGAGGCCCCCAAAGAATTTTCGGCTCTCATTCTAATCAATGAAGACCATGCACTGTTGCATTCCCTGCATCCCCAGCCGTGCACACGCTTCTGCCCCAGCCTATCTGAATGGCTAGAGTGGAGCACGTGCACGGCATCGGGGATGCAGGGGACGCGGCAGCGCATGCTCCCCATTGTAAATAGTGAGAGACCTCTGCCAAAGTTCTTCCTGGGGGGTTTCACACAGCGGGGCATCCCGATTTGTGATGTCCTGGAGAAAATCTTTTAGATTCCACGCCAGCCGCTGGTGGGTTTTGTTCCGCTTTAACTTCAGCAAAAAATTTATTTGGTTTTGGATAGTGTAGGGAAGTGTCACTATACCCAAATCACTACTTCCACATTCATGGCGTATGGCTCCAAATAACAGCTACTCAGATGACCAACGGAATCCATTCAGGTTGGATGTGAAAGTACAATGGGAAATCCAGATTGGCCTCTGACAGTCACGTGATTACCATCCTCTTGTGCATGAGGAAGTGGTTGAACCGGATCTTCAGCATCATTTCATGAAAAGCCCAAACTCTTAAAAAAACAATTTCCCAGCATCTAAAATTAATATATTTTAAGTTTTTAGTCACTTATTATTCTTTCCTATGCGGAACAGGATGGGCCTAGCATCCCTCTTCACAGCCCCATTTTTCCTGCGGCTTCGCCAACACCCCCGCTTCTGCATTTAGCCCCTAGTGAGGGGGAGGTCAGCAGGGGGTCCCATTTGGACCCTGGCATTGTGCGTGGCCAGCCTTGAATGGCAATTGGCCTGCCCGGCCGCCGGCAAGGCCTCTAGTAAGAAGCGGCATTTGGAACCGGCGTATTCTCTCTTTGCTGATGATTATGCTTATGAGACCCTTGGCGGCCGTGATTCCATGGAGGAGGGTGAGTTATTCCATGATTCTGACTCCTCCGGGGACCGTCCGGGCGACTTTGACAGTGTTCCTGGGTCTTCCTCGGACGAGGACATGTGGCTCCCTGATCATACGGATAGACTTTTGTCTGCGGTGTTCGAGACCTTGCACATTGTTCCCCCTAAGGCGGCTAAAAAGAAGCAGGGGGAGCTTTTCCGCCCTGATAGGCAACGCCTAGTGTTTCCGGAGCAGGGTCATTTTTCCAAGATGGTTTTTAAGGAATGGGAGAGGCCCAATAAGTTGCCTTCGGTGCCTAAGGGACTGGACAGACGGTATCCCTTTTCGGAGGAGTTGGTCCGTCTTTGGTCTTGTCCTCTGGAGGTGGACGCTCCTGTCCTGGGGCTCTCCAATACATCTGTTATGCCGTCTCCGGACACTAATACTTTGCGTGATAATGCTGATCGGCGCATGGATCAGCTCACCTGCCATGCCTTCACCTTTGTGGGGGCCGCTCTGCGTCCGGTCTGCGCCGCGGCTATTGTCGCCATTGCTATTAAGAAGAAGGTTAAGCGCCTTGTGGAGGCCACCCGTTCCCGCAAGCGAGCGGACGAGTATAAGGAACTTTTGGTATGCACTGACTTTATTGCATTTGTGCTCTCTGCCATGGACGATGCTGTCCGACTTGGTGGTAGGGCTTCGGTCCTGCTGGTTGCTCTGCGTTGGTCTATTTGGCTGCGGCAATGGGCGGCCGACGCTGCTGCCAAGAAGTCCCTCACCGGGCTTCCCTTCACGGGACTCCGGCTCTTTGGGGGGCGCTTTGAGCTCTTGGCAAAGGATGGCCGGCTCCCTCAGCGCCGGAAGCATTCACGGCCCTTTCAGGGTTCTTCTTCCTTTCGTCCTTCCCGAGGGGGACGCGGCTCTTCCTTCCCTGGTGGTCACAGGGACTCCTGGGGATGAGGTAGACCCCGCGGTCGTCCCGGTCTCTCTGGGGGATCCAAGCCCAAGCCCCCCACCAAGGCCCCTCAGGCATGAGGAAGCGCCCTCACCCATCCGGGCTTCGGTCCTGCTGGTTGCTCTGCGTTGGTCTATTTGGCTGCGGCAATGGGCGGCCGACGCTGCTGCCAAGAAGTCCCTCACCGGGCTTCCCTTCACGGGACTCCGGCTCTTTGGGGAGCGCTTTGATCTCTTGGCCAAGGATGGCCGGCTCCCTCAGCGCCGGAAGCATTCACGGCCCTTTCAGGGTTCTTCTTCCTTTCGTCCTTCCCGAGGGGGACGCGGCTCTTCCTTCCCTGGTGGTCACAGGGACTCCTGGGGACGAGGTAGACCCCGCGGTCGTCCCGGTCTCTCTGGGGGATCCAAGCCCAAGCCCCCCACCAAGGCCCCTCAGGCATGAGGAGGCGCCCTCACCCATCCGGGTGGGGGGACGGCTTCTGCTCTTTGCTCACGTCTGGAGACAACACGTCTCGGACCAGTGGATTCAGGAGGTGGTGTCCTCCGGCTACAAGATGGAACTGGCAGCTTGGCCGCCCCCAAGATTTCTTCAGTCCCGGATTTCCCAAAACCCTGTGATGGCGCAGGGCCTGAGGTTGGCTGTCCAATGACTTCTGTCGTCCGGAGTGATTTGTCCTGTGCCTCTTCAGGAGCGGGGTCGGGGGTTTTATTCCAATCTGTTCACGGTGCCCAAGAAGGACGGTTCTCTGAGACCTATCCTGGACCTGAAAGGTCTCAACAGATTTGTGAGGTTCAAACACTTCTGCATGGAGACCTTACGGTCGGCGGTGAGCTCCCTTCGGCCCGGCGACTTCATGACCACGGTGGACATCAAGGATGCCTATCTGCACGTTCCGATTTTCCGGGGACATCAGAAGTTCATGAGGTTCGCCTTGGAGGATGAACAATACCAGTTTGTGGCTTTGCCGTTCGGTATCTCTTCGCCCACTCGGGTGTTCACCAAGGTGTTGGTGGGTGTCATGGCCCTCCTGAGGGGCCAGGGCATTTGCATTCTTCCTTACCAGTTGCACTCAAGAAATCTTCTAGTGGGCAGGTCTTTTCTTCCTCCGTGCTGGGAGATTGTTACCACGGACGCCAGTCTGACCGGTTGGGGAGGGTTCTGGCAATCGCTGAAGTTCCAGGGCCAGTGGGGCCCTCAGGAAGCCCATGTGCCTATTAATCTTCCTGAGCTGAGAGCGATCAGGTTGGTCCTCTCCCATTTGACTCCCCACTTACGGGGTCGTGCGGTCCAGGTCCGTTCAGACAATCAGACGGAGGTTGCCTACATCAATCATCAGGGCGGGACTCGGAGCAAACGAGCCCTCAAGGAAGTGTCCCTGATCTTGTCTTGGGCAGAGGAGAATGTTCCCTGCATCTCTGCAGTTTACATTCCAGGGGTGGAGAACCAGGAGGCGGACTCCCTGAGCAGGGGAACGTCTCGTCTGGGGGAATAGTCTCTCAGCAACAAGATCTTTTACGCCCTGTGTCGCCGCTGGGGTCAGCCGGACGTGGACCTGTTTGCGTCCCGTCACAATCACAAGCTTCCAAGATTCGTCTCCCTGTCAAGAGATCCTCTGGCCTTCGCCACGGAAGCTCTAGCAATTCCTTGGACGGAGTTTCGACTTTATGCATTTCCTCCCTTTCCTCTGCTGGGTCGTGTGCTGCGCAAGATAGCCCAGGAAGGGGTACCGACCATCCTGGTGGCCCCCCGTTGGCCGAGAAGAGTGTGGTTCGCGGACATCGTCCAGATGGCGGTGGATCACTTTGTCATGCCCGACGATCCAGGGCTCCTCACTCAGGGACAGCTGCGCCATCCCAATTTACAAACGCTGGCTTTGACGGCTTGGCTGCTGAAACCTCCATCCTGTTGGACAAGAGGCTGCCGGCCTCGGTCGTCAGTACCATGATTCAGGCACGGAAGAGATCCTCGTCTATTATTTATTACAGGGTCTGGCACTCTTACTTTGCCTGGTGTGAGTCTAAGTCTTTTCCTTGTCGCGTCTTTTCCCTTTCCAGGATTTTGGAATTTCTGCAACATGGTTTGGAGTCGGGTCTACAACTGAGTACTTTCAAAGGACAGGTTTCGGCCTTGGCTATTTTTTTTCCAAAGATCCTTCGCCAATCATAGGCTTATCAAGACTTTTTTCCAAGGAGTTACACATGTACATCCACCGCGTAAGCCCCTGCTACCGGTGTGTCATTTAAACTTGGTACTTTTTGCTCTCCAGGGTCCCCCCTTTGAGCCCTTGTGCGATGCTGCTCTGTCCATTCTGACTCTGAAGGTGGTCTTTTTGGTAGCTATCACCTCGGTGCGTCGCGTCTCTGAGCTGGCATCGCTTTCTATGAAACCTCCTTATTTTGAGCAGCATCAGGATAAGGTGGTCTTCCGTCTCAAACCGGAATTCTTGCCCAAGGTTGTTTCTGCCTTTCATCTCAATGAGGACATTGTTTTGCCTTCTTTGTGTCCTGCCCCTTCTAATTCTAAGGAACGGACCCTCCATTCCCTGGACGTCGTCAGGGCACTTAATTACTATTTGGTTGCCACGTCATTTCGGAAGTCAGACTCTCTTTTTGTTCTCCCTGATGGGCCTAGGAAGGGTTTGCCTCCAGCCAAATCCACTATCAGCAAGTGGATCAGACAGGCGGTGGTACAAGTGTACACTAACTGCTAAGGGGAAGGAACCCCCCTTCTGTGTTACAGCTCACTCCACTAGAGCTATTGGTGCCTCTTGGGCCTTTCAGCAACAGGCTTCTGTTGAACAGGTTTGTAAGGCCGCTACCTGGTCTTCCATTCATACTAAGTTTTACAAGCTTGAAGTTAGGGCCTCAGTTGATGCTGTTTTTGGTCGCAAAGTGCTTCAGGCGGTAGTGGCATGAACTACGCGCTGTTGCTTTCTGGGGATCCCACCCTTCTTCTTGGACACTGCTTTTGGATGTCCCAATAGTGAAGAATTGAAGATGAAGCAACCCGTGCTGGATACCCAGAAAAATACAATTCTGTGATTACTCACCTGTAGAATTGATTTTATGGGTATCCAGTACGGGTCGCTTCATCCCACCCTTGTTCTGTCATCCCTTTTTTGCCTCTCACACCGTCTGAAAAGCCCAACCTATGGTCCATTCGGAACATTACGATCAGCTCAAATATTGAGACACTTACCCAGGCCTTGAGGAAGAGGCCCGGTGGTCTCGGAACGCGTGGGCTGGTGCCGTGGGGGGTGCTGTAATATACTCACTTTAAGTAAGGAGAATTCATGTTGTTTCATGTGTCTTCTTTCTTGCACTTTATCGCCTGTACTTGGCCATAAGCCTTGCACATGCTCTCACTAGACTGATGCACTTTTGTTTTGCACTGGCACTTTTATAGTTTTCATATGGAATAATCTGTTTTTTATATGTATGTAAAATAGGCATTATTAGAAAGCACTTGTATGAATTGGGCAAACAGTTCCTCCCAGTGGCAAGATATGGTATTGGCACTAGGGTATGTTTTTAACTAGTTTTTAATGTTTGCTTTACTCATTAATAAAATGGATACATTGGAGTTGAGTGCAATTGTTAGTCCCCTGAGTCATTTAATAGGGGGTTGGAGAGGTAACCCTCAAAAGGAGTTGTTGGAAGTTTATAAGTGGAATGTACAGGGGAAGTGCACCATAGATAAATATTGTATTAGTTGGTGCCACCTCCTACTCTCTCAGCTCAAATATTGGTAATGCTACTGCAGATGATCCCCCTCTGTCAGTGCTTTTTGCCCCTAATACAGAGGCATCTTTGTAGAGCTCCCAGAACAGCCAGGTCTTTTGAAACAATGGAATGCAGCCATTCTGTGGCCCATGTCTGTGGTCCATTCACTCCTGCTACTGTCAATTTTTATGCAAAAGCAGTTGTCATACAGCCTTTGACTATTTGCAAATGCAAGTAAGTAATGGCACTCCATTGGTGTCACAATAATCTTGCCCTTGCACCTTTATTGGTACAAACGTGAATGCACCGATAGGCTCCGGGTGCTAACCCGGATCCCGCGGTGCCTCTTCGCGCTTATTGGGTTACCCGCTCGAATACACCCACAGACAGGTATGTGCACATATCCGTCAGTGACCGAGTGCTCGCTTCAGGAGACAACAATGCTGCTCCTGACAGTGAGTGTCATTAATTGGCCAGTTGCCCCTACTGTGTTGTACAATTAAAAACCAGTGATGCTCCCTACATCTCCTCGCTCTCTTTTTCCTTTTTTCTTTTTGTTGCTGTTGTTTTGCTTTTAACCAATAATTATTTCCTGTAATACTTTCAGCTCAATTCTCTTCTGGAAACTTGGAACACAGTTGATGCAGAGCATTTTTTTTTGCATGTATTTGAAATCTGAAAAAGATAATAAAAATAATGAAATATTAAACCCTCTTTCTCTTTTTTTTCCTTTTTAATATATAAATGTTATGAATTTTTACTATTCTAAAAGGGTAAATGAGTTTGTTAAAGCTTCTGTTCGATATGATAATGTTGTAGTGAGATTAGGTTTTCTTGAAATTAAAAAAAACATTTTATGATTTTATGCCTTTAATTGACAGGAAGTGAGGAACATTTTCCATCTCATATTTAATTATAATTTCCTGTTACTTCTCTTGTTAACTTGTTTCTATGTAATTGGATATTTATTTCGAATATGCATTTATAACGCTGTCATTTCACATGTGAACAGCTCTGTTATATTTGATAATAAAGAAATGATTGAAAATGAATTATAAAACCCAATTACAACTTCAGTCTTCTGCGTTACACTATATTAGGATCAATGGTGAAGTCATCAATTCAATTCAATTCAATTTATTGTTCGCCAAGTACATCGTGAGATGAACAAGGAATTCTTTTTGGCATATACACAGTGCAAAGAAGTTAAATAAATAAATGAATAAATAACAAAAAAAAAAAAAAAAAAAACACAGTTAACTAAAGTTACAGTAACATAGGAAGGGGAACCTAGAAACAGAGGTGCAGGCACAGATACTCTTCTAAATTGCAAGTGATACCGGCTTGAGCCTGGGCCTATGAAGCCTGGCTATTGTTTAGTATGCGGACAGCCAAGGGAAAGAAACCCTTCCTAGACCTAGAAGTCCTGCAGGCTGGTACCGCGAGACGCCGCCCTGATGGTAAGTGCTGGAATAGGGTGTGTCCAGGGTGGGAGGGATCCCGAAGGATCTTATCTGCCCGAATCTTGATTCTGCGGTTGTGCAGTTCCTGTAGGGATGGTAAAGGGGCTCCAATTATTCTTTCTGCTGTCTTTATTGTTCTATGGAGTCTACACTTTTCCTTTTTTGTAGCTCCCTCGAACCAGACAGAGAAAGAAAAACACAGAACAGAACCAATGACGGCATTGAAGAAGAGCACTAGCAACTTTCTTGACAGACCAGCCTTCTTCAGTTGCCTCAGGAAGAAAAGTCTCTGGTGTGCTTTCCTCAGTAGAGCCATGGTGTTCTTATCCCAGCTGAGGTTATTGGATATGGTCACCCCCAGAAATTTTGTCTCCTCTACTCAGAGAAATCCATCTCCTTTATCAAAGGGGCAGAGCTGGCTCTGCTGCTATCAGGCTGATTCATTACTAACGCCAGATAGCGACAGATGAGCGTCTGTAGCGCCGATTTCAGAACGACCGCTAGTAGTCGCTGTGCTCGGCCATGGTTCTTTGTTGAATATGTTGTGTGAGTCACAGTACTATGCTGTATGGGAGCGAACGGTAACGCCAGCTCAGTGTGACCGACTCACACCACATTCATCAAAAAAGCAGCCTCAAACAGCGCCAGCGCTCAAAATCATGTAATTGTAGCCCATAGCGCCAGAGGCTGTGTGATTAAAGTCTGTTTTTGAACATGTATCCACTAGTAACAAAGCGAAAACATATGGAATTACATTGTTGCAACATGAACACTTTAATACCAGACATGTAAAGACAATTCTGCATAAAAATATTATTAATACAAAAAGTTTTCAAAAATGTAATTTTCTTGGCCAGGATACATGTCAGAAAGTTTTGAGGTTTTTTTAAGAAGAAAAAAAAATTGGGATCAGGAAAGGGATTTAAGGATTGTCCATTGAAATCTATGGGAGAGCAGCAGGTAGCGACAGGTGGCGCTCTGCAAGGCTGGACGCTGAGCCTGGGATAATAATGAATCGTACACTACATGCCGTTGTTCTAGTCGTTTCATAAATGTGTCATTGTGCGCCGTGTCCAGCGTTCACCTGCCGCTACCTGACGCTGTACAGGCCCTACCTGGCGCTATACCTTCATGAATAAGGCCCAAAGTTTATGAGAAATACGGTGAAGTCCCCAACAGTAAAGTATATGAAGACTGGAAAGTGTCCGTATCTGACAACCTGGACATAGTGGATTTTGATGTAAGACTTTAGCTGAAGCCTGTCCGGCTGCTGCTTTTCTCTCTTCTGCTTCATTAAAATAGCTTCTAGCGGCAGTGATCCTATATGGGATCCTCATCACATGTTTTGTTTGTATTTATTGCATCAGAAATAATTAGTTCAGGATACAATTAAAAAGTCTTTAAAATACAGGTTGTACCTGCCATTTTTTTGCAAATCTGTTCAGCCATTACTGGGAATGAATGCCATTTCTTCTGAATTTCAGCTCCACAATGATCAGTTAGGGAGTCACATGATCACAGGGATATCATAATTTTCGCCCCAAAGTTAAAACGATCCTATACTCATGTTAAGCACTTCCTCATTCACAAGAGGCTGGCGATCACATGACAGTGGGCTTGCACATCAAACCAGAATGGTTTTCATTGGTCACCTGATGCTATTTGGTGCCATACTGTACACCATGAATGAGAAAGTAATGACTTGAGTACAGTGCCGCATTAAAAAAACAAAACTGGGTGCAAGGATATAGGCCATGTCAGAAGTGGACTGGGGACAAAATCAGCCCAGGAATTTACTGGTGTAAGCCAGTGTTAGGCTCCATCGATTGGTTGGGAGGAGCCAAGGGTGTTCTTGGACCTGGGGTGGTTCACACTAGAAGGGGTGTGATGTAGGTGAGAGGTTCCCTTCCTCTTTGTAGATCCTGGGGGTGATTTCCAGAAAAGACTTTAGTTACAGTAAAAGTAAAGATGTCTTTATTTCAGTGTATGCAGTTCCAATGATACAACTCAAAGTTCACGTTGCATCAACACCTCTTACAGCATCTCCAGTGTTCTAGCTCCACACTTGAGACCTTCTGGATCTGCTGGACTTAATCCCAACTAAAGATGTTCAGGTCCTCTCTCAGCCTGACTTCCCCTAAAACTGCCCCTGAGACGTCCTGTTTCCATTGGCTCCATCCCATTGGATAACTACAGTATGGCAGGATTACCCTTAAATAATATCCAACAATTTAAAGCAGACCAAAACCCACTGACCTTGTGCAATACATTTGGCCAATGCCCCTGCCGATACTCTTTGGAATATACCTTCTTTGGGTGTAGAACTAGAAATGAGTATTTCTGCTATTCAAATCATCCTGGAACACCGATTTTTGGACTGCCCCTCTCTGCAAGATGGCGTGTGATTGGGTCATTGCATAAGTGTGGCAATGACATCATTGCCACACACAACAGTGGCAGTGAATAGAGGAAGCAGAGCTTTACAGCTAAAACAGGGGCCATCTGGGATTAGAGAGTAGAGATTAGATACACTCTATCTTGAATTAGAGTGAAGCGGGGGCAATGAAAATTAGCAAAAGGTACTCCTCATAGGGGGAGCAATTCAGGGGATATTAGTTAAAAATGTGGGGTTCGGTCCGCTTTTAGTCACCTCACAGCCACTCCTACAGCTACTTCGCACATGTTCTAGCCTCATGCTTAGGATGACTCATCCTGGTTCCAACTGGTTCTTGTTTTTCTGACACCAGCACCATTATGTTCTATGGGGGGAAATTTTACTGCTGCCATCTGGAGTTTAAACCGGACCAACACCCGTTTTTTCTTTAATGGGTGTTGGTCCCGCTGTCTGTTCATCACAACAAGCTTGGGGGGGAGCATCCAGAATGCTGAAGCCCCCCTCGCAGATAGCCACCCAGACCACTCGTAATACTCACCTTCATTACGAGTCAGCGCCAGGAATGGAGTCCCACGATTGGCCACCGGGCGCTGGCTCGTAATGAAGCTGAGTATTATAAGCGGTCTGGGAGGTTATCTTCGAGGGGGGCTCCAGCATTCTGGATGCCTCCCGAGAAAAAATGGGTGTTGGTCTGGTTTAATTCCTATTTTTACAACGACTACTGAACTCCCATAGCAATGCATGGGATTCCTATTTGCACTAACATCATATTAAAGTTAATCTCAAAGCTTTTGCTTCTGAGAGGGTTCAAATAATTTTTAACTGTTACTGTGGATTATTACCTACTATATAGAAAACATTTGTGGGCACCACTCAAAAAAATTTAATGTTTGCAAGGCCACTCTGGTCAGCAATGAACAACCCCAAAAGACCCGGCAGGTGGATCATTACCGACGCGTCACAACTGCCCTTGACCACTTTGAGCTGTGTCTTGCCTCTTGCCTGGCTTCTAACATTTGTTACCTGAGGCTGTAGGTGTTGGAGAAACTGTACAACAGACTTACAGCTTAGTCTATGCTAGAATGACTTTTACTAGATTTTATTGCAGTTTGTAGCTATTGCAGGTTATGACACTAGATGGCACTGTTACCAATGTGCAACTGTATTTTTCTGTTGTATTGTTATTTCCTGTAGATCGAGCTGTAATCTATCACTGCAAGTTCTTCTCTTCCTGTCTTTGCCATTGTGTTTTTATTAAACCACCATGTAAGGTGACATTCTCTTACTGTATTCTTGCTCGAGTAAAGCCAGTTCCTGTTATACCACTGTTGTCTATCTGGATTACAACTCCGCTGCACCCAGCACTCAGTGAACGGATAAAGCCCAGTGAAAATAGACATGAATAGGTTGTAGTAGAACAAAGTTAGGAAGCATGAGAGCTTTCTATTTGTTAGATTGACCCACAAAATGTTCAAAAGACACAGAATACAATACTCAATCATAAAATCAATATGTCGCATAATAAACACCTACTTGTGCACTTCATGTCATCAGCATGCCACTTTTGATCTGTGCATTCAGCAAATCCACGGGCCAGGGGAGAACAGAAGTAAGAACATTTTTACTAGCTAGAGACGATCAAACTGATTAGTCCAAATTGGAAAAATAGTTTGGCCACAAATCAGAATTTCTTGGGCTTCGTGCCGATCGAATATTTCCCTGAAATATGGAAACCTTTGGGCTCATTTATTGTGAATTATTTTCCCTATGCTTCTCTTACACTTAAATATAATACATTTGCATGCTCTGCCTATTTTTCTCAGTAATAAATCACACCGACATACAAATATATCCCACCAGTAAATTGTGTCATCCTATTTTTCAGCCTTCTTAATATTATTGGCTATTATTGCACCATTTTATCTTTTTAGGATTCCTTTGTAATTATCTTTTATTACATGTGTAATAAAGCTATTAAGAAAAGTGTGACGGGTGGAAACTATGGCCAACACTAAAAGTAGAAACCATTAGAGCCCTGTCAGAGGAATAGGCCCCTGATAGTGATAGAAACCTTTTAATAGTTTTAGTTAAACCTGTTAGATGCATCTCTTAGGGTCATTGCATCATGAAACCACATAATGGCAGTGTTGCCTAAGGAATGGATCTAACCAATACTTTAATGGTCTGGCGTTCCCCTTTAGTTTGGTAAATAGAGACTTAGCCAGGTGGCATTGGCAACATTAACTGCCCTGCCATTGGTTGGGGACTCGCAACTAAGTTGCAGTAGCAACAATACAGAGGTTATATAAGGAAGAGACCAACCCTTCCAGAGCGTTCTTCTTAGTTCTAGGTTTGGTGTTTGTCATGAGGGGATGCATTTCAATGTAGTGGAGGAGCTGAGAGACAGCCATGGAGGAAACCATTGGAATAGACTGTATGCTGTAACCTTTGGATTATGCCTGTACTGAACTGTTTGCTGTGTTACCATGGATGGAAGCCAATCAATAAAGACCATGTTGAGTTCACAAAAGAGTGTCATCTCTGGAGACCAGCGACGACTGAAGCCAGTAAGTGCACCTCCACCCACACATGCCACACCAACATGGGATGCCCTACCCTAGGTCCAAGATCCCCCCTGGCTCCCCAGAGCACCATTAGCCAGAGCTGGAGGAGAAGGGCAGAACTTGGTTGGTAAAGTGCTGGGATCAAAGCAATGCTTTTCCGAGTCCACCATTCTACAAAGAAATCCCGAAAATGACAGTAATGAAACCAGATAAATGTAAATTCAGCTTGGCACTTGGAGATACAAGGTTACATATATCATCTTACCTGATGTAACAATCCTAACTTAAAGTTGATCAAAACCTGCGGAGCTCGGCCCAGGAATCTATAAGATTCTCTGGCTGATTGATTCCCTCCCCCCGGTGCATCCAGAAGGGGGATGTGGCCACCAGCGCGCTCGGATCTGCTCGTATTAGATAAGCTCCTAGACGAAGGGGCTTGAGCGGATCCGAGCACACTGATTGGACGAGCAGTCACGCATGCGTCATGGGAAGAGGTGCATTTGTTCTGGCGACCTGGGGGGTTTCACACCGCTTGGCAAGGACCAAAACCCAGGATAGTCATGCTCCTTTCTACCAGGAAGCAGAAACTAATAAGGAAGAACCTGCTAGTTATACTTGTTGCCTTCTGACTATTACAGCTAAGCATTTTCATTTCCAATTTGGGATGCCCCGCTGTGTGAAACCCTGTTCTCCCAGCATATGTGCGGTCTCTCGTCCAGTCGGTGCTTTATGCCGCACATACTAATGCAGAGCATAAAGCTGTTTCGGATTGTCAGCACCTGTATTCATGGTTTTCCTCTTATGGGTTTGTTGCGATAAATTCAACCTTTTTTGTTGTATTGAGATTAGTGACACAAAATGCAGTTTTCTCCACCATAAATGGACCAAACTAACAAATTAAGATGGTAGACACACAATGCCTGACCTTTGTATAAATTAGCCTAATGCCCACCAGTAATGAGCTGGGGGCCCCTCACTCTGCAATGCATTAAGCTCAGTGTCAGCCTGGTGACAAAGTGACACTGACAGATGTCAGAGCAGGTGAGGCTCTTGTCTTATTTCTGACATTTGAGGGGAACAAACATCAGCACAAGGAAGATGCAGGCTGGGAGCCTTGATGCAATTAAAGTTGTGTTTTCTATTATAACCTAATTTATACTATTGTACTATTATAAATTCCTTTTTCAAAAAGGTTGTTTAGTTTTAAAATACAAGTGGTGCACCAACTTTTAGTTATTAGAATGGCCTTCTAATGCTGTGGCTGATGCACTAGACTAGATAGATTGGAGAAGGGTTAAAAACTTTTTGAAACTATAGTTGCTGGTGGTATCTGGCAGAAATTGCTTTGCTCAGGGAAGTACATAGTTTTTACAGGGCCCCATAGCCAAATTCATAGTAGGCCCCTCAAAAAGGAGCAGCTATACTGTACTTACTTACACTGCAGATTGACGGGGGGGCCAATGTGGTCCATTTATTGTCCAGGTGCTGTTGTAGTACAGTAAAGAAACTCACAAGGGGAGTTGTAAAAATCACACTGCTGCTTCAATGTGCAATGTAGCAAGCAGGGCAGAGTCGTGTCCTGCTGTGTTACATTGTAACAGCCAGGTTTGTTAACAAATGTAACAAAAACCGAACCCTGTTGAGTTACATTGTATAGCAGACATGAGTCTGTTAACAGCTTACAGCTTGTATGACCATGTAAATATAGGAATTCGTGCTGCACATAAAACTTACTGAGACGGAGAGGCTAATTTAAGACTAGCACCACGTTTTGCCATGTGAGCTTGTCGATGTAGCGGCGCTTAGATCGTTTGCAATTGGTCGCTGCGAGCAGGTTTCTGGGGCTGTGACCTAGCTTAGTGTCCAGACAAGTCACGCTGCACTATCCTGTCCAGCATTGATAAATGTGAAGTGTGGTGGGTGCTGTAGAAGCGCACTCCCTGATTCATTGAACAGCCCATCGCAAACGCTTGGTGGTTTCCCAAGGTCAAAGCGCCCAAGACTATCCCCTCGATTCAAAGAGCAAAAGTTAAGTGATTTCGTATCGAGAATCGTAAGTTTGGGTGGGTGTTTGTCATTTTTTCTTGTTTTTTTGCCCATTTCGTATTCGCACGATCGTTCGCGCATAGACGTATATGAACATACGCATTTCGTACGAGAATCGTATAATTTGCGTTAGTTCGTGTGTTTTTCCCGTCCAAATCGTATTATTTGCGTCCGATCCTATTTTTTACGTCCTTCACATGGGCTTGCGCCCAATTCAGAGAGGTGATTGCTAATTGTTTTGAAGCCCATTAAAGAGCTGCTTTACGAAATGTTTGCCGGCAGCTATTTGGCCTCGGGAGTAGGATGGAGCGGAGCGAGTTTGTGGCACATCAAGGGCTTATGCTTTTTGGCATTGAGTTGATCGAGATGTCTGAGAGCAGATTGCCCCTGCGTCGTCGCATGAACATCGATAGCATGAATGATGTTGAGCTGTTCGAGCTGACCAGGCTTAATCGCGCTTCCCTCCATAAATTATATAGTGAGCTGCGGCCATGGTTAGCCCGCACCACAAGGAAGGGGCATGCAATTTCAGGTATGACCAAGATGCTTGGCTGCCTGCAATTTTTGGCGAACGGCTCGTTCCAGAGGCTGGGTGCCCTCTCTGTGGGGATGTCACAGCCTACGCTGAGCCGCGCACTGTCTAAATTTTTGGAAGGCATGGCTGCCATAACTCAAAAATATATTTATTTTCCTGATGATATGGCAGCCAGAAACGCCATTAAGCTTGGGTTTTATAATGTGGCCGACATGCCCAACGTTATTGGTGCAATTGACTGCACACATGTGGCACTCGTACCTAGGGCAGCCGACGAGTATATATATAGGTATTGAGATTGGTTATTATGTTGCCCAACGTGTCATGTAACCTGTTTTCCTTTGCGGCAGCATATTTGTTTATCCCTCATTTGTGTAGCTGCTTTATCTCGGCTTTTCATTAGTCTTTCCCAATAGAGTGCAGACATGTTTTGTGGTTAATTTATTAGTTTGGGTCAAATATCAATTACCCTTTTTGTATGTTTTTTCCTTAAGGAATCGTAAAATGGGACACTCACTTAATGTCCAGGCCGTGGTTGGTCCGGATATGCGGTTTATGAGTGTCCTTGCCGGCTACCCCGGATCGTCCCACGACTCCTATATCCTCCGGCGATCTGGGTTGTTTCGGAGATTTGAGGCAGGTGAATTTTCGGGGGCATGGCTGCTTGGTAAGTGTGTCCTATTTGTGTGTTATTAAATGTGGCATTAATCTTGTATTTGTTGATATGTTTTTTAAGGATAAATTTACAGAAGCGTACAACTGCCTTTTTCTTGGCTCATATATTAGGAACTTACCCAAAAAATCCTTGTCTCGCTGTGGCCTTCAGAATGTTTTCCCTTTAGTTAGGATGTCTGTAAGTTCCTTGTGCCTAAATATATTGGTTTGGAGTTTATACCCAAGGATCTTTGACCTTTGGCTCCTTTGGGACTATTGGTCTTTAAATGTCAAAGTGGACTTAAACTGCATACATTGTATTTTCCAGTGAAATGTGGATAGGGATCTTTGACCTTTGGCTCCTTTGGGACTATTGGTCTTTAAATGTCAAAGTGGACTTAAACTGCATACATTGTATTTTCCAGTGAAATGTGGATAGGGATCTTTGACCTTTGGCTCCTTTGGTACTATTGGTCGTTAAATGTCAAAGTGGACTTAAACTGCATACATTGTAGTTTCCAGAGAAATGTGGATAGGCCCTCCGCAGCATCCTAATTGTAACATGTCTGAAAACTACAAATATATGTAAAATACAAATACCCTTGGCCGTGCAGATGTTTGTTAATTAATTGGTATATAGAAGTGCCATTTTTATTTAGGTGATACCTTAGTGCAATTTTTGTGGGCCCTAATGTGCCCTGTTTTTTTTTGGGAACACTTTACCTTACATCATTATGATATCTGTGAAATTTTTGGTGTTGGTTGTGTTGCCTTTTTAATTTTGATTACATTTAATTCTCTGTTTAAGGTGATTCCGGGTACCCACTTCTACCCTGGCTCATGACGCCTGTGCTGCGGCCCCAGGATGCCTCTCAGGAAGCGTATAACCGTGCGCATCGCAAGACCCGGGCTGTTGTGGAGAGGGCCTTTGGTCTGCTGAAGACACGTTTTCGTTGCCTTGACCATACTGGGGGGGCCCTGCAATATGATCCCAAGAAAGTGATCGACATTATAATGGCATGTGCTGTTTTGCACAATTTTGCCATCATGGAACGTGTCCCACGTTATGTGGACAGCCTGCCCTCTTCAGCCGTCGAGGATGAAGCCGAGAATTTTGAGGGGCCCCCCAGTGAGTCTGGCCAATCTGTTCGAGCCAACCTGATCAGCCAGCATTTTAGTTAACTTTTTTCCCTGTCTCACCATTCTGTATGTCTGTGTTATCCTTTTTGAAACATATGTTGTTTTGCCGTAATGTGGCATTACCTCTAAGTAAAACATTTAGACCTTAATTGTTGCCTAATGTATTTCATGTAGTTTCCTTAGCTTTCGCTTTGCATTGTTACACCTCTTCAAACCAAAATTATCTGGTTTAGGCCAAGCTGTTAAAAATGTCTTCCCACTAAAAACGCCACAAGTATTGGAAGTGAAATTTTTGTTTTACTTTGAAAATGAAAAATTATAGTGGTTAACAGAAATCAGTCCACATACATCTGTGGTAACAAATGGATAACATTAAAAAAAAAACATCGAGCACATCTACACCTGGAAGTGAGTGGCACAACCAAACAAGGACACCCAGTCCAAAGGCCAGCCTAGTCCAGTCATTAATATTGCCTGTGCCCAGGGATATTTGGGCATGGCCATAATGTCACACAAACATGTCTGCAAACAGGAGGAGCACCAACCAAATACATAGGTAAAGCCATAAGTGGCCAGATAAACTCCACATAGACCTATGGCATTGGCTAGTGGCCTTAAGCATTACTCTAAGGAGCTATATGGGAGCAAATACAAAACACAACCTGCCAGAGCAACACAAAATGGATTGTTTGAAACCTCAAAGGACAAGTAAATACAGTGGGGGTTAAGAGAAAAGATGTCCCACACACCCATGGCTTAATAGGGTGGCTGCCCATAATACCCAGGTGGAGGTCCAGGTGGAGGTCCATGGGAATGGGACCTAGCCTGGGCCATGGCAGCATTGTGAATTTGAAACTGCTCCACAATGTTTCTCTGCATATTGGTCATCTCAGCCATGGCTGACTGGATGCCATTACTTGCATTGGCCACGTTGCTGTTGAGGGTACGCAACTCCGCGAGGATGCCCTGTAGACTGGTATGGATGTTCACCATGTCGGCATGCCTTTGCTCACGCTCTGTAACGAGCTGGGCGTCATAAGAGTCCCTTTGTTGGGTCCATAATTGAAGCAGGGCACTCTGCCTCCCCTGGGAAATTGTGGGGCGGCGTAATGGCGTCCGCCGCACAATTACCCTGGCTCTTGGGCGTGCCCTGCCGCGTGGTGTCGTACCCTCAACAGCAACCGGCCTGCTTTGCAAATCCTCAGCAGCAGAGTGAACACTGGGGACTGTAGTGTCAATCTCCCCATGTGCAAGCACAATGGATGGAGATTCACTCTGCTGCTGAGGATTGGCCAGAGAAACATTATGGAGCAGTTCCAAATTGGGACCCAGGGGGAGTTCATCCGACGTGCCCTGTACGGAGACATCATCATCTTCCTCCATGTCCTGGATCTCTTCCATGAGTGTGCGGGTCTGTAGGGACATATCAAAAAAAAAAGGCTAAGTTTGCGTCCCAATTTTGGATTTCAACAGTTTAACACATTCTTAAGCACTTGTTAGTATTTATGCTACTAAATTAACTTACCGAAAATCTCTGATCTGGGCTCCGATGCTGTACGGACCTGGTAGGCATAACCAAACTGGGGGGTGAGTTTACCCTTGCTGAGGGATCATGCTGGGCTGAAGAAGAGAAAAAAAAACCACGTAAACACACACACATAACCTTTTTTTGGATAGGTAATCAAATATAGCTCTATTTGTAATATTATTCAACTCTAGAGCAATGGTGACCTTTGTTCAAACCCACGCAAGTTTACATAGGTGCAATGGCTCGGACAAACTGCTAAGTGACCTCAGTTCTAAGTCATGAAGTGTACCCAGTCAGCATCCAACTTTCAAGGCACATTTTTGGATTTAGCCTACCATTCGCTAGGTCCGGGGTACTCAAACAATTGTTTGAAACGCCCATTTAAAGGTATGTGGTGAGAGGTGAATGTCTGGCCATGGTGCTGACGCAGGGGGTGTCTAGTTAAAAATAAAGACACTGGTGGAGGGGCTGGAGATTTCTAAGTGCCAACTAATAAAGGCTGCTTGCCCTTGCTGGGCTGGATGGGCCAGAGCTGAGGGGACAGGGATTGGATGGCTAAAGGGGGGAGTTAACGTATTGATGGTGATGGGATGGATGGAGCCAATCTGTTACAAATGTATGGGGCTTATGTGGGGGGGGCATGGGGGGACTGTGGCACATGGGCCAGAGCAGGGGCAGCGGGACACGATTGTGGCCAGTGAAAATTTAAATAAGTTACTGTGTACCTTGCAATGCCACTTCCTGGGCAGTACTTCATATTGCAATGCTATGTTTCACGGAGCCATGACATTGGGCAGGAGACCAACCACTACATGGCCGATCAAGGGGGCAGCTCTGAGCACGTCAACACAGAAGTAACTGAGTGCAGGGCTGTCTGGGCAGGGGTCCTTGAATGTGGTGGCAAGGTCCGCATTGGGACCCCGGGCCGCCAGTTGAGTCTCGCTGCTCTTGGTCACATATGTTTGTGGGTGGCTAATTAAATTGTTAACTCAAACACAACTCACACAAGCAAAAGGCAACCCATACATAATGATGTGTGTTTTGTGATTGATTCCAAATATCTCACTTATCTTGCGAAACTTCATGACTTTAACAATACAATTGGACATTTGAACTTTGCCATAATGGCTGTGGGCCTAAATGTGTGATTCCCAGGGCCAAAAAGAGGACACAAACAGCCACAGTAGTGCGAGGCCAAGCAAGGCAAACCATAGGGGCATCCCGTTAGCTTGTTACTAGTGAACTGTCGATTATTTAGCAAACAGGCAAACATGCAGATTTAAGAGTACTCACCGTGGGTACGGGTCGGTGAGTCTGTGTCCCTTAGACCAGCATGTCCACCGACCGCGACCGGATGGAGAAGTCCAAGCACAATCTCCTCAGCAGGGGTAAACTCCAATTTAGATGGAAAGCCACCGCCAGTTTTCAGGCTGAAAAGAGAAAATTGTTTGGTACTCAGAAAAGGTGCATACAGTACATCCAAAACATTAGATTTAGCGTAAACATTTAGTTACCTGTAATTATGCCTTTTAATTTCTTTTTGCCGTACAGCATACTTCAGATCAGAGATTTTCTTCTGAATTTGGGACACATCTTTCCTCTCTTCCCCCGCTGCATTTACTTGTCGGAGGATGGTTTCAAACAATTCCATCTTGCGCTGCTTGGTGGTGTGTTTGGATTTGCTCCCATAGAGCTCGTCATAGTATAATGTAAGGCCACTAGCCAATGCCATATTTTGGTCATGGGAGAATCTCCCACTCAACTGGCCGCGGCGCAATGTGCGGCCAGATGGTTGGCTTGGCTGCTCCTCCATGTGTGCAGACACATGTGGTGACATTATGGCCTGGGGCTGGGTAGGGGAATGGCCGGATTGGTGGCTTCCCAATGACTGGACTGGACTGGCCAAGGGACTGGGTGTTCTTGCGTGGCTGGCCACCGAACTTCCAGGTGTAGATGTGGTCATGGGGGCAATTCGGGGCCCTCTTGGGGGGCTAGGTTCCCGGCTGGTGCCAGGTCGTGGGCTCTGTTCCCGGCTGGTGCCAGGTCGGGGGCTTCTGGCCCTGGATTGGGTTCGTCGGGCCCTGTAGGGGCTTCTGGCCCTGGATTGTGTTCTTCTGGGCCTGTCGGGGCTTCTGGCCCTGGATTGGGATCTGCGGGCCATGTAGGGGCTTCTGGCCCTGGATTGGGTTCGTCGGGCCCTGTAGGGGCTTCTGGCCCTGGATTGGGTTCGTCGGGCCCTGTAGGGGCTTCTGGCCCTGGATTTTGTTCTTCTGGGCCTGTCGGGGCTTCTGGCCCTGGATTGGGATCTGCGGGCCATGTAGGGGCTTCTGGCCCTGGTTTGGGATCTGCGGGCCCTGTAGGGGCTTCTGGCCCTGGATTGTGTTCTTCTGGGCCTGTCGGGGCTTCTGGCCCTGGATTGGGATCTGCGGGCCATGTAGGGGCTTCTGGCCCTGGATTGGGATCTGCGGGCCATGTAGGGGCTTCTGGCCCTGGATTGGGTTCGTCGGGCCCTGTAGGGGCTTCTGGCCCTGGATTGTGTTCTTCTGGGCCTGTCGGGGCTTCTGGCCCTGGATTGGGATCTGCGGGCCATGTAGGGGCTTCTGGCCCTGGTTTGGGATCTGCGGGCCCTGTCGGGGCTTCTGGCCCTGGATTGTGTTCTTCTGGGCCTGTCGGGGCTTCTGGCCCTGGATTGGGATCTGCGGGCCCTGTAGGGGCTTCTGGCCCTGGTTTTGGATCTGCGGCCTCTGGATGGGCTTCGGGGCCTGGATGGGGTTCGGGCCCTGGATGGGGTTCGGGCCCTGGCTGGGCTTCGTGCCCTGGATTGGGTTCTTCGCCCTCTGGCTGTGCTTCGGGCCCTGGATGGGGTTCGGGCCCTGGATGGGGTTCGGGCCCTGCTGCGGGGCATGGGTTTCCGAACTGCCCTACTTGAAGGCATGGCCGGTGTGGGCTCACTGGTGCTGCCTGTTCTGGGGGCAGAGGTGGTGGGTGCTGCAGTTGCCAGCTTTTTGGCTGCAGGAGGGGCACGAGGCTTGGGGCCCCTTTTTTGGGTACCTGAGGGTCCAGGGTCCCTTGGTGGGGCCGAGGTGGGAGTCTTGGATCTCAGTTTTCGGCCAGCTTGCTGGGACCTTGTGGTGGGGCCCTCCGCGGTCTTGCTTGCCTGGGGTCGCTTGCTCATCGCCTTTTTTGGTGCCATCGTACACAAATGCTCAAAGAGAATGAGCTTGGGGGGAAGGGACCTTTAAATAATGAGCCCAGCGTGTGACGCCTATGCGCACGACTACGCGATCGTACGAACGTACGTTCGAGCGGAACCAGGAAACCGCTGGGGTTTCACTTATCTGCTGCCTGGAAGAAGACTAAAGATGGCGCCCACTATCTTCACCCGTCAACAGGAAGAGATCCTCATGCTGGTAAGTGGCTGCCTGTGCATTTTAATAGAATAGTCAATGATGGCCTAAATGTAAATGATGCGTTGGGAACTAGTTTGGGGTCTCTTAATGTTTAATCACTGGCTCCTCACACTTCATCCTCAAGGGCCGAGCCTGGCCACGTTTTCACCTGTCTATGCTGATGTCCTAATTCGGCCAATTGCTCCGGCTTAGCAACAGTTAATTAACCTGTGGAGTAGCGGGGCGAGCTGTCAAACCTGGCCTGTCTCGGACCTTGATGCGGATGTTTGCGGAACACTGTTTTCCTAAGCCATAAAAACACAACGGGAAGCCACACACGTGGTCCAAAAGCCTAAGCATTAGGCTACATCTTGGATGTTTAAACCATCCTAACATGCCATAGATGCAGGTGGCCTGATTCTTGATGTTGGCTATTATCTGTATGTACATGGTGTGTGATACATATAACATAAGACCAGACTGTCAATCACAGTCAACGTCCTCTTTAAGGCACTCCCCAAAAATGGCGGCCATTCGAAATGTGTGTGTTAATGACATTAAATACTCAACTTGTGATGCAACACATATGGGTCTGTGTGTAAAAGTAAAAGCTCTGTGTCCATTATGTTTTTCAGATCATGCTTCAGCGCCGGTATGACTTCGCGCCCAATGTGTGCGAGAAAAGGGACATCGCCCGGGAGATCATCGCCGAGATCCACCGTGTGACCAGCACCACCTTCACTCACACCCAGATAATGCAGCATTGGTCGGACCTGAAGCGTCTGCACATGCCCCGGGTGCGGAGGTTTTTTGGGATCCATTTCCCAAGTAAGTACAAAGCAATTGCATGGTATATGTTCCAAATGTCTAAGTTATGCCTTTATTTATAATGACTTTTCTTTGGTAGTGTTGGAAATGGATTTCAGAATTCGCCGCACCCGGAGACGTACAGGCCGACCAGTGCTGCATGACTCTGCATCTGTGAGTGAAGGTGGTGGATCTCCCGGGCGACGGACCTACCCCTCCTCTGTGGCCTCCTCAGACCAGCCCCTGGACCTTACCACAGAGGAGGGGCCAAGGCGCGTGGGCGTGGAGTCATACCTGGCCACGCATGGGGAAGGCTCTGGTATGTCACTCTTCATGTATAGGCACAAAGATATACATGGCAGGCCAAAAACTAAGTTATCCTTTATTATGTATTTGTAGAAGCTTCAGGAGCGGGTGAGATAGTGGAGGAGGAGGCAGCAGAGATGCTTGAAGTCGATCCTGGCGAAGGTGAGTGATGTCAGCCAGACTGGGAGCCAGATATGTTGGGGATAGTGACTCTCTACAAATACTAACCAAATGTCACATGTTTCTCCAGGGACTTCTTCACAGCAGAGCCAGGACCAAGGGCAGCCTGTTGGCCCCAACCAGCCATCTGTCGGCCACCAACTCCGTAAGTCTCCATGCCATTATTCATATTAATGTTTGCTTAGCTAATAACACACACATAACTAAAGGCGTAGCCAATGTGTAGTTCACACTTTCATGTGGGCACTTCGTTAGCTTAAAGAGGACCCAAACTAGTATTAAGAACCAAAGACTTAGCCATCACACTGTACCTACAGATTAGAAACATGGAAAAACACCCTTCACCCATCTAATGCATGTTATTAGACAGAACAAAACCAATATTGGGGAATATGGAATGCACAATATTTACAGGCAGCATGGGATACAGATTGAAAAAAGGAAGGTGCTGCCATGCATTGTGTGAGTGATGACCTTTCCCTCAACCCAGCTATGCTCTGGATTCCCAACGCACCACTGTAACCTACTCCCCTGTACTTTATCCAACTCTCCACTCCTCATTAAGTGTTATGCTTCAGAGTCCAGATGGCGGCGCTGTAATCCCAAAAAAGCCCTAAATAACTTTGAGGTGGTGCAGAATCATTTGTGAATAGTTTTTGGTTTTCATTAAATAATGTTGAAGGTCCGGTTTAAGGAGTTTAAACACTTACCTGTGGGAAATGCATTAACTGTATCCCTTTGAAGAAGGACATATGTCATGCATTTACATGTATTTGATTAACCCTAAATCTATTTCCAGCATACAAACCGGTCTGGGAGTCCTATTTATGTTTCTTTCTCTATTGGTTACAGGGATGATCCCCCAAACCTTGGCGGGAAAAAAAAAAAGAATGAAGGAGTTGGTGGCCGAGCTGCTGGCCATACAGGCGACGTTGGGGCCAACAGATGAAGAAGAGGATGATGAATAGTGCCCTTGGTCCTGGCTCCTTTCTTTAACTTGTTTTTAAAGTTGTTCACATTTGAGAAAGTGTTTTATAGTTTTTTTAAAAAAAAAAAAAAATTTTTTAAACCAAAAAAACCCACCAAAAAAAAAAAAAGGGTTTTACTGTTAAAAACAAAAAAAAAAATTATATATGTTTTACCGAGGCCAAAAAAAAAAAAAGGTTTTACAAAAAAAAAACAAACAATATACAAAAAATTTGGAATTTGATTCCAAACAAAACAAAGAAAATATTTTAAATAAATTATATTTTAAGCCTTCCTAAATGTGTCTTTTCTAATATGCACACACCCAAAAAATTACACAAACCAGAAACAACACACTTAGAAACATATAGACATATGTAAATTATGTGATTTTCTTACGTTTTATGGACCGAGAAATGAAGTGGGATGCAGCCGCTACGGGGTTTAGGTAAGTTTGAGGGACCGAGAAATGAAGTTGGATGCAAGCGCTAAAGGGTTTAGGTAAGTTTGAGGGACCGAGAAATGAAGTTGGATGCAGCCGCTAAAGGGTTTAGGTAAGTTTGAGGGACCGAGAAATGAAGTTGGATGCAAGCGCTAAGGGGTTTAGGTAAGTTTGAGGGACCGAGAAATGAAGTTGGATGCAAGCGCTAAGGGGTTTAGGTAAGTTTGAGGGACCGAGAAATGAAGTTGGATGCAAGCGCTAAGGGGTTTAGGTAAGTTTGAGGGACCGAGAAATGAAGTTGGATGCAAGCGCTAAGGGGTTTAGGTAAGTTTGAGGGACCGAGAAATGAAGTTGGATGCAAGCGCTAAAGGGTTTAGGTAAGTTTGAGGGACCGAGATATGAAGTTGGATGCAGCCGCTAAAGGGTTTAGGTAAGTTTGAGGGACCGAGATATGAAGTTGGATGCAAGCGCTAAGGGGTTTAGGTAAGTTTGAGGGACCGAGAAATGAAGTTGGATGCAGCCGCTAAAGGGTTTAGGTAAGTTTGAGGGACCGAGATATGAAGTTGGATGCAAGCGCTAAGGGGTTTAGGTAAGTTTGAGGGACCGAGAAATGAAGTTGGATGCAAGCGCTAAGGGGTTTAGGTAAGTTTGAGGGACCGAGAAATGAAGTTGGATGCAAGCGCTAAAGGGTTTAGGTACGTTAGAGGGACCGAGAAATGAAGTTGGATGCAAGCGCTAAGGGGTTTAGGTAAGTTTGAGGGACCGAGAAATGAAGTTGGATGCAGCCGCTAAAGGGTTTAGGTAAGTTTGAGGGACCGAGAAATGAAGTTGGATGCAGCCGCTAAAGGGTTTAGGTAAGTTTGAGGGACCGAGAAATGAAGTTGGATGCAAGCGCTAAGGGGTTTAGGTAAGTTTGAGGGACCGAGAAATGAAGTTGGATGCAAGCGCTAAAGGGTTTAGGTACGTTAGAGGGACCGAGAAATGAAGTTGGATGCAAGCGCTAAGGGGTTTAGGTAAGTTTGAGGGACCGAGAAATGAAGTTGGATGCAGCCGCTAAAGGGTTTAGGTAAGTTTGAGGGACCGAGAAATGAAGTTGGATGCAGCCGCTAAAGGGTTTAGGTAAGTTTGAGGGACCGAGAAATGAAGTTGGATGCAAGCGCTAAGGGGTTTAGGTAAGTTTGAGGGACCGAGAAATGAAGTTGGATGCAAGCGCTAAAGGGTTTAGGTACGTTAGAGGGACCGAGAAATGAAGTTGGATGCAGCCGCTACGGGGTTTATGTAAGTTTCTGGTTGAGGGTGCGCATGCGCAAGATCTTATAAACATACGAACGCACGAATCTAAGAGGCCAAAAACCAATGAAAACCAGAGGCAAACGCAAGTAATTGGAAGAGCTGGACGATGGAAGCAGCCGAAAAAACAGGCTGCCGCCGCAACAGGTGAGCACATGAACGTGATTTTTACGATTGCCAACTGACTGAGGCAAGTTCGGGAGATATCATACGAACGGACGTATCTTTTAGGATAGAAACGTATTTGCTTATTGAATCACTCGCAAGTTCATACGAACGCACGAGCGGACGTAAAAAATAGGATGATCGTGAGCCAAATCCAAGCTGTTACATGTTTCTTTGAATCAACCCATATATAACATACATATAACAGACATATAACAATAGAACAACGCTACAGCGAGCGATAGGTAGCGCCAGTTAAATGCATCTGGCACTCAGCGCTTAAGCCTGTATTCAAGAAAAAACTACACACAACCAGCACTGGACACATATACACCAGCACCAGAGCGAAAACATATGGAATGACATTGTTTTAACACTGTGACAATGACACTGCAATGGCAGATCTGCACATACAATTCTGCATAAAAAAATTTAAAAAATCACAATAAAAGTGTTTGGTTGCTGGACAAGAGAGGCCACACAATGATTTGAACAAAAAAATTAAAAACCTACTATTTATACACAACCAAATAAAACACCATTGAAATGAGAGCGCTACAGAGCGACATGTACTCCATGGCGCTGCTGAACATACAGCGCCGATGCTTTACACTGAGCCACCGCTAGTGATACATGTGATACAAAACTCTGGTTTCCCTCAATCCTAGCACCCACAATTGAGGCTAAGCTTAGCTGCACTCCACAGCAACCTGCACGGCCCCACAAGGTGACATTTAAGTCAGCTGGGCACATGCTGCCAGAGTCCCGCACATATGCATACGAATTGAGGATCAAGGTGAGTATACAGGGAAACCAGTATACGATCGCAAAAGTCCTGCATGCCATGTTTTTGCAGTGATAGTGTCGCGATCACACTCCTTGGATTGTCTATGAGAAATTGCTAACGCCCCAGTGTAAAAACAACCTTAAAGAGAAATTTCACTTTCAATAGCTTTTTTGAATTTGTATTTTTTTTGTTCTAATGGGATATCTTCAAGGTGCTGAGCTAATCTCATCTCTGGGTTCATTGTCTGATGATCCAAACATGGGGTGAAGGAGTGGAAGAAAGGCTCCCCTTGATTGTTTTTGCCTGTTGATTGCCTGGCTGGCCACCGCAGGCTTCCCTCCTCTCGCTGCTAGGTAAGGGAAGCCTGTGGCGGTCCAGCCAGGGCTCTGGCGATGTGGCTGAGAAATCTGTCTTCCCTGAAGAGGCTTTTCTGCGAAACGCATCGTAAAATCTCAACCTTGGATATCTTTGTCCGGTTTGTGACCCAGTGTCAATGATTTTAGCATGAACAGTAACCCTCAATTCATATCTGTACATGTTTATAGGAAACTATTTTTCTTAATTTGGAGGTGGTAGTAGGTGCTTGTTGGTAAAAGTGAGGTCGGTATCAGTTGGGTGTATCCCACCTGAGTTTGTTTCATTGCCACAGTAAGTCAAGGTGCTGAGCTGATCTAGTTTTTTTATGTTAGCAAATGTGTGTGTTATGGAAGCATTTTTCATCTGCAGTATTTTTCTGTTGGCAACTGTACACCAAGTCTGTACACCAAGATATACAAGGATAGAGAAGTGAGACCTGTACACACAGAATACTGCCGCTGCCAAGGTAAGGGAGGGGTCACTCAACCTTACACATGGCCAGAATATGTTATGTGTGTACAGGGTGACCTTTTCCTCCCTCCTGTGGCCTGCAGTTGGGCTGCAGTCTCTGCATGGGCTCACCTCCTTCCAGAGCAGTGTAATCTGTGGGGGTGCGCGATCGCACAGCAGCTCACCTTGCAGGGAACACTGTTCCCAACCCCCCCCCCGGTCTCCCCACCAACTTGAGCTAGCTGAGGTATGTGGCACATGTAGCAGGGATGGCCATGCAGTGGCTCAGCTGCCTCCATCATCTTCTCTTACCTACACCAAATCTGTACACCAAGATATACAAGGTGAGGGAAGTGAGACCTGTACACACAGAATACGCTGCTGAGGTAAGGAAGGGGTCACTCAACCTTACACATGCCCAGAATATGTTATGTGTGTACAGGATGACTTCTTACTTCTTGTAGATCTTCTTGTACAATTGTCAATAGCAAAAGACTGCAGATAGTGAAAAAGGCGTCCATAAAACACTTGCTAACATGAGAAAAAAAAGAAATACTAGATAAGCTCGGCACCCTGAGGACATCATTTTGGCATACTAAAATATACACTTTCAAGAATTCCATAGAAAGTGGACTTTCCCTTTAAGTGTTACCGTCACTTTTTTTACTTGCCCCAATTAAATCTTTATGTGTTAATAACCAACATGTAACCAATTTTAAGCACTGATAAACTCCTGGAGTATTCTCTCTTCTTTGAATCGCACCTTATTTTAACTCATGCCTTATTCTGAAATAAAGAATGAATATGATCCTTTTTAGACAATAGTTTACGTTTTTTGAATCAAGGCCCTAAACTTTATAACAAACCCCATTTCCTGAAATCAGTACTAACCTTGTATTTTATAACAGTTGGAAGGGTAGATAGGGAATCGGCCCATAGAGAATACCGCTTCTGATTTTCTGCAGGGTTATCCAAGGTGAAAGATCTAAGTGTAGCCTCGAATGCCTGGTTTCCACCTTTCAAAATTGCCTAACCTTTGAATTCTTTGCTGCTTGAACCTACAATAAAAGGCGGTTAGTTTTCCAGGATATAATAAAATAGACATGTCCTGAAACCATATGTGACGGGTGAATACAGTGGTCAATACTACAAGTAGGAAGGATTAGGGCCCTGTCAGTGGGGTAGGCCCTGATACTGATAGGAACTTTAATAGTGGTTAAATGCAGGACTTAGGTACAAGTGCGTCATGAATCCACATGATGGCAGTGTTGCCTAAGGAATAAAAGTAGTTAACATTAATTAGTCTAGCGTACCCCTTAAAGTAAGTAAATAGAGACTCAGCCAGGTGGCATTGGCAACATCACTTGCCCTGCCATTGGTTGAGCCTGGTAACATAGTTGGTAAAGGCAACATTTCAGAGGTGATATCAGGGAGGACCCAACCCTTCTAGAGTGTTCTTCTTTAGTTCCAAGCTCAAGAGGGGAAGAGTGTAAATGTAGTGGCGGAGCAGAGTAACAGTGAGGGAAGAAGCCCATGGATTGTAACTGGAAGCTGTTAAGACTGTTTGCTGTAACTGCTAAGGAACATTGCCTGTACTGAGATATGCTGTATGAGATGGATGGAAGCCCTCAAATAAAGACCCTGTTTGCTACAAGAAGTGTCATGTCTGGAGACCAGCGACGACTGAATCAGTAAGTGCATCTCCACCCCACACATGCCACACCAACCTGAGTTGCCCTACCCTAGGTCCAAGAGCCCCCCTCGCTCCTCAGAGCATGTGCCATTGGCCAGGCACACGCCCGCTATGCATAACTGCCCTTTACTGGAACACCGTCCAGGTATTTTCACAATGCTGTTTTTTTTTCCCCTCCAGTTGCACATCTTCATTTTGGGATGCCCCACTATGCGATATTGGTATGTAAATTCACCTTACCAATGATCCCAAGATGCATGCGCAGACTCTTCTCCAATTAGCAGGCAGCGCTCAATTCAGCTCAAATGTCGGAGCGGCAACGTAAAGCTGAATGTATTGATGGCCGCTGCCTGCTCTGCTTCAGCTGGCGTCCCACAGCAGCAATTCAGAAATGGCTGGCACGGGTACGCACATCAGCCCTGGAAAGCTGGGGATGTGACTCACAAATGTTCTGCGGAATCAGCAGTGAGGTGAGTTTACACAGCGATCTGGGTTATTTCACACAGTGAGGCAACCCAAATTGGGATGCCCCTGGAATAGGGAAATGGCTTATTCATCTTTAAGGGTTTATACCACACGTGCCCAACCCTCTTTCACCAACAGGCCATGTTTTGCAGATCTACACAAAGATGGGCCAGGTTTTTAACAAAATGGGTGTTGTTCCCTGCGCAGGAGTCATCCCAAATGCTGTTGAATGTGCTGTAACACCTACTAAAACAAATAAACTTAACTTTCAAATTGTCTCTTTGGCAAAATCAAACCCTACGATTGGCCACAGTGGTCACAAGGCCGGTGGCATCTGTATACCCAGGAGAGGCCTGCGGACCACAATGCAGTCTGATTTTGCCGGGGAAGCTATTTGAAATGTAAGATTATTTGTTTTAGCGGCATTACCGCATAGGGGGGTAACGGCAATCTGTATGCTCCCTGCGCATGAAACCACAACCGTTTAGTTATAAATGGGTGTTGTCTACGGGTTAGCAATGCAGATCTACATATAAGACCAAAATGAGGGACAATATAGATATAAACGTTGATTCACAGCCTCTTTTACTTGCACTTTCACATGAAAAAACACGTGTTTGTGTGTTTTTTGTGAGAATTTTCTGCCATTTTCGAGATTCTTGTGTCTTTTTTCTTGCGTATGTGCGTTTTTGTTTAGAACACGGCCAATAATTTCTAAATTTTGCAATTACAGGAACCGTAAGATGGGACATTCAATCAATGTGCAAAGTTTTGTTGGTCCCGACCTTAGGTTTCTGAGAGTCATGGCTGGTGTTCCTGGTTTTACCCACGATGCCTATATTCTTCGGAATTCCAGTCTCTATGGGCGTTTTGAGTCTGGCGAGTTGTCTGGTGGTTGGCTATTGGGTAAGTGTTTTGATTTTGCTTACTTGGATTTTCCATGTGTAACTATTCTAAATGTAGTCCCCTGCCTCAACCTATGATGTTCTTCCCCTCTGATTAAATGATACTGAAGTCTTATATTTAGGGTAACTTTTGGTTTAAGGGGATTCGGGATACCCCCTGCTTCCGTGGTTAATGACCTCCATCCTACGCCCTCAGACGCAGCCACATGACGTCTACAATCGGGCACATCGGAAGACCCGGGCTGTTGTTGAGAGGGCATTAGGTTTGCTGAAGAGCCGTTTCCCAAGCCCTGGAGTGTAGCTGGGTGTATTAATCTGCAGACCAGTTCCTCTGCAGCACTAAATTGAAGTTTGACTGGATATCCACCTCCTGTTTGCAACCTTATACAAGAAAGAATCAGTATAAATTAGAAGGCCATGCACAACATCAACCTGCCCAACCAAAACTACAATCTGTACCCATGCAACTTGCGCTTATTAATCTTCTGCCGGCTTACTTTAAGTCAGAAAAAGTGCCACACCGCAGGTTTCGCACAACAGATGGCCTGTCTGCATCATCCTGGGTACTTGACAAAATGGGTGACATTTGTGGTTGAAGTGTGGATGATGAATAAGAAGATCTTTCACTGGCTATTGACTGAAGAGGACTTGCTTGGGGGCTGGGTGTGTGTTCTTGGCTGGGCCGGTGAGACGGGGATCTCGAAATTAGATTCTTCGTAGTGGCCTCGAGCAGGAGATGGTGTTGTTGGGGGGCTATTGTGTGTTGCCCTATTCTTCCCCTTGCCCTTTCTACACTTGCTTGCTAAAGATGTTGTCGTGTCAGATGTGTGAGTAGGGCGAGCAGTACGGCTGTAGGAGGATTCCTTTGCCTTTCTGGTTGTGGCAGTTTTGGTTTGAGCTGCAGTCTGGCTCAAAGGTGCTTTTCTTTGCCT
Organism: Gastrophryne carolinensis; assembly: GCA_027917425.1. Lineage (NCBI taxonomy): Eukaryota > Metazoa > Chordata > Amphibia > Anura > Microhylidae > Gastrophryne > Gastrophryne carolinensis. The sequence goes on from CM051234.1 coordinate 602,644,393, forward strand.
AGTTGAAGCCCTGGTTGGCTCAACATTCTTGCATGCCTGAGATTTGCCTTTGCGACCAGTATGTGTAGGAGTGACTTTGCTGGACCTAGTAGCTGGTCTGCCACTGTGTTGGATTGAGGTTGAAGGCAAAGGCTCTTGCTGGGGCGCGCCACATAACCGATAGAAACTCCCCAAGATGGCCCCCACGATCTTCTTTTTTTCAGCCCTCACACAGGATGCACAGCAGCGCCTACAACAACTTACAGCTGCTGCTCATAGGCTGGTGGGAGAAATAGAGGAGCTTGCCGCATCAATGGGGACCACAAAGTGATTAAAACACTGGGAGCCTTGCCACTATTTGTACATAGTTTTTTTTTTTTTTTAATTACTTTTGTATTGTTCAAAATTTTAACAAAATGCTTTTAGAATAAAAATGTCTAAATAAATAAAAAAAATGAATAAACATAATTACTAAGTTTACAACGATTGTTATGTCAATATTTTATGGTTCTTAAAAATCAGAGTAATGTGTTCATATATACACATCTCCACATTAATCCGAGAGAATGCACAAGGAAAACCAAAAAAAGGTCAAGAGGGAAGGAAAGCATAAAAACATTGGTAAATGGAAAAAAAACACTGACAAAGGACTTAAGGTAAGCATTGGAGCAGAAGTGAGTGATGGAATAGCTGAAACCGGGTACATCAATCAGTTAATAAGCTGTGCGCATGCATACATGCCTGCAGACATAGCAGCTTCTACATCAATATTACGTTTCTACATTATATCAAAGTATATTTTGACAAAACATGCAAGCTGAATATCGCGGGACAATGAAATTTTACGTTGCAAGGTACATTGAAAAACGCTCAAAAACGCTAGTAGACGAGGATTACAATTTAACGTAAACGAAAACCTCGTTCCTCTCGCGTACGCTGCGAGAGCTGTACACAGCCATTTACGATGGCTTACGCAGCTACGAAAGCAGAACGGAACGCTCCCGATGGAGGCTCTGCATCATGCGTATGCACGTATACCTACGAATACTATGTGGAAATTACACATTTAGAGACAAAAACGAGATGGATTTTAGAAGGCTTTGAATCAACCCTATAATCGAGACCCAAAGATAGTTCCTTCAAACAAGGGGCGTTGGGGATAAGAATAAGTCTATTTCCAGCTGAATACCCACCTGATGAGGATTTTAGTATTTCTGAGGTCTTTTGACACTCTGATGAGGTATAAATTAGAAACCCCACATTTGTTGAAGTACATTTAGGCATATCACTGACTTTCACGTCTGGAAAAAGAGATAGAAATTTAGAAAATTACAATCGGTTGCCTTAAGGTCCCAGCTCAAACAAAGTATGTTTCATAGATTGGGGCTTAAAGGAGAAGGGTTAGAGTCACTATTATTATTTTTTTGTCATTTAAACCACACAACAGATTGAGGATTGCTTACTGCCTACTGCCGTATTGGCCATCTTACTAGGCCTTTTTTTCGAAGTAGGTATTATTTTCGGGAAAACAGGGAACATGTAGGGAAGGCCACTTTGAGCTCTTTTAATGTATTCTCCATAACTGGCATAGAATTCCATTGTCTCACTGCTCTTACAGAGAAGAATCCCCTTCTATGTTGGAGGAAGAAGTACCTTTCCTCTAACCTTAGTGGATGCCCTCGGGTTATGTTACAGTCTGGGGTATAAATAGATTGTGGGACAGATCTTTGCAACTTTTTTACATAGTTATTAGATCACCCCTCAGACATTTCTTTTCCAAACTAAATAAACCTAATTTTGACAATTTTTCAGGGTACTCAAAATGAAGTCTTTCTGTAGTACAGTTTTAATCACATATGAACAACAGTTTGCCAACTGATGGAAGAGCAGCTGAGTGGCAAATTGTTGAATTTTGAGGATTGCAAAAGCCTGCCTGGCCATGAGATGATTTAATACTAGCACCATGTATTGCCAAGTGAGCGTCTGTGTAGCGGCGCTAGTAGACGCTGCAAGCAGGTGTCGGGCGCTCTAACCTAGCGTAGCGGGTGGACAAGTGGCACTGTACTATCCTGTCCAGCAGTGATAAATGTGATGTCTGGAAGACGCTGTAGAAACGCTCTCCCTGATTCATTGCAGAGCCTATCACTTACGCTAGGTGGTGTTCCAAGGTCAAAGCGCCCAAGACTGCTGAGATTGGTTGGGGGCTTTTTTTGAAGGGAAAACCTCAGGTTACAATGTATTGAGCAGAGGTTTCATAAGGGAAGTGCCCCTCAGGAGTAGAGAGGATCCAAAGGGACCGTAAGGAGGAAGCCGCTGTGTCTGGGACTCTGGTAAGGTGTGACTTCCCCTGTCTGAGGCCCCCTCCCTGCAGTGACTGTTGTGTGAGTGAGAAGCCCTAGTTTTGCGGGAACTGTCCAGGCTCGGATGTTTGAATGCCGTGTGTTTTACTGGCTGGCAGCCGGATGGCTCCTCTGCTGGCTGGAAACAAGATGTTCACTGTTTGGGTTTTGCTCCTCCTGGTGTGGGATCTTGATTTCCAATCAGTGGTGCTTGCTCTATTTAGATTTCCTTTTTTTTTTGCTTCTCTCAGTTCACCGCTCTGAGCTCACAGCACACCTTTAGTTTTGGTATAGTGGGGTATATCGGGGATGCAGCAGTGGCACCGAGATGTGGCAAGGGCTCGGGGAAGAGGTGCCCAGCAGACAATTCAGACAGGCTCCGAGGACGTCACAATGGCACGACGAAACACGCATCAACCACGAGAAAGACAACAGGCACTGGTGGACAGTGTGCAAGCTCCTTACCTTTTTAATTGCTGTAACCAATACAAAAAGATTTTATTAGTCAAGTTGGACTTAGCACAGGGGGAGCAATGTGTGGCTGAGTGGATTGTTACAAAATGCTTGGCCTCTTTAAAGGGATTGTCTAATCCAAATGTAAAAACAAATCATTTTTTTACCTGCCCAGCAGACAATCCAGGCAGGCTCTGAGGACGTCACAAGGGCATGACGAAACGCATGCATGGGCTCTCATTCAATCAGGGCTTTTTGATGTGCATTCTAATGCAGCTAAAGCTTTAGTTAGAATAGAGGTTCAGCATAGGGAGCTAGGGGTTTCCCAGCGGAGTGAGCAGGCTGCCATGACCAGTCTATCTGAAGGTCTGGGCACAGAAGTTTGCACAGCTTCAAGGATGCAGGCATGGCCTGCCATCGTAACGAGGGAAAGCGATAGTGGTCAATCTAGAGGGGCTCACACAGTGGGGCATCCCAAATCGGCATTGACCGACCAAGGAATCTTTTAGCATGAAAAAGATTTTGTATGTTAGGCATCTAGGTCAAAACTGATCATGTTAGATGAAATTCTACGTATTAAGATCAATGACATTACTAAAAGTCAAGTCCCAACATCAAAGTGGCACATTGCTGCATTGCGACTTCCAACTTGATATCCTTGCTCTGCAGGCAGGCCTACATCACTGTTAATCTACATTTCAGATAAGCCATGAGCCCTCACTTCTGGATGCTATCCAAATCCATTCCAACAGCATTAACAGATGTGAGAAAAACATCATCAGTGCGTGACTGCAGACAGTCCAGTAAAATTAAAAATGTTCTAGAGAATTTTTCAAGGAAGACGTTTTCTCCAAGATAAACAATTCATAGCTAAAGTAGATGAAAATGTCTTGCACATTTGCCAGTGTTTCCTGAACTTGGACATTTAAAACTGGCTTTATCTAATAAAGGTCACCCATAGGTTGCACATAACTTAAAGTGTAAGTCTACTTTTCTATGACATTTTTGAAAACGTATATTTTTTTGTGCCAAAATGATGTCTTCAGGGTGCTGAGCTGATTTAAACTGGACCTTCACCCTAAATAAGAGCCTATCTTATATGTTTCCCCCACCCTGTACATACAGATTGCTCACATTTAAAAATCATCCTACCTGCATCTATTGCATTTTTTGAGACTTTAAACATACAAGATGGCGGCAACAGAAAGTGTCTTCTGACTGTGCTGCTCTGCATTCTAGGATTGTTGACCTTTTCCTGACCCCAGCACTGCTCTGTCTGTGCAAGGCACAGCTATATACCCGCTCCCCTGCACTTTTGACCCCTCTCCTCAGTAGGTGATACTACTGAGCCAAGATGGTGGCGCCCGTATTCTAGAGTGCTGAACAGAGTTGCATGCCAGTGGGGGGAAAGGATAAAAAGTAAGTGACTAAAAACTTTAAATATATTAATTTTAGATGCTGGGGAATTTTTAAGGGTTTGGGCTTTTCATTAAATTATGCTGAAGGTCCGCTTTAATGTTTTTCCTATGTTAGAGAAAGTGTGTTTTATAGAACTTTTCACTACCTGCAGTCTGTTGCTATTAACATACACCAACAGGCTGATTAATTACTAGGGCTAGGAATCGGCAGATGAGCGTCTGTACAGAGGCATTAAGAGCAACCACTAGTAGACGCTGTGATCGGCTATCGGGCGCTGTAATAGAGCGCTTAAGTCGCTGTAGCAACCTGGCTGGCATCGATGAATGAGATGTATGTTTGGCGTTCTAACACCAGTACAGCGCTGCAGGGAGCGAGAGGTAGCGCCAGCTCAGTGCGACTGACTCTCAGCGCTCCACACCATATTCAAGAAAAAAACAGACACACACAGCATCAGCGCTCTAAAGCTGGGCGCTGTAGCATAGAGCGCCAGACGCTGCATGATTAAAGTCTGTTTTTGAACACATATCCACCAGTAACAAAGCGAAAACACATGGAATGACATTGTTGTAACATTGTGACATTAATACTTTAGTGCCAGACCTGTGCTTGTTTGATTAATCTAAACCTCTTTGTAGGGATTTATATTCACTGTCTTGGTAGCTTGAACATTTAGGTTTGATATTGTTTTTCAGCTGTTGCATCATGTCACATTTGGATTTTTACATTTTTCATTTATAATTTATTTGTTTCACCTCTAAATTATAGCACTCGCACTTTATAAAGATTATTATAGGATTGTATATAAGCATATATCCCCCTTTTGTTTATCAAGATATATTGGTGTGCACTTTAGATAGAGAATATGGAGGTCACTTTGTGATACCTCCATGTGTATTGTATTATTAAAGTGGACCAACACCCTGAGGTGATCGGCCCGGGAATCTATAAGATTCCCGGGCCGATCACCTCACACACCGCGGGACATCCGAGATCGGGATGTCCCGCGGGGTGAACCCCCCCTGAACACCCCAAATCCACCTACCTGGTCTTCCGCCGCCGCCTCCCTCGCGCCCCTCTAGGCGTGCGCGTGCCCGCGCCGGCCGTCTCTGAATGGCCGGCACGGCCGCGCACACGTCAAGAGTGACGCGTGGGAGGCGCCGACGGGCAAGCTGCTTGTACGTTGCTGTCAATCAGCTTGTCCGTCGGCGCCGATTGGACGGCGCGGCCACGTGGGAGCGGGGAGAGGTGAGTTTTGGGGGCTTTCTGGGCTTTCTGGGGGGTTTCACACAGCGGGGCACCCCCGATCGGGGTGCCCCGGGGAAGTGGACCAATACCCAGGATAGTCAAAATTCTGGGTGTTGGTCCACTTTAAGAGGTAGAGACAAGAGACACCGCCTGTGGCATTTAACCCTTTATTGTATAATATCGATGTTATTTATAGTTCAGGGTAGACAATTGGTTTTAAATGAGTTGGTGTCTATATGTTTTTAGATTTTTTTGGTTTGGCTTGTAATATATTAAAATAAAGTAACCTTTTTGATTATATGAAGGTTGTTGTGCCCGTTTATGGTCCACAGTAAGGGTATATTATTAGTGCCAGATCTGTAATGACAATTCTGCATAAAAATATAAAAAAAAATAAACACAAAAAACCCTGTTTAAACAGTAGAAAAGGAACATCCATTGAAATTTATAAGAGAGCGAAAGGTAGCGACAGGTAATACCTGGCGCTCTGGAAGCCAGAGCCTGTAATGATGAATCGTACGCTATATGGCGCTATATATCACCTTTATAAATGTGGTATTGCGTACATCGCCCAGTGTTCACTAGACGCTGCCTGCCACTTACAAGGCACTACCTGCCGCTATTACTTGATGAATAAACCCCAATGTCTGTACATCGAAAAGAGAGAAGCGAGCCCGGTACACACAGAACACTGCTTTGGCCGTTTCTGAGGGGAGTGAGCTCACTCAACCTCACACATGCCCATCAGCAGGGTTCTGTTCGTACAGGGCTTATAACAGATTACAGTCAGTGAAAACTGCTTCTATAAACTATTTACTAACATAAGAAAAAAAACTAAATCAGCTAGGCACTTTGAGGACTTTGGCACACAGAAGTGTACACTTTCAAAAATTTAGTCGAAAAGCAGAATAGCTACTTCGCTCCATGAAACACATTTTCCCAATGGGAGAAAGTATGTCTTATGGAGCTAATGTTCCATAAGAATGTTGGAAAGACAAGTAATAATAATAATCAATAATGCAATTGTGGGCATTGTGTGCCAATGAACACATGGAATTCTTTCTCTGCATTTACCCCTCCATGCACTGTGAACAACACAACTCCGTGTACACACCAGTGAATAAACACCATGAAAGTGACTATGCACTAGTGAATTACAAACTAAGGGGCAGTGAGGTGCACATGTGTCCGCAGCGGTGGGCTGCCCTAAACTCAGCGCTCGGGGAGCAATTGGGGGATAGGTGCCTTGCTCAAGGGCACTTCAGTCATGTCCCATGGTTGGGAATCAAACCTGCCGCTTCCCTCTAACAGGGAGCATGCCCGTGTCGGCCATTCAGAAATGCCTGTCGCGGGCACACACCCTGCTAGAGGGATAGTGGGGATGCGGCCGCGGCTCGCGCATGCGCCGTTGGACCGAGAGGCAAGGTAAGTGAGCGGGGCGACCTGGAGGATTTCACATAGCGGGGAATCCTGATTTTGGATGCCCAGGGGGAGGGAATCGATCGGCCCAGGAATCTCGCTGGGTTTTGGTCCACTTTAAAGCAAGAAGAAATATGTTTGAGGGTACCAAATGTAGATGAGACTTTCGGGGCCCCCTTATGTGGGGTATAGGTATTCCGATTTTCTGCATCCTCAGCACTATTCAGTGTGCAAACTCTCCACTATATTGGCGTGAGTGGAGCTTAACTATAGTGGGTTCTGGCCCCCTGGTCCCTACTCTTGGTGACACCCAAGCACCCCTGAGACAATAATAATACAGCATACATAATAAAACTCAAATGTATTGCTGGAACCAGCTGTGAAACAATTAAAGAGGTTAGGGGCAAATTATTCTATAGTAGCAATAACAGCTCAATTACATTAGCAACAATAGCAATTAATCAAATACACAGTATGGGGAAAATTTGGAAATTAGTGATAAACCAGATTTGTGCACAAATCCTAAGTCCTGTTTATTGTACTGTACAGCAGAGACAGTGCCCTGTGTAAGACTGCTGGAGCCCCACAGGACAATACAGAATGTGTGCCCTCCAATTGACCACCCACCCCTAAATCTGGCATAGGTGAGCACCCCCCCAGGGACAAAACACACTGTGCACCCTATAATGAAGCACCCCATCACCAACCCATGCCTTGTGTGGCTGATCCCTTTAAACACGCCAAAGGTGCCTCTGTTTTAGAATCCTTGGTTGCAGGTCTCCAGCCCAGCCGCAGACATGGAATAACTATTGCATGGTCCAGCTGGCACAGGAAGAACAGCCTTTATTGAGCTTCCTTAAAGGGACTATAAACCTAAATAATAACCCAATAATAAGGCAGAAAGCAGCTCATCTGATGCCTGTCCCATGTGCCTCTCGTCAATTTTCTGGAGTGCAGGGTAGAAGCCATAGCAGGACTCCTAAGTATGCCCTCCTTTCAATTTCATTCTCCAGGACCATACATAAAACAGCCACTGTTCCCCTTGGTGCTCTCAGCGTGAGTGTGCATGGCAAGCCAAAGTGATCCCGCAGCTGTTTCTGGCCACAGCAGAGCATGTTCAAGACTCATCAAGCTGCGCCATGACACAACTTTCCCAGCGGCACAACCTAAAGACATTTAGCTCAGAATACAAGATGCTTTGAAATGGTTTATTTTACAGTTTCCAAAGGAGGATAAGATGTGAGAAAGGAGATTTGTGTCTGGACAGGAACTTATTATTATTAGCATTATTTTATTATTTTTAACCTATTTTTGTTATCAGTGCTTACTGTTATGCTACATTATAACAATATCTGAAACCAAATCTAGAGCGATATTGGGAACATCCAACATGTTGCAGAACTTGACAGAATATATTTTACCAGCATTGCTGTAATGGGAGAATAAATTCCTGGATGTATGGCTACAGTCCAGTAAAAATAAGGATTTCTCTAGAAATGCATAAGACTGGGTTTGTTTCAAGACAAACAAAACATTATATTCCTGGCACTATTCCTAATGCTTATTAGATAAACCAGCCATTGCACTTTTGGACAATGGTCCCATGTGATCTGACATAATTAAAAACGTACTCATAACTTAAAATAGAACCCCAGACCAATACACAAAAAAATAATTACAAGTGCCTTTCTGAAAAAGATGCGGCAATGAGAATTTTATTACTAAATGTTAAGCAAACTGAAACTCGAAGTTTGGGTGCGTATCAAACTTTGCAAGTTTGGGTTCCTGATATAAATGTGTTTTTATTATTGTCATGTTGCTTCACGGGGTATCCCATATGGTTTACCCCCAGATTATGCAACCCTGTTCCCTGCAGATTATTGTGTTATTTGCATTTATTGTGGTTGATTCATAACCCTGCCCCACTATCCAATACTACTTTTTCCGGAACTAGGTACCTCCCAGGATTTTTTGGCTTCAGGTTATGGCCACACCTCACCTTGTCTTTAAAGTACAGTTTCTACTATTTATGTAATGAACAATGAAATAAGGTATTCTGGAGCTAAAATGAGTACAAATCCCAATGTATGGCTTTTCAATTCCATTTATATGTGTTTATTCCTATACATGGGGCTTTGAAAAAGCCCAAATCGGGCGAAACATGTCTGCCCTCTCTCCAACGATCCAATAAGGATAAGAGAGAAAAAGAATGTCATTAGGAAGTGGTATACTACAATCTGAATTTGTGTATTGAAATATACCGTATATACTCGAGTATAAGCCGAGTTTTTCAGCCCACTTTTTTTCGAGTCAGTGAAAATTTTGGCCGAAATGGAGGAGAAAAAGGGGCAGGGCCATCACTGTTCCCGCTAAGGTGCGCGCGCGCGCGGCCGCGCACCCACGTCGCCCCCCCCCCCGCGCAGTGTATGTTACTATGTTACTATAGAGAGCCTCCGACTGTGGGACGGCTACTGGGATATATTGCCTTTTCCACTGATAAAGCTGGGACACGTGCACTGCAGGGGTAAAGCATTTACAACTATTAGTAATTAACTTTTACACATCTCTCTCTTTTACTCTTTCTTCCCTTTTCCACATTCTTTCTTTCTTATTTTACGCCTTTACCTTTTTTTCTCCTTTTCAGATTGCATCAGTCTTCTCTTTTCTACATCCAACATTTTCCACATTCCCTCCTTCTTGCTCTTTTCCACATTCTCTCCTTCTTGCTCTTTACGGTATTCAAAAACATTATTGGTATCTATTTTTATTTTTGAAATTTACCGGTAGCTGCTGCATTTCCCACCCTAGGCTTATACTCGAGTCAATAACTTTTCCAGTTTTTTGTGGTAAAATTAGGTGCCTCGGCTTATATTCGGGTCGACCTATACTCGAGTATATACGGTATGTATATGTATGGGATCACATGTGTAATGTCTTTTTTTTTTAAAAAGCCAGAAATAAAGAGGAATTTTTTAAGATTTTAAGACAAGGTGAGGTGTGGTCATAACCTGAAGCTAAAAATCCTGGGAGGTACCTAGTCCCGGAAAAAGTAGTATTTTATTGTTATGTTGCCACTTTCTGGTCATTTGATGTATCACACAAATTTCTCAGCATTTTTCCATTGCCATTATTCAGTTCTTGCCTCTTCATTCTTGCAAGACACACACGTTGGGGATCAGTATAACTTTTGGTCTCGGTATATCTCCAAATGCTTTAAAAAAAGAAAGCTTCATTGTACTAGAATCAGCTGCATCATTGTTTGTGTAAAGCCTCCCCGACAACTCCACCCAGGAATGTAAGGACCCTAACATATGCTAACATAGGCATAAAAAGTGTGCATCTCTGCCCAAAGAAATCCTTTTATTTCATGTAAGGACCCTCACCCACCTACTCCCACTGCATTTATTTATTTTATGTTTTCATTTTAAATGGCTTGCGCACACAGGAATTTTACCTGTGCATTTAACCCATGCAAGCACAAGCAGTGAGTGCACATGTGCCAGAAAACAAGGTAAGTGTAAGGGACAACCTGGGGGGTTCACACAGCGGGGCATCCCGATTTTGGATACCCCAGGGGGAGGGACTCGATCGGCCCGGAGATCTTGTAGATTCCATTTGTTTTGGTCCACTTTAAATTGACTTTCTTGGGTTTTGTTCCTCTCTGGCCAGGCATCGTGATTTGGCGGGCAAAGATTCAGAATAGTGTCCCTCTAAATAAGCTTAAGCTCTCTTCCAATCAGAGCCCTTTGCTGTCTTCACATACTTTGGCAAAGGGCTCTGATTGCCTTTTGCAGGCCACCGGGGATGCAGGGGATGCGGCAGCATGCGCTCTCCACTGTAAACAATCATTTGTCAAAGGGCAAACGGCATGTACTGCTCACTTCATTCACTGTAATGGAGGGAGTGGGCGTGGATGCCGGGGAACGGGGAGGCCGATTCATTAATAGCGCCAGGTAGCGACAGATGAGCGCCAGTAGCGTGATTTTCACAGCGCCCACTAGTATTCGCTGTGCTTGGCCGTTGTTCGCTTGTTGACAGCGACTCAGTTGGTGTGCGGTAATGTTGAATACGGGGTTAGGTGTCGCTGTTTCACAGGTTCCGCGCTGTATGGGTGCGCCTGACAGCGAATGGCCAGAGCGAACGGCTCCCAGCATATTCATTAACAAATCACGCTCAAAAAATTCTCGCGCTGTGAAATGCTTGTTTAAACCCCAGAGCGCTGGCGGCGATGGCTTAAAAGTAGTTTTTAACCCCCAAACAACCATATTTTTTGCTAAAAAAAATAAACAAGTTTTTATAAACATTTTGTAATATGAATACATTAATATCAGACCTGTAATATCAATTCTGCACAATTTATTTTTTTTTTTTTTACCTTAAAAAAAATATCTAACATTGCCGAAGTGGTCACAGAATTTTTGACATTTAAAAAAAAAAAAAAAAACATTAATATCAATTAATTATGAATATTTAAAGATTGCTCCATTGAAATGCATTGGAGAGCGCCAGGTAACGAGAGGTGATGGGATTAGCAGCGGCGCTGTTCGTTGCAGTCGGCTACATGATGAATCCCGCGCTAGCTGACGCTCTCGCCGGCGCTAGCCTCATTTAGCGTGATAAATGCGTGATTGTGTCCGCCGCCTGGCGTTCTGGAGTCGGTAGCCGCCGATAGCTGGCGATACCTGGCGCTAGTGAGACACTACCTGGCGCTATCCCTTGATAAATAAGGCCCTTTAATCTTAGGATTGGGTAAGTGTTGAAAAGCTGGATATTGCTGAAGCAGGAGCAGGGGAGGGGGGTAAGTAAACCTAGGCGTAGTAATTGGAAACTGCTTTATCCCATGGCAAAATACAGAGCCAATATATTAAAATCAACATGAGCAATATAGGTACAGCTTATACAGTAGATGAGTCCAGAGAAGTAGCTAGGCTCTCTGACACGTGGAACAAAGTTTCAAAATGGCGCCCCCACCTGTGCTCAGGCCCCCCATTGGCTCCCCCTAACCTGCTGCATCTGGGGCATGTGCCCTCCCTGCCCTCCCCTAGCTAAGCCCCTGGATGAGTCTGGATTAAAGTGGAGCAAAAAAGATTTGGGATGTCCCTGCAAGTGACACCCCTTGGATAGCCACACATCTTACTTCATTCCATACTCCCATGGCACGCATGCTCAGACTTTTCTCCAATCAGAATAGATTGCCATGCATATTAATGCAATCTGTTCTGGGGCATCTCCACCTGGCTGTGCACGCACCCACTGGCCATTCAGTTATACCTTGCAGGGGTTTGGCTTTGCCTATTTATGCGGAGTGGGAGCGAGGAACGAGAAAAGATTTGCAGTGATTCTGGGGGGCATTCCAAATTGGGATATCGCTGGGGAGGACTTTTACCCCACCCTGAAGTTTTTCAGACTCTAGAGCCAGGTGGACAAGGTTTTGGTCCACTTTAAAGAGGAGCAACCAACCGGCCTAGAGTCTATAAGAATTGGGATGCCCCACTGTGTCAAACCCCCTGGAACGCCCAATTTACTTAAAGAGGACCTTCACCCGGAATAGGAGCATATCTTATATGTTTCCCACACCCTGTACATACAGATTGCTCACATTAAAAATCATCCCACCTGCATCTACTGCATGTTATGAGCCTTTAAACATCCAAGATGGCGGCTGCCATCAGGCAGCCTGCAAACAGGAAGTGTCGTTCTGACTGTGCTGCTCTGCATTCAGGGATTGCTGTCCTTTCCCTGACCCCAGCTCTGCTCTGTCTGTGCAAAGCACAGCTATAACCCGCCTCCCTGCACTTCATCCCTCTCTCCTCAGTATGTGATGCTTCTGAGGCAAGATGGCGGCGCCCATATCCTAGAGTCCTGAACAGAGTTGCAGCCCAGTGGGAGAAAGAATATTAAGTAAATGAATAACAACTTATAATATATTCATTTTAGATGCTGGGAAATAGTTTTTTAAGGGTTTGGGCTTTTCATTAAATCATGCTGAAGGTCCCTTCCTGCTTTAAACGTTTAAATGCCTTTTTTGTGTTGTTTATTGCCCCCTTAACCTTTTTATTTAGCTACATCGGTTTACATGTGTGTCTAATAGTTTTATTCCTGTAAGGTATATATCTGTCACAATGAAAATTAAGTATTCCTTTGAAAGTATCCCATTTAGTGTCCATGCTTTTGTTTTTAAGGACATTTTCCCAGTCAATGCAGTTTAGGGCATCTCTAAGTTGGTCAAACTTTGCCTTTTTGAAGTCCCGCGTTTTTGTGGCTCCTTGATAAGGCACCCTAGTACCGTATATACTCGAGTATAAGCCGAGTTTTTCAGCCCACTTTTTGGGCTGAAAAAAGCCGCCTCGGCTTATACTCGAGTCAGTGAAAGGAAAAGTGCCGGCCGCCGTGCGGGCACTTTAACTAGTGAAGAGGGCCGGCCCTGCGCTGTCACAGGCCGGCCTGTCTCCTTACCTAGGCCCCCCGCCTCCCGCCTGTCAGCCAATCAATGTCGCCGACAGCAGCTCATCCCCATCATCCCGCCACCTTCCATACAGCAGCTGCCCCTCCTGTGCCCGGCTATTTGCCTCACCTGTAGCAGGCAGCACCTCGGCTCCGCTGCCCTGCGGCTCCATGTCCCGGGTCGGGTGAAACTGCCTCACTCTCCACCGATACGCTGCTCCATCCCATAGGTGCAGCCAGGCAACCCTGCCAGCCAAAGGGGGCGGGGCCTGTCAGCCTGTAACCACTCTTCCCTCTAAGCTGCGCGCATGGTTACTGGAGACACCGCTCCTGAGCGTTTCCCGCTTCTCCCGCCTGTCCGGCAGGCGGCGCTGTGCAGGGGCGGGAAACAGGGAGGAAGATGGCCAGCCAGGAGGACCCGGTCCAGAGAGAGATCCATCAGGACTGGGCCAACCGCGGGTACATCGAGGTGATCACCAGCTCCATCAAGAAGATCGCTGACTTCCTCAATTCGTTCGGTGAGCGGCCTGTCACACCCGAGCTGACACCCCGGCAGGATGCCACTGGGTATGAAGGTATCATTGGGCTTCTGTGATTACCCGGCCGGCGTGTACATGGCTAGCTGAGGGACACAAGGGGTCATACTGTGCCTATATGGGGGGCTCCATTGGATGTATAGTGGCCGGTTAAAGGCTTATATGTGTGATAGTATGATAGTAATAAGGTAGCCCCAAAAAACAGCTAAAATAATTACCACTGTCAGAGATGTGCTGTGTCTAAGAGCGTTCCACCCTCTGTGACTCCTGGCAACCTCACCGGTGACTGCATGAAGAGAAGGGGACTGGAGAGGATTAACACTCTCCTCAGTATTGTGTGAGAGCATCCTAAATTGGGATGCCCCAGGAATTAGGAAATAGAAACTAAAAGCCATTATCATTCCTGTAAGTGCTTAAAGTGGACCAAAACCCACATCAATCGGCCCTGGAATCTATAAAATCAGGATGCCTCGCTGTGTGAAACCCACCCTAGGCTTATACTCGAGTCAATAACTTTTTCAGTTTTTTTGTGGTAAAATTAGGTGCCTCGGCTTATATTCGGGTCGACCTATACTTGAGTATATACGGTAACTGCTAAGTGGAAATTAATGATATTATGATCACTGCTTCCAATGTGTCCCCCAACCTGTACCTTTATTACTTTGTCTGGTACATTGGTTAGTATTAGGTCCAATATGGCTTTCCCCCTTGTTGGAGCTTGTACTTGTTGGGAAAGGTAGCCATCTTTTGTTTTAGATAAAAAACTATTACTTTTATGCGAAACACATGTTTCAGCATCCCAGTCTATATCTGGGTAGTTAAAGTCCCCCATAATCACTACCTCATTTATTTTAGCGGCAATATCTATTTGCCTTAGCATCATATTTTCTATGGATTCGGATATGACCTATATATGGTTACACTCACACATAGAAGCCTGTATAGTATCATTATTATTACATACTTTTGTGAATATATGGATTGCATTAATGTATAAAATATATTTAAATGTATTGGGTAATGTAAATTGTGATTTATGAGGTTGCATGAGTGGAGGCTGGACAAATCCTGTGCCGTGTTTTCCTTCCCTCCCCCCCTTTTCCCTTCTCTTCAATACGCACCTGTGTCTTCACCCTGTATACCGCCGGCGCCCCCTAACTGCCTCGGAGCGTCCGTTTCTGTGGAGACAGTCATCGTGAATAGCGCTGTGTCTCCGCGTGATGCGGGAGGTCGGGGGGCGGGGCGGCGAGGGACGTTGGTTTGCAGGGAAAGGAATGCGCTTAACACCGACGCATGCTTCCCGGACATCATGGCGGCTGCCGGCCGGGGCCGCTGGGCGTGCGGGAGCATGTTGTGCGGAGGGGTTGGGAGATGTCATCTCCTTTGTATATAAGGTGGTGGATGGAGGGGGAGACGGCACAGGCACCTTGAAAAAGTGGTTCGCCACGTAACGCGTAGGGGATAAGAGGTCTGGTTGGTACAGCGGCGCGGTCTCTTTATAAAGGGTGATATTGTTTTTTATCATACGTTTTTCACTGTGCACGGCCCATTGGCCTGATTGGTTGTTGTTTGATTTCTTTTTCTCTTTGATTATGAAATTTTGATCATCTGATGCAAAAGCACTTTAGCACTAGGCTCACTTTATTTGTTTGCACAAAGAGTTTAGAGATAAATATGCATTTTTTAGAGTTATATCAATTGGACTGCTTGCATGGTTTGCACATTTAAAGGGGACAGGACCGCTGTAAAGTTTTTAATATGGTATGTTTTGTATGTCATCTGTTAAACGGAGTACTGTGAATATATATGTTTTTAATTCATTAAATAAAGGATAATGATTTGACTATATAGATTGATCGTTTTTTTTGTGCTGACTCAAATTGAATCTTGTGGTTACTGGAACCACTCCTTTTTGTTAGTACTGTCTGCAGCTTATGCATTGCTTTAAGATTCTTTTGGGCCGGGCACAACAATATTGTTCAGATTAAAGGTGGTGCGGGATTGTGTGAGATTTTTGAGATGTAATGATGAATCAGGCGCTACATGCGCTGTTAGAGGCACCCACCAGATTTGCCTTCATAAATGTGGTTTTGCGCACAGCGCCCGGTGTTCACCAGCTGTTGCCTGTCTCTACGAAGCACTATCTGGCGCTATCCCTTGATGAATAAACCCCAAAGACTAACACAGAGAGAGAAACACACTCACATGTTGGTATATGAAGCTTCTCAGCGCTACAACAGAACTTCCTCCTCCTCACAGCCTGGGAGACTAGGCAGCAGAGTGATGATACGTCTGGGGGCGGAGCCTGCTTAATCAGGAAAACACACTCTGGCCTCGATTCAATAAAGGTAGAAAAAAATTCTCATGGTAGTAAAAGATTCAATTCATGAGAAAAAAGCCTGAGAATGTCACTGTTACTGTATCTCCAGATAAGAAAACAATGGAAGTCAATGGCACTCTTTTACTCCTAAGAAAAGTAGAGAACTGTTTACTCCTTTCTACACTGTAGTAAAAGCTGCCATTGACTTTCATTGTCTTTTTATCTAGTGATTCAGTAACAGTGACATTCTCAGGCTTTTTTCTCATGAATTGAATTTTTTACTAGCATGAACATTTTTTTCTACCTTTATTGAATCGAGGCCTCTGTGTGCAGCTTTGCCTGTGGTGCCCTGGCGACTGCACAATAAACAGCTTGGCCTGCCCTTAAAGGAGCAGTATCGCGAATTTTTCTTGGTGACTTATATTTAAATGGTACTTTGAATGTAGGTAGCTGTTGGAGTAAGAATTACAAATTTAGAAAAAAATGATGTCTGTGTTGAGCAGCTGGAGACTAATAGCTCATGTTTATGTCTTCTGAGTGTCGGAGCCCGACACTCTGGCCTGTTTCATGCTGAGGAGAGGGGTGAAACAATGTATCAAATTATCAGCTGTTCAGTGCTGGCAGCCGTCCAGCATAAGATAACAACATTGCAACATTGCCGGACAGAACTTATATATCTAAAACAGAGAGAAAAGCTCTAGAAGCTGATTTTGACAGTTTTCCCTTCATGTTGGCTCTGCGGCAGAATCTTTCAGTTTACCATTTTCTCTCTTTTCTCAACACATTTTTCCATATGATCTTTCTTTCAGCTTTGTGTGTTTTGAGCAAAGCCCAACCCAGGATTTTCACTATCTGGAGTTTTGTTTTGTGCCCCTAGGGGCATCCCGACTTGGGATGCCCTGATATGTGAAATCCCCAAGTTCGCCTGTGAAAACGTACCTTTCCCTGTCCCACAGCGCATGTGCGGGCTCTCATCCAATCAGCTCTGTTTGCACACAGATGGGGAGCCTGAGCAGTAACCTTCCTGGCCGCCCGGCCTGTCTAAATGACTATCTGCGTGAGCGCGCCAGAAAAATGGGGGGATCTGTGGTTATCCAGGGGTCGGTTCACACAGTGGGCATCCTGATTTAGAATGCACAAGGGGGAAGGTCAATGGCCGGGTCTTATAGACTTCAGGGTCGGCCACTCAGGGTTTTGTTCCACTTGAATACCTTTAGATTTTCCTGCACAGTTATTCAAAGAAGAATTTCAGTCGTTTTCAGTCAGTTTAGTTTATTTTGTATAGATTTTACACATTTGAGTCACCTGGTCTCATAACAAAAGCAGCACCTCACACACACACACACAGCCGTTACCACTGATTACAGTGTCAGCCTCTGAGGTAAAGTGTTGCTAGGAGACCAGTGGGCTAAATGAAGCAGCTCACTAAATATAACCCAGCAGATCCCCCTATTCAGCAAATGGACTGAGCCATTGCCATTATACAATTTAAAAGAAAGGCAGATATTTTTTCCTTTTTCTATCGCCAGATTATTTATACACATGTTAGAAGCTATTGTGTGGCTATTTAATTATTTATCTTTTTTAATGCAAATTTCGCGATACTGCTCCTTTAACCCTTTAAATGCCAAGCACGTAGTTTCTACGTGGTTGCTTCTCCTACCCTTAAGTGCCAAGCACGTAGAAACTACGTGCCTGGCATTTCCCCCAAACAGTTAAAAAATAGAAAAAAAAAAACACTTACCTCCGGTATCCCCGTGAAGCTTGGGGTCCCCTCTTCCTGCGGGGGGCATCCGGTCGCCCCCCCGTCGTCCTCCGTCTTCAGGTCCATGACCCCTATACCAGTTCACAAGGCTGGGGGGATGGCAAGCCACCTGCGCTAGCGGGTGGCTTGCCATTATCCCCCGGCACCCCCATTACCTGCCTCCCCAAAGGCCAGGGGGGGGCAGAAGAGCCCGGGCCCACATAGGCTATGTGGGCTCGTAGGCTGCAGGGTGGGGGGGCCACAAAAGCTGGCCCCCCCACTCTGTGCCCACAAGCCCCCATAGCTGGTCCCGGGCTGGTTACTTTGGGTAAGGGGGACCCCACGTCAATTTTTTTTTTGATTTTTAAGGGTTTTTAACCCTTAAAAATCAAAAAAAAAATGGGGTCTCCCTCCCCTGGGAGGGGGGACCCTATGTCATTTTTTTTCTCGATTTAACCCTTTGTAGTGTGGATGGTATTTGTATTTTTTTTTGTGAATGTTATAAAATACTTGTTTCAGTTAGAGGGGTCTCCTGGGCAGGAACAGGGGGCTACCGATAAATATGTGGTACCGTTCTAATCGGTAGAAATGGGGCTTTCACATGCAATATGATTTTCCTTAATAAAATACATTTTTTATTTAAAATAAAGGAGTCAATTTTCTAAAAAAAATTTTTATTTATTTATTTTTTTTTTTACTTAATAATATTGTTAAAAAAAAAAAAAAAAATGTACAAACAAGACATTTCATGTTAAAGCCTAAACTCTGCTGCAAAAAAAAATATATATAATTTTCCTGAAAGCTCCAGCAAAAATGGCGCAAAACATGATGCAAAATGGGGAAAAATGGCCTGTCAACAGAGGGTGACAAAATCTCAAGTAGGCTGGCAATTAAAAGGGTTAATAGTACCTATGCATGTTGGGTATTGTTCTGTTCGGGGGACCTTGCGCTTTCAGACTTAGCTTGTTTTTTCTGGTTTGCATATTTATATTTTAGGAAAAGGTGTTTTTTATAAATTTTTTAGGGAAACCCTGCGCAACCAAAGAATTCTTTGAGGTAATAATTCCAGAAAGATGAGCCCACTAGAACAAGCTGGGTACCCTTAGAAAGCTTAACGTGTGTACTTTCAGGGAATATATGGTTTATGGGGGATATTCCAAATGTCAAGGGTTGTTTTGGTTGAAAAATCGCAAGGTGCGCACTTTGTCTGCAGAGCTGAAATTTTCAAGTAAAATTACCGTTACGCACATGCTTTACTTTGGGGTGTTTGGCAACTCTTCCCTTGACAGTAGCTATGCATGTTGGGTATTGTTCTGTTCAGGGGATGTTGCGTTTTCAGATTAAACTTGTTTTTTCTTGTTTGTATATAGTTTTTTTAGGAAAATGTGGCTTTGATTCTGCTTTTTTATCCTTTTTTTAGGGAAACTCTTTGCAACCAAAGAATCCATTGAGGGATTACTTCCAGAAAACTATGGCCACATCAACAAGCCTGGTACGCCTAGAAAGCCTGAGGTGTGTACTTCCAGAGAATATATAGTTTGTTGGGGGTATTTCAAATGTAAAGGGTTGTTTTTCTGGAAAAACTGCAAGGTGCGCATATTGCGTAGCACAGTTGTATTTTATCTGAAAATCCCCTAAAGCTCTGTTTCAGTTTGGGGGAGTCTCCTGGGCAGGAAAGGGTGTCTACCTATACATATGTGGTACCGCTGTAACCGGGAGAAATTGGGATTTCACACGCAATAAGATTTCATTGACAAACTTACATTTTTTATTACAAAAAAAACTACAATATGTAAAAATTTTTTTTTTTATTTTTTTTTTTGCACATATTTGACCCAAAAATATTGAGAATACACCTAACAAATGACAAACAAGACATTTCATGTTAAAGCCCAGACTCTGCTGAAAAAAACAATATATCATTTTCCTGGGAAATCCCTGGAAATCCAGGTAGGCTGGCACTTAAAGGGTTAATGCTGCCCTCACACAGCGCAGCTGCTCTGCCATCTAACTCGCGCTGGGGGTCGGCTGCCCCCCCATGCTACACCCTGCCCGGCATCACCCATAAACTCACCTTTCCCCCTTCCTACAGCACATGTACAGGGCCACACAGCCAATCAGCTGTGCTTCTTCCAGATTCAGATTTCTTTTCCAAACAGAGGTCAATGTATCAAAAGAAATCTGAAAGGAGCGAGCGCTGCTGGCCACATCCCCGCCCCCACCTCTAGCTGTAGAGATGCATGCACCAGCAATTCAAAAATGGCTGGCACGGGTGCGTGCCTAGCTCGAGGTATATGCTGGTGATGTGGCTGCGATGCAAATTAGCAGTGTGCGATTGCATAAGAGATGAGTGGATCATGCAATCCGGAAGGTTTCCCAACTAAAGTGATCTTATACCTGGAAAGGAAGTTTATGTCGTCACTTTCTGTCCCCAGGCAGCGTCCCAAAGCAGCCCGTGTTTCTTTTCATATTAAATTGCCCGGCAGGGGGTATGACTGCACCGGGGCCCAGGAGGTCAGGGGGCCCTATCATTGTCGCTCCTCCACCTTATTTATCATATTTGTGCTCACTTGTCATCACTTAGATAAAGGAAGCAGCGTTTATCTCTGCTGTTTCGGCCTTCAGTTGTCTAGCTGCATCCAGTTAAAAGATGGCGGCCGTGTGCTGGCAAGGGAGCAACTCCACAATATATGTATATCAATAGGCTGTTTTCACCAGCATATTATTAATATTGTATATATTTATATTTCTCTTATATTTATAGACACATAATTATTAAATAATGCATTTGGGGTCGCTATGTAGCATATGCGGGAATTTATCAAATGTAATATATCATATTAAATATATAATTTGTTTTTCTTTATTGCTATGCTGCCACCCTGTGGTCATTTGATGTATCACACATGTTTCTATGCTATGTCTTGGCATTATTTAGTTCTATTATTTAGTCTTTCTTCTTGCAAGACACAAAAGCTAAGGTGGGAGATCAGTACCATGTTCAGCCTTGGTATATCTAAAGTATGCTACCCTCACAAATGCCTGGCGCCGGCACGCACTCTGCTAAAGGGACAGCAGGGATGTGGCGCTGCTCGCACATGCACCATTGAACAGGGGAAGAAGGTGAGTATACTGGGCCACCGAGGGGGTTTCACACAGTGGGATATCCAAATTCTGCATGCCCTGGGGTGGGGGGGAATCAATCTATAATATTCCAGCGCTGATGGCTGTGGGTTTGGGTCCACCTTAAAGTGGACCAACACCCAGGATTTTGACTATCCGATCGGGGTGCCCCGCTGTGTGAAACCCCCCAGAAAGCCCCAAAAATCACCTGTCCCTGCTCCCACGTGACCGCTGCAGCCAATCCCCGCCGACGGACAAGCGAGGTCCGTCGACAGACAAGCGAGCGCGCCTGCCGCCGCCTCCCACGCGTCACTCTTAAAGGGAGCGCGCCCGCGCCGGCCATTCACAAACAGCCGTCGTGGGTGCGCGCCCTGCTAGAGGGATGCGCGAGCGGCGGCGGCTCACAGGGTTTCACACAGCGGGGCACCCCCGATCGGGGTGCCCCGCAGGCCCGATGCTGATCGATCAGCATCGGGTGTTGGTCCACTTTAAGTAAAAAAAAGAAACAGAGGCAGTTTTGGGGCACTGGGCTGGGGATAGAATATGGTGACATAAACTTCCTTTATGGGTATAGGATCACTTTCCTTTCTCACTCCCCTATACTTCCTATCTGGGTATAGGATCACTTTCCTTTCTCAGTCCCCTATACTTCCTATCTGGGTATAGGATCACATTCCTTTCTCAGTCCCCTATACTTCCTATCTGGGTATAGGATCACTTTCTTTTCTTAGTCCCCTATACTTCCTATCTGGGTATAGGATCACTTTCCTTTCTCAATCCCCTATACTTCCTATCTGGGTATAGGCTCACATTCCTTTCTCAGTCCCCTATACTTCCTATCTGGGTATAGGATCACTTTCCTTTCTCATTCCCCTATACTTCCTATCTGGGTATAGGATCACTTTCCTTTCTCATTCCCCTATACTTCCTATCTGGGTATAGGATCACTTTCCTTTCTCATTCCCCTATACTTCCTATCTGGGTATAGGATCACTTTCCTTTCTCATTCCCCTATACTTCCTATCTGGGTATAGGATCACTTTCCTTTCTCAGTCCCCTATACTTCCTATCTGGGTATAGGATCACTTTAAAAGGCGTGTCTATAATGTTAGTCTGTTGGGGCAATAGTCCAGACCGCGCACAGAAATATAATAAGCAAAATAAATGTGTTCAATGTGCTGAAAAGGAAGCAACTATCTATCTATCTATCTATCTATCTATCTATCTATCTATCTATCTATAGCAGCGGTTCTCAACCTGTGGGTCGGGACCCCGGCGGGGGTCGAACGACCAAATCACCGGAGTCGCCTAAAGCCATCGGAAAATACATATTTCCGATGACTTTAGCCGCTGAGAAGTCGCGTTACCGTCTACAGCAGCAAAATTACAGTTTTGAAGTAGCCACCAAAATTATTTTTTTGTTTGGGGTCACCGCAACATGAGGAACTGTATTGCGGGGTCACGGCATTAGAAAGGTTGAGAACCACTGGTCTATAGGCTGTTTTCACCAGCATATTATTAATATTGTATATATTTATATTTTTCTATTTTCTATTTATAGGCATATAATTATTAAATAATGCATTTGGGATTAGTATGTAGCATATACCAGTATTTATCTATAAGATCTATAAGATTCCCGGGCCGATCAGTTCCCTCCCCGCGGGGCATCCGAAATCGGGATGTCCCGCGGGGTGTAACCCCCCCCCAGGAAGCCCACATGCCTTACCTTCTCCCCGTTCCAGCGCGGGCCGCCGCCGCCTCCCGCGTCCCTGTAGCAGGGCGCGCACCCACGCCGGCCGTTTGTGAATGGCCGGCGCGGCCGCGCTCCCTGTAATAGTGATGCGCGGGAGGCGGCGGCGGCGGGCGCGCTCGCTTGTCTGTCGACGGACCTCGCTTGTCCGTCAGTGGTGATTCGCTGCAGCGGTCACGTGGGAGCGGGGTCAGGTGAGTTTTCGGGGCTTTCTGGGGGGTTTCACACAGCGGGGCACTCACGATCGGGGTGCCCCACCGAAGTGCACCAAAACCCAGGATAGTCAAAATCCTGGGTGTTGGTCCACTTTAATGTAGGGAGTCACTGTGCAATCAGTGGAGTATCCAGCTTCTCCTTGTGATAAAATGTAACTTTTATTAAGTCTAATTAAAAAAATAGTCCAAAAAGCCACAAATACGCTCCCAGCATAAACAAAAGTCATGAAAGGATCCAGATCTGTGCAATATCTTCTGTATAACATACCTCTGGTCTGCCATCACTGTGCAGTCAGTTTTCTAGCTGACTTTTCTCAATTCATCACCATGCCTCCCAGCAAATGTACCTTAGTGCCACCTAGTGGTCAACATTGAGATTCGCTTTGCACATTATGCCCATGTTTCCTTATGTTTGCTATTATCTTACTTTATGTACAGTATTTAATCACCAGCATGTTATTTGTGCATAGTCTTGTGTCTAGGTGTTAGTAGTATAGAGCCCCTTTTTACTCTAACTGTTATTCCTCTTTAAGCCATCCTTATTTGGGATGCCCACCCAAAGCAGCTATACTTACCAATATATGTAAGCCGGAGACCGGAGGCCACTGCACATGTCATAGCACAGTCTTCACCAATCAGAGGCGTGTGTCCTGTGTCCCCTGACAGCCTGTACATGTGAATCAGTAACTATATCTGTAGTCGGAGAGGAGATATTATCTTGCATCAGGGGCCATGCCAGAGCAGGGAGGCCTGGACTTCCACTTTAAATGCTAGGGAACATTTTAAGCACAATTTTGGAGGTTTTAGTAAAAATATTTGTTCCACAGTAGCCTTTGAGTAAGCCACGCCCCTAAAGCACACCCCGCCCCCCCACATCCATCACCCTGTAAACTGGTCTCCAAGGTTGGAGTCTGCTGTATGTGTGTGCAGCTTTTCCTGACCCCCCCTTGGAATAGAGCTCCACTAAGAAAAGATGAGTATCTCTAACGTAGTAGGTTATTGTTCCTGTGGTCCTAATGGACCCTAAGCAAAGCAAAACCACTGGGGGACCCAGAAACAGCTGCACACATGTATGGCAGCCTAACATCCACCAACAGGAGGCATTTGTCATTGCATTACAGCTGCAAGGGGGGGTGGGATAGTAAAAATCCCAGGTTTTATTCTTGTTTAAAGTGGACCAAAACCCAGCTGGATTGGCCCGAGCCGATCCATTCCCTCCCCTCGGGGCATCCAAAATCGGGATGCTAGCTGTGTGAAACCCCCCAGGTCGCCCGCTGCACTTACATCCCCGCTATCCCTCTAGCAGGGCGTGTGCTCGCGCCGGCCATTTGTGATTGGCCGGCACGGGCGCGCTCCCTGTTAGAGGGAAGCGTGAGATGCGGCTGCCAGCGTGCTCTAAGCCACTGAACTAAGACTTCGCTCAGACGCGCATAGCTCAACGTCTCCGAGCGTGCTGATTGGACTAGTGGCCGGCCATGCGTCGTAGGACTGCGGTGAGGTAAGTTGATGCGGGTGATCTGGGGGGTTTCACATAAGGCGCCCTGAGTGGATCAAAACCCAGGATAGTCAAAATCCTGGGTTTTGGTCCACTTTAAAGGAAAACTCCCTTTTGTCAGGTTTTTGGTGTTCTGCCTTATTGTTTTCCTCTTCTTGGATGGAAAATTAGTTTTAGGATTTCACCCCCAGACCTGTGACTTACTTACCAGCACGCTGATTCCAAGTTTCCTATATTCATGTGTGTCTGTGATCCTAAGGTAGGAGCGGCTTTCCTGGCCTTGAGTAATAAACTACTGACTACAGCTCTCAGAAATCTTCCACTGTAACAGGTCAATCAGCAATAATTACAACCCCAGGTGAGAATGCTGCCAGTAACCATTTAGCTACTGGAACACAAGTTCATGATGCCTCACCATCTGAAGGCTGAATAAGAGCAGAATGGGTTAAACCTGCCATCTCCACCTTAGTCAATCAGGTGATTAGCAAGCCAGAGTCAGGAAGTCTCTGCAAGGTACACTAAACACACCACTTTGGTGTATGTTGCTAAGGTACCTTAGAGAAAACAGTTTTCTTTTAATAGCACAGAGTGGCAAACAAATACAAAAGAAGAAACAAGTCACAGATAAGGTCAGCCCCTGGAGGACATCCTTTTGGCACACAATAATGGAAACTTTTAATGCGTAACAAAACCCACCTAATCTAAATGATTTCAGGGCTGGTTGTAGGTTTTCACCCAGGGAATCCCAAATTGCTGAAATCCCCCAGGGTTCCAGGAATCACTCACAATTCCCCAATCCAAGGGGGCATGTGAGGGCTCTTGTCCAATCAGAGCCGCCCGCTGAACAGACGTAATTCGGCAAGGCAGATCTGAATGTTTACTATGGGGAGTGAGAGCGGTCACAGCTGCTCTCTTACCATTCACTCTAATCAGAGCTGCTTGCTGAATTATATCACTTCAGCGGGCAGCTCTGATTGGACGGGAGGTGGCGCAGGTGCTTTTGGCATACCTTCCAACATTTCAGGGTGGGAAAGAGGAACATTTGTTAAATTAGGCCACGCCCCCTCATTGAGGGATGGATAGGAGATAAGGTGTAACAGTTACAACAATAGAAACACTTTAAATAGGCCAATGAATCATTTATTGCTGCAGATCTGCATGTTACACCTCAAAGAGGGACAAATGAGAACAATGAGGGACAGGGGGACATGTACTCAAAAGAGGGACAGTCTCTCCAAATCAGGGACAGTTGAGAAGTATGTATGCTTTGGACCGGGAAGAGGTAAGTCTGAATGAGGCTATGGCAGGGTTTCACACAGTGGGATATCCCAATGCGGGATGCCCAGGGGCAGTTTTTGATATGCTTTAAAGTGGACTGAACCCCAGCTGGATCGGCCCGGGAATCTATAAGATCCCGGGGCCGATTCATTCTCTCCCCGTGGGGCATCCAAAATCGGGATGCCCTGCTGTGTGAAACCCCCCAGGTCGCCCACTACACTTACCTTAATCCTGGTCCAACGGCTCATGCACGGCCCGCGCCCGCATCCCCGCTGTCCCTCTAGCAGGGCGTGTGCCCGCGCCACGAATGCGCCGTAGGACCGCGGTCAGGTGAGTTGATGTGGGAGATCTGGGGGGTTTCACATAGCGGGGCACCCTCGATCGGGGTGCTCCGGGGGAGTGGACCGAAACCCAGGATAGTCAAAATCCTGGGTTTTGGTCCACTTTAAAAACATACCATTCAACTTTACAGTGTGGAAAGAGGGATATTTATTAAATTAAGCCACGCCCCCTCAATGACTGATGGATAGGGGATACATGCCTCCCAACTGTCCCGATTTTCCCGGGATTGTCCCGATTTTCGCAAAGAATCCCGCGGTCCCGGAACATTAACGAATGTCCCGGGACGCCCTGCGCCGTGGCAGTGTGCCCAGGGCCGCAACGACGCCGGCGCGAAGATACTAATCCTGGTGTGTGGGGTGAGAGAGTGGGGCGGGCGCACGGGGGGCGGGCGCACGGGGGTGGGCGGTATGCTGGGTTGGGGATAAAAAAACGTACGCATGCAGGAGTGAAGGCAGCCGACATTGCTGGAGCTGGAGAGCGTGACAGGGGTGTGGCCGGGGCGTGACGGGGGTGTGGTTGGGGCGTGACGGGGGTGTGGTTGGGGCGTGACGGGGTGTGGTCGGGGCGTGACAGGGGTGTGGTCGGGCGTGACTGGGTGTGGCCGGGGCGTGACGGGGGGTGTGGCCGGGGGCATTGCTTGTCCCGCTTTGACATTTTCAGAAGTTGGGAGGTATGGGGATACGTTGTAAAAGTTACAACAACATAAACACTTTAAATAGGAGAATGGATCATTTATTGATGCAGATCTGCATGTTACGCCTCAAAGAGGGACAAATGAGAACGACGAGGGACAGGGGGACACAAATTCAAAAGAGGGACGGTCCCTCCAAATCAGGGACACTTGGGAGGTATGTTAAACCGGACCTTCAGCATGAATTAATGAAAAGCCTAAACCCTTAAATAACTATTCCCCAGCATCTAAAATTAATATATTTTAAGTTTTTAGTCACTTATTATTCTTTCCCCCACTGGGCTCCAACTCTGTTCAGGACTCTAGGATACGGGCGCCGCCATCTTGCCTCAGAAGCATCACACATACTGAGGAGAGGAGAGTGGGATAAAGTACAGGAGGGCAGGGTTATAGCTGTGCTTTGCACAGACAGGGCAGAGCTGGGGGTCAGGAAAAGGTCAGCAATCCCAGAATGCCGAGCAGCACAGTCAGAAGGCACTTCCAGTTTGCAGGCTGCCTGATGTTCCATGAGCCGCCATCTTGTATGTTTAAAGGCTGATAACATGCAGTAGATGCAGGTAGGATGATAGTTAATGTGAGCAATCTGTATGTACAGGGTGTGGGAAACATATAAGATAGGCTCTTATTCAGAGTGAAGGACCACTTTAAAAATGCCATCAAAACTGAACTAGCCAATGAAAATCAAAAAGCCATCAGATATTTTTTATGGGCCCCATGCATCCTTCTTTTGAGTTCACAACGTTCGGAGGCTGTATGAGACCGTGATAAAATGTTTATTATGTGAGATTAGCCCACGAGACAGGAAAACTGCATAAATTACTGGCAGCTGCCCTCATCTAAGATGGCGCGTTGACAGCTGACAATGCTTTGGCTCGCTCTTAGCATGCACCGGAAGTGCTCGGCGCCGATATAGCGGAAGTGCTGGAGTAGTTCCGGTCTCTATCGTCTGGGCCGCTGGGGAAGATGGTGAGTGTCATGGTGTCTCGCCGAGTGTAATCCGCCCGCATCCTCGTCCATCTTCACGTAGGCCCGCCGCAGCGCCCGGCTAAGGACAGTGGGGAGGCCTCGCCTGGTCTGCCGCCCGGTATCGGAGGGAAGAGGAGGAGGCCTCGGGCTTTCCCGCGGCTTGTATGGGGAGCTGATGGTGTGCGGTGCTGAGTGTTCCTGCCGCTGTCCCGACTACAACTCCCAGCATGCCTTTCATATCTGCGTTCCTCACGGCTTGCTGGGACTTGTAGTTCTGTTACCAGGCCGCTGCCGGTCTATTGCGGCCCCCGGGGGAGTGCACTCTGTTCTTGGGATGCCCCTTCTTCTTTAGGGGACCTGGTGGTGGTTGTGGTTAAATCTTACCTGGCCATTCTGTTCCTCTAAACTGCTTAAAGTGTACCGACACCCAGGATTTTGACTATCCTGGGTCTTGGTCCAATTCCCCGGGCCCGCTATGTGAAACCCCCCAGTTCGCAAATAAAAACTCGCCTCACCCCGCTCCTACGGTGCATGCGCAGCCTCTCGTCCAATCGGCGCACTCGGAGACGCTGTGGTATGCGCGTCAATGAGATGTCTTACCACAGCGGCATACTGGCGGCTTCCCTCTAACAGGGAGCGCGCCCGCCATTCACAAATGGCCAGTGTGGGCACGCGCCCTGCTAGAAAGAAGCGCGGGATGCGGCCCATGCATCCGCAGTTGAATTGGGATCTAGGTAAGGTTTTTGGGCGTCTGGGGAGTTTCTCACAGTGAGGCATCACGATTTTGGATGCCCTGCAGGGAGGGGTTGTATTCCCTGGCCGATCCGCCTGGTTGGTGGTCCACTTTAAGATCTTCCTTACAGAAGCGGGACAGTCCACTGCTGCACACAGACGCAGGAGCTGCACTTGTCTCCTATAAGTGTGCAACTGTTTCCTGTTCCTGTCATTCAGTGTTCAATGGGAAATGTATCTTTAGAGTGAAAGTTGACATGCCCTGCTCTGAAACCCCCAGTAAGCCAGAAAAACTCCCTAAGGCGAATGAGTGGGCCCTCGTTCAATCAGATGCTGACTATGACTACATCATTCAGCAGACAGCTCAGATTTACTATAGGGGGAGGGTATGACAGGGATACGGCCGCATATGCTCTCCATTGTAAACAATGAGACTCATTGGATGAGGGCCCACTCATGTGTTGTTGGGATGGTAAAAGGTGGCTTTTTTATGGGTGCACAGGGGGCTTCACACAGCAGGATTCCCGGGGGAAAAAAGCCAGGCTCCACCGGGCAGGCAATTGTGATGGTGGTTTTCCATGATGGCGGGTCAAGGATAAGGTGTTGACCCCCCCCATACTGTCTTGTGGGTGTTGGTCCGCTTAAACTCTGCTAGCTTTGTGCCTGTCTACAGGTGGTCTCATGACACTGAACTGCTATGGCTGATTTCTTTGTTGTCCTTGCTTGTGATCTGTACTCATTCCCCCTAAACATAAGTCCACTTTAAAGTGGACCAAAACCCAGGATTTTTGTCTATCCTGGGTTTTAATTTTTTTCCCCCGGAGCATTCACCTCTCCAGTCGCCGATTTCAACTCGCCTCTTTGCGGTCCTATGCATGGCTGCTCATCCAATCAGCGTGCTCGGATCCGCTGGCGTCATGTTGTTTAAGGCCAGCGGCTCAGTGTGCTAGCACCTGCATCACCCGCTTTCCTCTAACAGGGAGTGTGCCCACGCTGGCCGTTCACAAATGCCTGGCATGGGCACGCGCCCTGCTAGTGGTATAGTGGGCATGTGGCCGTGGCTAGAGACAAGGTAAGTGTATGGGGGGTTCACACTGCGGGGCATCCCGATTTTAGATGCCCCGGCGGAGGGAAATGATCGGCCTGGGAATCTTAGATTCCTGGGTCGATCTGCATGGGTTTTGGTCCACTTTAACTTTCTAACGTCTCCCTAGCATGCCCCTGGACCATAAGTTTTGACTTGTGGTCCCCTGATTTAGGGGACATTACTGGCACCATCCTATTCTGTGGAGCTATACAAAGTAGAAATTACAGAAGCATGGAATGAGTAACATACATTGGACCTGATTTATCAAGAGCCTACGTCAGTGTCACATCGGTGCAGATTATAACTTTATAATTTTTTTCACACGTGCATGATGCTGCACTGCAAGAAACACGTTTACTAAAACATTAGAGGTGCAGCAACATGCTAAAATTTTTTTTCTTCCACTAATTTTCTCTGAAATGGCATTGTGGCAGAAGTGCTTGATAAATTGGTCCCATTATACATACTCGTGTATATAACAGAAATATGGCAATGAATGTATATAGTGCACATGGTGTCAACAAAACATTGGTAGATACGACCTGCTGCATCTTGCGATGAAGTATCTTTTGCAGGTGGTGCAGTTGTTTCTATTCTATCAGATGACACTCCACTAGCAATTAATCTCTAATGCAGGGCTGATTGTTAGTGGGGTAGTGGAGTTAGTGGTTTAGTGTCCCTGAAGGACAGTCCGGTTTGTTGTCCCTTGAGCACTCCCCCATGTCAGTCTTGTGTTCCCAGGTGCCATTAGGCTCCTCCTGCATTTATCAATGATGTTCTAAAATAAATGTCTGAACATATGACACGCTGTGATTTCACTTTCTCACTGAGATAAATGCACAGTGTGTAGCACACATGATGTCACTGATTTCCTGGTACTAACCCTTGTCCTGTCTTTGTTGTAGACGAAGGGAACATCGTCGTTCGGAAAGCGTCGCAATAAGACGCACACCCTGTGCCGTCGCTGTGGCTCCAAGGCCTACCACCTGCAGAAGTCCACCTGTGGCAAGTGCGGCTACCCAGCCAAGCGCAAGAGAAAGTGTGAGTACCTCATGCCAGCCGCTTCCAGCTAACCTTGTGGGATAAAGAGGGTTTTGTTGGGCAAGTCTGTATTAGACCTCAGATGAGCCATAGGAGGCTCTCATGCTTACCTACACCTAGGCCTTCAGTGCTGATTGCTCTCCCACATCCCTGGTATTTAAAAGGACTCTCTGGGCTAAGTGCTAAACTGGCCTTTCTGCTCTCATGCTGGATGTAAGGGGGGGGGGGGGCATCTTTCATTCAGCTTGTTTTATGTTAAAGGGATGGTCCAGTCTGAATAACTTGTGCTTCATAGGAGCAGCCATGATGTGATTTGTGTAGCATGTTGCCCTATTGTCTGAGATGTGAGACAAAGCGCATCTCCTCTCAATATAAGTCAATGGGGTGGCATGCTGCGATAATCCCATGATGGCTGCCCCCATGAACTGCAAGAGTTTAATTTGGACTCTCTTCTCCCGGGTCTTCTCACCACAGGGGATGACTCGTCCATGCATGTATTCAGGGAGCAGGGAGGGGGGGGCTAAGAAAGATGGATCAGCAGAAAGGTGCAAGTACAATAAGGTTTATCAGAAAATGCAAAGTGCTGGTGAATGAAAGATGCCGTCCCTGATGGCCAGCATGGGAAAAGCGGGGATACACAACCTGTGGACACAGGCACCCCTGCCAACCTCTGCTCACCTCTTCCTGCCTTAACCCTTTCCCACCTCAGATTAGCCCACTTCACCTCTTCCCTCCTGACCCCTGCTCACTTCTTCCCACCTCTGTACCCGGCTCGGCTTGCCTATCCTGCCTTTTCCAGGCTTGCCTCTACCCACATCTGTGTATGTATAAATGCTTATATGGCCCCTTGCAGTGGAACAATACAACAGTTTGGCCCTTAGCTCTAAAGGCTGTGCACCCCCTCCCCATTTTGGTTGCCAGTGTTCCCCCGCACTAAACCATGATCTTGAGCCTGGTTTTTGCTTGCCGCTTCCTTGCTCCCCAGGCAAAGTAGGCCCAGGCGATTAGCTGGCAACAATCACATGGTCTAAAGCAGTTTCTCAACCCTGTCCTCACGTACCCCCAGCAGGTAATGTTATGTGGTTCTTCACAATGGTGAAGTCATTTGAACTACAGCAGTACTACACAGCTGGCTGTGTAAAGTCTCACAAAACATGACCTGTTGGGGGAGGGGTTACTTTAGCCAGGGTTTCTAAACCCCGACCTAGAGTCCTCTAGGTAGCCAATAGCCCAGACCAGGTCGCTGCCTACGGCCAATTACTGGAAACTGTGTGGAGGAGGGTGTGTGCCATGTACAAGGCTTGAATGAGGCTATCGTTGTCTGTGCATCCAGCCTCTGAGTGATTACCACCACAATCTCAGTGCAGCCTTTGATCTGAGGTCTGTATAGATTACATGAAAGCTGAACCATGGTAAGAAGAAATTGGTCCCCTTTATTGGTTATATTAGGATTGGCTGCTCTGCTTTGAACAAAAGGTGTCACCAGGGTCTTGAAGTAGAGTGAGTTGGATTGTACACACACACATATGCACAGAGCTTTAAAATTAAATAAAACGTGAAGTTTAAATATAAAGAGTCTTCAAATCCCAAAAATTTAGAGTCCCGCCACCATGTGTGGTGATCACACTCTTACCATGATGGTCTAGTGTCCTAAAATAACCTTTGTGAAATGTTCATAGACCCTCTCATAAAGTGGCAAAAGCCCGTGGTAACAGCTTAAATCAGCTTTCAATCAGTCCTGCAGCAGTCTTCCCACGCAGTACATGAAAAGCAATAGAAATAATAGTGCAATATGTCCAGAAACACAAACAGTAGGTTTAATCAAATTGCACTCACAAAGTTTAAAAGGTTAAAACAGCGTTGTATATACATGGGATTGCCAGCAATTCTCACCGCCGTGTCCCCGACTCAGTAATCCACAAACATCGATCCAATAGATGGTAGCATAGAGGAACATCCAATCCGGAAATCCAATGGAAAACACCAAGCGATCCTACGCGTTTCGTCGCCTAGGCGACTTCTGCTGGAATGCAGCCTAGGCGACGAAACGCGTAGGATCGCTTGGTGTTTTCCATTGGATTTCCGGATTGGATGTTCCTCTATGCTACCATCTATTGGATCGATGTTTGTGGATTACTGAGTCGGGGACACGGCGGTGAGAATTGCTGGCAATCCCATGTATATACAACGCTGTTTTAACCTTTTAAACTTTGTGAGTGCAATTTGATTAAACCTACTGTTTGTGTTTCTGGACATATTGCACTATTATTTCTATTGCTTTTCATGTACTGCGTGGGAAGACTGCTGCAGGACTGATTGAAAGCTGATTTAAGCTGTTACCACGGGCTTTTGCCACTTTATGAGAGGGTCTATGAACATTTCACAAAGGTTATTTTAGGACACTAGACCATCATGGTAAGAGTGTGATCACCACACATGGTGGCGGGACTCTAAATTTTTGGGATTTGAAGACTCTTTATATTTAAACTTCACGTTTTATTTAATTTTAAAGCTCTGTGCATATGTGTGTGTTTTCCATTTGTTAAAGAAGGACTTTTTCTTAGCACGTTGAGCTTGCACTTCTGAGAATCAAGCGCGGTGTCTATTTGTTTTGGTACTTTTGAGTTGGATTGTAGCCTATTGTTTATTGTTTTAAAACTACTTCCTCTAATCTTTTTAGACAACTGGAGTGCTAAGGCCAAGAGACGCAACACCACCGGCACTGGCCGCATGAGACACATGAAGGTTGTGTACCGCAGGTTCAGGTAAGCATGCGGAATGTTTGTGTAATAGGTGAATGTGGTAAAAATCAATGCGTGATGACTTTGGCTTGATTTTTATAAAGGGAAATGTAGGTGAATTAGAAAGTGAGTCTTGGTTTGGACTGGCCTATATGGAATCTTTGGTTGTACAGCCCAAAGTGCTTGAGTTCTGGCCTACCATTGATATAGCACTCAGAACCGTAATCTACATGGGTTGATGTGAGTTTTGAAGGCGAGTTTTTCTTTAACCGTGCCTCAACCCGTGGTCGTGGCCCAAAGGGACAACCAATGTAACCTACCCACTCGTGCCAAAACCATAACTCTTCCTAGTGGAGTGCCGTTTGATTGGGTGGGCCCATGTCCATTCAAATTGGAGCTCCACACTGCAGTGTGCACCAGATTTCAGTCCCAGTCATATAGCTGAGTAAAAGGTAGTTTATCCTCAATTTTGGTATTGCTGACAGTGGGAGTAGATGTTTACTTAGGTTCCCTGCAGATCTGCCTAGCACAGATTTGTGAGGGTTTGAGTCCACTTTAATACTGGTTTCCATCAGCTGGTTCTTAGTCTAAGAGAAACAAAGGTATCTTACATTCCAGTGAGGCTGATTGTGTAGCTTGCGATCCCTCTGAGGCACGTACCTGTCACGTTTCTAAATGGCTAATGTGGGGGCGGCCATCAGTGGCACGCACTCCATTTATTCCTTGCTTCTATCTGGTGCCCATTCGACTAAAGATCAGTGAAGCACAAGTGTGGTTTGGCCGGGAACCTACACATGTGCTGTCTTCTGAGATGCCCCACTGGAGAGGAACGATTCCTGGGGTGGTTCCTCTTTGGGAAATGTACCAGGCTTGTTATGGAATAACTGTGGAACCTTCTTTGGTTAAACTCCAGGTGTGCTTAAACCTCAGACTGGAGTGGGGTCCTGGGGGACACATACAAGCACTGTAGAGTATTAAACCGAAAACCTATTTTGCATTTGTTAGCTGCCAGTTATGTTTTGTTAAATGTTTTATTATTTGGACGCTCAATTACTTCTAAAGGCACGTGGAGCACTTACCTGTTCCTGAAGAATTGTACTTTTTGGGTGAAAGCTGCTTTTTCATTGGTTTGCTTTTTGAGCTACAGTAGTACGATTGTCCACTACTATTGCTTAGTGGGTCTTACGGAAACAATCTCCAATCAAACCAAGGGTTATTGGTCACACTTTTAAGCAATAGTTAGTTAATAGACTGTGAAGCTGGGACGTTGACTGACAGGTCAGTCACCAAATCCCATGCAGCAGTGCGCCTGCTCTTTCTGGTGAGAGTTTGGGTATATTGGCCCCGATTCAATACGTTGAAAAAAATACTCGTGGTAGTAAAAAATTCAATTCATGAGAAAATCCTGATAATTTCACTATTGCTGAATCACCAGATAGGAAAACAATGAAAGTCAATGGCGCTTTTTTACTCCTAAGAAAAGTAGAGAACTTTTTACTCCTTTCTACACTGTAGTAAAAGCTGCCATTGACTTTCATTGTCTTTTTATCTAGTGATTCAGTAACAGTGACATTCTCAGGCTTTTTTCTCATGAATTGAATTTTTTACTACCATGAGAATCTTTCAACTCTTATTGAATCGAGGCCATTGTCCTCAGTCCTCTGCCTCTAAGCTGACAAATTCCTTTCATTCTCTGCTGCAGGGGATAGAGTAGAATACAATGTAATTGCCATTTGACAGCAAATTATCAGCCGAGGTCAAATGACTGCAACAAAATGTAACTAACCTGTCACCAAAAAGGGGCAAATGATGCATGCTAATTACTATAATTCTATTCAGTTACAAGGTAAACTGCCACATAACAGCAACTAATAACAGATAAAACCCCCACCCCAAATGCTAACGATTGCAGCGCAGCAAACAATTATGTGCTGCGTTGTGCCTGCCATGCAGCGGCAGCATGTACACGCCATCCTGCACCGCCTCGTTTCCAGTCCCAGGCATGGGCAACTTGAGCGTCGGCAGTGCAAGGAACTCCGGCTCCCTCAGTGGCAAGAGCGGACATGGAACCGGCATCCCTCCTGCCAGGCACTGCTGCAGACACCTCTTGGGGACTTCTAGTAGTCCTTGCTGGAACAGAGGGGTAAAGGCCCCCAAGGGGCTGACTGAAGCAGTGCCAGGATGGAGGCCAGGGCAGTGTGGGACCAGTGGCATGGATTGGAAGGTGGGCATGGCCCACTCGCCACATTGCGGGTAAAGGCTGTGGTTTCTGTCCGTCTGACATGGAGTATTTATACTCAAACGTGACAAACTGCCTGGTGTGTAACGTGTCTTAGACTGTGGATCACTCCAAAGTCTTTAGACCATAGGATTGCTGCAACACCTCGGTTTTGCCCTTTTAGGTTTGGCTCAGCAGGCTGTGTACCCTTACTGCCCCATCGCTCTGTGTGCCAGGACCCCATGCCCTACACTTTCTGGGAGCTGCCCCGCTTAAGTTTTTCTATTTCACTAGGACATTTAGAGGGTTAAAGAGAGCTACAGTCTTTTAAGGTGTCAACCCTCAAGTCCCTTATCATATACACGATAGAAGTGGTAGGACTTTTTGTAACCTCCAAACAGTTGCAGCCGTGGTAGCATTTTGTTAAATACTTATTAATGACCTTTTTGTTTTACGTTTTGGACTTATAAATGAACAGTTTTAGACTTTCAGTCCACTTTGAAATGGACATAAACTTGGTGGGTGGGTTGCCTGGGGTCTATGGAACCCACCACCACCCAGTTTATGTAGAGTGGAACACACAGGAAAGTCAAATTCATGTGTGTAGTTCCTCTTTAAGCTGTTGCCAAAATAGTATGCTTGAGCTCTGGGTATGCTGTGATTCCCATGTACAAATGAGGCATCACAAATCTCTACTCGCAGTTACATTTGAGAGTATCTGCCAGTGTGGTCGCTGTAGGCAGGTTATTGATGACATGGCGAACTTGTAACAAGCTTATCAGTGATGTCTCAAAATAAATGTCTGAACATATGATTTTCCAGTGATTTCAGATTCTGGCTGAGATAAGCTCGCGCACATCCCTATAGACATGAGCTTGCATTTTTCTCCCCTGACTTTTTTTTTTTTTTTTTTTCTCCCACACAGAAATGGATTCCGTGAAGGAACTACACCCAAGCCCAAGAGAGCCGCGGTTGCAGCTTCCAGCTCCTCTTAAGAACTGATATTTGTTTAAATAAATGCGCTCAAAAGTGTTTTGGTTCTGGTCTGTTTTCTGAAGGACTTTCTGAAAATTGGAATTTCCCATGGTTCCTCTGTTCCTTTAAAATCTGCTGTTGCAATTTGGTTATTTAAAGCGATAAACCGTCTAGCCGGATACTTACTGCTTCTGAGATCGCTTCTACAGCTTCCATGGAGCAGCCTGTTGGCCTTCAGGGCCGGCACTGATAGGTTATGGTTGCGTCACTCCAAGCAGCCTATCAGCACTGGCCCTGAAAGCTAATAGGCTGCTCCGTGGCAGCGGTAGAAGAGGACTCGGAAGCAGCAAGTATCCTGGCAGCCATTTTTTATGCGACGATGGGCAGCCCGAGTTGCGCTACTATATTTTACAAAGGCAATTTAGATCTTTTTGACCATATTTTCTATTTAATGGTAATCTAAAGCATTCCTGGTGACAAGTTGCTGCTGGGACCTGTCCGTAGATGTCTGTTCATAGACTAACTACTAGCGTATTGGCTTAGCGTTGAAACTGGTTTAGCTGAGCACCTCTCGCCACAGTGTTTCTTTAAACTGTAACTCCCTTTTTGTGAATGAGTGGGTCAGATACATACTGCTGTATTGCAGAAAACCGCTTTAGTAATGTAAGTGCTTTGCTTTGTAAATTGCTTGGCTCCCAAGAAAATGTAATAATGCTCTTAAGCATAATTAGAGGAAAATTACTAGTGTTCTTGACTATGCAGCAACGGAGCACGGTAACCCAGAGAATGGGGACACCCGATACTCTAATAGGGTGGATATTCCTGGAGGTGCCTACAACATGGAAAATGATTTAGCTTTACTGGATAGATGGTCAAAACTGTTTCTAAATGTAAAATCATGCACTTGGGTAGAAGGAATCCCTGCTCTGAGTACCGTATGGGCAGCACTGTTAGCCAGGACCTTGGAGGAGAGAGATTTAGGGATACTGATTACTGATAGCTGCAAGATGAGTGGACAGTAGCCAGGCAGTGGGAAAAGCAAGCAGGATGCTCGGCTGCATAGCTCGAGGCATCACTAGTAGGAAGAGGGAGGTTGTGATGCCACTGTATAGAGCCCTGGTGAGGCCACAGCTAGAATACTGTGTGCAGTTCTGGAGACCTTACCTGCAAAAATCCATTATTCAAATAGAACGTGTCCAAAGGCCGGCAACAAAAATGGTGGAAGGACTTAAACTTAAAACGTATCAGGAGAGACTTAAAGAACTTAATTTGTACAGTCTGAAGGAAAGAAGGGAGAGGAGGGACATGATGGAGACCTTTAAATATGTGAAAGGATTGAATAAGGTTCAGGAGGGAAGTGTTTTTAAGAAGAAACTTAATGATAGAACAAGGGGGCACAACCTGAAGCTAGTCGGGGGGGGGGGGGGGGGGGAGATCAGGAGCAATGTTAGAAAATATTATTTTACAGAAAGAGTAGTAGATGCTTGGAACAAACTTCCAGCAGAGGTAGTTGAAAAATCGACAGTCAGTGAATGTAAACATGCCTGGGATAAGCACACATCTATCCTAAGATAAAGAGAACATACAGTATACACATAAGGGCAGACTAGATGGACCGTATGGTCTCCTTCTGCCGTCAACCTTCTGTTTCTTTTCCCATGCATTAATGTGCAACCATTTGTCTATGCCCATCTGAACGGCTGCTCTGCAGGCATAATTAAAAGATCCTAGAGATGTGTATCTGACGACTCGTTCTCTGGATTACCTTTGCCATGCACAACAGGACAGCCCGATCACTGCATATAAAGGTAGTCCTCTTTATTGTTTGATACACAGGTGTTTTTGAAAAGTACCTGGCTGAAAAATGACTGTTTAGAACTTGGCCTCGGGATTGCGAGATGCTCAACATTGTGGAACTCCAGGCAGGATTCAAATGTTTGGTACAGCCATCCCAATGGTTAGTTCAGCATAGTTGGTCTCGGTGCGGGTCAGACTCGGTGGTAAGTATACATTTTGTAGGGGTTAACAGATGCCAGTCTGCTTTGGTGTGCTTGCAGAGTTTATTACAGGTATGGGGGACAGGTCTCGATCCCTGTTTGGTGAGCCTACCCAGACCAGTGCAAGAGCCTAAAATGGTAAATAACCTGTCGCAGGGAAGTTGGCTTCAAGATTCCCCTGTCAATCAGTGGATGCCAGTGCCTATGGGGCACATTGTCAATTCGGTCATGTGCAGGGATAATGGCTAAAGAGCGACGCAGTAATTTCCTCAAATTAAAGATTTTTTAGCGGTTAACATGGCCCTATATTTTCAGAATCATCTGAGGTGTATGCATGTGAAGTTCTTTTTAATGTGGTGACATATGTTTTAATGAGGTGACCTATGTAAATTGCCAAGGAGGGACCAGATCCTGCCTCTTGAGCACTATAGGAAAGATGATCTCAGCAGAAATCTGGAGTGAGAATGGTCACTGAACAGAAAGGTCTTCAATCAGATGCGTTACATTCTGGAGTTCCCAGAGGTGGACCTATCTGACAACACGCGGAACAGGAGGGTGCAGATATTCTATACCCTGAGCAGAAATCGGGGGAATTGGGGATAGATGCTTTCTCCCCTAATTAATCCCTCTGGTCTTCAGGTTAATCGGGACAGAGCATCATTTTTGCTGATCACTCCATACACAAATAACAGATGGGATTTGCTGAGCCAAACCCATCCCATTTCCATTTGACACTTGAGTTGGGGGGGGGGAAAAAGTTCAAATTGTCTGCAAAGCCTCTGTCTATATAAAAACAATGTTGGAGCGAAGTGTTGCTGTAGCCTCTATTTAGGCAATACTGAAAATGCAGCACATCAAGTAATTGCTCCTTATAATGGGGAGATAGGATTTAAACTGTGCCCCAAAGCATGAATCTAGTTTGAGTCCTGTTTTAAAGTCAAATAGACTCTAAAAGACTAGTCCAGGCTAAGTCCTTCCCAAGGGTGTCTGGATTTGGAATGCTCCACTGTAAGCCCCTGGTTGCCCCTTTTACATTGCCTTGATCCTCAATCCCATTTAATGTGTGGCCCTCTGTTTTGTATGATTGCCAGGCCCAGCAGACTTTGCGGTCAGCACCCATTATGTAGAAAATGGGTAATGGGCTGCTAAGCATCAGACGGGGGTATCAAGATTGCTGGATCCCCCTTGCATACTTACCTGGACCATGAGTCCCCCAGCATAATGTGGACCCATGGAAGAGACTCTGGACCATGCATGGTGAAGTTGAGCAGGGGCAGGCTCTAAATCTGGATGCCCACGCTTGTCACTGTGCTCCAGCACACATTTTGTAGGAAATTGGTTATAAGACTGCTTTACAGATCAGATGCGGCACTCGCATGTTGTCGCCAAGCTAAGGGGTTAAGAAAACCAGCTGATAAAATGTATATATGGCTCCTCAATCATTCAAATACCTGCTACCAGCAAACCCACAGATTTTGAACCATCTTTATATAGTGGAATCCACTGAAAAAAGGACCCAAGCTTCAAGATCTTTACATATGCAGCATACTTTATATTCTAAGTATGTCACACACCCCGCTTCAAGATATTCATAACCTGTGGGTATACTGACCTGAAGAGGGCGATCTGCAGAGATGATTGGAGGAAAGCGAGCCCCTCCCGGTCCATAAATGCCTGGGACCTCCCACTCATTACCCAGTCTTCATTTCTGCAGGACGGCGAGCAAGCAGAAGATGATCTCTCCTCCTTGCACAGGGGGTTTTCCAAGGTAGCCGGGTCTACTCCCGACCTATATTATTTTATTCCCGCTCGGACTTTTTTCTCCCCTATTTAATATATTTATATGCCTCCTCAGTTTTGACTGCGGTCCGGGTGATGGTACTCTAGCACACACGTGCTTAGGAGCTAGGCTCTGCCGCGAGACCCTATTTAGAGGGTAGGCGGTTATACTGGGTTGGTGACCCCGGTTTGGGATGCCCTGTCCTTAAGAATTTCCCTTAAGATTTTCCCTTAATTGGCTACTCCCTCCCTTATAGCTGGAGCTAGATTCTCTTTACAATTCTGAGTGGAGCGTATAGGAGCAATCCCTCAATTACTTGGTTACACTGCTCTTTATTATGTGTCTGTGTATTGTGTAACGTTTTCTTTTGTTCATAGCTTTACACTGTTAACAGACACGGTGCTGTGATTTACCTCAGAAGGCGGAGGGGGGAGGTCTCCCCTCACACTCTTCTGTCAGGGGCGGGGCCGGGCCTTTTGCAGAGGCCGCGGCCTGCCGGTTTCAGGCGCGTCGTGCGGGGCCGCGGGTCCCCGCAACTCCGGCGGGCTATGTTACAGCGGAGGGGAGCTTCTCCCCTCATGCGCTGTCATTGGGGGCGGGGCCGGACTTGCGGCGCGTTGCCGCGGCCCGCCCCCTATCTCGGGCACCGCTGAGGAGCTTTGGCTCCTATCTGCACTGTGACGGGGGGGCGGAGCCGGTAAAGCGCGCGATCTGCGCCGGCCACGCCCCTCTTCTCCGTCTCTCGCTCTGGCTGCGCTGCTCTGACAAGTTACCTCACGCACTGGGCTGCGTGCTGCCAAGCCCTGGACTTGCCCGGAGGTTCTGTGAGTGGCCCTGTGGGCCTTTGTTTTATTCTATTAGTCACTCAGTTATATAGCTTCTGGCTTCTAATTATTTTTGTCTGTGTTTTTAGGTGATTCTTCAGGGAATTTTTATAAGGGGGTTTCTCCCGGTCCTAAGGTCCCTGGGTACTTTCTATGTATATCTTGTGCACAACAGACTATTACGCGGCAGTCAGGACCCCAGGCTTCTGGGTCAGCACCGCCGGCTTCATCCTCTCCCCCTCCCATTTTAACCCGTGCTCCATGCGATGTTGTCATGGGGGGGCAGTCGCAATCTGATGTATGTGCCAGATTGGCCAGTATTGAAAAATGTATTTCCTCTACGGTAGCTAAGAAGGCACCGGCTAAGAGAAAACATTTGTCTACGGTTTCTCATTATGAATATGATCATACGGATGGTCTGGATTGGTCAGATTATTCCCCTCCAGAGGAAGGGGAGGTTTTTGAGGATTCGGATAATTCCGAGAATCAACAAATTGTTGGCGCTGATTCTGATCGGGGGTCAGGAGGTTCCTCGGACACCCCTAATGTTTTGACTCAGATGTTTGAGGTTTTGGCTATCTCGCCTCCGGCGGAGGCCCCTCAACAACAAGGGGAGTTTTATGAGGAATCCAGACCGCGCTTGGAAATATCATCAAAATGCTTTTGATTAGGAAATTCTAAGGAATGGGAGAGGCCAGCTCGGCTCCCAGGCATTCCTCAGAGTTGGGATAGAAGGTATCCTTTCCCTGCGGACACGGTTAAGCGCTGGGCTTCCCCCCCCCCCCCCGAAGTGGACGCCCCAATTTTGGGGTTATCCAACTCTGCCGTTTTGAATAACCCTGATTGTTCCTCTCTCAAGGATGGTGAGGATAAACGCAGTGACCAGATGGCTTGTCATGGTTTTGCCAGTATTGGGGCAGCCATACGGCCAGTTTGTGCCTCATCACTGTTGGTGGTGGCTACTAGAAAGGTGGTCAGGGATTTGCTATCCTCGTCCGGCTTGGATCCGGACAGTGATGAATTTCTTGGACTGAAACGTTGTGAGGTTTTTCTGTCCTTTATTTTAACTGCTCTGGATGATTCATTGATGATGAACAGCAGGGCCTCTGCTTTAATGGTGACCATTAGGCGTTCAATTTGGTTGCGCCAGTGGGCGGCCGATTTTGGGTCTAAGAAGTCTCTGACGTCTCTTCCCTTTGTTGGTCTAAGGCTTTTTGGAGAAAAATTGGACTCAGTAGCTAAAGGTGGAAAATTACCTCAACGTAGGAAGCAACGTCGCCCCTTTCGAGGGGCGGCTTCCTTCACCCCTTCCTTTCGGGGAGCTAGAGCGGGAAGAGGTTTTGCCTTCCGTTCTACAAGAGGAGACTCCTGGAATAGGGGCAGAGGTCGTGCCCGTTCAGGATACAGTTGGGGTTCTAAACCCAAGCCCGCGGCAAAGCCGGCTCAACAATGAGGGGGCTCCCTCACCCGTGCGGGTGGGGGGACGGCTGCGACACTTCTCCCAAGTCTGGATTCGGGAGGTCTCGGACAGATGGATCGGGGAAGTGGTGTCTTCCGGTTACATGCTGGAGTTCGAGTCCCGCCCCCCCCCGCGTTTCCTCAGGTCTCGGGTGTCCCCGGACGTACAGGCTGCACTGCAGCTCCGGGCGGCGGTATCGAGTCTTCTAGAAATGGCGGTCATTTGCCCAGTGCCCCCATTAGAACGGGGTCGGGGTTTTTACTCAAATCTGTTCACGGTTCCCAAGAAGGATGGCTCCGTTCGGCCCATCCTGGACCTAAAGATTCTCAACAAATTCGCCAGGCTGCGAAAATTTCGCATGGAAACGTTGCGTTCCGCTATCAACTCTCTTCGTCAGGGGGACTTCATGACGTCCATAGACATCCAGGACGCTTACCTCCATGTTCCCATTTTTCCCGCGCACCAGAGGTTCCTAAGGTTCGCTCTGGAGGATCGGCATTTCCAATTTGTAGCTCTTCCCTTCGGTCTCGCCACAGCTCCAAGGGTTTTCACCAAGGTGCTGGATGGGGTGATGGCTCTTCTCAGAGCTCAAGGAATTCGCATAGTGCCATATCTGGACGATCTCCTCATATTGGCATCGTCGTTCAGCCAAGCGGAATTGGACACCAGGACGGTTCTATCCACTCTGGAGAGATTCGGCTGGGTGATCAACTACCCCAAGTCCTCCCTCCACCCGTCCAGGTTAATATCCTTTCTGGGGATGTCTCTGGATACAGATCAGGCCAGAGTGTTCCTTCCTCAGTCCAAGGTTCTTCTGATTCAGGAGTTGGTTCGGTCGTTTCTGTCCATTCCTCGACCGTCCATCCGGCTAGGGATGAGACTGGTAGGTTTGATGGTGGCCTCCTTCGAGGCAGTCCCCTTTGCTCAGTTTCACACAAGGACACTACAGCTCCATCTGTTGTCGGTCTGGAACAGGTCTCCCCAGTCGCTGGATCAATTCTTTCAGATATCCCCCCGGGTTCGCCGCTCACTTCAGTGGTGGCTGAACGCAGCCAACTTGCTGAGGGGCAGATCCTTTCGGACTCCCCAGTGGGAGATAGTCACCATGGATGCCAGCCTCTCTGGATGGGGGGGCTTCTGGAAGGATCTGCAATTTCAGGGTTTGTGGGGTCCCCTGGAAGCCCACGAGCCTATCAATGTTCTGGAATTAAGGGCCATCAGGATGGTTCTTTGTCATTTGACTCATCAACTGCGAGGCTTGCCGGTCCAGGTCAGGTCGGACAATCGGACGGCGGTGGCCTACATCAATCACCAGGGAGGGACTCGCAGCAAGAGTGCCCTCAAGGAAGTGTCTCTGATTCTGGACTGGGCGGAGAGCCATGTCCCGTGCATCTCGGCAGTTTACATCCCGGGAGTGGAGAACACGGAGGCGGACTCTCTGAGCAGGATGTCAGCCCGCAAGGGGGAGTGGTCCCTCAATCCCAAGGTCTTTCACACAATTTGTCGCAGGTGGGGGTCACCGGTGGTGGACCTCTTTGCCTCCCGTCACAATCACAAACTTCCGTCATTCGTATCCCTGGCGAAGGACCCTCTGGCTCTGGCAACGGATGCCATGTCTCTGAATTGGAGGGATCTGGGTTTTCTGTACCTGTTTCCCCCGTTTCCCATGGTGGCCAGAGTAGTGCGCAAGCTTGCTCTGGAGAGAGCACCAGCAATCCTGGTGGCTCCAAGGTGGCCAAGACAGGTCTGGTTCGCAGTCGTGGTAAGGTTGGCAGAAGATCAGTTCGTTCTGCCCCTGCTGCCAGATCTCCTCACACAGGGTCATCTTCGTTACCCCAATTTACCAACGCTGGCTTTGACGGCGTGGCTGCTGAAACCTCCATCTTGAAGGAGTAAGGTCTTTCTGATGCTGTGATTCGGACTCTTATTAGTGCTAGGAAGAGGTCTTCATCGTCTGTGTACTATAGGACTTGGAGGTCTTATATTGATTGGTGTGAATCTAGGGTTGTCCCTTGTAGGGAATTCTCTATTTCTAGAATTTTGGAGTTCTTACAACATGGTCTGGACCTAGGGCTCCAACTCAGTACTCTGAAGGGACAGCCCTGGCGGTGTTTTTCCAAAAGTCTTTTGCGCTTCA
Organism: Gastrophryne carolinensis; assembly: GCA_027917425.1. Lineage (NCBI taxonomy): Eukaryota > Metazoa > Chordata > Amphibia > Anura > Microhylidae > Gastrophryne > Gastrophryne carolinensis. The sequence goes on from CM051234.1 coordinate 602,689,145, forward strand.
TCCTTTGGTTAAGACTTTTTTCCAGGGGGTTACACATTTTCGGCCTTCTAGGAAGCCTTTGATTCCGGTTTGGGATTTGAATTTGGTTCTTTCTGCGCTTCAGGGTCCTCCCTTCGAGCCCTTGCATGATATTCTTTTGTCTTCCCTTACGCAGAAGGTGGCCTTTTTGGTAGCTATCAGTTCCGTTAGACGTGTTTCTGAGTTGGCGGCTCTGTCTATTCAAGCTCCGTATTTTGAAAGACATCAGGACAAGGTGGTTTTTCGTTTTAAGACGGACTTCCTTCCTAAGGTGGTTTCGTCCTTTCATCTAAATCGGGATATTGTTCTGCCCTCTCTGTGTCCTAATCCCAGCAATGACAAGGAGAGGGCCCTGCATTCCTTGGATGTGGTTCGTGTTGTGAAGTATTATTTGGTGGTAACGTCTGCCTTTCGTAAGACTGATGCATTCTTCGTGGTGCCATTTGGGCCCAAGAAGGGTCTAGCGCCCACAAAGTCTTCCATCAGCAGGTGGATTCGTCAGGCCATTGTCGGGGCCTATTCTGCTAAAGGGAGAGATCCTCCCTTTCGTGTTACAGCTCATTCTACTCGTGCGGTTGGGGCTTCCTGGGCTTTTCAGCACCAGCCCTCTGTTGAGCAAGTTTGCAAGGCCGCTACCTGGTCTTCTGTTCACACTTTTTCAAAGTTTTACAAGGTTGATGTTCGGGCCTCAGCGGATGCTGTTTTTGGCTGCAAAGTTCTGCAGGCTGCAGTAGTTTAAGTTGTGCTTTATGCCTTGTTTTGGATCCCCACCCATTATGGACACTGCTATTGGATGTCCCACAGGTTATGAATATCTTGAAGCGGGGTGTGTGACATACTTAGAATAATACCATTTTGTGAATACTCACCTTGTAAAATGGGTATTATAAGTATGTCACACACCCCGCTTCAACCCGCCCTTTTTTGTATTCTGGATCCTTCATTTTGTGAACTTTGCGTTATGACTTATATTTGGCTCTTCCTGGTCCCTTACCTTACTGCTTTCTTTATACTGGGTAATGAGTGGGAGGTCCCAGGTATTTATGGACCGGGAGGGGCTTTCTTTCCTCCAATCATCTCTGCAGATCGCCCTCTTCAGGTCAGTATACCCACAGGTTATGAATATCTTGAAGCGGGGTGTGTGACATACTTATAATACCCATTTTACAAGGTGAGTATTCACAAAATGGTATTTTTATCACATTAGCCGCATAGCCCTCCGTGGAGTATACAATAAGACGATTCTGTGAGTACTCACCTGTAAAATTGCTTTTACTATGCATGGCCTGCTTTAAAGTGGACCAACACCCACGGGTGATCGGCCCGGGAATCTATAAGATTCCCGGGCCGATCACCCCCCACCCCGCGGGACATCCGAGATCGGGATGTCCCGCGGGGTGAAACCCCCCCCCCAAACACCCCAACTCACCTACCTTATCTTCGGCGGCGGCCGGCCGCCGCCGCCTCCCTCGCGCCCCTGTAGGCGTGCGCGCCTCCGCGCCGGCCGTCTGCGAATGGCCGGCGCGGGGGCGCGCGCGTTCAAAGTGACGCGAGGGAGGCGGCGGCGGCCGCCGCCGCTTAGACGTTCGAGATCTTCCGTTGTACGTCGGCGCTGGGAGCGGGGAGAGGTGAGTTTTTCGGGGGGTTAGGGGGGGTTTCACACAGCGGGGCACCCCGATCGGGGGTGCCCCACCGAAGTGGACCAAGACCCAGGATAGTCAAAATCCTGGGTGTTGGTCCACTTTAAGAAGTCCTTACATATATGATATTCTGCCACAAGGTGGCACAGTGTACTGCAGAAGAGTTGTGGCCCCTCCCGGTACCATATAAAAAACGGGATCACCAATAGAACTCTCCAGCGTTGACAAGCAGTTATACAAGAAGCCGGGAGGTAAAAAAAGGGTAACAAAACCCCAACGAACTTGGAACAATCGCCATAAAGAGGCAACCAAGAATAATAAGGGTTTGGTGAAGCAGGCTGTGCCATGCATAGTAAAAGCAATTCTACAGGTAAGTACTCACAGAATTGTCTTTTTCCTATTGCATGTCACGGCCTGCTTCAAGAATTCCTTACATATGGGACATCCAACAGCAGTGTCCGTAAGGTAGGGTGGGATCCCCAAAAAAGTAGCAGCAGGTGGTTCAAACCACTACCGCCTGAAGTACCTTGCGGCCAAAAAGGTATGAACTGAAGACCAAGTCGTGGCCTTAAAAACTTGTTCAACAGAAGCTTGGTGCTGAAAGGCCCAAGAGGCACCAGCACGAGTGGAATGAGCAGTAACCCAAAAAGGAGGAACCTTCCCCCAGCAGAATATGCCTGCTCCACCGCTTGCTGATAGTGGATCCACTTGCTGATAGTTTTAGCCAGAGGCAAGCCCGTTCTAGGTCCAGCAGGAAGAACAAAAAGAGCGTCAGATTTCCTGAAAGACTCAGTAGCAACCAAATAAAACTTCAGAGCCCTGACAACATCCAGAGAATGAAGGGTCCGCTCCTTGGAATTAGGGTTAGGACACAAAGAAGGCAAAACAATGTCCTGATTGAGATGAAAAGCAGACACAACCTTAGGCAAGAAATCCGGCTTAAGCCGAAACACCACCTTATCCTGATGCCGCTCAAAAAAAGGTTTCATGGAGAGCGCCGCCAGTTTAAAAACTCGCCTAACCGAAGTAATAGCCACCAAAAAGGCCACCTTAAGAGTCAGAATGGGCAAAGCAGCCCCACGGATAGGCTCAAAGCGAGGACCCTGCAGAGCAGACAACGCCAGATTCAAGTCCCAAACCGGTAGCATAGGCTTACGTGGCGGACGCACATGAGTAAACTCCCTGGATAAAAATTCTTAACCAACCGGTGATTGGCAAAGGATCTTTGGAAAAAAATTGCCAGGGCTGACACCTGTCCCTTGAGGGTACTAAGTTGAAGGCCCCGATCCAAACCGTGTTGCAAAAATTCCTGAATCCTGGGGATAGAAAACACCCGACTTGGACTTACACCAGGCAATGTAAGCATGCCAGATCCTGTAGTAGATAAAGGATGAGGACTTCTTCCTAGCCCGAATCATAGTATCAACAACAGAAGCCGGCAACCCCTTATCCATCAAGATGGAGGTTTCAGCAGCCAAGCCGTTAAAGCCAGCATTTGTAAATTGGGATGGCGCAGTTGTCCCTGAGTGAGAAGATCTGGGTCCTTGGGCAAGACATACTGATCTACTGCCAACTGCACGACGTCTGCGAACCACACCCTCCTTGGCCAACAGGGGACCAACAGGATGGCTGGTACCCCCTCCTGGGCCACCTTGCGCAGCACCCTGCCCAGCAGGGGAAAAGGAGGGAACACATAGAGGAGCCGAAACTCCATCCAAGGCATTGCTAGCGCATCCGTAGTGAAAGCCAGAGGATCCTGAGACAGGGAGACAAATCTGGGAAGCTTGTGATTGTGGTGGAACGCAAACAGGTCCACATCCGGCTGACCCCAGCAGTGACACAGGGAGTGAAATACCTCAGTGCTGAGGGACCATTCCCCCGGCCGAGACGTCCCCCTGCTCAGGGAGTCTGCCTCCTGGTTCTCCACCCCTGGAATGTAGACCGCCGAGATGCAAGGGACATTCTCTTCCGCCCAAGCTAGTATCAGGGGCACTTCCTTGAGGGCTCGCTTGCTCCGAGTACCTCCCTGATGAGTGATGTAGGCCGCCATCTGGTTGTTTGAGCGGATCTGAACAGCCCGACCCGAAGGTGCGTGGTCAGCTGAGAGAGAACCAACCTGATCGCCCTCAGTTCCAGGACATTGATGGGAGCATGGACCTCCTGGGGGCCCCACTGACCCTGGAACTTCAGAGACTTCCAAAAGCCCCCCAACCGGTCAGACTGGCATCTGTGGTGACAGTCTCCCGGAAAGGTCCTGCCTACTGGAAGGTTCCTTGAGTCCAGCCACCAGGAGAGGGACCGTCTGGCCAGTGGGGACAGAGCAAATTCCTGATCCAGGGACACAGGGTCCCGATCCTAAACTGACAAGGGGTGCAACTGAAGAGGTCTCGTGAAACTGAGCAAAGGGGACTGCCTCGAAGCAGGACACCATCAGGCCCACTAACTGCATCCCTTGCCGGATGGAGGGATGGAGAAATAAGAGCAGAGCCCATGCCTGCTTCTGAAGGCCCTCCACCTTGACCTGAGAGGTATCCAGAGTCATGCCCAGAAAGGACCTCACCAAAGACGGAGATAGTGAAGACTTGGGAAAGTTGATCACCCAGCCGAAGGACTCGAGAGTGGAGGTCACCTCCTGGGTGTCCTCCTCGGCCTGCTGAACAGACTGAGCCACAATCAGAATGTCGTTTGTAAGGGAGGATGCGAATGCCCTGATTCCGCAGCAGAGCCATCATGCCCGCCAGCACTTTGGTGAACATCCGAGGCGCCGAGGTGATACCGAACGGTAAAGCCACAAACTGGTAATGCTGATCCTCTAGAGCGAACCTCAGGAATCTCTGATGACCCGGAAAGATTGTCACGTGAAGATAGGCATCCTTGATGTCCACGGAGGTCATGAAGTCGCCCGGGCGCAAGGTACTGACAGCTGAGCATAGAGTCTCCATGCGAAAGTGCTTGAACATGAAAAACCCTTCAAGTCCAGGATTGGCCTCAAAGACCCATCCTTTTTGGGAACCGTGAAAAGATTGGAGTAAAACCCCTGACCCCGTTCCTAGGAAGGCACCAGGCAGATGACTCCTGACTCCAACAGACATTGAACTGCAATGCGCAAACCCTGAGCTGACAGTGGGTTTTGAGACATCTGGGATCTGAGGAATCTTTGGGGCGGCCAGGCTGCAAACTCGATCTTGTAACCGGAGGACACCACCTCCTGAATCCACCGTCTGAGAAGCAAAGAGCCGAAGCCGTCCTCCCACCCGGATGGGTGAGGGCGCCTCCTCATGCCTGAGGGAGCTTGGACCCCCATGAGAGACCGTGACGACCACGGGATCTGCCACGGCCTCAAGAATCCCTGCGGCTACCCGAGAAGAGGGAGCCACGACCTCCTCTGGGAGCACGAAAGGAGGGTAGGGAAGCGGAGGGCCCCCGAAAGGGCTGAGGCTGCTTCCTACACTGAGGTAGCCTACCATCCTTTGCTAGAACATCCAGACACTCACCAAAGAGCCGGAGCCCAGTGAGAGCCTTCTTAGCAGCAGCGTCAGATGCCCACTGCCGCAACCAAACAGAGCGGCACATAGCCACCAAGAGGGCAGAGGCCCTACCACCCAGCCGTAACGGATCATCCATGGCAGTAAGGACAAAAGCAACAAAGTCAGAGCAAAGCAAGAGGGCCCTATAATCCTCCCTCCTCCTACCAGCCATAGCGCTATCAGTGAGATGCTTGAGCCTTTTCTTAAGGGCAATAGCTGTAATGGCAGCGGCACAGACCGGACGCAGCACAGCCCCCACAAATGTAAAAGCATGGCAGGCCAGCTGATCCATGCGCCAGTCCTCGCTGTCTCGCAGTGTAGTAGTGTCAGGGGAAGGCATGACCGAGGTGTTAGACAGCCCTAGAACGGGAGCGTCCACCTCAGGGGGACACGACCATCGCTTGACCAGGTCAGCAGGAAAGGGATACCTGTTATCCAACCCTTTGGGCACCGCGGGCAATCTATTAGGGCGTTCCCACTCCTTGAACACCATATTAGAGAAATGGCCCTGCTCAGGGAACTCCAGACGCTGTTTATCAGGACGAAAAAGCTCACCCTGCTTCCTCTTTGCCGCCTCAGGGGGGACAATGTGCAAAATTTCGAAAATGTCAAACAGTCTATCAGTGTCATCAGGGAACCATGAGTCCTCCCCGGACGCAGACCCAGGGTCACTGTCGTACCCCTCCTGTTGGTCCCCAGAGGAGTCAGAGTCCTGGAAAAGCTCCCCCTCCTCTAGGGAGTAACGGCCACCAAAGGCATTAAGTCACTTATCCTCCTCAGGAAAGAGGGAGGGCGTGGAAGGCAGGTTCCGCTTCTTGCCAGAGGCCTTACCTGGACCAGGCCTGGCAAGCTGCCTTTCAATACTGGCCACATTAAGTGGAAATAGACATGCAGGGCCGCAGGATTGGTTGCCCCCGTTCATCTGCGCAATATAAAGAGCCATCTTCTATCTTCGCAGAATCACTGCAGAGGAAACACTGGAGAGTTCTATTGGTGATACTGTTTTTATATGGTACCGAGAGGGACCACAACTCTTCTGCAGTACACTGCGCCACCTTGTGGCAGAATATCCCATATGTAAGGACTTCTTGAAGCAGGCCGTGCCATGCAATAGGAAAATCCTCTAACTTTTATTACTGTTTATTTATAAAGTGCCATCATCTTTTGTAGCACTGTACAAAGCAGTAATAACACAGGACACATACAGTACCTACATTATTACAAATGCAGTTTTACAGAGCTCACAAAGAAGATTCTGAATACAGGATACAATAAGAGCCCTGCCCTTGCACATCTAAAGGAAAAGGGGTGCAGACAAAGGGAAACAGGGTCACAAACAGTTGTACTGAGTTTTATGGAATGTGCCCTTTAGATAATTGCTTAAGCTAGGTTGTATGCTTGTCTGAATAAGTAAGTTTTGAGGGCGCTTTTGAAAGCTTGCAGGGTTGGGGAGTGGCAGATTGAGCGGGGGAGGGCATTCCATAAGATTGGAGTGGCACATAAGAAGTCCTGGAGGCGAGCATGAGAGGAGGTGATTAGGGTGGAGTACAGCTGAAGATTAGAGGCAGAGCGGAGGATGCATCTTGGTTGATGAGGATTGATTAAAGATGAAATATTGGGAGGAGCCTGACTATAGAGAGTTTGTATGTAAGAGTTAAGCGTTTTAAACTGGATTTGCTTTGGGACTGGCAGCCAGTGAAGGGATTGACAGAGTGGGGCAGCGCTGGATGAGCGTGTGAAGAGAAGGATGAGAGCAGTAGAGTTTAAATAAGATTGGAGGGGTGCCAGTCTGTTGGTAAGCCGCAGAAAAGTATGTGTGAAGATTATCCCTTATTTCACTTCACTTATCTGAAGACGCTATTTAGCTATATACTTTTGAATACAGCTCACACTGGGTTCTGGTTAAACATGAAATTCTTTTGCTTAAATGCCAAGGACATCTGGCTTGACACAGACTTATTGGTGGTGAGTGTTATGGGAAGCTGTCTCGGTGCTGCACAAATAGATTGCCCAAATAATGCATTCATGTATTCGGTGTGAAATATTGTTTAGCCAATAAAAAGTAATCTATGTAAATCTTCCAATGTATAATCCTGCCCCTGAAAGGGTTGTAACCAATCAAGTATCTTAAAGCTTATGACTCATAAGTACTATTTAACCCAATGTCAAAACAATAAAGGCTCAGAGAGCAACCTTGAATTTACATGAGTTGATTGCCGCCTTGTGTACTGCTCAAAGCTTTCTCTTCTGGCTGCTGGAGAGCAAGCTGCACTGCCTAACAGAATTCTTTCAAGAGGCAATCTACCTCAACGGGGCAATATTTGCAACATGACAGTTTGGCGCCTAATGTGGGGCCCCGTAATTCCACTGGTGGTCGAAGAACAAGGGATGTCGGAGATCGAACAACGAACGGTGATGTCAGCTGCAGCACTGGGTAAGACTTCATTGCCCTGTTACGCTTTGGTCCTTCAATTCCCACGGTGACTGGTGGTTGAAGGCCCTTCTGAAGACATCTGAGTGCCTGGATGAGAACTCATTTACTCTGAGATTTAATGGGTCATTGTCTTGTGAAGTAGGTAACTATGTTGCAGATGTCATTTGGGTTAACCCTTTAACTGTCAGCCTATCTGGAGATTTTGTTGCCAGACCATTTTGCACTATTTTGCGCTCCACATGTTAATTTGTGATTTTTGAAGGTATTTCCCAGGGAAATTATATTTTTTTTTTCAGCACAGCCTGGGCTTTAACATGAAATGTCTTTTGTCATTTTTAGGTGTACTCTCAATGTTTGGGTGAAATGTGTTTTTGCAATAAAAAATGTAAGTTTGTCAATTAAATCTTATTGCGTGTGAAATCCCAATTTCTCCCAGTTAGTGTATCACATATGCATTGGTAAACACCCTTTCCTGCCCAGGAGACCCCCCCCAAACTGAAACAGTGCTTTGAGATTTTCAGATAAAATACAACTGTGCTAGGTGCTGTGCGCACCTTGCAGTTTTGCAAGAAAAAAAATCCTTTACATTTGAAATACCCCCCACTATATAGTCTCTGGAAGTACACACCTCAAGCTTTTTAGTTGTACCAGGCTTGTTGACATGGGTGCAGTTTTCTGGAAGTAATCGCTCAATGAATTGGTTTCCCTAAAAGGGAATCTAAGAATCTAAGCCACATTTTCCTAAGAAATACTATATGCAAACATGAAAAAACAAGGTAAATCTGAAAAAGCAAACAACAGAACAGAACAATGCCCAACATGCATAGCTTCTGTCAAGTGCCCACCAGCGCTTTTTCTACCAAAACAACCCTTACATTTGGAATACCCCCCATAAACCATATATTCTCTGAAAGTACACGTTAAGCTTTCTAAGCATACCCATGAGCACCAACTATGGGGCTTATCGAACAGGGTGCAGGGGCCAGCTTTGGTACCCCACCCTGCCAGCTACAAGCCCCAAGGCCTAATAGCCACGGGCTCTTCTGCCCCCCTCCCTGGGCTATGGGGGGGCTGGAGGTTAATGGCAAGTCATCCTCTAGCCGCAGGTGACTTGCCAGACCCAGAGCCTTGTGAGCCTTGTGAACTGAACACTCTCATGGATCCCTTACCAATTCACAAAGGGTTAAATGTAAAAAAACACACAAAGAACAAATATTTTATTTATTTATTTATTTTTTTTTTTTAATACTTACCTCCTATCCATCCCAGAGCACTGTACCTCACATTGATCACTTTGGCTTCTGCTCTCCTGCTGCTGTTGGAAGCCTTTTATAGCTGCTGGGTGACAGGTAATATGGGGCTAATTTAGAAAAAAAAATACATAGGGTCCCCCCTCCCGGTTAAAAACCCATAAAATTCCCCAAAAAATGGCATGAGTTTCCCCCCTAGCCCGAGCATAACCAGCCCGAGCATAACCAGCATAACCAGCCCGAGCACCAGCTATGGGGCTTGTAGAACAGGATGCAGGGGCCAGCTTTGGTGCCCCCCGTCCTGCCAGCTACAAGCCCCAAAGCCTAATAGCCACGGGCTCTTCTGCCCCCCTCAGGGCTATGGGGGGGCTGGAGGTTAATGGCAAGTCACCCGCTAGCCGCAGGTCACTTGCCAGACCCAGAGCCTTGTGAACTGGTATAGGGGTATCATAGATCCCTTACCAGTTCATAAAGGGTTAAATGTAAAAAAAAAAAAAACACACACACACACACACACACACAGATTTTTTATTTTTTTTTTAAATACCTCCCATCCATCCCAGAGCACTGTGTCCCACGTTGATCACTTTGCCTTATGCTCCCCTGCTGCTGCTGGAAGCCTTTTATAGCTGCTGGGTGACAGGTAACATGGGGTTAATTTAGAAAAAAAACAGGTTTTTTTTCATTTTAAGGGTTAAAAACCCTTAAAAATCCCCAAAAAAATGGCGTGAGTCTCCCCCTACCCAGCATAACCAGCCCTGGGGGCTTGTAGAACCAGGGTGCAGAAGCCAGCTTTAGTAGCCCCTGGCCCTGCAGGCTACAAGCAGGCAAAGCCTTTGCCACAGGCTCTTCTGCCCCCCCCCCCTGGGGATTTGGGGAGGCAGGTAATGGGGGGCTTGGGGTTAATGGCAAGTCACCCGCCATCCGCAGGTGACTTGCCAGAGCCTTATGAACTGGTATAGGGGTCTCGTGGATGGGGTTGACAGTAAAAAAAACACAGACCCAGTAAAAATGACTTTATTAAAAAAAAAAAAAATTTCTTTACTCCGATCGTCAGCTCTTATGTCCCTCACCGATCCTATGACAGATGCGGTGTCGCCGACCAAAGGAGGCAGCAAGTGGAAATGTCCTATCGGTCCCAGGGTTCCCTTAATTCGCAAGATGCCATCATAGAATAATATAATGCAACTTCTGAGCTAAATAGTTTTGAGAATGAGTAATGGTAACGAAAATTCAAATGGTGAAGAGTCACAGGAGCCCGATCTTCAGTATGATCCTGTAGCTCACAGTAATACACATAGAAAGAGAAGGTAGCATGTCAGTTTTAACCAAGTTTTCCAAAAATGTGGCTGGCAAACCCTCAGATAAATCCAATGTCATTTGTATGTGCTATTGAAAAACAACAGGCTGCGTATAATGGCTGTTGGCAGGATATGCACCAACTAGTCAGAGTTTGCGTGGTGCAGTGAGCAGCAATCAGTCTGTCAGTTGTGTTTATTGCGCTGCACTGTGATTTGTAATATGAAATAATTATGATTCTCTGTGCACCGCTGACACAATACATTTAGGATAAGTAGAACACAGGTGTCATGGTGGCTATAGAATTTTGAGGTTGAAGGAGGTGTTTGCAGACTGTAAAGGGAACCTATGTTAATTTCTAGGCCTTTAGAACAAATTTAGCAGACCTTATATGGATGGATGGGAAAAGTTGTGTGAGGATGGCTCCATCCTTCCTGAGAATTTTGTTACTGGATGAATGGAATACATGTGTTCTAGAGTCAAAGCTGCTCATTCTAAACAGCACAGCCAACCACCCAGCTCTCTGCTCTGCTGCTAATAGCCAGGGCCCTGAATTATTACAAGGGAAGAAAACCTTACCCCCGGAAGAACCTAGCCCTAACATCACCTTGTTAAATTGATAAAAATCCTGTCAAATGTATTTTTGATATGGGCGTAGTAATGTCAAAGGGGGTGGGAGCAGCTCAATCACTATTTATACAAAATTATCAACATTATTATTTAGGGCCTGGGAACTAATTTACCGCCCAGTTTAACCCTCTCATCAACTAAATATCAAGCAACAAACATGTCTAGCTATGTGGAAAGACAGAGATTTGGTTGCACATATCTGCAGATACATGTGGAAGCCACACTGCCCCGGCAAGGCACTCTGTGTTTAGTGTGGTCCCTACTCTTAATTCTGAGTCCCCAAAGTTGGGACATGCAATGCAGACAAATATCTGAGAGCTACTCACCTGCGTAGTAATGTCAGTGATTAAATCTGTAGTAGTAAACCCCCAAAACATGTCATGGCATACCATTACCAAACCCATGATTGTGAGCCTTACCCCTAACCCAGAATAGAATACCACCCTGATGGTAGAGTCTCATTAAGAAGAATAGATCTGTCTGATGACCATTTTGGTGTCCAAAGAACCAGTGAGGCAATGGGATGACGATGTTAGGGAACTATTATATTACTATCAAGTCCCTTTCACCTGACAACTAAAGCAACATAAACAAATTATATGCACTTAAACCGGACCTTCTGCGTCATTTAATGAAAAGCCCAAACTCTTAAAATGTTTTTCACCAGCATCTAAAATTAATATATTTTATGTTTTTAGTCACTTATTATTCTTTCCCCCACTGGGCTGCAACTCTGTTCAGGGCTCTAGGATATGTGCACCGCCATCTTGACTCAGAAGCATCACATACTTAGGAGGGGGGAAGTGCAGGCAGGTGGGTTATAGCTGTGCTTTGCACAGACAAAGCAGAGCTGGGGTCAGGGAAAGGACAGCAGTCCCAGAATGCAGAGCGGCACAGTCAGAAGACATTTCCTATCTGCAGGCAGCCTGAGACCCCATGGGCTGCCATCTTGGATGTTTAAAGGCTGACAAAATGCAGTAGATGCAGGTAGGATGATTTTAGTGTGGGCAATCTGTATGTACAGGATGGAGGGAAAACATTAAATAAGCTCCTATTTAGGGTGAAGGTCCGGTTTAAACTTATAATTGTTTCAGCCCCTGCCCTGGGACTTCCTGACTACAGTAAAACCCCTTAGACTGTACTGTACTGAGACCCAGAGACATACGTCAGCTGTCCTCACCCAATCACATGGACAGCAACAACGTCCAGTAGCGGTGCTCGTCTAGCCCCTGTGGCTCGAGGTGCCCCCAGCTGTGCCCGAACAATAATTGCTGTGCAGAAAATACTGGCACAATGTGCAGATATCATGTTAAATCATTTGGTCACTGTGTTAGCTCCACATGACATCAGTACTGTTCTATCCGAGGTTCAGCCCAATCATCTGTCACATGCCCGGTATCTTCGCATACAATGTGCTCTGTTACTGTCTTCCCTTCTAAATTTTTCTTAGAAGAAAATGAACATAACTGTTTTGCTCTCATGGAAATGGAACAGGAAACTGCTGAATTTGACCATGTAAAACCAGCCCCTTCAAAATCCTGATGATGTTCACTACGTGGATGGATCCAGGTAAATAATTAATGGCAAGTTTTATACTGGCTGGGCAGTAGTGACTGATAATGAAGTTGTTGCTCTTGGTTATCTATCGTCGGCAGAAGAGGCAGAACTACATGCCCTAACCCAAGTTTGTTTACTTGCTAAAGGAAAGACTGCAAATAACCATACAGATTTGAGATACGCTTTTTGAATAAGTCACCACAACATCTAGAAATGTAGAAACTACCCGATATCCAATGGTACCCCCAATCAAAGATGCCACAACTGTGAAGACTTTGTTAAACAACCTCATGCTGCCCACTGAGGTGGCAATCATAAAAATCAAAGCACATATCAAACTCAACACAGCTGAGGCCGGAGGTAACAACAGGGCAGATAGGGCAGCAAAGGAAGCAGCTAAAAATATTTTGTGATTCTGATGATCCAACCTGTGCCACTAATCAAACCTTTGCCTCCCGAAACAACTTAACAGGTTCTTATTACCTTGCAGAAACAAGCCTCAGATGCTGAAAAGGCCCAGTGGACGAAGCAAGGGGCAGCGCAACACGCAGATAGCTTGTGGAAAACTGAAGGCAGGCTTTGGGCCTTAGTGATGAAGGGATAGCGCCAGGTAGTGCCTGTACAGCGGCAGGTAGCGGGCAAGGGAAGGCCCGACACGGAACGCAATTCCACATTTATGAAGCTGAATCTGTTGAGCGACTGGAACAACGCCATGTAGCGATTCATCATTATCCCAGCCTTAGCGTACAGCGCCTGCTTTCAGCCTTGCAGAGCCCCATGTCTCACCTGTCGCTATCTGGCGCTCTCCCATACATTTCTATGGACGATCCTTAAAGCGGACCAACACCCAGGATTTTGACTATCCTGGGTTTTGGTCCACTTCGGCGGGGCACCCCGAAACCCCCAAAAACTCACCTCTCCCCGCTCCCACGTGACCGCGCCGTCCAATCCCCGCCGACGTCCAAGCGGGTCACAGGAACGTCCAAGCCGCTTCCACTGCCGCCGCCTCCCGCGCGTCGCTCTCGGCGCGCGCGGCCGCCTAGAGGGGCGCGCGGGAGGCGGCGGCGGATCAGGTAAGGTCTTTTTGGGGTTTTTGGGGGGTTTCACCCCGCGGGACATCCCGATCTCGGATGTCCCGCGGTGTGGGAGGTGATCTGCCCGGGAATCTTATAGATTTCCGGGCCGATCACCCCTGGGTGTTGGTCCTCTTTAAATGCCTTTCCTGATCCCAATTTTTTTTTTTCTTAAAAAAAAGCTCAAAACTTCTGACATGTATCCTGGGCCAGAAAATGACATTTTTGAAAACTTTTTGGATTAATAATATTTTTATGCATAATTGTCCTTACATGTCTGGTATTAAAGTGTTCATGTTACAATGTTATAACAATGTAATTCCATATGTTTTCGCTTTGTTACTAGTGGATACATGTTCAAAAACAGACTTTAATCACACATGTTCTGGCGCTATGGGCTACAAATACATGATTTTGAGCGCTGGCGATGTTTGAGGCTGTTTCTTTGATAAATGTGGTGTGAGTCAGTTGCACTGAGCTGGCGCTACCTTTCGCTCCCATACAGCGTAGTACTGTGACTCACACATCATATTCAGCAATGCGACTGAGGCACTCTGAATCAAAGAACCATGGCCGAGCACAGTGACTACTAGTGGTCGCTCTCAAAGCCTCGCTACAGACTCTTATCTGTCGCTAGCTGACGTTAGTAATGAATCAGCCTGCCCGTCTGCCACATGCTTTGTATCCTTTTATGGTGACAGCAGTACATGGCCAGGTATGTGCAAGGTTGTCTCATTTGTGCTTTACACAATCCAGGGCAGACGGTCAAAGTACCCACTAAATGCACTCCAAAGCCCCTCTACCCCTTTCAGAGATATAGACTACATCCAACTCCCAAAATCAGGAGTGCATGAGTACATATTGATTGTGATAGATCTCTTCTCCAGATGGCCAGAAGCAATTCCTGTGGCACAAAGACCACAGCAAAGAAAGTGACCGTGCCTCACACTTCACAGGTGATATCATGCAAAAAATAGTGAATGCGGTGGGTATTAAAGTGGACCAACACCCAGGATTTTCACTATCCTGGGTGTTGGTCCACTTCCGCGGGGCACCCCGATAGCCCCTAAAATCTTACCTTTTAGGCGACGGACAAGCGACAGATAAGCCGCCGCCTCTCGCGCGTCCCTCTTAAAGGAAGCGCCCTGCTAGAGGGATGCGCGGGAGGCGGCGGCTTATCCGTCGCCTAAAAGGTAAGATTTTAGGGGCTTTCTGGGGGGTTTCACACAGCGGGGCATCCCAATTTCGGATGCCCTGCAGGGAGGGAGCTGATCGGCCCGGGAATCTTATATATTCCTGGGCCGATCAGGGGTGGGTGTTGGTCCACTTTAAAGCGGTCGGTCCTTCACTCTGAATAAGAGTCTTTCTTATATGTTTCCCACACCCTGTACATACATATTGCCCACATTAAAAATCATCTTACCTGCATCTACTGCATGGTATGAGCCTTTAAACATCCAAGATGGCGGCTCATAGAACATCAGGCAGCCTGCAAACAGGAAGTGTCTTCTAACTGTGCTGCTCTGCATTCTGGGATTGCTGACCTTTCCCTGACCCCAGCTCTGCTCTGTCTGAGCAAAGCACAGCTATAACCCGCCCCCTGTACCTTATCCCACTCTCCTCTCCTCAGTCAAGATGGCGGCGCCCATATCCTAAAGTCTTAAACAGAGCTGCAGCCCAGTGGGGGAAAGAATAATAAGTGACTAAAAATGTAAAATATATTAATTTTAGATGCTGGGAAATATTTTTTTAAGGGTTTGGGCTTTTCATTAAATCATGGTGAAGGTCCGGTTTAAACATGCCTTCCACACTCCCTACTGCCCGCAGAGCTCTGGTAGAGAGAGGAGAACCTTGGATTGAGTGGATACTATCTGAGTTGGCTACAAAATTGGACTGTTATTTTCCTCAGTCTATCCAAATGCAACATGGGTATATGCCTGACTACTGGCTATGTAATTCATTTGCAAAGACAATTAACAAAAGTTCACGATTGTGTACTAAAGTCTCTTCTTTATCCTTACTCAAGTACACACACACACACACACACACACACACACACACACACGCGCGCGCGCGCGCGCGCGCGCGCACACACACACACACACACACACACACACACACACACACTGAAACCAGGTGACTGAATGGTGGAGACACATGAGAAAGAACCCTTGAACCCCAATTTGATGGTCCACACCAGGTTCTCCTAACCACTGCCATCTCGGTGAAGCATGAAGAGAAGCCAAATTGGATTCATGCCTTGGCAAGATAGTGGAACCTAAGACATTACTTGGTTATCTACTCTTCTCTTTTTAAAAGACTTGTTACATTGGATGCATAAAACTCTTAATGATCCATTTCAGAATATTTTTTTTTTTAAATGCATGAGACCATTGCTATGGAAACAGAACTGACAGATTGTTGGCTTTGTAAGCCTACACCAATTTTTTTCTAAAACTATGCCTTATTTAGCTGAACCATTGGCAGAGGATAAACTGCTGAGCCCAGCATGTGGTCCGGCCTTGCACAAATTTCCCGTATCCATTAGAGTTCTGGGGTGGGTAATGAATATCACCGGAGATCCTAGACACCTGGTAAGGCACTGTAATTCACTGAGGAGAAATGGCTCTTGTCAAACTTACACAAATACTAATCCAATAGGAAGCACATTAATGACAGGAATTAAGGAGAGGTTTAAATGTGGGACAGGACTCTCGACTTGTTTGTTTACAGGAAAGCTGACAGGGAACTTACATGACCCTAGTTGGAACCATGGGGGGTATTTCGCTTCATTCACCTTGACCTAACAATAGGTGAATTATTACAGCATTGTTTTAATACTACTAATCATACTCTGTTAGGGTTGACAGCTCTTGCACTTCAAAGGCAGGAACAACCATGCTGGAATACCCACACTATTTACCCTATCACCTGGTGTGCCCAATCTGCAAGTCGGACCTTACTGGGGTATGTAGGAAGACTTGAGTAAGCCAGGACTGACCCTTCCTCCCAGTGTGTTTTTAATTTGTGGTTCCCGAGCCTATAAGTGGGTACCTAGGGGCAGTTCAGGAACATGAACTTTGGCTAGACTAGCTCTAGCTACATAAGGAAAGAAAATAATGATCTGCACCCCCAATCAAAGAAAAGGAAAATGTACAATAGATGTTGTGCCCAACTGGTGCCGCATAAAGTGTTACACTATGTCTCTATCTTTGTGTGTCACCTACCCACCCGATCACTTAATCAAATAGTCATATGGTCTTACCAATTCATTTTTTATTCCATTAAAAAGAAATACAAAAACATATATACAACGGACGCAGAAAATCCCAAATATCCCAATTACTTTGACAAAATCAATAATTTGCTCTGATAAACCTCTAAAACTGTGCAAATGAGACCAATGTGCTTAAACTGTGCAGAAAGTACTATAAAGTGCTATCTATAGTGCCCAATAACAGTTATTAAGGTACAAGGAGGAAACCAGACAGTGTAAAAACACATACAACATGAAAAATGATCACTTAAAGGAGCAGTATCGCGAATTTTTCTTGGTGACTTATATTTAAATGGTACTTTGAATGTAGGTAGGTGTTGGAGTAAGAATTACAAATGGTGTTGAGCAGCTGGAGGCTAATAGCTCATGTTTATGTCTTGTCAGTGTTGGGACCGACACTCTGGCCTGTTCCACGCTGAGGAGAGGGGGAGAACAATGTATCAACGTCTCAGCTGTTCAGTGCTGGCAGCCGTCCAGCATCAGATAACAACATTGCAACATTGCCTGGCCAGAACTTATATATCTAAAACAGAGAGAAAAGCTCTAGAAGTCATTTAGCTGATTTTGACAGTTTTCCCTTCATGTTGGCTCTGCTGAAGAATCTTTCAGTTTACCATTTTCTCTTTCATATTCTTATTTTTCATTTTTCCATATGACCTTTCCTTTCAGCTTTGTGTGTTTTGAGCAAAGCCCAACCCAGGATTTTCACTAGCTGGAGTTTTGTTTTGTGCCCCTAGGGGCATCCCGACTTAGGATGCCCTGATATGTGAAATCCCCAAGTTCGCCTGTGAAAACGTTTCCCTGTCCCACAGCGCATGCGCGGGCTCTCATCCAATCAGCGCTGTTTGCACGCAGATGGGGAGCCTGAGCATTAACCTTCCTGGCCGCCCGGCCTGTCTAAATGACTATCTGCGTGAGCGCGCCAGAAAAATGGGGGGATCTGTGGTTATCCAGGGGTTGTTTCACACAGTGGGCATCCTGATTTAGAATGGGGTTTTGTTCCACTTTAATACCTTTAGATTTTCCTGCACAGTTATTCAAAGAAGAATTTCAGTTATGTTCAGTCAGTTTAGTTTATTTTGTATAGATTTTACACATTTGAGTCACCTGGTCTCATAACAAAAGCAGCACCTCACACACACACAGCCGTTACCACTGATTACAGTGTCAGCCTCTGAGGTAAAGTGTTGCTAGGAGACCAGTGGGCTAAATGAAGCAGCTCACTAAATACAACCCAGCAGATCCCTCTATTCAGCAAATGGACTGAGCCATTGGCATTATACAATTTAAAAGAGAGGCATATATTTTTTTCTTTTTCTATTGCCAGATTATTTATACACATGTTATAAGCTATTGTGTGGCTATTTAATTATTTATCTTTTTTAATGCAAATTTCGCGATACTGCTCCTTTAAGTGTCAAAGTCAGATGTGGTGTCCACACTGTTTCATCTACCAAGCTCGTAGCTCTAACTATATAGGTATGAGAGCCAGAAGATATTCCTATAGGTATGATTCCAAACCATACTCTGTACCAGAGGTGTGCTCCTAAAAGTAAAGCTAAAACTTTAGTCTATGTACCCTGGTATGCCCGGGCGGACTGTAGCCAAGAATCAGCCCTTGCTGAGCCCCCCCTTGATCATGATGCCTGGGCTATATCATTGATGGCTGGGGTTCCATGGCTTGTGGGTACAGCGGGGCTGGGAACAGGGGGCTGAGAGGGAGACTAAAGGGGCAGGGATTCAATGTGGGTGTTAAAAGCAGCCCAACTGACCCCAAAGCAGTGCGGCCCACCGGGCATTGTCCTGGGTCCGCCCCTGCTGGTATGAAAAGTTTGGACTAGCATTAACCATATCTGGATTGTCTGTAAGGAATGCAAATACCATAGAGAAGCTAGCTGAGTTAGTAACATAACAGACATTTTTTTTTTTTTTTGCAATATATCTTTATTGAGTTTTATATAGACATTTATAAATGTAAAGACAGTAAGAAACAGCGCAGAGTTAATACAGAGCTACAGAGTCACGAGTATACCAAAAAGATGACCAGTACAAGCAACGAAATATCAAAACTGTTGAAAGCTTTACAGTGATAATAATAAAGGCGGTTACCCATCAAAATCTTCAACACACTGGCGTTATAATGCTATAACAATAGTGACAGTAATGGTTATAGTGACAATATCCATCCCGACCCAAACCTGCAAGGTCACGCCGTTCACAAGTTCCCTCGTTACACTAGGATGGGGGACCCGGAGGGAACCGCCATCACCACTATCATGGGATACAAAAGGGGGGACCCGACCCCGACCTGAGCCTCAGGAATGACAGACAACATTTTTGATGCTTTAAACATGACCACAGTTCAATTGTTCATTATGACCACTGTCCTGAATCAACACACTCTAGTCTTAGATGATTTACCTGCTGCACAGGGGGAGATGTGTCCAGTAGTAGGCCCTGTCTGTTATATATATTATATATTATATTATATATATATTATATAAATAATGAAAGTGTAGTCCCTATACAAGACTCAAGGAAGACTTTAGAAAGGTAAACTTTGAAGAAGACTGGAATCTAGATTGTCCCTCTAGGCCAGCGGTACTCAACTGGCGGACCGGGGTCCGAATGCGGACCTCGGCGCCAAATTTCTGGACCCCTGACTTGACAGCCCTGCACTTAGTTGCTTCTGTGTTGCCATGCTCAGCGCTGCCCCTTTACAGATTGGCGTTGTAGTTGTTTGTCTCCCTGCCAGTGTCATGACTCCCTGGCACCTAGCATTGCAATATGAAGTACTGCACGGACAGGAAGTGGCATTGCAAGGTATAATCCACCCCCAATGTGCTGATTTCTAACTATCCATCCCCCCTGACAGCGCCCCATGCGGACCTCCGCCTCTCACCAGATGCCTGTAAATGGACCTTTACAAGAAGTGGTTGAGTACCCCTGCTCTAGGCTTTCATGGCTTAATCCCGCGACTTGGTTTACAGGACTAGGGGGTTGATTCAGAGGGATTTTACAGACTGGTTTACACATACAGGTAGTCCTCGACTTACGACCTTGATCCGTTCTTACGCGGCGTCGTAAACCGAATTTCGACGTATGTCGGATCATACGTTCATACAGTACTGTACCATAATAACAGTACAGTACTGCAAACACTTAGCCTATCCAAACACCTATCCTAACACAGTACCCTACATAATTATCAATAAACATAGGTACAGTAAAATATTGTGCAGTATAGTACGTTTAATAATGAAATACTGTACTGTAAGTGCTGTAAGTGCTGTAACAGTAATAAACAGTGTACTGTAATAAACAAAGATACTGTAACAATTCCAAAGAGAGAACAGGCTTACTTATTGGGAGGAAGCTGCAGAAGGTGCTGGAGATACTGGGGCAGGTGAGTCGTAAATAAAGCGTCGTAACCACGAAACGACGTAACTCGAGACCGTCGTAACCCGAGGACTACCTGTACTAACAATGGAAATAGTCTCATATAGCTGTGCAAAGGTTCTGATGTGTGTGATAAAAAGGCTGACCAAGGCTCATATGGGTCGATTCAGTGCCTGGTGAGAAAACTCACTCCTTTCTTAGGAGAGAAAACTGTCATGGACTTTCATTGTCTACCTTGGGGCTGATTCAGAGCCAGTTGAAAATTTACACCTAGCAGACAATGAAAGTCAATGGCAGTTTTCCTAAAAAAGAAGTGAGGATTCTCATCTGGCTCTGAATCCACCCCAAAGTGACACAATTTACAGAAGGACTAAGCGTCTGGATGCAAACATGCAAACTGCAAGTAAGTATGATAGTGTGGCTCAGCAAACCTTCCAGAAAAATTAATCACTTCTTGATTGATCAGGCTAGCTGATTGCTAAGAAAGCCTTGTAAATATATCAATCACAAAACAAACAAGAACACTCCTAGGTGAAGCAGGTACAGTTAGGGACCAACCACTGCCTCCGGAAGCATAAAGCCTGGCTACAAGGAGGAGGCTGGTACCAATAGGGTCCATTCATCTCAATGCCAGTGAAGAAATCCCATTCTCTTTTCCTGGCGGATGAAGGTATAGAGTGGCAGAAATACCAGGGCGCCCGGAAACTCACCTTTTCCCTGATCTAATGGCGCATGCGCAAGCAGCGGCACATCCCCGCCATAGCTTAAGCAGGAAGCGTGTCCGCGCCAGACATTTGTGAATGACCGGCGTGGGAACACTCCCTGTGTTGAGGGTAGCGGTGGCTGCATCCGCCAGCGCGCTCGGATCCGCTGGCTTAGACGAGTTGTTAGACGAAGAGGCATGAGCGGATCTGAATGCGGTGATTGGACAAGAGGCCGCGCACACGCCATAGAACCAGGGGAAGGGTAAGTCAGATCAGACGACCTGGGGGGTGTCACACAGAGGGGCACCCCCAATTGGGATGCCCGGCGGGGAAGGACCAAAACCCAGGACAGTAAAAATCCTGGGTTTTGGTCCACTTTAACACTGTTACATACCTTCCAACTGCCCCTGATTTGGAGGGACTGTCCCTCTTTTGTGTCCATGTCTCCGTGTCCCTCGTTGTTCTTCTCTATCCTCCTTTGAGGTGTACCATGCAGATCTGCATCAATAAATGGTTCGTTCTCCTATTCCAAATGTTTATATTGCTGTAACTGTTACAGCCGATCTCCTATACATCAATTAATGATGGGGCGTGGCTTAATTTAACAAGTGTCCCTCTTTCCAACTTTGAAAAGTTGGAAGGTATGCTGTTAAACTGGTTTCAAGGTTAAATGTGAAACCAATCATGTGACTGGTGTACATGGATTCCATGGTAACACGACGATGTACGATGACTACATAGCCTGGAGTCCGCAGGGGGAGCCTCCGTATGCTTTTGGTTGTGAAGGAGTGAGCATTAAGTTAGAGAAGATGAACGTTGTGACTTATGAAGCCTAGCTCCCATGTTTGTCACTGAACTCATGAAGCATGAGAAGAACATCTGTCCCACCGTTCCATCAGTTGAGTCGGTGACCCATATGTTGGACATGCCGTCTCTATGCCAGCCTGCAAAAGCCTCTGTAGTCTAGACATGGCTGGACCAGCCACCAAGGTCCTTACTCATGGGCGTAGCAAGGTGGGAGCAGGGGGGGGGGGCACTTGCCCTGGGTGCAGCAGGTCAGGGGGGCACCTAAAGGGGGCCTCAGAACAGGTGGGGGATGCCATTTTGAACCTTTGCCCTGGGTGCCAAAAGGCCTAGCTACTCCTTTGTCCTTGCTGATACCAAGCCTGAAAAGCAGCAATTTCTACTAGAATAGAAAGTGCAGATAATTGAAAACAACCTCATTCTCCATAACGCAGGTGATTCAGGGATTTACATGTGCAATGACAGCAGGAGAGTTTTTCTGTGGCTTGGATGTGGACATTTAGGACACTAACTGGGCCAATGGAGCTTTCCAAGATGCCAACCAACACCCACAGTCGGACAGGGAAATCAAGTATTACACAGTGTGAGGAATATGACAACAATATAATATCGCCTCTCCAGCCGGCTCATATCTGGCCAGAAACAAAGGATCTTATTTAAAGTGGACCAGGATTTTGACTATTCTGGGTTTTGGCCCTAGCCCCCGGGGCACCCCGATCGGGAATATCCTGCTGTGTGAAACCCCCCAGGTCGCTGAAACCAACTCACCTCTTCCCGGTCCTACAGCGCATGCGCGGTGGCTCGTCCAATCAGCACACTCGGAGTCACTGATGTCACGTCGTCTAAGCCTTCGTCTAAGACCAAAGGTTCTGAACACGCTGAAGGACGGATCCCCCACTGCCCTCTAACAGGGAGCGGGCTGTGCCTGCCATTCACAAATGCCTGGCGCAGGCACATGCCATGCTAGAGGGAAAGCGGGGATGTGGCCGCAGCGCACGCATGCGCCGTTGGACCGGAAAAGAAGGTAAGTGTATGCGGCAACCTGGGGGGTTTCACACAGCTGGGCATCCCGATTTTGGATGCCCGGGGGAGGGAACTGATCGGCCTTTTAGATTCTCGGACCAATCGCCGTGGGTTTTGGTCCACGTTAAAATACATAGCTTGCGTCCTAAACAGAACGTCTATAACCGGACACACATCAAATCAAAGTATTAGTCCAGACATACCGGGGCCAGTATTCCATAAAGGATTAGGGATACACTTTGCACATTACTCATAAAGTAACCACCTTATTAAAATCTGGAAATCATAACGCACGCTCCTGTCATCCCCGCACACACAGGAGCCGAGTTGAAGAGAACTTGGGTTACCACCAGGATTGTCCCTATATGACCTTTCACTGAAAAGTTATGACACACAGGGGCGTAACTTTAGAAGGTGCGATCGCACCGGGGCACAGGAGGTCATCATTGTTGCGCCTTCACCTTATTTATCATATTTGGCCTCACTTGACATCATTTAGAAAAAGGAAGCAGCATTTGATTCTGCTGTTTCAGTCTTTAGTTGTCTATCTGCAACCAATTGAGTTATGGGATGTGAAATTTAATATTCGCACCAGGGCCCAACACATTTCGTTATGACACTGATTACACATTCATTTTTAGGATTTTTGGCTGGACAAAGAACAAATACGGCCCTGCTCCCCTCACAAAGAGAATGGAGGTTGGGGGCAATAGGGTGAGCAGCGCTGCTTATTGCTGATCTGTGCTCTGAATGGTTTGTCTGCGACATCAGAAACCCACTGCAGTGTTATAAGGAGATTGTGTTGTTTAAAGTGGACCAAAACCAAAACTATGCCAGGTTCTGGTCCTTCCCCCCTGGGTTATCTCGCTCCCTTCGGCTGTGCGTAGCCCTGCACAGCCATTTAGTTGCGGCAGGCGAGACCCCCCCCTCATCCGGTCATTGCCAGGTGATTTGTTCTAATGACCGGATGAGGGGGCACAAATACAGAGTTAAAGTGGACCAACACCCAGGATTTTGACTATCCTGGGTTTTGGTCCACTTCGGCGGGGCACCCCGATCGGGGGTGCCCCGCTGTGTGAAACCCCCCAGAAACCCCAATAAACTCACCTCTCCCCGCTCCCACGTGACTGCCCGGTCCAATCCCCGCCAACGTCCAGGCGGGGAACAGGAACGTCCAAGCGGCTTCCGCCGCCGCCGCCTCCCTCGCGTCACTTTCGGCGCGCGCGCGCCCGTGCCGGCCATTCACAGACGGCCGGCGCGGAGGGGCGCACGCCTAGAGGGGCGCGAGGGAGGCGGCGGCGGCGGAAGATAAGGTAGGTGATTTGGGGTGTTTGGGGGGGTTTCACCCCGCGGGACATCCCGATCTCAGATGTCCCGCGGGGTGGGAGGTGATCGGCCCGGGAATCTTATAGATTTCCGGGCCGATCACCTCTCGGTGTTGGTCCACTTTAACGCGTCTGTATAAGGGGATGAGGAGGCCAGAAGGTTTCTTGTTTACTGTTAAAGCTGAACAAAACCCAGTATTTTGACTATCCCTAGTTTTGTTTCTTGCCCCCCCCCCCCCCCCCCCCTGGGCATCCCTCTGTAAATCTCAGCTCTTTCTGGTCCTACGACGCATGAGCGGGCTTTAGGCAAACCAGAGCCATTTGCCGTGCTTATGTAATTCGGTAAGTGGCTCTGCGCTGCAGAAGGGCAGAGATGTACAGCACAGCAAGCGGCTCTGATTGGATTAGAGCCCGCACATGCACTGTAGGACCTGGAAAGGAGATATATTATGGGCAATTTGGGGGGTTTCACAGTGGGATGCCCCAGGGGAAGGCCAGGGCTGGTGCTAGAATCACCCTGGGTTTTGTTCTGCTTTACATATTCTGTTCAAGGCCAGGCCTTTCTGAATGGCTGGTGTGGACACACCCACAGCTAACGCTGGGGGCAGGGATGCAGCAGGCGGCGCTTCCTTTAGATTTCCATGCCGCACTGCCATCAGAGTGACAAAGGAAATCTGTTTGGAACGAGCGCCACTGATTGGCTGAGCCGGTTGCGCATGCGTTGTCGGAATGAGGAAAAGGTGAGTTTACAGGCGATCCCAGGGGATACACACAGCCAGGCATCCCAAATTGGCTGAGAAGACCAAAACCCTAGAAAGTCAATTAAAATGGACCAAAACTTGGGATTTTCACTATGCAGGGTTTCTGTCTGCCCCCCTGGGGCATCCTGGTTTGGGGTGCTCCACTCCCCGAAACCCTGTCTGGTGCTCCCAATCTACATACCTCACTGGAGTCCCCACAGCGAAGACGCAGCTCTCCTCCAATCAGCTTATTTGGCCATGCATAATGTGGACCAAAACCCACCGTGAGATTCCCAGGCCGATCGATTCCCTCCCCCCGGGGCATCTGATTTTGGCTGTGTGAAACCCCCCAGATCGCCCCATACACTTACCTTGTTTCCTGGGTCCAACGGGGCATGCGCGAGCAGCATCCCCGCGATCCCTCTAGCAGGGCGCGTGCCCACACCAGGAATTTGTGAATGGCTGGCGCAGGCACGCTCCCTGTTAGGGTAGCGGGGGATACGCCCGTCAGCGTGCTCTGAGCGTGCTGATTGGACGAGCGGCCGCACATGCGCCGTAGGACCGGGAAGAGGTGAGTTGGCTTTGATGATCTGGGGGGGGGGGTTGAAACAGCGGGGCATCCCAGATCAGGGGAAAACAAAACAACAAAACCCAGGATAGTCAAAATCCTGGGTTTTGGTCCACTTTAATGTGAAGCGGGAGAAACTGAATGTAATCCTAGCCGAGCCCCTGGATCCCTTGGCTGATGCAAGAGATGCTGCCACCGGCCGAGCATGCTTCATGGCCTCATTGGACAGGCTTACCTCCCAAGTGTCCCTGATTTGGAGGGAGTGTCCCTCTTTAAAGTCCATGTCCCCCTGTCCCTTGTTCTCTTTTGTTCCTCTTTGAGGTGTAACATGCAGATCAGCATCAATAAATGATTCATTCAACTGTTACAGCCCTATTCTATCCGTCCCGCAATGTGGGGGGCGTGGCCTAATTTAACTTTTGTCCCCGTTTCCCACCCTGAAAGTTGGAAAGTATGGGATAGGTAAGAAAAGTGGGCGACAGGCGGGATTTCACGTAGTGGGACATCCCAAACCGCTAGGTGCCGTTTTGGGCCACTGTAAATGCATACTTACCAACTTTTCAGGGTGGGAAAAAGGAACATGTTAAAGCGGTCCTTCACTCTGAATAAAAGCCTATCTTATATGTTTCCCACACCCTGTACATACAGATTGCTCACATTAAAAATCATCCTACCTGCATCTACTGCATGTTATGAGCCTTTCAACATTCAAGATGGCGGCTCTTGAAACATCAGGCAGCCTGCAAACAGGAAGTGTCCTCTGACTGTGCTGCTCTGCATTCTGGGATTGCTGACCTTTTCCTGACCCTAGCTCTGCTCTGTCTGAGCAAAGCACAGCTATAACCCACCCCCCTGTACTTTATCCCACTCTCCTCTCCTCAGTATGTGTGATGCTTCTGAGGCAAGATGGCGGCGCCCATATCCTAAAGTCCTGAACAGAGTTGCAGCCCAGTGGGGGAAAGAATAATTAAAGTAAGTATAAGTAAATGACTAAAAATGTAAAATATATTAATTTTAGATGCTGGGGAATCGTTTTTTAAAGTGGACCAACACCCAGGATTTTGACTATCCTGGGTTTTGGTCCACTTCAGGGGGGCACCCCGATTGGGGGTGCCCCGCTGTGTGAAACCCCCCAAAACTCACCTCACCACGCTCCCACGTAGCCGCGCTGTCCAATCCCCGCCGACGGACAAGCGGGTGACGACGGACAAGACAGCGCGTCCGCCGCCGCCTCCCGCACGTCACTCTGATAAGGGCGCGCGCCCGCGCCGGCCATTCACAAACGGCCGGCGCGGGCACGTCTAGAGGGGCACACGGGAGGCGGCGGGATGAGGTGTTTTTTGGGGGTTTTGGGTGACGGTCGACTTTAAGGGTTTGGGCTTTTCAATAAATCACGTCAAGGTTCGGTTTCAAAGAGGGACAAAAGAGAACAAGGAGGGGCAGGGGGACCTGGGCTCAAAAGAGGGACAGTCCCTTCAAATCAGGGACATTTGGGAGATATGGAAAATGCCCACTCTGCCTTTGGTGAAATAAATACAACAAAGTATATAAAATTACACCTCCCCCCATTTGGGTCACAAAACTGAAGCGTAAGCCTTCCCCGGAAGTAGACTATTGCCCAAGAGTCGCGCTCTCGTGTTATCGCCTTTGCTCAGTGGCGGCTGTGACGCTCTCCTCAACACAAGCCACGCCCACCCACACACAGGTAAGCCGGCTATGCTGTCCTGTTCGTTAGCCCCGCCCTCTCAGCCGCACGCATCCAATGAACTGCCTCTCTCATGGTGATAAATAACTGGCGCATTGCCGGGCCCGCCCTAATGTGTTTCTAGCGGATCCGGCCTGAGGTGGGCGGGGCCAGGCCTGACAGGAACGTGTGCGCCGCCCGCTTAGGAGCGCGCAATGCGCAAGCTCAGTTCCCTGGTAAAGATGGCGGCTGATAAACAGAAGCATCTTGACGGGAGGGTGAAGATCGGCCATTACATCCTGGGGGACACGCTGGGGGTCGGCACTTTCGGCAAAGTGAAGGGTAAGTGCGAGCTAAAGGGTGACCCGGGCGAGCTGAGGTAAATGGAGCTCTATAAGAAGGGTTATGG
The DNA here is from genome assembly GCA_027917425.1 of Gastrophryne carolinensis. NCBI lineage: Eukaryota > Metazoa > Chordata > Amphibia > Anura > Microhylidae > Gastrophryne > Gastrophryne carolinensis. Next base: position 602,716,506 of record CM051234.1, read on the forward strand.
CTGGTTGAGCGGGCCAAAGAGGACCTGTCGTGACCAGCAAATGACCTCTTGGTAAATGTGGAGGCCGGCGGGCTGCCTGGGGGGCCCCTCTTGGTTTCTGACTGGAAAATAATGGGTGGATGGAAAGTGCTGCACACCTGTTTGTGGTCACAGGCTGCCATTGAATTGTAGGCGGAGCTGGCGTCACCTTATACACCTGCTAGGCTTTTTCTGTGTTTTTACAAAGGCAGTTGGAACGTATGTTTTTAAAGTGAGTCAAAATCCTGGGTTTTAGCTATCTTGGCTTTTGGTTCTTTCGCCCGGGGCATCCCCGATTTGCTATGTGAAACCCCCCGATCTCCTAAGGCAACTCACCTCGTCCCGGTCCTACGGCGCATGTGCGGCTGCTCATCCAATCAGCGCGCTGATACCCACATTCCCCGCTACCCTCTAACAGGGAGCATGCGCGGGCACACGCGTGCCGTTGGACTGGGAACGAAGGTAAGTGAATGGGGTGACTTGGGGGAGGGGAGGTTTCACACAGCGAAGCTTCACACAGCGAGGCATCCTGATTTTGGATGCCCCGGGGAGGGGGGGAAATTGATCGGCCCGGGAATCTTAGATTCTGGGCCGATCGATGTGGATTTTGGTCCACTTTAAAGCGAACCAGTCCACCTTATTGCATCCCAGGCTGGGATGCCTCTCTGGTTAAAAAGTCCAGATTCCTAATATCTGGCAGAAGTACTCACCTGGTTTGCATTCCTGTACTCCATGACCCGGCCACACTAACAGCTGTTTATCATAGAGGCTCATGAAAGGCTATTTTTCAACCTTCTATGCTTCTACTTCCTTAAACCGGACCTTCAGAATAATTTAATAAAAAGCCCAAACCTTTAAAAAACGATTCCCCAGCATAAATTAATATATTTTACGTTTTTAGTCTCTTAATTATTTCCCTCACTGGGCTTTAACTCGGTTCAGGACTCTAGGATACGAGCGACGCCATCTTGCCTCCGAAGGATCACATGCTGAGGAGAGCGGGATAAAGTGCAGGGGGTGGGGTTATAGCTGTGCTTTGCTCAGACAGAGCAGAGCTGGGGTCAGGAAAAGGTCCGCAATCCCATAATGCAAAGCGGCCCTCTATGTAACGTTGAACACTTGATCTGTTATGAATGGAACTCATGCATATTTTTTAGTATGTTTAGTGTGGCTGTTCCTTATTAAAGGAGCAGTATCGCAAAATTAAGTAATATTAAAAAGCCATATAAACACGTTGGCTAATGTGGGGAGGTGTCACTTATACACCCGAACTGAATAAAACTCCTGCCAAGCTTGTGGTTTAATTTCCCATGGTAGGAATAAAATCCAGGGGAAACTGATTTAGTCTATCAGGGGTGACAGAGCCTGTCACACCCCTGATGTCTTCCTTTCATCAAAATAAAAAGAACAAGCCTGGCTGGATATCTCTTGATGCCGGTTGTATAAGTGACCTCTCCTGCTGCCATCCAGAACATTTATATGAACTTTTATCATTGGATGGTGCTCCTGTAACTGGCAATTTCTGGCACCATGCACAGTAATGTTTATGGGAAAGTGGGGCAGCTGACGGAGACCCGTATAGAGCAGGGGTGCTCAACCTTTTGACGAGCGCAGGCCACAAATAATTTTTAACCTGGTCGAGGACCATAATTAAAGTGGACCAAACACCCAGGGGGGATCGGCCCGGGAATCTATAAGATTCCCGGATCGATCAGATCCCTCCCCGCGGGGCATCCGAAATCGGGCTGTCCCGCGGGGAGGAACCCCCCAGGAGGCCCACAAACCTTACCTCAGCCCCGGTCCATCGGCGCATGCGCGAGCCTCGTCTCGCGCTTCCCTCTAGCAGGGCGCGCACCCGCGCCGGCCGTTTGTGAATGGCCGGCGCAGGTGCGCTCCCTGTTAGAGGGAAGCGCGAGACGCTGCCTCCAGCGCTCAGAGCCAGCTGAGCTGGTATGCGCGTCCAAGCGGCCTTGGACGCTCATACCACAGCGGCTCTGAGCGCTGTGATTGGCTGGCGCGGTCACGTGGGAGCGTGGTGAGGTGAGTATTTCTGGGCTTTCCGGGGGGTTACAGACAGCGGGGCACCCCCGATCGGGGTGCCCCACCGAAGTGGACCAAAACCCAGGATAGTAAAAATCCTGGGTGATGTTCCACTTTAATAGGTTGAGAATGTATGGAATAGCATAATGAAGGTTTTCTACAACAATTAAGAACCCCGCTGTCTCCACAAACTCCACTTGTATGTCCTTCCACCACACCCCTACACCAATATGCAACAACCCCACAAGCTAGCAATGCACATTCTAAGTGCATTGCTTGCGTGTGGGCCTGTTATTTCTAGCCCTACCCCATCAGTCCCACATCATAACCATGTTCCCATTACTACCCTCATCTAAGCTCCCACCACTAAGCATATACTCCTACCACTATATCATTGATATAAATAAACATTTTTACCAAATTTTTCTGCCAAAGATGTTAGCCAGGGATGGTGTTGTGCAATCACTGTCACTGTATTCCTCGAAGTCACCATTGTCACCTCTGTTTGCCAATGCTCCCCCTCCTATACCACTCCTTGGGCAAGCTCCCATCCTTACTGTGCCCCTATTTAACTTACCCTTTCTTACCATGTAAGATCTATTGATCCCTCCCACTAGTATATAGGTTGCCTTACAGGAACTACAGGCCATTTTGCAATAGACATTGGCTTGTTTCTTAAAGTGCACCTATACTCAGAGGGAGGTATATGTAGTCACCTTCTATCCCCAGCCCAGTGCCGCAAAACAGCCAGTGTTTTTTTTTTTTTTTTATCTGAGCCCAATATTCATAACACACCACAAACTGGACACAGTCGGCCATATTGCTCCCTGGCTGAGCAGCCCCACCCCCAGTGATGATGCAATCAAAGTACACACAGCTTGGCAATGGGAGCACTTCAACCTAACTGCCATTATGTGACAGTTTGGTTGTAACTGAATTAGCATATGGCAGGCCAAAAAAACACAGGCTTTTTTTCGGGCACAGGGCTGGGGATGGTGACCACATAAACTTCCTGGAGCTTTTCTTATGGCACCAGCTTTTGATTGTCACTGGCACATCTGATAACATTGGCACCTCTTATCGTCCTATTTATCATATGGTATTTCTTAAAGCAGGCCTACACCCCAAGGTGAAACCTACAGGGAGTTCTGAGGGGGTAGGAGAGCAGCTTTTCTGGGGGGGGGGGTTGTTTACAGTGGGCCACCACTGGTCCAAAACCTCTGGGGGGTGAGGGTTTAGGTCTGCTTTCAAGTGAAAAGTACCTGAAACCCTGCAAAAAGCTTTTTAATTTTGTTTATCCGAGGGGGAAAAATTGAACATGGCGTTATGCAAGCAGATTTTTCCTTTGATCTCCCTCATACCAGATTTCCCAATCGCATGTCTGCCTCCGAGCCCAAAGACTGTGCACTTCTCATTGCCCCAGATGAGCTTGGTATTGCGCATTATTCATGTCCACTTGGGTGTAGCTGCTCAGGCATAGGCCTCGATTCAATAAGATTTATACTGCTCTGTACTACTGATGGCAGTCTAGAATTTTCACTTTTGTTTCAGCTGTATAAGCCATAGATTGACAATATGTCTTTAAATTCCCCATGCAAGCTTATATAAGAAAGGGTGTGTATATAAGGAAATGGGTGATTCCTTCGTCCAGCAAGTGTTCATTAGGTTGGCTTCAGGCCTCCTAAGACTCCAACTAGGTTCATTGCAATGGACGGAGCCGTGCCAAACCTGCCTTGGCGCCACGCCCCCTCCATTGCAATAAAAGGAGTAGGTGTGTGGCAGGAGTATACAGGTGCTGGATGGAAAGCTGCAGGGGAACTCTGGACCCACAATGAGGAGATGTGGAGGACAAAACCCAGCAGAGGCTGGCCTGGGATTTAATATTCCAGGGCTGGACGCTGGCTTTCCCTTGGGGGCATTCTGTATCCGGATGCCCCGCTGTGTGAAAGACCCCAGGGTGCTGATAAACACTCACCTTTCCCTGGTCCAACGGTTCTGCTTGCTCAAATGATGTGATTTTGGTTGATAATGCGAGCTCTCCCGTCCCTGCCATTGAGATGGGCTGCACATCCACCTCTCCATTCATCCAAATCAGAGCTGGTTGCCGAATTACATCATCACAGCAAGCGGCTCTGATTGGATGCCAGCCTGCGCATGCCCCGTTGGACCGGGGCAGAGGTAAGCAGATCGGGCAATTTGCGAGGGTTTTACACAGCAGGAAGTGTAACAAAACATGGGGAAGTAAACAAACCCAGATTTTGTTCTGCTGTATGCAGAATTTAGTCTGATGTATGAACTAGCCTTTTTGTCAATCCCACAGCAAGTGAACTGCATGCTTCTGTGTCAGGCCTATCTGAATGACCGTTGTGGGTCTACACAGCTGGAGGAAAGTGGCTGTGGGTTGCCATCCTCCTCCATTCCTAGTATTCCTACTCCAGTGCAATGGAATTGGGAAGAGTTATGGCCATTAATCTATGGGGACCCTTGCATCGGTCCCCCTTTTTGGGAAATGCTGTGTTTGATTCGCAATGCGCAGTCCATAGATGTTTATAGGCAGCATCTCTAAAGTGCATGTATTGTGCATTGTGGAGCAAGTGAAGCAAGTTGATTCTTTCCATCTCCCAGGTCGGCTGAGCCATTGATCCTCGCTGATGCTTCATGCATCCAGTGAAACCACCTCTGGGTCCGGCTGCATGGCTCATTCCAGTCTTGCTGCCTCCTCAGATGCCAGGTCCTCATTCTTAGTCTGCCAGGTGTTGCCTGGGTGTGGTACAGGCAGGCTAGTTCTGGCCCACAGGGCTACCAGGGAATCTCCTAAAGGGCCCCTGGTCCCAAGGCCCCTTTGTAGACCTTAATCACCAAAACCTAAAGTATGTAAGCTTATTTGTGCCATCCCAAGTGCATGCAGACAATACAGTTTGGAATAGTTTCTGTGCATGAGCCCTGAATATAAGCCATTGATTCTTGCATCTAAATGTGGTGTGGGCCCCAATGTCCGTTTTCTACTGGTGGGCCCCAGGCATCCCAGTCTGACATTGTGTGCCGGGTAGCTATAGCACAGTTACACAATAGTTGACACAGCTACTGCCTGATAGACCCTGACGGTTCTGGTTTATCTGCTTTAAACTTGACTGCAAGCTGCTGCTTGAGATTCCTGTAGCTGCATAAAAAATGCTATGTGAAAGATTACTGCTGCTTCACAAGTGACCCTGTGTTAAGATCTGTGGCCATGTTTCTGATCCCCCGCCCGCCCTGAATGCTCAGTCGCTCTCAGTGGACGTTTGTATTCCGGTGTTTAGGAACAAGCTGCTTGTAGGATGCCAAAGAAAAGCACTTCCTGCCTTGCTGCATATGCTGGGTACACTTGGCAAACTTGCTAATTGTACTATAGAGTGCAGACAGGCATACACCCACACTTGTGGTTCTCTTAAAGCCCAGAAGGTTCTGTGCAGGTCTGATCTGTAACACTTGATCCGGGATGTAAGACAAATTGTTTAGCTTTTTTGTCACAGGGCAAGATACACAGTGCAGTGGCTTTCTACTATGTGTCACAATGCTGCACTTCCCTGCTGTAGAACTGTAACATGCAGCTTTACCTGCTGGTAATAATCCACTGTAATTCTTTACCTGTAGACAGCAGTAATTATACCAAAGTATATCTTGCCAGGATGAGCAACTGCCCAGCTACTGCTGTCTGTGCCCTGACCTATCAAGCTTTGCTGGTAGACCCCAAATATGTGTTGACTTTCAAAAATGCTGTATAGTCCATATCTGCACTCCTTTCCTCTGCCAGAAGAAGTGATACCACATTTTACAGCTGCAACATTGCTCATGGCAATTGAGGTCATCTATCTTTTTTGTCTTTGATCACCAGAAGTCTAATGTTGGCTGGATACTGGCAGAAATGAATATAATTATTTAAGGTATTGGGCTTGTTGGGCTGCACTGGCCAGTGGGATGGGCCATTGCAGTGTTATTGGAAACGTTTTGGACTTTACTCCCTTTGTGGACCCACCTACCCAGTAATAAGGAACATTATTACTGTTCATGCTTTGCCTAATGTAAAAGTATAGAAATGTTAGTGGTGAACAAAACACCCACCTTTCATTACATTTTGCTGTGTTGTGCGGGGTTGTGTAGTGCTTGGCTACTAGTGTGGTGACTGTAGCTGGACGGATCGTATAATAATAAACACTTTTTCTACATATTAACTATTCCAACAACCATGGTAAATCCTAGAGTCCTCATAGCTTGTTAAAGTGCTGCATCAGACACAGGCAAATGTTACACCATTGCGTGGGGCTACGTTTGGCACTGTCCTAAATGGTTTTCAGTTTTAAAATTAAAGAGGTAATTGGCAGACACCCCACCCTGAAAGTGCACGTGCCCTAATGTGTGGGTGCTGTGGGATGCCTTTATTTCTTCTACCTGGTGAATTTTGTATTTCCTATTAGCAGTTGCGTTTTTAGAATGAATATATATATATATATATTCTATATCTCTCTCAATCTGAGTGGTTCTATGTTTGATGTCTTCTCTCTGTCCTCTAGGTCGCACACAGGGGTATCCACTGCAGGCAAACCCATCCCTCAAGCAGTACAGTTAACCCAGGATCCTAGACCAATAGAATCTTACTGCTTATATCCCTTCTGCAGACACCCACTGTTCTGGGCCTGTTCAATTTGAAGCAGGATCAGAGGAAGCGGGGGAGAGCGAGTGTGAACTCTCTTCCGAGGCCTACCTTATCGAGGATATACAGTTGGATAAGAGCAAGGGGGGTCTGGTTCCTCTGAAGCCTTGCCAGAGGATTTGGCAGGTTTATTAGATGATTTATGATACGTGGGGAATCAAGAGTGAGGATAATCCCATATCCGTCCAGGATACCATCTATAAGAAATGTTTTGGGAAAAGTCCAAAATATATCCCGTCCATTCAGAACTTAAGGATTAGGTCTGAATGGAAGAAACTTGTCGGGTTCATTCAAACGTCTATTTCCTTTTCAGGAACAGGAATTAAAGCAAATGTCAAAAATGATATGCACCGCTTGGTCAGATATCCAGAGCGGCAGATCCAAGTTTGAGGGTATGGGGACAATGCATGATCCAATGGAGGGCAACCTGAAGAGAGCTTGGGATGCTGCATCCTTCGCATTGACATGCACTGGCAGCTGATGGGGTCATCAGAAGTATAGAAACATGGCTCAATAACCTTTAAGCGGACATATCTTATGTTTCCCACACCCTGTATGTACAGATTGCTCACATTAAAGATGATCCTACCTGCATCTACTGCAAGTTATGAACCTTTAAAGTGGACCAACACCCAGGATTTTGACTATCCTGGGTTTTGGTCCACTTCGGTGGGGCACCCCGATCGGGGGTGCCCCGCTGTGTGAAACCCCCCAGAAAGCCCCGAAAACTCACCTCTCCCCGCTCCCACGTGCCAATCCCCGCCGGGGGACAAGCAGAGCGCGTCCGCCGTCGCCTCCCGTGCGTCCCTCTTACAGGGAGCGCGCCCTGCTAGAGGGGACGCGCGGGAGGCGGCGGACGCGCATGCACCGCTGGAACATGGAAAAGGTAGGATTGTGGGCTTCCTGGGGGGTTTCACCCCGCGGGACATCCCGATTTCGTTTGTCCCGCGGGGAGGGATCTGATCGGCCCTGGAATCTTATAGATTCCCGGGCCGATCCCCCCTGGGTGTTGGTCCACTTTAAACATTCAAGATGGCTGTTCATGGAGCTTCAGGCAGCCTGCAAACAGGAAGGGTCTTCTGACTGTGTCACTCTGCATTCTGGGATTGTTGTCCTTTCCATGACCCCAGCTCTTCTGTCTGTGCAAAGCACAACTATAACCCCGCCCCCTGCACTTTATCCTGCTCTCCTCAGTATGTGATGCTTCTGAGACAAGATGGCGGCACCCGTATCCTAGAGTTGCAGCGCGGTGATGGAAAGAATACGTAAGTGACTAAAAACCTAAACCATATTCATTTTAGATGCTGGGGGATAGTTTAAGGGTTTGGGATTTTCATTAAATGATGCTGAAGGTCCAGCTTAAGGGTTATTTGGAGAATGACATTTCGAAGGAGAGTAATCTTGAGACCATGACTAGTCTTTTTAGAGCAGTTTCCTTCTTGGCTAATGCCTCAGAGGAGACCATCCAAGCCACAGCTAAGATTGCTTTATTAACCTGCGCCAGAAGGGCACTTTGGCTTAAAACTTGGTCAGGCGACCTGGTTTCCAAAGTTGTGTGGCATTCCATTTCATGGTAATCTACTGGAGAAGATTTTTAATACTATTCTGACTCGTTCTAGTGAAGCAGGTAAGAAACTTCCATAAGGCAGTTTGAGCAGAAGAATAGATGGTACAAGGCCTCAGCGAAAGGGTAGTCTGCTCTGCAAACTCCCAGAGGGCCCTTAGTCTCCCAAAGTCAGTTTGTGATAGACATTGGAAAGGGGATACCGGTTTCTAGTTGTGCACATTATGCATGGGGGAGATCATGCAAAAAGCTAGCCCTGCCTCTGGCTGGGATTAACCCACTCGTTGCTACTAGCCGTGCCCTGGAATGAAAGGGGATGAGAAAATAAATTTACAGGTGAGTATCACAAATTTCCCTTTTCCCTGCTTGATTTATGGATGTGTAAAGAAAATAAACCATTTACGGTAATTACCCCCCCTGTGTGTCTCTGTGCCGAAGATCCAGAGGTGCTACTATATTGTGTATGTATGTGTATTGTAGACATGTCACTGGAGAAGTGGTCGAGGGGGTGTACATTTCACCTAGGTTACTACGCTGGGTGAGATGGTAAGTCCAGGATTGATTTGTTTCCCAGCAGTGGTATGCTGCTGAGGTGTTGTTCAATTTTGCCGGGCCTGGATTTATATGGAATGGCAGGTAGGTTTGGTAGAGGGACCTGTCATTCCACACCCCTCCGATCCGGTTTGGGTTTTGGATCAGGTGAGCTCTGATCCTGATTAGCCTGGGAGGTAAAAGCCCTGCAGAGACTGCAGGCTATTGCTCTGAGCCAGAAATGAACAGCCTGAGTGTGTGTGAAGGAAGCTGCGAACGCAGCCATTGCTGGAGCTAAAACTCACCCTGCGATATCCAGGCTAACGCTGCGTTATGAAACTGCCAGATAGGTGAGAAGAACCTGTTAAGTAAGCGCCCAGACGGGCTAGGTCTTTATTTTGTTTGTACACAAATGAAGCACGCTGCTGCTGTATGTTTTGTTACTGGACTGTTTATGCCATGAATAAACGTCAAGACCTGCTTTTATAACACCTAAGTCTGCCGTGAACTGTGTCCAAACACACCATCCCCCGGGAAGATCCCTACAATTGGTGGAGGATGCGGGCATTACGGTTGCTAGGGGCAACGGTGTGGACAGACTTAGCTACAGCTGCTTATGTCTTGGGTGAAAGCTGCAACTACACTCCAAGAACAGGCGGGCAACATGGAGGAGATGCTGAAGCAGTTTATGCAAGTAAGTTTGCAACAACAACAGGCTCAGATAGAGGCCAATAGACGACATGAACAGGCTCAGATAGAGGCTAATGGACGACATGAACAGGCTCAGATAGAGGCTAATAGACGACATGAACAACTTATTGAATACCTGATAGCAAAACAGGAGGCGCCTGTGGTTGCTAACCCCCAAACAGTGGTGCGAGCCGCTCCAGAGACTTTTGATGTGAGAAGAGCTGTGCAGCGAGCGCTGCAAAAGATGACTGCTGAGGACGATGTTGAGGCCTTCCTAACTGGGTTTGAGCGTGCGGCTGAGCGAGAGAAGTTACCCGTCGCTGAGTGGGCAGAGGTAATTGCGCCCTATTTAACAGGGGAACCTCAAAAGGCCTACTATGACCTCAGTGAGCAAGAGGTTAAGGACTATACTCGGCTAAAAGCGGAGATACTTGCCCGGCTAGGCGTTACTACTGCGGTCCGTGCCAGGAGGGTACGCAACTGGAGCTACAGTTTGGACAAATCGGCGAGGTCCCAGATGTATGACCTGATCCATTTGGCGAGAAAGTGGTTGGAACCAGACACTTCTACTCCTGCACAGATCCTAGAGAGGGTTGTGATGGATCGCTACCTCCGAGCACTTCCTGCTGACCTGCAACGCTGGGTGGGACAAGGTGACCCTAAGAATGCAAACGAACTTGTCAGCCTTGTGGAGAGGTTCCAAGCGACTGAGGACTACCTCCGTGATGTTTCTACAGCATCTTCACCTCCCCGGAGTGCCAGATCTGTGCCATCAGCTGGTAAGAGACTTCCATCTATTGGGGGAGTGTGGAGGGGTGCTGAGGGAGGAAAAAGGGCTCAAGTGGTGTCTCAGGGGCAAAAGACTGGGGATGGTCCCGGGTGGCTAAGTGGCCCTAAAAAGGACTCCTTGCCAAGGAGACCAGGCCCTATCCGGTGCTGGAGATGCCATGAGACGGGACACGTGTCTGCCCATTGCCCTCTTACCACTGAGCCCATGGAATGTGAGGCTAATCGGCGTCAGTCGCTATTTGCGGAACCATCTTGTGTTGCAGTTCCTGGACTAGAGACTGAACCGCAAATCTGCAACGTTACAATTAATGATTTTCCTGTTAAGGCGTTGCTGGACTCAGGAAGCCTCGTAACCTTGGTGCATGCCAGCCTGGTGGCTGGGGACTTTGAGTGTAAAAAGCATATGAGTGTTGTTTGTATACATGGGGATACAAAAGTGTACCCTATAGTGCTGGCTGAAGTCGGGACTGAACAAGGCACCGTACAATATGAAGTGGGTGTGGTTAAAAACCTCATGCATAACGTAATATTGGGGCGCGATTTTCCATTATTCTGGGCTCTCTGGGGAAAAAGAAAATCCCCCGAAAGGAGTGAGGATACTCCTAAGGTTGTTGCATTACCCCCTCTAAGTGTTAAAAGTGTGCAGGATGAAAATGATTGTTTTCCTTTGCAGGTCCTGGCTGGAGAGGAGGAGGCTCCTCCCACTGAGCAAAATATACCAGACTTAGAGGTGTCTAGGGATAATTTTGGGACTGCACAGTTACAGGACCCCACTCTCAAAAATGCGAGACAGCAGGTTTCTGTCATGAATGGGGTACCTCAGGAACCAGATGCTGAGAAAAGATTTCCACATTTTTCTGTGACTAATGATCTTTTCTATAGAGTCACTAAGATTAAGGATGAGATTGTGGAACAGCTTCTGGTGCCTAAGCCGTACCGGCGTCAGGTGCTGGACATGGCACATAACCATGTTCTTGGGGGACACTTGGGGACTGACAAAACGCAGGAGAGGGTTCTCCAGAGGTTCTACTGGCCGGCGATATATAGTGATATTAAAAAGCACTGCGAGTCGTGCCCCACATGTCAGCTTAGTGCCCCAGTGTCACATTTTCGCAGTCCTTTGGTTTCGCTCCCTATTATAGAGGTGCCTTTTGAGCGTATAGCCATGGATTTAGTGGGTCCCATTGTAAAATCCGCTAGAGGACACCAATATATTCTGGTGGTCATGGATTATGCGACCCGCTATCCTGAAGCTGTGCCCTTAAGAAACACCGCATCTAAAACAATTGCACGTGAGTTGTTTTATATGTTCTCTAGGACTGGAATCCCCAAAGAAATCCTAACTGACCAAGGTACACCCTTTATGTCAAAGGTGATGAAGGAGTTATGCAAACTATTTAAAATCTCACCCATCCGTACCTCTGTATACCACCCCCAGACGGACGGATTGGTGGAGAGATTTAACAAAACTTTGAAACATATGCTGAAAAAAGTGGTGGAAAAAGATGGCCGTGACTGGGATCATTTGTTACCCTACCTCATGTTTGCTATTAGGGAAGTGCCCCAAGCGTCCACAGGGTTCTCACCATTCGAGTTGGTCTATGGTCGTCACCCTAGGGGTCTACTGGACATTGCAAAAGAGACATGGGAGAGCGAGTCCACCCCATACAAGAGCGTTATTGAGCATGTAGCACAAATGCAGGACCGTATAGCCGCTGTAATGCCCCTAGTAAGGGAACACCTCCAGAGGGCGCAAGAGGCCCAAAGTAGAATTTACAACCGGTCTGCAAGAATCAGGACATTTAACCCAGGCGATAGGGTCCTTATACTAGTTCCCACTGTTGAGAGTAAATTCCTGGCGAAGTGGCAAGGTCCTTATGAAATTGTGGAAAAGGTCAGTGAGGTGAACTACAAGGTACACCAACCAGGTAGAAGGAAGCCTTTCCAAGTTTACCACGTAAACTTGATTAAGCCCTGGAAAGACAGGGAATCCTTGGGGGCGACAAATACTGTTAGTAATTTGCCACAACCAATCCCTCCAGTCAAGGTTGGTGATACCCTATCAGTGTCACAGAAACAGGAGGTTCAGGAATTTTTACAGAAAAACAAAGACAAGTTTTCTGACCTCCCAGGGCGTACACACCTCATCTGTCATCACATTGAAACTGAGCCTAGAAGCAGAGTAAACCTCAAGCCCTATAGGATCCCAGAAGCCCGTAGGGAAGCCGTATCTGCCGAGGTAAAACGTATGCTTGATCTGGGAGTAATTGAGGTGTCACAGAGTGAATGGTCCAGCCCGATTGTATTAATCCCAAAGCCTAATGGAACTTGGAGGTTCTGTAACGATTTCAGAAAGTTGAATGAGATCTCAAAATTTGATGCCTATCCTATGCCCAGGGTAGATGAGTTGATTGAGAAGTTGGGTAATGCCAGGTACATAACCACCCTCGATCTCACAAAGGGCTATTGGCAGATTCCACTTACTAATGAGGCTAAAGAGAAAACTGCATTCTCCACCCCTGATGGGCTATTCCAGTATGTAGTGATGCCGTTCGGGTTACATGGAGCACCTGCGACTTTCCAGAGGTTGATGGACTTGATTTTGCGACCACATCGTGATTACTCAGCTGCCTACCTCGATGATGTGGTCATTTTTAGCCCTGATTGGGAAAGTCACCTCTGTAAGGTACAGGCTGTATTGGATACCATAAGTGATGCGGGGTTGACCATAAATGCCGAGAAGTGTGCAATAGCCCTAGAAGAGGCCAAGTATCTGGGCTACATTATTGGAAGAGGGTTGATTAAGCCACAGCTAAATAAAGTGGAGGCAATACAGAATTGGCCAAAACCCCTGACAAAGAAACAGGTCAGAGCTTTCCTTGGTATTACGGGCTATTACCGTAGATTTGTGCCGAACTTTGCCTCAGTTGCTGCTCCCCTAACTGACTTGACCAAGGGCGGAAAGAGAGCCATGATCACGTGGACTCCAGAGGCCGAGAAGGCTTTCCAAAGCCTTAAATCTGCCTTGTGCCAACAACCTGTGTTAGTTACCCCCGATTTCAGGCGAGAATTTCTGGTCCAGACAGATGCTTCTAACACAGGCTTAGGTGCAGTACTCTCACAAGTAGTAAATGGTGAGGAGCATCCGGTGATGTACTTGAGTAGAAAGCTAACCCCGGCCGAAAAAAATTATGCCATTGTGGAGCGAGAATGTTTGGCAGTGAAGTGGGCCCTCGAATCCCTAAAATATTACTTGCTAGGCAGGAAATTCAAGTTAGTGACAGACCATGCCCCCCTAACATGGATGAAGTTAAACAAGGAGAGAAACGCAAGAGTGACTAGATGGTTTCTGTCCCTACAAAACTTTAATTTCACTGTGGAACACAGGCCAGGGAAATTACAGGCAAATGCTGACGCATTGTCGAGGGTACATTGTCTGTGGGGACAAAATGCTCAGCCCTCCGGTCTGAAGAAGAGGGGGGGGATATCCAATTGTAGGGATCTTCCCGGGGGATGGTGTGTTTGGACACAGTTCACGGCAGACTTAGGTGTTATAAAAGCAGGTCTTGACGTTTATTCATGGCATAAACAGTCCAGTAACAAAACATACAGCAGCAGCGTGCTTCATTTGTGTACAAACAAAATAAAGACCTAGCCCGTCTGGGCGCTTACTTAACAGGTTCTTCTCACCTATCTAGCAGTTTCATAACGCAGCGTTAGCCTGGATATCGCAGGGTGAGTTTTAGCTCCAGCAATGGCTGCGTTCGCAGCTTCCTTCACACACACTCAGGCTGTTCATTTCTGGCTCAGAGCAATAGCCTGCAGTCTCTGCAGGGCTTTTACCTCCCAGGCTAATCAGGATCAGAGCTCACCTGATCCAAAACCCAAACCGGATCGGAGGGGTGTGGAATGACAGGTCCCTCTACCAAACCTACCTGCCATTCCATATAAATCCAGGCCCGGCAAAATTGAACAACACCTCAGCAGCATACCACTGCTGGGAAACAAATCAATCCTGGACTTACCATCTCACCCAGCGTAGTAACCTAGGTGAAATGTACACCCCCTCGACCACTTCTCCAGTGACATGTCTACAGTATATAATATGTTTGACTCCCTCAGACCACCAGCTGTAAGATTGCTCCATTCTTATTGATCCCTTCAGGCCCGTGTTTGACATTTTCCGTTCCTGATCTTCTCTACACCGTGTCCTCTGAGTTGAAAGTTCGATTTCCTAAGCACTTGTCTGCCGTATTAAAGCTGAGCATGTGCTGCCAGTTTTTGTGCTTCTCGTATACTTATTGTGCTGTTTAATGTACCTGTATGGTGACACAACAAGCCTGGGGAAATCCCAGCAATCCTGATTGAATTATTCTAATAGCCAAGTCTGGCTGAGTCTACTTATCTGTATTTTAAAATATTTTTTATTTCCGTTGGCTGAGGCTCGGTGACTAGAGCCTCAGTGTCAGAATCATGCCCCTGCTATCTTTCATTGACCCTGCCACACCCTCTCAGTTTATTATAATGGGGAGTGTATATAAAGATGCAAAAGAATGGCACAAACATTTTCAAATGTTATACTGCAGTGTGCAGCAGGCTTTAATAGTCAATTCACTATTGATATTGCACAAAGTTCCTATCACACATTGTATCGCAGTGGTGGTCTGCACTCACACGATCCCTTCAAAGAGACGTTTGGGTAATGAAGGATCATTTTATATTCAAATGGTTCATGGAAGCAAGAAAGCGCACGTAAAGGGTCACTTACCGTCATGGAGTGCAAGCACCTGGGAAGCACCTAAAGAGATTGTGGTGCATTAGAAGCAAAGCACCTCCCCTCGCTCCTTACTGTCGGTTATTGTTCACCAGAGGTAGTCGGTCATTAAAGTCATTCTACAGGCAATACAAAAAAGTTATTCTCCCCTTTAATTTGGGATTTTGCTTATAGTCCAGTGCTCACACTTACCAGATCGCCACGCAGCCACCGCGATCGTCCAGTTGATTGCTCACGTTACATGCCTAATGCACTGCCCCATGCTGTTGGTCACCGGCAGTATGGCACACCCCCTCTAATGGGTGGGACATGTCCTAGTTTCTGTGAAGATGGTGGTCCATCAGGTGTTGAATGGACGCAAGCTTTTTGATGGAGGCGGCGCAGAACAGCAATCAGGTGTCCTTGTATCTCTGCACCAGACAGTTGCCTGCAGGGGTTTATAGGTGACTAAAGTGTTTTGTTTTTCCCTGTCTGCACTATGTCTTTAATTGGAAACTCGCTTTCCGGCCCTCCATAAAAGAAAGGGAACAGTATTCGGAGATGGCAGGCCTAGGCCTCCAATCCAGAGATCAGATGAGTTGCTAAGTTTTGGATGGTCAATCACTTTAAATATTATGTTGGAGCAACCACTGGCCTGTCTTTAAAAGGGAAAATGTCCAAATAGGAGTCGGAACAAACCACTGGGAGAACCTACTTTCAGTGGTATATTCTACATGCCTGGTAGTGTTATCCATCTTTAGTGTTGGGGGTATGAGTCTAAAATCTTCGTTAATAAGGAGCCTTCTCATGGGCCCCGCATATGCAAACTGGGGACTTGCTGTTAAAGCATTGATGCTACCACCCAAGGAATGTGGCTTGCTGGAACGGGTGAGTATAAATGTATTTAACCTGCTGTATTGGTTTGTGTGATTTATTTGGGTGTTTTTTTTTTCTTTGCTAATCCATCTTCTTTCTTTGCAGTTGGTAAACATGAGCTCACTGGCCACAAAGTTGCTGTAAAGATCCTTAACAGACAGAAGATCCGCAGCCTGGACGTGGTGGGGAAGATTAAGAGGGAAATTCAGAACCTTAAGCTTTTTAGACACCCTCATATCATTAAGCTGTGAGTATAAAGCGTTTCATCCTAGCTATGTTAGTTATGGCTCTTGGAGGCAGCTTCATATGATTACTCCTTTCCCTATATCGGCTCTGCAGAACATTGCACCACCATGTTTTGTCACTTTACACTGGCAGTTGTGGATCTGTTGCAGTGTCGTTACGAATGTTCATCCGTTCACGCCGTTGTCTGTATGTAGTAGTGCAGTGGTCCTCAACCCTGTCCTCAAGGCCCACCAACATGTCATGTTTTTTGGATCTCCAAATAGCCAGCTCTATTGCTCTGCAGCTTCACTAATTACTCCACCTGTGCATCTTTGTGGGGATCTGCAAAACCTGGCCTGTTGGTGGGCCTTGAGGACAGGGTTGGGGACTACTGCAGTAGTGAACTGAGGCAACGGGACTCGATAGCGATATAAGACTGTAAGTCCTGTTGCCTTGACTTGCATATGGTACATATGACACATATCTATAGTAATTCAATTCAGGTTTCTGTATGGGCTCTTGCTCAAAAGCAACCCCGTAGGATCTGTATAAAGGGCTACCCCTAAATAATTAAAATTGGGTGAGCTTACAACCAGCCACATGCAAGGGGAGAATCTGCATGTAGTAGCACCAATTGGGGTTATTGCCTAGTGGTAAGGAAACAGCTTGTGACTAGAGAGGGTTCCAGGTTCAGTTCTGGGATGGGACATGACTGAAGTGCTCTTGAGCAAGTCGCCTAATAACCCAAATGTTACCCGGGCACTGTGGGATCACCGATGAGGTAATATACTCAATGGTTATGCTCCTTTTTAACTGGGGCCAAAACACTTTGTACCCAGTCCTGGAGTCCAAAATACTCCATGTCAGGGTGAAACTTACTGGTTTGCGTTATGCTTTCCTTGATCCAGTGATCCCATAGTGCATGTGTGGGGCAGCGGCATCCTCTGAGCCTCTGCCGGGCTAATTTGAATGGCGGCAATAGAATTTTGTTATAAAGGGCACCGGGCATGTGCCATGGGAGGGGAGATGGAGGCAAGTTGCTAGGTGAACCAGGTCTTTCACAAATGGGCCATCCCGAATCAGAAGGGATGAGCCCAGAATTTGGTTCACTTTAAAGCAGACCAAAACGGGTCCTAGAGTTTTAAATTCTCGGTTTGACTGAGCCCACTCCCCCCCCTGCACTTCAACAATCACCTAGTCCTGGGATCCCAAATTGTTCTTCCCCCTAAAAGTTGGGTAAAAATAATTCTTTGACTTTTGGTCTGCTTTATAACAATTGTAATTGTACCTGCATGTTACAGCCAACAGATTACCTTTACTCACATTTTCTCAAAACATCCTTCGGGCAGCATACGCCTGAGACCTCCGGGCTCCTCCCCTCAACTGGAACACATGACCACCGGCATAAAGTCTTGACTCCTCCCTGCCTTCACCAGTTTCCGTGTTCCTCCAGAGGAAGGAACATGACCACTGGCTCCTGGACCGTTGGGTTCAGGTAAGTATTTTCCGGTACTATGGGCCTAGGCAGGAGGTTCATTTCCCGATCCTGAAGACTTCTACTTATGTCTGGGGCCCGGGATACCCTAAGAGATTTTTGGCCAAAGTCTCTTTCTTTGTATATTTGATTTTTTTTTACAAAGGGGGGTAAGTAAAAGATTCCCTCTAAATGAGGATGATTTTGGAATTGAGACCAGGGCTGCCGGACCCTATATATATATATATGTATGTATGTATGTATGTATGTATGTATGTATGTATGTATGTATGTATGTATGTATGTATATGTATGTATATGTATGTATATGTATATATGTATGTATATGTATATATGTGTATATATATGTGTATATATATGTGTATATATATGTGTATATATATGTATATATATGTATATATATGTGTATATATATGTGTATATATATGTGTATATATATGTATATATATATGTATATATATGTGTATATATATGTATATATATGTGTATATATATGTATATATATGTGTATATATATGTATATATATGTATATATTAAAAAAAAAAAAAAAATATATCTTTTTTTGGTGTACTGTAACTTTAAATCTTGGCGAGGAAGTGACGTCAGTGCACTTCCTCCGCATCGTACCTCTCTGCCGTGCGATTCCCAGCTCCGGCGGCGGCGAGTGTGGGCGACTGCTGCTGCTGAGGACGGTTCCTCACAGCGATGCAGTGTTCGGCGGGCGGCAGTTCCGGCGGCGACCGCGGCGGCGGCTGCTCCCAGTGGTGGCCCGGCGGCGGCTGCTCCCAGTGGCGGCCCGGCGGCGGTGGATGCTCCCGGTCCGGCGGCTGTAGCGGAGGCCAGGAATATAAGGTACACACGCGGGTTTCTATGTCTTTTTTTATATAAAGTATCTTAACCCGGATATTATTGGGTCTCTTCCGCCCTAGGCGCTGATGTCATATTCCAGCGCCTAGGTTAATTCCTGCTTATTCCAGAGACACGTGTTTTGCTCTTAAAGGTACAACACACTGTTTCTCTGGACTTGTATTATTTGGCCTCCCCTTCAGCATTTATTATGAAGGGTTAATGGGGAATATGGGCAATCAGTTCCTACCCTATTTATATGGGTTTAGCATACTGTTGCTTCAGTGCCTCTATCCAGAACTATGGCAGAACAAGGCCTGGACGGTTTTTTGGACGCTATGGGAGATTTTACCACTGATATTTCTTATGGAGAGCAAGAATCTTCCAGCATACCGCCGTCTGCCGATTCTGGTGGGAGGAGGCCCGGCTCTGCTCTGGTAAGTCTTTTATTTCCCCTTATAATTATACTTTTATTTTATCAAGGGCATACTGAATCCCATTCTTTTTTGTTTTGTCTTTTAGTCTAAGACCCCGGACAAAACTTCCAAGAATCTATCTAAATCCTCTTCTTCAGGATCCAAATCCAGTAAAAAGAGTCGTAGATGCCCGTTATGTGATGTGAAACTTCAAGATAATTATACTAAGCCCCTTTGTCAAATCTGCACTAACAAGGTGGTAAATAAAGAGCATAATGAGGACCTGATGAAGATGATGAGGGAGCTTAAAGACCAAATTTCATTTTCTTCTATGGCTCAAAGGGCTCCAGAGTGTACTAATTACCAGAGTATGCCTCCCCAACTATCTTCCTTTGATACGCCTTTTTATCCAGGTCCTTTGCCTAATACTCCGTTCTTCTGCCCTCAGGAGTCATTTACTCCCGATGAGGATGCAGAAGAGGGGGAGATTTCCTCTCAGGAGGAAGAGGATCAGGCCTCTGGTTCTGCGGATGTTAGGACAAAATTCCTTTTTCCCCCTGGAGAATTACCCTTCCTCTTACACATGATTTATTTGTCTATGGGTATAGAGGAAAAGGTTTCAGGACCTAAGTCTACCCAAGATAAATTTTATCAGGATTTAGCCCCAGAATCGGCCTATACATTTCCATTTCATGACTACCTTAAGGACATGATTTTGGATCAATGGAAAGATCCATCAAAGAAGGCATTTACCTCACGGGGTTTTAAACGTAGATACCCTTTTTCAGAAGAGGATTCTCATCTTTGGGAGAAGTGTCCCAAATTGGATGCGCCTTTTGCCAAGATTTCTAAGGGAGCTGGTTTAGCTTTTGAAGATTTTGGGGTTCTTAATGATCCCCTAGATAAGAGAATGGAATCTCTCCTTAAGAAGGACTGGCAGGTGCAATCTAATGTTCTGAGAACAAATTTGGCGTCCAATTGTGTTATCAGAAATTTGGGGTTCTGGCTACAGCAGCTTAAAGATTCCCTACAGGAGAAAACTAATTTAGAGAAAATACTTAAGGCTTTGCCTATTCTTTTTTCTGCTACAGCCTTTGTTACAGACGCCATGGCTGAATCGATCAGATTTTCTGCACAGAGTTTAGCTGTGACCAATTCCATACGCAGGACTCTTTGGTTAAAGACCTGGTCTGGAGATATTGGTTCAAAAATGAGGCTTTGCGCATTGCCCTTCAAGGGCGAATATCTGTTTGGGTCAGATCTTGGCAAAGTATTGGACTTCACAGCAGACAGGAATAAGGGTTTCCCTACTTTTCCCAAGTCTTCATTTGATCGTATGTTTTTTCCTAGGACCTACTTTAGAAGGCCCTTTCCTAATAGGGGAACATCTAAGAAATCCAGAGCAGCTTCTTCCTCTGTCCCTAGTTCCAGAAGGGGAAAATTTAAAGGTTCCACCTTCCTGGGGACCTATCAGGCTAAACCCAGAAAGCAATGACGCCAATGTTGGAATTGGCGCCAGGCTTATGAGGTATTGCACGGTCTGGCGAGAAATGTTGGTGAGCCCCTTTATCCTAACGGGTATTACGGAAGGATTCCATATAGACTTTTCCCGGAATCCCCCTTCAAGATTTTTGATTTCCCCTCTTTCATGTGGAAGGGAGGAAAGAGAGGCAATGTTTTTGAGTCTAGCAGACATGGAATCAAGGGGGGTTATTGTACCAGTGCCTCTACATCTACAGAGGACAGGGTTCTACTCCCCCATTTTTCTTGTCAAGAAAAATTCAGGAGGTTTCAGGTTCATTCTGAACCTAAAGAGTCTAAATTTGCTTGTTCAATACAAACATTTCAGAATGGAGACAATATTTTCAGTAAGGGGTATGCTCCCCAAGAGCGCTTACTTGGCCTCGATAGATTTAAAGGATGCTTATTGGCATGTCCCAATGAGTCCTCTGGCTCAATCCTTTATGAGATTTGCAATAAAGGACGGAGACCAGATCTTACATTTCCAATTTGTTTGTCTTCCTTTCGGCCTAGCATCGGCTCCGAGGATATTTACCAAGGTTCTCGCAGAACCTTTGGCGATCTTAAGGCGACAGGGGATCTCAGTAATCGCATATTTGGACGATCTTCTTTTGTTCGCCCAATCAAGAGACAGGTTATTGAAAAACATTCAGTTGACTTTACACCTTTTATCTCATGCAGGTTGGATTGTCAATCTCGACAAATCCTCTCTGGTGCCCTCGCAAGTCATGACTTACCTAGGATTCGAGATCAATTCGATCCGACAGGTCATTATTCTTCCTCATCACAAGGTGACGGTCCTGCAAGATGCTGTCTGGACATTATGTTCAGAACAAATTCCATCAATAAGACAGGCTATGAGGACTCTCGGATTGTTAACCTCTTCCTTCCCAGCGGTGAGATGGGGGCAGCTACATTCCAGAATTCTCCAAGATTTGATCTTAAAGAATTGGGACGGCTCCCAGCTAACTCTGGATCATCAACTGCCGATCACAGAGGACGTGAGGGGTTCACTGGCCTGGTGGTTAAAAGCAGATCGTTTCAGAGAAGGTCTACTTTGGCAGGACCCCAAAGAAATAGTGGTGACAACGGATGCCTCAGCCTGGGGCTGGGGAGCTCATTGCAACGCAAGAACAGTCCAAGGGAAATGGTCGAAGGGCGTGAGCCAATCCTCATCCAATCTCAGAGAATTGTTAGCCATAAGGGAATCCTTACTGGCCCTGAAATCGCTGGTACATCTAAAACATGTACAGATCAGAACAGACAATTCGACGGCGGTGGCTTACATAAATCACCAAGGAGGAACAAGATCCTCAAGATTAAGGACAGTAGCAATGGAGATTCTGTTTTGGGCGGAAGTCAATTTAAAGTCTCTTTCAGCAATACACCTAAAGGGGACTCTGAATCATCTAGCAGATTTCCTAAGCCGGTCACAGATAAGGGAATCAGAATGGTCCCTGAATCCGGAAGTATTTCAAACAATTTGCAAAATGAGAGGTGTTCCAGAAATAGACCTATTTGCATCAGCAAAAATCACAAGGTCAGCAGCTTCTTCTCTCTGAACCCGAGAGATCGATCATTGGGGGTGGACGCTCTGTCTCAGGTCTGGCACTTCAATCTGGCGTATGCTTTTCCCCCAGTGCGTCTGTTACCATTGGTGTTGAAGAAACTAGTCAAAGAACCAACTACTGTTCTGTTGATAGCACCATGGTGGCCAAAGAGACCTTGGTTTTCAACGCTAGTAGAGCTGTCAATACAGGATCCCTGGGAAATCCCGATATCTCCTTTTCTTCTTTCACAAGGTCCAGTCATCTGCCCGAATCCGCAATGGTGGAGATTGACACTATGGACCCTGAGGTCACCTTGCTGCAAAGGAAGGGATTTTCAGACCCGGTGATTAATACGCTGCTCGCAAGTAGGAAGCTGGTTACCAGAAAGATTTACCTTAAAGTTTGGAAAACTTTTAAGTCCTGGAAGTTGGAGAATGGTAGAACATCATCCAAAACGCCAGTTATTTTGGATTTTCTCCAAAATGGTGTCAACATGGGCCTTAGCGTTAATACGCTTAAAGTTCAATTAGCGGCCTTATCAGTCTTTTTGGATAAGAAGCTTTCTTCTATTTCTATAATTAAAAGATTTCTT
Source organism: Gastrophryne carolinensis (assembly GCA_027917425.1). Taxonomy (NCBI): domain Eukaryota; kingdom Metazoa; phylum Chordata; class Amphibia; order Anura; family Microhylidae; genus Gastrophryne; species Gastrophryne carolinensis. The sequence goes on from CM051234.1 coordinate 602,739,103, forward strand.
CTAGCTGTCAAACGAGCAAAACCAATCACTTGCAAGGTTGTTCCACAATGGGATTTGGCGAAGGTTTTATCCATGTTAAGTTCTCCACCCTTTCATCCGAACAAGAACCTTGACATCAAGCTACTAACTTGGAAAGTGTTATTTTTAGTAGCCATTACCTCAGCTCGAAGGATCAGCGACATTCAAGCATTATCATGCAGACATCCTTTTCTCCAAGTCTTTCCTGATCGTGTCATTTTAAGGGTAGATCCTTGTTATCTACCGAAGGTGGCCTCAGATTTTCATCGCTCTCAGGAAATTATTATTCCATCCATCTCAGAAGATGAGCCACAACTGATGCCATTGGATGTCAGGTCCCTTCTACTACGATATCTTCAGGAAACTAAAGATTTCAGGAAGGATGACAGTTTGTTTATTTCCTTCTCGGGTTATAGAAAAGGCTTGAAGGTTTCCAAGATCACGCTTGCAAGATGGATGAAGAATACTATAAAGATGGCCTATAATGATGTTAACTCGCCTTGCGGTGTTACAGCCCACTCGACAAGAAGTATTTCCACATCTTGGGCAGAGCAAGCTGGGGTCTCTATAGATCAGATCTGCAAAGCGGCTACCTGGACGTCAGCTAAGACCTTTGCAAGACATTATCGTTTGGATCTTCTTTCCCAGAAGGATCTTTCCTTTGGCCGAAGTGTTCTTCGCGCTGTACTTCCCACCCTATGAGGTAGTCCTCGCCTATCTCTCAGGCGTATGCTGCCCGAAGGATGTTTTGAGAAAAACCAAGTTAGTTACCTGGTAACTTTTTTCTAAACATCCGTAAGGGCAGCATACGCCGATCCCTCCCTAGTATATATATTTGAGGGGTATTGTTGGGGTGTGTTATGTTGTGGAGTCGTAGGTCTTGTCTCCTCTTTTCTTTCAGATCTCTACAACAACTGGTGAAGGCAGGGAGGAGTCAAGACTTTATGCCGGTGGTCATGTGTTCCAGTTGAGGGGAGGAGCCCGGAGGTCTCAGGCGTATGCTGCCCTTACGGATGTTTAGAAAAAAAGTTACCAGGTAACTAACTTGGTTTTTTTTATCTAGATTGAGTAAAACATGTGACTAGACGCTTTGTCTTAGGCTCAAAGGATAACCTTTGTCCAATATTGTGTACTGAAGGGTTAGTGATCCTATACCCATAAAGGAAGTTTGTCACCTCCTATTCCCAGCCCAGTGCCCCAAAACAGCCTGTGTGTTTTTTCCAGTAATGATGCATTGTTACAGTACACACAGCTCCACATTGGGGTCAGCCTTATCCGTTATAATACCTGCCGTTATGTGACCGTTTAGCTTGTAACTGGATTAGCATATAAATTGTAACAGAAATTGCCGCAATATCGGGGCTTGCAGGCCCAGCCAATTATTTTTTTTTCATTCCGTCCCACAATCTGCTTGGCGGAGCAGGACAGGATTGCTGGTCCCTCCCTCCTCCACCTCCTGTAGATTAATCACATTGCTGTCAGCGCAGAGACCTAATTATTATGCAGCATCACAGGTCCAAGGGCCACGCCCACTTTTTTCAGAAGAGAAATTGTGAGGTGACCTCGATATCTCAGCCAGTTCTTCAATTTATGAATGGAAAACCGTTTAGGACCATGCCAAACGTAGCCTGACCTTACCTCTGCCTGCTGTAGCCCCGGGGCATCCAAAATCGGGATTCCTTGGTGTGTGAAACCCCCCCAGGTCGCCCATACACTTACCCTGCTTCCCGGTCCAACGGAGCATGTGTGAGGCATGGCTTAAACGGCGTGACGTCAGCGGCTCCGAGCACGCTGATTGGACAACTGGCCGCACATGTGCCATAGGACCAGGAAGAGTTGAGTTGCGCTCCGCTATCTGGGGTCTTTACATAGCGGGGCATCCCCGAGGGGAAAAGGACCAAAACACAGGATAGTCAAAATCCTGGGTTTTGGTCCACTGTAATTGGGGATAGAAGTTGGCAACATAAACTTCTTTCTGGGTATGGGGTCACTTTGAACTGCTATGTAAATGTAATTTACTGGACATTTGTGCCAGCTTTTCTGCAGTCGGCATCATGTCTGTCTCTGCAGGTACCAGGTGATCAGCACCCCGACGGACATCTTTATGGTGATGGAGTATGTATCTGGTGGAGAACTCTTTGACTATATCTGCAAGAATGGCAAGGTAACCTTTCCAGTTTTGCTCGCTGTAGAGGTTTCACACCGCAGATTGAGTATTCCTAGTTTTTGTTTTTTTTCTTCCCGGTACCAAGGAGTGTTGACTATGGGGTAGTGTACAAGCAGTAGGGGATTGTGGAGGATGTGTGAGAATGTTTAGAGTAGCAGAAGGAAACTGGACAAGGATGAAAGAGGAATGTGGGGTACAGGGGAGGAACACAGCTACTATCACACCCATATTTTTTAGTTGACCAAAACCCTGTTTTTTTTTTTAATCATCTGGGTCTTGTCTGCTTGGAACAAAACCCACCAGCAGCCGGCCAGAAATTTTAGATTCCAGGGCCGACTGGGGCATGCTGAATTGAGATGCCCACTGTGAGCCCGTAAAAACTCGCCTTTCCCCGCACACAACGGTGCATGAGCATGCTCTCTCTCATCCAATCATTCAGATAGACTGGGGTGGAAGCATGCGAGCTGGCGGGGATGTCTGCCCAGTCCCCATTGAATTCAGTCAGAGCCCTTTGCCGAAGGATGTAAACATGGCAAAGGGCCCTGATTGGACAAACGCCTGGGGCCTCTCATAATTTGTGACTCCAACTTTTAATTTTGCTAAGGACCCCACTTTGTCTAAAACTGGCCCTGGGCACATCTAAGATCTCTTGGGGAAAGTTCCTTTTTACTGAATAGCTGGTTTTTCAATCCTGTGGGTCAGTTGGGGTATGTCGGCTATAAATGTAGGGCGGAGAGATCCATCAAGTCCCCCAGTGGGGCGCCATCTTGGTGACAATCCCCCCCCCTCCCCCACCAACTCCATTCATTGCAATGGAGGCGGTGCGCCTTGTCTCAGCACCCCCCCCCCCCCCCCCCCTCATTGCCTTGAGTAAAGTAGGTGAGAAACCAGCCTGATGGATGCCTGTCCACTGGAGGACTGAAGTTTTCTGTAAGATGGTGCTGCGGGGCAAAAAAGGTGTGTATCCTGGGAATGGGTGACTGAGCAATCAGGTGAGTAGTTTTATTATTTTAATGCCCAAATCCGGTTTAGCATGAGGGGAGATAGGGGTGGTTGCGTGATTACAAAACTCAAACTTCCTCTTTTTTACATTTTATTAATATATAAACTTTTTCTACAGCTGGATGAGAAGGAATCGCGGCGGTTATTCCAGCAGATTCTCTCTGGGGTGGACTACTGTCACAGGCACATGGTCGTGCACAGGGACCTCAAACCAGAGAATGTGCTTCTAGATGCTCATATGAATGCGAAGATCGCGGATTTTGGTACGTATCGGTGCACGTTATTTGCATTGGCGTCATACTGGTCATGTTGCATTATGGGTGGAACTGTAGCTCCTCTGCTGTCATTTCCGCCATAGTTTGAGGAAAAAAAAACTTGGCAGTTTTCTTTACTAGAAGAAGCTGTGCTGCCAGAAATGTCAGGTTCCTACTGACTTGCCTTGCTGCAAAACAATCCAGGTGCCTGGATAAAACTGCACGGCCGCGCTCCTGTATGTTTTGTGGGTTTCCAATGGATGCTCTAGTTTCTTCTCCTAACACCAAAATATACTCTGTAGGTTTGGTTGGTAGGACAGGCCAAATAACCTGACTGCAATTAACATGAACACTTTTGAGCAAACAAGCATCTGGTGATTTTCTGAAGAATGTCTATTATCTGTACTTTCCTGTGTGAACACCACTTCTTCTCAAGGTTTTAGCCTTCACAGCATTATTAGCCAAAATACAGCTTGTGACGCCATAACTCGTATCATTCCAAGAAATGTTTTCATATTTTGTACTTGTCCCAGGTCATGACTTGGTGAGAGTGTCAGATAAACAATAAAATTACAAGAAAAAGTCACACTCCCTACGGGGTGTATACTGGGAAAGGGGCGTGTCAGATGACCTATGAAAATGCTTGAATGTATCTGTATATGTGTGGCAACACCCACCCATATCATTGTATATTAGCAACTGACAATAAACAAAAGGGCGCATTTCTCTTCAGATGCCCTTTGAGTCTTTACTACACAGCGGTCTCTGTGTCTTATTCACTCTTAGAATGATTTGGACTCTGACAACAGAAGTAGAAGCTGTGCCCACTTAGGGTACGGACCTAACATAGCTTATAGTTTGATTGTGCTGGGGACATCCAATATGCTGACATTAGGGACAGTCTGTGGTAGAAACGCTACTGTGTACTTTGTAAAGTGATCCACACTTTCCAAAAATCATGCTTTGTGTTTTTTTTAATTTTTTTTAGGACTTTCCAACATGATGGCCGATGGAGAATTTTTAAGAACAAGTTGTGGCTCCCCTAATTATGCTGCACCAGAAGTCATTTCAGGAAGGTAATGCAGTTGTAACGCCTGAAACATGGGTATGGCTTTGTAGGCCTCTAAGCCAGTAGTCCTGTCAAGTCTGCCTCTCAAAGGGCTAATCCCCAATCTTTCCTGCTAGACATCGGCCGTTTTATCCCACTGTAAATCTAAGGATTTACTGAGGCTGCTGCCAGGATCCCTGATCACTGCAATGCTGCTGCACTGGGTGGCCGGGTAAGGTGGTCAATGAGGACCTCCACATTTCAGCTCCTGCTTTGGGATGGTGGCCCATGCCATTGAGGTACAGAGGACAGTTAGCAAAACCCAAAACTAGACGTATAGCCCTGCATAAAGTACCCCATGCTGTGTTTTTGCTGCGATAGCACGTGCACTGCAATCTCGCACTATTGAATGACACTATGCAAACATATTTGCTCTAGCAGTTTTCATAGGATCCCAAATTAGAATGCCCCCACCAGGAAAAATAAAAAGTAGCACACACTTAGGTGCAATAGCTTATAGTGTATTTAAACTACAAAAAGATCAGTATAGTTTACATCAATAATATAATCATAATTGATCAATTTGAGTGAGAAAAGCAGTGCAGAAAATATGAATTGCCATGTATATAAAGTCCGCTTTAAACCGGACCTTCAGCGTGATTTAATGAAAAGCCCAAACTCTTAAAAAACGGTTCCCCGGCATCTAAAATTAATATATTTTACGTTTTTAGTCACTAACTTATTATTCTTTCCCCCACTGGGCTGCAACTCTGTTCAGGAATTTAGGATACGGGCGCCGCCATCTTGACTCAGAAGCATCACACTTACTGAGGAGAGGAGAGTGGGATAAGGTACAGGGGGGCGGGTTATAGCTGTGCTTTGCTCAGACAGAGCAGAGCTGGGGTCAGGTAAAGGTCAGCAGTCCCAGAATGCAGAGCAGCACAGTCAGGAGGCACTTCCTGTTTGCAGGCTGCCTGATAAGATGGCGGCTTCCATAAGCTCAGGTTTGCGCTAACATGATTACAATTAAACCATGGTTAAGTCATAAATGCAAAAATCCAGTGGTCTGAGCCTGTGGCACCAGAAAAACTTACCTTAGAGGACCTTATGTACATGGCAATTTGCATTTTCCGCACTGCTTTTCTCACTTGATCAATTATGGGTATATTATTGATGTAAATACTCTATAAGCAATTTTTTGAACTTGAGTGTGCGCTACTTTTTATTTTTCTCAGATTTAGTCATGTGCTTTAGGACACATGATTGTGGTAGCACTTTGAGTAGAGATCCTTTTTAGCATAGGATTTTGTACATTGGTGCGCAGGTATTGTATTGATCTGCCCCCTCCAGGAGGAACAAATCCAAAATCTTAGGTTTTGTCTCTCAAAGTGGAACAAAACCCAGGAATTTGGCTTTCCTGGGTGTTGTTCATTTCCCTGGGGGTATCCTGAATTGGGATGTCCCACTGTGTGAACCCCCTTCCAGAACGCCCTGTACACATCTTCGTTTCTATGGCACATGCACAGATGCGCAGCCAATCGTGCCAATTGACACGTTGCTGCTCTCGTTGATTAACGGGTGGGAGTGTATGCAAGCCACAGACAGGGGAAGCGGCAGCATGTGCTCCCTATTGGAAACAATCAGCCTTGATTGGATGAGCCCACACATATGCTGTTGGATTGGGGGCAAGTAAGCCCAGCGCCCTGGGGGTTCACAAAGTGGGGCATCCCAATCTGGGATGCCTCGGGGGGGGGGGGGAGTCAGAGGCTGGACCTGGAATCTTTTAGATATCTGGGTGGCTCTTGGTGGATTTTGTTCTGCTTTAAGGTCCTCCATTCTGTACAATATCCTAAAATATCTCTCCAAAATAAGGGCCATTTCATGCTTTATTTTAGCATAAAGCACAAGATAAAATAACATTACAGGAGTATATAAATTCTATGTTAATTATTGAAGTGGACCAACACCAGGATTTTGACTATCCTGGGTCTTGGTCCACTTCCCCTATTTGAAACCACCCGATCGCTCGTAAACTCACCCCGCTCCTACGGCGCATGCATGGCCACTCATCCAATCAGTGTGCTCGGAGCCGCTGTGGTATGCGCGTCCAAGCGACGTACAACCACAGTGGCTCCGAGCACGCTGGCGGCTGCATCTCGCGCTTCCCTCTAACAGGGAGCGTGCCCATGCCGGCCATTCACAAATGGCCGACGCGGGCACGCCCGGCTAGAGAGAAGCGTGAGATGCGACCCGCGCATGTGCCGTTGGATCGGGATCAAGGTAAGGTTCCTGGGGGGTTTCACACAGCGGGGCATCCCGATTTTGGATGCCCCGATGGGAGGGATCGGATCGGCCCAGGAATCTTATAGAGCACAGGTGTGCACTCACTGACCCCTAGTGTGTTCATTGGTGTGGTTCAAGCAGAGCACAAATTTCTATGCATTCATAAACATACTATGGTATAAGCACTTTATTATACAACCTGTGAATGTAACTGAAGTAAATTTAACTCCATCCTCTGTGGAGGAGGAGGGGAGGGAGCATGAGGAGGGGAGGGAGCATGATGATGGGACCCTTGGGGAAAACCTGTCTCTAAAATACCTTGCATTCCAGACTGTACGCTGGGCCAGAAGTGGACATATGGAGCAGTGGGGTCATTCTCTATGCATTGCTATGTGGCACTCTTCCATTCGATGATGACCATGTGCCAACGCTCTTCAAAAAGATCTGTGATGGCATCTTTTACACCCCTCAGTATCTAAATCCCTCCGTGATCAGCCTTCTCAAGCACATGCTTCAAGTGGACCCCATGAAAAGAGCTACTATCAAAGATATACGGTGAGGCCCTTATTCACCCCATTGGTTTAGTAAGAGGTGTTACCACGTAGTAGCTGTGGCCTTTTAGCCTTAAAGCGGACCAAAACCCACTGAACTTGTGAAATATTTTTGGCCAAAGCCCCTGCTGATACTCCCTCCTTAGAGTGTAGAACTGGAAATGGATAGATTTGCTTTTCGATTTGCCTTGGAACACTGACTTTTTTTTTTTGCTGTCAGTTATTGTATACGTGCGGCACTGACATCATTGCAACACAACAGTGACAGTGAATAGAGGAGGCGGAGCTTTACAGATAAAACAGGCGACATTATCCAGGATTAGAGTGAAGCAGGAGAAGTGAAAAGTAGTAAAATGTGGGTTTTGGTCCACTTTAATAGTATTTTTTTATAAATATAAAACCGCGTTTGCTCTTTTCTTATAGAGAACATGAATGGTTTAAACAGGACCTCCCAAAGTATCTATTTCCAGAGGACCAGACCTACACTTCCAACATTATAGATGATGAAGCCTTAAAGGAAGTGTGTGAGAAGTGTGAGTGCACCGAGGAGGAGGTGCTCGGCTGCCTGTACAGCCGCAACCACCAGGACCCATTGGCTGTAGCGTATCACCTGATTATAGATAACCGGCGAATAATGAATGAGGCTAAAGATTTCTATTTGGCTACGAGCCCGCCAGATTCTTTTGTGGATGAACCCCACGCACCACGTCCCCATCCCGAGCGAGTTCCCTTCTTGGTTGCGGAGTCCCCTCGCCAGAGACATACGCTTGATGAACTGAATCCACAAAAATCCAAGCATCAGGTTGGGGTGAGGAGAGCAAAATGGCATCTAGGGATCAGGAGTCAAAGCCGACCTAATGACATCATGGCGGAGGTGTGCCGAGCAATGAAGCAGCTGGGCTATGAATGGAAGGTAAGGGCCTCATTATATATTGCAAAGCCGTGTGCTTCTCTAAAGAATATCTGTCTGGGATCTACTATCTTCTGTAATTGACTGGCCGTGCAGCCATACCCTGACCTACATTCCTTGTAGGTGTACAAACATTCTCAAAAATGCTGATGCTAATTGGGGTGTGAATTGGCAAGAATCTAGCGATACGATAAGTATTGCGATACACTTATGACAATATATCCCGATTCTGTCTCAGACAATATATTGCCATTTTCCCTATATCCAGTCCAGGTTGTCCCAGTGATGACATGTGAGTATTCCGCCCCCATTGTTGGCGGCCATTGTCACATGTCACCGCCGTGGCCCTGGTGTTTTCCCGCCCGCCCCTCGAGGATCGCGCCAAAGCTGTGCTGCATGCGGGTGCGGACGGCTCCTCTTCGCCATCTTGCTTCTGCCTCGTGCCTGGGCGCTTACTGCTACTGTCTGTCGTGAGTCCCTCCTGATTGGTTTTTTTGATAACACTGCACACGCTTGTGGGAAGCTAATGGCCCTCTTGTTTTTTGTTTAGGTTGGGCCCTGTGATTGAGGGTTGTGGTTTCTCCCGGCCCCCCCCTCTATTAAGAGGGATCATATAGGTTTGGGCCGTTAGTGCCTTGTAACCTGCATCTGCCAATATTCTAAGTATGTCACACACCCCGCTTCAAGACATTCATTACACTTGGGTATACTGACCTGTAGATGGCGATCTTGCAGAGATAACAAAAAAGGTAAGACCCTCCCGGCCCAAAAATACCTGGGACCTCCCACTCATTCCCCAGTTTTCCATCTCTGCAGAGGCGAGCAAGTCAGAAGAAGTCGTCTCCTCCTTGCAGGTAGCAGGGATGACTCCCGGCCACTTTTTATTCTATTTCTGCCCGGATCCCTTCTCCCTCCCAGCCTAGGCTGCTGGTCTGGGCAAAGGTAGTTGGCACCCCAGGTGCTTAGGAGCCGTGAGACCCCATAACAAGGGGTAGGCGGCTATCCGGGTTGGTGATCCCGGTTTGGGATGCCCCGTCCCTTGGCCCTACCCTGGCATAGATTTCCACTCTCCCCGATACCCTTAGAGGGGGGGCCCCAAGTCCCTTTGAGGTTTCATTCTTTATTACTGTGTGTGTGATGGTGCTTAACTGAGTGTGTTGTTTTACGCGGCGCCGGCCTCAGGCGTGTGGTAAATGGCGCCTGTGGGCACCCATGAGGCGCTTCTCCTCCTTGGGGCGAGGGGGGCCGGGTGCTGGCGCGTGCCTACGGCCCGCCCCCCGTGCTGCGGGCACTGTGTGTTAGGTCCCGGCTTCTGGCCGTGAGCAGCCCTCCCTCCTCTGTGTCCCCACGGTTCCTCTTGCGGGTGCCGTCAGACTGCATGCGGTAATCAGGTTTTCTATCATTAACTCCTTATGGACATTGCCAGCATGGTCTGAGTGTGTGTTTTTTTTTGTGTTCCAGGTGGACCATTGACACTATTTAAGGGGGGATTCTCCCGGTCCTAAGGTCCCTGGTTAAATTTAGTGGCTTAAAATTCCTCCCACTCGGGACTTAAAGGGGCATCCCAGGTTGCATTACTGCGTAATTCCCTTGGAGCATTATATATATGGGCTTGTGCCCCCCTCGGGGCAATCAAGGCTGTGTGTGGGGTATCCCTTTTGGGGGATGTATTTGTGTACCCTGTGCGCAGCGGTCTATTACACGGCAGACCGGATCTCAGGCGTCTGGTTCTGCTCCGCCAGTCTCCTCTCCGTCTCCCCCTCGCTTGACACGTACCCCGTGTGATGTGGTCATTGTCGGGGAGTCGCAATCTGAGGTGTGTGCCAGATTGGCCAATCTTGAGAAATTGTTTTCCAGTGCCGTTGCTAAAAAGGCCACGGCAAAGAGAAAACATTTGTATACGGCTGCGCAGGCCTTTGATGGGGAGGATTTTGACTCCCTGGATTGGTCTGATTTTTTCCCCGCGTGAGGAAGGGGAGCTGTATGAGGAGTCTGACTCCAATGATCAGCAGATTGTGGGCACTGATACCGAGCAGGGCCAGGGGGATTCCTCGGACACCTCTCGGGTCCTGGCTCATATGTTTGAGGTCCTGGCTATTTCTCCCCCCGAGGCGGCTCCTCCGCTGAAGGGGGACTTCTTTGAAGTAACTTAGCCGCGCTTGGAATTTCCTTTATAAAAAGCATTTTGATGGTATCATTCTCAAGGAATGGGAGAGGCCGACTCGGCTTCCAGGTGTTCCGCCGGGTTGGGACAAGAAATATCCCTTTCCGTCGGACGAGGTGAGGCACTGGTCGCACCCAGCCCCCCCCCCCCCCCCGAGGTGGCTTCTCTTGTTTTGGGGTTCTCCATTCTCCGGAGTGCACTACTCTCAAGGATGGTGAGGATAAACGCATTGACCAGATGGCTTGTCATGGTTTTGCCAGTGTTGGATCGGCCTTGCGGCCGGTTTGTGCTTCTGCGCTTGTACTGGTTGCTGCCAGGTCGGTTGTTAGAGGATTGTTGACCTCTTCCAGGCTTGGCCTGGCTAGTGAGAAGTTTGCCGACCTTAAGCGCTGTGAGTTTTTATCCTTTGTGCTGTCCGCCCTGGACGACACATTGGTGATGTGTAGCAGAGCTGCGGCCCTGCTTGTGGCTATCCGCCGGTCGGTTTGGTTACGCCAGTGGGCGGCTGATTTTGTGTCCAAAAAGTCGCTTACGGCCCTTCCCTTTTTGGGGTTGTGGCTCTTTGGAGAAAAATTGGATTCTGTGGCAAAAGGAGGTAAGTTACCTCAGCGTAAGAAGCAGCGTCACCCCTTTCGGGGGGCGGCTTCCTTCTCTCAGTCCTTTCGTGGGGCTAGAGTTGGCAGGGGTTCGCCTTCCCTTCGTCCAGAGGTGATTCCTGGCCTAGGGGCAGGGGTCGGGCCCGTCCAGGACACAGTTGGGGCTCCAAGACTAGAGCCGCTGCCAAGCCGGCTCAGCAATGAGGGGGCGCCCTCACCCTTGCGGGTGGGGGGGACGGTTGCAACTCTTCTCCCCGGTCTGGGTCCAGGAGGTCTGGGACAGGTGGATTCAGGAAGTGGTGTCTTTCGGCTACAAGCTGGAGTTAGAGTTCCGGCCCCCTCCCAGATTCTTCAGATCTCGGGTGCCGTCAGATCCTCTGGCCGCCCAGGGGCTTCGGGCGGTGGTAGCAAGTCTCGTGGACATGGCTATCATCTGTCCGGTGCCCCTCTCAGACCAGGGCCTGGGCTTCTATTCCAATTTGTTCACGGTGCCCAAGGAGGACGGTTCCGTTCTGGATCTGAAGTTGCTCAACAGGTTCTTCCGTCCCCGGAAGTTCGTATGGAAACTCTGCGCTCAGCCATCCATTCACTTCGTCAGGGGGACTTCATGACGTCCATAGACATCAAGGATGCTTACCTGCATATTCCAATATTTCTGGCACCCCAGAGGTTCCTCAGGTTTGTCATGGACAATCAGCATTTTCAGTTTGTGGCTCTTCCGTTTGGCCTTACCTTGGCTCCAAGGGTTTTTACCAAGGTGTTGGCAGGAGTGATGGCCATACTCAGAGCCAGGGGTATCCGCATCGTGCCATATCTGGACGATCTTCTCATCATGGCGTCTTCCCTCAGTCAGGAGCAGCTGGATACCAGGAATGTGGTGTCCACTCTGGAGAGTTTCGATTGGGTGATCAACTATCCCAAATCCTGCCTCACTCCCTCCAGGGTGGTGGAGTTCCTGGGAATGTCTCTGGATACTTCTCAGGCCAGGGCGTTTCTCCCCCGAGCCAAGGTTCTTCTGATTCAGGAATTGACTTGGCGTCTTCTATCTATTAACAGTATATAGAACCCGCGCTAGAATCTTCACATTCAATACTAATTGATATACAATACAATTGATGCTGCTCCACGTGTTATAGCCTCTTATCCCAAAAAAAAGTAAATATGTAATAAATTGGTATCAAAACACAGAGCATAATATCACAGAGCAAGTCTATCTATTCCCCGTCCATCCGGCTAGGGATGTGACTGGTGGGATTGATGGTGGCATCGTTCGAGGTGGTTCCCTTTGCCCAGTTTCACACAAGGACGCTCCAGCTCCATCTCTTGGCGGCCTGGGACGGGTCCCCGCTGTCATTGGATCAGTCCTTTCTGATGTCCCTCCGGGTGAGGCACTCCCTTCGGTGGTGGCTAAAACCAAGCAATCTGACGAGGGGCAGGTCCTTTCTGACCCCTCGTTGGGAGACGGTCACCACGGATGCCAGCCTGTCAGGTTGGGGGGGATTTTGGAAGGATCTTCAGTTTCAGGGACTGTGGGGCCTCTGGAGGCTCACGATCCCATCAATGTTCTGGAGTTGAGAGCCATCAGGCTGGTTCTGGCTCACTTGACTCATTCGCGGGGCCTACCGGTTCAAGTTCGGTCGGACAATCGGACGGCGGTCGCCTACATCAATCACCAGGGAGGGACTCGCAGCAGGCCTGCCCTCAGGGAAGTGTCCTTGATCCTTGCCTATGCAGAGAGCAATGTCCCTACGGTGTACATTCCGGGAGTGGAGAACACGGAGGCTGACTCCCTGAGCAGGGGGTCATCTCGCCGGGGGGGGAATGGTCGCTTAGCCCCAAGGTGTTTCGGTTGCTTTGCCACTGGTGGGGGTCTCCGGAGGTGGTCCTCTTTGCCTCTCGTCACAATCACAAGCTTCCGGCATGTGTCTCTCTCTGGCAGTGGATGCCATGTCTCTGAACTGGAGGGATCTGGGGTTTCTGTACCTGTTCCCTCCGTTTCCCATGGTGGGCAGAGTGGTGCGCAAGCTGGCCCTAGAGGGTGCGTCAGCAATCCTGGTGGCTCCAAGGTGGCCAAGACAGGTTTGGTTCGCAGACATGGTAAGGTTGGCGGAGGATCAGTTAGACCTGCCCCTTCTGCCGGATCTGCTCACTCAGGGGCCACTGCTCTACCCCAATTTACCAACGCTGGCTTTGACAGCGTGGTTGCTGAAACCTCCATCTTGAGGGAGGAAGGTCTTTCTGATGCTGTCATTCAGACTCTGGTTAGGGCTAGGAAGCAGTCTTCCTCTGCCATCTATTATAGGACTTGGAGGTCTTATATTCATTGGTGTGAGGTCAGGCCCTTGCCTTGCAGGGCGTTTTCTATCCCTAGGGTCTTGGAATTTCTGCAACATGGTCTGGACCAAGGTTTGCAGCTTAGTACACTGAAGGGGCAGGTTTCTGCCCTGGTGGTTTTCTTTCAAAAGTCTTTTGCTCTTCATCCTCTGGTTAAGACCTTTTTTGCTCTTCATCCTCTGGTTAAGACCTTTTTTCCAGGGGGTTACGCATGTGCGCCTCCTAGGAAGCCTTTGCTCCCAGTTTGGGATTTTAATTTGGTTCTTTCTGCCTTGCAGGGTCCTCCTTTTGAACCTTTGCAGGATATTGCACTTTCTACGCTTACTCAGAAGGTTGTTTTTCTGGTTGCCATCACTTCTGTTCGACGTGTTTCGGAGTTGGCAGCCTTGTCTATTAAGGCTCCTTACTTTGAGAGGCATCAGGACAAGGTTGTTTTCTGCTTCAAACCAGATTTCCTTCCTAAGGTGGTCTCTGCTTTTCATTTGAATCAGGATATTGTTATTCCCTCCTTGTGTCCTAAGCCCAGCAATGACAAGGAGAGGGTTTTGCATTCTTTGGATGTGGTTCGCTGTGTGAAGTACTATTTGGTGGCTACTTCTCCTTTTCGTAGGACTGACGCCCTTTTTGTGGTGCCCTCTGTGCCTAGGAAAGGTTTGGCTCCTGCCAAGTCTTCCATTAGTAAATGGTTTCACCAGGCCATTGTTGGAGCCTATTCTGCTAAGGGGAAGATTCCCCCTTTTCGTGTTACTGCTCATTCTACTCGTGCTGTTGGGGCGTCTTGGGCCTTCCAGCACCAGGCTTCTGTTGAGCAGGTTTGTAAGGCTGCTACTTGGTCCTCGGTTCACACTTTTTCCAAGTTTTACAAGGTTGATGTTCGGGCCTCAGCGGATGCTGTTTTTGGCCACAAAGTTCTGCAAGCTGCAGTGGTTTAAGTTTGTGCCTTTTTTGGATCCCCGCCCTTTATGGACACTGCTATTGGATGTCCCAAGTGTAATGAATGTCTTGAAGCGGGGGTGTGTGACATACTTAGAATAATACAATTTTGTGAATACTCACCTGTAAAATGGGTATTATAAGTATGTCACACACCCCACTTCACCCGCCCTTTTGTATTATGGATCCTTTATATGGTGAACCTTTGTTAGCTTTTATTGGCTTTCCTGGTCCCTTGATCTTACTGCTATCTTTATACTGGGGAATGAGTGGGAGTTCCCAGGTATTTATGGGCCGGGAGGGTCTTACCTTTTGTTATCTCTGCAAGATCGCCATCTACAGGTCTGTATACCCAAGTGTAATGAATGTCTTGAACCGGGGTGTGTGACATACTTATAATACCCATTTTACAGGTGAGTATTCACAAAATGGTATTTTTTTTCTAACTACCATAATGGAGGCATCTGGGGATAGTGAGCTGGGGGCCCCATCTGGGCGGGTGAAGCTCTGCCCCTTGTGCAGTGCAAGTCAGCACTTTTTGCACCACTAGCGCCAAGAGCATATTTTTGGACCATGACCAGGCGGGCGTACCTGCCCCTAGCCCTTCATTGCCTGCGGCCTCGCCAGAACCTCTGCTGCTGCACTCGGCTCTCGGTGAGGGGGAAGCCAGCCGGGGGTCCCAGGTTGATTTGGCGCATAGGGTGGCCAGTCTCTCGAATGGCTCCTAAAAAGGCCACAAGTAAGAGACGGCACATTGAGCCCGTTTACTTGGATAATGACAATCTTTTTGATGATCTGGGCTCTGTGGAGGAAGGTGAGTTGCCAGATGATTCCTGTCCCACTGCGGATTATTCTGCTGGCGATGACAGTATGTCTGGTGCTTCCTCTGAGGATGCGTGGCTCCCTGATATGGAGAAATTTCTTGCTTCAGTTTTTGAGACTTTACACATTGTTCCTCCCAGAGCGGTTAAGAGCAAGCAAGGCGATTTATTTAGGCCTGAACAGGGCTGTGGAGTCGGTAGGTAAATGTCCCGACTCAGACTCCTCAGTTTTTTGTACTTCCGACTCCGACTCCGACTCTGACTCTGTATTAATATGTGAATGTATTTTATACATTCCTTGAAGGAAAGAAAGGCAACATACATGTCCTTACTTCTAGCAGAGAGGTAGTTGGGCAGAAGCTGCCTTCTCCTTTCTGTGTGCTGATCTTCTGCTGAAGATAGGGCAGTGGGAGGATCCAGAAAGGGGCCTTTATTATAAAACATGATTTCCCTAGTAGAATCCCATAGCCATGTTTAAAGTTTAAGCTAACAATCGAAGTTTACAAGTTTTTTATAGCCTTTTGCTGAATGACAGCAGTTTTTCCAATTGATCCTTCATTCCCTTCACTTATACAAGTATCTCTAGTCCTGCAAAAAACATATTTACTTAATCCCTTATGAGTGAGAGGCTAGGTTACCCGCGGGTTCCCTGTAACAGCAGAACACAACACTATGCAAAGTATAAGTTTTGCCGCTTCTAATTGTGCGTTGCGTGCCATATAGTGAAGCACATGAAAAGCATGCTTCTTCACGGTCACTTAAAGTGTTCGTTTTGCGGTTACGTGAGGCACTGCATGCATTGGTCTTTATTCTTACAATAGAGAAGTCATTAATTATAACTTTTTGTGAATTGGGACATTTAAACTTGCTAAATCAAAATTTAGTAGGAGTCTGAGTCGGTGCATTGTTTGCCGACTCCGACTCCAGGTACCCAAAATTTCCTCCGACTCAGACTCCACAGCCCTGGGCCTGAAAGACAGAGGCGAGTCTTTCCAGAGCAGGCTCATTTTTCTAATGATTCTCAAGGAATGGGAAAGGCCTAACAAGCTACCGTCGGTGCCTAAGGGCCTGGATAGGCGGTATCCCTTTCCTGAGGAGCTGGTCCGGCTATGGTCGCGTCCTCCCGAGGTGGATTCCGCTGTTTCGGGGTTGTCCAACACTATTATGCCTCCACCTGATACTGCTTCCTTACGTGATCCAGCTGACAAGCGCATGGATCAACTGGTCTGTCATGCCTTCACCTTTGCTGGTGCCTTGTTTCGCCCTGTGTGCCGGGGCTATTGTTTGCCTGGGCATCAGAAAGAAGGTGAGACGTCTTGTGGCTAGCACTAAGGCTCGCAAGCTGGCGGAGGAGTATAAGGACCTTAAGGCTTGCGTGGATTTCATTGCCTTTATTTTCTCTGCCATGGACGATGGTGTCTGGCTTGGTGCCAGGATTTTGGCCCTGCTTGTTGCACTTCGCCACTCGCTCTGGTTGCGGCAATGGTCGGCTGATGCCGCGGCCAAAAAGTCGCTTACTAGTATCCCCTTCGTGGGGCACAGGTTGTTTGGGAGGCGCCTGGACCTCCTGGTCAAGGATGGTAGACTCCCTCAGACGGAAGCCTGCTCGGCCCTTATGGAGCTCATCAGCCTATGGCTCCATTCGAGGAGGAAGAGGCTCTTAATTTTCTGGTGGCCACAGAGATACTTGGGGTAGAGGTAGGTCACGCGGCCGACCCAATCCCGCTTGGGGAGCCAGGTCCAAGCCCCCTGCCAAGTCCTCTTGTGCATGAGGAGGCGCCCTCACCCATCCGGGTGGGGGGACGGCTTCTGCTATTTGCTCATATCTGGAGTCTGCACGTCTCGAATCGGTGGATTCAGAAGGTGGTGTCCTCCGGCTACAAAATAGAGCTGGCAGTCAGGCCGCCCTCAAAATTTCTTCGGTCTCGGATATCCCAAAACCCATTGAAGGCACAGGGCCTGAGAATGGCCTTTGCAACGCATCCTGCGGTTAGGTGTGATTTGCCCTGTCCCTCGTCAGGAGCAAGGTAAAGGTTTTTACTCCAACCTGTTCACGGTTCCCAAGAAGGACGGAACTTTAAGACCAATCCTGGACCTGAAGGGTCTCAACAGGTTTATAAGACATTTTCGCATGGAAACCTTACAGTCAGCGGTGAGCTCGCTTCGGCCCGGCGACTTCATGACCACAGTGGACTTCAGGGATTCCTATCTGCACATCCTGATTTTTCCAGGGGCATCAGAAGTTCCTGAGGTTTGCTCTGGAGGATCAGCATTGCCAGTTTGTGGCACTTCATTTGGGATATCCTCAGCCCGTGTCTTCACCAAGGTGCTGGCAGGCATCATAGCTATCCTGAGGAACCAGGGCATTCGTGTGCTGCCCTATCTGGACGACTTGCTGATTGCAGCCCAGCAGCAGGCCTAGAGCGATACTCGGACGGTATTGTCAACCCTGGAGGCCTTTCGGCTGGGTAATCAATTACCCAAAGTATTTTCACTCCCTCAACAGTGAAATCCTTCCTGGGAATGACGATAGAATAAACCTTTACCTGAGCGGTGACTAAGTATACAGCACATCCTGTTCCAGAATATTCCTTACTCCTGGGTAATACATCCACATGATGGCACTAGACTGCAGAAAACAGCTTGTTGCTCTTCCTGGCCCTATATAAGTCAAGGACCTCCCACAAACTCCCCAGTTCTTTTCTGCAGTCTGGGCTGCGAAGATAGAAGATAGCTCTCGTATGTGGTGCAGGTGAGCGGGACTTATATGCCTACAGGACTATTCCCACCAGTTCCATACCATATACTGCCTCCCAGCCTTGGCTGACAAGATTCGGGTAAGGGTAGGTTAGCACCAGTTAGGTGCTGAGGAGCTATGCTCCTACCGCAGTCCCTGCTCTAACAGGGTAGGCGGTTTAGGCTGATGGTGAGCCTTTTTGGATGCCCCCACTGCTTCATGGGTTTTTGCCAGGCTTAACCTGTGCAGTTAATCCTTTGCCATTGTTGTTCCCCTCCTCCCTCGCTTCTCCCATTGTCCCCTGGGCGCTGTTGTCTCCCTGGGAATCCAGTGGCAAAGCCTGTGTTTTTACTTTTAATCTTGGTATGTGTTCTGTTACACTGTAAAGCGCCGCCGCCTCGCGCTTTCACAGCGCTCCATGGACGGCGGCGTCATTTTCCTCAGAGCTGCCGGGCCGCTATTGGCCGGCAGGATCACGTGGGCGCTCTTCAGGGGGGCGGGCTACGGGGATGATGATTTTACATCACATCTCCACGGCCCGCCCCTCGAGGTCTGCGGACGCCATTTTGACTGCCCTTGCTGTGTGTGCTGCTGACTCCCTGCGGTCCGTGAGTAACCCTGGTGGGGTGAATTTTTCTGAACCTTCTGCTGTATCTCATGGGAATGTTATGTCTTCCAGGCGGGTTAAACCTTCGGCACTGTGGTTTCTCCGGGCCATCTCCCCTCATCTCCCACTTCCCTAGCAGGTTATTGGGGCATCCCGGGTAGCTCTTCAGTGTTAACCCTCACTGGCCTGTTGTGCCATTCAATTCACCATATGGAGGCTTCTGGGGATAATGGGCCTGGGGTTCCTTCGGGACAAGCCAGGCTATGTGTTGCGTGTGAGGTATCCCCAATTGGTGATGATGTCGGGGTATGTGTATCCTGTCCCCAGCAGGTACTTGCACTGCAGTCTGGACTGTCTGTTACTGGGCCTGGTGGTGCACCCCCTCTGGCCTCACCTACCCCCCACGCTTACATCTGACCCCCACCGAGGGGCATATTAGTGGGGAGTCTCAACCTGATTTAGCTACACGGGTGGCCAGCATTGAAAAACATATTGCTGGGTCTGCCCCGCGTAAGGCTTCTCTGCTAAGAAGCGGCATTTATCACCCGCGGTTTCCCTCTTCCCGGTAGAAGATGAGGGCTCTTACTCACACTCGGGTCCCTACCCCCTTGAGGAGGGGAAATTATTTTCTGAATCTTCTGAGGAACATCCTAAGATTTATGGTGGCACAGGGACCCCCTTTGGGGAAGACCCGTGGTCCCGTGAGGACACTGACAGGTTGCTGAGCCAGCAGTGGCTCTGCAGCAGCAGGGTGAGCTTTTTCCTACGGTTAAGCCACGCTGGGAGTTCCCTGAGCAGTCTTACTTTAATAATCTAGTGCTCAAGGAATGGGAACGGCCTAGCAAGCTGCCAGGTGTGCCTAAGAGTTGGGACAAGAGGTATCCCTTTCCTGCTGATGTTAAGCGTTGTTCATGTCCTCATGTCCTCCCGAAGTGGATGCGCCCGTTCTAGGGTTGTCCAATACATCTGTCATGCATTCTCCTGATACTACTACCCTGCGTGGTGGTGAGGACCGGCGCTTGGACCAACTGGCCTGTCATGCCTTTGCCTGTGTGGGGACAGCACTGCGCCCGGTTTGTGCCTCTGCTATTACGGCTATTGCCATTAAAGGGGTGCTTAAGTGTATTTTGGATGGGGCATCTGAGGATAACTGGTATAGGGGTCACATAGATTCCTTACCCATTCACAAAGGGTTACCAGTAACACATAGAGAAAATGTCGACGAGTGTCGGCTCCTGTGCCCCTCGCTGATCCGGTGACAGATGCCGGGGGAGGCAGGAGATCAGAGGATCGCCTGCCTCTCTCCTCTGCCCAACGATCACCGCATCTGACAGCTGAGCCTTAGCGAGCTGGAATGACGTCCGCAGGAGTTATGTCATCCAGGAAGATGGGCGGCACCCGTCGGGAAAGCAGGGGGCGAGAGCTTGTCGGGCTCTCTCGTGAAGACTGAAAAGCCCAGGGGGATCGGAGGCCTCCAGGGTGAAGAGAGCTGGCCGGATCGAATGAGGAGTCAAGTGAGTTTTTTACTGTGGGGAGGGGGGTCAGAATCGATTCTAGGCAGAAAAAATGTATTCTAGTATTGCCGAATGAAATATCGCGATGCTTGACAGAATACATTTTTTTTCTGGCACCCTTAGATGCTAATGCACTACATAAGCCTTGGCTTAGACAGAGCACTGGTATGTGGGAGCGGTCGCAGCCCTGGTTTTCGCTGCAGTGTACGGTGCCCTTCTGCCTATCTAAATGGCTGGGCGTGGGGGCACGCCTGAGCTACAGGGCTGCCGGGGAGAGTGCCCCAGAAGAGGTGAGTGGATGCAGGGCTATCTGGGAGGTTCACATATCGAGATACCCCAAGGTTGCCGACCACCCGGCTGATCGATTGTTTGGTCCACTTTAAAATGTAAAATAAAGGAAGTTGCACATCAAACTAGTGAAACATTATTCCAAGTGTGACCTACACTCCGCTTCAACTCTTCATGACATTTGGGTTATTCTCCAGTAGAGGGCAAACTTCTGCAGAGATTAATGCAAAAAAGAGCTCCTCCCAGTCCATAAATACCTGGGACCTCCCACCAATTCCCCAGTTTCTTCTCTGCAGGAAGGCGAGCAAGACAGAAGATGAAGACTTCTCTTCCTTGCAGTTAAGCCGGGCTCACGTCTGGCCATTTTTGTCCCTATTGCTGCCAAGACCTTTCCTAAATTATCCCTATTTGAGCCTCCCAGCCTTGGCTGCGGGTCCTGGTGAGGGTAGGTAGCACCTTATGGGTGTGCAAGGAGCATTGCTCCGCCGTGAGACCCCATCACAAGGGGAAGGCGGTTGCCCGGGTTTGGTGATCCCAGTGTGGGATGCCCTGTCCCTTTCATTCCTATGACCAGATTCTGGCTGGGAATCCCCCCTTCCGGGTCCCTTACTTCCCTCTGGGGGGGGGGGGGGGGGGGGGGTGCTGGCTGGCCTTTATACTCGGTTGTTTTTTTGGTCTTACGTGTGTGTGACACTGTGTTTTCACTTGTGTCTTTACTGTGACAGGTGTTTGCTTGTACATGGCGCCTTAACTGTGCTGGCCTCCTTCGCTCAGCCTGGGGAGCTTCTCCCCCTCAGGCTTTGTTCGGGGAGGGGCCTGGCGAGCGCGCATTCTGCGCTGGGCCGCCCCCCTCATCTTCCTCCTTTTTTCATGAGGCTCTTCTCCGGGGGCCATCTTGGTGCTGCTGTGGCTGATCCTGTGTGCTCCTGGCCGGTAAGGGCCTGTTGGCCACTTCCTTAGCTTATGCGGGGGCCCCTCTTTAGCAGGGGGGCTTCCTTTTCTCTCGAATGTGTGAATTTAGATTTATATGGATATATGTGAATATATATTATATATTATAAAATGTAATATAATATAATAAAATAGAATATATAATATAATATACACTTTGAGACGATTGTGACTTATGTAGCCTTTATTGTGTGTTAGATTGCATCGTATATGTGCATAAGGGGATACTCCTAGTCCTAGGGTCCCTAGTCTTAGGGTCCCTAGTCTTAAAATAGATCACCACAAATCCTCCCACTGGGACTTTTAAGGGGCATCCCAGCTTGCTTATTGCTTAAATTCCCTGCGGTCTTGCGACTGACCACAAGAATCACCATATGGAGGCTCCGCAGGATACCGGGCTCGGGCTCCCTCTGGGACAATCCCGGCCATGTGTGGGTTGTGGGGCATCCCTTACAGGTGAGAATGTGCTTATTTGTATACCATGTGCACAAAAGGCCATATCGCAGCAGTCGGGTGCCCAGCCTTCTGGGTCGGCGCCCCCCGTTTCATCGCCTTCCCCTCCCCGCCTTATCCGTACCCCAAGTGACATTGGTGCCAGCGGTGGCCAAGAAGGCCCAGGCTAAAGAGACATTTGTCGGTCCAGGCGACTTGGGATATTGATGATGATTCATGCGATATGTCGGATTATTCTCCGTTAGAGGAGGGGGAATTGTATGAGGAGTCAGAGGCTAACAATGTATGGTTTGGCGAGGCTGGTGTTGGGCAGGCGCTGGGGGATGCTGTTGACACGGCCACGGTTTTGTCACATCTCTTGGAGGTTTTGGATATTGCGCCGCCTGAGGCGCCCCCTCTCAAGAGGGGGGAATTTTTTGGGGCCCACAAGCCCCGTCTGGAATTCCCTACCCAGGGTCATTTTGATGCATTGATCTTAGGGAATGGGAGAAACCTAGTCGGCTTCCGGGTGTTCCGCAGGGATGGGATAAGAAGTATCCTTTCCCGGTGGAAGCGGTTAAGCGCTGGGCTTCTCCTCCCGAGGTCGATGCGCCAGTTTTGGGGTTGACCAACTCCTCCGTGCTTCACACCCCAGACGCCACTTCCCTAAAGGATGGTGAGGATAGGCGCCTTGATCAGATGGCATGCCATGCCTTTGCCTGTGTTGGTTCGGCCTTGCGGCCTGTTTGTGCATCTGCGCTAGTGTCGGTGGGTGCTAGGTCTCTGATTAGGGACTGGTTAAATGACGCTCACCTTGATCCGGTCAGCGCTGAGTTCACTACGCTGAAAAGATTTGAATTGTTCATGGATTTTGTCTTTGCTGCTATGGAAGACACTATTGTTATGTGTAGTAGGACTTCAGCCTTATTGGTGGCCATGCGCCGATCGGTATGGCTCCGTCAGTGGATGGCAGACTTTGCGGCCAAGAAATCGCTCACAGCGCTTCCCTTCTTGGGTACGCGGCTGTTTGGAGATAAGTTGGATGCTGTGGCAAAGGGAGGTAACAGTGCCGTCCCTTTCGGGGGCAGGCTCTTTCAATCCTTCCTTTCGGGGTGCCAGAGCTGGTAGAGGTTTGGCCTTCTCGGGGGTCAGAGGCTCTTCCTGGAACAGGGGCAGAGGTTGGCCCGTCTCACTTCTGCCTGGGGTTCCAAGCCCAAGCCTGCGGGTAAACCAGCTCAGCAATGAAAGGGCACCCTCACGGGTGGGGGGGCGGCTGCGGCTCTTCTACCAGGTGTGGGCCCGGGAGGTCAGACAATTGGATCTTGGAGGTGGTCTCCTCCGGGCACAAACTGGAGTTCGAGTACTGGCCGCCTCCAAGATTTAAGGTCTCAGGTGCCCTTGGACCCTCAGGCTGCACAGGGGCTCCTGTTAGCAGTAAGAAACCTTCTGGACATGGGAGTTGTATGCCCGGTGCCTCCGTCGGGGGGGCAGGGATTTCTACGCCAATCTTTTCACGGTTCCCAAGAAAGAAGGTTCTGTAAGACCCATTCTGGACCTCAAGGTATTCAACAGATTCATCAGAACCAAGAAGTTCTGCATGGAGACTCTGCGCTCGGCCGTCAATTCCCTTCGTCAAGGGGATTTCATGACATCCATAGACATCAAGGATGCGTATTTGCATGTTCCAATTTTTCCAGCGCATCAGATTCCTCAGGTTCGAGGTGGACGATCAAAATTTTCAGTTTGTAGCCCTTCCCTTCGGGTTGACCTCGGTGCCGAGGGTCTTCACCAAGGTTCTGGTGGGCATAATGGCCTTATTCAGAGCTCAGGGAATTCGCATTGTGCCGTATCTGGACGACCTATTGATTTCAGCTTCTTCCCTCCGTCAGGCGGAGCTGGACACCCACCAGATGGTGTCGACCCTGGAGAGGTTCGGGTGGGTGATCAGCCGCCCCAAGTCCTCTCTCTCGCCATCACGGATGATTTCATTCCTGGGCATGAATCTGGATACCATTCAGGCCAGAGTGTTTCTACCCCAGACCAAGGTGCAGGGGATTCAGGATCTGATCCGCCTTCTTATGGCCAATCCTTGCCGCTCTATCCGATGGGATGAAACTGGTGGGATTGATGGTGGCCTCCTTCGAGGCGGTCCTGTTTGCGCAGTTTCACATGAGATCTCTTCAACTTCATCTATTGACTCATTGGGACAGGTGTCCGCTGTCATTGGATCAACCGTTCAGGATGTCTCCCAGGGTTCGGCAGTCCCTTCGGTGGTGGCTGGAGTCGAGCAACCTGTTGAGGAGCATATCCTTTCTGGTTCCTCGTTGGGACACGGTTACCATGGATGCCAGCCTGTCGGACTGGGGAGTTTTCTGGAAAAGTCATCAGTTCAGCGGGGTGTGGGGTCCTCAGGAGGCTCACAACCCCATCAATGTCTTAGAGCTCAGAGCCATCCAGCTTGTCCTGTCACAGCTGACGTCGCACTTACAGGGTCTCCCGGTTCAGATTCGCTCAGGCAATCGGACGGCGGTAGCCTACATTAATCACCAAGGAGGGATTCGCAGCAGAAGTGCCCTCAGGGAAGTCTCTCTGATCCTGCATTGGGCGGAGAGCAATGTTCCTTGCATTTCGGCAATCTACACTCCAGGAGTGGAGAACACGGAGGTGGACTCCCTGAGCAGGGGGTTCTCTCGCCAAGGAGAGTGGTCTCTCAACCTCAGGGTTTTCCGGTTTCTTTGTCGCAAGTGGGGGACTCCGGAGGTGGATCTTTGCCTCACGGCACAATCACGAACTCCCGGCCTTTGTGTCTCTATCTCAGGATCCTCTAGCTCTGGCAGTGGATGCCTTGTCCCTTGCTTGGAAGGATCTGGGGTGTCTGTACCTGTTTCCTCCCTTCTCCATGCTGGGCAAGGTAGTTTGCAAACTGGCTCTGGAGGGGGCACCAGCAATTCTGGTGGCTCCAAGGTGGCCAAGAAGGGTTTGGTACGCAGACGTTGTAAGGCTGGCGGTAGATCAGTACCGGCTTCCCATGTTTCCGCATCTGTTATCTCGGGGTCAACTACTTTATCCCAATTTACCAACGCTGGCTTTGACGGCTTGGCGGCTGAAACCTTCATTCTGAAGGAGGGTTTGTCTGAGGCTGTTGTTCAGACCTTGATTAGAGCTAGGAAGCGGTCCTCTTCTGGCGTTTACTATAGGACTTGGCGGTCCTATATTGACTGGTGTGAGGCTAGGGCCTTGCCTTGCAGGGTGTTTTCGATCCCTAGGATTTTGGAGTTTCTTCTGCACGGTCTGGATCTTGGGTTCCAGCTTAGTACCTTGAAGGGGCAGGTCTCTGCTCTGTTTTCTTCCAAAGATCTTTTGCCTTACACCCGCTGGTTAAGACTTTTTTTCCAGGGGGTCACTCATGTTCGACCCCCTTGGAAGGCTATGGTTCCTGTTTGGGATTTGAATTTGGTTCTTTCGGCTCTCCAGGGTCCCCCTTTCGAGCCGTTACAGGATATTGCTCGTTCTGTTTTCACTCAGAAGGTTGCCTTCTTGGTGGCTATTACCTCTGTTCGGCGTGTCTCTGAGTTGGCGGCTCTGTCTACTCAGGCCCCTTACTTTGAGAGACACTAGGACAAGGTGGTCTTTCGCTTTAAGCCAGATTTCCTTCCTAAGGGGGTTTCTGCCTTCCATCTCAAGTGTTAAGTACTATTTGGTGACTACTTCTTTCCGCAAGACGGATGCCTTTTTCGTGGTGCCCTGCGGGCCCAGGAAAGGTTTGGCGCCCACCAAGTCTACCATTAGCAAATGGATTCGTCAGGCCATTGTTGGGGCCTATCCTGCTAAGGGGAGGACTCCCTCTTTTAGAGTTACTGCGCATTCTACTCATGCTGTTGGTGCGTCCTGGGCTTTTCAGCACCAGGCTTCTGTTGAACAAGTTTGTAAGGCTGCTACTTGGTCTTCCGTTCATACTTTTTCCAAGTTTTACAAGGTTGATGTGCGGGCTTCAGCGGATGCCGTTTTTGGCCGCAAGGTTCTGCAAGCTGCAGTGGTTTAAGTTGGTGCATTCTTTACGGTTTATGGTTCCCTCCCATGATGGACACTGCTATTGGATGTCCCAAATGTCATGAAGAGTTGAAGCAGAGTGTATGTCACACTTGGAATAATACCGTTTTGTGAGTACTCACCTTTAAAACGGATATTAAGGGTGTGACATACACTCTGCTTCACCCCACCCTTTTGGTATTTTGGATCCTTTATATGGTGAACCTTTGTTTCTTGGTTGTTAGTATTGTTATATTTTGTTCTTCCTGGTCCCCTTACTGCTATTTTACACTGGGGAATTGGTGGGAGGTCCCAGGTATTTATGGACTGGGAGGAGCTCCTTTTTTTTGCATTCATCTCTGCAGAAGTTCGCCCTCTACTGGAGAATAACCCAAATGTCATGAAGAGTTGAAGCGGAGTGTATGTCACACTCATAATATCCATTTTAAAGGTGAGTACTCGGGGCGTGGTTAGGATGGCCACCTAGACGGACGTCTCTGCTAGGGGCTCCTGAATAAAATCCTGAAATATCGCCTTTTGGGCCATCTTGGACGCAATCGGACACCTGAATCTCACTCACCTGGGCTTGGGGATCGTGGTGGCGGCTGAGAGGACCTGTGACTGTGCGGTGGCAGGGGCGGCCTTTGTGTATTGTTGGCGGCTTGAGAGATCCGGAGCCGCGGCGGGCTGGTGGCGGAGGCGTGCGGACCCGCGGTGTGGAGACCGGACTGGAGTTGGCGAGCGGGACATCGGCCTCTGGGAGTCCGGGGCGGCGGAGAGGAGCGGGGAGGTGTGCCCGAAGCCTGCGGTGGTGTGTCCCCGCGGTGTGTCGGCGGCGGAGTGATCCGGGCGGCGGGCGGCCGGAGGAGAGGACGGGCGGCCCCATCGTGAGCTGTGGAGCGGCGGCGGAGGGGGACAGCCCTCGTCAGTGTGTCCTGAACGGCGGCGGTGGGAGATCCCTCCCCGGGAGCGTGAGTGTCTCCCTGCAGAAGATAACGGCAGGTGCGGTTTGGCGGGAAACCGGAGGAGAGACCGGCGCCATCTTGCTGGAGGTGAGGAGAGCTGCGGCTAGGGGGCGCAGAGTGTGACAGGCTGTGTGGGGGAGACCTGCCGGATGAACTGATCCTGCTCCTGGGCCCTTGCAGGTTGGGGAGGGCAGCCTGAGGGGAGTTTAGGAAGCCCTGACAACATCTGGGGGCTCCTTACCCCCTTAGTGGAACAGCTGGAGAAGACTCACTGGCCCCCCCATTGGAATAGTGCAGAAGCCGGTCCTTTGAGCCCCATATCAATACGAAGCCGGGCCTCTGAGACCCTGAGTGACGGCTGGGCTCCCTACAATTCTTTATTTCTTCACTCCACTAATGTAACCACCAAGCGGCTGGGAGGCAGCTAAAGTATCCCTGGACCCCATACCTGTGCAACACCCACATGTCCCCGGCCCCTCTTCTGAGCAGCCAAAATCCTGTGCTTGTGCCTCTGGATTGTTTCTTGTGCCCACCTGTGCGGCATCTGCGGACCCCCTGAGCCCTACACCTCTGCCGCGCCTACATATTCCCCGAACCCCATATCTGTGAAACACTGCGAATCACAAAACAGGCTCACTGGCCATTAGCTCCGAGCAGTATCTGCGGGCCCGCGCGCGCCCCATACGTAGGGACAGCAGCAAGCATCTTGAACCCTATATCTGTGTGGTGCCTGCGAGCTCCTTGATCTCTATATCTGTGCCTGAAGGCTGGCTCCTTGAGTCCTATATCTGGCAGTATCGGTGGACGTCCTGAACCCCGCATCTGCGCTACAAAACAGGCTCCCTAAACCCTGTGCGCTTTCTCTTACGCATGTCAGGCAATAGAAAGCGTAAATCTACAGCGGTCAGTTGCAGCACCCAAACGATGGAGTCTCCTGGCGGGGCCGGGCAAGAGCCCTCCAACCCGGACACAGTGGCAATCATGGCTGCCATCGCCTCCTGTCAGAATGCTCTTACAACTAAATTTGACACTCTCCAGGAACAATTCAACTATTTCCGTCACGATCTTGATAAGGTGCGGGACCGCACAGGAGAGAATGAGAGGAGGATTGGAGAGGCGGAGGATCGCTTGTCTGTGCAGGCGGGGGAGCTGGCGACCTTACGAAGACAGGTGACTGTCCTATTGGGAAGGGCCGAGGACTCTGAAAACAGGAATAGGAGGAACAATGTCAGGATCCTGGGCTTACCCGAAAAATCGGAGGGCGCCTCCCCAGAGGAATTTGTTGAAAACCTTATACGGGATAACCTGGCACCCAGAAACCTGACCAAATTTTTCACAATAGAGAGAGCGCACAGAATTCCGCTGAGGCCCCCCCCGCCCGGGGCCCCGCCAAGACCATTCATATTCAAAGTTCTCCATTACAAGGACAGGGACGCCATACTGGCCGCGGCCAGGATAAAGGGAACGGTGTCTTATGAGAACGCCCGGCTGTCTTTCTACCCGGATTTTACGTCGGAGGTCCAGAAATTGAGGCGCTCATTTAACGGGGTCAGGGAGAGGCTCCGGAGGAAAAAGATCAAGTATGCTATGCTGTTCCCGGCGCGCCTGCGTGTTCAAGATGGAGAGACTACCAAGTTTTTCACCTCTGCCGAGGAAGCTAACATGTGGCTGGACTCTCTGCCGGGGGCCTGATGAACCGGGCCCTGGGCCGGGAGCACGGATTGGCGACCGCTTTGACCGCCTTTTTCTTTGTCCTCCTTGCCTGGCTTGCGCCGGTGGCGTTCGGCGGGGGCCGCCCCCTGCTGCCCTTTTGGGGCCCCCACCGTCGGTGCTCCAGCGGGGCCCGGAGTGATGATGTGTTATGCATTCTGTTTAAGTTGCTGAGTTTTCTTGTTCTTTGTGTTGTCCAGATGGCTAATGCATCCTGATAGCAATTGTTGCGGGGGGGCCCTCCCTCCGGGTCCCCGCGGCGCGTCGGGCGCAATTTTGCCTGGGGCGGCTGTGGGGGCCCGTAGTGGTCGGGCTGCTGACCTGCATTGCTTGGCGGGCCTATCTTGCAGACCCTTAGGCAATGGTCTATGCACCCCAATTGCACATAGTTAAAACCAGTGTAGTGTTGTTGTTTTTTTTGGGATATGATGCTCGCCAAGGTTGGGGGGTGGTGGAGCGGGGTGGGGGGTGGGATGGGGGAAGGTTTACTGTTCAAATGTTGTACTATTTGTTTTGTTAGTGGTTGTCTGTGTTGGTATGAGTGTGATGTATGAATGTTGGACTCGAGTAATGGAAGGATCCTTGGGAAGGATGGTGAACTGCAGGGGGGCAGCCTATGGTGGGAGCACCTTTAAAAGTAATGGGTGAGTGTAAATTTCTCTCCTGGAATGTCCGGGGGCTTAACGATAAGATTAAGAGGGCCACTGTCCTCCAGTGTGTTAAGAAGCACAAACCGAATGTAGTTATTCTCCAAGAGACTCACCTGGTGGGTCAGAGAGTGTTGGCCTTGAAGAGGCCATGGATTCAGGGCTCCTATCATGCCCCATTCTCGGCCTACTCAAGAGGTGTATCAGTGCTGATTTCTAAGGGTACCCCATTCGTGTTGTTCTCAGTACACACAGACCGAGAGGGCTGTTATGTTATCCTTCATGCCAAATTAATGGATACTGTTATGATAATAGTCGGAGTGTATGTCCCCCCCACCATTCTCGGCTAGGATTTTGGATAGAATAATGGAGAAAGTACTTTCCTACCCCCCTGCCCCGATACTGCTATTAGGGGACTTTAATATGGTTCTGGATTCGGCACTGGATAGGATGGGTAAGAATCCAGGTCCCAAGACCCAACTGGCAAACTGGGCGGAGACGCTGGGGCTGCAGGAGCTTTGGAGGTGGAAACACCCCACCGACAAGGCATACTCTTGTCACTCGGTTACACACAAGTCTCTGTCCAGAATTGACCTTGCCTTCTCATCGTCTGACTTCCTGACCAGGGTGCTGACTTGTAGCTATCTCCCAAGGGGGGTCTCGGATCACTCTCCCCTATTGCTGACAGCTGGACTGTCTTTGAGACAAGAGAACTGGGTGGGATGGACCCTTAACCCTCTATGGTTGGAATCTCCTGACATTAAGAGTAGTCTGCAATCCTCTACTGAGGCATTCTGGGAATGTAATACGGGGGAGACATCGGTGGAAATAAGATGGGACGCCTTCAAGGCTGTTACCAGAGGGGCGGCCATCCATGCTATTGCTACAGCTAGGAAGAAGGGGAGGGAAGTGGCAGATCTTGAAAGTAAACTTGCGCTTGCAGAGGAGAAGTTCAGTACAACTTCAGACAGCGGAGACCACTCCACGCTGTTGGCGTTAAAGAGAGAATACAATCTGCTTTTGACTGACTCGACAAGGAAACTGCTACTATATAGACAGGCAACCATATTTGATAAAGGGGATAGGAATGGCAAGACCCTGGCCTACCTAGCGAGAGCTGAAAGCCAATCCAACCACGTTGCTGAAATTCTGGAAAATGGGACTAGGGTAACGGAGGGGAAGGACATAGCCCAGAGGTTCCTGGGGTACTACTCGGCCTTGTATTCCTCGAGAGTGAGTTATGGGGCGACTGATCTGGGTAATTATCTGGATCAGGTTGGTTTCCCGAGGCTAACTGAGGGAGATCGGGAGGCTCTGAATTCCCCTATCACTATGGATGAGGTCTCTGGCGCGATTAGAGCGCTCTCTAGCAGGAAGGCGCCAGGTCCGAATGGGATGCCGGCCGAGTGGTATAAACAGGACCTTGAACAAGTGACTCCAAAGCTATGGGAAGTGCTGAAACAAGCGCTGGAAAGCGGGTGCCTACCGGCCTCTTTTCACGAGGCACATGTGGTACTCATTTACAAGGAAGGGAGACCCCCTGACTCCTGTGCGTCTTACCGTCCCATATCCCTGCTGAACCAAGATGCCAAAATATTAGCCAAAATACTGGCCACCAGGCTAAACAAAGTCATTCTACATCTGATAGGGCCAGATCAGTCAGGGTTCATGCCAGGACGTACTACGTGTGTGAACCTTCGTAGACTGATGTCCAATCTACAAATTGTGCATGATAACCATGGGAAACGGGTGGTTATCTCATTGGATAATGAGAAAGCCTTTGATTCGATTGAATGGGATTACCTTTGGGCAGTGTTGGAGAGATTTGGGCTCCCGGCTAGTTTTATTACATACATTAAATTGCTTTATGCACGGCCAACAGCCCGGATACGGGTTAATGGGTGCTACTCTAATTCCTTTGCACTGCATAGGGGGACAAGACAGGGGTGCCCATTATCGCCGCTACTTTTTGCCTTAGCTATTGAACCCCTGGCGATCATCGTCAGAAACTCCCCACGTATCTCTGGTTGGAAGTTGGGAGCAGTAGAAGAAAAGATATCCCTCTATGCAGACGATACACTGCTGTATCTGGCGGATGGCCATGAGTGCCTAGACGCAGCCCTGGATACTATTGAGGAGTTTGGGAGGTTCTCAGGGTTGAGGATTAATTGGGACAAATCTAGTCTAATGTTAGTGGACGAGCTTGCCTCCCCGGATATTTCCCCAAGGTCTCAACTTAAAATAGTCCAACAATTTAAATACTTGGGAATCCAAATTAGTAGGCAACCAAGCGACTTCATATCCCTGAATGTCTCCCCGGTCATGTCGGGGCTGAGGCAGAGAGTCGCCCAGTGGGCGAACTTACCGCTGTCAGTCATGGGCAGAATTAATATATATAAAATGATATTCCTTCCGAAATTTCTGTATATCTATCAGGCTTCGCCGGTGCTGTTACCTGTCTCCCACTTTAAAACTTTGGACTCAATTCTGTTTGGCTTCATCTGGGGGCAGTCTCCACCTAGGCTTAACAGACGAATAATGAAGGCGCAGGTGGCAGAGGGAGGCTTAGCGGTCCCGTACATGCAAATGTACTTTTACTCTACGCAGCTCCTGTTCGTGCACTGGTGGCTCTGTCAACCGCAAAATAATCCGGTGGTGGGTCTGGAGGTGGCGGTGTTGGGTTCTCCCGAGAAGCTATCCCAACTGGTGTATAGGGGGTCCGGGAGGCAACCGGCTGTATGAGGGCAGTGTGTAACATATGGGAAAGGGTGGCTAGGTTGTATAGGAACCCGGAGGAGGCCCAGTACTGGTCCCCCTTTGCTCCCCTCTGGAACAACCCCAGACTTCCTGAGCTGGTCCCAATGCAGGATCCGCAGTTCTGGGATGGGCGGGGCCTCCAGGAGCTGGGACAGGTGTACAGAGATGGAGTGCTTATGTCATTTGACCAGATCAGAGAGACCTTTCGAGTTTCCCACCGGGATTTCTTTCGCTACCTGCAGCTTAGGCACGCTCTGCAAACTCAATTCCACAGGGACAGTCCGAATTTTTTGGTGTCCCAGGTGGAGAGTATGGTTAGAGAGACGGACCTTGGGAAACCTGTCTCCACACTATACAAGTGCCTGGTTGCTGGGCTGGAATCCCCCAGAGGGAAGGTTGAAAGCCAGTGGCCGGCTTTGGACCAAACCTTAGATCGGGATGACTGGGAAGAAATCCTAGACAATTTACACTCATCGGTCATAGAAGCTAGAGACAGATTTATTCAGACTAAATGGATACATCAAGCATACATCACGCCGATACGGTTGTATAAGATGGGATTACTGACCTATGTCCCAGGTGCGAGAGGGAGACTGGTACGTGGGAACACGTGACCTGGTCTTGCGAAGTTCTGGTGAGGTATTGGGGTGAGGTGATGGACCTGATTGGGGGAGTGGTGGGCACCCGGATTACTGGCTCAATCTCCTTGAGTCTTCTAGGGGTGGTCGAAACATTGCCGCTGTCAAGCTCGCTGAAATCATTACTCAGGCTGCTGCTTTTTTATGCCCGGAAATGTGTTCTGCTTAACTGGAAACATCCGGCCAAACCATCAGTACGGGCGTGGAGGGCTCTAGTTAACCAGAAACTCATTATGTACAAACTTACATATACGGCTAGGGGGGTGCCCGATAAGTTTGAGAAGATCTGGGGTCCTTGGCTGCAGAATCAGGACACCGCTTCAGGAGACGACTGGGGGAGGTCAGGATCTACTTGAGGAGGCCAGTCAGCTCACCTATGGTGAGGTGGGTCACGGTGCGTGTTAAAGTGGAGCGAGGGAGACGGGAGACGCATCCTTGAGTCTCGGCTCTCTGACAGGCTTCTCCATCCCGGTGTATAGTTTACAGCTTATCAGGTATTCGAGTCCGAATGTATGCATGTTGTATGAATGGGTGTCGTGTCGTTTCTACATGTTCTTTGGAACCGTGCTATTGACCAGGGTGCCTGCGGCCCCTCGATGTGATACGTGACTTGTATTTGTGTTTGATGTTGTTGAATTGCAATAAAAAGAAACTTTAAAAAAAAAAAAAAAAGGTGAGTACTCACAAAACGGTATTTTTGTGGCCTGGATTTTGTATGGCGAGACAGCCCAGCTATTAACCCTTTTATTAACCAATCAAAAGGCCTTTGATTTCTTTATAGGATAGGTGAACCTTGCTTCATAATTGTCAGTAATGAAGGGGTCCTATTGTGCACAACCCAGGCTCCAAATGGTTTAATATATTCCTTTTTATTCAGTTTACCTTCCTGTTTTCCTGCACTCTGCCACCCATTAATAGGATCTCCAGTCAAAAATGACTTTTGGTCCCTTTTAACAATAGTCTCTGGGGGATCCTAATTTGGGATGTCCCCCAAAGTTAAAGCGGACCAAAACCCACTGAACTTGTAAAATTAAGCAAATGCCTCTGCCTATATTCCCTTTTTCGGGTATAGAAATAGGTATTTTTGACTTTCGAATTGTCTTGAAACTGTTTTTTTTTTTTTTTTTTTTTTTTTTTTTTTTTGCTGTTCCTCTCTATTTCATGGGATCAGTCATTGCACAGGTGTGGCAATGACATCATTGCCACACACAGCAGTGGCAATGAATGGAGGAGGTGGAGCTCCACAGCTAAAACAGACGCCATTATCTGGGATTAGAGTGAAGTACGGGCAGTGAAAATTGGCAAATGGTACTCTTCATGGGGGAGCAATGAAGGTTTTGCTAGTTAAAAATGTGGGTTTTGGTCTGCTTTAAAGATCCTTAGTCAAAACCAGGCATAACTTTGAATGATGGGGGATAAAATAGTTTTGCCCTTCAATAAAGCAAGTCTCCTAACAGAGGTGGTGTGGCTGTTGCAGGGGCGCCATTTACTGTCCCTCCATTAGATAGAGCTCTGATAGGGAGGCTATCTATCTAAGGCAGGGCTCGCTTATAGCATGAGACGGTAGGTTGGGTTAGTTTAATGTCCCTGTGAACCAGGACCCACCTTGGCACAGTTGCAGGGAGCCTTTAGATCCACTGTAAAAGTACTTGGCCACACAGCACATATATGGGATGCACAAGCCGGCCCCGTCTATTGATTTGGTCACTCTGCCTTAGGGCTGCTGCCCCTGTGGCTCTGGTAACCAATGCTGTGGGCAGTGATGTTGAGAATCTGAGTTTTTGATTTGCTATATAAGCACTGGATTGTGTATTTGTGGCAGTAGGGCTGGTGACTATTTGTCAGTGGCTCTTTTCTGCAACGTTATGTCCACACATGGGAACTGGGTGCCTTGCTCGAACGTATGTCCTGACTGGGAATCATACCTGACGCACCCTGGCCACTAGGCCGTGACTGCCCCCCCACACATGGAAGTCATGTGATCGATTCTCTACTCTGGGTTCTACATAGTCAGAATACCCTCCTCCACATGAGCATTTTTTAATTAGAGACGCTGTAGACAAAGTGCATACACAATCCTTCAATAGCTCCCCTCCTCATGGCTGCCTTCCTGTCAGAACGCAGCTGCTCCTGGAACTAGAAACAAGGCAAAGATTAGTGGCACACCCATTGCATTTCTTTGCCATAGATCACCAGTCATACATCTTGCCTGGTGGGCTATAGCTCCACCCCCACATGTCAGCCTGCCCCCTCCATCAGCCCTAATTAGCATAAGAATAGCCATGTGAGATTTGCGTTTCAATCATTTGCACCTCATTGGTTCTCGAATGACCTGTAGCTGCCTGTGTGGTTGTACAGCAGTTGGTGAGTTGCAGTAAAACAATCCCTGCACCTTGGTCATTGAACTGATGTGTATAACCTGGTTCTAACCAATGCATTAGAACACTGATAATAGTTTATAAATGCACATAATAAAACATTGCCTTTTTTTGTCCATTTGCCTTATATTGTATAAAAAGAAAAATGTGCTTGTGTACAGTATGTTCCTTACAATTACTATATATTTTCTATATATATTATCATAGCACAATATTGGGCTCTTACAGAACCTGTCCATTATGCTGATTATGTAGCATCACAGAGCCAAGGACCACACCTAGGAGATCAGAATCCGGTGATGTGTATCGTGATACACAAATGACGATACAATATATCCCGATTCTGTCTCAGACGATATATTGCGTCTTTTTTTTATTTTAAGACTTTCTGGTTAAAAACCCTTCGATATCCCCCCCCCCCCCCCCCCCCAAAAAAAAATGGCATGAGGCCCCCCTTACCCAGCATATCCAGCCCAGGACCAGCTAAGGGGGCTTGTAGAACAGGGTGCAGGGGTCAGCTTTGGTTGCCCCCCGGCCCTGCAGGCTATAAGCCTGCATAGCCTATTGGCCACGGGCTCTTCGGTCGTCCGTCCGTCCCCCCCCCCTTGGCTGTGGGGAGGCAGGTAATGGGGGGGGGGGGGCTCAGGGTTAATGGCAAGCCAGACCCAGAGCCTTGTGAACTGATTTAGGGGTCTCATATATCCCTTACCAGTTCACAAAGAGTTTACAGTAAAAAAAAAAACAGAGAAAAGGTCATATGAATAAAAAAAAAAAATCTATACTCTCCTCCGATTGTCCGCTCCTGTGTCCCTCGCTGATCCAATGACTGATGCAGTGATCACCGGCCAGAGGAGTGGGGGGGGGGGGGGGAGGCGAGAGATCAGCCGGCGAGTGTTTTTTTTTTTTTACTTTTACTGAAGTCAGAATCGATTCTAGTATTGTCGAATGTAAACATCAATAGCTCATTTGTTTTTTCTTCAATTTAAAAACAAACTGTTTAGGACAGTGAGAAATGTAGCCTGACACATTGGCCTTTGTCTACAGAGGTACTTTTAATTTTCTTCCCATGTCACCCACATTGAATTCAGGAGTGAATCTGGGCAGGTTCATTGCAGATTGTATCAGAGCTGGAGGTGGTTGGTGTTGCCATGCTGATTAGGTTTTGTGCCAATAAATTACAGGGGGTAGGGGCCGGCTTGTGCATCTGTTTAATGGCGCATTATCTTGTGTGTTTTCTACTCCAGGTGGTGAACCCATATTATCTGCGCGTCAGGAGAAAGAATCCAGTAACCAGCATGTACACTAAAATGAGCCTGCAGCTCTACCAAGTGGACAGCCGGACCTACTTGCTGGACTTTCGCAGTATAGATGGTATGTAGACACGGACGCTGTATTAGTAAAGGCTGCTTTCTTTTAACATCTCCATTGGAACCCTATTTTTTGTTCAATATGTTTTTTTGAGAATAAAGATTTAGAAATACTGTCGCATATACCACAATCTATTAAAGCAATTGTCAAAACCCATCTAATATCCTTCTCCAAGTTGCCCTCAGTGTGCTCTCCTACCCCCGATTTGCAACCTGCTGCCAAACAGCCCAAGGTGTCCATCTACATGCTGTGGCGGCCATTCTGCCCTGACGTTATCGGGGGGGGAGTGCACTTAACCCAAAGAATTGTGGCACAGGTGGTATGCTGAAAGATATACCTGAAAAATAATTGGGGTTTACAAATGGGCACTCTCACTACAAATATAGAAATACAAATTTTATTGAATGTGCTATATACAAAAATTAAAAAACACATATATGACACAAAAATACAGGACTAATTAAAAATGAGGTACCTGGGATCTACTCAATATTTAGTAAATAACATATATAAATCTAAATATCAATAGAGTAAATAAAGTGCAACGTGCATGAGTATATATGGCCCCCTGATATTAAATAATCAATGACAGGGAATAAAAGGGATATCTATAAGGACAAGTAAATTGATAGATAATATATCTCACTTATGCTCAAAAAAATAAAAAACTAATTAATAAAGTTATTTAGAATATATCACCAAACAATATAACTGAAGTAAAAAAAGAGGGGGATCAACAAGACCCCATAATATCAAAGTGAAAAAAGTGCTAAGTGTTACTATATCAAAAACCAAGACTAATTTAAAATATTAAAGTGCTTAAGTGCTATATGTGTTTAAACAAATACATATACTGGACAAATATGTTGATGAAAACAATAAAGTGCTTGGGTGCTGTCAGGATTAAGCCAATACATATAAAGATTGTATTGTATATGTATTGGCTTAATCCATATAGCACTTAAGCAC
The DNA here is from genome assembly GCA_027917425.1 of Gastrophryne carolinensis. Lineage (NCBI taxonomy): Eukaryota > Metazoa > Chordata > Amphibia > Anura > Microhylidae > Gastrophryne > Gastrophryne carolinensis. The sequence continues at coordinate 602,776,174 of CM051234.1, forward strand.
TTTAATATTTTAAATCTTGGTTTTTGATATAGTAACACTTAGCACTTTTTTCACTTTGATATTATGGGGTCTTGTTGATCCCCCTCTTTTGTTCAGTTATATTGTTTGGTGATATATTCTAAATAACTTTATTAATTTTTATTTTTTTGAGCATAAGTGAGATATATTAATCAATTTACCTGTCCTTATAGATATCACTTTTATTCCCTGTCATTGATTATTTAATATCAGGGGGCCATATATACTCATGCACGTTGCACTTTATTTACTCTATTGATATTTAGATTTATATATGTTATTTACTAAATATTGAGTAGATCCCAGGTACCTCATTTTTAATTAGTCCTGTATTTTTGTCATATATGTGTTTTTTAATTTTTGTATATAGCACATTCAATAAAATTTGTATTTCTATATTTGTAGTGAGAGCCCATTTGTAAACCCCAATTATTTTTCAGGTATATCTTAAATTGGTTGGTTCTGGGGCTTATGGGAGCACCCACTCATATACATAGTATTTTATCATGATTTAGGTGGTGCCCTTACACGCCTTTCTTTTGTATGGTATGCTGAAAGGAGACGAGAAAAACGTAGCGAATGAAAAGAAACAGTCGGACGTGGGGGGGGGGGGGGGGGGTAGAAGGTAAAGGGTAGCCGGAGAAGGGTGGCTCAGCGGCCGCAATCTCATATGTTAGGGCCACACAGGGTCCCCCCACCCGCCCCTTTCTATAAGGGGGCCTGCCCTTTAGCTAATTAAGAGCAACACTTGAATGGGTTTCATCATTAAGGAGAAAAGCCAAAGCTCCAAGGGTCTACTTTGACATAAACCGGACAAACACCTGTTATTACTTTAATAAAATACTTTAAGAAATATGATATGCTATTTATATCTGAATGGCTGGAAATGGGAGCGCGTGCACATCCCAAAGATGCGGCCATCCCATGTTTACATCTGGGATGCCCCGAAGCCAGGCTGGGAGGGTTTGTTCCACTTTAGTTAACCTAATCTTACTGGCACTTAGTTCCCACAGCACATGTATTGGCTGCTCAGACAAGCATACAATATAAACGCTGTGTGGCGGGGGCGCAATGTAGAGACTGTAGAACTAGGTAACACTATGCCTTCAGAGATGAGAAGCCATCTTGCCTCAGAAATTATGGGCAGGGTTGTGGTCTACAGCATCATGGCTGCGGCGCTTCCCTCTGGCCATGCCTGAGCCGGGCTACAAGAAAATGGCTGCCACACTGCCATAGCTCGGTTTTGTGTAATAAGCGGGCACAGGAAGAGGCGGCCATGCTCTAAACCAACGCCCACATGTTGCTCCATCTCTCCCGCTTTTCTGGCCGGGAACAACTTGAGCGGGAAATGTATATGCGGGAATGACCGCATTTTTAAAATCTTCACTACCGACGGCGACCATGCGCGGACGGCAGACGAGGCTGCACGGAGGGGCGGCTGTGCGCGCACCCTAAGGGGAAACACTGATGGTAGGACAAAAACCCTAAACTGATTACATCTGCCTATAGCTAATCTGAGGAATCTAAAGAAATTTATGGGTGGACTTCAAAGAAAAATGTTGGCTTTGACATTGAGCACATTCCTAATTTATATTTCAACAGATGACCTGAACGATGGCAAATCTGAGAACACCACGCCGAGGCGTTCGGGGTCTCTGGGTAATTACCGACCACCTCAGAAAAGCGACTCTGATGCCGAAGCCACGGGCAAGTCATCAGATGGCTCTGTCCCTTCCTCACTGACCTCCTCTGTGGACTCATCCAACACTGACCTGGTCCCGCGGCCAGGAAGCCATACTATAGAGTTCTTTGAAATGTGTGCAAATTTAATCAAAATCCTGGCGCGATAGGCCGCGGCCACTCCTCCGGTCTCACACCGAGCAATAAGCATGCAGTAACCTGTAGCCAAAATGCTTCCAGTTTGAATCCATTCCTAATACACCAAGAGCTGAAAGCAGCACCACCAATGCAATTTGCACAGAGGCGGCAGTGGCGGCGTTAGATCCACAACCGTTCGCATTAACCTGTTTTTAACAGAAACGTCATCCGGGGGTGTAAATGTGTTAATTTCTTTCCTCCGCGTTGACCTTTTTAATTGCACATTTTATTGAACACTGGGCTGTGTCGCATATTCCTGAGACACCACGTGCGCTTGTTATTTTAATCTACACATATAATTTCACTTTAGGGACAATAGGATTTTTTATTTGCTAATGAAACTCGGCTCTGCTTCAGATTTCTCATTGTAGCTTCAATCACCTTTTTATATTACCTAGAGGTCTGGCTGCCCCACACAGTGCAAGGCTCGGAGCCTTTCTCAAATTAGAGGTGCCGGGGGGCACAAGACTCTCTTCCTCTAAAGTGGAACAAAACTCACCTGAGTTGGTCCCCCAGGGCTCCCATAAACACTCGCCTTAGCCTGTTCAAAATGATGCATGCACGGGCTCTCATCCAATGAGAGCCGACTGCTGTGACTGTCATCGGGCAAGCTGTTCTCATTGCTGCGAATGGGGAGCTTGCGCTGTCACCATTCAGATGGGCTTGGGCGGGTGCGCGCCTCATTCTAATCAATGAGCATTTTGCCAAATGACAGTCACAGCAGATGGCTCTCATTGGATGAGCCCGCTCATGCGCTGTTTAAACAAGGAAGAGGAGTGGAAAGTGGTGGTCTGGGGGGTTTTACCTGGGGGGGGGGGGGGTCGCACATCCCACTTCAGGATGCCCCAAAGGAATGGACCAAAACTCGAGGAAATCAAACTCCTGGATTTTTTCGCCTTAAAGTGGATCAAAACCCAGCTATTTTTGGGTTGATTCCCCCCCGGGCATCCAAAATCAGGATGCCCCACTGTGAAACCCCCAGGTTGCCCCATTCACTTACCTCTTTTCCTGGTCCCACAGCAGCGGGCACAGCCCACTATACCTCTAGCAGGGCTTGTGCCCGCACCAGGCATTTGTGAATGGCCGGCATGGGCACGCTCTCTGTTAGAGGGAAGCGGAGTATGCGGCCGTCAGAGCCACTGCTCTTAGACACGCTGTGGGACCGGGAAGTGGTTAGCTGGTCTTAGTGTCCAGGAGGGTTTCACACAGCAGGACACCCCTGATCGGGGTGCCCCTGGGGAAAGGACTAATACCCAACATAGTCAAAATCCTGGGTTTTGGTCCACTTTAACTTGTAGTGCCCTTGTGATGTCTGACCTGCTCCCACAGCCCCTTGAATCACACGTCAGAGGTGTGGGGCAAAGTACAGTGCTCAGCCAGGGCGCTCATGCAGACCAATGGGCACCTAGGTCTTGCCGTGTGCTCTGCATTCACTCTTGAGACTGGAAGCCAAAAGTGCATCACCCGATGGAAAACACCAGAGCCTTCTGGAGAGCTACAGGAGCCTCTGAACTGAGAACGGATCGGAAAGCCCAGGAAAAGTGCACTTTCCCAGCGGACATAGGTCCGCTTCAATTAACTCCCCACAGGACATCCCGATTTGGGATGGCCTGCTGTATGAAACCCCACCAATTGCCTGCAAACCTTTTTTCTTTGGGCCTGGCCACATCCCCAGCATCCTATGGCTGAGGGCTCCTGCCCTGAGGGGTAAATCGGAGCTTCTTATTTAGTCGGCCTACACACAGTACATTCCCTTATGGCCATTGGCCAATACAGTTGAGACAAAGGCAGGGCTGCCTTCATGACCAAAAAATAGTCTACCCCAGAAAGGCAGGACTGTCCAGACCAAATCATGGCGGCCAAACGCTCTTAGCCAGTGATGTAGCAGTTTAAACTTTGGTGGACCTCAGTGGCTGCTATGCTGTGGAAGGATGGGCAGAGATGGTTTTATTGCCTATAGAGTGGATCACACTTTGCTGGCCCGTGGCCACATTTGACAGATTAGGGCTTACTTACCTGTCTGAGGTGACTAAACCAGCGATATATTTGAGACCACATCTGTCTTGGTTTCTAGTATCTCTCAGTTGGCCTTAGTCTCCAGTGACTGCACAGTCTGAGAGCCCAAGTCTATCAGTGTGGTCATGGGCAGAAAAAATATTTCTATGATCTCTTCCCAGTCTATGATGCGCAGTTTGTGGCCTGTACAGAAAAGCTGGTGTCCTTCTAGTAACCAGCCAGATACAGACCTTGTTTGTATTACGGCTTGTATTTGCTCCTCACCTTTTTTTCTTTGCAGATCTGGTATTAGACCCCTCATTGCACATAATTGTAATCGGATAGTATTTTGTAGTCATTTTCATGCTCATCCTTTTAAACACAATAAGCTGCCTGTCCCAATTTGGAGGGGGGGAGTCCAATGTTAAGGCTAATTTACACCCAAAGGGCAGGGGTAAGTCTGGCTTAGAGCTGGGTTTTGGTCCCCTTCATCGGCCCAGGAATCTATAAGATTCCCAGGCTGATCGATTTCCCCTGGGGCATCCAAAATTGGGATGCCCCACTGTGTGAAACCCCTCAGGCCGTTAACGTACCTCGTTTCCTGGTCTCATGGCGCGTCTAAGAGCAGCAGCCGCATCCCGCTATCCCTCTAGCAGGGTGTGCCTTCGCCAGACGTTTTAGAGGGAAGTGGAAGATGCAGCCGTCAGAGCCGCTGCTCTTAGACGCGCCGTGGGACTGGTAAGAGGTGAGCTGGGCTCGGTGTCCTGGGGGGTTTCACACAGCGGGGTGCCCCCAGGGAAAAGACCATTACCCAGAATATCTTGGGTTTTGGTCCACTTTAATAGGACAAGCTTCCCGTCTCCCTACCTGGACAGATCTCCTTACTGAGTAACTAAAAGCTGTACCACACAGTTAGCTGCTGATGCCGTTCCTAATGGGAGCTGCTGGCTACGGTTTGTGTGCTGCTGTTTCTGGTTCCCAGTCCAATGGAGACCTTTTGGGAGAGCAGGTGTGTGTTGAAGTGGACCATGGCATCCTGATTTGGGATGCCTCGCTGTGTGAACCCCCCTGACATCAGCAATATTTTCCCTAGGGAATACACAGCCGCTGATGTACGCTCTATCACCCAGCCATTCAGATGAAGAGGGCATGCGTCAGCTAGGGGTATCTGGAGATGCAGCCACCCCCTGCTCTACTTGCTGGGCTCTGTTGTCAAATGGAGTTAATGCATGACATAGAGCACAGATTGGATGAGAACCTGCGTGTGCAGTGGAACCAATGTAGATGCAAGTATATCGCCAATTCCAGGGGGCATCTCCCAGTGGTCGCATAGTGATGTGTACGGCTACTGGGCAAACGGAATGTTGTGGATGGCAAGGAGCACTGAAGAGGCGAGTTTCTGAACAGGGATAACACCGTGCTATTAGAGCGAGAGGATCCCCAGTCAGTTTAAGACTGGTTTTGGTGGCTGCTGCTAAGTCTTCTCCCTGGGCATCCAGACTGCTGGAGCCCCCCACACAACACCGAGAGCGCTGGTAAATCTCACTGTAGCCTTGGCCCAGCAACTGGAATCCAGTGCCGCAATTGGCTGGCCAGCACACACGTGGGCAGTGATGTCGACCACCGAATGTCCTGCCTATGTGAGCGGCTGGAAGGGCAATCACTGTGCTGGATTCCTGATGGGGGCCGAGGGAATAATGGAATTTATGGGCATTCTGGGAGGTTGTGTGGGGGGGGGGGCTCCAGCATCCTGGATGCCCCACCCCGACATTATGCTGCAGCAGCAGCCAACACCTGTGCTGGGCAAGATGTTGGTCCACTTTAAATAGGAGAGCTGCTGGTTGGGGAAGCCGATCCTATTGCGTTGCCAGTGAGACAGGTAAACTTTAAAGGGGACTTTCCAAGTGAAATACACTGCAATACTTTCCCCAACCATTCACAATGTTAGTGGGATTATTTAGTCCACCATTTGAAAGCATTTGGTGGACAAGGCTCCCATTTGCATCACTTGTTCTAAAGCAGTTGCTGAGTTTTGAGGATGAAAAAAAATCTGACAGTTCCTTTTGTTCTGCTCGCTTTAATGTCGGTTGCTGAATTCTGTCTGAAAATTGAGTTCAATGAGGGAAATGTACAAATGTTATAAACTTTTTATTTTGTTTTTCATTTTAGTTTAACATTTTGTTAAATGGATTTTATTATTGGATAAATGGAGAATGTCGTGCGACTTGGTAAATAAACAATGGTTTTTATTCTCTGATTTCTTCTTTCATTTTTGTTCTGTGAAGTTGCTTTTGCATACTTGTTTGGGAATCAATATAGACATAAATTCAACGCAAAAGTTACATCATATATATTCTAAGTATACAGTACGTCCTGCTCCAGATATAATACTTACACTTGGGTTATCCTCCGCCAGATGGCGCTGTGCACTGCAGACATGCAAAAACAGGCTCCTCCCGGCCCTTCATATACCCAGGGACCTCCCACAAATCCCCAGATTTCTCTGCAGTGCTGACTGCGAAGACATGAAGTATCACTCTCTCGCAGGTGAGCGGGGTTATTACAGCCTGCGGCCCTGTTGGACTATTCCCACCCGTCCTCTTGTGATGTGCCTCCCAGCCTGGGCTGCGCTGGTCGGGTGAAGGTAGGCGGCACCATGCGTGCTTAACGGAGCCATGCTCCACCGCAGTCCCCCACCAAAGGGTAGGCGGTTTAGGCTGATGGTGAGCCTCTAGTGGATGTCCCTCCCGCATTATTGCCCCATGCCCCGTGTAGCGGTGGACCCTGTGTAAAGGGTTGCCATCCTCCCTTGTTTCCCCCGTATTCGGGGGAAAAGAATGGGGGGGGGTGTGCGTGTGGCGGTCTCAGTGTACTGCATTGTTATGCTTATGGCCATAGTTTGCCCTTGGCGGCAACCGGGTGTCAGAGCCGCGCTGCTTGCTCTTTTTATTTGGCCGCCGCCGTATTTGCCTTCTCACTTTTTTATTGAAATTTACTGTGCTGGGTGGCATCGTCGTCAGACTACTAGTATCCATTAGCAGATGCTTTTAACTAGCATATCCTATGCTTGGCTTGTCAAGCCTGGACGGCTAACTCAGAGCTTCGCGCTCTTTGGGGGAGCTCCGCGTCACGCCCAGATTGGGCCCGCCCTTCGAGGTTTGGTTGGCGCCATTTTGTTGCTCTTCGCGCGCGCGTTTGCGGTCCTTCTCCTCCCCAGGTCGGTAAGTGCCCTCGCGGGCGATTTCATCATTAGTATTTTTTCTGCTGCGCATGGCCCTTCTGTCTTTCAGACGTCAGATTCCGGCGGCTGCTCCCGGCCTAACATATATTGTAGTGTGTAGCGTGTGGACTACCCCATGCTGATGCGGACAGAGCACGGGTCTGCGGACCCTGTGCCGAACAAGTGCTGGCCCTGCAGTCAGGGTTGCCAGTGGCTGCGCCTCGTTTCAATACACCTGTCTCCCCGTGCTTAAATCTCACTCCTGATGAGTCGCACTCGAGCGGGAATGACCAGCAAGTCGTGCCGCCTGCAGACTGCCTACGGCCGATCAGGTCATTTCGAGGTTGGCAGAGCGCTTGGGCCCTGGTAAGAAGCGGTCCCTGACGCCTCCGGTTTCGCCCATTCCTTCTGAATCTGAGGAGTTCACTGCTGAGCAGGGTTTTGCTCTTTCTGATGAAGGTCAGCTGTTCTCTGACTCGGGCTCATCTGACGAGGGGCCGAGGAGTCATGATGATACGGGCCCCGGTTCTTGGGGCCTGTGTGACACCGATGAATTACTGATAAAGATCTTCGAGGTCTTGTCTATCTCTCTCCCTGGTGAGGCCTCCAGGCCTAGAAGGGAGAGTTTCCATACAGCGCCGCCACGCTTGGAATTTCTGGAACAGGATCACTTCCAGGCTCTTGTACTCAAAGAATGGTAATGTCCTAGTAAACTTCCAGGGGTTCCAGGGACTGGGATTGGAAATACCCTTTTCCCCCTGATGTGGTTAACTGCTGGTCATCGCCTCCCGTGGTGGATGCACCGATCATTGGGGTTCTTAACCCCCCCCCTTTATTGCAGCCCCTACTTATCGTACCATTTGGGATGCTGAGGACCGGCGCATTGATAGGCTGGCTTCCCACGCCTTTTCTCGTGCAGGGTCGACTCTGCGCCCGGTCTGTGCCGCGGCCATCGCTGCAGTGGCCGCTAGGACCCTCATCAGAAAGATGATTGATCATCAACCTGAGGATCTCCCCTGGGAGGTGTTTAATGCACTCTCCAGTTGTGATGTATTTGTAAGATTTATCCTTTTAGCGCTGGATGACCCCATTAGCATGTGCGCAAGAGCTTCCGCCCTTGCGGTAGCTATACGCCGACTGGTCTGGCTGCGACAGTGGAGTGTTGACTATGCTACAAAAAAGACTTACTGGGCTTCCCTTTAGAGGGAGACGCCTATTCGGGGCCCGTCTGGACCTGTTTGAAAAAAAGGGTAAAACACCCCTTTGCAGAAGGCGGTCTCGGCCTTCTCGGGGCAGGGCTTTTAGACTGCACTTTACAAAAGATGAGGCACTCTGCCCATTATGGCCTTCCATAGGTGCGGCAATTTACATTCACAGGCGGTTTTCTGCATGGTTTCTCTGAGTTGGGCCGCCAGCGCCCTGTGTCCAGGGACCTCTTGCCGTCTGTGGAGATCTAAGATGCTTATTTCATTGCCACTGTGTCTTCTGGACACCGAGGATCTTACGGGTTAGTGTTGGAGGTCCAACACTGCTGATTGTGGCCTTATCTGGCCTCTTTTCTGCTCCCAGAGTGTTCACCAAGGCGATGACGGGGGTGATGTCTCTGAGACCAAGAGGGCATCCACGCGAGGAACTGCCTGGTCGTCCTTCCTTGCTTCCCAATCTCTACCTCAGGCTGAGTTTGTTACTCGGCTGGTGGTGTACTTTGGGAGTCTTTGGATGGGTGCTCAATGACCTCAATTCCTCTTTTTCCCCTTATTTGGTATCTCCATTCCTAGGGTTGAACTTGGGTTCGGTTCAGGCGGGAACATGCTTCCTTGACTATAAAGTGGACAATCTGGTTACATGGGCTTGGTCCCTCTTTGCTGTTCCCGTCTCTCGTGTCCCTATGTGATCCGTCTAGTGTGGATCTTTTTGGGCCCGTCACTGTCATGGGTTCTAGGCCCTTGTTTCCCTGTCTCAGATTGTTCTGACCTTGGTCATGAGGCTTAGTAACTTTATGCTGGACATTCTGTTCTGTATGTCTTATCTTCATTCACCCTGCTTGGCAGGGTTCTGCGCAAGTTTGCTCTGGAAGGGGGAACCAGTGATACTGGTGGCCCCTGGGTGGCCCGGTGGAGTGTGGTTTGCAGATGTGGTACTGTGGACAGCGGACCTGTATGTCCTGTTGGAGTGCTGATCTGCTCACTCAGGCCCCGATTTCGATTTCACCCCAATCTACAGACTCTGGTCTGGATGGCCTGACGGTTGATTCATCCACCTTGATGGAGATGGGCGTATATTCTGGGTGTCTGTGACTTCTGGAAGCCTAGGAGTTGGCTTCTTCTTCCGTCTATTGTGGGGTATTTACCCATATTGATTAGTGTGGGTTTTGGTCTCTCCCCTGTGGGCGCTCTGTTCCCAGGGTTCTAGAGTTATTACAGCATGGGTTGGAGTTGGCTCTCCTACTCGGTACTCTGGTGGTTCAGGCTCTGCCCTGTCCGTCTTCCGGTAGAAGTCTTTACTCAGTTCTTTTGCCTGGGTTGACCATTCTTTCGGGGATTGCTCAGCGGCATCCCCCACGTAGTTCTAGGGTCCCTGTTGGGATTTGAATTCTATTTGCCTTGCGGGGTGTTCCCCTTTGGCCCTATTCCGGATGCTGTCTGACTGTTCTTATCCACAAGGTTGTCCTTCTGGGGGCTGTTACTTCAGTCGGACGTGTGCCTGAGTGGGCGGCTCTGTTTAGCTAGCCCTCGTTCTTTGATATATACACACCGAGATGAGGTGGTGTTCCGCCTTACGCCGGATCTTCTGCCTAAGGTGTTGTCTTAGGCTCATGTATTAAGACATTGTCTGTCTTCTGGGCTTTGTTCCTAGTATCGCTGAGGCAAGGGGATCTATTTTCCCTCAATAGGTGCTGGAATTTTTCCCTTAGGGGGATTGATGCTCCTTGGGGTTTGTGGGCACCTACATCTGTATGTGCCTGATCTCGTCTGCCTCCAGGGGTTAAGCGGCCTTGGGCCTAGCCTTTACTTGGATAGATGTCCCTTCTGGTCCTAGGGAAGGTTTGGCTTCTTCCTGGGCTACTCTTAGCGTTTGATCTTGTTAGGCTGTTACTCAGGCCTATTCCTTTATGGGGAAGAGTTTCTTCTCACTCGAATTCTGATTCCACTGGTGCCTTGGTATCTTTGGGCCTTTCAGCACCAGGTTTTGTTGAACAAGTTTGCTAGACCGCTACTTGTTTTTGTTCGTACCTTTTTTTTTTTTTTTTTTTTTATGTTGAGACGTTGGAGCCTTTGCTCGTGTCGCTCTTGGTGGCAAGGTTTGCAGGTGCCAGTGTTTCTGTCTGCTGTGCCTTTTTTGTTGGGGATCCCACCCTACTTTATGGACACCTGCTATTGGATGTCCCAAGTGTAAGTATTATATCTGGAGCAGGACGTACTGTATACTTAGAATAATACAATTCTGTGAGTAGAATTGGTATTATACGTATACAGTACATCCTGCTCCACCCCACCCTGATTTTTGCATTATTCTGGATCCCCTGTATGGTGATTGTTATTGTTATCATTACCAGTTGTTTTTGGTGGTTAAATTCTCCTGGCTTCTGGTTCACTACTTTTCAATGCTGGGGATTTGTGGGAAGTCCCTGGGTATATGAAGGGCTGGGAGGAGCCTGTTTTTGCATGTCTGCAGTGCACAGTGCCATCTGGCGGAGGATAACCCAAGTGTAAGTATTATATCTGGAGCAGGACATACTGTATACGTATAATACCAATTCTACAGGTGAGTATTTCACAGAATTGTATTTTTCACACATCCTAAAAGTAGAGGACCGCATCTAACAAATGAGTCAAAAAATCTAGAAAATGATCCATCAGCACATGGCTAGCTGTGGCAAATGGACTTGGGCACACAGATGGTTGCTATAGCCAATCTGGTATTAATAAAAGGTTATAGCACACGGTTAACAAGTAATTTAGAAGACAAATAAAGTTCGGTAAAGAAAGGGGTTCAAAAGGTCCCTAAATGCATCCACTCACTGCGCATCACATACCATAGATTATTCTAAGCATACAGCACGCCCTGCTCCCGAATAGTAATAACGGGTAATCCTCCGCCTCAGGCGCCGTGCACTGCAGACATGTAGAAAACAAGCTCCTCCCGGCCATACATATACCGAAGGACCTCCCACAAATCCCCAGATTTCTCTGCAGTGCTGGAACTGCGAAGACATGAAGTATCACGCTCTCGCAGGCGAGTGGGCCTTACGGCCCAAGGTCCTGTGGGACTATTTCCACCCGTCCTCTTCAGAAGAAATATGCCTCCCAGCCTGGGCTGCGCGGGTCGGGTGAAGGTAGGCAGCGCCTGGTGTGCTGAACGGAGCCATGCTCCACCGCAATCCCCCTCCATAGGGTAGGTGGTCAGGCCGATGGTGAGCCTCTGGTGGATGCCCCTCCCGCAATCTTGCCCGTGCCCCTCACAGACTTAGTCCTTGGACACCGTCAGCCTTCCCCTCGCTTCCTCCCGTAACTCGGGGGGGGAAAAGAAGAAGGGGGGGCGTATGTGTGGCAGCCCTAGTGCTAACTTCACTTTTAGACCTTGGTTTTTTATTCTTGGGGTCAGTGTCGCGCCTTGTTATACAGTGCAAGCCGTTCTTTCATTAACAATCTGCTAGTCGGCAGCCTTATTCCAGCGTGTCAGCTTTTTAGAAGTATATATTCTCAGCTGTTCTACGTTTTGCCGTTGGTTAGAGCTTCGCGCTCTTTGGGGGAGGCGGAGACTCGGCATGACGCGCCCCGCGTCACAGCCTGGCCTGGCCCACCCCTCGAGGTTCGCTGGCGCCATTTTCTCTATCTTCGCGATTGGTGTGGTTCGCCTCCTCCCTCGGTCATGTAAGTGCCCTCCGGGCCTCCATTATGTCTTTCAGACGCCAAGACTTCGGTGCCTTTCCCCGGCCTAACATATATTACAGCGGGTCCACTCTACAAATTCTCCCACATTACTAGCGGGTTTTTGGGGCATCCAGGGTTGCCTATTGCATAAATCCCTGCGGTCATACTGCTTAATAATCACCATATGGAGGCATTTCATAATTATGTAACCGGGGTCCCTCCGGGACATGACCGGCTGTGTGCAGTGTGTGGTCGGCCCCAGGCTGAGGCTGACAGGGCACGGGTCTGCGGACAGTGCAGAACAGGTAGGTTTGCCAAAAGAGGAACCTCCCTTCCTTACTCCCGTCTCCCCGCTCCCAAATATCACTCATGGCGAGTCCCACTCGAGCAGGGATGACCTGCAATCAGTGCCGCTCGTGTTGCCCACGGCGGAGCAGGTGCTTTCTGGATTGGCGGAGAGTATGGACCCTGGTAAAAAGCGGTCCCTTACGCCTCCTGGCTCTCCTGACGATACCGATGACTCTGCTGATATGCAGGACCCTTACCCTTCCGAGGAAGGTGAGCTATTCTCAGATTTGGGCTCCTCGACCGGGATGCCCGGGGGCTGCGATGATCCTGAGCCCGGTTCTTGGGGTCTGTGTGCCAGATGAAATTCTTAAGATTTTTGAGGTTTTGTCAATCTCCCCACCTGGGGAGATCCCCAAGCCTAAGAGGGAGAGTTTCCATACAGCGCCGCCGCGCTTGGAGTTCCTAGAACAGGAACATTTCCAGAATCTTATATCCCAAGAATGGGAATCGCCTTGTAAGCTTAAAGGGGTTCCAGGGGTCTGGGAATGGAAGTACCCTTTCCCTCCTGATGTGGTTAATTTATGGTCAGCTCCCCTGGTGGTGGACGCGCCGGTTTATAGGGGTCACGAATCCCCCTTTCATGACTGCCCCTTTTTACCGTACCCTTCGGTACACGCCTTCTCGTGTGCTGGGACGGCTCTGCGCCCGGTTCGTCAGGACTCTTGTCAGAAAAATACTAAATCACCGCCCTGAGGACCTCCCTTGGGGGGTGTTTAATGTGACTAATGGGGGGGGTGTTTAATCAGACTGTGAAGCGTTTGTGAAGTTTATTCTATCAGCACTGGATGACACCATTAAGATGTGTGCTAGAACCTCAGCCCTTGCGGTAGCTATTCGCCGCCTGGTCTGGCTGTGGCAGTGGGGTGCTGATGAGGCTACAAAAAAGGCTCTCACTTGCCTTCCATTCAGAGGACGGCGACTATTTGGGGCCCGTTTGGACCTTTCCGCTCCGGCCTCCACGAGGCAGGGTCACCCCTCCACCTCCCTACGTTAGTGTCAAACGCGAACCTGAGGTGTGCTTCCAACTGTTCGGGGTGGATTTCCACCATGGGGCGGGCAGGCAGCGCCCTGGGCCTTCTGGCAGGACTAAGTCCAAATCTGCCAAGACCTCCCAAGCATGAAGGGGCGCCCTCGCCCTTCTGGGCAAGGGTACTGCTGCAGCAGCTGTCTCCCAGCCAGGAATATACCTTCTCCTTCTGTTGGTTCCAGGATGTAATTCCCCTGGACACAGGATGGCTTTTGCTGGGCGGTCCCTCTCAGTGATTGTCAGGGAGCTTTTAGCCCCTGCTTTTCCTTCAGGAATCGGCGCAGGCCGGACTGGGCCTACGGTGTTTGGGCTTACTTACAGGTTGCCCTTAACGGTATGGGGCTATGGCCTCTCTATTATCCTTCCCTCCCTCCCTCAACAGTATGAGGCAGTCTGGGCCACGTTGGCCTATGGCAGGCTTGGCAATTCTACCTTCACAGGTAGTCCCTATATGATACCTCTGTCTGGGGTCACGGGCCCCCTGTGCAGGGGGGGCTTCCGGCCTCTTGCGAAGTACTAGATCTTCTTAGTTTCCCTTGTGTCTGCCGGACACCAAGACCATTTCTAGATAGTGTTGCAGGACCAACCCTGCGGATTGAGGCATTATTTGGGGCCTCTCTTTCGTTCCCAGGCTACTCGCCATGGCACGAATGGGGGTGATGTCTCTGACACACCTGGGGGGGGTGTCTGCGTTAGGACCTACCGGGTCGTCTTCCTTACTCCCCAGTCTCTGCGTCAGGCCGAGTGGATTGGTCGGCCAGCGGTGTCCCCTGGGAGCTACTGGATGGTTGCTCTGTCACCTCAATCCCTCATGGTCCCTTATCCGCTATTCCCCATTCCTGGGATTCGGTTCAGGCTTGAAGCCTTGTTCTCTGGCAATAAGAGGACTCCTGGTTACGGGGGCTCTGCCCCCCTTTACTGGCGCCTTACCTTCACCAGGCGGGATGGCAACTGGTGGGCCCGTTGGCGGCACATCAAGATGATGTCACTTATATACCGAGCCCTTGAGCTCTTCGGCGCAGTAGGTTATTGAGCTTACATATGTTCCAGCACCCCGGTGCTTGGTCTGTGCTCATGCCCCCTGGTAAGGTGGTTCCTCTTGAGCTTCCCATATCCAAGGGCCCCGTCAGGGGGCACCCCCCTTCCTTACTAGCATCTTCCAGTGAATGATCACCCTGGGTACCAAGTCCCGCAGGTTTGGCGGGGGAAGGGAAATTCCTTCCACGATCCCCGTGGTTTCTAGGTAGGGTCCCCTAGAGGGTCCATCTTACCTGCTGGTTTTGTTGAAACAGTGGGCCCCCCGTTGACTCTATATGGCAGGACTTCTCCTCCTTTAGGATCGGTCGGTTTATTGGGGGGACTCCTGGTCTGTTGTATGACAATGGCCTATTTTACTACTGGTCTAAAGATTGTGGCAGGATGCTCCCTCTGGAGGGTCCCTGATCCTGCCTTGGGCGGGGGTCTACTCCCTCTGCTTCTCAGCGGTGCTCGCTTCAATGGATGCCCTTAGCGGCAGGTTATTCTATACTGGTGTCGCCCGGGGAGCCTAGCATGGCTCTGTGGGGTCTCCGTCCTAACACAGGGGCTCTGCCCTTGTTTCTACTGTCCCAGAATATTCTGACTCTGGTCATGGGGGCTGAGTATTTTAGGCATAGACTTGTTATTTCATATGCCTTCTCTTCATCACCCTACTTGTGGGTTCTGCGCACGGTTGGCCTGATAGAGAGTCCCGTGAGATGGATGGCCTGGGTGGCCTTGGGAGCTGTGGTTCGCAGATGCCTCTGCTGAAGTCTGCTGACCGGTGCGCTCTCTTTCAGGAGTGCGGTTCTGCCCTTGTCAGGCCCCTTCCTTGTCCCAATATAAGGTCTCCTGTCTGGTGATTGACAGCTGATTCATTCACCCCTTGGTGATGGGCCTTATCTTCTGGGTGACTTAGTATGAGGGGGGGGCTGGGAGCTAGCTCCCCAGCTTCCCCTTCCTCTGTCTATGGGGTTTTGTGGTAACCCATATTGATTGGCTTGAGCCTTGGTCTCTTCCCTGTTAGACGTTCTCGGTTCCCAGGACCTTTAACCCTTTAAACGCCAGCCACGTAAATTTTACGTGGCTGCCTCTCCAACAGTTAAACGTACGTGCCTGACTTTCCCCAGAAATAAAAAAAAAAAGTAAAAATAAAAGACACTTACCTGACCCCTCGTTCGATCCGGTCGGGTCTCCTCTTCAGCCAGAGGGGCTCCTCCGGCTGCAGGGGAGGGCCCGGAACAGGGTGCCCCCCCCCCCCCGTTTCAGCAGCCGCCCGGTTTCCTGTAATTAAAAAAAAAAAAAAAAAAAAATGAGTTACCTACCTGCCTGTGACCAGCTATGGGGGGGGGGGGGCTCCGATTGCCTGCCTCCCCCCTCCTCTGCCCAGCCGTCACTGACAGCAGATCGCCGCGGGACACAGAAGATGAAGATCGGAGGTGAGTAAAGTAAAACTTTTTTTTTTTTTAATAAAGTTATTTTCAAAAACGTGTTTTTATTTTACCTTTTAACCCTTTGTGAACTGGTAAGGGGTCCATGTGACCCCTTATACCAGTTCACAGGGCTCGGGGGTCTGGCAAGTCACCTGCGCTAGTGGGTGACTTGCCATTAACCCCTGGCCCCCCAAATTACCTGCCTCCCCAAAGCCCGGGGGGGGGCAGAAGAGCCGTGGCCCTAGGCTATGACGGCTTGTAGCCGCAGGCCCAGGGGTCACTAAAGATGGCCCCTGCGCCCTGTTCTACAAGCCCCCATAGCTGGTCACAGGCTGGTTACGCTGGGTAGGGGGGACCTCACGCCATTTTTTTTTTTGGGATTTTTAAGGGTTTTAACCCTTAAAAATCCCCCCAAAAAATGGGGTCCCCCTCCCTTCGAGGGGGGACCCTATGTCATTTTTTTTTTTTTTAATTAACCCTTTGTTACCTGTAGCCCAGTAGGTATAAAAGGCTTCCAGCAGCAGCAGGAGAGCAGAAGCCTAAGTGATCAGCGTGGGACACAGGGATGGATGGGAGGTAAGTATTAAAAAAAAATATTAAAAAACATTTATTTTTTTTTAATAAAGATATTTTTTAAAAAGTGTGTGTTTTTTTTTTTTTTACTTTTAACCCTTTGTGAACTGGTAAGGGGTCCATGTGACCCCTATACCAGTTCACAGGGCTCGGGGGTCTGGCAAGTCACCTGCGCTAGCGGGTGACTTGCCATTAACCCCTGGCCCCCCAAATTACCTGCCTCCCCAAAGCCCAGGGGGGGGGGCAGAAGAGCCGTGGCCCTAGGCTATGACGGCTTGTAGCCGCAGGGCCAGGGGCCACTAAAGCTGGCCCCTGCGCCCTGTTCTACACGCCCCCATAGCTGGTCACAGGCTGGTTATGCTGGGTAGGGGGGACCTCACGCCATTTTTTGGGGGGGATTTTTAAGGGTTTTAACCCTTAAAAATCCCAAAAATAAAATGGGGTCCCACTCCCTTTGAGGGGGGGACCCTATGTCATTTTTTTTTAATTAACCCTTTGTTACCTGTAACCCAGCAGGAGAGCAGAAGCCTAAGTGATCAGCGTGGGACACAGGGATGGATGGGAGGTAAGTATTAAAAAAAATTATTAAAAAAATATATTTTTTTAATAAAGTTTTTTTTAAAGTGTGTCTCTGTGTGTGTGTTTTTTTTTTTTTTTTTACTTTTAACCCTTTGTGAACTGGTAAGGGGTCCATGTGACCCCTATACCAGTTCACAGGGCTCGGGGGTCTGGCAAGTCACCTGTGGCTAGTGGGTGACTTGCCATTAACCCAGAGACCCCCCATTACCTGCCTCCCAAAAAAAACGTAAAATTCCCCCAAGAAATGGTGCCCCCCCTGTGAAGGGGGACCCCACACCAATTTTTTTTTATTTAACCCTTTATTATGTGGATAGTAGTTGTATTTTATTTGTAAATGTTATAAAGTGCTCTTTTCAGTTTATGGGATCACCTGGACAGGAACGGGGGGCTACCGATACATTTGTGGTATCATTGTAATCGGGAGAAATGGGGCTTTCACATGCAATATGGCTTTCTTTAATAAAATAAATGTTTTTGTTTAAAATAAAGGAGACAAGTTAAAAAATATATATTTTTTTATTTATTTATTTGAAAATATTTAAAAAAGTAGAAAAAATACAAACAAGACATTTCATGTTAAAGCCTAAACTCTGCCACAAAAAGAAAATATGCCATTTTCTTGGAAATTCCTGCAAAAATCACAGTTAAACATCACGCAAAATGGTGAAAAATATCCTGTCAGGAGAGGGTGACAAAATCTCAAGTAGACTGGCAGTCAAAAAGTTACAGGTACCTATGCATGTTGGGTATTGTTCTGCTCGGGGGACCTTGCGCTTTCAGATTTAGCTTGTTTTTTCTTATTTGCATATTGATATTTTAGGAAAATGTGTTTTTTATTCTGCTTTTTTATCCATTTTTTTGTGAAATCCTGTGCAACCTATGAATTCTTCGAGATATTACTTCCAGAAAGATGAGCCCACTACAACAAGCTGGGTACGCTTAGAAAGCTTAACGTGTACTTTCAGGGAATATATGGTTTATGGGGGATATTCCAAATGTAAAGGGTTGGTTTGGTAGAAAAAGCACAAGGTGCGCACTTTGTCTGCAGAGCTGAATATCTGAAGTAAAATTACCGTTATGCGCATGCTTTACTTTGGTGTGTTTGGCAACTCTTTCCTTGACAGAACCTATGCATGTTGGGTATCATTCTGTTTGGGGGATGTTGCTTTTTCAGATTTTCTGGTTTGCATATAGGTTTTTTTAGGAAAATGTGGTTTTGATTCTGCTTTTTTATTCATTTTTAGGGAAACCCTGTGCAACCAAAGAATACATTGAGGGATTACTTCCAGAAAACTGCACCCATGTCAACAAGCCTGGTACGCCTAGAAAGCTTGAGGTGTGTACTTCTAGGGAATATATAGTTTGTGGGGGGTATTTCAAATGTAAAGGGCTGTTTTTCTGGAAAAACTGCAAGGTGCGCATATTGCATTGCATAGTTGTATTTTATCTGAAAATCTCCTAAAGCGTTGTTTCAGTTTGGGAGAGTCTCCTGGGCAGGAAAGGGTATCTACCTATACATATGTGGTACCGCTGTAACCGGGAGAAATTGGGGTTTCACACGCAATAAGATTTTATTGACAAATTTAAATTTTTTATTACAAAAAAAACACTACAAATTGTAAAAAATAGCTTTTTTTTATTTTTTTGCACAATTTTCACCCAAAAATATTGAGAATACACTTAGAAAATGACAAACAAGACATTTCATGTTAAAGCCCAGGCTCCGCTGAAAAAAATATATCACTTTCCTGGGAAATCCCTGGAAATCCCTTCAAAAATCACAGTTGAACATGGGGAGCGCAAAATAGTGCGAAATGGTCTGGCAACAAAGGGTGACAAAATCTCAAGGTAGGCTGGCGGTTAAAGGGTTAAAGTCATTACAACGTAAGTTTGGGGTTGGCTCCCCATCTGGGGACTCTGAACGTGCAGGTTCTGTCCTGGCCTTTCCTGCAGGAGTCTGGTTCTGTCACCCTCGTAGGGAATTCTTTTGGGGATTGATTAGCTGCATCTCCTAAGTAGTTCCATGGTGATGGGGATCAATTTTCAGTTTTTACCCTGCGGACTTCCTGGGGACTTTTGCTGGATGCTGTCTGAGCTGCCCTGTAGTCCAGCTCGCTTCTCTGGAGCCTCCTGACTCCGTCAGACATGTGCCTGAGACGATGGATCTGGTTACTTAACCCTGGCTCGATGTGTATATATATAGAGATATAGAGATATATATATACGGCTACAGGCACCCCATGCCTGGGGGTGTTCTTCTTATGCTGGGCCTCTGGTCCAGGTGGTCTGTAGGATCTTTGCTTTAGTCCCTTAGTCTAGCTATGGACTTTATTCTTAATAATACTAATATGAGGGCCTACATTCCCTCTATAGGTGTTGCAATTCTCCCCATGGGGGCTTTCATGGCCCTCAGGGGGACGGATGCTCTTGGAGTCTGCGGGCGCCTCTTTATGTATGCGCCTGATATCTACTTCCAGCGCCATTGCGCTCTTTGGATTAATCCTTCTGGATGTCCCCTGATCCTGAGTGAAGCTGTGGCTTCCTGATAATTAGGGGTCTGTATTCCCGCCTTGGTCGAGTGACCTGTTCTGTTTCCCTTAGGGGGTGTTACAAGTTTTGCCACAAGGCTTCCTTGCCTGTGAGCTGGTTGGGTCATTACACTGACCTATGTTCCTTTCAGGGGAAAGAATCTTCCCTTTTGTTTTTTACTCCGTTATATTGGTGCTTGGGTTCCACTGGCCTTCAGCACCAGGGTTTTTTTCTGTTGATTCAGTTGCTAGACTTACGGCCTGTCTCTGTTCATACCTTCATGGTCTTGTTATGAGACTGACGTTAGAGCCTTTGCTCATGTCATGCCTGTTGCAAGTTTTGCAGGTGACAGCGCCTTTACTGTCCGCTATGCCTTGTTTTTTCCTGGGGATCCCACCCTGCTTATGGACACTGCTATTGGATGTCCCACATGTTACTATTCGGGAGCAGGACATGCTGTATGCTTAGAATAATACCAACTCTACAGGTGAGTACTTCACAGAGTTGTATTATATGCATACAGCACGTCCTGCTCCACCCCACCCTGGTTCACTTGTTCTGGATCCCCTGTATGGTGATTGTTATCATTAGATATTATTACCAGTTCTTCTGGGTGGTTTGTTCCTCCCGGCTTCTCTTCTCACTGCTTTTCAATGCTGGGGATTTGTGGGAGGTCCTTCGGTATATGTAGGGCCGGGAGGAGCTTGTTTTCTACATGTCTGCAGTGCATGGCGCCTGAGGTGGAAGATTACCCACGTGTTATTACTATTCGGGAGCAGGACGTGCTGTATGCATATAATATCAACTCTACAGGTGAGTACTTCAGAGTTGTATTTTTAAAAATGGGAAGAAATGAACACCCATAACTGCTATACAAGAGAAATAGTGATTTAATACTGTGAAACAAGGACAGCACATTAATAATGCGTAATTAAAGAAACCAAAATATATACAGTAGAATGACCGCTAGGTGGCGCTGTGCCCCTGATCACTGAACTCTGGTGTAGCCCATAATAAATGCATAACACAAGAGAAAAAGTGAAAAAAAATGCAGTAAAGGAAACCTTTAAATGGGCAAACTGCCAGGGAAATCCATTCCTCAATAGCATGTAATAGAAACAAGAAGTGCAAAAAGGCTTACAGGCAGGATACCAGGGAGACAACAGGTAAACCCAACGTTTCGGCTGACGTCTGTCAGCTTTTTGCACTTGTTTCTATTACATGCTATTGAGGAATGGATTTCTTTGGCTGTTTTTTTTTTTTTTGTCAAAAAATGCATGGGACATGGCAGTACTAGTGGGGAGGTAAGAACACTCTTCTTTCTCAGGGGTTTCACACAAAGGAGCATCCCAAATTCAGTAAAAGGGACCAAAGAGCAGTTGAGTAAAAAAAACTGTTTTGGTCAACTTTAAACTGCCTCCTTACCTGGGTGATAAACCAAATTTGGGGAGAGAAATACATTCTGGGTTACCTTTTAGACTGCACTCTACAAAAGATTGTTGCCTTGAGAAACAGGTCAAGCTAATTCTAGAGATACAAGATCTACTTCTGACTGAGCAGGTTTCATTCAGAATGATTGTGAGAATCCTTGTACTCATGACATGGCCTGGATGATCCTAAAAAAGAAAAGGACTGTCATCTAGAGTTGTCATGATGCTTATGGATAACAGGAAAATGACAACCAGGAAGATTAACCTAAAGGTGTGGAAACATTTATCAATACTGTGAAGTCAGTCTGTATAAGAATTCTACGCTGGTGGTACTTGAATTCCTGCAGTAAGGGTTTGAGTTAGGCCTTGTCGTAAGTACTTTGAGGACTCAAGCTTCAGGTTTATCAGATTTACTGGACAAAGCTAAGAAAAAACGAATTTGTCGTAGTATTGCGTCTTAAAGTGGTCCTTCACTGTGAATAAGAGTATCTTATGTTTACAGATTGCTCACATTAAAAATCATCCTACCTGCATCTACTGCATGTTATGAGCTTTTAAACATCCAAGATGGCGGCTTATGGAACATGGAACATCAGGCAGCCTGCAAACAGGAAGTGCATTCTGACTCTGCTGCTCTGCGTTCTGGGACTGCTGACCTTTTCCTGACTCCAGTTCTGCTCTGTCTGAGCAAAGCACAGCTATAACCTGCCCCCCTGTACCTTATCCCACTCTCCTCTTCTCAATAAGTGTGATGCTTCTGAGACAAGATGGCGGCGCCCGTATCCTAAAGTCCTGAACAGAGCTGCAGCCCAGTGGGGGAAAGAATAACAAGTGACTAAACTTAAAATATATTAATTTTAGATGTTGGGGAATCGTTTTTTAAGGGTTTGGGCTTTTCAATAAATCATGCTGAAGGTGAAGAAAACCTGAAGAAAAAGTGGTCCCTCCTGGCCCATATATACCGAGGCACCTCCCACAGAACCCCAGATTTTCTCTGCAGTCTCGGACTGCCAGGACGTTTTGTGAGTACTCACCTTTAAAACGGGTATTATGAGTGTGCCATACACTCCACTTCGTTCTTCATGACATCTGGGTAATCTCCAGTAGAGGGCGAACTTCTGCAGAGATGAATATGCAAAAAAGAAAGCCCCTCCCGGTCCATATATACCTGGGACCTCCCACCAATTCCCCAGTGTATAAAAGCAGTAAAGGGACCAGGAAGAACCAAATATAACTGTAACAATCAAAACCAATGGTTCACCATATAAAAGCCCCAGAATACCTGAAAAAAAACAAGGGTGGGGCGAAGTGGAGTGTATGGCACACTCATAATACCCATTTTAAAGGTGAGTACTCACAAAACGGTATTATTCTAAGTGTGCCATACACTCCACTTCCTTCTTCATGACATCTGGGACATCCAATAACAGTGTCCGTCATGGGTGGGAACCAGAAACAGTAAAGAATGTACCAACTCAAACCACTGCAGCTTGCAGAACCTTGCGGCCAAAAACAGCATCCGCTGAAGCCCGCACATCAACCTTGTAAAACTTGGAAAAGGTATGAACGGAAGACCAAGTAGCAGCCTTACAAACTTGTTCAACAGAAGCCTGGTGCTGAAAAGCCCAGGATGCACCAACAGAACGAGTAGAGTGCG
Source organism: Gastrophryne carolinensis (assembly GCA_027917425.1). Lineage (NCBI taxonomy): Eukaryota > Metazoa > Chordata > Amphibia > Anura > Microhylidae > Gastrophryne > Gastrophryne carolinensis. Next base: position 602,798,752 of record CM051234.1, read on the forward strand.
CAGTGGCCCTAAAAGGGGGAGTCCTCCCCTTAGCAGAATAGGCCCCAACAATGGCCTGACGAATCCATTTGCTAATCGTAGACTTAGCAGGTGCCAAACCTTTCCTGGGCCCGCAGGGCACCACGAAAAAAGCATCCGTCCTACGGAAGGAAGAAGTCACCAAATAGTACTTCACACAGTGAACAACTTCCAAATTGTGCAGAACCCTCTCCTTGTCATTGTTAGGCTTAAGACACAAGGAAGGGAGAACAATGTCCTGATTGAGGGGGAAAGCAGAAACCACCTTAGGAAGAAAATCCGGCTTAAAACGAAAAACCACCTTATCCTGGTGTCTCTCAAAGTAAGAGGCCTGAATCGACAGGGCCGCCAACTCAGAGACCCACCGAACAGAGGTAATAGCCACCAAGAAGGCAACCTGAGTGAGAACCGAAAGAGCAATATCCTGTAGCGGCTCAAAAGGAGGACCCTGCAGAGCCGAAAGAACCAAATTCAAATCCCAAACAGGAACTACAGCCTTCCGAGGGGGCCGCACATGCGCCACCCCTTGAAAAAAGGTCTTAACCAGCGGGTGTAAAGCAAAGGACCTCTGGAAGAAAACCGACAGAGCAGAAACCTGTCCTTTCAAAGTACTAAGCTGGAACCCAAGATCCAGATTATGCTGAAGAAACTTCAAAATCCTGGGTATAGAAAAAACCCTGCAAGGCAAGGCCCAGCCTCACACCAATCAATATAGGACCTCCAAGTCCTATAGTAAATGCCCGAAGCGGACCGCTTCCTAGCCCTAATCAGGGTCTGAACAACAGCCTCAGACAACCCTTCCTCTTTCAAGATGAAGGTTTCAGTAGCCAAGCCGTCAAAGCCAGCGTTTGTAAGTTGGGGTAAAGTAGATGACCCTGAGATAGCAGGTCCGGCAGCAAGGGAAGCCGGTACTGGTCTACGGCCATCCTTACAACGTCTGCGTACCAAACCCTTCTTGGCCACCATGGAGCCACCAGAATCGCTGGTGCCCCTTCTAGAACCAGTTTGCGAACTACCTTGCCCAGCATGGAGACAGGTGAAAACAGGTACAGAAAACCCAACTCCTTCCAAGCCAGGATCCTGAGAAAGAGACACAAAGGCTGGAAGTTTGTGATTGTGCCTCGAGGCAAAGAGATCCACCTCCGAAGTCCCCCACTTGCGGCAAAGATCCAGAAAAACCTCGGGGTTGAGAGACCACTCTTCGTGGCGAGAGGATTCCCTGCTCAGGGAATCCGCCTCCATATTCTCCACTCCCGGAATGTAGACTGCCGAAAGGCAAGGAACATTGCTCTCCGACCAGTGCAGGATCAGAGAGACTTCCCTGAGGGCACTCCTGCTGCGAGTCCCTCCCTGATGATTTATGTAAGCCACTGCCATTCGGTTGTCCGAACGCACCTGAACTGGAAGACCCCGTAACTGTGTGGTCAGCCGAGCTAGAAACAGTCGAATGGCTCTGAGTTCCAATACATTGATGGGGGTGTGAGCCTCCTGGGGACCCCACACCCCGCTGAACTGATGACTCTTCCAATAACCTCCCCAGCCCGACAGGCTGGCATCCGAGGTAACCATCTGCCGAAAAAGGGACCAGAAAGGATCTGCCCTTCACCAGATTGCCCGAGTCCAGCCACCATCAAAAGGACTGCCGAACCCTGGGAGACATCTTGAAAGGTTGATCCAATGACTGTGGGCTCCTTTCCCAATACGTCAATAGGAGAAGTTGAAGAGATCTCATGTGAAATTGTGCAAACGGCACCACCTCGAAGGACGACACCATCACACCCACCAGTTTCATCCCCTGTCGGATAGAGGGACAAGGACTGGCCAGAAGAAGACGGATCAGGCCCTGAATCCCCTGCACTTTGGTCTGGGGCAGAAACACTCTGGCCCGACTGGTATCCAGATTCATGCCCAGAAATGAAATCACTCGAGACGGGGAGAGAGAAGACTTGGTGCGGTTGATCACCCACCCGAACCTCTCCAGGGTCGACACCACCTGGTGGGTGTCCAGTTCCGCCTGCTGAAGGGAAGAAGCGGAAATCAACAGATCGTCCAGATAAGGCACAATGCGAATGCCCTGAGATCTGAGCAGAGCCATTATGCCCGCCAAAACCTTGGTGAAGACCCTCGGTTCTGAGGTCAGACCGAAGGGAAGAGCTAAAAATTGGTAATGTTGATCCTCCACCGCAAACCAGAGGAATCTCTGATGTGCCTGAAAAATCGGAACATGCAGATACGCATCCTTGATGTCTATGGACGTCATAAAATCCCCTTGGCGAAGGGAATTGATAGCCGAGCGCAGAGTCTCCATGCGGAACATCTTGGCTCTGAGAAACCTGTTGAGAACCTTGAGATCTAGAATGGGTCTCACCGAACCCTCCTTTTTGGGAACCGTGAAAAGGCTGGAGTAGTAACCCCTGTCTCTCTCCGACGGAGGCACCGGGCATATAACCCCCATGTCCAGAAGGTTTTTTACTGCTAACAGGAGGCCCTGTGCAGCCTGAGGGTCCGAGGTCACCCGAGACCTTAAGAATCTTGGGGGCGGCCAGTACTCGAACTCCAGTTTGTACCCGGAGGAGACCACTTCCAAGATTCAATTCTCTGTGACCTCCCGGGCCCAGACCTGGAAGAAGAGGCGCAGCCATCCCCCCATCCTTGCGGGTGAGGGCGCCCCTTCATTGCTGAGCCGGGTTAATGGCAGGCTTGGGCTTGGAACCCCAGGCAGCCGCGGGACGTGCCCGACCTCTGCCTCTGTTCCAGGACGAGCCCCTGACACCTGAGAAGGCCAGACCCCTAGACGCTCTGGCCCCTCGAAAGGAAGGAGTGAATGAGCCCGCCCCCCGAAAGGGGCGGCGCTGTTTCCTCCGCTGAGGTAACTTACCTCCTTTAGCAACAGCATCCAATTTATCTCCAAACAGCCGCGCACCCAAGAAGGGGAGAGCTGTGAGTGACTTCTTGGCTCCAACATCCGCTGTCCACTGACGGAGCCAGACCAGTCTGGGCATAGCCACCAGTAAGGCTGACGTCCTACTACATACGACAATGGAGTCTTCCATCGCAGCCATGACAAAATCCATGAACACTTCTTAAGTATAGCTAACTCAGCTCCATCTGGATCAAGCTGAGCTTTATTCAGCCAGTCCCTGATAAGAGACCTGGTAGCAAGCGACACCAGGGCAGATGCACTAACGAAATATAGGCCAGGCCTCCCCCCCCTCCCGGAGGGGAATGAGGGACCCGGAAGGGGGGGAATCCAGCCAGGAGCCGGCCATGGATGGGGCATCCCACACTAGGATCACCAAGAAACCTGGAAACCGCCTACCCCATAGTGAGGTCTCACGGTGGAGCAGTGCTCCTGCTGCACCCATAGGGTGCTCCTACCTTCATCAGGACCCGCAGCCTAAGCTGGGAGGCTCAATACAGGGTAATTTAGATGGGTCCTGGCAGTAACAGGGATAATAGAAGGCCGGGCGCGAGCCCGGCTTACCTGTAAGCAAAGAAGTCCTCATCTTCTGTCTTGTTGCCTTCTCTGCAGAGAAGAAACTGGGGAATTGGTGGGAGGTCCTAGGTATATATGGACCGGGAGGGGCTTTCTTTTTTGCATATTCATCTTTGCAGAAGTTCGCCCTCTACTGGAGATTACCCAGATGTCATGAAGAACGAAGTGGAGTGTATGGCACACCAGAATAGTGGCTCTCTTTTTCAGGCATGGTGAGCAGGGTCTTATGGCCCTATGGAGCTATTCCCACCCGTTCCGTCTTTATTATACTGCCTCCCAGCCTTGGCTGTAGCGTTCTGGTGAAGGTAGACGGCACCATATTTAGGTGCTAAGGAGCTGTGCTCCGCCGCAACTCCCCCACCAAAGGGTAGACGGTTCAGACCATGGTGAGCCTTATGGGATGCCCTGCCCGCATTACGTGTGCCTTTCTCCCCTATCTTTCAGTGGGTTCCCTTATGGATGACCGCTGCCTCCCCTCGTTCCTCTGAGTCCCTTAGGGGAAGGGGGGGTGGTTTTATATATATATTTTCATGTATTTGTGTGGCACCATTTGTATCATGCTCCGGCGTATGCGGAGCGCATTATGCAGTGATCCCCGTTTAAATTGGTTGCACTGTTTTCCTTTGATCTGATACCGCGCTCTTGTAGAACGCTCTGCATATGGCGGCGACATTTACCTCAGGCGAAACGGCGCAGCCATTGGCTGTTTAGTTCACGTGGGCACTTCTTTTCATGCTCTTCGGAGGGAGGCGGGCGTGGCGAGTGACGCTTTTTGCGCCACTCCCCCGCGGCCCGCCCCTCGAGGTATTTGTGGACGCCATCTTGTCTTGCGGTGCTGCGTAGCTGCACTTCTTAGTATACAGTACGTCCTGCTCCAGATAGAGTACTTACACTCGGGTACTACTCCACCAGATGGCGCTGGACTGCAGACATCGAAAATAGGCTCCTCCCGGCCTCTCAAATACCCAGGGACCTCCCACAATCCCCAGATCTTCTCTGCAGTCTGGACTGCGAAGGACAAGAAGATGGCTCTCTCTACTCGCAGGTGAGCAGAGCTATTAGCCTGCGGCCCTGTAGGACTATTCCCTCCTGTTCCATCAGTAATTGCCTCCCAGCCTTGGCTGTGCTGGCCGGGTGATGGTAGGCAGCAGTGCTGTTAGGTGCTTAGAAGCGCTTCCCCACCGCAATCCCCCACCAAAGGGTAGGCGGGTACCGGCATATGGTGAGCCTCTATGGGATGCCCCTCCCACCCTTTTGCCCCTGTCTATCGGTGGGCCCTATGTTAAGCGGCCGCTGTCCTCCCTCACTCTCCTTGTAGCCTTCGGGGGAGGGGGGTGGTGTGTGTGTATGTATATATGTGTATTGGCTTTTATGCTTCACTACATTATGCTTGGTGTCAGTCGCCGCGCTGACTTGTTTTCACTTATTGTGCTTTGAAATTGCAGCCGCCGGTGCGCCGTCATTGATGCTTGTCACGTGTATGGCTTTGCGCTCTTCGGGGGGGCAGGGCCTGTCTTTGGCGCGTTCCGTGTCATTGTTCATGCGGGCCCGCCCCTCGAGGTATACCGATGCCATTTTTATGCTTGGATTCCGGCTGCTGCGTGACGGGCTTCTACCTACCGTGGTCCGTGAGTGCCCTCGTGGGCGGCTTTATTACTGCTGTTAATTATTGTATACTTACGGCTCCCCTTTGATTATGTCTTTCAGACGGGCAAACCCTTTTGGCTTCTCCCGGTCCTACTCCCTCTATTTAGTTGGTTAACTTGTGAGGCCTAGTGTTAATTACTCCCACTTCCCTAGCGGGTTATTGGGACATCCCGGGTTGCTGTATAGCGTCAATCCCTATCGGCCTATTGTGCCGCTATAATCACCATATGGAGGCGTCTCAGGATAATGTGCTCGGGGTTCTTTTGGGACAAGCCCGGCTGTGTGTAGCTTGTGGGGAGTCCCATGTTGACGCTGACAAGGCGCGGGTCTGTGTACCTTGTGCCGAACAGGTGCTTGCACTGCAATCCAGCCTTCCAGTGGCTGAGTCTGCGATTCGTTTCGCCTCACCTACTCCCCCAAGCTTAAATCTCACTCCCTCTGAGTTGCATACAAGTGGGGATTCTCAGCCTGATGTGTCTTCTAGACTGCCTAGTGTTGAGAGGTTGCTTGCTAATACCTTGGCGCGTAAGGCCTCTGCAAAAAAGCGGCACTTAACGCATGATGTCACTCTTTTCTCTATGGAAGCTGATGAGTTTCTGCAACTATCTGGCTATACCCCCTTGGAGGAAGGGGAGCTATTCTCCGATTCAGGGTCATCTGATGAGAGGCCCAGGGGTCATGACGATTCTGGCTCTGACCCCTGGGCCCCGGATGATACTGATAGACTGTTGGCTCAGATTTTTGAGGTTCTGTCTATCTCTCCCCCTGTTGCAGCCCCCAGGCAAAGGGGGGAACCTTTTCATACTGCTAAGTCACGCTTGGAATTTCCTGAGCAAGCACATTTCAATAACCTTTTGCTCAAGGAATGGGAGCATCCCAGTAGACTTCCCGGTGCCCTCAGGAGGCCCACACACCTATCAACGTCTTGGAGCTGCGGGCGATCAGGTTAGTTCTGGCTCAGTTGACTCATCACCTTCGGGGCCTTCCTGTTCAGGTGCGCTCGGACAACCAGACGGCAGTTGCCTACATCAATCATCAGGGAGGGACACGGGGCAAGAGGGCCCTCCAGGAAGTGTCTCTGATCCTGACCTGGGCGGAGGCCAATGTCCCCTGCATATCAGTGGTGTACATTCCGGGGTGGAAAATCTGCTGGCAGACTCTCTGAGCAGGGGGACCTCTCGCCAGGGAGAATGGTCCCTCTGCAACAGGGTGTTCCAATCTCTGTGTCACCTTTGGGGCCAACTAGATGTGGATCTGTTTGCGTCCCGTCACAATCACAAGCTCCCGGCCTTCGTCTCCCTGTCCCAGGATGCTCTGGCCTTGACCACGGATGCTCTAGCAATGTCATGGCAGGACTTTCAGTTCCTGTATGTCTTTCCTCCATTCCCCCTGTTGGGCAGGGTTCTGCGCAAGATTGCTCTGGAGGGGGTGCCAGCAATTCTGGTGGCCCCCAGGTGGCCAAGAAGAGTGTGGTTCGCAGACGTGGTGCAGCTGGCAGTAGATCAGTACATTCTGCCCAGGGTGCCAGACCTGCTCTCTCAGGGTCCCTTACGCCATCCCACTTTACAAACTCTGGCTTTGAGGGCCTGGCTGCTGAAACCTCCCTCTTGATGGAGAAGGGGCTGTCTACCTCGGTTGTTGATACCATGATAAAGGCTAAGAAGAAGTCTTCTTCTTCCATTTATTACAGGGTTTGGCGTGCCTACATTGACTGGTGTGAGTCTAAGTCTCTTCCCTGTCGTGTGTTCTCTATTCCCAGGATTCTGGAGTTCCTGCAGCATGGGTTGGAGATGGGGCTCCAACTCAGTACTCTGAAGGGTCAGGTTTCTGCCCTGGCTGTTTTCTTCCAGAAGTTCTTTGCTCAGCATTCTCTGATCAGGACTTTTTTCCAGGGGGTTACTCATGTGCGTCCTCCACATAAGCCTATGGTGCCTGTTTGGGATTTGAACTTGGTTTTGTCAGCCTTGCAGGGTGCTCCCTTTGAACCTGTGCAGGATGCTGCCCTGGCCATTCTTACTCTCAAAGTTGTCTTTTTGGTGGCTATCACCTCTGTTAGACGTGTGTCTGAGTTGGCGGCGCTTTCCATCCAGCCCCCCTACTATGAGAGACACCAGGACAAGGTGGTGTTCCGCTTCAAGCCAGATTTTCTGTGTAAGGTCGTGTCTGCCCTTCATTTGAGTCAGGACATTGTTCTTCCGTCATTGTGCCCTAATACTAGTAATGCTAAGAGGGTTTTGCATTCTTTGGATGTGGTTAGGTGTCTGAAGTACTATCTGGTGGCTACTGCTACTTTTTGTGGTCCCTTCTGGTCCTAGGAAGGGTTTGGCTCCTGCCAAGTCTACTATCAGCAAATGGATCCGTCAGGCTGTGATTCAGGCCTACTCTGCTAAGGGGAAGAATCCTCCCTTCCGCCTTACTGCTCATTCCACTCGTGCTATTGGTGCCTCTTGTGCTTTTCAGCACCAGGCTTCTGTTGAAGTTTGCAAGGCCGCTACTTGGTCTTCTGTTCATACTTTTTCAAAGTTTTACAAGGTTGGTGTTAGGGCCTCAGCTGATGCTGCTTTTGGCCGCAAGGCTCTGCAGGCGGCAGTGGTTTAAACTGTCTGCTGTTACCTTTGGGGATCCCTGGGTATTTGAGGGGCCGGGAGGAGCCTATTTTCGATGTCTCTGCAGTCCAGCGCCATCTGGCGGAGTAATACCCGAGTGTAAGTATTCTATCTGGAGCAGGACGTACTGTATACTCATAATACCAATTCTACAGGTGAGTAATCACAGAATTGTATTTTTTTCATACTCCTCCATTATATGTATCTATGCCTTACGGGATCCTCTCTATGTCTTTCAGGCCTATAGAACTAGTGGTTTCTCCTGGCCTATACATTGAGGGAAATTTGTTTTTATACCGTAAATCCTCCCACTTCCCTTGCGGTGCTTTGGGGGCATCCAGGGTTTGCTTCTAGCATTATTCCCAATTGGCCAGCTTGAGCCACACTAATCACCATATGGAGGCTTCTCAAGACAATGAGTCCGGGGTTCCTTCGAGACAAGGCCGGTTCTGTACTGATTGTGGGGTTTCCTGGTGTACCTAAAAGCTGGGATAAGAGGTATCCCTTTCCCCTGGAAACAGCTAAATTATGGTGTTCCCCACCCGAGGTTGAGGCACCAATACTTGGACTGTCTCATACCTCTGTGCTGCACTCACCTGACACTACCACTTTAAAAGATGTGGAGGACCAGAGCATTGATCAGCTGGCCTCTCATGGTTTTGCATGTGCGGGGACCGCACTACGCCCTGTGTGTGCATCTGCTATTACAACTGTTGCGATCAGAAGATTGATCAGAAGTGCCTTAGAGGGCGGTTCTGCGGCTTTGGGCAGAGATGTATTTAACTGGCTTATGTATTGTGAGGAATTTACTTCATATGCCCTGGAGGATGCCATTAGAATGTGCGGCAGAATCTCTGCCCTGCTGGTTTCTATAAGCCGTTCTGTTTGGCTGCGCCAATGGATGGCGGATATTGCTGCTAAGAAGGCTCTTACTGGGGCTCCGTTTAAAGGGCTGCGCCTTTTTGGGGAACGTCTGGATCTGTTTGCCAAGGAAGGCAAGCTGCCTCAGCGCAAGAAGCCTCTCAGGCCCTTTTGGGGTTCCAGAGTTGCTCTGTCCCCCTTTTATTCCCCCAGGAGAGGAAGGGGGCTCCCCCCGCTGGGGGCCGTGGTGAGTCATGGGGCAGGGGCAGAGGACGTGGCAGGCCCGGTCCTTCCTGGGGTTCCAAGCCTAAAACCTTCCCCAAGCCACCTCAGGCATGAAGGGGCGCCCTCACCCATCCGGGTGGGGAGAATGCTTCGTTTTTTTTCTCACGTCTGGAGACGCCTTATCTCAGACCGGTGGATTCAGGAGGTAGTCTCCTCCAGTTACAAGATAGAGTTTGCAGCCTGGCAGCCCCCAAGATTCATAAAATCCCGGATGGCTCAAGATCCCCTGTCAGCTTAGTGTCTGTTTTTGCTGTCCAAAACCTACTGGAATTGGGGATCATTTGCCCGGTTCCTCTGCGGGAAAGGGGCAAGGGCTATTATTCCAATCTTTTCACTGTCCCCAAAAAGGACGGATCTGTCAGGCCTATCCTGGATTTAAAGCTCCTCAACAAATTTATCAGATTCAGGCACTTTCGCATGGAGACTCTGCGTTCTGCCATAAATTCTCTTCGCCCAGGGGACTTCTTGTCCTCTATAGACATCAAGGATGCTTACCTTCATGTGCCCATTTTTGCAGGCCATCAAAAATTTCTCAGGTTCGCAGTGGAAGATCAGCATTACCAGTTTGTGGCTCTGCCATTTGGTCTTACCTCTGCTCCCAGGGTGTTCACCAAGGTGCTGGCAGGAGTGATGGCTCTGTTGAGATCTCAGGGCATTCGCATTCTTCCTTACCTGGACGACATTCTTGTAGCTTCTCAGACTTTGCAGCAAGCAGAGATGGACGTTCAGACAGTGGTATCCACTCTGGAAAAGTTTGGCTGGGTGATCAATCTTCCCTGTCTCCTTCCAGGGTGAAGTCTTTTTTTTGGGCATGACTCTGGATACATCTCGGGTCAAGTTCTTTCTCCCTCAGCTGAAGGTAGAGAGTCTTCAGGCACAAATACAGCTCCTGCTGTCTTGCCCTCATCCGTCCATCAGACAGGCAATGCAGCTGGTGGGTCTGATGGTGTCCAGCTTCGAGGCTGTCCCATACGCTCAGTTTCACATGAGACCTCTCCAGGTTCATCTCTTGTCGGTATGGGATCGGGACCCAGGGTCCCTGGATCAGGTATTTGTGCTGTCCCATCTGGCCAGGCAGTCTCTGTCATGGTGGCTGGATCCAAGGAATCTGCTAGTGGGCAGATCCTTTCTGACTCCCTGCTGGGAGGTGGTCACCACGGATGCCAGTCTAACTGGTTGGGGAGGCTTTTGGAAGTCCCTGAAATTCCAGGGGCAGTGTGGTCCTCAGGAGGCCCATGCCCCGATCAACATTCTGGAACTGAGGGCAATAAGGTTAGTGCTTTCCCAGCTGACCACGCGCCTTCGGGGTCTGGCGGTACAGAACCGCTAAGACAACCAGACGGCGGTTGCCTACATCAATCATCAGGGAGGAACCAGGAGCAGGAGGGCTCTCAAGGAAGTATCCCTTATTCTGTCATGGGCAGAGGACAATGTTCCCTGCATCTTGGCTGTGTACATTCCGGGGGTGGAGAATCTGGAAGCAGACTCTCTGAGCAGGGGGGCTTCTCGCATGGGAGAATGGTCCCTCACTAACAGGGTGTTTCGCTCTCTGTGCCTCCGTTGGGGCCAGCCGGATGTGGACCTGTTTGCGTCCCGTCACAACCACAAGCTTCCAGCCTTTGTCTCCCTGTCACAGGATCCCCTGGCCCTGTCAGTGGATGCTCTGGCAATATCTTGGAAGAGCTTTCAGCTCCTTTATGTTTTTCCTCCACTTCCTCTGCTGGGCAGGGTGCTGCGCAAAATAGCCCAGGAGGGGGTGCCAGCCATTCTGGTGGCCCCATGTTGGCCAAGAAGAATTTGGTTCGCAGAAATCGTACAGTTGGCATTAGATCGTTTCGTCCTGCCCCTGGTGCCAGACCTGCTCACTCAGGGGCGGCTGCGCCACCCCAATTTACAAACGCTGGCTTTGACGGCCTGGCTGCTGAAACCTCCATCTTGATGGACAAAGGGTTGCCGGCCTCTGTAGTTAATACCATGATCAGAGCTAGGAAGAAGTCTTCTTCTACCATTTACTACAGGGTTTGGCATGCTTACATTGACTGGTGTGAGTCAGATCACTTCCATGTCGGGTGTCTCAATTCCCAGGATATTGGAATTTTTACAACATGGCTTGGATCTGGGTTTTCAGCTTAGTATTCTGAAGGGCCATGTTTCTGCTCTGGCTGTTTTTTTCCAACGATCTTTTGCTCAGCATCATCTGGTCAAGACCTTCTTTCAAGGAGTTACTCATTTGCGTCCTCCGCGCAAGCCCATGTTACCCGTTTGGGATTTGAACTTGGTTTTGTCTGCCATGCAAGGGTCTCCTTTTGAACCTTTGCAGGAGGCGGCTTTGTCCACTCTCACTGTCAAGATAGCCTTTTTGGTGGCTATTACCTCAGTCAGGCGAGTTTCTGAATTGGCGGGGCTTTCCATCAAGCCTCCTTATTTTGAAAGACACCAGGACAAGGTGGTGTTTCGCTTTAAAACTGATTTTCTGCCTAAGGTTGTGTCTGCTTTTCATCTCAATCAGGACATTGTGTTGCCTTCCTTGTGCCCTAACCCTGGTAACCCCAAGGAAAGGGCGTTACATTCTCTTGATGTAGTTAGGGCTGTGAAGTTCTATTTGGCGACTACTGAATCCTTTAGGAAGACTGATGTTTTCTTTGTGGATCTGTCTGGTCCTAAGAAGGGCCAGGCTCCTGCTAAATCCAAGCAAGTGGATCCATCAAGCCGTGATTCAGGCCTATTCTGCTAAGGGAAAGAAACCTCCTTTCCGCCTTACTACTCATTCTACTCGTGCTATTGGTGCCTCTTGGGCTTTTCAGCACCAGGCTTCTGTTGAACAAGTTTGCAAGGCCGCAACTATTGGATGTCCCATGTGTAAGGATATCTTTCGGAACAGGACGTGATGTATACTAAGAATAATACAATTCAGCGATTACTCACCTGTAGAATTGTTATTATGAGTATACATCACGTCCCGTTCCGCCCCACCCTTGTTGTTCTTGTTACCTCTTCATGGTGATTGTTGTTATATTCTCCCGGCTTTGTTAACTGCTGTTTCAATACTGGGGTTCTGTGGGAGGTGCCTCGGTATATATGGGCCGCTTTTTCTGCTCTGTAGTCAGGTGACATCTGAAGATGAATAACCCATGTGTAAGGATATCTTTCGGAACGGGACGTGATGTATACTCATAATAACAATTCTACAGGTGAGTAATCACAGAATTGTATTTTTATTGATTGCAATATCTTCTGCTAGAAGAGTGAGTGACCTACAAGCTCTCTTGGTTAGAGATCCCTACTGCATTTTTTTTTTTTTGGCCAGACAGGGTAATTTTAAAGCCAGACCCGTTTATATTTGCCAAAAATAGCATCAGCCTTCCATCACTCACAGGAGATCATTCTTCCATCCCTTTTGCCTGATCCTGGGGTTCCTAGTGACACCTTATCTCATAAATGTGCGAAGAGCCTTAAACTTCTACTTAAAGCACACTAATTTTTGCAAAGCCTATAACCTGTTTGTATCCTTTTTAGGAAAGCAGAGATGACTGGGCGCCTCAAAATCTGCTATTTCCAGATGGATTAGGTAGGCCATTTCGCTAGCCTATTCTTGCATGGAAGTTCCCTCTCCTTCATTAGGGCTCGCTTCTGGCTGTCTCCTGGGCAGAAAGAACTGGGGCATCCATAGAAGAGATTTGCAAAGCAGCTACCTGGTCCTCTCCAAATACCTGTGCCAGTTTGGGGGAGGAGCTGCTCTCTGGCCATCGCGAATGACTCTTAATACCATTATCGGTAAGACTAACAGGGATTTTTGCCTATATCCTGTCCAGGTCGTCCCAGTGATGACATGTGAGTATTCTGCCCCCAGGGGGCGCTCGCCTGCAAGATCAAAAGCGGTCGCTCCTCCCGGCCCCCTATAAAGGCAGGTGTCTCTCTATCATTCCCCAGTGTTCATCTTGCAGTCTGGCTGCTGAAGATCATTGGATACTCTCTCTAGATATTGGCAGCTGAGCGGGGCCTCCTAGCCCGTCGTCCGCTGCGGGCCCTATTCCCACTGATCCCGTCAGACCCATTCTGCCTCCCAGCCACGCCGGGGTCAGGCGTTCGGCAGAGCTGGGCTCTGGGCTGCAGACCCTGTTTAATGGGTAGCCAGCCATAGGCTCTTGGTGAGCCTAAGGGGGGAACCACTTACTAAGGCTTATATGCCTTTATCACCCTCCCTGCCCACAAGCTTTATTACATGTGTGTGTTTCGTTTACACTGCTTCTCACTGGCTCTGCTGCCCTGGAGCTTTTGTCATCTTACCTCCCTCGCGGCTCCTCTCGGGCCTGGTCTTGTCTCCCCTCCCACCATCTTGACTCAGTCAAGCTCTGATGGGGGAGGGGGGGAGAACGCTGGCAGGCAGGCGGCGCGGACGTGCGCCGCGCGGCTTCAGTGTGGCTGCGATCCCCGCTGCGGGGCCGCGGTGTGCAGCTATGGTGGCTTGTTTTCAATTCCCCTACGGGGGAATAATGGCGCGCTTTGCTGATGGGCGGCCTTGCTGCTGCTGCCTGAATCGCTCAAGACCTGTCGGTGTCGTGAGTCCCTCTTTTGAATGCTATATGTTTTCTCATGCATATCACTGTTTTGGTCTGAAGGTCTGATGGGTCCTTTTCTCTCTTATCTTGCATAGGTCGTGGGCTTAGTGGTTGAGTGTTGTGGTTCCTCCCAATCCCCCCCCTTCCTTTTATTAAGAGGGATCATATGGGTTTGGGTCATTAGTGCCTTGTAACCTTCACTGCCAAATTTTTAACCTTCATTGCCAAATTTTTTTCTAATCACCATAATGGAGGCATCTGGGGATAGTGAGCTGGGGGCCCCATCGGAGGCGGGTGAAGCTCTGCCACTTGTGCAGCGCAAGTCCTCTGGGTGGATTCAGCACTGTTTGTACCACTTGCGGCAGGAGCATCATTTTGGAACATGACTGGGCGGGCGTACCTGCCCCTAGCCCTTCACTGCCTACGGCCTCGCCAGAGCCTCCGCTGCTGCACTCAGCCCTCAGTGAGGGGTCCCATGTTTATTTGGCGCATAGGGTGGCCAGTCTCGAGAGGCAGATCTCGCGAACGGCTCCTAAGAAAGCCACAAGTAAGAAGCGGCACATCGAGCCCGTTTACTCGGATAATGACAATCTTTTTGCTGATTTGGGCTCTGTGGAGGAAGGTGAGTTGCCAGATGATTCCCGCTCCACTGCGGATTATTCTGCTGGTGATGAGAGTCTGTCTGGTTATTCCTCGGATGAGGATGCGTGGCTCCCTGATGATACAGAGAAGTTGCTTGCCTCAGTTTTTGAGACTTTACACATTGTCCCTTCCAGAGCGGCTAAGAGGAAGAAGGTGATTTGTTTAAGCCTGAAAGACAGAGGCGAGTTTTTCCAGAGCAGGCCCATTTTTCTAATATGATTTTCAAGGAATCGGAAAGGCCTAACAAGCTACCGTCGGTGCCTAAGGGCCTGGATAGACGGTATCCCTTCCCTGAGGAGTTGGTCCGGCTATGGTCTCGCCCTCCCGAAGTGGATTCCCCTGTGTCGGGGTTGTCCAACTCTACTATTATGCCATCACCTGATACCGCTTCCTGACGTGACTCGGCTGACAAGCGCATGGATCAACTGGTCTGTCATGCCTTCACCTTTGCCTTGTTTCGCCCTGTGTGTGCCGCGGACGATGGTGTCTGGCTTGGTGCCAGGATTTCGGCCCTGCTTGTTGCACTTCGCCGCTCGCTCAGGTTGCGGCAATGGTCGGCTGATCCCACGGGCAAGAAGTCGCTTACTAGTATCCCCTTGTGGGGCACAGGTTGTTCGGGGAGTGTCCGGACCTTCTGGTCAAAGGATGGTAGACTCCCTCAGAGACGGAAGCCTGCTCGGCCCTTTGGGAACTCATCTGCCTATCGCTCCTTTCGAGATGGAAGAGGCTCTTCATTCTCAGGTGGCCGCAGAGATACTTGGGGTAGAGGTAGGTCCCGCGGCCGACCCAATCCCACTTGGGGAGCCAGGTCCAAGCCCCCTGCCAAGTCCTCTCAGGTATGAGGAGGCGCTCTCACCCATCCGGGTGGGGGGACGGCTTCTGCTATTTGCTCATATCTGGAGACGGCACGTCTCGGATCGGTGGATTCAGGAGGTAGTGTCCTCCGGCTACAAAATAGAGCTGGCAGTCAGGCCGCCCACAAATTTTCTTTGGTCTCGGATATCCCAAA
Source organism: Gastrophryne carolinensis (assembly GCA_027917425.1). Classification (NCBI taxonomy): domain Eukaryota; kingdom Metazoa; phylum Chordata; class Amphibia; order Anura; family Microhylidae; genus Gastrophryne; species Gastrophryne carolinensis. Next base: position 602,813,875 of record CM051234.1, read on the forward strand.
ACCCATTGAAGGCACAGGGCCTGAGAATGGCCATGCAACACCTCATGCGGTTAGGTGTGATTTGCCCTGCCCCGCGTCAGGAGCAGGGTCAAGATTTTTACTCCAATCTGTTCACGGTTCCCAAGAAGGAAGGAACTTTAAGACCAATCCTGGACCTGAAGGGTCTCAACAGGTTTGTAAGAGTCAGACATTTCCGCATGGAAACCTTACGGTCAATGGGGAGCTTGCTTCGGCCCGGCGACTTCATGACCACGGTGGACATCAGGGATGCTTATCTGCACATCCCGATTTTCCAGGGGCATCAGAAGTTCCTGAGGTTTGCTTTGAAGGATCAGCATTACCAGTTTGTGGCACTTCCATTTGGGAATTCCTCAACCCCCCATGTCTTCACCAAGGTGTTGGCAGGCATCATGGCTATCCTGAGGAACAAGGGCATTCGTGTGCTGCCCTATCTGGACGACTTGCTGATTGCGGCCCAGTCTTTGCAGCAGGCCTAGAGCGATACTCGGATGGTATTGTCAACCCTGGAGGCCTTCGGCTGGGTAATCAATTACCCAAAGTCTTCTATCACTCCCTCAACAGTGAGATTCTCCCTGGGAATGAAGATAGACACCGCTCAGGTAAAGGTTTTTCTGCCACTGCAGAAGGTTTTGGGTCTCCAGACGCAGGTGCAGGCATTGCTGTCCTGTCAGCGGCCGTCGATACGTCTGGGGATGAGATTGGTGGGCCTAATGGTGTCATGCTTCATGCAGTACCCTTCGCCCAATTTCACATGAGACCTCTTCAATTGAACCTGTTGACCGGCTGGAACCCGATGCAGGAGTCGATAGAACAGACGGTCCCTCTTGTGGTAGTTGGACTCCAAGAACCTTTTGGTGGGCAAGTCCTTTCTGACTCCCCGTTGGGAGATAGTTACCACGGATGCCAGTCTGACCGGCTGGGGAGGCGTTTGGCAGACTCAGAAGATCCAGGGTCAGTGGGGTCAGCAGGAGAACCGCTTATCCATAAATCTTTTGGAGCTGAGAGCGATCCGGTTGGTGCTTCTTCGCTTGACTCCCCATTTAAGGGGTCGTGCGATCCAGGTGACGCTGTCTTTGGCCGAAAGGTGCTTCAGGCAGTAGTGAAATGAACTACATGCTGTTCCGCACTGGGGATCCTGCCCTATATGGACACTGCTTTTGGATGTCCCACATGTCATCACTGGGACGACCTGGACTGGATATAGGAAAAAATACAATTCTGTGAAACTCACCTGTAGAATTGTTTTTGAGTATATCCAGTCCAGGTCGTCCCACCCCGCCCTTGTTCATTATCTCTTGTTTGCCTGTTATGGTGATTACCATTTTTATTCTTGGACTTGAGTCCTTAAGTCTTGTTTAGAGAGAGTACAAGCTGAAGCTATGTGAAGTAACATGGTTTCTTGGCCTCCCGGCCTGTCTCCTTTTTTACTGCTTTTTAACCACTGGGTAATGATAGAATACCCACATGTCATCACTGGGACGACCTGTGGACTGCATATACTCAAAAACAATTCTACAGGTGAGTTTCACAGAATTGTATTTTTTCTTTCTGTTGCCCAAAATGACTTTTTGGGTAGGTGATTGATGGCTAAAAAGAACAAGAGCACACACAAGTGCTCTGCTTCCCCGATAGCATTTGTGCCCAGGGCCTTGGTTCGAATGGTAAATGGGGCCCTGTCAAGACTGATGAGAGATGGGTTCTCTGCCCCTAGGACAGGAAATCTACATAAAAATGTTTGGCTCCAACCCAGTGGTTTTCTTGCCCTTTAGGAAGGATGCATTTAATTTAATGATTGGAGATCTTTCTGATAAACCACCCAGTTCCCTGAACACCTTTCCCTGCCCTTGGGGGTATAATGGCCCTCTTGTGGTTCTGGCTCTCTGAGGTAGGTTTTCAGTATGGTCTGTCATAGTGACTGTCTTGCCCACAGATCTTGGAGTCTGGATATTTCCCCTAGCTGATGCTATGGATCTGATTTCCCTTATTTATGTGAGTGTGCTGGGTTGAGGTCACTGAGGGTTTTGCAGGTCTGGTTGTGTTCTGTATAACCAGAGAAATGCCTTTTACTGCATGTCTGGTGCACTGCTTGGGTGTGAGGGTGGCCAGATGCGGTCTCCTATGGTGCTGCAGCGGGGTCCCGGGTGGCACCATGGCAGTGGGAAGTGGAGCCTGGATTATGGCGCCATCCGAACGTGCAGGTTGCAGACCTGTTTCGCTGCCTTCCAGATAAGGGTAAGTCTGGCGAGACTGCAGGCTCTGTCCCCGGATTACTGGCGTGAGGGTTCGCCACCATTTTGATGGAGTGTGAGAATTTTCACATCTCGTGAGACTAGTGTCTATGACTACCTTCCAGTGATGTCAGCAGGGGATGCCTCAGCCCAGGTAAAGCATGCTTTTTTTTCTGCTCATCACATATGTAGTGTACTGTCCGGTCAAATTAGGATTCATTGTGAGCAGTTCTATACTATCTCTAAGGGCTGCTGTTCTATACTATCTCAATAGTATCTTACAGATCACGTCTTGTATGAAAAGGTTTATTGAAGATTTATGCGCCAGTAGCAGTATGCTGTCCCATTCCTCTTCAGTAAACACAGTTTCCAGATCACTTTCCCTTCTAGTTTTCCATGAGGTACCATTATGCCACCTGATCTCATTAAAAGACCATATACCCATGACAGCAGATGCTCACGGGGACCCAATCTCTGACATGCCTTTTCATACTGTTAGGGCGTCCGAGAGTCTTTCTTTCTTTCCTTTTGTGTACAGAAAATGCCTTAGCTGGAGGTCACCCACCATGACATCTCTATTTGATATTTCTGATTTATTTCTGCTCTTTCCGTTATCTGTCGATTGGCCATAAAGTGATATATTTATATATGGGCAGCCTCCTATAACAATAAAACTAAGGGAGCTTTGATCCTACTGGAACGCTCTGTTCTATTTCAAGCAATCGACAAGCTGAAGGACCCAGAAGGTCTCTTTGTCAAGGGTTACATAAGAGGAATCCCTGTCACTCTGGCCAATATCTACATGCCAAACACAATGCAAGGTAAATTGCACACATTCCAACATGGCATGACTTAAACTGCACCCTAAATCCATTACTGGATACTTCTGATGCCAAAACCACACCGGCCTACAGTGTACTGAGGAAAAAAAGACTGTGGTTATCCCTGCTAAGGCAGATGTCAGTAGGGCCTCCAGTAACTCTTCCTCTGACCCCAGATCTGCTGCATCAAAGACCAATGTTCCACCCTCCAGAGCCTCCATTTGACAGCAAAGACCCTGAATGGGGCTGCTAAGGAGTTAAAGTCTTTCCAGTTGGGTCATTAGGACCCAGAGCAGGAAGGTGGTCACCCGCAAGATCTATGATAAGGTCTGGAAGAAGTTTTCTTCATTTTGTTCTCTCCATAGCCTGATTCATTCAGGCCTGGCATCAGTTTAGAGTTTTTACAGGAGGGGACAGAAATGGGCTTAGCCATCAGTACCTTAAAGGTTCAAGTGGCAGCACTTTCAGTGTTCTTAGACGCGCTTTCCTAGAACGGAAAGTTTTGCACAGTACTCAGTCCAACAGATAGCATTACCCATCTACCCTTGCAGTAGGCAGAGCTATGCAAATCATCTCTTTGTCTCTGTGCCATTCAAGGCCCTTAGAAATGCTAAGGGTGCAATGTCAAGGATTCGCTTTAAATTTTACACAGCCAGACACATCCAACTAGTGGACACCTGTTTCAAGCTTTAGGCTCTCATCAGCATTAGGGCAGATGCCTCTGGCTGTATGGTGGGTGAGACTTGGTGAGTACCAAAACATAGTCGCAAGACAGTATGTGGAGAGACCCATTTTAGGCTTAATATAGGGGGGCTAAAGAGATGATTTGCATAGCTCTGCCTACTGCATGGGTAGATGGGTAATGCTATCTGTGCTTGGACTGGGTACTGTGCAAATACTTTCCGTTCTAGGAAAGTGCCTCTCTTTACCTAAGTTTTTTTTGGTCTCTTTAGCCCCCCTATGTTAAGCCTAACATATGTCAGCCACCAAGCAGTGAAGGAAGGTAAAAGACGTCTGTCAATAATGGGGTTGGGGGGGGGGGGGGGGGGGGGGACAAAAACTAAATGTGGCAAAAATGTAGTTATTTTGGGGGGGGGGGGGGGTATTGCAGGGGTTTGGGACGTCTTTATTAGCCCACCAGTGGCTGGCCACTGGCTTTTCCTTGGGGCATCCTGAATGCCCCTGCTGTGTGAAAAATCCTGGATTTTGGTCCACCTTAAAAAAGGCAAAAAGAGTCATATGGGGGGATAAAAAAGTGTCACGGGTCATAGCATGCGAGATAAAAGGGAATTAAAGTAGACCTATCACCTGAAACACCATCCCTGTAGCCTAAAAGACTCTAGGGCCAGCCAACTAAGTGCCCTAGGATGCCCCACTGTGTAGACCCATAATCACAAACCTTTCTGCTGCATCCCTGGCCTTGCAAGCCAGATAGGCCGCAGATCGGGATGCCCCACAGTCTGAAACCCCCTAGGGCACCGCCGAAGTTAAATAAGACAGCTCCGACCCTCACCTTACGCCAGGCTTCGGTAAGTGGACCTTCACACGTAGTAGTAGTTGAGTACCCCTGTCCTAGATTCACTTCTGTCATACAATCGTTCCCGGCTGCTACAGGGACAAGGTCATTATTTTTACCCCTAGTTCCAAATAGTAGAACATAGAAGAAGCGGCACTCCATATATAAATCCATAAGCTTGTATTAATCTTAGCAATGTACACAATCAAGTTGCAAAAAAACGGTTTTAAATCTGCGGAAATCGTGACAAAATATTCCTATATGGCAGTCCATACAATATCCAACGTTTTGGAGGTATATTATCCTCCTTCATCGGGGAGGACTGCTAAACCATGTTGGAGGGGGGGGGGGGGGTAGTGCAGTAATATAGGGAAAAATTAAAAAAAAATCCTGTCTGACGTCATAGTGACATCAGGGGGCTGTGTGCAAAGACTAATAGCATAGTACAATGTACTTACCTACAGCCCTCGTGGCTCCTCGCCGGGATTGGCAGCCCCGCCACTGGCAGTCGCTGCTTGCTGGTCTCTGCCTTCACAGAGACTAAGAGGAGAATGGCAGCCAGGCCATGAAATCTGCCCGGCCCTGATGGCTGTAAGTAAGTATATCTTTTTAGTAGTCAAAATTATGAATAGCTTGTCCTACGCAAGTATTACCTAACTTTGTCCTATGCAGTTACTGATTATGATTGTTGTCCTATGCTATTATTCTTTTCACACAGCCTCCTAATGTCACTATGACGTCAGGCGGGAATTTTTTTAATTTTTCCCTATAATACTAGGCTTCCCCCCTCCCACAAGGTTTAGCAGTCCTCCCTGATGAAGGAGAATAATATACCTCTGAAACATTGGATATTGTATGGACTGCCATATATTATTATTATTGTTTATTTATATAGCGCCATCATCTTCCGTAGCGCTTTACAAGGTAGTAATTACAGACAGGGTAGAAACATACGATACATATACTATTTCAAATGCAGTTTTACAGATTTGACAGTGGATATTCTGAGTACAAGATACAATAGGAAAGAAAGCCCGGCCCTTGCGAGCTTACAGTCTAAAGGAAGAGGGGTGAAGACGAGGGGGAAGGATCACAAACAGTCAGTATTGAGCTTTGTGGCGTGCGCCCTTTAGAAGATTGGTTAGGCCAGATTATATGCTTGCCTGAATAAGTGAGTTTTAAGGGCGCCTTTGAAGGTTTTGAGGGTTGTGGAGTGGCGGATTGGGTGCGGGAGGGCATTCCAGAAGATTGAAGTTGCACGTGAGAAGTCCTGGAGGTGGGCGTGAGAGGAGGTGACCAGGGTGGAGGACAGGAGAAGGTCGGCAGAAGAGCGGAGGCTACGTCTAGGTTGATATTGTTGGATTAGAGATGAGATGTAGGGAGGGGCCTGGTTGGAGAGAGCTTTGTATGCGAGAGTTAGAGTTTTGAACAGGATTCGCTGTGGGACTGGCAGCCAGTGTAGGGATTGGCAGAGAGGCGCAGAACTGGAGGAGCGAGAGGAGAGATGGATGAGGCGAGCAGCAGAGTTCAGGATAGATTGGAGGGGTGCCAGTCTGTTAGTTGGTAAGCCACAAAGAAGGATGCTGCAGTAATCCAGTCGGGATATGACCAGGGCGTGCACTAGCATTTTAGCGGTGTCAGGTGAGAGGAAAGGACGGATGCGGGAAATGTTTTTAAGTTGGAGGCGACAGGAGGTGGCCAGGGAGTGAATATGTGGTTTGAAAGAGAGGGCAGAGTCCAGAATGACTCCCAGGCACCGAGCTTGGGGAGTTGCTGTTATTGTGTAATTGTTGACAGAAATAGATAAGTTATAGAGGGGAGGGGAGTTAGAGGGTGGGAAAATGACCAGTTCTGTCTTGTCCATGTTTAGCTTGAGGTAGCGTGATGACATGAATGAAGAAATAGCTGAGAGGCAGTTGGGGAGGCGAGATAGGAGAGAGGAGAGATTGGGGCCTGAGAGATATATCTGAGTGTCATCCGTATAGAAGTGGTATCGGAAGCCTAGTGAAGTTATAAGTTTGCCAAGGCCATGGGTGTAGACTGAGAAAAGTAGGGGGCCTAGGACAGAACCTTGCGGCACACCAACAGAAAGAGAACGGGAGGATGAGACCGTGTTAGAATAGGACACACTGAATGATCTATCAGAGAGGTAAGAGGTGAGCCAAGAGAGTGCAAGACCTTGAATTCCAAGAGAGGAGAGAATATCAAGAAGCAGAGAGTGGTCGACAGTATCAAAGGCTGAGAGGTCAAGAAGGATGAGGATGGAGTAGTGACCTTTGCTTTTGGCAGTGAGCAGATCATTGGTGACTTTGGTGAGGGCAGTTTCAGTGGAGTGGTTATGGCGGAATCCAGATTGTAAGGGGTCAAATCCAGATTGGATATATATAGGCATTTTTTGTCACGATTTCCGCAGAGTTAAAACCGTTTTTTTGCAACTTGATTGTGTACATTACTAAGATTAATACAAGCTTATGGATTTATATATGGAATGCCAGTTACTGGTATGAAGTGGCGCCACCGCGGACCTGGCACCCACGCTATTTGGAACTGTAAGTGTGCACTGGCTGTTTGGTTTTTTAAGATTCTAGTTTCCAAATAAGCACTGGGGTGAAATGAAGGGGTGTCACTGCTTTGACTATTTACCCCGGATGCCAGAAAGCCCAGCTACACCTCTAAGTTACACCGCTGCACCCCAAGCCAAAATGCAGCAAGAGGTCCTCTTTAAATTTCCATTGTAGAAGTATAGGATTTCTTTTTTGTTTAAAGCGGACCTTCACCCTGAATAAGAACATAACTCATATGTTTCCCACACCCTGTACATACAGATTGCTCACATTAAAAAATCATCCTACCTGCATCTACTGCATGTTATGAGCCTTTAAACATCAAAGATGGCGGCTCATGGAGCATCAGGCAGCCTGCAAACAGGAAGTGTCTTATGACTGTGTCACTCTGCATTCTGGGATTGCTGTCCTCTTCCTGACCCGTCTGTGCAAAGCACAGCTATATCCCTGCCCCCCTGTACTTTATCACGCTCTCCTTTCCTCTGTATGTGTGATGCTTCTGAGCCAAGATGGTGGCACCCGTATCCTAGAGTCCTGAACAGAGTTGCAGCCCGATGGGGGAAAGTATTATCTTAAAATATATTAATTTTAGATGCGGGGAATCGTTTTTTAAGGGTTTGGGCTTGCACGGGTGACAGGGAGTACATGTACAGTGACACCGGGCGAGCCACCATGACTGCTCATACTATGATCCCAATTCTAAGCTACACAAGCCGCTTCCTACCAGGGGCTAATTGCCCACAATGCCATGCGACAGGAAGTCCTGCTTCTGTTTTTTAAACAGCACAACGTTTCCTTTTAGGACCTAAACTTTAATTTTAAGAAAACGCATCTTTACTGTCCGTCGTGCGTCTGCGCAGCCGAAAGCCCGGGCAGCGTTCGCCTGGCGCCGCTTTTCTCCTGTCACCATCTCCCGCCAGCGGCGCCTCACGCACCCGACAGTCGCTTCTATGAGCCCTGGCAGCATAGAAAGCATTAGGATTGTTATGGCCAACCATAACCTAACCCGAGGAAAACGCCGCATAACTGTCATAGCAGCAGCTCTTCTCTTCAGGGTCCTGGGGAAACGTCTGTTTGGCCAGTGAGTGCGGCTGTACGAAGCTCCGCCCCCCAGCTGTTCAGCACCGAGGAAGCGGATCCGTGTGCACAGTGCAGTGGGGTAAGCTATGGCCGGAGATTATACGGGGTCTCGTCCCATCATGCTGTGCGGCACCCACAGCCCAAGGTGCCGGGGCCCCTGCACCTTAGAGGGCCCCCCTTGCTACCTTTACCCTGGGCAGCCCTCTATGCAGGACACAGCGCTGTGCAGTAACTGGGACTGAGGACTGTCAGGGGCAGATTGGACATTGGGAGAGACTTTCTTTCTTTCTGTCATTCCTTCTTTATTTCCCTCTTTCCATCTGTTCTTTCTGCCATTCCTTCTTTTTTCTTTCCATTACTTCTGTCAGCCCTTTTCTTTGTTTCTTTTCTTCTAGTCTTTTTCTTTCCATTCTCATTTGTTTATTTCCTCTGTTCTGCCTTTCACTTCTTTCTTTCTTTCTTATTATTTTTCCCCTAATTCCCTCTATTCTTTCTGTCATTCGTTTTTTTCTTTTTTTTCACTCAGTCCTGCTGTTCTTTCTTTCCTTCTATCTCTTCTTTTTTCTCATTCCTTTCTTGTCCTGCTTTCTTTGTCATGACTCTTCTTTCTTTGTTTCTGTCAGTAGTTCTACGCTTTTGTTATTTCTTTTTATTTTTTATGTGTCTTTATTTCTATCTTATTTTTGCCTTTCTCTTTCTTCCCTTCTTTCCATTTTTTTCTGTCACTCCTTTTATTTTTTGGTTCTTTTTTTCCCCTTTCTTTCTGACACTCTTTCTATCCCTTTTATACTTTGTCATTCTATTTTTTTTTCCTTTCTGTTCTTTGGCAGTATTCACCATACATGCAACTTTATAACCATGTATGGAGTGTCATAGCAAACCGCAGGGGGCCCACTGACACTCCATCACCTGAGGGCCCGCATAAACCTGGAGCCCGGGCCTGTCCATACCCACCTGTCACTGTATTATTCTGTACAATACTAAAGCTCAGGACTGGGACTACGGGCTCACCAGGTCACCAGAGTATCCCCTGATGGGTCCATGACCTCAGGGAGCCACTGCCTAAAATAGATGCTGCACTATTTCATAGACATTCTTATAGTTACATAGTTAATACGGTTGAAAAAAGACATATGTCCATCAAGTTCAACCAAGGGTATTGGGGGAGTTTTTTTTTTTTTTTTAATAGGGGAAGCTATTTTATTTATTTATTTTTTACTGATAACCGCTAATAGTAACTGTTAATGTTATTTTCTTCTAAATAAGCATCTAACCCTTTTTTGAAGCTGTTAGCGGCTGATGCTGTAACAAACTTTTGTGGGAAGCTATTCCATAGATTTATAGTTCCTATGGTAAATTATGATTGTTGCCTCTGGAGACAATTTTTTTTTTTTTTTTCCAGTTGAAGGGATCGCCCCCTTGTCTTTAGAGAGGATTTTACTTGAAATAGTGTTCCCCCATATTTTTTGTATGGGCCATTTATATATTTAAGTTAATCATGCCCCCCCCCCCAGTCGTCTCCTCTCAAGACTAAACAGATTTAATTCTCGTAATCTTTCCTCATAACTAAGATCCTTCATTCCTCTTATTAGTTTGGTATCTCTCCTCTTTCTATAGTCAGAGCGTCCTTTCTATGAATGGGCGCCCAGAACTGGACGCCATATTCCAGGTGAGGGCGCTCCAGTGCCTTGTAAAGAGGCAAAATTACATCCCTATCCCGTGATTCCAGGCCTCTTTTAATGCATGATAGTATCTTGGTGGCCTTGGAAGCAGCTGCTTGGCATTGATGTACATTTTTCTTGGTCTTGAGTTTTTGGTCATTTTTCGCCAGCGAGGAACAATACCCAGGAGAGTGAATATTCTGGTTGTTTGTTCCTCTTTAAACTGGACCAAAGCGACCCTGGACACGACAGGGCTGCCTGATTCCCACTTCCTGGGGCATTCCGATTTGGGATGCCATGCTATGTGAAGATCCCCTAACTCCTCAGGAAAACCTACCTAATCCATGTCCAATGCTATACCTTTAGCCAGGCCCGTGCATATCCCCCGCCTGAGTCTAGCGCGGATGCGGCTGGCGGTCTGCTCATCTCCATTCGGCCCTTAGCCGACGAGACCTCTAGTTGGCCAAGAGAAGCCGAAGTGAGCTGAGCGTGCTGATCGGCCAGTGGATCAGAGGACGGGTACATTTTACTGGCGATGGTGGGGGGTTCACATAGTGGGACATCCCAAATCAGGGAGCAAGAACCAAAACACTTTAAAGCAGACAGAAGGTCTAATTTTTTTTTACTCTAAAATTTAAAGACAATTTCCAGCGAAAAGAAAAAAGAAAACGCTATGCTCCCCTTAAACCGAACCAACAGCCTGGTACAGTTGCAAAAGAAAGGTAGCGGCAATTTTAGAGCTTCCTCTCCCAACTGACTTAACTAACAAATGCACAGTAACAGGAAGCCCAGCAGCACTTCCTGTTTGCAGGTGGCCTGCAAATGCATGAACTGCCATCTTGTTTCTAAAATTCACTACAGCAGGAGTTAGAAAAGGGTAAATGATTTTTTTATGTGCAGCAATGTAAATTGCCTTGGGGAGGGATGTATATGAGCATTGTTTGTTGTGTTGGTCTGGTTTATGTAATTTTTGACTGTTGGTCCGCTTTAAGTCCCACATAGACCATAGCTGCTAGTCCAAGGCTGCAGGGCTTATCTCATCCTGGGTCCCTCAGGTGCAGCTACACCCCTGCCATCAGTCACAGTGAGCTTTCACGCCCCCTCCATTCATTGCAATGGGAACCAGGAAGAGATGCATGACGAGTTGGAGGAGCGTAGGTGATTGGCACTGGATGGATGAGATAAGCCCTGCAACCCCGGACTAGCAGCTATGGGCTATGTGGGACCTCAAGTAACAAATAACTGTATAGTTATTCTTGTCATACTTTGTCATGTATGTAATTGTTATAGCTCTCATGGTGTATCTCCTTGCCAAACTTACTTGGCGGTTCGATAAAGTATTGAATGATCCAAAAAAAAAAAAATGTGATTGGCAAGTCAAAAAATATCAGTAGCTTACCTTGCATTGGAGTCCCTCCAGCGCTCTCCTTCCTGCTATGTCGATTTACTCCCTCCCTCCGCCCTCCTCCCTCCTCTATGGTCACACTATGTGCTGGCAAGCTGGAGACACTCTTAGCCTGCAGGCACAACAAAGCACATTTTTACTATGATATATGTAGAGCGCACAGTGTGCTTACATCACATTGCCACACCCACTGTTTCTCCTCATTTTTGTTTTGCATTTCCAATGCTCTAATACTTTTACAAATAACTTTGTAAAAGTACAGCTACAGGGTCTTTTTAAAAAATGGAATGAAGTGTGGGACAGTGCAACGTGTAGCCTGAGACAACTAGAGAACAATTGGGCTCTCACCTTTTAGTATAACTTTAAGGTGAGGATAGCATTTTTTTGTCTGGGATTTTCACTATCCTGGCTTTTGGTCATTCCTGCTGTGGGATGCCCTGCTGTGTGAATGAATCTTCCTGTGTCAATATTTGCTTGTACACTGAAGTACATTTATGCAGTCATAGTTGTCATTTATCAGTTGTTGTTTGCGTTTATATTAGCTGGAGGGCCTATCCCTTCTCCCCACTGTCTGGCTTCCCTCCTGGAGTGTCCCTTGTACTTACCGCCATTAGAGTCCCCTCTGCCTCCTCTTTTGTAGTCTGGTGGGAGATTTCTCTGACAGCGCTGTCCTCTTGATGCTTCTAGGTCCCTTCACCCCCTTTTCTGTGCATTCCACCTTCGTCTTGTGGTTTTTGGTTGTTGCAGGCTTTGTCATGTCCCTCTTTTGGCGGCGTGCGTGGTTTTGGGATGTGGGGACCAGGATACCATGGCTGAGGTCAGTGTTGCTTTCTCCTGTGTCCATCTAGGGAGTTACTGATTGTGGGAGGGATGCTCCCAGACGAGGGGAGACGGGGTCAAGACAGGGCCCCATTTTTAATGTGGTAATAGATTATGGCGATTATAGTCAACATCCATTTTACATCTTGGACTTTTAACAACTTTCCCGGATGTTTCTGTATTTTATTACATAAGCAATAAAGAATAGATGTTTTACCTGATCGGTATCCCTACCCGCTGCTGCCATCTATACTTATAGAGTAATTCCACTTTCAATGGCATTTTTTAAAGTATTCATTATGGTGTGCCAAAATATGTCTTCAATGTGTTAAGCTTATCTGTTGTTTTGTATTCTCTATCTGTTTGCAATAAAAGAAAACTTTTCCCTAGCAACTGTTTACCTTAGCAATGAACATCAACTGGTGCATTAGATGTACAGATCAGAGACTTCCTCACTCTAGCTTGCTAATTGTCTGATTGGCTAAGACACAGATGACAGGCTTAACCCATTCTGCTGTAATTCGACTTATTCTGAAAGGGAGGATCACAATCTTGTATTGTAGTACCTAAAGGGCTACTGGCAACCTTCCTAGCTGGGTAGGTAATAACTGCTGTGTGACTGCTAACATGCTCACCTGTTACAGTGAAGGGATTCAGGGATATGTAGTCTGTACTTTTTACTCAAGGCCAGAAAAAAAACTCTCTTCCTAGGATCACAGGCACACAGGAATATAGGAAACTTGGAAACAGTGTGCTGATAAATAAATGACAGGTATGAGGGCATAATTCTAACACAAATGTTTAATTTACATTCAGGGCTGTGGAGTCGGTAGATAAATGTTCCGACTCCGACTCCTCGGTTTTTTGTACTTCCGACTCCGACTCCTCTGTATTAATATGTGAATGTATTTTATATATTCCTTGAAGGAAAGAAAGGCAACATACATGTCGTTACTTCTAGCAGAGAGGTAGTTGGGCAGAAGCTGCCTTCTCCTTTCTGTGTGCTGATCTTCTGCTGAAGATAGGGCAGTGGGAGGATCCAGAAAGGGGCCTTTATTATAAAACATGATTTCCCTAGTAGAATCCCATAGTCATGTTTAAAGTTTAAGCTAACAATCGAAGTTTACAAGTTTTTATAGCCTTTTGCTGAATGACAGCAGTTTTTCCAGTGGTACAGCTTCAGTCTTGAACTATTGATCCTCCATTCCCTTCACTTATACAAGTGTCTCTAGTCCTGCAAAAAACATATTTACTTAATCCCTTATGAGTGAGAGGCTAGGTTACCCGCGGGTTCCCTGTAACAGCAGAACACAACACTATGCAAAGTATAAGTATTGCCGCTTCTAATTGTGCGTTGCGTGCCATATAGTGAAGCACATGAAAAGCACGCTTCTTCACGGTCACTTAACGTGTTCGTTTTGCGGTTACGTGAGGCACTGCATGCATAGGTCTTTATTCTTACAATAGAGAAGTCATTAATTATAACTTTTTGTGAATTGGGACATTTAAACTTGCTAAATCAAAATTTAGTAGGAGTCGGAGTCGGTGCATTGTTTGCCGACTCCAGGTACCCAAAATTTCCTCCGACTCCTCAGCCCTGTTTACATTTCAGAACAGAAGAACAATAGGCAGAGCATCAAAAACCCGACAAAAGGGGAACTGCCTACCCAATTTGCTTCACAAGTACAACATGGATGATAAACACTTTTCTGCATTTCACGTACTATAAATGGCTGTTTTTTGTGTTGTTAATGTAGGTTTAGGAGCCTGACAAACCCATAGGTACCACCCAGGGGGTACTTGAGATAATTAGAAAATGGAAAGGTAGTTGATGAAATAAGGTTGGGTAATATTAGAAGGAAAATAATATGATTTAATTAATATTTGCTGCACAATAATCTCCAAAAATTCTACTAGAGATTAATATTATAAATATCGCAAATACTAATAATCATATCAGCCCAACGGCCATCAATCTGATACAAACCAATGGTCGTTGAGGCTCTCCTCACACATCCAGTGAAATGTCCTAAGAAGAAATATTTCCTCAGATGCCACACACATACAATCTATTGTGTGAGAAATGATCCACCAAACACAATAAGATGTATAAATGAAAATGGGTTTAATTACCAGCACAGTAAATAACCATCACTAACCCAATATGTTCCTGATGTTTCCCCAGATCACCTTAAATGTTACAAGCAGTTATTAACATAAGATTTACATAAGTTACAGTACAATAATGTTATAATGGAGAGAGAGATACTTGGCCATTATGCTTCAGGTAGGTCCATCGACTCAATACCCCTGCAACCAGCCTCCTAATATATTAACACTAGGGGCTGTGGCCAGCATTCCCAGCCCACTGGTTGTGTCTGCATTGCACTGCCTACAACCTGCCTCTGTGATATTAGATAAATATTCTATAAAGTAATATAACTCCCACAATATGCATGTAATCATATTGTAACTAAGACATTTATGATCCCTATTAATTTCTTAGTTAATTGAACCCAAACACATAAATACATATCATACAGAGTCTGATACTATGTGGATTATCAGTCTCTGGCCAATACATATATGCCATGTTTGATATCAAATGAAAGGTCTTATAATCCTAAATAAGACTAGTCATAACTCATATTTCAGGAGTTACATTGCTCTCCACAAATATCATCCAATGTCCGTGTCTAACGTGTTTTTGAATGTCTCGTTTGCGTCGAACCTAATTAGGAATTTAAGGATTCCTTTTCAAGAGGAAATGAGCTGCAGCTCAGAAAACACCTCAGCTATTGAGGTACATTGTTGGCAGCTAGGTGTGAACATAGTCTTCTGTTTACTTTAGACAAATTGCATAAATGGCAGGGTTTCAGGCTCACATACTATTTGAGTGTTACTTAAGAATTCAGGATAATTTGGGAAATATGTGATATAAAGTATAATATATATGCCTATAATTATTAGACTTCCTTTGCTCTTTAACATGTACCAATGGCCTAGGCTGCTGTTAGAAAGTTTTCTGTAAATAGAATGATACGCGCACACACACACACACACACACACAGAGGAGGCAATCTTTTTCTTATCCCACAGCGCTATTGCACACTTCACATTGCACTATAAGCTATCTGTATTCCAATTAGAGGCTTGTGACTTCTTTAGAAAGTATCATGGCTCATTACAATAGAAACAATTAAAATAAATTAAATGCTATTTGGCTTAAAGGGTAAGCCAAATAGCAAATAGCTAAAAAGCCCACCTTTGATTGAATTTTTGAAAGTGTTTATTTCCCCAGGCGTCCTCCATGACGGCATAGCCACCCCTTAAGTCCAGCCCCTTCCCCTCTGCCCTCAGCGTTTTTGTTTTTCCTCTCCAGGAAACATGTGATGGAGTATTTTCCCTTTTTTCTGAGGGTTCATGGCGGTTCCGGATCCCTCTCGAGTTCTTGTATTTCCCATATACCCCCCTACAATTCCCAGCCTTAGGCTGGGTACCTGGTGTGGGATTGCACCTCTAATTTTGGAGGCTGGGAGGGGGGGGAGGATATGGGATCCAGTGGTTCCCTGCATTCCCCCACACCAGTGTAGTTTCTGGACGGGTGCCGGGCTCCCTACACAAGTGCTGGGGATTGTGGGCCTGTGGACGCCATGTGGGAATGCGGGTCGGGTATCTGGTTCCTTGCAGAAACAGGGTAAGTATAGCAGGTCCGGTGAGCAGCCTCTGTTTCTGCCCTGGGGTGCTTCTGGATAGAAACATGGGTAGGGAACTTTCCAGAGTCTGCCCAAATTCCAATCTGATAGCTGGAATAATCAGCTGTGCACTCGTTTCCAGGATGTTGTCAGTCCCAATCTTAATCCCCTGATTTCAGGATTCACAAAGTGCCTGAAAGGGGGCATGGATTGTATGTTTGCCTCTTACAAGACAAAATTGGATCAGTTTCTCAAGTTGCACAGAACAGTCAGGAATGTTAGAATCTATTGGTGGTTCCTGATTTAGGTTCAGGGTATAGAATACACCAGACCTAATCCAAGCCATCTTTACTACCCGGAAGATAGAGACCCCAGCCAGCCTATGTCCCTGAAGGATTCTTTATACCAAGGGTTTCAGGATCCTAAAATGTCATGTTTTTTTGTACATGACTCAATAAAGGATTTCATTGCTAGGGAATGGAAGAACGCAGAAGCTAGGTTATTTTTTCCTAAGTCGTTAAAACACAGATTTTCTTTTGAGGACGCAGACGGAGCACCATGATCTAAGGCATATTCTGATGTAAGAATATGATCTAAGGGTATATTCTTCCTTAGCCCCTGATTCTTTCCATTAGTCTCTGATCTGTCTTTTGAGGACATGGGGAATCTGAGAGACCTGATGGATAAACGAGCAGATATTCCCCTTAAGAGGTTCTGGGATACAGATGCTTTTCTGTTAAAGTGGACCAACACCCAGGGGGGATCGGCCCAGGAATCTATAAGATTCCCGGGCCGATCAGATCCCTCCCCGCGGGACATCCGGAATTGGGATATATATATGTGGGCCCTTGGGCGACAGAAACAGGATGAGAGTCTGCACGGGCCCATTTGCGTTGTGCTGTGATACACATGACAGTAAAGCTGCAGGTGTGGTGGATATTGCTCCTTGTTGCAGTTCCACTTTCATCGACTTACCCCACAGACCTGAGAGAAGATGGGGCCAACGGGTGAAAGAAAGAAAAAAGGATTGACACAGAAAGAATGACAGGAAGATGAAACGAAGGAACGACACAGAAAGAACAAAAGAAAAACAAAACAAAGGAATGATGCAGAAAGAAAGAAAATGAATGACACTAAGAGAAGGAATACAAATGAATCAATGAATGAGAAAAGGAATGAAAAGAAGGAACAATAGAAAAATATAACAGAAGTAATTAGAAAGAAAAGGAATGACACATAATAAAAGGGATGAAATGACACAGAATGAAAAGGAATAACACAGAATGACAGGAAGATGAAACGAAGGAACGACACAGAAAGAACAAAAAAAAAACAAAGCAAAGGAATGATGCAGAAAGAAAGAAAATGAATGACACTGAGAGAAGGAATACAAATGAATCAATGAATGAGAAAAGGAATGAAAAGAAGGAACGATAGAAAAATAGAACAGAAGTAATGAGAAAGAAAAGGAATGACACATAATAAAAGGGATGAAATGACACAGAATGAAAAGGAATAACACAGAAAGAATGACAGGAAGATGTAACGAAGGAACGACACAGAAAGAACAAAAGAAAAACAAAACAAAGGAATGATGCAGAAAGAAAGAAAATGAATCAATGAATGAGAAAAGGAATGAAAAGGAGGAACAACAGAAAAATAGAACAGAAGTAATTAGAAAGAAAAGGAATGACACATAATAAAAGGGATGAAATGACACAGAATGAAAAGGAATAACACAGAAAGAATGACAGGAAGATGTAACGAAGGAACGACACAGAAAGAACAAAACAAAACAAAGGAATGATGCAGAAAGAAAGAAAATGAATGACACTGAGAGAAGGAATACAAATGAATCAATTAATGAGAAAAGGAATGAAAAGAAGGAACGATAGAAAAATATAACAGAAGTAATGAGAAAGAAAAGGAATGACACATAATTAAAGATGAAATGACACAGAATGAAAAGGAATAACACAGAAAGAATGACAGGAAGATGTAACGAAGGAACGACACAGAAAAAACAAAAGAAAAACAAAACAAAGGAATGATGCAGAAAGAAAGAAAATGAATCAATGAATGAGAAAAGGAATGAAAAGAAGGAACGACAGAAAAATAGAACAGAAGTAATTAGAAAGAAAAGGAATGACACATAATAAAAGGGATGAAATGACACAGAATGAAAAGGAATAACACAGAAAGAATGACAGGAAGATGAAACGAAGGAACGACACAGAAAGAACAAAACAAAAACAAAACAAAGGAATGATGCAGAAAGAAAGAAAATGAATGACACTAAGAGAAGGAATACAAATGAATCAATGAATGAGAAAAGGAATGAAAAGAAGGAACGATAGAAAAATATAACAGAAGTAATGAGAAAGAAAAGGAATGACACATAATAAAAGGGATGAAATGACACAGAATGAAAAGGAATAACACAGAAAGAACAAAACAAAAACAAAACAAAGGAATGATGCAGAAAGGAAGAAAATGAATGACACTGAGAGAAGGAATACAAATGAATCAATGAATGAGAAAAGGAATGAAAAGAAGGAACGATAGAAAAATATAACAGAAGTAATGAGAAAGAAAAGGAATGACACATAATAAAAGATGAAATGACACAAAATGAAAAGGAATAACACAGAAAGAAAGGAAAGATGGAATGCCACAGAAAGAAAAACTAGGATGGATGATACAGAAAGAAATACAGAACTAAAAAAAGAAATGAGAAAGGCAGAGAGGGAAGAAAGAGAAAAAAATGGAAGGATGAAAAGAAAAAAGGATGATGGAAGAAATAAAGGAAATAGGCAGAACATGAAAAGACAGGTAGCGAAGAAAGAAAGAAGAGAGAAAGATAAGGAAAAAGAAAATGGCAAGAAAGAACACCAAAAGGCAGGTTGGATGAAAAAAAACGAATGAATAAAAGGGTGAAAGAAAGAATGGATGGATTGGGAGGGAGGGAGAAAAGATTAAAACAGAAAAAGGTGGGAGGAATGTTAGATTAAAAAATAGGTAGAGAAAGAAAGTGGTAGGGAAGAACTGAAAGAAGAAAAAGGAAGGTATTGAAAGAAAGACGGGAGTAGAAAGGGAAATAACAGCAGACAGAAATGGAGAACAAAACGATGAAGTAAGGAAAGATAAATGGAGGGGAGGAAGAGAAGAAATGAAAAGAAAGTTGCAAGAAAGACAGGAAAAGAAAAACAAATATAAAGAAAGGATGAAGAAGGAAAGAAAGATGAACAAAGAGGAAATGAATAAATGTAAAGGAGGAGGGGAAGGACAAAGAGAAGAAAAAGAGAGAGAATGGAACAAAGGAAAGAGGGAAGATAGATCGCTTGCACTGAAAGGTTCACTGGTGGTGGAAAAGAGTGTGGTCTGCTTTCAAACAGTCCAGCTAAGTTAAAGAAAAGTATTCTCTGTCCTCTTTCCGTCCCTTGCTTGCACAATATCTCACCGGTAGCTGCACTGCCCGCAGCACACTAGAGGAGAGCAGAGGGGGCTGGAGCTAGGGGTCCACATGCTGTTCACCAAAGGGGGAACATGGACAGCATGAGGCTGACCACAACTTGCAGGCACACAAGCGCGTCGGTCTCCTATCATCACCAGCAGCTGCATTCAGCCTATTCTGCTCCTCTCCACACTCAGCGCTGTGGAGAGGGGTGAATTCTCCCCCCACAGCAGTAAGTGGACTTGTCCTGAGCTACGGTACCTGTGCCCCAGGATTCTTTATAACTGTGACTTTTGGAAAAACTGCAACATTTTGAAATGTTATTTTTTGACACAATTATTCGTTTATTGTTTTTAAATATTTAGGCGCATTACTTGACGGTTCCTTCTGTGCATGCGTACGGCTGTGTGGGACAGCCCACTGGCATGCTCCAAGGGTTGTGGCATGACTGGCGTGCGGTCATGGGGGTGCGGATGGCGGACACCGCGGGGCTCCGTGATCCGCATGGTCCTGGACACAGCCGTGAAGTATTGCACTGGTAGTACCAAACGTATGTCCAAAGTCTCTCCATGCTCGCAGTTACTGTGAGAATTGTTAAAACACTGGTCTGGTTACCCTGTTGTACTGTAAAATGTATGCTGCTAGCCCATTTCATTTTCTATACACCTCCCCTGCGTGGGATGGCAATACACTGCTGTATGTCTTGCAGATCTGTATCGTTGGAAATTTCAATAAAAATTTTGAAACAAAAATATTTAGGCGCATTATCATTAAAATCTCAAATTATCTCCAGATTTCGCGATAGTCCTTCTTTAATGTGCAGCTGGAGAAGCCGAATGGAATCCCAACAGCACACATCGGCGGCACGCGGCATCACTCGCATCCCCCAACTATTCAATAGTGGTGAGCTTGGTCTCGCACACCTGAAAGAGGATGCAAGTGATGCAGCCGCCGCCCGCACATTTACCGGTGGTTCATCCGATAGGTTAGAATTCCTGGCAAATGACGGGGTTTCACATAGCGGGGCATCCCAGTTCCGGGCGCCCCGGTGTGAGGGAATCTGCGGCCCAGGAATCTCATAGACTCCAGGGGCAGTTTTGGTCCGTTTTAATGTAATTTGACTCTTCTTATGCTCTTTCTCACAAATGAATTGTTTTACTAATACATATATATAGCCATTATAAAAATTATATTATAAAATATTATATTATATTATAAAAAACATTTTCCATTGCAGTTACTCTTTATGTCTATAGTTTGTATCATCAATAGTTGAATAGGATTCTGGTCCAGGTCGAGGTAGATAGTACTGGATACTTTTGGTATATCTGTTATTGAATCGTACAGTCTGATAGAAACATAGAAACATAGAAGGTTGACGGCAGAAGGAGACCATACGCTCCATCTAGTCTGCCCTTATGTTATGTCTGCCCTGATGGTGTCATGGTGCCCCCTGGTGGTCTGTCCAAAAACAACAATATACACAATTGACCCCAGGTCAAAACCGGTTGTGCACAGTGGACAGTCTGGGCTCCCAAGTCCAGGTATGATGCCGAGAACAATCAAACACGCCCAGTCTGAAGCCATTTGAAACTTAGCTTTTTTTTTTTTCAAGAGTTAAAGACAAAATAATCTCCCCTCAAGCCTGGCAGCATGTTTTGGGCAGAGCCATTAGTAGCCACCTGGTGTCTGCTTTGCCATTTTTTATGTTTTGTATAAAGTATGTACATAGCAATGACATCATTGCCACACACAACAGTGGCAATGAATGGAGGAGGCGGAGCTTTACACCTAAAACAGACACAATTATCTGTGATCACAAGAAACAAAGGGGGGGTGGCAGCCGCTCAAACCATTTTATAACTAACCTGGGAGGTGCACATTAGCAGGGCAATTGGGATACAAAAGTCTTAAAGTGGACCAACACCCAGGATTTTGACTATCCTGGGTTTTGGTCCACTTCGGTGGGGCACCCCGATCGGCCGCAAAAACTCACCTCTCCCCGCTCCCACGTGACCGCTGCTGCCAATCCCCGCCGCCGATCGGGGTGCCCCGCAGTCAGGGAACTGATCGGTCCGGGAATCTTATAGATTCCCGGGCCGATCATGGGAGGGTGTTGGTCCACTTTAAAGGAGCCGCAGCACTCAACCCTGTTGGCTTGCAGACCAACCTAAAATCTGTCTCTAAATCTGGTTAAATCAGACCTTCAGCATAATTTAATGAAAAGTCCAAACCCCTCAAAACTATTCCCCAGCATCTAAAATATATATATTTTATGTTTTTTGTCACTGATTATTCTTTCCCCCACTGGGCTGCAACTCTGTTCAAGACTCTAGGATACGGGCGCCGCCATCTTGCCTGAGAAGCATATACAGAGGAGAGGAGAAGGGGGCAAATGTACATGGGGGGAAGGTTATAGCTGTGCTTTGCACAGACAGACAGAGCAGAGACAGGGTCAGGAAACGGACAGCAATCCCAGAATGCAGAGCAGCACAGCCAGGAGACACTTCCTGTCTGCAGACAGCCTGAGATGCCATGGACCGCCATCTTGGATGTTTAGAGGCTCAGAAAATTCAGTAGATGCAGGTAGGATGATTTTTATTGTGGGAAACATATAAGATAGACTTTTATTCAGAGTGACGGTCCGGTTTTAAAACAGAGGGCTCGGTCACACACATCTGCAGAAGTAGTGGAAGCTGCACCACCAAGCGCCAAGGTGCCTCTGTGGGGCGCAGTCCCAACTCTAATCTCTGAGAGCCTCATTTGGGACACAATGCAATAGATAAATTGGGAGCAGGCTTACCTGAGGTTGCCCTATAACCTCGAGTGCAGCCCATGGGGTGGAAGTAGACAGCCTAGACCCCACACCCCATGGCTTGCACTTGAGGTTTTAGGGCAGCCTCAGGTAAGCCTGCTCCCAATTTATCTATTGCATTGTATGTCTCAAATGGGGCTCTCAGAGATTAGAGTTAGGACTGCGCCCCACAGAGGCACCTTGGCGCTTGGTGGTGCAGCTTCAACATACTTCTGCAGATGTGTGTGACCGAGTCCTCTGTTTTTAACCAGATTTAGAGACAGATTGTAGGCTGGTCTGCAAGTTAACAGGGTTGAGTGCTGTGACTCCTTTAAGACTTTTGTATCTGTGATCACAGTGAAGCAGGAGCAGTGAAAATTGGCAAAAAAAGGTCATCTTCATAGGGAGAGCAATTTAGGGGATGCTAGTTAAAAATGTGGGGTTTGGTCTGCTGATATAACACACAACTTGGTGCAGACACGGGGAGGCCGATTCATTAATAGCGCCAGGTAGCGACAGATGAGCGACTGTAGCGTGATTTTTTCAGCGCCAGCCAGTATTCGCTGTGCTTGGCCGGCATTAGCTTGATGACAGCGACTCAGTCGGTGTGCGGTAATGTTGAATACGGGCTGGGGAGTCGCTGTTTCACAGGTCCAGCGTTGTATGTGAGCGCCTGACAACGAATGGCCAGAGCGAACGGCTAGCTTCATATTCATCAAAAAATCACGCTCCGAATGTGCTGTCGCTGTCCATTCCTTGTTTAAACCCCAGAGCGCTGGCGGCGATGTGTATTAACTAGTTTTTAACCCCTAAACAACCATATTTTTGGAATGTAACATTATACATGTTTTTAGAATCATTTTGTTATATGAATACATTAATCTCAGACATGTTAGATCAATTCTGCACATATTTTTTTTTTTTTTTTTTAACTTAAAAATAAATCCTAACATTGCAGAAGTGGTCTCCGATTTTTTGACATTAAAAAAATTAAAAAAAAAATTATTGCCAATTAATCATGAATTATTATAGATTGCTCCATTGAAAGGCATTGGACATCGCCAGGGAGCGACAGCTCATACCTGGCGCTGTGAGGGAATTTGCAGCGGCGCTGTTCGGTCCAGGCGGCTTCATGATGAATGCCGCGCTAGCCGTCGCTCTCGCCGGCGCTAGCCTCATTTTGCTTGATAAATGCGTCATTGTGACCGCCGCCGGGCGTACTTGAGTCGGTAGTCGCCGTTAGCTGCCACTACCTGGCGCTCGTCGGACACTACCTGGCGCTATCGCTTGATGAATAAGGGCATAAGTTATTTATGGGGAAACCCGGGGACGTGTATCTGCTGCAGGTACACTCCAGAACTTTAATTTAGCCTGCTCTCTGTTCTCCCCATGCTGGCTGTGAGGAGTGGCATGTTTCATTCAGCCTGCTTTATATTTCTTGATGAGCCATAGTGATCTCTCTCCCTCCTGCTGAGCCCTCTTTGTGCATGGATAAGTTATCGCTCTGCTCCTGTGTTAAAGCGAGTCTATCTTATATGTTTCCCCCACCCTGTACATACAGATTGTTCACATTAAAAATCATCCTACCTGCATCTACTGCATGTTATGAGCCTTTAAACATCCAAGATGGCCGCCATCTTATCAGGCAGCCTGCAAACAGGAAGTGCCTTATGACTGTGCTGCTCTGCATTCTGGGGCTGCTGACCTTTACCTGACCCCAGCTCTGCTCTGTCTGAGCAAAGCACACTGCCCCCCTGTACCTTATCCCGCTCTCCTCTCCTCAGTAAGTGTGATGCTTCTGAGTCAAGATGACGGCGCCCGTATCCTAAGTTCCTGAACAGAGTTGCAGCCCAGTGGGGGAAAGAATAATAAGTTAGTGACTAAAAACGTAAAATATATTAATTTTAGATGCTGGGGAACCATTTTTTAAGAGTTTGGGCTTTTCATTAAATCACGCTGAAGGTCCGGTTTAACATAAAGGCCCCTTCCAAGTGAGTTCACTGAGAGGACTGACTGTGACGAGTCAGCAGAAGGGAGCAAGTTCAGTAGGGTTATATCAGAAAGTGTTGATGAATGACATATTGCGGCCCCTCACAGCTAGCATGGGGCAAGCAGAAAGTAGCTATTTTAACCCTTTGCTTTGAGTTGTTTTGACAATTATTTGGCTTTGTTTTAATCTTTTAAAGTAATATTTTGAGCAAATGCAATAGTTAGACCATTGCGTTAGGCTATGTTTGGTGCTGTCCAAAACTGTTTCCCGATTTTAAATTGAAGAAGAAATGGCTGAAACATCGAGGTTTACATTTTTACCCCCTGATTTCCCTCCTGAAACATGTGGATGTGGCCCTTGGAGCTGTGATGCTGCATAATAATCAGCATTATGGGTCGGGGTGGTACTGGTAGCGAGAGCGCTTGCTAGGAGGAAGGAGTCTGGGTGGAGAGGAAGGATGGGGGGGGGGCTAGCTGGGCTTGAATACAGCTCTTGAGAGTGCATTCAAGCCATTAATACACAGGGGGCGTGGTCTGGACTAGCTCCTCAAGCTGGTTTTGGTGGCCCACATCAGCTGGAGAAGCAGATAAGGAAGTATATTTCCTCATTCAAGGTGCTGAGCTGAGGAAGCACAGTGCTCAGGAGGAACACTTGGCAAAATAAGATGCTGTTCATTTATTTTAAATTTTTGCCTGAAAAATTCCTTTAAAGTGGACCAAAACCCAGGATTTTGACTATCCTTGGTTCTGGTCCTTTCCCCTCCGATCGGGGTTCCCATGCTGTGTGAAACCCCCCAGATCGCCGATGCCAACTCACCTCTTCCCAGTCCTATGGCGCATGCACAGCCGTCCGTCCAATCAGTGCGCTCGGAGCCGCTGACATCACGCCGTCTAAGGTCAGTGGCGCCGAGCACGCTGGTGGCCGAATCCCCCGCTTCCCTCTAACAGGGAATGTGTCCACATCTGCCATTCACAAATGCCTGGCACGGGTACATGCCCTGCTAGAGGGATAGCGGGGATGCAGCCCTAGCTCGCACATGCGCCGCTGGACCGGGAAACAAGGTAAGTGTATGGAAAACCTGGGGGGTTTCATCCCGATTTTGGATGCCAGGGGGGATCTATTGGCGTGGGTTTTGGTCCACTGGCAAGGGGATGGGTGGGGCTGTAAGCAGACCTTATCTCTTCCCATACCTGCAATATACAGCGTGGACTTATATGTAACTATGGAGTCAATTCAGGGCCAGTTGAAAATAATTCTCACTCCTTTTTTAGGAGAGAAAACTGCCATTGACTTTCATTGTCTACCTTGGAGCCAGGTGAAAATTTACACCCGGTAGACAATGAAAGTGAACGGCAGTTTTTTCTCCTAAAAAATGAGCGAGAATTCTCAGCAGGCTCTGCATCGCCCCCTATGCTGCAGATTGCTTGGCGTCCTGACCTGGAGACCGGTGACCGGTGTTAATGTACATTTCCCTCCATCATAGCATGGCTTCATTTGGCTGGAAGAGGAAGATCGGTGAGAAGGTATCAAAGGAAACCTCACAACATTTTGAGAAGGAGTCGGCGGGCGAGGAGGGCATCATTGACAGCGATGTGGACTGGCTGCATTCTGTCAAGAGGAAGAAAAGCATTCTCCTGGAGGATAACATCACGAAGAGTAAACGGCTGAAAGATGAGGGAGCGTTGCTGGCACTGAACGGCAGGTATGACCCATGTGCGGATGCTTTTTTGCTGCCTTTTTGTTGCGCCACAGTTGCTTGTTTTGCTTTGGATATTGTGTACAGCTGGGTTTTCCTAACCTAACCCATAGAATACCTCTTCCCAGTCCTCTCAAGAACTTCTATATTAGGAATCCTCGTCTGACCTCACTGCCGCAGAGATCACACAGTATAAGACCCTGATAGGCTGCAGGGCACATTCACCGCCACCAGTGAACAGGGCCCTGCCAGCCCCATAGAAATTCCACTAATTCCGTTTATATACATAAGGAGATTATATTGGGCCAGATGCCAGCCCAGTAGCGTATAATATAACCAAACAACACGGGCAAGTGGTTTAGGGATCAAGATAACAGAACAGCCCAAGATTGAATTATGTATTTAATCACTTTAAGTGTACATAATGGATACATACATAAACGGGTCAGAAGGGTGAATACAAGTGGTAAGTTACAATCAGAATGAATGTATGTTAGTTACCATAAGATGTTAAACCTTGGTACAGGGCAACCACAGGGAGGCGTGAGGCAGCCTGCAAGTTCCTGGTTCTTCCAGCACAAAATTCCGTTTTGACCTCCCCTGGACAGAGAGGAAGGGTTCTGGGCTCTTCAGACCTTTATACACCGATGGGACACTCCCTCCTCGTCCTGGGATGAGCCTCGGTGACTCCCGCTTAGCAGTGGCTAATGAAATCTTAAATGTCTCCTAACTTTTCATGGAAAATCATAGGAACTTGGTTCTGGTATGAATAAGGTCCCACAGGGTTCTGGACATGCTTTGAGAACCAACACAGCTGTCCCATTTGGCTCTTAAAGAGCACTAAAAAATTACTCCTTTAACCTCAATTCTCTGGATGTCAGCACCTGAGTTTCCAGGAATGACAGGAGACGCATGCATGGGGCATAATCTCCCAGTAGTGAAAATGGGGTCAGTTTATGTGTAATATAGATGGGATTTATATAACTCTACATAACCTTGAGGTGCCCAAATGGCTGGCCGTCCTGTTTGAAGTGACATTGCCAGAGCAGGCTCACAGCAAAGACCTTCTGCCTCCATTCCTGCTTAGGTGCAAATCATTGGAGGGGCCCTGCCAGATATGATCTATGCATTTTAAATAAGGTCGGTTTGTGCCTGTTGCAGTCAGGAGAGATGAAATACTATATTTCTATTTTGTCACACTCTGCCCACCACCATTACAACTTCCTAGGAAGGTGGTAGTCTCACGGAACTTCACTTAAAAACCCTTACCTTAGCCAGGAGTCTGCATCACTCCTCCTGCGCTCCAGATCCTGGGCGCCGCCATCTTGGACTGAATCTGCATCCCCTGGCTCTTTGCATGCTCCCGCCCACAGGCCCAGGGCATGCCGCTTTGCTTCTTTTCCTGCAGCGGCCTTGGGAGACTGGGAAGACAGCACGGGCACCTGACTAAGGTAAGGGTTTTTTTTCTTTATAACCCCCCCCCATCCTGCCTCAGTGACAGGTTAGGGTGGCAGGGCGGGGGGGGGGGGGGGGGTCATTTTTAAGGGGAATTCCGCTTCGAAAAGGAACCATACACTGTATGTGCTCCCTGTGACCCAACGGTACAAGCTCTTTTGCATTCAGTGCCATTATCCCAGGATGCACTATGCCTACATCTTGTTGACTTGGCCACTCATATAATCATACCCGGTTTCCCCATAAATAAAACAGTGCTGCTGAAGGGAGCCGAGTAACAGCGAGTGTGCTGCTCAGCCAAACGCCGCACTTGCTCTGTTCTGCGCACTCACTCGAATCTGCTCCGTGGGAGCGGAAGGAATGTGAGTGTATGGGGCAACCTGGGGTGATACAGCGGGGCATCCCAATTGGAATGCCACCACATGGAGGAACACACGAGAAAGTGAAATTCCTGTGTGTTGTTTCTCTTTAACCCTTTTGTTGCCAAGCACGTAACACCTACGTGCTGGCTTGGCTGGGCCTTAAGTGCCAAGCCCGTAGGTGTTACGTGCTTGACTTTCCTCGCTTCTAGTTTAAAAAGTAAAAATAAAAAATACTCACCTGACCCCTTGTTGGATCCGGCCGGGTCTCCTCTTTAATTTGGTGCCATCCGATCCCCCGTGGGGGGTCGGATGGCTCCAGGAGAGCCCCCGGAATAGGCCGCCCCCCCCCCGCTTCTGCAGCAGCAGCTTCTAACTGTAAAAAAAAAAAAAATAAAAATGACATTCACTTACCTGTGTGTGCGCTGGCTCCCGCTGTCCCTCCTCTTCACCTGGGGGGCCTCCGATCCCCCCCCAGGACTTACAGATCTTCAGGAGAGAGCCTGGGAGGCTCTCTCCTCTCTTCTTCTCGATGGCGGCCGCCATCATGCCTCTAAGCCCCGCCCCCTTGGGGGCGGGGTTTATGAAGTCATCCCGGCCCCGAACGGGCTTCAGCTTTCTCAGCTTCTCAGATGCCGGTGATCGGCGCTGGGGAAGGAGGTGACAGGAGATCCTCTGATCTCCTGCCTTCTCCTTCTCTGGATGCCGATCACCGGCATCTGTCAGCTGAGCGGCGAGGGACAAGAGCTTGCAATCGAAGGTAAGTACAGTAAAAAAAAATTTTTTTTTTTCTAATAAAATACTTTTTATTATTGTGTCGTGGTTTTTTGTTAACAGTTAACCCTTTGTGAGCTGGTAAGGGGTCCATGAGACCCCTTATACCAGTTCACAAGGCTGGGGGGGTGGCAAGTCACCTGCCCTAGCGGGTGACTTGCCATTAACCCCCGCACCCCCATTACCTGCCTCCCCAAAGGCCAGGGGGGGGCAGAAGAGCCCGGGCCCACATAGGCTATGTGGGCTCGTAGGCTGCAGGGTGGGGGGGCCACCAAAGCTGGCCCCCCCACTCTGTGCCTACAAGCCCCCATAGCTGGTCCCGGGCTGGTTACTTTGGGTAAGGGGGACCCCACGTCATTTTTTTTTTTGGATTTTTAAGGGTTTTTAACCCTTAAAAATCCAAAAAAAAATGGGGTCCCCCTCCCCGGGAAGGGGGACCCTATGTCATTTTTTTTTTTAATTAACCATTTGTCATCCAGCAGCTATAAAAGGCTTCTGGGCAGGAAAGGGTGTCTACCTATACATATGTGGTATCGCTGTAACCGGGAGAAATTGGGGTTTCTCACGCAATAAGATTTTATTGACAAACTTACATTTTTTATTACAAAAAAACTCTACAAATTGTAAAAAAATATTTTTTTTTTATTTTTTTTCACACATTTCACCCAAAAAAATTGAGAATACACCTAAAAAATACAAACAAGACATTTCATGTTAAAGCCCAGACTCTGTTGAAAAAAACAATATATAATTTTCCTGGGAAATCCCTGGAAATCCTTTCAAAAATGACAGTTGAACATGTGTAGCGCAAAATAGTGAAACATCGTCTGGCAATAGGGAGTGGCAAATGCTGCAGGTAGGCTGGCAGCGAAAGGGTTAAAGTCTTTAATGTCCATATCCATTATATACCTATAACTTGAATATATTTCCTGAAACAGGCAAAAAAACTACAAAATTTGTGTCCGTGTCCAAATATTTATGGACCTAACTTGTAAATGACTAACCCTATACACCTGAATATTAGAAAAACCATGTGTGGCAACTGTTTTGAACAATGCCAAACCGACATCCCAGGCGATGTGGCGCACCAGAACTGCCAAGCACTATGGCAAAAATGCAGGTGGGTAGGAAAGGGAATCTCCTAAATCTGAAATATGGTGGATGCCTGCTGTAATGTGTATCGCTGTGTGCCGTTAGCTGCTGCATGAGAGATGCAAAAGAGAGTGGGGGGTGCTGTGCAGTGTGGCTAAGTTTAGGGGATCGAGGATGAGTATACAGGAAAACCAAGGGGTTTGAAATCGGGATGCCCCTAGGAAAAACTCTTACAGAGGGACAACTCATTTATTAGTGAGTTTGGGTACACTTTAGTATTGGGATGTGCATGCATCAAAGTACTCCACTGCAATGCTAGCTAGTAAAGGGAAGAAAAAAAAAGTCTGTACTGACCTTTCGTCCCCCCACAGGTCCTCAGGTCCAGTGTGGCCACTCAGCTCCTTTGTCAATCGCATGCATCTTCATACTTACCCTGGGTGGGAATCCTGCCCTGCATACGTCCCACATTAGAAAGCTTTGAGGTTCTCTGTTATATATATATATATATATATTAAGCCTAACATAGGTCTCTCCACATACTGGCTTGCGAATCTGTTTTGGTACTTACTCCCCATACAGCCAGAAACATCCGCCCTAGTGCTGAGAACTTAAAGCTCGAAACATATGTCAACTAGTTGGATGTGTCTGGCTGTGTAAATTTAAAGTGGACCAACACCCAGGGGGGATCGGCCCGGGAATCTATAAGATTCCCGGGCCGGTCAGATCCCTCCCCGCGGGGCATCCGAAATCGGGATGTCCCGCGGGGTGAAACCCCCTCAGGAAGCCCACAATCCTACCTTTTCCACGTTCCAGCAGCGCATGCGCGTCCGCCACCGCCGCATCCCGTGCATCCCTCTAGCAGGGCCCTGCCGTTTGTGAATGGCTGGCGCGGGTGCGCTCCCTGTAAGAGGGACGCGCGGGAGGCGCCGGTGGGGATTGGCTGCAGCGGTCACGTGGGAGCGGGGAAAGGTGAGTTTTCGGGGGTTTCACACAGCAGGGCACCCCTGATCGGGGTGCTCCACCGAAGTGGACCAAAACCCAGGATAGTCAAAATCCTGGGCGTTGGTCCACTTTAAAGCGAATCCTTGGCATTGCACCGTTAGCGATGGCTCAGAGACATAAAGAGATGATTTGCATAGCTCCGCCTGCTGCAAGGATAGATGGGTAATGCTATTTGTCCTTGTGTTGGGTACTGGGCAAATACTTTCTGTTTTAGGAAAGTGCTTCTTTACCTTTAAAGTGGACCAACACCCAGGATTTTCACTATCCTGGGTGTTGGTCCACTTCCGCGGGGCACCCCGATCGGGGTGTGAAACCCCCCAGAAAGCCCCAAAAACTCACCTGACCCCGCTCCCACGTGACTCGCTCCACCAATCACCTCCGACGGACAAGGTGAGAGCGCCCGCCGCCGCCTCTCACATTCACAAACGGCCGGCGCGGGTGCGCGCCCTGCTAGAGGGATGCGCGAGAGGTGGCGGTGGCGGCCCGTCATTGGAACGAGGAACAGGTAGGATTTGCGGGCGTCCTGGGGGGTTTCACACAGGCAGGGAGCTGATCGGCGATCAGCGGTGGGTGTTGGTCCACTTTAAGTAGAGGGTTTTTTGGCCTCTTTAGCCGCTGCTATATTGGGCATAACATGGGTCTCTCCACAAACTGGCTTGCGACTCTGTTTAGGTTCTCTGTTAATAATAATCCCACAAAGGTTCAAATGCACAAAAATCCACACAAATAGTTTTTTTTATTATCCTTTGATGCAGTTTAGTATTTCTGGAGAGAATCAGGTATAGGTAAGCTATAGATGGCGGCAGGTTGGGATACAGATCAGTGTGCAGCCTCGCTGTATAGAGGCAAAGGCAGACATGACAGTAGCCGACAAGAGAATGAATCCAAGACTGGATAGCTGATGATGGTGGAGGGGGTTTCAGCCATTTAACCTTCTGCACAACATTGGATAACTGGCTACCAAGTAAAATGAAGTCCATGCTGTTGTCTCAGAGGGTCCAGTTTGGTGACAGGTGTGTTTTAAACTGCTCGTGCAATGCACAGCCTGACCGCCAAAAAGGCTGGAATCACATTGACCAGCAGTTGTCAGTTTTTTTTTATTTTTTTTTATAGAGCCGTCGTGTGTGCGAAAGCACCGTTAAACGTGAAGCCTTCGTGTGAAAAGGTGCAAGTGCACTAAAAAACACACTAAGGCGCCCATACTGACTCCTTCCCGCAGGAAAGAGCCCCATCCCTTTCCCCGGAGGACGAACCCCCTGACAGGATTGGGTCGTACTACCCCTCAGTCCAGAAGACCTCGGGGCCGCTTTCGCCCTCGGGTACTAACAGAAGTTTTCCCCGTGGACTAAGGCGTAAACTCCCTCAACCTTTCCCCGGCGGTTGCCCGTCCAGGTACTTGGATCTTCGGCTTCGGCGCCCTGCTTTCGATAGTTGCTAGCCCCAGTACTAGAGGCCTCCGCAGCCTGCCTTTCCTCGGATTCAAATGCGACTACTCGGACAGGCTTTGGAAGCCGTTTTCCCGGGGTTCGCCGCCCTCTACTCACTAGGAGCCTCAGGGGGGAGCACTGGGCAGGGGCCGGAAGCGAGTCCAAAAGGCCTATAACTTCCGACCCCGGGTCTTTAGGGACAGGGACCCATAGGGAGCCGCTGGCACCTAAACACGTGCAAAACGAAAACACAAACGAGGGAACTAGGTGGCAAAAAATGGTGACAAAAAAGTGAAAATTGGGCTCTAAAAAAAAGGGGGGGGGGTGTGAGTGCCTGTGCAATTACAGGGTGGGCCCTCCGGCCATAAAAAATTCTTCAGGCGAAGCCGGAAGGCCACAGCCATAAAGAGCGTGCAAAACTAAGCTAGGTGTGCTGTGCCAAAACCATACAAAGTGCAACCAAAGTGACCAACTCTGGTGACTAGTAAGGTACCCTGGGCGCCACCCCAGGGGTACACGAACACGACGGCTCGGTTTCGCAACCTCGACCCAAGGCCAAGATATATGCAGATCTACTCCCATACATGACGGGGGGTCGCCACTCCCCCCTCAGGTCCATTACTAAGCTGTGCGTACTAAGCGCGCCAGGAGGTCCCCTCTCCAAAAAACCTCCGGCCGTTTTTCCCCACAGCTTTTCACGGACCTGCATGATGGGTGCAGATACTGCAAACCTGGTAGATCCGTCCTACACAGTTTGGCCCATTACTAAGCCACCAGCCGTACTAGGCGAGCCAGAGGGGTGAGCTAGTCCCTCGGCCGCCATTCCAGCTGGTGTCGTTCACGGGCCTCCCTGTAAGAACAGATACTACACTTGATCTTAGCCAATAGGCCGAGAAGCGAGTTGTCAGTTACACCACACGGGGGAGCTAGAGTCCTTCATAAAGAAATGCTTATCTCCTGTTATCCTATTTACTGCCCCGGCTTTCTTTATTGGAGAGAGTCATTTCTGAGCTCATCATTTCCAGCGGATGTGAAGTTTACAAATGATTGATTTCCACATGCTCCAGTCTATATTTTTGCAAGATGAGTCTGAAGATGATTAGGGTCCAGGGGTGAACCCAGCCTCTCTGCTGCCTGAGGCGAACTAGAGAATCAGAGAAGCCACAAACGATTGACTGTAAAACATTACAACATACAGCGGTGCCCCCCCAATATCTGCTGAACCACTAAGGAGATAATAAATAAATGATCAGAAAAACAAAACAAATCCAGCAATTGCTGCCCCAGATGGCTGCCTCACATGACCTCATTAAAGTTGCACCCCCATACCTCCCAACTGTCCCTGATTTGGAGGGACTGTCCCTCTTTTGAGTCTATGTCCCCCATCCCTTCGTCGTTCTTTTTTGTCCGTCTTTGAGGTGTAACATGCAGATCTGCATCAGTAAATGATTCATTTGCCTATTAAGTGTTTATATTGTTGTAATTGTTACACCCTATCTCCTATCCATCCCTCAATGAGGGGGCGTGGCCTAATTTAACAAATGTCCCTTTTTCCCACCCTGAAAAGTTAGTAGGTATGTGCACCACTGTTGGGGGTTGCAGAAGCTTTTTACTGAGCGACCTGCTCTTAATTTTAAGCTAAGCTCAGAAAAATAAGTTTAGAATAGCCAGAGGCACAACTAAATGGTACCAGGCCCTGGTGCCAACATCAAATAGGAACCCAACATTGTCCCTACAGTGACCTGATCCTTGTCACATTCAGCCCTTAGAATAAAATGAAACACATTAAGACTAAGGCACAGCTAATGCTACTAAAGTATTGCAATGATTCGTGAGTGGATTTTTATTTTAATGCTCAGATCATACTCATATACTTATCATACAGGGGGAAGGAGGGGTGCTATAGGAATAGTTAAAGGACCACTCCAGCCAGGTTAACAAATCTTAACCCCGCCCTCCATTAGCACTGAAGCACGGATAATGGGTAAAAAAAAATAAAAAATTACCTGCACGTGGAATCCAGCAAGGAGGTTGGGCAAATCTCGGACGATCTTCCGCTGCCATGTTTTAGAAGTCCAGACTGGCCGCTGGGTGCGTGTTTTGCGCGCGCCTGTCCATTCAAGTAGATGGCGGGGTGGCGAGTGTATGTGACGCACCTGGTGACCGGCCTGGACTTCAGAAATATGGTGGCTGAAGATCGGGCAGGATGTGTGGCCCTGCCCAACCTCCTTGTTAGATTCTGGGTGCAGGTAAGTGTATTTTTTTTTCACCTATTAGCCCCGCTTTAGTGCTGATGGAGGGTGGTAGGGTGGGGCGGGGTAATGCTCATAAGCTCAACTCTAGTAATCAATGCCAGGCAGCTGCTGCCAAAGCAAATAGGATCATGGGGTGCATCAGGAGGGGCATAGGTGCTCATGACCAGAGCATCATTTTACCCCTGTACAAGTCACTGGTCAGACCCCATATGGAGTACTGTGTACAGTTCTGGGCACCTGTGCGTAAGAAGGACATATCAGAAATGCAGCGCATTCAAAGAAGGGCAACAAAGTTAATAAAAGGAGTGCGGGGGCTAGAGTACCCGGAAAGATTGTCAAAGTTAGGTTTATTTAGTTTACAAAAAAAACGATTGAGGGTTTATCTAATAACTATGTATAAATATATTCGGGGTCAATACAAAGATCTGTCCCACAATCTATTTATACCCCAGAGTGTAACTATAACCCGACCCGAGGGCATCCACTAAGGTTAGAGGAAAGGTGCTTTCTCCACCGACATAGGAGGGGATTCTTCTCTGTAAGAGCAGTGACACTATGGAACTCGCTGCCAGAGGAGGTAGTAATGATGGATACAGTAAAAACGTTCAAAAGTGGCCTTGATGCCTTCCTGGCATGTAATAACATTTCCAGCTATGGCTACTAGACCACTGGAAGGAGATCTATAGTGGCCTGGATGCCTTCCTGGCATGTAATAACATTTCCAGCTATGGCTACTAGACCACTGGAAGGAGATCTATAGTGGCCGGGATGCCTTTCTGGCATGTAATAACATTTCCAGCTATGGCTGCTAGACCACTGGAAGGAGATCTATAGTGGCCGGGATGCCTTTCTGGCATGTAATAACATTTCCAGCTATGGCTACTAGACCACTGGAAGGAGACAAACAGGCTGAACTGGATGGACTAAAGTCTTTATTCAGCCTTACATACTATGTTACTAATGTGTTTACCTGGCTGGAGTGGCCCTTAAAGCGGACCTTCAGCATCATTTAATGGAAATCCCCTAAATTATTCCCCAGCATCTAAAATTAATATTTTAAGTTTTTAGTCGCTTACTTATTCTTTCCCCCACTGGGCTTACTGAGGAGTGGGGTGAAAAGTACAGGGGGTGGGGTTATAGCTGTATTTTGCACATATAGAGCAGAGCTGGGGGTCAAGAAAAGGACAGCAATCCCATAATGCAAATCGGCACAGTCAGAAGACACCAGTTTGCAGGCATCTGAGACTCCATGGGCCGCCATCTTGGATGTTCAGAAAATGCAGTAGATGCAGGAAGGATGATTTTTAATGTGAGCAATCTGTATGCACAGGGCGGGGGAAACATATAAGATAAGTTCTTATTCAGGGTGAAGGTCCACTTTAAGAAAAGGACAGCAATCCGAGAATGCAGAGCTGCACAGTCAGAAGACACTTCCTGTTTGCAGGCAGCTGCAGACTCCATGGGCCTCCATCTTGGATGTTTAAAGGCTCAGAAAATGCAGTAGATGCAGGTAGGATGATTTTTAATGTGAGCAATCTGTATGTACAGGGCGGGGGAAACATAACATAGGCTCTTATTCAGGGTGAAGGTCCGGCGTTCAGTATGTCTGGGCAGCTGATACTTACCTCTTCTGTGTCCTATATGATCACTAGCAGCCTATGGTGTTTGGTCCTTGGCCATGCATTTTGCTGTATGACTGCTGGCCTGGAGAACCCGATAGGCTGCCAACAGTAACGTGATTGGCTGCCATGGGAGTGAAAGCAGAAGAGGTAAGTATTGTCAGTCTGGTTCCTGGGCTTGCTGGGCACCATTGCGCAATGAGGCATCCAAATCGGTATGACCTCATGCTGCATAATTGACTGAACTTGCTTTTTTAACTCAGATTATTGGAATTGCCTTTATCCAGACCACCTGGTCTGAAGCTCTTGTCTGTCTGAGCAAAGGGGGTGGGAGCAGCTCCATCCCTCTTATTTATACGAGATTATTACTTCATTCAAGATTATTGTTATTATATATCCTCTTATCATACAAATTTATTATTATTATATATCCTCTTATCATACAAATTTATTATTATTATATATCCTCTTATCATACAAAATTATTATTATTATATATCCTCTTATCATACAAAATTATTATTATTATATATCCTCTTATACAAAATTATTATTATATATCCTCTTATCATACAAATTTATTATTATTATATATCCTCTTATCATACAAATTTATTATTATTATATATCCTCTTATCATACAAAATTATTAATATTCTATATCCTCTTATCATACAAAATTATTATTATATATCCTCTTATCATACAAAATTATTATTATTATATATCCTCTTATCATACAAAATTATTATTATTCTATATCCTCTTATCATACAAAATTATTATTATTCTATATCCTCTTATCATACAAAATTATTATTATATATCCTCTTATCATACAAAATTATTATTATTCTATATCCTCTTATCATACAAAATTATTATTATATATCCTCTTATCATACAAAATTATTATTATTATATATCCTCTTATCATACAAAATTATTATTATTCTATATCCTCTTATCATGCAAAATTATTATTCTATATCCTTTTATCATACAAAATTATTATTATTCTATATCCTCTTATCATACAAAATTATTATTATTATATATCCTCTTATCATACAAAATTATTATTATTATATATCCTCTTATCATACAAAATTATTATTATATATCCTCTTATCATACAAAATTATTATTATTATTATATATCCTCTTATCATACAAAATTATTATTATTATAATTCAGGGCCTGGGTACTAATTTACCGCCCAGTTTAACCCTCTCATCATCAATCTCATCTGATTATTCAGCACCAAACATGTCTAGCTATGTGGAAAGACAGATATTTGGTTGCATATATCTGCAGATACATGTGGAAGCCACACCGCCCCGACAAGGCACTCTGTGTTTAATGTAGTCCCTACTCTTATCTGTGAGTCCCCAAAGTTGGGACATGCAATGCAGACAAATACTGAGAGCTACTCACCTGGGAAGCTGCCAGCCTCCCTTTAGAACACTTCACAGGGAGAAATCCATATTGACTGAATTCCTCCCTGTGTGTGCTCATGGCAATTCAAACTGAGCAAAGGGGTGGGAGTAGCTCCATCACTAATATTTATACGAGATTGTTACTTCATACAAGATTATTGTTATTATATATCCTCTTATCACACAAAATTATTATTATTATTATATATCCTCTTATACAAAATTATTATTATATATCCTCTTATCATACAAAATTATTATAATAATGATGATAATTTTGTATAAATAATGGTGATGGAGCGACTCCCACCCCCTTTGCTCAGTTTGAATTGCCATGAGCACACACAGGGAGGGATTCAGCCACTATGGATCTCTCTCTATGGAGTGTTCTAAAGGGAGGCTGGCAGCTTCCCAGGTGAGCCGCTCTGGCTGCATTGCATGTCCCAACTTTGGGGACTCAAAAATAAGAGTAGGGACCACACTAAACACAGAGTGCCTTGCCGGGGCAGTGTGGCTTCCACATGTATCTGCAGATATGTGCAACCAAATCTCTGTCTTTCCACACAGCTAGACATGTTTGTTGCTTGATACTTAGATGATAAGAGGGTTAAACTGGGCGGTGGATTGGTTCCAAAGACCCTGAATAATAATGATGATAATTTTGTATAAATAATGGTGATGGAGCTACTCCCACCCCCTTTGCTCTTGTCTGTCTGCTCTAAAGTTAAAGCGGACCAAAACCCATATCTTTAACTAGCATGAACTGCTCCCCCCATGAATAGTAACTTTTGCCTATTTTTACTGCTCCCGCTGTACTCTAGCCCCAGACAATGTCACCTGTTTTAGCTGTAAAGCTCCGCCTCCCCCTCCTGCCAACGGTAATGTGATTGGCTGCCATGGGTGTAAAAGTAGAAGAGGTAAGTATTGGCAGTCTGGTTCCTGGGCTTGCTGGGCACCATTGCGCAATGAGGCATCCAAATCGGTATGACCCCATGCTGCAGAGTTGACTGAACTTGCTTTTTTTTTTTTTTAAACACTTTTTTATTGAGGAAAGGTATACAAATATAAAAGTCATATACAATATGCAATGTCTTCTGACAGTATCACTGTTACTGCATTTCACATACATGCGTACGAAATCATACAGTGCCTCGCTTACAATTATACGGTAACCTAACCACTCTCTTATAGATGAGCTGCTCCATTTTACTCTATTTCCCCCATCTCTCAACTTCGGGGGTTTCCACACTGAACTATATCT
The DNA here is from genome assembly GCA_027917425.1 of Gastrophryne carolinensis. Classification (NCBI taxonomy): domain Eukaryota; kingdom Metazoa; phylum Chordata; class Amphibia; order Anura; family Microhylidae; genus Gastrophryne; species Gastrophryne carolinensis. Next base: position 602,852,303 of record CM051234.1, read on the forward strand.
CCGGCTCAATTTAGACTCCACCTCCAATGTTGGTTACCCTGGTGAGGGACTGGCCCCCCAGTCTCATTCACTCCCCTACTGGAGAATCTCCTGTTAGCAGTCTCGTCAAAAACCATTCCGTGTCTCTGAATGTATCTCAGATCTTGGTTCTTATCTCCGGAGTCAAAGTATTAAAGAAGATTTCAACTTTGGATTCTTTATAGGATGCTGTGTCTATCCAGTCAAATTTAAAGAACAGCTGCAATTTTTCTAAAAATACCCTGAATTGGGGCGGGTCTGGAGATAGCCAAGCCTGAACTTGCTTTTTTAACTCCGTTCATATTATTGGAATTGCCTTTATCCAGACAACATGGTGTGAAGCTCTTGCCCGTCTGCTCTAAAGTTAATGATGGCAGCAGATCAGAAGCCATGTTTCACCACAACCAAACAACAACATTCCGATGACTTTCCCTAAAGCTTTTCTTTTGTTCACGCTCCCGCTTCCCTTACAGCAGTCCCATGTTGTAGAAGATGTGTACTCGGCTTTTTTTTGTTGTTTGTCTTCCCCGGTTCTGGGAAATGAATCTGTTCCACTAACACAGCATCTCCACACATCTACAGATGGAAATGATGATGACTCTGATTGATCCCTGCCATAAAAAAATCTTCCCAGCTCTGCAGAACTGCTGGAAAGTACCTAACGCCAGGACAAGTGTTACCTCTGCAGCTCGTAAATCTCCGCCACCCAACTCATCTTCCCAGCATGGTGGGGAGACTTTTTACTTTCCTTTTTCTAGTTGTTACTAAACATATGTGCTTCAGATTGCCGCTTCACGCCGTGTGAACATTATTTTTTGGCAGATGTCATTAGCTTGTAATGTTTGTATCCAGACTTTCTTCATGTTAATCTCTTTCTCATGACTAATCAGCATTTCAAAATCGTTATTTTCTCTTTAGTGGGGTTTAGTGTTCCTTCACTGTTTCCAATCCATTACTCAGCTGTAAACCACAGCAATGATCTTTGCCTTGATCAAAGATCCACTGAAGGAGAATCAAAGATGGCCAGCTAATCCTATGAAAATTCTTATATTGTCATCAGCAGTAAAAATAAAAACAATCTTGATGCACAATAATAATTCAATGATGTCGATAGCTTCATTAATATGCAAAGTACCATATGCAAGCCTTCTTATTGGCAGAGCCCAAGTAATGCTGCAGTCTAACAAGAGATGCTAGGACAATATAGGGAATGTCCGCTCACCACCTAATCCCGAGTGTGCACGGCCGTGGGTAGTCTCAAACCCACTAAATAGCATGAAAAGCAAAGTGCTCCTCATAAAACTTCACTATTCTAAGCATACACTACGTCCTGCTCCAATATAATACTTACACGTGGGTAATCCTTCGCCAGAGGGCGCTGTTCACTGCAGACATGCAAAAACAGGCTCCTCCCGGCCCTTCATATACCCAGGGACCTCCCACAAATCCCCAGGTTTCTCTGCAGTGCTGACTGCGAAGACATGAAGTATCAACTCTCTCGCAGGTGAGCGGGGCTATTACAGCCTGCGGCCCTGCGGGACTTTTTCCACCCGTCCTCTTCGATAAAGATGTGCCTCCCAGCCTGGGCTGCGCTGGTCGGGTGAAGGTAGGCAGCACCTCGTGTGCTCAAGGAGCTACGCTCCACCACAATCCCCCACCATAGGGTAGGGGGTTTAGGCCGATGGTGAGCCTCCATTAGATGCCCCTCCCGCATTGTTGCCCGTGCCCCTCATAGCGATAATCCCTGGGTGCAGGTCCGCTTCTCCCTCGCTTCCTCCCGTAGCTCGGGGGAAAAGAAAAGGGGGGGTATGTGTGGCAGTCCCAGTATAATGTTAACACGTTATGACCGTTGATCTTTTATTTAAACCTGGGTGTCAGTGCCGCACTCCTCACACATAAACCTTCTGGCTGCGCGCGTGTGTGTCCTTTCATTACATTAGTGTGCAGCCTGGATGGCAGCATCATTCTCTGGTGTGAGAGTAATCTCCTTAATTACACTATGTATGTGTGTCCTATCCACTACTGCCATTGACGTTGCGCTGGTTAGAGCTTCTCGCTCTTTGGGGGAGGCGGGGACTCGGCATGACGCGCCCCGCGTCACAGCCAGATCATGCCCGCCCCTCGAGGTTCGCTTGGCGCCATTTTGACGGTCTTCGCACGCGGTTGCTATCCGCCTCCTCCCTTGGTCTTGTAAGTGCCCTCCGGGGCGTTTTTTTGTTCCTATGATTTTTTATTACGGCTGCGCATGGCACTGACATCCCCCTCTTATCCCCTTTATGTCAGACGCCAAGATTTCGGTGGCTTCTCCTGGCCTGACATATATTATAGCGGGTTCTCCTAAAAAATTCTCCCACATTCCTAGCGGGTCTTGGGGCATCCAGGGTTGCCTATTGCGTAAATCCCTGCGGGCATACTGCTCAGATAATCACCATATGGAGGCATCTCAGAACTATGTACCCGGGGTCCCTCGGGGACATGACCGGCTGTGTACAGTGTGTGGTCAGCCCCATGCTGATGCTGACAGAGCACGGGTCTGCGGACCGTATCCTGAACAGGCACTGACCCTGCAATCAGGTTTGCCAGTGGCTGCACCTCCCTTCAATACACCTGTCTCCCCGGACCTAAATCTCACTCCTGATCAGTCTCACTCGAGCGGGGATGACCAGCAAGTTGTGCCGCGCAGGCTACCTACGGCTGAGCAGGTGCTGTCTAGTTTGGCAGAGCGCTTAGGCCCTGGAAAGAAGGGGTCCCTGACGCCTCCTGGCCTGCCGGTTCCTAATGATACTGATGAATCTGCTGCTATGCAGGACCTTGATCCTTCTGATGAAGGTGAGATATTCTCCGATTCGGGCTCCTCGGAAGGGATGCCCTGGAGCCGTGATGATTCTGGGCCCGGTTCTTGGGGCCTGTGTGACACAGATGAACTACTTATTAAGATCTTTGAGGTGTTGTCTATCTCCTCTCCTGGAGAGGCTTCCAAGCCTAAGAAGGAGAGTTTCCACACAGCGCCGCCGCGCTTGGAATTCCTGGAACAGGAGCATTTCCAGAATCTTATATCCCAAGAATGGGAATCGCCTTGTAAACTTAAAGGGGTCCCAGGGGTCTGGGATTGGAAGTACCCTTTCCCTCCTGATGTGATTAACTTTTGGTCAGCACCTCCTGTGGTGGATGCACCAATTATAGGGGTTACTAACCCCCCTTCATGACGGCTCCTTATTACCGTACCCTTCGGGATGCTGAGGACCGGCGCATTGACAGACTGGCTTCCCACGCCTTTTCGTGTGCAGGGACGGCTCTGCGCCCGGTCTGTGCCGCGGCCATCACTGCGGTGGCCGCCAGGACTCTCATTAGAAAACTACTTGATCACCGACCTGAGGACCTCCCCTGGGGGGTATTTAATGCGCTCTCAGATTGTGATGTGTTTGTGAGGTTTATCCTCTCAGCGCTGGATGACACCATTAAGATGTGTGCTAGAACCTCTGCCCTTGTGGTAGCTATTCGCCGCCTGGTCTGGCTGCGACAGTGGGGTGCTGACGATGCTACGAAAAAGGCTCTCACTGGCCTTCCCTTCAGAGGACGGCGTCTATTTGGGGCCCGTTTGGACCTTTTTGGAAAAAAGGGTAAGGCACCCCTACACAGAAGGCCGTCTCGGCCTCCTCGGGGCAGGGACACCCCTCCCCCTCCCTACGTTAGTGTCAAACGTGAACCTGAGGTGTGCTTCCAATTTTTCGGAGTGGATTTCCACCACGGGGTGGGCAGGCAACGCCCTGGGCACTCTGGCAGGGCTAAGTCCAAATCTGCCAAGACTTCCCAACCATGAAGGGACGCCCTCGCCCTTCTGGGTGAGGGGACTGCCACAGCACCTTACTCCTATCTAGGAGTGTATCTTCTCCTTCTGGTGGTTCCAGGAGGTAGTTCCCCTGGACACAGAATAGAATTTGCTGGGTGGTCCCTCTCAGAGGTTGTGGGTGCTTCTAGCCCCTGTTTTCCCCTCAGAAATTGGTGCAGGCCGTACTAGGCCTACAAAGTCTGGGCTTACTTACAGGTTGCCCTTAACAGAATGGGGCTATGGCCTCTATATTAACCTTCCTCTTTCCCTCAAGCGGATGAGGCTGTCTGGGCCAGGCCGGCCTATGGTAGGCTTGGCAATTCTACACTCACAGGTAGTCCCTGTATGATATCTCTGTCTTGGGACACAGGCGCCCTGTGCAAGGGGGGTTCTAGACCCTTTCAGTTCCCCCTCTGTCTTCTGGACCGCAAGACCGTTACTAGTTAGTGTTGCAGGACCAACCCTGCGGATTGGGGCCTTGTTTTTTGGCCTCTCTTCCGCTCCCAGGCTACTTGCCATGGCGCGGATGGGGGTGATGTCTCGGACATGCCTGTGGGGCGTCTGCACTAGGACCTGCCGGGTCGTCTTTCCTTACTCCCCAATCTCTACGTCCGGCCGAGTGGGTTAGTTGGCCGGCGGTGTCTTCTGGGAGTTATTTGGATGGGTGCTTAGTCACCTCAATTCCTCAGGGTCCATTATCCGCTATCTCCATTCCTTGGTTTCGGTTCAGGCTTGAGCCTTCTTCCTTGGCAATAAGTGGATTCCTGGTCACAGGGGCTCTGTCCCTCTTTGCTGACATCTTACTTTCACCAGGCAGGATTGCAGCTGGTGGGCCGGTTGGTGGCGTATCAGACGATTTCCCTTATACACCGAGCCCTTGGGCTCTTCGGCACAGTAGGTTATTGATCCTACATGGGGTTCCAGCACCCCTGGAGCTAGGTCTGTGCTCATTCCCCCCTGGTACGGTGGTTCCTCTTGAGCTGGTTATGTTCAGGGGGCACCCCCTTCTTCCTGTGAATGGTCACCTTGGGTGCCAAGTCTCGCAGGTTGACAGGGAGGGGAATTATTTCCAACCCCCCCCCCCGTGATTCCTAGGTAGGGTCCCTTAGAGGGTCCATCTTACCTACTGGCCTTGTTAAGACAATGAGCCTTCAGTTGCCTCTATGCTGCTGGACTTCTACTCTTTAGGACCTGTCTATTTGGGGACTCTTGGCCTGTTGGAAGACAATGGCCTGTTTTTGTTATTGGTCTGGAGCTTGAAGCAGGATGATTCTCCTGGAAGGTTCCTGATCCTGATCTGGGTGGGGGTCTAAGTCCCCTGCTCCTCAGTGGTATTCGCTCCAATGGATGTCTTTCAGTGGCAGATTGTGCTATCCTGGCGTCCCCCTGAGAGCCAACTAGGGTGGCTCTGTTGGGTCTCGCTTATATCACAGGGGCCCTGCCCTTGTTTTCTGCTGTCCCAGAATATTCTGACTCTGGTCATGGGGGCTTAGTAAATTTATGTGTAGACTTTCTATTTTATGTCTTCTCTTCATCCACCCTGCTATGTGGGGTTCTGCGCACGGTCGTGCTGATAAAGAGACCCGTGAGATTGATGGCCCCTGGGTGGCCTAGTGAACTGTGGTTCGCAGATGCTTCTGCTGAGGTCAGCGGACCTATACGGTCTGGGGCTTGACAACTGATTCATTCACCCCTTGGAGTCGGGCTTATCTTCTGGGTGACTTGTGTTGGGGGGCTAGGAGCAAGCTTCCTTGGCTTCCTCTTCCTCCGTCTATCGTGGCTTATGATGTACCCATATTGCTTGACATGAGTCTTGGTCTCTCCCCTGTTGAACGTTTTTCGGTTCTCAGGGTTCTAGAGTTGTTACAGCTTAGGTTGGGGTCGGCTCCCCATCTAGGTACTCTGAAGGTTCAGGTTCTGTCCTGTCTGCCTTCCTGTAGAAGTCTGGTTCAGTTTTCCTTGTTAGGAGTTCTCTTGGGGATTGCTAAGGGGCATCTCCCAAGTAGTTCTATGGTCCCTGTTGGGATCAATTTTTCATTCTCTTGCCCTGCGGATTGTTCCCTTGGGACTTACTCTGGATGCTGTCTGAGCTGTTTTGTAGTTCAAGTCGCCCCTCCGGGGGCTGTTGCTTCAGTCAGACGGGTGCCTGCAAAGTGGCTCTGATTACTTAGCCTTGTTCAATATATATATATATATATATATATATATATATATATATATATATATATATATATATACACACACCATGATGTGGTGGTATTCCGCCTTACGCCGGACCCTTTTGTCCAAGGTGCTGTTCTATGATCATTATTTAAGTCCTTTTAGTCTGCCTATGGGCCTTATTCTTAGTAATGTTGAAGTAAGGGGTCAACATTCCCTCAACAGGTGTTGAACTTTTCCTGGTTGTTTCTTGTCCCTTAGGGGGACTGATGCCCTTTGGGGTCTGCGGGCGCCTCCATATGTATGCGCCTGATCTCGTTTGGTTCCAGGGCCTATGCGCCCTTTGGACTGATCTTACTTGGATGGTTTGCCTCCCTGGTCCTGAGTAAAGTTTTCGGCTTCTTGCGGATCCTTGTTACTGAAGGGGTCAGTATCCCCGCCTGTCTGGCGGGAGACCGTTTTTCATTTCCCCTTTGGGGAGAGTTCTACGTTTTACCGAGGCTTCTGTTGCCTGTGGGCTGGTTGGGCCGTTACACTGGCCTATTCCTTTAAGGGGGAAGAACCTCCTTCTCTCTTTTTATTACGTTCTATTGGTGTTTGGGTACCTTCGGCACCAGGTTTTCTGTTGAATAAGTTGCAAGACCGCTGCTTGTTCTGTTCATACCTTTTCAAAGGTTTTGTTATGGGATTGACGTTAGAGCCTTTGCTCATGTCGTACTTGGTAGCAAAGTTTTGCAGGTGACAGCGCCTTTACTGTTTGCGGCGCCTTTTTTGTTGGGGATCCCACCCTACTTTATGGACACTGCTATTGGATGTCCCACGTGTAAGTATTATATTGGAGCAGGATGTACTGTATGCTTAGAATAATACAATTCTGTGAGATACTCACCTGTAGAATTGGTATTATACGCATACAGTACGTCCTGCTCCACCCCACCCTGGTTTTACATGTTTCTGGATCCCCTGTATGGTGATTGTTATCATTACTATTGTTACCAGCTGGTGGTTGGTTTCTCCTGGCTTCTTTTCTCACTGCTTTTCAATACTGGGGATTTGTGGGAGGTCCCTGGGTATATGAAGGGCCGGGAGGAGCCTGTTTTTGCATGTCTGCAGTGAACAGCGCCCTCTGGCGGAGGATTACCCACGTGTAAGTATTATATTGGAGCAGGACGTACTGTATGCGTATAATACCAATTCTACAGGTGAGTATCTCACAGAATTGTATTTTTAATTATGCGTTTAAAATCATCTCCATAGTGTATCAAAAGCCAATAAAATCATAACAAGAGATGCTACCTTGCTATGTATTACATACTTCACTTTTTTAATCATATCTAGTCATGGGCTTCGGGGATGGGATGCGGGTCAAAGTATTCGGTATGCTACCTTTGTCCCCCCACACTATACAAGCCAGCGGGGGATTACAACCGACTGAACCAGGAGGAAGCCCAGGACCCCGCAGATCTGAGGATAAATTATTTTATTTAAAAAAAAGTATTTTCTTTTTATTTTATTTATTTATATTTTTACTGTCTGAGGGACATGCATTGGGACCCAGAGCTATAGTATCCAGCATTCAGGAGCAGGGCTGGTCTTAGTTTGAACCAGGGCTGGTCTTAGTTTCTTAGTGTCCTGTGCAAGATTGCAGTGCAGGATGGTGCACATAGCCATATCCAAATGAGCAATGAGTTTGACATCCACAAAAAATGCAACAAACATGCATATATACCTTTCCGATGTCTGTCGCTTCTCTTTGGCATCAATGCCTGTGCGATGAGATCCTGCTGGCACCGCCTGCCACTCTCCTCCCACAGAGCGTGAGGCATCTTCTTTGCACAGCCGCACGGGGCATCGCAGGCACACCGCTTCCAGTTTCATGCAAGTTCGAAGATGCACATGTCTCGCAGCCCGTATTCCGCAGGATACCACAGCGTTCAACCCTTGTAGCCTGCAACTGGTCCTAGGATCTGTCTCTAAATTCACTTTCTCACTTTCCACTACATTATTTTAAATGCTATGAGTAAAAGTTTTACTGCGCACATCAATCCTGCAGCTGGAACACCCTCTTTTTTTCTGCAATAACTCAGCCCGACCAGTGCCTGCTCTGTGCTGGGTTATATATTCGTGGGAAGCTGTGCAAAAACTGGATAAAAACAGCCTTGGTTGGCACATATCTGCAGTAGTATGCTGAAGCTGCACCACCAGACGCCAAGGTGCCTCTGTTTAGGTGTAGTCCTTTTTATCGTCTGATTCTGTGCAAGCACCTGGGGTGGGGGGTCTTAAGCTGTATGGGGAGGCTTAAAGTGGACCAACACCCAGGATTTTGACTATCCTGGGTTTTGGTCCACTTCGGCGGGGCACCCCGATCGGGGGTGCCCCGCTGTGTGAAACCCCCCAGAAACCCCAAAAAACTCACCTCTCAACGCTCCCACGTGAGCGCCGCAGCCAATCCCCGCCAACGTCCAGGCGGGGATCAGGAACGTCCAGGCCGCTTCCGCCGCCGCCGCCTCCCGCGCGTCACTCTCGGCGCGCGCGCGCCCCCGCCGGCCATTCACAGAGGGCCGGCGCGGGCGCGCGCACGTCTGGAGGGGTGCGCGGGAGGCGGCGGCGGCGGAAGCGGCGGCGGATCAGGTAAGGTGTTTTTGGGGTTTCTGGGGGGTTTCACCCCGCGGGACATCCCGATCTCGGATGTCCCGCGGGGTGGGAGGTGATCGGCCCGGGAATCTTATAGATTTCCGGGCCGATCACCCCTGGGTGTTGGTCCTCTTTAAGGTAATAGGGCAGCCTCGGGTAAGCTGCTCCCAATTTATCCATGGCATTGTATGTCCCAAAGCGAGCTCTCATACATTAGAGTTGGGACTGTACCTAAACAGAGGTACCTTGGCGTTTGGTGGTGCGGCTTTAGCATATTTCTGCAGATGTGTGCCAACCCAGAGCTTTGTTTTTAGCCAGATTTAGAGGCAGATGCTAGGGTCGGTACGGGCTAGCATAATTAAGTGCTGTGGCTCTTTTGGGGCTTGTATATTTTAATTGCCCTTCTAACATGCATCTCCTAGGTTATAAATTGGTCTGAGTGGCTGCCACCCCTCCTTTGTATTTCGCAGCCCGTATGACCATTTTACCTGGGAAAACTTATTTGGTTGCATGTGAAACGGGGAGCAACCGCAACCAAAGGAACCCAGAAGTGTGAGTGCTCTTGGACGATTTTAATCAGGATGCCCCCCATCCCCACGTGACCCAGACCCACGTGAGGGGTCTAAAAGTCTTTTATGACTTTAGGTCCTTGTATTTTTTATTAGGGCTGATGTACAACAGCATATTAAGGAAGAGAAGCAGTGCATGAGTTGTTCAGGTTTTCAAAGTTGTCTATTGTGACTTCTTACGTTAGTCACAGTTGACCAGCTTAAAGTGGACCAACACCCTGAGGTGATCGGCCCGGGAATCTATAAGATTCCCGGGCCGATCACCCCACACACCGCGGGACATCCGAGATCGGGATGTCCCGCGGGATGTAAACCCCCCAAAACCCCCGAAAAACCTTACCTCTCCAGCAGCTGCTTCCGCCACCGCCGCCTCACTCGCGCTCCTCTAGACGTGCGCGTGCCCGCGCCGGCCGTCTCTGAATGGCCGGCGCGGGAGGCGCCGACGGGCAAGCTGCTTGTCCGTCGCTGTCAATCAGCTTGTCCGTCGGCGGTGAGGTAAGTTTTTGGGGGCTTTCTGGGGGGTTTCACACAGCGGGGCACCCCCGATCGGGGTGCCCCGGGGAAGTGGACCAATACCCAGGATAGTCAAAATCCTGGGTGTTGGTCCACTTTAAGGGGTCAAGGTACATAATTCTCCGCCAGGTTCATGTTTTTTCTTTCAGTTGAGCTGGGTTTGTTCTGTGGCAGGGGCAAAGCTTCTCCCCTGTGGAGAGCCTTCTGTGGGGTTATTTTTCACTGGATATGGCTTGCCCCCCCCTTCTTCACCCTACTTTGGGATATCTCACATAATGAAGAAGAGGTTTGTTCCCAGAAGTACTGTTAAAAGTGGTAAACTAGTGTGCTCACTTGAAAATACATGTGGGACACACACCACCCACCCTGCTATGTCTGCCTGGTGGTCTGTCTTGTAGAATTGGACATGTTGCCCGAAGTTAAAGGGACTTTTTAGTGAAAGTGCATAAACTGTCATTCAGCAGCTTACCTCATCGTGGCTGCCCTCTACCTTCTTGTCAGTACGCAACTGCTCCTGAAATTAGAAACAAAGCAAAGAGTAGTGGCACATAGACCACCAGTAATAGGGCTTATCTGGTGGTCTAAAGCTCCACATCATCAGACTGTGGACACTGGGAGAGGGGGAGAACAGCCAGGGTGATGAGAATGCCTGTCTTACAGACCCCGCCCATAATGCTGATTAATTTGCGGCATCACAGAGCCAAGGCCCATGCCCAAATATTTCAAAAGATAAATCATACGGTGAAACTGTATAGCTTGATATCGCCTCCATTTCTTCTTCAATTTAAAGTGGACCGAAACCCAGGATTTTGACTATCCTGGGTTTTGGGCCTTTCCCCCAGGTCGATTGATTCCCTCCCCCAGGGGCATCCCCTGTCCCTCTGTGTGAAACCCCCCAGATCACTCAAACAAACTCACCTCTTCCCTGTCCTGCGGCGCATGTGTGGCCACTTGTCCAATCAGCGCACTTGGAGCTGCTGATGTCACGCCATCTGAGCCGGCATCTAAGGCCATTAGCTCTGATCGCGCTGGTGGCTGCATTCCCCGCTTTCCTCAACGGAGTGTGCCCGCCCAGGCCATTCACAAATGCCTGGCTCGGGCATGCACCCTGCTAGAGGGATTGCGGGGATGCGGCCACGGCTCGCACATGCGCCGTTGGACCGATAAGCAATGTAAGTGAATGGGGCGACCTGGGGGGGTTTCACACAGCGGGGCATCCCGAATTTGGATTCCCCGGGGGGAGGGAATCGATTGGCCTGGGAATCTTATAGTTTTCCTGGCCGATCGCGCTGGGTTTTGGTCTACATTTAAAACTTAAAACAGTTTCGGACATTGCCATATGTAGCCCAACATCTTTGCCTTCTGTATCCCATTAAACTGGACCATCAGCATCATTTAATGAAAAGTCCAAACCCTTAAACTATTCCCCAGCATCTAAAATTAATAAAGTTCATTTTTTTAGTTGCTTACTTATTATTCTTTCCCCCCACTGGGCTGCAACTCGTCACATACTGTGGAGAGGAAGGGCGATGGGCAAGTGCAGGGGGCGGGGTTATAACGGTCCTTTGCAGGGACAGAGTAGAGTCAGGAAAAGGTCAGCAATCCCAGAATGCAGAGAGACATATTCAGAAGTCACTTCCTGTCTGCAGGCAGCCTGAGACTCCACGGGCCACCATCTTGGATGTTAAAAGGTTAAAAAATAGGTGCTGGTAGGATGTGGGCATTCTGTGTGTAGGGGGTGAGGGAAACATACAAAAAAGATTCTTATTCAGGGTGAAGGTCCGCTTTTAATATCATATAATATATAGGCAGACCTCATGTACCCCGGTGTAACAGGAAAGGCGCCTGTGCCCAGGTGTATCTCAATAGATTTTTTAGTGAATACACCAAGATTCCCGTTTTGCTGCCTTGATGTGTATTTTCGGCTCTTTGAGGTAACAGGAGAATGTCTATAGAGGAAGTACATCTCACATCCGTGTAATCTCATTATTTACTTGTTTGTAATGGTTTTATGGTCTGTCTGGTTTCCTTTTGAAATTCAAGAGCAGCACAGTCTGTTAGAAGAGTACATTTAAGAGGCCATAAACTGTGTACATGTGAAGATAAACCACAGGGCCTAAAATGAACCTGTGGGCTTTACAAAGACTGGGGATTTTCCACACAAGTATACCTCCCAACGGTCACTGATTTGGAGGGACTGTCCCTCTTTTGAGTCCGTGTCGCCCGTCCCTCGTTGTTGCAGATCTGAATCAATAAATTATTTATTCGTCTATTTAAAGTGTTTGTAGTGTTTTAATTGTTACAACCTATCTCCTATCCATCTCTGGGGCGTGGCCTAATTAACAAATGTCCCTCTTTCCTCTAGTCCTTGTTGCATCCTCTACTGCCACCAAGCCCTTATTGCCTTACCTATAGCCACCAATCGTCCTCTGGTCCTTGTTGCATCCTCTACTGCCACCAAGCCCTTATTGCCTTACCTATAGCCACCAATCGTCCTCTGGTCCTTGTTGCATCCTCTACTGCCACCAAGCCCTTATTGCCATGCCTATAGCCACCAATCATCCTCTGGTCCTTGTTGCATCCTCTACTGCCACCAAGCCCTTATTGCCTTACCTATAGCCACCAATCGTCCTCTGGTCCTTGTTGCATCCTCTACTGCCACCAAGCCCTTATTGCCTTACCTATAGCCACCAATCGTCCTCTGGTCCTTGTTGCATCCTCTACTGCCACCAAGCCCTTATTGCCATGCCTATAGCCACCAATCGTCCTCTGGTCCTTGTTGCATCCTCTACTGCCACCAAGCCCTTATTGCCATGCCTATAGCCACCAATCGTCCTCTGGTCCTTGTTGCATCCTCTACTGCCACCAAGCCCTTATTGCCATGCCTATAGCCACCAATCGCCCTCTGGTCCTTGTTGCATTCTCTACTGCCACCAAGCCCTTATTGCCATGCCTATAGCCACCAATCGTCCTCTGGTCCTTGTTGCATTCTCTACTGCCACCAAGCCCTTATTGCCATGCCTATAGCCACCAATCGTCCTCTGGTCCTTGTTGCATTCTCTACTGCCGCCAAGCCCTTATTGCCATGCCTATAGCCACCAATCGTCCTCTGGTCCTTGTTGCATCCTCTACTGCCACCAAGCCCTTATTGCCATGCCTATAGCCACCAATCGTCCTCTGGTCCTTGTTGCATCCTCTACTGCCACCAAGCCCTTATTGCCATGTCTATAGCCACCAATCGTCCTCTGGTCCTTCTTGCATTCTCTACTGCCACCAAGCCCTTATTGCCATGCCTATAGCCACCAATCGTCCTCTGGTCCTTGTTGCATTCTCTACTGCCACCAAGCCCTTATTGCCATGCCTATAGCCACCAATCGTCCTCTGGTCCTTGTTGCATTCTCTACTGCCACCAAGCCCTTATTGCCATGCCTATAGCCACCAATCGTCCTCTGGTCCTTGTTGCATTCTCTACTGCCACCAAGCCCTTATTGCCATGCCTATAGCCACCAATCGTCCTCTGGTCCTTGTTGCATTCTCTACTGCCACCAAGCCCTTATTGCCATGCCTATAGCCACCAATCGTCCTCTGGTCCTTGTTGCATCCTCTACTGCCACCAAGCCCTTATTGCCTTACCTATAGCCACCAATCGTCCTCTGGTCCTTGTTGCATCCTCTACTGCCACCAAGCCCTTATTGCCATGCCTATAGCCACCAATCGTCCTCTGGTCCTTGTTGCATCCTCTACTGCCACCAAGCCCTTATTGCCTTACCTATAGCCACCAATCGTCCTCTGGTCCTTGTTGCATCCTCTACTGCCACCAAGCCCTTATTGCCATGCCTATAGCCACCAATCGTCCTCTGGTCCTTGTTGCATCCTCTACTGCCACCAAGCCCTTATTGCCATGCCTATAGCCACCAATCGTCCTCTGGTCCTTGTTGCATCCTCTACTGCCACCAAGCCCTTATTGCCTTACCTATAGCCACCAATCGTCCTCTGGTCCTTGTTGCATCCTCTACTGCCACCAAGCCCTTATTGCCATGCCTATAGCCACCAATCGTCCTCTGGTCCTTGTTGCATCCTCTACTGCCACCAAGCCCTTATTGCCTTACCTATAGCCACCAATCATCCTCTGGTCCTTGTTGCATCCTCTACTGCCACCAAGCCCTTATTGCCATCCCTATAGCCACCAATCGTCCTCTGGTCCTTGTTGCATCCTCTACTGCCACCAAGCCCTTATTGCCATCCCTATAGCCACCAATCGTCCTCTGGTCCTTGTTGCATTCTCTACTGCCACCAAGCCCTTATTGCCATGCCTATAGCCACCAATCGTCCTCTGGTCCTTGTTGTATTCTCTACTGCCACCAAGCCCTTATTGCCTTCCCTATAGCCACCAATCGTCCTCTGGTCCTTGTTGCATCCTCTACTGCCACCAAGTCCTTATTGCCTTCCCTATAGCCACCAATCGTCCTCTGGTCCTTGTTGCATCCTCTACTGCCACCAAGTCCTTATTGCCTTCCCTATAGCCACCAATCGTCCTCTGGTCCTTGTTGCATTCTCTACTGCCACCAAGCCCTTATTGCCATCCCTATAGCCACCAATTGCCCTCTAGTCCTTGTTGTATTCTCTACTGTCACCAATCAACCTTCAGCTCTTACTGCTTGCTCCGCTGCCACTGAAGACTTCAATATTGCTATAGGTTGTCACCTGGTTCTCACCACCTTTTCCATTTGTTGCTGGTCATCCCATGTTGCTGAGGCCATGAGCAGGTCTGTACACAACACCCGGCATTCTGTGGTTTATGTCCACTGTAGAATAATACCATGGCCAAGTGTGAGTCTGAGTGGGCCCCTGAAGATGCCAGGGGCCCTGGTAATTGCCCAGGTTTGCCCTGTGCTAGCGCCTGCCTTGGTGGGGTTTCAAGTTAGTATAGGACTGCTACTTGGCATACATCTCTGTGCTGACTTCTGTTCTGCTTACTCCAATATCTGCAATTCATTATTCTTTAAATTGATCGAAAAGACTCTATGTCTGGCTGAAACTCTGTCCTAGGGGGCATCCCAATTTCTGCATTGCCACAGCAGCTTTCACAGCAGCATGAACCTGCCAGCAGACCTGAGCATCTGGGATCTGAAAACTAAGTGTGTGTCTTGATTTGGGATGCCTCTAGGGAAAGTGTTTCAGCCGGGCTGAGAGTCCTCTAGACTCTAGGCCTGGTTTTGGTCCTCTTTAACATTTAGTATGCATTTGGTTGCCTTACTGTTCTTTAGCGAACGCTTTCTTAAAGAATCAATTTCAGTTGCTTTTACTATCACCAGTGTGAATGTGAAGCTTTACAATTAATTCGACTAGATGCTTTGACCTATTCCTACAATAGGGGGCGTTACAGGACAACATTACAAACTACAACAATTATCCATAGATTTCTTTTGCACAGAAAACATAGCCTGCTATGTAAAACTAATACTCTTCTGTTAAAGTGAACCACAGCCCAGGATTTTGACTATCTTGGGTTTTGGTCTTTGCCCCAGGTTGCCTGATCTCACTTACCCCTCCTCCGTCCTACGGCACATGCGCAGCCCTCTTCCAATCAGCGCGCTCGGATCCGCTCAAACACCTTCATCCAGGAGCTAGTCTAATGCAAGCGTCTCATTAGACTAATCTAATGCATGGGCATGCTACCCTCTAACGGGGTGTGCCCATGCCGACCATTCAGAAATGCCTGGTGTGGGCACGTGCCCTGCTAAAGGGATAGTGGGGATGCGGCCACTGCTCGCGCATGCGTCGTTGAACCAGGAACGTAGGTGAGTTTTTGGGCAACCTGGGGGATTTCACACATGCCTGCCCTGGAGTCTCATAGACTCCAGGGTGGATTTTGGTCCTCTTTAAAGCATATACTGTCCAGTCTCTATAGTATTGTCTGACATTTATAAAGTTATTTTAGCCCTTTGCTGAACAATTGGGAGTCTAATGCTGGGTTTACACCAGCAGATATAATGACTGTTCGCTCAGCAACCAACCATACAAATCATCTGCGATTGAGCGACTGGGTCAGACGCCAAAGATTTGCTGGGCAATCTGTCGCTAATGCGATCGCCCATTCTCATAGCAAAACCCATTTTATTAGGGAGACTTCTGTTTCCATATTACAACCATCAAGCGATGAACGAGAAATTTTTGGTCAGCCGAAACGATACGACGGCCGACCAATTAACCAATTTTCATTCATTGCTTGATCGCAGCGTCCATTTCCACTGAGCAATTAGCGCTAAATTGTGGATGTTTTAGCAATTTCTCGCTCCATAATCGCTCTGTCTAAACTGGCCATAAGTTTTATATAGAATGTGGTTTGAAAGTGCAGTTCCAAGCTGCGACTGTAACGTCATTAACTTCCAAGTTGGTTGAATAGTTGAGGAGTGACGGCACTTTTCATATGCAATTCTCCACTTCTGGAACCAACCAAAACTCCCTAGACATCTCGGTAGCGGTTACGCCAGTTATACAGGTTGCAGTTGATTCCAAGCGGGGAATTTACATTTGAAAGCCTCTTCTGTGAACTGTCAATGTGAGGGCCAAAGAACTGTCAGTGCAAGTGAAGTAGGCCACTAGTAGGCTGAGAAAACAAAGCAAACTCTTCAGAGGCGTAGCAGAAACAGAAGTTGCCAAATCAACTATTTGAAATGCAGAAGAAAGCAGTAGGGAGTTCAGCGAAAGGCCCCGGGGACCATCTGGGCTGGATGATGTCATGATGTCAGAAGTTCTTTTATGGTGACAAAATCTTCACATACAAATATGGAATACAAGGTGTGAGCACTTGTAAGCTTCTGGAATAGCAAGGTCAAATTAGCTGTGTCACACGCCCAGGCATGCGATAATGCTGAGCATTCATAGGGTGAATGGAGGTTGAATCAGGAACTGACATATGCACTGGACACAGGCATGGACCACAATCAAGGACAGTCAATCAGGGTTATGGACTGGAAATCAAGGGAATAACAGACTGAAAACATAGACACACAACCCATCTACTGCACCAGAAAGGCAGTTCCACCTAGTCACCAGCAGAGGTCGCCAGGAGGTTGTTCCAGCAGTAGGGCCATACTGCCCACCCACTAGACTTCAATCTGTTTTCAAAAAGACCCCGTAGTTCTAAGATATTTGTATTAGATTAGAGCATTGGTAATGAGGAGAAACAGTGAGTGTGGCAACAGCAATGTGATGTAAGCACACTGTGTGCTTTACATATATTATAGTTAAAGTGGACCAAAACCCACGGCGATCGGCCCGGGAATCTATAAGATCCCTCCCCCAGGTCCCCCATACACTTGCCGCAAGCCACATCCCTGCTATCCCTCTAGCAGGGTGCGTGCCCGCGCCAGCCATTTGTGAATTGCCAGTGCAGGCATGCTCCCTGTTAGCACTAAATAACCAACTCTAAGAATCCTGCAAGAACTTTCGGTCCCCAGCGCATCACCAGTTAATTAATGGAATGTCGTATGTAACTAAAGGCCCTTGTATAATATGTATAACTAGCAAATGTTTAAACCCCATTGATGTATATAATTTGTGTGTCTAGCAATTGTTCAAGCTCTATGGAGAACCCCCCTTCCAAATAGTATTCCTTGTATGTATTCTGTACCTACTTGGCGACCAATAAAGTATTCGTATTCGTAGAGGGTAGCGGGGCATACAACCATCCGTGTGCGAGGAGCTGCTCGCCTTAGACTAAGGCTTAGACAACACGACGTCAGTGGATCTGAGCGTGCTGATTGGATGAACGGCCGCACAAGCGTCGTAGGACCGGGAAGAGGGGAGTTGGTTTCCCCGACCTGGGGGGGGTTCCACACAGAAGGGAACTCCCGATCGGGGTCCCCCATGTCAACGACCAAAACCCAGGATAGTCAAAATCCTGGGTTTTGGTACACTTTAAAGGCCCAATTGGGCTTAGCACAGGGAGAGATCAGGGTGACTGCGGGGTTACAAAAAGCTTAGAGTATAGCAAATTGAAGAGTCGCATATCAGCCAGGCAGTCAACAAGCACTTTTTCTCCCGAGGAGGTGTAACATTCTCTGTGTTTCTCCGCTGAGAGGTTCTTTTTTTAAACCAGCGCACTTATGGCTTCCCATGCTGTTTTCAGAAACTGATTCCAAGACTCTTTCATTTCATATAATGAATGACCTAACTGTTCCCGGCAGTCTCTTGCAGTAAAATAAGTTCTTACCGCTGTCAGAAAACATATTCTTAATAGTAACAAACTAGATTCATGGTGTCACAATGACCTAGAGTACCTTCCCAGTCTATTATAATTATATATGTGTGTCTGGAGTCACCTTCTATACCTTCCCAGTCTATTATAATTATATATGTGTGTCTGGAGTCACCTTCTATACCTTCCCAGTCTATTATAATTATATATGTGTGTCTGGAGTCACCTTCTATACCTTCCCAGTCTATTATAATTATATATGTGGGTCTGGAGTCACCTTCTATACCTTCCCAGTCTATTATAATTATATATGTGGGTCTGGAGTCACCTTCTATACCTTCCCAGTCTATTCTAATTATATATGTGGGTCTGGAGTCCTATACCTTCCCAGTCTATTCTAATTATATATGTGTGTCTGGAGTCCTATACCTTCCCAGTCTATTCTAATTATATATGTGGGTCTGGAGTCCTATACCTTCCCAGTCTATTCTAATTATATATGTGGGTCTGGAGTCCTATACCTTCCCAGTCTATTCTAATTATATATGTGTGTCTGGAGTCCTATACCTTCCCAGTCTATTCTAATTATATATGTGTGTCTGGAGTCCTATACCTTCCCAGTCTATTCTAATTATATATGTGGGTCTGGAGTCCTATACCTTCCCAGTCTATTCTAATGATATATGTGGGTCTGGAGTCCTATACCTTCCCAGTCTATTCTAATTATATATGTGGGTCTGGAGTCCTATACCTTCCCAGTCTATTCTAATTATATATGTAGGTCTGGAGTCCTATACCTTCCCAGTCTATTCTAATTATATATGTGGGTCTGGAGTCCTATACCTTCCCAGTCTATTCTAATTATATATGTGGGTCTGGAGTCCTATACCTTCCCAGTCTATTCTAATTATATATGTGGGTCTGGAGTCCTATACCTTCCCAGTCTATTCTAATTATATATGTGGGTCTGGAGTCCTATATTTTCCCAGTCTATACTAATTATATATGTGGGTCTGGAGTCCTATACCTTCCCAGTCTATACTAATTATATATGTGGGTCTGGAGTCCTATACCTTCCCAGTCTATTCTAATGATATATGTGGGTCTGGAGTCCTATACCTTCCCAGTCTATTCTAATTATATATGTGTGTCTGGAGTCCTATACCTTCCCAGTCTATTCTAATTATATATGTGGGTCTGGAGTCCTATACCTTCCCAGTCTATTCTAATTATATATGTGGGTCTGGAGTCCTATACCTTCCCAGTCTATACTAATTATATATGTGGGTCTGGAGTCCTATACCTTCCCAGTCTATTCTAATTATATATGTGGGTCTGGAGTCCTATACCTTCCCAGTCTATACTAATTATATATGTGGGTCTGGAGTCCTATACCTTCCCAGTCTATTCTAATGATATATGTGGGTCTGGAGTCCTATACCTTCCCAGTCTATTCTAATTATATATGTGTGTCTGGAGTCCTATACCTTCCCAGTCTATACTAATTATATATGTGGGTCTGGAGTCCTATACCTTCCCAGTCTATACTAATTATATATGTGGGTCTGGAGTCCTATACCTTCCCAGTCTATTCTAATGATATATGTGAGTCTGGAGTCCTATACCTTCCCAGTCTATTCTAATGATATATGTGGGTCTGGAGTCCTATACCTTCCCAGTCTATTCTAATTATATATGTGGGTCTGGAGTCCTATACCTTCCCAGTCTATTCTAATGATATATGTGGGTCTGGAGTCCTATACCTTCCCAGTCTTTTCTAATTATATATGTGGGTCTGGAGTCCTATACCTTCCCAGTCTATTCTAATGATATATGTGGGTCTGGAGTCCTATACCTTCCCAGTCTTTTCTAATTATATATGTGGGTCTGGAGTCCTATACCTTCCCAGTCTATTCTAATGATATATGTGGGTCTGGAGTCCTATACCTTCCCAGTCTATTCTAATGATATATGTGGGTCTGGAGTCCTATACCTTCCCAGTCTATTCTAATTATATATGTGGGTCTGGAGTCCTATACCTTCCCAGTCTATACTAATTATATATGTGGGTCTGGAGTCCTATACCTTCCCAGTCTATTCTAATGATATATGTGGGTCTGGAGTCCTATACCTTCCCAGTCTATTCTAATGATATATGTGGGTCTGGAGTCCTATACCTTCCCAGTCTTTTCTAATTATATATGTGGTTCTGGAGTCCTATACCTTCCCAGTCTATTGTAATGATATATGTGGGTCTGGAGTCCTATACCTTCCCAGTCTATTCTAATTATATATGTGGGTCTGGAGTCCTATACCTTCCCAGTCTATTCTAATGATATATGTGGGTCTGGAGTCCTATACCTTCCCAGTCTATTCTAATTATATATGTGGGTCTGGAGTCCTATACCTTCCCAGTCTATTCTAATGATATATGTGGGTCTGGAGTCCTATACCTTCCCAGTCTATTCTAATTATATATGTGGGTCTGGAGTCCTATACCTTCCCAGTCTATTCTAATGATATATGTGGGTCTGGAGTCCTATACCTTCCCAGTCTATACTAATTATATATGTGGGTCTGGAGTCCTATACCTTCCCAGTCTATTCTAATGATATATGTGGGTCTGGAGTCCTATACCTTCCCAGTCTATTCTAATGATATATGTGGGTCTGGAGTCCTATACCTTCCCAGTCTATTCTAATGATATATGTAGGTCTGGAGTCCTATACCTTCCCAGTCTATTCTAATTATATATGTGGGTCTGGAGTCACCGTCTATACCTTCCCAGTCTATTCTAATGATATATGTGGGTCTGGAGTCCTATACCTTCCCAGTCTATTCTAATGATATATGTGGGTCTGGAGTCCTATACCTTCCCAGTCTATTCTAATGATATATGTGGGTCTGGAGTCCTATACCTTCCCAGCCTAATATAAATATACAACCCCTGGCAAAAATTATGGAATCACCAGTCTCTGAGAATGTTCCTTCAGATCACAGACATGACAAAAAACTAAAGGCATTTCAAATGGCAACTTCAATAAATACTAAAAGAAATCAAGAAAAATAATTGTGCTAGCCAGTAACAGTTACATTTTTAGAACAAGCACAGGGAATTATGGAATCACTCAATTTTGAGGAAAAAAATGAAAAACAAACAAATAAAATAACACTCCAATACATCACTAGCACTTGCGCCACCTCTGGCTTTTATAACTGCTTGCAGTCTCTGAGGCGTTGACTTAAAGTGGACCTTCAGCATCATTTAATGAAAAGCTCAAACCCTTAAAAACTATTCCCCATCATCTAAAATTAATATATTTAAAGTTTTTAATCACTTACTTTTTATTCTTTCCTTCACTGGCCTGCAATCTTGGCTCAGTAGCATCACATACTGAGGAGAGGAGAGCAGGATAAAGTGCAGGGGAGCGGAGTTATAGCTGTGCTTTGGACAGACAGAGCAGAGCTGGGGTCAGGAAAAGGACAGCAATCCCAGAATGCAGAGCGACACAGTCAGAAGACACTTCCTGTTTGCAGGCTGCCTGCACCTCCATGGGCCGCCATCTTGGATGTTTAAAGTCTCAGAAAATGCAATAGATGCAGGTAGGATGTTTTTTTTAATGTGGGCAATCTGTATGTACATGGTGGGGGGGAACATATAAGATAGGCTCTTATTTAGGGTGAAGGTCCACTTTAATGAGCGACAAACAATACTCTTCACCAATCTGGCTCCAGCTTTCTCTGATTGCTGTTGCCAGATCAGCTTTGCAGGTTGGAGCCTTGTCATGGACCATTTTCTTTAACTTCCACCACAGATTTTCAATTGGATTGAGATCTGGACTGTTTGCAGGCCATGACATTGGCCTTATGTGTCACAGACATGACAAACAACTCAAGGAATTTCAAATGGCAACTTTCTGGCTTTAAGAAATACTTAAAGAAATCCAGAAACATAATTTTGGTAGCCAGTAACAGTTACATTTTTAGAACAAGCACAGGGAGAATAAATTACGGAATCACTCAATTTTGAGGAAAAAAATATGGAATCACCCTGCAAATTCTCATTACAAACAATAACACCTGCATCAGAATAAATCTGCTGGTTAGTGCCACAGGCTGTTGTTCCAGTTTAAGTTCCTCCCCTACATTTATCATGATATCAAAAACCAAAACGTAAGAACCAAGTGCAAATGAAAAGCACATCAGTTGACAGGCTCTTAAAGAGGAATCGTGGTCAGAAATGACTATAGTCCGTCTTTAATATGCAGCAGTTTGTCAGCGTGACCCGGGCTGTCCCGCTGTGCATCACTCCAGTAAAACAAAGCCCCAGCCGCCGGGATACTCACTACACCGGGATCCTCTTTTACAGGTGCTGTGAAGCAGCCGATCAGCCTCCACAGCCAGTGGCAGCCAGCACTGGGAGGCTCTACTGCTGGCTGCGCTGATAGGCTGCTTGCGGTCATGTGCACTGGCCTTGGGGTTTGATAGGTTGTTCATTTCTGACCATAGATCCTCTTAAGGCAACCTTTAAAGTAACAGTCATGAATGTTCATGTCATGAATAAGGGCTGGGTCTGTGCCCGAAACGCGTTGGCATTCAAGTTGCTCCCTCATGCTTTATCTTGACCTGTGTTCGTGGATGGAATTCTTTTAAAAGATTTTTGTATGGAATAAATGTGGACATTTTATCCTTTCAAAAGTGGATTGAGGCTGGTATGCTTATTGATCTTTAAAGTAACAGTCCACCATAGTAACCAAACAGAGGCATACTTCCTTTCAGGCGTGCTCCTGAGCCCAGCCAGGGATAGGCTGGGGGTGGGTGCGCACCCCAATATAAAGGTAACTGTTCATGCTCACCCCCAATTGCCGAGCTGTGCATCTAAACAGAGCTGTATTGGCGATCATTAATATGCATGGCCTACAGAGAGCCCATGCATGCGCCATTGGATCTGAGGTCAGGTAAGATTTTCTAGGGGGCCTTAAGTTCCATTGGTGTCCAGACCTGATCTCCTATCACCTGTGACACCACTATGGCAAACGCCCACCACCTGGCATCAGTCACATCACTTGCATGCCACTACATTAATTGCCATAGAGGCTGCATGTCAGGCTTAAGCACGGCCCCTCTATAGCGATAAATGGAATTGCTTTGCTCCGGGCACTCTGACTGATGGCAGAGGGTGGTCACTTGCTGTGGAGACGCTACCATCAGTCTGGATGATGCAGGGAGCTTAGAGCAGGGTGGATAAAAATCAATGTTTTTTTTAAAAAAATCAAAAAATCGGATTTTTTTGATTTAAATCGGATTTTTTTTATTTAAATCGGATTTTTTTGATTTAAATCGGATATTTTTTCAATAAACTGCTTTTTGAGGAAAATATTTTACCATCCAAAGGTTCTTCCATCATGAGATAAAGCTGAGTTGTTTAACTCAGTAGAATAAAGGCTGTATATGTGTAACATTCACAATGCCATGCTCTTCCAGAGGTTTCTGTAGGATTAGTGGGCAGTTTCTCTCCTATATTATCACAGACGCTCGCTTTACTTACGCAGTTCTCAAAACTGAATTGGACTCCGCAGAGGTCCCAGCCTCTTCTTCACAGCAAAAATGTTACAACATGAACAGAGTTGAGAAAAAGACCTTAATCCTATTGTTCTACAAACCTATGACTAGTGAGCTACAGAGGACAGCAGGGACAGTAGGATTTAAGTTTTTCATGTGTCGGCTGGGCTGACAGTCTAAGTTTCTTATATATATATATATATATATATATATATATATATATATATATATATATATATATATATTTTGTTTAGCCAAATTAGTTAACAAAACATGGATGTTTGTTTAAGCAAATAACTTATGCTGTAATGTTGTTATTGTTTCAGTTGAATAAATCTATTTAATTTGTTATTAAGGTCAGGATTATTTTTCTCCTTCCTAAGTACAACAGAACAGTGGTGTCCAAATATGAATGATTAACCCATTAAACTGGGGAGAAAAAAGTAATATAAAAAGTGATTCTAAAAATCTTCATCTACTTGCATGTTAAAATAGCAAGAACTAGTTTAGGTAGAAACTTTGATTTAAATCACTGATTTAAATCAAGCCTTACTGACTAGTGATTTAAATCGTGATTTAAATCAGTTAGATTTAAATCAAATCCACCCTGGCTTAGAGCAGAGATGCACAACCTGCGAACAGGTGGCCTCATGTGGCCAAAAAGATGCCCCTTAGACCAGTGGTCCTCAACCCTGTCCTCAAGGCCCACCAACAAGTCATGTTTTTTTGATCTCCAAATAGCCAGCTCTATTGCTCTGCAGCTGCACTAATTACTCCACCTGTGCATCTTGTGGAGATCTGCAAAACCTGGCCTGTTGGTGGGCCTTGAGGACAGGGTTGGGGACTACTGCCTTAGACCAAAACATGTTGTGCACCCGAAGCCTCTTCTTCATCATCATGCTACTTGAAAAGTTTGTAGGGATGCTCAAGCTTCATTCAGCATGTTTTTCCGTCTGCAGATCCTCACAGTATGCAGCTGATTGCCAAGCATCTGTGCACTGTATCATCATGGGAAGTCACTTTTTATTTCTTCACTTTCAATCTCGCAGACTCCCATGCTGTGTTTTTTGGCACAAGTCAAGGGGTCAGCAAAAAGCAGGGCTCTTATATATTTTTCTGTTCTGTCTGTCTTCACGCAAAACTCACATGACAAAACCTTTCCTGAGCTGACAGCAGAGAAAAAATAAGTGGGCACCACAGGGTATACTGACGCCCTCGCATTGATTTAGTAGCACCTGGCCCCCCTGCATTAACCTTTAAGCAATGTATTGTAGAATCTGTCCAATCAGTAATGATGCAGCACCAACAAAAGCCCCTGAACCAAGATGAGTATGTCACTGGGCATCTAACAGCGCTGGTTTTGTCACTTGAGATTTACTTCAAAGTAGATCTAGCCAAAAGCTATGTCTATTAAGGTTAACTTTAAGCAGACATAGCCAAGAACACAGAGTGTCATATTAGACCTCACCTTCCTTGGAGACTAAATATCAAAGGACAATATTCACAGAGGAGATTATAGACCTTTAAAGGGACAGTCCAGGCAAAGACAATACAATAATAAGGCATCAAGGAGCTCAGCTGAAGCCCGATCCATGTGCCGCTCCTCCATTAACTGCAGTGCACGGTGTTTGCACCAAAGTTTGCCGCTCTTTTCAATTTCTCCATGACCACACTCCAGATGTGGTCGCATGGGTGTCCCTGTCCCTCAGTGCTCCCAGCATGAGCAAGACAAGCAAGCTTTGACCACTGTGGCTTCTGGTAAGTAGTAATGCACCTTGTGGCCCTGCTCACACTGGCGATCACCCTGTCCCAACGGTTTGCAGAGATTTTAGGAGCAATCGCTGTTTGGTATAGAGCAATCACCAGTGTTCCCAAAACGCGTGCAGCATTTTTGTTGTCCCGCTGCGGGGACCAGGTGATGCGTTTCGGGCATTACAGGGCCCTTAATCATAGGATTAAGGGCCCTTTGGTGCCTGAAACGCATCACTCTGTAAATGGCTTTGGATTATATTTCAACTTATCGATTAAAGTAAGGAGAAGCTGGAAGCTGCAAACCCAATCATCTATGTGAACAGCTCCATAGAAAGCCATTCAAAGCGTTTGCAGGGTGATTGTAATTGCCATGCTATCGCCCCGCAATGCAGCATTATGAACGGGGCCTGAAAGCTCTAAAAATATTCACCCTTGTCTCATACTGTATTTCCACACAATTAACTGCTTATTAACCCCTTACTAGGCATACAAACATTTAAACATCAACTAGCTCCCCCAATCCACTGTTAAAGCCCAGAAAAGAGATCACTTGATATGGTCTCCTCACATAAACGAAACGAGTTTCCAGCTTCTCCTTTATTAAAAATTAACCTTTAATCGATAAGTTAAAATATAATCCAAAGCCATTCACCGAGTGCAAAATCACAAAGACCCTGAGCCATGAGTTGTCCTGCTGCGGGGACCAGGTGATGCGTTTCGGGCACTACAGGGTCCTTAATCATACGATTAAGGGCCCTGTGGTGCCTGTAAATGGCTTTGGATTATATTTCAACTTATCGATAAAGTAAATTTTTAACAAAGGAGAAGCTGGAAACTCTACTGGATTCCTTAAAAGGCATACACAAATCTCCACACTACACCTCAGCTTGTTCCTCTAGTTTGACTTTTAGATTTCCCCTGTACTGACTTATCCGGATTCAACCTCAGATACCTCCTGGACTATTAATCTGTGCTGTCAGCTCACGACCTCTGCCTGTGTTATCGTATATGAACCTTATCTGATGGCCTTGTAGTTCTGCTTTATCTCTGACTGTGATTCTTGTGTCGTTGATCTGAGACACTGATACCAAATTTTCCCAGTCTATTCATCTCATTGGGAGTGCTAGGGAAGATTGTGGCACCTCGTAAATTCTGGAACCTTGTGGCCTTTTGGTTTATAGGAAAACTCAGTGGTGGTGTTCCCATCCTTGGTTACACTGCTTTAGGACATCCCCAGTGGTGGGCCGTGGAGTTTGTCTACCATGGAACAGAGAAGAAAACCGAATTGTACTGCACGCGTTTTTAAATTTTTTTTTTTTAGTCTCTTTGTTTCTGTTGGTGCCCAGGACACCATAATTGCATATTCTATACTTGATATACCACATAAGACTTAAAGAGGACCAAAACCCACGGCCCATCGGCCCTGAAATCTTTAAGATTCCAGGGCCCCTCGATTCCCTCCGCCCGGGGCATCCAAAATCAGGATGCCCTGCTGTGTGAAAAACCCCCAGGTCACCCGGAAACTCTTCTTTCCTGGTCCAACGGCGCATGCGCAAGCTGCTGACGCTTCCCCGCTATCCCGTTAGCAGGGCACGTACTGACGCCAGGCATTTCTGAATGGCCAAGGTGGGCCTGTTAGAGGGTAGCGGGGTATGCTGCCGCCAGTGCGCTTGGATCCGCTCGCATAAGACAAGCTCCTGGGTCTCGAGTGGATCCAATCTCGCTGATTGGCCGAGCATGCGTTGTAGGCCCAGGAAGAGGTCAGTTTGTTTGGGCAGTCTGGGGGGTTTCACACAGTGGGGCACCTGGGGAAAGGACCAAAACCCAGCATAGTCAAAATCCCGGGTTTTGGTTCACTTTAATTAATGCATTTGCCTCTGCTCGTCTACTTTCGGTCTCCACCCAGTTTGGGGCAAATAAACTGCAGCACCCTTTGCTAGAGGTGGTTGATCCTGCAATAGAAGGCAAAAACTGATGACTTCTTCCCCCAGTTAGTGGAAAGTCTTCCCTGTCCCTGTGGGTAGAAGTGCGCCAGAAGTGGGTAAACAAGGGGGAATAGAGCAGAGGAAGGGATGCTCATGGCAGCAGTCTAAACATTATTACACAAAGGAGTTAAAATAATGTTTTTGTGGTAGAGTCCTTATTGTCATACATGTCACACTGTTGTTGGATATGGTTGAGAGAAGACCATGAAAGACAGGAGTATTATACTGGGGTTGATTGGCAAGTCTTGCGTAAAACAACATCTCAGCCTCGCAGCGCCAGTAACATTAGGAATGATTTCTCTGTAATTATGACTTTCACTACACAAAGCATAACTGTCATTTCCTTTCAGCAAAGATAATTGTCTGAGCTATTATTCTCCTCCTCAGTGATTCTCACTATTACAGGCCTATCGCCCAACCACAGAGATTGCTGCGGTTACTAATTTCCTGACCTGGACACAACTGTCACAGTGAGCTCCTTTAAATCATTAATTAGGATGGTCATCTGCTGTGCACAGGGTGAGATGGAAAGGGCACAGAATTTTACTCTACAGATACCCGAAAATAGAAGATAGACTCCCAGGCAGCGAATTAAATCTTTTTCCTCCTTATTTACTGAGAAATATATGGGAATGTGCAGGAGCAGGGGCCTTAAAGCAGACCAAAACCCACTAAATCTTTGAACTACATTTGGCCAAATTCCCTGCTGATACTCCCTTCTTAGGGTGTAGAACTAGAACTCTTTTCGCTCTTCGAAAAGTCCTGGAGCATTTTTTTTTGCTGTCCCTCTCTGTAAGATCAGTCATTGCATAGGTGTGACAATGACATAAGAGCCACACACAGCAGTGGCAATGAATGGAGGAGGCGGAGCTTTACAGCTAAAACAGACGGCGTTATCTGAGATAAGAGTGAAGCGGGAACAGTGAAAATTGGCAAAAGGTGCTCCTCATGGGGGGAGCAATTCAGGGGATCCTAGTTAAAAATGTGGGTTTTGTGTCCGTTTTAAGCACCATCTCTAGGATGTTAGACCTTTGCCATCAGAAGGGCAGAACGCTTCAATGTGTCTTGTAAGCATGGTCAGACACCAATCCAACAACGGAGCAATGATGAAAGAACAGTGGGGGAGACACAAACATTGGGCAGCGCTGGGGATAAGATTCCCTTTTCCCCTTGATAACCTCTCCCCTAAAACTTAGGATTGTCCTATTCTTAGCGGGAGGAAGGCAAAAAGTTTAATGGTGGTCATTGTTGGTATTCCTTAAAAAAGCTTTGACCCAATGAAGACTTACTGTAGTACATAACCACAAGGCCGGGTTAAGTATGGTGGAGGCCCCTGGGCACAAAATCTGGTGGAGGCCCCACATACAGTATTTTTTTCCTTTAAAATAATAGTCCAGCCAAGTAACTGATTGGTTGTTGTCTCACCCAAGCAAGAAGCGAGCTGTAGTATCGCGAAGCGCAGGTGGAAATACCCCCTGTGTCCTGTCCTCCCCCCCCCCCCCCCCCCCCCCCCAGTGATGCCTGCTTTTTTCCGTATAGCTGAGTATTTCTTTTTTGTCATGCATATTCACTCTTGTGTTCTGAGTGTGCTTTAATTCAGCACACGTGTCACTGTAATTATTTACACTGTTTCAATGAGGTTTAATTGAATATTTGGGGTTTCTTCATCACTATCAGTTTTTGCACAATGCACATTTCTAATTAATTCTTCACCAGGTTCATCAAGTTTATTGTCACTTTTGTTGATTAATTTATTTGTGAATATTAATTGATTTTGTACATAATGATAGGGGTTCTTTGTGCCGGCACAAAGGGTTAATATATTAGTATTGCTGTATGATTTAATCTCAATAAGTTGATAGTGGTTAGCAGGCTAGAAACATATAGCATACGGGTTATTTCTTGAGGTTGTTATATACAAAGAGGATTTTTATTATAATACAGGACATGTGGCAGGTCGGTTTTTTAATGTGTTATATGGTTGTCGTAATTGTATGTCATGTTGTGCTTTTTCTATAATAAAATATTGTTTATACTTTTATTGGTGGTGCTCCTTTAGTTTGTGGGCCTTTGGGGGGGGTCCTCACACCCCAGGCTTTACATTTTGTTGGCTTAGATAGTACAGTGTTAAGCACGCCCTGATATAGTTTTCAATTAGTGGTGCACCAGGTGCTAGACATTGATTGGTTGTCTGGCACTCGCCTACGTCAGATCGAGTCCCTTGTGCGGGTGCGTGCTGCTCGGGAACTCCTGCTTTGCTATTCTGGGTGGGGGGGGGGTGTAGTCACCCGGCTGGTCCAGCAGAAAACAGTTCCCTGTATTGAGCTGCCAGTGGCTGTGCTTGGTGGCTTATGGGCAGTGAGTGGCCACCGATTGATTGCTTTGCACGCACCCATCACTGTAGCGTTGCTGGCGGCAGCTTTCTGCTCTAGACTCTTCATCCTGATCTGTGGTGGCTTTGGCTGCAGGTTTGCAAAAACAAAAAAAGCCAGATGCAGGGGGGGCACTGCCGCCAATAGCTTTGTTGCTATGTGTCTCCTGGACCAGACCATAACCCAAAGTTTGGTGGAGGCTCCCTTTGCAGGGCAAGTGGTGGAGGCTCCGGGGCACGAGCCCCTTTGTGCCCCTCTCATAATCCGGCCCTGCATAACCGAACAGTGCATGTCGGCCACTTAGATACAGTACTGTAATAGAAACAATAAAAGATGAGTGTAATGCACAGCTATCTAAACTATATACAAGGGTGCAAGCTTCCACGGTACCCAGGTACACAGTACCAGCTAAATGATATAACAAACACCTGGGCCAGCCAGCACCGGCCCAAAAAGAAGGCACCCTACAGATGAAGCCGCACAGCCAATATTAAAATTAGAAATTAAATATCTTTAATATTACCAAAGTACCAATACAAAAAACACTATACAGACACACATGAAAACTATTAAAAAACATATAAGACAACGCCCTCTGGTGACCTTGGTGTTGACTCTCAGAAAAATGTATATAAGCTGCCTGTTTGATATAAAATATATACAGACCCAAATTCAATTCATAATACACAATACATCAAAAATGATGAAATAATCATTTATATACAATAATTGTAAAGGATTTTTGGTATAAATGGATAACTGGGATATATATACAGAGAGCATGTGAATTACTAATTAATCATTAAGCTCCACACTAATATCTATAAAAATCTATAAGAATCTATGAACAGGTTGTACATGTGAAGACAATCTATTCATAATCAATCATTGAAAAAAAAATATAATGTGCAATGAATTGTCTGTGCTAAGTGACAAAAAGGACAAAAAGTGCAATGTGCTGTAAACTGTATGTGCAAAACAACAACTAAACTATGTGCAAACTATGTAAGTGATGCTTCTCTATATACAAATCCTGATCTCATAAATCATTATACACATACAAGATATCAGGCAGAGAAATGAATATATCTTATATCACCATATCAACGATGAGTCACAGGTCCCAGCGAGGGGGTAGAACAAGCATCGACGCGTTGCATGGCCCCGCCCACTTCCTCAGGATGCTGTACAGTACTGTAATACTTTAGTGGTCTATGGGAGAGTACTGTACAGTTATTGAATATACTCTACACTGAAACGGAGACTTACCCACAGCATGCTACCCCTCTGCCACCACAAATACACAATATACAGTTTAGGTTATTTTGAACACACATAAAATCAGCTCTCAGAAATGGAATGAGCAATGTCACCTTCTGCCCTGAGCTCAGTACAAGGTAATTACTCTGTCTACACTTATAGGTTCGTTCATTTCAATAATGTACTCTATGGTAAAAGATGGTGAAGAAACAAACTACAGTGTTGGGAGAAATAACATTCCGTATCTGGAAAACTACCTATCCATCTCAGGGGGAGCAGAGGGGTGCATGTGCCCTGGGTGTAGCAGGTCAGGGGGTGCCAAAGGGGGGCCTGAGCACAGGTGGGGCACCATTTTGAATGTTTGCCCCAGGTGCTAGAACTACTCCTCTGCTCCATCTTGAACTTGAGTTAAAGGAAAACTCCCTTCTTGTCTGGTGTTTGGTGTTCTGCCTGATTGTTTTCCTATTCTGGGATGTAAAATAAACATTGTGTTAGGATTGTGCCCCCAGACCTGTGATTTACTCATCAGCATGCGTTGTCCAAGTTTCTTATATTCCAGTGGCTCTGTCTTGGTAAAGTAGGAGTGGCTTTCTTGCCCCTCAGTAAAGCTCCTAGTTCCTTATCTCACTACAAATCCCAGAATCCTTCAATAGTAACAGCTGGGTTTATTAGCAGCTTTGGCTAAACAAGGCAGCAGCAATCACCCTTTTCACCTGAGAACGCTGCTAGTAACGCTTGAACACAAGACTGATTCCCCCATCTGTAGAGATTGATATAATGCCTATGGGGTTAAATGTGTCATGTCTGCCTCGACCAATCAAATTATTAGCAAGTGAGGAAGCTTCTGAAATGTACATCTAAACACCACTTTGATGTACGTTTCTAAGGATAAACACATTGTTGCTATTGAGAACTGTTTTTCTTTTATAACATGAAGTTGCAAAAACATAGAAAAGTAAAAAATGTATTGTTTAACTCAACACCTTGAAAGAATCATATTGGCACACTAGACTGGAAACTTTTAAAAATGCAATTGAAAGTGGAATTACCCTTTAGTACACCTAAAGGTGGCTCCCCAGCCTGAACATTAGCAGTGTAGGATCATGGACAAGCGATTGTTAGGGAAGTATAATGGCAATGTTTGGACTGGAACTGTTTGGAATTCCCCTTTTTAAAGGTGTGAAGTTCATACATCTTTCTTTGTACAATATATATTTGGACAAGCTTGGATTATTGTCTGGGCCTGGTCATTTGTCAGCAGGGGGGAGATTATCATGTGCTAAAACAGCCGAGCTGAGCGATGGTATATATTTTAGCGGAGATGAACATTTTCCACTCGCATGACGCGTTTCTCTAGTTTGTTTGTCATTCAGCCTTGACCAAAACGCAAACGCTAAATGTATGTCTACGTTCTCGCCCTCCAAAATGTTTGTCATTCCATTTCGCCCCTTGATTTATACCCCCCTGTCGGATTATGTACTCAGGAGGATACACCTACATCTTTCTGTATCACAGAACTTTCTCTTGTCAGTGATAGTAACATAGTATATGCGGCTGAATAAAGACTTTAGTCCATCCAGTTCAGCCTGTTTATCTCCTTCCAGTGGTCTAGTAGTCATAGCTGGAAATGTTATTACATGCCAGGAAGGCATCCCGGCCACTATAGATCTCCTTCCAGTGGTCTAGTAGCCATAGCTGGTAATGTTATTACATGCCAGGAAGGCATCCAGGCCACTATAGATCTCCTTCCAGTGGTCTAGTAGCCATAGCTGGAAATGTTATTACATGCCAGGAAGGCATCCCGGCCACTATAGATCTCCTTCCAGTGGTCTAGTAGCCATAGCTGGAAATGTTATTACATCCCGGGAAGGCATCCAGGCCACTTTTGAAGGTTTTTACTGTATTCTTCATTACTACCTCCTCTGGCAGCGAGTTCCATAGTGTCACTGCTCTTACAGAGAAGAATCCCCTCCTATGTCGGTGCAGAAAGCACCTTTCCTCTAACCTTAGTGGATGCCCTCGGGTTATGGTTACACTTCGGGGTATAAATAAATCATGGGACAGATCTTTGTATTGACCCCGAATATATTTATACATAGTTATTAGATCACCCCTCAGGCGTCTTTTTTCTAAACTAAATAAACCTAACTTTGACAATCTTTCAGGATACTATAGTACCCGCACTCCTTTTATTAACTTAGTTGCCCACCTTTGATTGCGCTCCAGTTCCAGTTTTACAAATGGATGGGGATTCCATTTTAATTTGATCTCCATCTGGAATGCAAATTCTTTGGCATGGGGATGCTGAATCTGTTGCAGGTTTTAGACCTGGCGGAACCCCCAGCTTCTTCTTCGCTGTCCATTTGCAGTACCTCAGTAGCAGTGGCGGACTGGGGCCAAAAAACAGCCCCGGATTTTACCAGCCCCTGGCTGGCCCGAGACATTCTTGCTGAGCCCCCCCCCCCCCCCCCCCCCCATGACGACGGGGCTATAGCATTGGGGGCTGGGGTTCCTTGGCTTGTGGGTACAGGGGGCTTAGAGTGAGACTAAGGCGGCAGGGATTGAATGTGGGTGTTAAAAGCAGCAGCAGCCCAACTGGCACCAAAGCAGTGCGGCCTACCGGCCATTGTCCCGGGTCTCTCTATGACCAGTCCACCCCTGCTCAGGAGGGGACTGAGGCTGTAGTTTTGACTCCTACAGTATGTCAACTTACCTTTAGTCAAAAAAGGTCTATTTGATTCTTTGTGCGCCTCAGGAACCTATGCTGTCCAACTGCCTGAGAGTTGTTACTGTCTCCACAGGTTTACTGGTTATAGCCAACCTCACTACTTTCAATTTATATGTGTCCCAACATACTTTGGTCGTAAAGACAAAACGCCATTGCAGGAACCCAGAAGAGGCTCGTATCGGGCAGTATGCACAACCGGGATGCCCCGGGGCTGCATATTAAACCGGACCTTCAGCATGATTTAAAGTGGACCAACACCCAGGGGTGATCGGCCCGGAAATCTATAAGAGATCGGGATGTCCCGCGGGGTGAAACCCCCCAGAAACCCCAAAAAGACCTTACCTGATCTTCCGCCGTGGCGGCGGCGGCCGCGGAAGCAGCTTGTACGTTCCTGTCCCCCGCCTGGACGTTGGCGGGGATTGGCTGCGGCGTTCACGTGGGAGCGCGGAGAGGTGAGTTTTTTGGGGCTTTCTGGGGGGTTTCACACAGCGGGGCACCCCCGATCGGGGTGCCCCACCGAAGTGGACCAAAACCCAGGATAGTCAAAATCCTGGGTGTTGGTCCACTTTAATGAAAAGGGCAACTATTCCCCAGCATATAAAATTAATATATTTTAAGTTTTTAGTCACTTACTTATTGTTCTTTCCCCCACTGGGCTGCAACTCTGTTCAGGACTCTAGGACTTCTTGACTCAGAGGCATCACATACTGTGGAGAGGAGAGGGGATAAAGTGCAGGGAGGTAGGTTATAGCTGTGCTTTGCACCGACAGAGCAGAGCTGTGGTCAGGGAAAGGACGGCAATCCCAGAATGCAGAGCATCACAGTCAGAAGACACTTCTTGATTGCAGGCTGCCTGCTGCTCCATGAGCTGCCATCCTGGATGTTTAAAGGCTCATAACATGCAGTAGATGCAGTTGGATGAATTTTAATGTGAGCAATCTGTATGTACAGGGTGTGGGAACATATAAGATAGACTCATATTCAGGGTGAAGGTCCACTTTAAAGAAGGTGTCCAATCATTTTTGAAATACATAGGTATTTCATGTATTTCAAGTAATTTCCACAGTCCAGAGACCCGCCAGGTTTGATGAAAGCTTATCCAGAAAGCTTATAAAGCCCAAAGATGAAACCAGCACCAAAGAAGAGAAGTCCCGCCCATTGGAGAGCCAATGATAAGTGGTTTTGCATGCTGCATTAGTCCGTTGAAGGGGATTTAGAGAACCCTTTTTTTGGTGTAGGTCCGCTTTAAGAAACAAATCTGTTTCTTCAGTAAGTTTTATACTGCCATTTTTATTGGCTATCAGAGAATTAGATGTTGCTTCCTTCTTAGTTTTATGGCTGAGGTAGCACAATGTGTTTAATCAGTAATGATCATTGCTCTTGTATATTTCCTTGTGTGATCTCCGGTGACACACCGCACACCCCACATGTAGCACACAGTGTCCTCTGGCTACGTACACAAGGCCAATAACCCTTCTATATATTGTATGTATATCTTTCAACTTATAACAGAAATAGATTTGTGTGTAATACCTGGACCTGACAATCCTCAGTATAGATGCGTCATCCAGACAACAGCGATAAGTTCAGCTCGTCAGTGTGCTGCCATTCATAAACTCACAAGATACAGGAACATTCTTCTAAATGAATAGCAGCCCATCACCCTATCATCTTCTTTTTTTTTTTTTTTTTTTTTTTTTTTTTGGGGAGGGGGTGGCTGAGCGATAAGAAAGTATGTAAGCAAAGGTTTTTCAGAATTGTCCGCTTAAAGCAGAACAAAACCAACCAACCAGAGAAGTAAAAAAAATTAATAGATAAACTCAGCACCTTGAGCGCATCATATTTGCACACTAAATTGGAAACTTTTAAAAAATGCCATTGAAAGTGGAATTCCCCTTTAAGTACACCTTCACATCTATTAGTGGCTCCCCAGCCTGAACATTAGCAGTGTAGGATCATGGGGAAGCGATTGTTAGGGAAGTATAATTGCAATGTTTGGGCTGGAACTGTTTGGAATTCCCCTTTTAAAAGTGTGAAGTTCATACATATTTCTTTGTACAATATATATTTGGACCCATCCAGATGCCCCGCTGTGTGAAACACCCCAGGGCTCCCATAAAAACTCACCTTTCCCAGCTCCTGCAGCATATGTCTTTCAATAAACAGCTTCCTCATCCCCTGCACCCCTGGCGGCATGCGCGTGCTCCCGCTACAGCCATTCAGATAGCCTGGGACGTGAGCGTGCACAATGCTGAGGATACGGGGGATATGGAACTGTGCTCTGCACATTCATTGCCCTTTGCCGAATAACGCAGTCAAAGCAAAGGGCCATGATTGGACGAGCCCATGCATACGCCATTGAAGTGAGGAGAGGTGAGTCTTAGTGGGCTTTCTGGGGTGTTTCACACAGGGGGCATAGAACAAAACCCAGGAAAGTCAAATTCACGTTTTTTGTAGTAGGAGTAGGGGTCCGATTCATTGGGTGCTGTTGTATGCTTAGAATCAGTATAATGGGAGGTCTTTAGGACCGTCCCTATGCAAATTTTCAGCGCATTCATCAAGATTGGCATTTGCAGTGCCCCAGATACTGCAGCTCATAAAAAATTACATGCGCCCACCCCTCCCGAGGCTACAAACTGTCACAAATTGACTGCTCTGCCAGCGGCTGGAAGGAAGGAGGACGAGGGTCACCCAGGGCTGGCACTCTGCCAGGGTCTCATTGCTGGGAGGAAGGGGGACTCGTTCTTTCAGACCCTGCCAGAATGGTCATTCTTATGAGACGATGAGGGACACCAGAAGTACCAGGGCAGCGGGAGGACAACGCCCAGCTATGAAGGTAGCAGGGGTAAGTATAGTGTAAAATTACAATAATAATATGCTTTTTGTGTGGTATGTTTCTGACTTTTACTAACCTGAACTAGTAGGGGTGGGCGGTGTGTGCTAATTGTTAAGAGAATTCCAGCAGAATACATTGTTCTTATGGGGGTCAAATTAAACTCTTTACTGTGCTGTAGGAATGGGAATAAAGGACCTGGAATTTTCACTATCCTTGCTCCTGGGATTTGGGATTCCCCCGCTGTGTGAAACCCCCCAGATCGCCCACTCAACTCACCTTCCCAGCATTCCTGTGGCGCTTGTGTGGCCTTTTGTCCTTACTAATGCATGGTATAAAGCTTTGGTTAGAACTGAGCATTAGCATAGTGAGCGGAAGCGGCCACGATGTGGCTGCCGACAGTCAACTGTTGTCCCCGGTGGGGCCATAGATGGATGAAACCCATCCCAAAAGAGGTAAGTATTAGGGTACAGGGTTCTCGGTCTTGTGGGGAGGGGGGCATAACCAATCAGTCACTAGTAGACACAATGCAAACAGCAGTCCCTCACCACCCTGTTTAATTAGTTCGATTCATTGTATTGCTTATTTATTTTATAAAACCTTGTATATTTCTTTGGATGTGTCCCTCCAATACACACACTGTAAGATCATTCAAATGTTGCATAGCTCTGTGACTGAGGGTTTATCTTTCAGAAGGAAATACATTTTGAGGTTAAATTAGAAGTTTTAGCAAAATTCAAAAATCTGATTTTATATTCATAGAGGGTCAGTGTTTAGATTTTAAATTAAGTTCTCGTCTGTCTGGAGTTTAGCTTTAAAGAGCAGCATTAGAGGGATTGGGCTTTTGTTCCTTTCTTCGGGGGCATCTGGATTGGGGATGCCCCGCTATGTGAAACCCCACAGAATGCTCCAAACAACTCACCTCTTCTGCGCTCCAACGATGCATGCATGGGCGTTTAGCCAGTGAGCGCTTCCGCATCCCCTGTAGCACGCTGCTGCATTCCTGGCGTTTTGCGCGCATTTCTGCCCCAGCCTTTCAGATAGGCATCAAAGTCAATGAGAGCCGTTAGCCAGAAGAGGTAAACAGAGCTAACGGATCTCATTGATTTATCAATGCCTAGCTTAATGGCTGCGGAGGGAATGCACGACGCAGAGGATGCTGCAGCGCACACTCCCCATGAAAACCATGAGAGACGCCTGCCGAATGATTTGGTCATAGCAGGTGGCTTTCATTGACACTTGTGGGTCTTGTTTACCTCCATTAAAAACTCCCCAAACCTGGCTTGCCTGCCCCTCTGGTTATTATTTTTGCTAGTAAAATGTACCTTTCAGGGTGCATAAAGCTCTGGCATCCCTCCAGCCCATCGCTGCCTGATTCCCAACAAACACTGCGCTGCCCCATCGATCCCAGGCAAATGCTGCAAAATTTAAAAAGCAGCTGAGTGCAACTAGAGCTGCTCCCTTCATTAATAGGCGGCTAAGGTTGGGAGAGGAATAGGGACAATGCATGCAGCAGGATCTCTTCATTTTAGATAACGCTGACATCCAAAAGGTAGTGCGGGACGGGGGAGGGATGTTCTGCGAAAAACAACAGAAAAGGTCTGTTTCTTTCAAGCAGAAAAAAAACCCAGCCAATCTAAAAGCTGCCCTTCCCCTGAGGCATCTCGAACCGGGATACCCCGCTCTGTGAAACGCCCGAGGCGCCAGTATTCTCTCATCCTCTCCAGCAGCACACACGCGGGTCTCCAATAAGAGCTGTTTCTCGTGACTATGTCATTCGGCAAGCGTCTTCAATAGGGAGTGTAAGCTCGCACATCCCCTGTATCTTCAGGCTGTGTGCGCGCTCTCG
This sequence comes from Gastrophryne carolinensis, assembly GCA_027917425.1. Taxonomy (NCBI): domain Eukaryota; kingdom Metazoa; phylum Chordata; class Amphibia; order Anura; family Microhylidae; genus Gastrophryne; species Gastrophryne carolinensis. The sequence continues at coordinate 602,890,570 of CM051234.1, forward strand.
CCCCAGCCATATAGCCCTCAGATAGGCTGGAATGGGAGCATGCGCGGTGCTGGGGATGCGGCCACTTGCGCTTCCCATTGAAGTCAACGAGGGCCGTTTGGCAAATGAACTAAACACGGCAAACGGCTCTGATTGCATGAAAGCCTGCACATGCCCACACATGCGTTGTTGGGCCAAGACAATGATGTCATTGCCATACCTATGCAATGACTGATCACCTGCCATCTTACAGAGAGGTATATAAAAAAAAAAAACGTGTTCTAGGACGATTCGAAAGGGATTATCGGCAGGGGCTTTGGCCATAAGTATTTTACAAGTATGGTGGGTTTTGGCCCGCTTTAAAGCTATAGTGCTAAGTATTTTGTGAAGCATGTTTATAGTCTGTATGCAGATTGGTTCTTGTAGTGTGCATCAGACTTGCCTTGAAGAGGCGTGAATGTATAGATGGCTATGCTACATTGACCATTCTTTGATTTTGAAGTATGCTTTTATGTATGGATTAGCTTTTATATAAGTCACATAATGGCACTTGCAAGTGCAGGGTAAGTGTCTTATACTGGGCAGATAAAAAGAATTACACTCAGCACAGTGAGGAGTCGTGAAACACAAAAAGCCAGAATTTACCACCTAGGCAAAGATTCATGGAATTACCTGGCTATTATTCTTATTATTTTCTTATGCATTATAGGAAAAAAGATGCCAGAACCTTTTGCGCTTTTGAAGGTCATGGTATTTTTCTTCTGGAATATACCGGTACTCGTTCATGTATTTATGGCATAGTAAAGTATGATGCAGTGTGAATAAAAGCAATACATTCTGAAACAGGTTTAGAAGAGAATAACCAGCATAGACAAAACAACAGGTCTCTGCAATAGATGGATGATTATTCCATCTAAAATGCCACTGACCCTACTTCAGACTGCATTGACATCTTTTATTTTGGTATTTACTGTACGCAGGATTTGGAAGAGAAAAATATTTTGAACCAAATGGCTAAAATACCCCCCTCCTAATCACTCCATTACAGACTGTGTGCAGAATCCTCCCCAATCACCCCGTTACAGACCATGTGCAGAATCCTCCCCATTCACCTCATTACAGACCGTGTGCAGAATCCTCCCCAATCAGCCCATTACAGACCGTGTGCAGAATCCTCCCCAATCAGCCCATTATATACAGTGTGCAGAATCCTCCCCAATCACCCCATTACAGACCGTGTGCAGAATCCTCCCCAATCAGCCCATTATATACAGTGTGCAGAATCCTCCCCAATCACCCCATTACAGACCGTGTGCAGAATCCTCCCCAATCAGCCCATTATATACAGTGTGCAGAATCCTCCCCAATCACCCCATTACAGACAGTGTGCAGAATCCTCCCCAATCAGCCCATTATATACAGTGTGCAGAATCCTCCCCAATCACCCCATTACAGACCGTGTGCAGAATCCTCCCCAATCAGCCCATTATATACAGTGTGCAGAATCCTCCCCAATCACCCCATTACAGACCGTGTGCAGAATCCTCCCCAATCAGCCCATTATATACAGTGTGCAGAATCCTCCCCAATCACCCCATTACAGACCGTGTGCAGAATCCTCCCCAATCAGCCCATTATATACAGTGTGCAGAATCCTCCCCAATCACCCCATTACAGACCGTGTGCAGAATCCTCCCCAATCAGCCCATTATATACAGTGTGCAGAATCCTCCCCAATCACCCCATTACAGACCGTGTGCAGAATCCTCCCCAATCAGCCCATTATATACAGTGTGCAGAATCCTCCCCAATCACCCCATTACAGACCGTGTGCAGAATCCTCCCCAATCACCCCATTACAGACCGTGTGCAGAATCTTCCCCAATCACCCCATTATATACAGTGTGCAGAATCCTCCCCAATCACCCCATTACAGACCGTGTGCAGAATCCTCCCCAATCAGCCCATTATATACAGTGTGCAGAATCCTCCCCAATCACCCCATTACAGACCGTGTGCAGAATCCTCCCCAATCACCCCATTACAGACCGTGTGCATAATCCTCCCCAATCAGCCCATTATATACAGTGTGCAGAATCCTCCCCAATCACCCCATTACAGACCGTGTGCAGAATCCTCCCCAATCAGCCCATTATATATAGTGTGCAGAATCCTCCCCAATCACCCCATTACAGACCGTGTGCAGAATCCTCCCCAATCAGCCCATTATATACAGTGTGCAGAATCCTCCCCAATCACCCCATTACAGACAGTGTGGAGAATCCTCCCCAATCACCCCATTACAGACCGTGTGCAGAATCCTCCCCAATCACCCCATTACAGACTGTGTGCAGAATCCTCCCCACTCACCCCATTATAGACTGTGTGTAGAATCCTCCCCAATCACCCCATTACAGACCGTGTGCAGAATCCTCCCCATTCACCACATTACAGATCGTGTGCAGAATCCTCCCCAATCAGCCCATTACAGACCTTGTGCAGATTTCTCCCAAATCAGCCCATTACGTAGTGTGTGCAGAATCCTCCCCAATCACCTCATTACAGACAGTGTGCAGAATCCTCCCCAATCAGCCCATTACAGACCATGTGCAGAATTCTCAGCCCATTATGTAGTGTGCGCAGAATCCTCCCCACTCAGCCCATTACAGACTGTGTGCAGAATCTTCCTCAATCAGCCCATTACAGAGCGTGTGCAGAATCCTCCCCAATCAGCCCATTACAGAGCGTGTGCAGAAGCCTCCCCACTCAGCCTATTACAGACCATGTGCAGAATCCTCCCCAATCAGCCCATTACAGAGCGTGTGCAGAATCCTCCCTAATCAGCCCATTACAGACCGTGTGCAGAATCCTCCCCACTCCGCCCATTACAGACTGTGTGCAGAAGCCTCCTCACTCAGCCTATTACAGAGCGTGTGCAGAAGCCTCCCCAATCAACCCATTACAGAGCGTGTGCAGAATCATCCCTAATCAGCCCATTATAGACCGTGTGCAGAAGCCTCCCCACTCAGCCCATTACAGAGCGTGTGCAGAAGCCTCCCCACTCAGCCCATTACAGAGCGTGTGCAGAAGCCTCCCCACTCAGCCTATTACAGACCTTGTGCAGAAGCCTCCCCACTCAGCCCATTTCAGACCGTGTGCAGAAGCCTCCCCACTCAGCCCATTACAGAGCGTGTGCAGAAGCCTCCCCACTCAGCCCATTATAGACCGTGTGCAGAAGCCTCCCCACTCAGCCTATTACAGACCATGTGCAGAAGCCTCCCCAATCAGCCCATTACAGAGCGTGTGCAGAATCCTCCCCACTCAGCCTATTACAGACCGTGTGCAGAAGCCTCCCCACTCAGCCTATTACAGACCATGTGCAGAAGCCTCCCCAATCAGCCCATTACAGAGCGTGTGCAGAAGCCTCCCCACTCAGCCTATTACAGACCGTGTGCAGAAGCCTCCCCACTCAGCCCATTACAGAGCGTGTGCAGAAGCCTCCCCACTCAGCCTATTTCAGACCTTGTGCAGAAGCCTCCCCACTCAGCCTATTACAGACCGTGTGCAGAAGCCCCCACTCAGCCTAATACAGAGCGTGTGCAGAATCCTCCCCACTCAGCCCATTATAGAGCGTGTGCAGAAGCCTCCCCACTCAGCCCATTACAGAGCGTGTGCAGAAGCTTCCCCACTTAGCCCATTACAGAGCGTGTGCAGAAGCCTCTCCACTCAGCCCATTACAGAGCGTGTGCAGAAGCCTCCCCACTCAGCCTATTACAGAGCGTGTGCAGAAGCCTCCGCAATCAACCCATTACAGAGCGTGTGCAGAATCATCCCTAATCAGCCCATTATAGACCGTGTGCAGAAGCCTCCCCACTCAGCCCATTACAGAGCGTGTGCAGAAGCCTCCCCACTCAGCCCATTACAGAGCGTGTGCAGAAGCCTCCCCACTCAGCCTATTACAGACCTTGTGCAGAAGCCTCCCCACTCAGCCCATTTCAGACCGTGTGCAGAAGCCTCCCCACTCAGCCCATTACAGAGCGTGTGCAGAAGCCTCCCCACTCAGCCCATTATAGACCGTGTGCAGAAGCCTCCCCACTCAGCCTATTACAGACCATGTGCAGAAGCCTCCCCAATCAGCCCATTACAGAGCGTGTGCAGAATCCTCCCCACTCAGCCTATTACAGACCGTGTGCAGAAGCCTCCCCACTCAGCCTATTACAGACCATGTGCAGAAGCCTCCCCAATCAGCCCATTACAGAGCGTGTGCAGAAGCCTCCCCACTCAGCCTATTTCAGACCTTGTGCAGAAGCCTCCCCACTCAGCCTATTACAGACCGTGTGCAGAAGCCTCCCCACTCAGCCTAATACAGAGCGTGTGCAGAATCCTCCCCACTCAGCCCATTACAGAGCGTGTGCAGAAGCCTCCCCACTCAGCCCATTACAGAGCGTGTGCAGAAGCTTCCCCACTTAGCCCATTACAGAGCGTGTGCAGAAGCCTCCCCACTCAGCCCATTACAGAGCGTGTGCAGAATCCTCCCCACTCAGCCCATTACAGAGCGTGTGCAGAAGCCTCCCCACTCAGCCCATTACAGAGCGTGTGCAGAAGCCTCCCCACTCAGCCCATTACAGAGCGTGTGCAGAAGCCTCCCCACTCAGCCCATTACAGACCGTGTGCAGAAGCCTCCCCACTCAGCCTATTACAGAGCGTGTGCAGAAGCCTCCCCACTCAGCCTATTACAGAGCGTGTGCAGAAGCCTCCCCACTCAGCCTATTACAGAGCGTGTGCAGAAGCCTCCCCACTCAGCCTATTACAGAGCGTGTGCAGAAGCCTCCCCAGTCAGCCCATTACAGAGCGTGTGCAGAAGCCTCCCCACTCAGCCCATTTCAGACCGTGTGCAGAAGCCTCTCCACTCAGCCTATTACAGAGCGTGTGCAGAAGCCTCCCCACTCAGCCCATTACAGAGCGTGTGCAGAAGCCTCCCCACTCAGCCTATTTCAGACCTTGTGCAGAAGCCTCCCCAGTCAGCCCATTACAGAGCGTGTGCAGAAGCCTCCCCACTCAGCCTATTACAGACCTTGTGCAGAAGCCTCCCCACTCAGCCCATTATAGACCGTGTGCAGAAGCCTCCCCACTCAGCCTATTACAGACCATGTGCAGAAGCCTCCCCAATCAGCCCATTACAGAGCGTGTGCAGAATCCTCCCCACTCAGCCTATTACAGACCGTGTGCAGAAGCCTCCCCACTCAGCCTATTACAGACTGTGTGCAGAAGCCTCCCCACTCAGCCTATTACAGACTGTGTGCAGAAGCCTCCCCACTCAGCCCATTACAGACCATGTGCAGAAGCCTCCCCACTCAGCCCATTACAGACCTTGTGCAGAAGCCTCCCCACTCAGCCCATTACAGAGCGTGTGCAGAATCCTCCCCAGTCAGCCCATTACAGAGCATGTGCAGAAGCCTCCCCACTCAGCCCATTACAGACCGTGTGCAGAAGCCTCCCCACTCAGCCTATTACAGAGCGTGTGCAGAATCCTCCCCACTCAGCCTATTACAGACCGTGTGCAGAATCCTCCCCACTCACCACATTACATACCGTGTGGAGAATCCTCCCCAATCACCCCATTACAGACTGTGTGCAGAATCCTCCCCACTCACCCCATTATAGACTGTGTAGAATCCTCCCCAATCAACCCATTACAGAGCGTGTGCAGAATCATCCCTAATCAGCCCATTACAGACCGTGTGCAGAAGCCTCCCCACTCAGCCTATTACAGACCTTGTGCAGAATCCTCCCCACTCAGCCCATTACAGACCTTGTGCAGAAGCCTCCCCACTCAGCCCATTACAGAGCGTGTGCAGAAGCCTCCCCACTCAGCCTATTTCAGACCTTGTGCAGAAGCCTCCCCACTCAGCCCATTTCAGACCGTGTGCAGAAGCCTCCCCACTCAGCCCATTACAGAGCGTGTGCAGAAGCCTCCCCACTCAGCCTATTTCAGACCTTGTGCAGAAGCCTCCCCACTCAGCCCATTTCAGACCGTGTGCAGAAGCCTCCCCACTCAGCCCATTACAGAGCGTGTGCAGAAGCCTCCCCACTCAGCCTATTACAGACCTTGTGCAGAAGCCTCCCCACTCAGCCCATTATAGACCGTGTGCAGAAGCCTCCCCACTCAGCCTATTACAGACCGTGTGCAGAAGCCTCCCCAATCAGCCTATTACAGAGCGTGTGCAGAAGCCTCCCCACTCTGCCCATTATAGACCGTGTGCAGAATCCTCCCCACTCAGCCTATTACAGAGCGTGTGCAGAAGCCCCCCCACTCAGCCTATTACAGACTGTGTGCAGAAGCCTCCCCACTCAGCCTATTACAGACTGTGTGCAGAATCCTCCCCACTCAGCCTATTATAGACCGTGTGCAGAAGCCCCCACTCAGCCTAATACAGAGCGTGTGCAGAATCCTCCCCACTCAGCCCATTACAGAGCGTGTGCAGAAGCCTCCCCACTCAGCCCATTACAGAGCGTGTGCAGAAGCTTCCCCACTTAGCCCATTACAGAGCGTGTGCAGAAGCCTCCCCACTCAGCCCATTACAGAGCGTGTGCAGAATCCTCCCCACTCAGCCCATTACAGAGCGTGTGCAGAAGCCTCCCCACTCAGCCCATTACAGAGCGTGTGCAGAAGCCTCCCCACTCAGCCCATTACAGAGCGTGTGCAGAAGCCTCCCCACTCAGCCCATTACAGAGCGTGTGCAGAAGCCTCCCCACTCAGCCTATTACAGAGCGTGTGCAGAAGCCTCCCCACTCAGCCTATTACAGAGCGTGTGCAGAAGCCTCCCCAGTCAGCCCATTACAGAGCGTGTGCAGAAGCCTCCCCACTCAGCCTATTACAGAGCGTGTGCAGAAGCCTCCCCAGTCAGCCCATTACGGACCGTGTGCAGAAGCCTCCCCACTCAGCCTATTACAGAGCGTGTGCAGAAGCCTCCCCACTCAGCCTATTACAGACCATGTGCAGAATCCTCCCCACTCAGCCTATTATAGACCGTGTGCAGAAGCCCCCACTCAGCCTAATACAGAGCGTGTGCAGAATCCTCCCCACTCAGCCCATTACAGAGCGTGTGCAGAAGCCTCCCCACTCAGCCCATTACAGAGCGTCTGCAGAAGCCTCCCCACTCAGCCCATTACAGAGCGTGTGCAGAAGCTTCCCCACTTAGCCCATTACAGAGCGTGTGCAGAAGCCTCCCCACTCAGCCCATTACAGAGCGTGTGCAGAATCCTCCCCACTCAGCCCATTACAGAGCGTGTGCAGAAGCCTCCCCACTCAGCCCATTACAGAGCGTGTGCAGAAGCCTCCCCACTCAGCCCATTACAGAGCGTGTGCAGAAGCCTCCCCACTCAGCCCATTACAGAGCGTGTGCAGAAGCCTCCCCACTCAGCCTATTACAGAGCGTGTGCAGAAGCCTCCCCACTCAGCCTATTACAGAGCGTGTGCAGAAGCCTCCCCAGTCAGCCCATTACAGAGCGTGTGCAGAAGCCTCCCCACTCAGCCTATTACAGAGCGTGTGCAGAAGCCTCCCCAGTCAGCCCATTACGGACCGTGTGCAGAAGCCTCCCCACTCAGCCTATTACAGAGCGTGTGCAGAAGCCTCCCCACTCAGCCTATTACAGAGCGTGTGCAGAAGCCTCCCCAGTCAGCCCATTACAGAGCGTGTGCAGAAGCCTCCCCACTCAGCCTATTACAGAGCGTGTGCAGAAGCCTCCCCAGTCAGCCCATTACGGACCGTGTGCAGAAGCCTCCCCACTCAGCCTATTACAGAGCGTGTGCAGAAGCCTCCCCACTCAGCCCATAACAGACCCAACATTACAGGCAGTGTATGAGGCATCGCACATTAAAGGCAGTGTGCAAGGCATCTCAGTTACAGGCAGTGGGAGAGGCATCTCAAGTACAGACTGTGTGTGTGGAATCCCAATTACAGGCAATGTGAGGCATCCCAATCACAGACATTGTGCGTGGCATCCCAGTTGTGCAGTATATGCACAAACATACATTAGCGGTGTCCGCTGCTGCCCTCACCATTGTCCGTTGGCGCCACCTCCACACCAACAAGTTCCTAGAGCACCGGCTCCCGGGTTGGCATGGCCTGTGTCACAGGATCCTATGCCCTGCCTCCCTGTCTATTGAATCCTATTTAATGGGTCTATGGGTCCGCAAATGCCAAATGCATGCAGCACCGCATGAAAATCCATAGATATTAATGGGGTGCTTTTGCAACCAGGATGCAGCAGGCAGTGCTTTTTTCGGCCATGTTTTTCTCCTCTGTGCCGCACCAGAGAGGTATGAAAGTGGCCATAGAGGTGCTATTGCTGCATTTTGTTTGTGGTACCGCAGCATCTGCCGCAAACGCAGAAATGCATGCGTTGCTGGACAGGTGTGAAGGAGGGCTAAAGGTGGAAAAAGTCTGAAATGATTCCTCTTGGTCAGCTCAGACCCTCGGAGGCCTTTATATAAAAATTCGGCCATCTTATTGTAATAGCTATTTCACATTTATACCATAATTGCATGGACACCCTTTCCTTTCTTCTAAGAATTCTGTGATTTTTCTGTAATTTTACATATTATATACGGGAAACGTCAATATCATTTTAGTTTTAAGACCAATTTAACATAATGCTGAGAGCGAATAAAAAAAAAAAAAGTTTTGAGTGGTGTGTGCCTGATCCTGTAACACTTCTGAAAAACTCCATTACTGGAAAGTGAAATCACGGTGAGCATATAATAATTGTTCAGTTTGCGGTTTTGGTTGGAGCTTTACCATAAAAATAAAGTCCAGATGTTTTTACACTTTATATTTTCAATGGCAAATCCAGTTATCTAAAATATGAGTCTTTCCTTGCACGAGATTCATTGCATCATTTATTGAAAACAACTGGAATTACACCTCAAAGTAGGAAATGACGCTTTTGTTGTAATATTTAAACAAAGCAAAAGAAAAGGAGAGTGCACCACCAATCTAATTACAATCAATGATTATTTATACAATCAAATGGGATAGATGTGCCCAGCAATTGCTACTAATCTGTGTAAGCACTTACCAACCGTGTGGTCCCAGCCAATGGGACAAAAGCCAATGGCAGCTTACGAAGGCACCATAAACCCAAATAAACTGTCAATTCATTCAGCATCATTTTATATATTTAAAATATTTATCGCAGCCTTGACAAAGGGGCCGGGTTGCCCCGAAACGCAGGCAGGTTACGCGATCAGGGTATACTCTTTACTGGTAATGTCATTATGCATTGTTGCTGCTTTTATGTTATGATGGACGTCATGATTATATAACTTGTATATTCTCTGTTTGTAACATGGTTCTGCATATCTGGTATGATGTTCCATTTACTACCTAAAAAAGCTGACCAGTATCTTTTCATTACATGCACTGTATAAATACGCCTATTTTCCCTTAACTTGTGGATACACAGCTCCACTATTTGATACTTCTCAGGACCGATTACATAACCACCTCACAATAATTAGGGGTAATGGTTTCACCTGTTTTCTTTACGCTTCTGTATAACTGTAGTTTCTTATGACTTTTGTTCTTCTTTGTTGAGGTGGGTAACGATCCTGATGACTGGGAATACTTTGCAATTTTGAAACCATATTGTATCCTTTGTTGCTTATGTATAATTGTATGAATTATAATACAATTTTATTTGCAACTTTAAATTGGTGTGGTGTGCATTAGTCCAATCTCTTTTCTATATAGTTTAAAGAGGTGATTTTGGGGAAACACCTCAGGACTTCTTTTGCACCCAAGCTCTCAGTTATTCATAGTATTTTCTTATTAGGTGTGCCTGACCCAACCTATATGGTTTAACGTATCTATATATATTTAAAAAACACACATAGATAAAAAAAACAATTCCATCGCAGAGGCATCCCAGCTGAGCATAAATAGTGACAACATCCAACAAGGTGAATAAATATATTAAGAACCACAAAAATCTATCAAATACTGATCTAATATTCAAATTAGTGCTGACACTGTGATAAAGTGCCACTGAATAAATAGGTATAAAAATCAATAATAATGAATAAGCTATACAAGGGAAGGATGCCCAGACCAGGGCCGGCTCCAGGTTTGTGGGGCCCTGTCGGCAAGAGAGTCTTAGTGGGCCCCAAAGTAGTGTGTCACGTAATGTCACCTTTCAGCTCCGCTGCCACAAATGGGTCATCTTCTACTGCTGATCGCCCTCCAGTCCTTATTGCCTTCCCTATAGCCACTAATTGTCCTCTAGTCCTTGTTGCATTCTCTACTGCCACCAAGCACCCCTCAGCCCTTACTGCTTGCTCCACTGCCACTAAAGACTCCATCATTGCTGTCAGTTGTCACCTGGTTCTCGCCACCTTCTGAGCTTCCATCAATTGCTCTCCATTCCATGCCACCATCTCCATTGTTGCTGATCACCCCCTGTATCTTAGGCCAGCCATGAGCCGGTCTTCACACAACACCCTGCATTCGGTGGTTTGGGTTCACTCTAAAATAATACCACTGCCAAGCGTGAGCTTGAGTGGGCCCCTGAAGATGCCAGGGGCCCTGGCAATTGGCCAGGTTTGCCCTGTGCTGGTGCCGGCCCTTCCCCAGACAGTGTACAAATGGTGATAGCAAGGAAAGAATTCACCTCTAAAGTGCCGTTAAGAATGGTGTCCCTGCCGCTGTTTTAGGAGGCCATTAACCCATGCGTTCCGTGGTCCAAACCCCCGGACCACTTCCTCAGGGTGTTGTAATACTTACCTATACCTTAGTACGGATTGGTTTCATTTTATTTCATTTTTGGAAACTAAAAGTTATTCACTGACAAAATCCTTCAAAAAAAGTCATATGTGGAAGTGTTTCCCACCACTAGTTTCCCAAGAAAAACTACTAAAGTGGAGAACCATTAAACTGGACCAACTTCCCTAAAAGAAACACTGCACGTAAAAATTAATTTACCTTGCCTCCTGCCGTGCTTGATTTCCCTCCTTAAAGCGGATGGAAACCCATTTCTGTCCACAGCTTAAACTTCGGGGCCCCTCCCCGCCTGAGCAGCCAGGCACTGCTGTTGGCTTGGTGGTGGCTTTTCCACCTTCAAAGCAACGTCCTGCAGCACTTTTGAGAAAGCCTATTGGCTCTCTCAGAAGTGAAGTTGTGACTAGATGCAGCTGGGTAGAAGATCTACAGAATTCTTGACCTTTGGGAGCCAGACAGCTTTTTGGGAGGGGCTACTGATAAACAGGGGGGGGGAGCTTGTGCTACAAGGGCACTCCTGGTCTGGGGTCTGTTGAGAAATGTTATGAAAGTGGACTTTCCCTTTAAAGTGGGCCAAAACCCACCAAACTTGTGAAATACATTTGGCCATAGTCCCTGTCAATACCCCCTTCTTCAGGAGTCGAACTAGAAATGGGTATTTTTGTTTTTTGAATCGTCCTGGAACACCAATTTTTTTTTTTTTGCTGTGCCATTGTATAGGTGTGGCAATAACATCATTGCTACACACAACAGTGGCAATGAATACAGGAGGCGGAGCTTTACAGCTAAAACAGGCGCCATTATCTGGGATTAGAGTGAAGCAGGAGCACTAATAATTGGCAAAAGGTACTCTTCATGGGGGAGCAATTCAGGGGATGCTAGTTAAAAATGTGGGTCTTTGTCCGCTTTAAAGTCTCTGTCCAGGTAGTATTAAAGGCTGCTTACAGGGACAGGTTACATAGGAGCAGACAGTCTGGCAGCAGAAGAGATGAATCATGTGAGATATCTTGAGTGTCCACTGCTGATATGTGCTATCAGCGATGCATGTGCACCAGGGGCCGTTCGAGAACCAGGCCGGCTCATGAGGGATCAAGCCTGTGGGCTAGGAGGTACTGGTAACTGACTTTTGTTTTTTTTTTGTTAGCCAGGACTGTCCCTTTAACAAGCTGACCACCACCTCTCTATTTCTGTGTTTGCCATTTGCTGCCATAAAACATGGAGTACACCGCTGGATAATTATTGAGCAAACAGCGTTGCTGTAAGGAAAGTCATGAGTTATCGCAGAAACAACCAATGTTGCAAATACGATTTAATGGAAGTAATGTGTCGCAGGCGCTATAAAAGCAATTCTGATGCTGCTATCTGCCAGGCAAATAGAATTAGTACATGACCAATGGTGATCAGATAGCTATAATTGGGCAAGACCTGTCTGGATGCTACGAATGTCTGTCCAGGTGGTTATTAGTAACTCGCCTGACAGTCTGTGAAAGTAACACAGGTTTAAACAGTGTCTCATTATAAACCTAGACAGCTTTGTTGGTCCTGGAAAATAGGAAAAATACCGGCTTGCGAATAGCGTGTTGCACACAATAAAGGCAGCGAGAGTTATTGCTTGTCCATGTTCTTTCTTAGAATATGCGCAAGTGGAAAAAAGGATCCATGGAACATGTTTTTTTCCCATACAATAGTATCTGACATGCTTTTAATGTCACAGGAGTGAAGATGAAGATTCACATTAAGATGGAAACATTTAATAGGTTTTTGACCTCACAGTGGAGTCATTTACTTGTTGCACTGCAACCGTAATGCTTCTTCAAAGCCCATCTTCTGTGAGTGGGTAGAATCAGGCCCCATTTATCCTTTTCTGCACTTACATGCAGCTATGTTGTATTACTTGACTGATGAGCTCCAATCTATAATGCTGGATTCAGAGGTTGAATTAACACCTAATTTAGTGCATTATATGCGTACATTTTCTCTAAAATGCACCGTCAAGCCTTGTTTGCATAGAAATGACAGTAGTAGCTATTTCTCCTGGCCACAGCTGTCATTTGTTACAATGTCTTATATGTGCTACTGAGCTAATGTAAACAAACTCAGACATTGTATCTTTTGGGTACTACTACAAATTGTTACATGAACAGCTGATGCAGAGAAGATGACTCGTGTCACAAGCCTGTAGACCAGGGGTACTCAACCACTTCTTGTATAAGTCCACAGGCATCCCATGAGAAGGGAAGGTCCGTGCGGTGGGCTGTTGTGGGGGGTGAATAGTAAAAATCCTAGCATTGGGGGGGGGGGGGGGGGGGGCAGGCTATAGATTCCAGAGGCAAACCTAAAAAATGTTGCTTGCCCCCCGCCAAGAATTCTATTGGCCACTGGGAATAAACAGAAGCCTTTCTTTGCCCCACAGAACCTAAAGCTCTGGCCCATGGCACAATGGTTTCAACTCCTCGTGCATTCTGTGTTCTGTGCAGGCCATGTAAAGGCGTGGATTAGGGCCAAAATGTTACTGGCAAAAAGATCTGGTAACAAGGATGGATAAATGGGGCTCGGGGTAGAGGGAAGAATGGGAGAGGCGCTGTAAGAAACAGGGATGTGTAGTCAGAACAGGAGGGGGAGAAGGGATGGGTGGGCAGAGTTGGGGGGGGGGGGTGGCCAGAGCTGGAAGGAAGAGTAATGGATTGGCAAAGCTGGGAGGCTGGGGATTGGATGGGTAAAACTTGGGAGGACAGGATTGGATGGGCAGAACTGGGGGGGTGTAGATGTCAGAGCTGGAAGAAAGATGTAATGGGTTGGCAAAGCTGGGGGGCCCATTGATTGGATGGGCAAAACTGGGAGGACAGGAATGGATGAGGCAGAGAGATTGGGCTGGAGGGGGCAAAGCTGTGGCGACTGGGATGGATGGGGCAAAGCTGGGGGGGGCAGAGATAGATAGGGCAGAGATTGCATTGCAGGATTGGATGGGGCAAAGGGATAGAGAAACAAAGTTTGTGTGTACCTTGCAATGCCACTTCATATTGCAATGCTAGGTGCCAGGGAGCCATGACACTGGCAGTGAGACTAAGCGCTATAACGTCTGAGTAAAGTGGGCAGCAGTAAGCATGGCAACACAGAAGCAACTGAGTGAAGGGGTCTGGAAATCTGGTGCCGAGGTCCACATTTGGACCCCGGTCCGCCAGTTGAGTACCACTGATCTGCACCATTCATAAACAATGCCCCATTTTTAGTGTGGTTCATGTACTTTAAATGGCTATTTTATATGGTTTTAGGTGGCTGACAACGCTCACGCAGCACTCACACGGGTGTTCCTTGATATCATTAGAAAATGAAAATTGTACTTGAAAATAGATTGGGAACCCCTCATCTAGATGCAAGTGTAACTGGAAAGCTCTGACATGATGTCTGACTATAAAGACCCTGATGAAGTAGTTGGATTGCCACTACGCAACGCGTCGGTGGATGGTCGGATGTGGGCCCCATAACATTTGGTGATATTACTTAATGATTTTGACCCTTATTAGTTCCTATGTTACCAGGCTTCACTTGGCACATATCAAACTGTTACCATATAGATACTGTTCACATTGTATGAGTTTTTCAGGTTTTCTCTTTTATGTTGTTTAATTTGAGTCAATAGATTGTAGTCACTAGGTTGTTGATTGGTCCTCTGGGACCTGTATTTCATGTCTTTTTATATGTAGCAGTGCACTATTCACTTTATATGCACTGGTCACTTTGTGTGCTCACAGCACAACAATAGCACTTTAATATAAAATTTTTTTGCACAATACTTTTTTACTGGTATAGGGAACATCGATATATTGATATATTTATATAGGGGCCTTTCATATCCAATTTTTAATCATGTTTTTTAAATGTATGTGTTTTATGTACTAGTATGCGCCAATCAGAATAAAGTGTAAATATTCTTTGATCCATAGTGTGCGGCTTGTATATTTAGGGTGTGCTTTGGTTTTTCTGGAAACCAATTTCTGTGTGTCTGACTATAAAGAGATAGACATATTCACTAAAAGGCTATTTCTATATAATCAGACATCATGTTCTTAGAGCTTTCCAGCAACACCCCTCTTCTACATATTCAAACAGTGAGCACAGAGATACAGAGCCTTCATTTTATAGACTGTATTAGTCATATATATCAGGTATAATCTACAAAGCTTTCCAGTGACACCCCTCTTCTACACATACAAACTGTCAACACAGCCTTTATTTTGTAAAGTGTGAGCAGCCTACAAGATTAAGGCTCTGTGTTGACTGTGGCTATCTATAGAAGAGGGGTGTCGCTGGAAATCTTTGCATGTTATACTTGGTATATATATGACTTATACAGCCTATAAAGTAAAGGTCCTGTATCTCTGTGATCACCGTTTGTATATGCAGAAGAGGGTTGTTGCTGGAAAGCTCTAAGAACCTGATGTCTGACTATATAGAGATAGGCTTATACTCTAAATAGTCAGAGAGCTTTCCAGTGACACCCCTCTTCTGCAGATACAAGCTGCGTACAGCTTACCCCATGCTGGTTGTCAGGGGCGGCATATTTTATTCAACAGCACTTTACATTCCCTGATAAACCAGCTTGCTCTCTTCTGCTGATTTTCAGGGGCCCTTGTTTGAACATACAGTCTGCCATAAAGATACACGCAGAGCTGATGACTGATCCTAGCATGAGTGCTCCAACACAAGAAGGCAGTTGCCTTGGCCTGTTAGAAAATATAAAGCAGCCTAAATGAAAGATGGCGCCCCTGACAGCCAGCATGGGCAGAGCAGCTAAATTATCCCTTTGCCTGGAATGTCCTCTGTATCGTTTAATTTAAAAAGGACCAAAACCCCCATTGGGGGACACCGCTGTGCGAAACCCCGCAGATCGCTCGAACCAACTCACCTCCAATCAGCACGCTCGGATCCACTCAAGCCCCTTCGTCTAGGAGCTTGTCTAATGCGAGCGGATCCAAGCGTGCTGGCGGGCGCATCCCCCACTCCCCTCTAACAGGGAGCGTGCCCATTCACAAATGCCTGGTGCGGGCATGCACCCTTCTAGAGGGATAGCGGGGATGCGGCCGCTGCTCACCCATTCGCCGTTGGACCGGGAAAGAAGGTGAGTTTAGGGGCGACCTGGGGGATTTCACATAGCGGGCCATCCCGATTCTGGATGCCTGGGGGGAAGGGAATCAATGTAGATTCTATATTGATATAGGATCAATCTTATAGATTTCTGGGCCGATCTCTGTGGGTTTTGATCCACTTCAATTTCCGCAAATTGCCTACTCCTCTGTGTCTGAAAATACTCCTCCAAGATGATAGGAGTATTTCTACTCCTTGGGAAAAAGTCTAGTGCCTCCTCGGTCTGGACTAGTGCAGTCACAGAGAAGACCCAAGTTGCAGAACGCTTGCTGGTATATCTTTGTGGACATGAACTTTTCACATACCTGTTGGCCCCTAGGCATAAATAGGAAGCTGTATGAGGATGCACATGTTGGCTTGTTAGGGGTGGTTTGTGATCTCTGCATTTCTTGGGGTAGAAGAATGTCTGCTTATAGATGCCTCTATGGAAGAGAAGGACCACGCAAAAAATGGTCACCTGTCCCTTGGAGCACAAGTTAGCCTGGCAAGCCACAATGGCCCCGAAGCTATCTCTGACCATAGCAAAGCATGCCCAGGACTCCACGCTTGGCACTGGCCATGGAACTGCCTTCCCATCTCAACCACACCCAGAAGTGGAAGCAAAGCTTAATCAAGAGATTTTGTATATCCCCGGGCTGTCGCACATTTCTGCGCACCATGAAACCATTGTCTACCTTGGGGCTGATTCAGAGGGAGGTGAAAATTTACACATGGTAGACAAAGAAAGTGAATGGCAGTTTTCTCTCCTAAAAAAGAAGTGAGTTTTCTCACCAGGCTCTGAATCGACCCCAATAAGGACTATACAAAGGACAATTCCAAAGCAACCAGACGCACACCGCAGTCAGATTTCCATGTAGGGTTGCTATAGCGATGCTGCACTTACTCGGCTTAATATGCGATGTCATTTTCTCAGAACTACTTTTTTTTTTTTTTTTTCTCCATTCTCGTCATTGTTCATTCTTTGATTTTTACACTATTAATTTTTTTCTGAGACGTGCTGGAATTGTTAAATCCAGCTGTTTTAAACAATCACTGGCACCAAGAGAAGTATGCAAAACCACAGAGCTGCCTGGTTAACGACTTTCGCTTATTTTAATTTTATACAATTCCCATTCCTACAGATTATACATAGCCATAAGGAACCGCTGATATTAGTAAAAGGGAAAGTAGCAAATTAATGGATTTACATGTCGTAGTAAAATATAATTAGTAACAAGAGCATACATTTCATCCAGGACCCCAAAACATTTAAAGCCTTTGCTGTCTCCTGAGACCACTTATCTGTTCTGGATTTTTACCTGCCATTCCATTGGAGTGTCTGTGAATGGGTGATTAGAACTGCTGATCTTTTGTCTGCTTCCCCCGTGGGGTTTAATGACCTTATTGTGGCAGGCCCACGGGGTGGGATGGGAGGGGGCCCGACATGAATTTTGATTCACTCCCCCTTTTACAAAACCAACAACTTCACAACAAGTAATCTCTCTGTTTGCACTCCTCAATCTATTGCACTATGCAATGTTTTTTTGCATGTACAGCCTCTGGAAAAGAAAACATTTAACAGTGGATTCAATAGAATGACGAAACGTGTGCCTGATGCAGTAAAATATTCCTTCCACCACCATGCTTTACAGTTAAAGCGGACCTACAGCCTTGCACTGTTGAAAAATAAAACTCCCCAAAACTCACTTTCCCCATCTGCGTGCATGATTCTGAATCATTGGCAGCACTCACATTTGCCCCTACATCCGCTCAAAGCTGAAACACTGCCCTACCAATATTCTCCTGGCCATCTTGGAGGCTTTTTTCTTTCCCAGCATCTCGGCCATCTGCTGGCTGGACTCAACCGACATAACCCACAATGCTAATCAGCAGGAAGCCCGGCGGCACTTCCTCTTTGCATGTTCCTGGCAGATCCATAGGGCACTATTTATGGGGGAAAATGACCATGGCAGGTATTGCAAAAAGGTAAGTGAATGTTTATGTGCAGCAATCTGAAAGGGAGGGATGCATATGAACATTGTTTCCTGTAACATCTTAAAGGTTTTCGTTGTAAACATTGTTACATATAGTAGTTCATACAGTTCAAAAAAATTTGACCAAGGGGTAGGAAAGGAAATGTGTATAGTAAAGTAATTAATAAAAGACAGAGGTAGTATCCCCTTGTTTTTGAGGCAGTTTTACCTAAAATAGCTTTCCCCATTTCTTTTCTAAATAGACCATTATTTATTTAAAGCGGACCAACAGTCATAAATGACTTGAACCAGACCAACACAACAAACAGTGCCCTCCCCAGGGCAATTCAGATTGCTGCATATAAAAATGCATTTACCTTTTTCTAACTCTTGCTGTAGTAAGCTGTAGCTGTCTCCGGCCTGGCCTGTTCCACGCTGAGGAGAGGGGTGAAACAATGTATCAAAGTATCAGCTGTTCAGTGCTGGCAGCTGTCCAGCATAAGATAACAACATTGCCTGACCAGAACTTATATATCTAAAACAGAGAGAAAAGCTCTAGAAGTCATTTAGCTGATTTTGACAGTTTTCCCTTCATGTTGGCTCTGCTGCAGAATCTTTCAGTTTACCATTTTCTCTTTCATATTTTTATTTTTAATTTTTCCATATGATCTTTCTTTCAGCTTTGTGTGTTTTGAGCAAAGCCCAACCCAGGATTTTAACTATCTGGAGTTTTGTTTTGTGCCCCTAGGGGCATCCCGACTTGGGATGCCCTGATATGTGAAATCCCCAAGTTCGCCTGTGAAAACATACCTTTCCCTGTCCCACAGCGCATGCGTGGGCTCTCATCCAATCAGCGCTGTTTGCACGCAGATGGGGAGCCTGAGCAGTAACCTTCCTGGCCGCCCGGCCTGTCTAAATGACTATCTGCGTGAGCGCGCCAGAAAAATGGGGGGATCTGTGGTTATCCAGGGGTCGTTTCACACAGTGGGCATCCTGATTTAGAATGCCCAAGGGGCAAGGTCAATGGCCGGGTCTTATAGACTTCAGGGTCGGCAACTCAGGGTTTTGTTCCACTTTAATACCTTTAGATTTTCCTGCACAGTTATTCAAAGAAGAATTTCAGTTATTTTCAGTCAGTTTAGTTTATTTTGTATAGATTTTACACATTTGAGTCACCTGGTCTCATAACAAAAGCAGCACCTCACACACACACACAGCCGTTACCACTGATTACAGTGTCAGCCTCTGAGGTAAAGTGTTGCTAGGAGACCAGTGGGCTAAATGAAGCAGCTCACTAAATACAACCCAGCAGATCCCCCTATTCAGCAAATGGACTGAGCCATTGTCATTATACAATTTAAAAGAAAGGCATATATTTTTTCCTTTTTCTATCGCCAGATTATTTATACACATGTTAGAAGCTATTGTGTGGCTATTTAATTATTTATCTTTTTTAATGCAAATTTTGCGATACTGCTCCTTTAATTCAAAGTTATTGGTTCTTTTTAACCCATTACCTCTTTGTATGCAGTAGCATCCTTGAACATTGTCCATGGCAGCCATAACCTGCAATACAGATGTGACCTGTCCTGTCTGGTGTTTAAGATCTCCTCCATCTCCTCAGTGAAATTCGTTTGATGAGACCATTCTTTAATCAAGACTTCAACTTCTGATTTCCTGTGTCTTTTTGTTGCGTTAATCAGGTGGATTCCTAATAACATTTTAAAAGCTGTGATTGAAGAGCCTGTGTAATTCAATAGATATGTGGTGGGACTCAACAGGAGCGAGACACCATTGATTTGTCAGATCAGATCATAAACCTGCTGCCATTGTTTTTTTCCCCACTAAACTGCCGCCAGATATGGATCAGAAAACCTTCTGCAGTACAGCCGGAGTTCTGTACTACCCCGTCAATACTTTGTAGTTCATTTCCTGAATAGCGCTATTAATGGAATACTTGAGAGCAAGAATGTCACTCCACATTTGTTCTGAGATGGAAATCTCCAAGTCTTTCTCCGGTCTCGCTTTCCATGGCCGAGACCAATAGCATAAGTGAAGTTTTCTCATATTATTTCAAAACCCTGATACAGACATCTTGGATCTTTTTGGATTTGGATCTTGCTGCTGGCTATATGTGGACATATGTATGAAAGGCCTTCTCATTTAATACAGTCAGTAAGAGTCCATGATATTTGTGGCGGGCGAATTGCTACCTATTTTGAGATTTATTGCTTTAACCTTGGGACCACTTTTTATTACACAGCCGTAAATACTTTCAAAGTTGCACTTGTCAATGGGTGTTCGACAATCAACGTATTTTTTTATGTTAGTCCGCCCCATGGAGAATAATTTTTTACACTGTTCATAATAAACAGACTATTCTATGTGAAACTGCAAAGTAATAGATTAATGATAAAATAAAATAAAAGCGTCCATTTCAAAACAGAACTTTAGTCTGTATAACCCCCCCTCCTGTCCTGCCACCCTGCACTGGCGCTGAGGAAGTACGGGGGGAGTTACAAAGAAGAAAACCCTTAACTTATACAGGACCCCTGCAGCTCCTCCCGGTCTCCCAGGAGGAGAGACATCCCCTGGCTCTGCGCATGCTCCTGCCGCCCATTCACTTAAATAGTCGGGAGCGTGCACAGAGCTGGGGGATGCGGCTGTGTTTCCCTTCAAGATGGCGGCGCCCAGGATCCGGAGCAGCACGAGCCCCGGGATAAGGCATGTGCTTTATTCTAAGTATACAGCACGTCCTGTTCCAGAACATATTCCTTACTCTTGGGATATACTCCAGTAGATGTCACTGGACTGCAGAGACAGAAAAGAGGCTCCTCCCGCCCCATAAATACCCGGGACCTCCCACAAAATCCCCAGTTCTTCTCTGCAGTCTGGGCTGCGATGACTAGAAGATGGCTCTCTCTACTCGCAGGTGAGCGGGGCTATTAGCCTGCGGCCCTGTAGGACTATTCCCACCCGTTTCCTTTTACTGCCTCCCAGCTCAGGCTGCACTGTTTCGGGTGAAGGCAGGCAGCACCATTGTCAGGTGCTAAGGAACGCTGCTCCAACCGCAGTCCCCCACCAAAGGGTAGGCGATATAGGCCCATGGTGAGCCTTATGGGATGCCCCTCCTGCACATTATCCCCCTCGCCCATGTCCCCACAGTGGCTTCCTTTAGGCTGCCTGTTGCTTCCCCCTCGCTCTCCCTTGTAGTTCTCGGGGGGGGGGGGTTCTTGTATTATGTGTGTGTGTGTATACCCTGTGAATTGGTTGCACCGGTTTCTTTGCTGCCGCCGCACGTTTGTACTGCGCTCCGTGGTCGCCAGCAACATCGCCTCAGGCCTCATTGGCTGGTCTGGTCAGGTGGGCGTGTTTTCGCGCTCTCCGGGGGGGCAGGCTCTGCGGTTGACGTGTTTTGCATCACGGTCTCCACGGCCCGCCCCTCGAGGTGTATGCGGGCGCCATTTTAGTTCTCTGCTGCGTGTGCCTGGTGTCTCCCTATCGCGGTCCGTAAGTGCTCCTGCAGGCTGCTTTATTATATGTATACTGTATATTTAGCATTTCGCTTATGGGATCTTTTGCTTATGTCTTGCAGGCGGGCCAAACTTGTGGTTTCTCCCGGCCCTATCCCCTCTATTTAGTGTTAACTCTTATTGGAGGGCTATTGTATACCATTACTCCCACTTCCCTTGCGGGTTATTGGGGCATCCCGGGTTGCTTTTATTAGCGTCAATCCCTATTGGCCGGTTGTGCCGTGATAATCACCATATGGAGGCTTCTCAGGATAATGTGCTCGGGGATACCCCACACGCCCGGTTGTGTGTGGCGTGTGGGGTATCCCCTATAAGTGATTATGTCAGGGTATGTGTACCCTGTGCCCAGCAAGTACTTGCCCTGCAGTCTGGTTTACCTACGGCTGGGCCTAGTGCTGCGCCCCCTCTGGCTTCGCCTACCCCCCCACGCTTACACCTGACTCCCAGGGAGGTGCATACCAGTGGGGAGTCTCAACCTGATTTGGCTACCCGGATAGCCAGCATTGAAAGGCATATTGCTGGTTCTGGTCCGCGTAAGTCTTCTGCTAAGCGGCGGCATCTGGCACCTGGTGTTCCTCTCTTTCCTATGGAAGCTGAGGAGTTTTTTGATGTTACTGGTTTTACCCCCTGGAAGAAGGGGGAATTATTCTCTGATTCAGAATCATCTGAGGATCAGCCTAGGGGTTATGCTGAGTCTGGCTCTGACCCATGGGCTTCAGATGATACTGACAGATTGTTGGCTCACATTTTTCAAGTGCTCTGTATCTCTCCTCCTGCCATGGCCCCGCGGCAGCAGGGGGAGCTGTTTCATACTGTTAAGCCATGTTTGGAGTTTCCTGAACAAACCCACTTTAATAATCTGATTCTCAAGGAGTGGGAAAGGCCTAGCCGACTTCCCGGGATACCAAAGAGTTGGGATAAGAGGTATCCTTTTCCTGCTGGTTAAATGTTGGTCATGTCCTCCAGAGGTGGATGCACCAGTTCTGGGGTTGCCTAACACATCTGTCATGCATTCCCCTGATACTACTACCTTGAGGGATGGGGAAGACAGGCGCATGGATCAGCTAGCTTGTCATGCCTTTGCCTGTGTTGGGACCGCTCTCCGTCCGGTCTGTTCCTCTGCTATCACGGCTGTTGCTGTTAAAAGCCTCTTGGATGGAGCCCCTGATAATGCTGGTAGTGAAGAGTATAGAGCTCTTCTGCTTTGTGAGGAATTTGTTGCATATGTTCTTTCTGCCCTGGATGATACCATTAGAATGTGTGGCAGGGCTTCTGCCTTGTTGGTGGCAATACGCTGCTCGGTCTGGCTGTGCCAGTCGGCAGCTGACAATGCTGCCAAAATGGCCCTCACTGGTTTTCCCTTCAAGGGGCTGCGCCTCTTTGGGGAACGTTTGGACTTGTTTTCTAAAGGTGGCAAATTACCTCAGCGTAGAAGGCAGCCCCGGCCCGTTCTCCTTCCTTCAGGGGCTCCAGAATTGGACGGGGAGCTTTCTTTGCTGGAGCCCGTGGAGATTTTTGGGGCAGGGGCAGAGGACGTGGCCGCCCTTGCCCCCCCTGGGGTCCCAAGACTAAGTCCTCCCCCAAGCCCCCTCAGGCATGAAGGGGCGCCGACGGCTTCGGCTCTTGGCTCACGTCTGGAGGTGTCATGTCTCAGACCGGTGGATTCAGGAGGTAGTTTCCTCTGGTTACAAGATAGAGTTTGCAGCCTGCCCCCCCCCCCCCCCCCCCCCCCAGATTCATTAAATCTCAGGTAGCTCAAAACCCCTTGTCAGTGTCTCTCCCGGGCTGTCCAAGGCATTCTAGACCTAGGTGTCATCTGCCGGGTGCCCTTGAAGGAAAGGGGCAAAGGCTATTCCAATCTTTTCATTGTGCCCAAAAAGGACGGGTCCATCAGACCTATCCTGGATTTAAAGCTTCTCAACAAATTTGTCAATTTCAGGCACTTTCAGGCACTTGTCAGATTCGGATTCTGCGCTCAGCTGTGACTTTTCTGCGCCCAGGGGACTTCATGACCTCTGTAGACATCAAGGATGCTTACCTTCACGTCCCTATTTTTCCAGGTCATCAGAGGTTCCTCAGGTTCGCTCTGGAGGATCAGCACTACCAATTTGTGGCCTTGCCCTTCGGCCTCACCTCGGCCCCCAGGGTATTCACCAAGGTGCTGGCAGGAGTGATGGCCCTGCTGAGATCTCAGGGCATCCGCATTCTTCCCTACCTGGACGACATGCTTATTGCTTCCCAGTCCTTCCATCAGGCAGAGCTGGACACTCAGAAAGGGGTGTCCACACTGGAATAATTCGGCTGGGTGATCAATCACCCCAAATCTTCCCTGTCTCCTTCCATGGTGAAGTCCTTTCTGGGCATGATTCTGGATTCAGCCCAGGTCAAGATCTTTCTTCCTCAGCAGAAGGTGGAGGTCCTTGAAGAGAAAGTTCAGCTCCTGCTGTCTTGTCCCCATCCATCCATCAGGCAGGGAATGCAGTCGGTGGGCCTGATGGTGTCCTGCTTCGAGGCGGTTCCATATGCTCAGTTCCACATGAGGCCTCTTCAGCTTCACCTCTTGTCAGTGTGGGATCGGGACCCTTTGCCCCTGGATCAGGTGTTTCTCTTGTCCCCTCAGGTCAGGCGGTCTCTAGTGTGGTGGTTGGTCTCAGGGAACCTGCTGGGGGGCAGGTCCTTTCTGGCCCCCTGCTGGGAGACTGTCACCACGGCTGCCAGTCGGTTGGGGGGAATTCTGGAAGTCTCTGACATTCCAGGGTCAGTGGGGCCCTCAGGAGGCCCATGCCCCTATGAACATTCTGGAATTGAGGGCAATCAGGTTGGTTCTCGCCCACTTGACCCCTCACCTGAGGGGTCGGGCTGAGGGGTCGGCGGTTGCCTACATCAATCATCAGGGAGGGACCCGGAGCAAGAGGGCCCTCAATGAAGTGTCCCTGATAATGTCCTAGGCGGAGGAAAATGTTCCCTGCATCTTAGCTGTGTACATCCCGGGGGTGGAGAATCTGGAGGTAGACTCTCTGAGCAGGGGGACCTCTCGTCTGGGAGAGTGGTCCCTCAGCAGCAGGGTGTGTCGCTCCCTCTGCCACCGCTGGGGTCAGCCGTGGATCTTTTTGCATCTCGTCACAATCACAAGCTTCCAGTCTTTGTTTCCCTGTCCCAGGATCCTCTGGCCTTGGCCACGGATGCCCTGGTAATGTCCTAGACGGGGTTCCAGCTCCTGTATGTGTTTCCACTGCTGGGCAGGGTGCTGCGCAAGATAATTTAGGAAGGGATGCCCCCTGTTGGCCAAGAAGAGTATGGTTCGCAGACATCGTGCAGTTGGCAGTAGATCAGTACGCTCTACCACAGGTTCCAGATCTGCTCACTCAGGGGCACCTACGCCACCCCAATTTACAAACGCTGGCTTTGACGGCCTGGCTGTTGAAACCTCCATCTTGATGGAAAAAGGGCTGCCTTCCTCAGTGGTGAATACCATGATCAGGGCTAGGAAGAGGTCCTCTTCTTCCATCTATTACAGGGTCTGGCGTACTTTCATTGACTGGTGTGAGTCCCACTCGCTTCCCTGTCGTGTGTTTTCTATTCCTAGGATTCTGGAATTTCTCCAACATGGTTTGGATCTGGGTCTTCAGCTCAGTACTCTGAAAGGCCATGTGTCTGCTTTGGCTATTTTCTTCCAAAGTTCCTTTGCTCAGTATCCCCTGGTCAAGACTTTTTTCCAGGGGTTACTCACGTGTGTTCCCCGCGTAAGCCTATGTTACCAGTCTGGGACTTGAATTTGGTCTTGTCTGCCCTCCCGGGGCCTCCATTTGAGCCCTTGCAAGGGGCCCCTTTGTCCATTCTTAAGCTTAAGGTGGTCTTTTTGGTGGCCATCACTTCTGTTAGGCGTGTTTCTGAGTTGGCAGCGCTTTCCATCAAGCCTCCTTACTTTGAGAGACACCAGGACAAGGTGGTGTTTCGTTTTAAGCCAGATTTTCTGCCTAAGGTTGTTTCTGCCTTTCATCTCAATCAGGACATTGTTTTGCCTTCTCTGTGTCCTAATCCTAGTAACCCTAAGGAAAGGGTTTTGCATTCTTTGGACGTAGTCAGAACTACTATTTGGTGGCTACTGAATCCTTCAGGAAGACTGATGCTTTTTTTGTGCTTCCATCTGGACCTAAGAAAGGCCTGGCTCCTGCTAAGTCCACTATCAGTAAGTGGATACGTCAGGCTGTGGTTCAGGCCTACTCTGCTAAGGGGAAGGAACCTCCCTTCCGCCTTACTGCTCATTCTGTTCGTGCTATTGGTGCTTCTTGGGCTTTTCAGCACCAAGCTTCCGTTGAACAAGTTTGTAAGGCCGCTACTTGGTCTTCTGTTCATACTTTTTCTAAGTTTTACAAGGTTAATGTTAGGGCCTCAGCTGATGCTGCTTTTGGCCGCAAGGTTCTGCAGGCGGAAGTGGTTTAAACTGCTGTTACTTTTGGGGATTCCACCCTACCTTACGGACACTGCTATTGCATGTCCCAAGAGTAAGGAATATCTTCTGGAACAGGACGTGCTGTATACTTAGAATAATACAATTCTGTGATTACTCACCTGTAGAATTGATGATATATGTATACAGCACGTCCTGTTCCACCCCACCCTTGTTATCATTATTTTTAGTTACCTCTTTATGGTGATTGTTTTTATGTTCAAATTTTCATATAATGGTTATAGTTCTCCCGGTCTCTTGCTAACTGCTTTTCAATACTGGGGATTTTGTGGGAGGTCCCAGGTATTTATGGGGCCGGGAGGAGCCTCTTTTCTGTCTCTGCAGTCCAGCGCCATCTACTGGAGTATATCCCAAGAGTAAGGAATATCTTCTGGAACAGGACGTGCTGTATACATATACTATCAATTCTACAGGTGAGTAATCACAGAATTGTATTTTTCCCTGCAAAGGGGGCCTCCACCAACCTTTGGATTATGGTCTGGTCCAGAAGGCTTTCAATCTTTGGTCTGACGAGCCGCGGGGCCAGCATAGAAGCTATCAGCATCAGCCCCCCGAAGTGCGCCTGGGCAAGCTTTTTTTGGTTTTTGCAAATTTGAAGCCAAAGCCGCCGTCAGCGGATGGGTGCATGCAGAGCTATCAATCAGCGGCCGCTTACTGCACATAAGCCACCAAGCACAGCCGCTGGCAGCTCAATGCAGGCAACTGTTTTCTGCTGGACCAGCTGGGCGACTACACTACTCCCCACCCAGAATGGCAAAGCAGGAGTTCCCGAGCAGCACGCACCCGCACAAGGGTGGCACAAGGGACTCGATTTAATGTACCAGTAAGTAGGTGGGAGCCAGACAACCACCAATTGGTTACTTGGCTGGACTATTATTTTAAAGGAAAAAAATACTGTATCTATGACCTCCACCAGGTTTTGTGTCCAGGGGCCTCCACCACACTTAATCCGGCCCTGGCTATAATGCACAAATCACGTACTGTGGTTTAGAAGCTCTCATGTTGTTTGAAGAGAATGTTACCATAGTGGATCTGGCCTAGGAACTATTACTGAGATGGTAGCAGGCATAATGGGGTTTATGGCAAATGGTGGTGGTTGTCGGCAGATGGTAATAGTCAAGGTCTGTGTCAGGAGGTCTTGGGCTGGTGGCAGGCAGACGTGGCCAAGAGGTTTGTCGGCTGGTGGCAGACAGGCATAGGTAAGGTCTGTGGCAAGAGTTTGTGGGTTGTTAGCGGGAAGACATGGCAGAGGTCGGCAAAGGAGTCTTCATAAGTGCTCAAGATTTGGCATAATTTGGCAGCGGGGAGCAGCAGATGTGGTCTGTTTCCATGGCATGGTCAGCAATAAGAAGCAAAGCAAAGAACCAGTGGTAGGTACATGGACTGGAGCAGCAGTTAGCAGCAGAGATGTTGCTCCCACCTCCAGGCAATGGGGGTGCCAAAGCCACAACAGCTGGTTTCCTGGTTGTGCCTCCACTTGCTACTGCACCAGCTGAGGATCAGTGTATCATTAAATGGAGTATTTATTAAAATTTGTGCAGAGATTTGTTTTACGTCACAATATTTTCACTAGCTTCCAAAGGCGTTCATAGTACATTGGCCAGGTAGTTGAAATCCTAAATGAATTTGTCTTGAGGGTATCTCTCTAAAATGACTCGCTGCTGTGTCTTGTAAAGAGATAATCTTCATTGCGAGATGGACTATCCTGGGCCTGTGCAGGATCATTTAAAGCTGCCTCTTCAAAGTGTATCATTACAGATTAACTGCAAATTCTCTAACCTTTAGAATATTTCATTTCTTTCCATTACCTTGAATTATGACTCTCAGCCAGTCATGGGAGATGCAAGCCAGACCACCTCTGTTCTCTTTCTTACCTTTTGTTTCTTATTGCATCCGCAGCAGGTTCAAAATCCAGTGCTGTACAGGCAGCTGCAGGTAGCCGCATCTTCAAGCCCAAAACCTGTTATTCTTGGTGTGTATATGCCAAGAGCCGGGTTTGGGGAAAATTATTTTTAATTTTTTTTTTTACTTTTTCTATTATTTTTCTCTGCATAAGCATCTAATTCTTTTTTGAAGCTGCCAGCTGTTGATGCTGTAACAAGCTTCTGTGGGAGGCTATACATATATTTATAATTCTTATGGTAAAAATGATTGTTGCCCCTGGAGATTGAATCTTTTTTTAGCCAGTTGAAACGAGTGCCCCTTGTCTTTAGAGACAAGGGCATCTTGATTCAGATGCACTGCTGCACACCTTCCCCTTGGCATGGCAGCGGCCTTCTAAGTGCCTTGGATGGCTCAGAGTTGTAAAGATGTTATTTGCATACCTCGCCCACTACACGTGTTATGGTTAATTCTCTTATTCCTTTAGTTGGGTGCTGTGCAAATAATTTTAATTCTAGGAAAGCGCCTCTTTTCCTTTTACCTTTGAGTAGAGGATCTTTTGGCCCCTGTCAGGGAAATTGCCCATCATGTCATTCAGAACACAGACACATGCTTTTACCATTCTTCTCAAGGCTGTCTGTCTGTGTCCAGACAGTGCCCTGGAGATTTATTTTATAGTCAAACAGAGAAAACATATAGACACATAGTCTAGTTGTAGCCAATCACAAGAGTACAAACCTTTTTATACATAATTCATATGACATAATGCATTTTACATTTCTTTACATCAGCATACGTATTTGAAAGATGGATGCATGACAACTGCTCTTGTCTCCCTGCAGAGGTCAACTGTTCTGCCTATGTGTAAGACGAAAAAGGCTATATATACATTTGGCTCTAAGGATAGTCTTACAGTTTTTAAGCTTTAATGTAGGACTCAGCTGAATAGAGATTATATGAATCAGATTGAATTAAAAGTGGATTTA
This sequence comes from Gastrophryne carolinensis, assembly GCA_027917425.1. Lineage (NCBI taxonomy): Eukaryota > Metazoa > Chordata > Amphibia > Anura > Microhylidae > Gastrophryne > Gastrophryne carolinensis. The sequence goes on from CM051234.1 coordinate 602,919,295, forward strand.
GATTGGATTTGATTGAATTGGTCAAATTTTAAACCTCTATATTAAGCCTAGCATGGATCTCTCCAAATGGTGGCCTGCCCCCCCCCCCCCCCCCGCCACATGAAGCCTGATGTTGTGTAACCACTAGTCACCTTGTTATCTAGGGATCTGGTCAATGGCTGACATTCACTTGACCTCTGTTAGCCAATTGCATTTGGAAGGCCAGTGGGCATATAGTTGTGTCCTAGGTGCCAGCAAACCAAGTTCGAATGCGGAAGTTGTAAGAAGTGATTACCTAGATCAATGGTCCACAACTCAGCAACATGGCTCACCCTGGTTCTTCTGTTAACAACAAATTTATGATCGGCCTTGGTGCCCTTTTCAGTGTCCCCCTGCTGATAAGCATATCATGGAAGGAAGGATGCCAGGCACGCCCTTGCCTAGTAAACTAAGGGGGTGCCTCCTTTATGATTGGAAGCAGGGGTGCCCACAGAAGTTGGTGGTGGGGGACACCAAAGAACTGAAAGGAGTGATACTGAATGAGTAATTAATTTATCAAGGGGTAAGGTAGGTCCATTGAAACAAAGTTGTCCAGAAGCTTGCCTGATCCAGCCAGTATGTACTTTTGCCAAAATATTCCACAGTTCCTTTATAGTTATCACAAATTATTTTCTAAGATTCCATCAATTTCATTCCATCATTGGCACTACTGGCTTTCTGAGTGCCGTGGATGGCCCGGAGATGTAAAGAGATGATTTTCATGGCTCCACCTCCTGCAAGGAGAATCTATTATTCCTTGTTTTGGGCTCTGTGCAATTACTTTCCATTTTAAGAAAGTGCCTCTTGTTCTTTATCTTTGAGTAGAGGGTCTGTTGGTCTCTTAAGCCTCCCCCCACCATATATAGGTCTCTCCACATGGTAACTTGCGACTCTGTTTTGGTACTCCCCTAGTCTCACCTCTGCTACAGCGAAATACTTACAGCCTTGTGTTGATGAGGACTGCAAGCCAGAAACATGTTCCCTCACATGGCTGTAAACATTTTAAAGAAGACCTTCACCCTGAATAAGAGCCTATCTTATAGGTTTCCCTCACCCTGTACATACAGATTGCTCACGATCAAAATCATCCTACCTGCATCTGCTGCATGATATGAGCTTTTAAACATCCAAGATGACGGCTCATGGAGCATCAAGCAGCCTGCAAACAGGAAGTGCCTTCTGACTGTGTCATTCTACATGCTGTCCTCTTCCTGACCCCAGCTCTGCTCTGTCTGTGCAAAGCACAGCTATAACCCCACCCCCCTGCACTTTATCCCACTCTATGTGAGTCAAGATGGCGGCGCCCATATCCTAGAGTCCTGAACAGAGTTGCAGCCCAGTGAGGGAAAGAATAGTAGTGACATAAAACTTAAAAATATATTAATTTTAGATGCTGGGGAATAGTTTTCAAGGGTTTGGGCTTTTCATTAAATCATGCTGAAGGTCCGGTTTAAACTAATCCTTGGCAATGCACACTCAGCAGCTTTCTGGTTGCCTTGGATGGTCCTGACATGTAAAATGATAATATTCTAAGTATGTCACACACCCCACTTCAGACATTAATTCGTTAACATGGGGTACTCACCGCTAGGTGGCGCTGCTTTGCAGAGAAGTCCAGAAAAAGCAAGCCCCTCCCGGTCTATACATACCTGGTACCTCCTAACAATTCCCCAGTGTTCTTCTCTGCAACGTGGCGACAAGACAGAAGAAAGAAGTCTCCTGCTTGCAGGTAGCCGGGGTATCACCCCGCCCCCCCCCTACGGTCTATTTCTGCCCGGCTTTTTTGTCCCTTATCCCCTTATTTAATGGTAGCCTCCCATCTTAGGCTGTAGGCTGGGCAAGGGTAGATGGCACATTGGTGCCTAGGAGATTAGCTCCTCCACTCGACCCTATATTATGGGGCATAGTGGTGATCCGGTGTGGTGATCCGGACGTGGGATGCCCCAGCCCTTATATTCCCCTTAGTGTTTACCTAATCCTTATACTGGGTGTGTATGTGTGTGTGTGTGTGCGTGTTTCTTTGTCTGGGACGGGCGGTCTTGGTATGGGGCCGTCCTGTTTTCGGGGGCTTGGGCTCCCTGAACCCCAGTATTTTGGCCAGGTGGGGTCGGGTCGGGTGGGGGTGCCCGCCGGCCTGTTACCCGCCGGTTTCATGCCCTGCCGGTGGGCAGACTTTGATTTTACGGTGGGCGGGGCCGGTGGCGCAGCGCGTGGAAGCGCCGGAAGCGCCGGGGAAGCGTGTGGAAGCGCCGGGGACCCTGCCTTAGGCGGGCGGGACCGCGCGGCATGTGGGCCGCGGGCCCGCTCGATGGCTTATGCGGGCGCCATTCCCTTGTGGCGCCCGCGGCTCGCGCGTTTTTGTTTTGAGGGGCGGGGCCCGCGCCAAGCGCGGCCCGCGCCGTGTCTGTCAGAAGCGCGTAGTGTCCTGTTAGATGGGGAGGGGCGGGGCTACACGGGTCCCGCGCTCGCTGAGGCCGCCGCCTCTCCTCTCTGTCTTTTGCCGTCCAGGCGCCATTTCGCGGGGGCTCAGGTAGGCTCTTGGCCTTAAGTACAGCGTCGGAGCGTCCTGTTAGAGGAGCGCTCAGTGAGGGGGGACTGCTATGTCTGCTATGTTTTATTATTGGGGCACTATCCAGCTGCCTGTATTATGGCTGTTATTGGGTCTGCGCCCCTCTCCCCCTCCTGTCTCTCTCTCTCCCCCCCCCCCCCCCCCCTCTCGTTGGGGGCGACGGCAGGGTGCTCCAGCCAGGCTTTGGGCGTACTGGCTGGTAGTTTTTTATATATTTTACTGGTGTAATGCCTGTACTCTTGGTCAGTGTTGATTGATTGAATGTTTTTTTGTGTTTTTCAGATAATATCCGGGATTCCATCATACAGGGCTCTCCCGGTCTTATATACCTGGTTGGTTGGGGGTTGTCTTAGAGTCCCTTGCAAATTCCCAGGGCTTTTTCATTTAATAGTAGTATACTCATACTTATCTATATATATATATAAATATATATATATAAAGTTACACATATATATATTTATCCCTATTAAAACCCCAGAGGGGCATCCCGGGTCGCTTACTGCGTAAATCCCTGAGGGCTGCGAATACCATAAATTCACCATTATGGAGGCTACCAGAGATACCGGAACTAGTCCTTCGGGGCAGTCCAGGCTGTGTGGGGGATGTGGGACTCCGCTCCCAGGGGATGATGTGATCGTTTGTATTCCATGTGCACAGCAGAACATTGAGCGCCAGTCCGACACCTCGGTGCCTGGGACTTCTTCTACCGCGCCTTCTCCCTCCCCTCCTCGCCTGTTCCGGCCCCCGTGCGACGTGGTCGTTGGGGGTGATTCGCAATCTGAGGTAGGCGCCCGGTTGGCCAGCCTCGAGAAAATGTTTTCCGCTATGGCCGCTCAGAAGGCTCCTGCCAAGCGAAAACATCTGTCTCCGCCTCCGCAGGACTCCGATGAGGAAGTTGAGGTACTGGATTGGTCGGATCGTCCCCTCGAAGAGGGGGAGCTTTTTGAGGAGACGGAGGATTCAGAGGTTCAGCAGTTGTCTAGCGCTGAGGGGGACTTGATAGAGGGGCCCCCTCTTGATACGCCCACTATTCTGGCTCAAATGTTTGAGGTTTTGGATTTGGATCCGCCGGAAGTTACTCCTCGGCCTAAGGGTCAGCTTTTTGGGGGTTCCAAGCAGCGCTTGGAGTTTCCCAGTCAGCAGCATTTTGAGGACGTGGTCCTTAAGCAGTGGGAGCAGCCTACGCGGCTTGTCGGGGTCCCGCCTAGTTGGGACAAGAAGTATCCTTTTCCAACGGATTTGTTGAAGCGGTGGTCTGTTTCCCCCGAGGTGGATGCTCCGGTTTTGGGGCTGTCTAATTCGGCGGCTGTTCACTTCCCTGATACTACTTCTCTCAAGGATGGCGAGGATCGCCGGATTGATCAGCTGGCCCGTCATGGCTTTGTCTGTGCGGGTTCGGTTTTGAGGCCTGTTTGTGCTTCCGCCTTTTTGTTTTTGGCGGTTAGGTCCATGGTCAGGGATTTAGGTGTGGACCTTGATCCTACCTGTGAGGAGTCTCTGGCTCTTAAGCGTTGTGAATCCTTTTTGTCGTTTATCCTGGCCGCTCAGGAGGATGCCATGTTGATGTGTGGCAGGGCTACGGCTCTGCTGGTGGCTATTCGTCGTTCAGTGTGGCTGAGACAGTGTACGGCTGACTTTAATTCTAAAAGATCGCTTACGGCCCTTCCCTTTCAGGGTTTGAGGCTTTTTGGTGAAAAGCTGGATTCTGTTGCCAAGGGGGGCAAGCTACCTCAGCGCAAGAAATTTCGCCGTTCCTTTCGGGGGACGGCCTCTTTTACTCCGTCCTTTCGGGGAGCCAGAGCCGGCAGGGGTGCGGGCTTCCCGGCCTCCAGGGGCGCCAGCTGGAATAGGGGTAGAGGCCGTGGCCGTCCCGTTCACGCCTGGGGTTCCAAGCCCAAGCCTGCGGCCAAGCCCGCTCAGCAATGAGGGGGCGCCCTCACCCGTACGGGTGGGGGGACGGTTGCGACTCTTCTCCCGGGTATGGGACCAGGAGGTCTCGGACAGGTGGATCCGGGAGGTGGTGTCGGCCGGTTACAAGCTGGAGTTCGAGTCCCGCCCTCCTCTAAGGTTTTTCAGGTCTCGGGTGCCCTCGGATCCTTCTCCCCCAGTCTTTCTCCCCCAGGCCAAGGTCCTTTTGATTCAGGAATTGGTTCAGCTTCTTCTTTCCAATCCTCGCCCGTCCATTCGGCTAGGAATGAGACTGGGGGGCTTGATGGTGGCCTCGTTCGAGGCAGTTCCCTTCGCACAGTTTCACACGCGGACGCTTCAGCTTCATCTTTTGGCGTCTTGGGACCGGCGACCGGGTTCGGCAGTCTCTTCTGTGGTGGATGGTCTCGGACAATCTTCTGAAGGGCAGGTCGTTTCTGACCCCGCTTTGGGAAACTGTCACCACGGATGCCAGTTTGTCAGGATGGGGAGGTTTCTGGAAGGATCTTCAGTTTCAGGGGCAGTGGGACCCTCGGGAAGCTCACTTGCCCATCAATGTTCTGGAGTTGCGAGCCATCAGGTTGGTTCTGTCTCAATTGACACTTCATTTGCAAGGCCTGCCGGTGCAGGTGCGGTCGGACAATCGGACGGCGGTTGCTTACATCAATCACCAGGGAGGGACTCGCAGTCTGGGTGCCCACAGAGAGGTGTCTCTGATTCTTGTTTGGGCAGAGACTCATGTCCCTTTCATCTCGGCAGTTTACATTCCAGGAGTGGAGAACACGGAGGCGGACTTTGAGCCGGTGTTCGTCCCGCCGGGGGGAATGGTCTCTCCATCCCCAGGTGTTTCGGTCCCTGTGTCTTCGGTGGGGGACGCCGGAGGTGGATCTGTTTGCCTCTCGTCACAATCACAAGCTTCCAACGTTCGTGTCTCTGTCCCAGGACCCTCTGGCTCTGGCTGCGGACGCCATGGCCCTGAGCTGGAGGGATCTGGGGTTTCTTTATCTGTTTCCTCCGATTCCCATGCTGGGCAGGGTTCTGCGAAAGCTGGTTCAGGAAGGAGTTCCCGCCATTCTCGTGGCTCCAAGGTGGCCAAGGCGGGTGTGGTTCGCGGACATCGTTCGTCTGGCAGTGGATCAGCTCGATCTGCCTCTTCGGCCAGATCTTCTCACTCAGGGTCAGTTGTGTTACCCCAGTTTACCAACGCTGGCTTTGACGGCTTGGCTGCTGAAACCTCCATCTTGAAGAAGGAAGGTCTTTCGGATTCGGTCATTCGGACTCTTATTAGTGCTAGGAAGAGATCCTCTTCTTCCATCTACTATAGGGCTTGGAGATCGTATATTGATTGGTGTGAATCTAGATCTTTGCCCTGCCGGGTCTTTTCCGTTTCCAGGATTTTGGATTTTCTTCAGTCAGGGCTGGACTCTGGTCTTCAGCTGAGTACTTTGAAGGGGCAGGTTTCTGCCTTATCTATCTTTTTTCAGAGGTCTTTTGCAAGCCATTCTTTGGTCAAAACTTTTTTCCAGGGGGTTTCGCATTTGCGGCCTCCTAGGAAGCCGTTGCTCCCTGTTTGGGTTTTGAATTTAGTTCTTTCTGCCTTTCAGGCTCCTCCCTTTGAGCCTTTGCGGGATATTGCCTTGTCTACTCTGACTCAGAAGGTTGCCTTTCTGGTGGCCATCACTTCTGTTCGGCGTGTTTCAGAGCTGGCGGCCCTGTCGATTCAGGCCCCTTATTTTGAGAAACATCAGGACAAGGTGGTTTTCAGATTCAAGCCGGACTTTCTTCCTAAAGTGGTCTCTGCTTTCCATCTTAATCAGGACATTGTTCTTCCTTCTTTGTGTCCTAAGCCTAAGAATGACAAGGAGAGTGCGTTGCACTGCTTGGACGTGGTACGTTGTGTCAAGTTCTATCTGCGTACTACGGCTCCTTTTCGTAAGACGGATGCCTTCTTCGTGGTGCCCTGTGGGCCTAGGAAGGGTTTGGCTCCGGCCAAGTCTTCTATTAGTAAATGGATTCGTCAGGCGATTGTTGAAGCCTATTCTGCCAAGGGGAAGGCTCCCCCTTTTCGTGTTACTGCTCATTCTACTCGTGCTGTTGGTGCGTCCTGGGCTTTTCAGCACCAGGCTTCGGTTGAGCAGGTTTGTAAGGCTGCTACCTGGTCTTCGGTTCACACCTTTTCAAAGTTTTATAAGGTTGATGTGCGGGCTTCAGCGGATGCTGTTTTTGGCCGCAAGGTTCTGCAGGCTGCAGTGGTTTGAGTGTGTCTGCATTATTGCCTGGTTGGATACCCTCCCCATTTTGGACACTGCTGTTGGATGTCCCATGTTAATGAATTAATGTCTGAAGTGGGGTGTGTGACATACTTAGAATAATACCATTTTGTGATTACTCACCTGTAAAATGGGTATTATAAGTATGTCACACACCCCACTTCACCCGCCCTCTTTGGTATCCTGGCTCTTTATATGGTGAAGTTGTGTTTATTCACAGTTGAGGGTTACTTTTGTGTTTTGGTCTCCTGGTATCTTGCTTTTATTGCTGTTTGAATACTGGGGAATTGTTAGGAGATACCAGGTATGTATAGACCGGGAGGGGCTTGCTTTTTCTGGACTTCTCTGCAAAGCAGCGCCACCTAGCGGTGAGTACCCCATGTTAATGAATTAATGTCTGAAGTGGGGTGTGTGACATACTTATAATACCCATTTTACAGGTGAGTAATCGCAAAATGGTATTTTGCATGACTACCCCCACTGCAAGGAGTGATGGGTATTCTATTATTCCTTTTGTTGGGCACTGTGCAAATACTTTCTGTTTTAAGAAAGCACCTCTTGTCCTTTACTTGGTTAGAGGGTCTTTTGGTCTCTTTAGCCCCCTTATAACTAAGCCTAACATGGTTCTTGCCCCGTGGTAGTTTGCAGCTGTATTCTGATAATCATTTATACAATCGGACTCCTTAGCCCTGCGCAGGATCTCTGTAAAGCTGCTCTTTGAAAAAGTATTGTTACAGATTAACAGCTCTAATATTCTGATTATTTCCTTTCATTCCATTACCTAGAATTACGACTCTCAGCCAGTCAGAGAAGATGTAAGCCAGACCCCCTGTGTTCTCTTCCTTAGCTCCCTTCCCTGAAAAACCACAACAGAAGCCCTGCTGCTGCTGATTTATGGAGTGATGTACAATCCATTTGTCTCTTCCTCTTGAACAGAGCAGGCTAAACCTGGTGCCTAAACAAACCCCAAACCTCTGACTGCATCTCAGTCGTTCTGTATACCTCCGGAAAATCACATTTGCACGCCACAGAAGAATAAAAGTGCATCTCAGGAAATCCGACTACCGGGGAATTTGATAAATGAGGCATAACAATTTAATGTAATGTGTAAGTTATACCCATGAAACGAGATTAACATTCATGTGCAGGCGGCATTCTGTTGCCGGCCCGCTTCTCTGAATAATAAACTCATGTGGTTGGTGTGTAAGAGTAGAACAGTAATGAGTGTAATTATATAATAATATAGCCCCAAACTATAAAACCTGAATACACCATATACCGCATCTTTCGCCCTATAAGACGTGATGCAAACACTCAGGCGTCCGGCGGGCGTCGCTGACACAAACACCCGAAAGGTAGTGGCGCGCTCTGACACAAACACACGGATGTCCGCGCTCACCGGCCTGAGAGGCAGTGGTGGTGCTGGAAGCCAAAGCAAGGACGGCGTTCATGAAAGTATACCTTTTTTTTTATCTGGGGGGAGGGTTGGGGAGAATGCCACGCTAACTAGATGGGGAATGGGATGCCACACTATGGGGAATGGGAGGGGGGATGCCACACTGCCTATATGGGGAATGGGAGGGGGGATGCCACACTGCCTATGGAAATGGGTTTTGGGGGGGAATGCCACACTGCCTATATGGGGAATGGGAGGGGGGTGCCACACTGCTTATATGGGGAATGGAAGGGGGGATGCCACACTGCCTATATGGGGAATGGAAGGGGGGATGCCACACTGCCTATATGGGGAATGGGAGGGGGTGCCACACTGCCTATATGGGGAATGGAAGGGGGGATGCCACACTGCCTATATAGGGAATGGGAGAGAGGAATGCCACACTGCCTATATAGGGAATGGAAGGGGGGATGCCACACTGACTATATGGGGAATGGGAGGGGGATGCCATACTGCCTATATAGGGAATGGAAGGGGGATGCCACACTGCCTATATGGGCAATGGGAGGGGGGTGCCACACTGCCTATATGGGCAATGGAAGGGGGGATGCCACACTGCCTATATGGGGAATGGGAGGGGGGTGCCACACTGCCTATATAGGGAATGGAAGGGGGGATGCCACATTGCCTATATGGGGAATGGGAGGGGGGATGCCACACTGCCTATATAGGGAATGGAAGGGGGGATGCCACATTGCCTATATGGGGAATGGGAGGGGGGATGCCACACTGCCTCTGTGAATGGGAGGGAGGAAATTTCACATTGAATAAGGGGATGGGGGGGATGCCACAATGCCTATGGGAATGGGAGGGGAGAAATGCCAGACTGATTAAGTGGATGGGGGGAATGCCACCCTGACTATGGGAATGGGAAGGGGGGGGTGCCACACTGCCTATATGGGGAATGGGAGGGGAGAATGCCTTTGGGCACACTTACTAGCCCATCTGTGCAGTGAGTGTACACATGCCCAGATAAGTGGGCTGCCCTAAACACAATGCCCGGGGAGCAGTTAGGGGTATGGCAGGGGCGTACCTAGGGGGGGGAGCGGGGGGGCACGTGCCCCAGGTGCAGCAGGTCAGGGGGCGCCAAAAGGGGGGCTTGAGCACAGCTGGGGGTCGCCATTTCAAATCTTTGCCCGGGTGTCAGAAAGCCTAGCCTCTCCTCCGGGTATGATGCCTTTTCAGTCATGTGCTGGGCCGGGAATCAAACCTGCAACCCCTCCAGTCACAAGGCCGATTCTCTACCACTAACTGCCCCTTTTAGCTGCCTGGATTCAAACAATTTCTGTACTTGCTTACACTGGGATGACCGCAGCATTCCTTCTTTTCTTGTCATTTACATACCTGTCTATGTAATACCTTCAGGCATTGTACCACAATGGTAGGATGCACTGATCCAGCACACATTTTTAAGTGAAGCAAAACCCACGTCGATCGGCCCAAGAATCTATGATATTCCCGGGCCGATTGAATCCCTCCCCCCAGGGAATCCAAAATTGGGATGCCCCGCTATGTGAATACCTCCCGGTCGCCCCATACGCTTACCTTGTTTCCCGGTCCAACGGCGCATGTGCAAGCAGCGGCCGCATCCCCGCTATACCTCTATCAGGGTGGCTGTCTGCGCCAGGCATTTGTGAATGGCTGGCATGGGCACACTCCCTGTTAGAGGGAAGCGGGGGCATGCAGCCGTCAGTGCACTCAGAGTCGCTGGCCTTAGACGAATGCTTAGACGACAGCGGCTACGAGCGTGCTGATTGGACGAGCGGCCACGCATGTGCCATAGGACCGGGAAGATGTAGTTGGCATCGGCGATCTGGGGGTTTTCACACAACGGGGCACCCCCGATCGGGGTTCGCCGGGGGAAAGGACCAAAACCTAGGATAGTCAAAATCCTGGGTTTTGTTCCTCTTTAAGGAGATCAGAGGTAGATATATATAGTTGAATGAAAAGGTATGTAAAAAAAGCAAAGAGCCTGGATTTGACACGTATTGGAATATCCCGTTGTGTGAAATCCCCCGGGTTTCCTAGCTGTGCAAATGAATGAGCTCCTAGAAAATCTGAATATTATTCTAGCCACTGGCCACATTCAGAAATGCTTGGCTTGGTGCAAGCATCAGCTGGAGGGATGGCGGGTATGCCACCGCCACCGTCATAAGTAATAACATTGAGGAACACTGAATCTGGCATTTTTTAAAAAGTTCCATGTGAAAATTAATTTAGTCTCTTCCTCCATAAACAAGGCTTTATCTTGGCAACCTTGGGCAACACCCACAATTCTGACCTGTGCTTTCTGTAATTGTATCTGCCCCTTTATATGATGTCATTCATTTTGGAAATGTTCCCGCCGAGGTACGTAAAAGGAGCAGAAAATAAACAAATATATGGCCTGTGACAGTTAATCGCCTTGTTTGACTTCCTCCTGTGATGTCACAAGGCATTTGACATTGATAAGGAAAGCTTGGTCAGGCTTCTGTTACCCTATAACCAGCCGCCTCTGACATGATTGTGAAATGTCAGGTTCCAGGTAAACACGTAGTTCCCATACTTTATGATGGCAATTTATTTTTACATGTTTGATCACCTTGACAAGTGACTTTTTTACCCATTAGGATGTGATTGGACCTCTCTGCAAAAGGCCTGGCCTAGCAAAATATTAAAGGTATAAAAACGTATTCCTTGTCAATGCAAACCTGTTGCCAACAAATTTTTCCCTATAATTAATTTTTTCAGACCTTGGGGTAGCCCCCCCCCCCCCGTCCCTGATGCAAGCAGTATTCCACTATACGCACCATTAATTTGGATTGAGAGGACTTGAGAAGCTGCCTGTGGGTTAGAAAGCTCTCCTAGAGGAGACAGAGAATGGAGACTGGCACCGTGCAACGGGGTGATGGACCACACTGTTTGCTAAGTTTTACAACAGCGGAGCTAGACGGGACAAATGGGGAGTATTGCTGTTTTTGTCTTCATGCCTGGACAGTCTCTTTCAAGTGTATCACATGAGAATAGTCAGTATTTTAAGAAAGGTTTTGGCTTACATTGCAAATTCACCAATGCATGTCCTGAAATTGGCGAATGACAGCCAAGGGTCTGAAAATTCCCAAAATGTTGTCATTGTGCTGCTTTAAACTTTTTTAAAGGTGAAACATAGTAGTTTAAAGAAGCACTATCGCAAAAAATGGCCCAATAATAAAAATCCGTATAGTTATGCTGGGTGGTAGGAGGAGAGGTCACTTATACACCCCCCACATCAAGAAATAGCCAACCAGGTTTGTTTGTTTATTTTTTTTAATGGAAGGAAGAGAAAATCAGGTGACAGGTTCTGTCACCCTTGATACACTAAACCTGTCACCGCTGGATTTTATTCCTACCAGAAGAAGAAAACTACAAGCTTGGCAGGAGTTTTATTTAGTTTGGGTGTATAAGTGACCCCTCCTCTCATTAGCCAATGTGTTTATATGGGTTTTTAATATTACACAAATTCGTGATAGTGCTCCTTTAATGTCATTGTCTACTTGGCGGACCTGAGTATCAGGACATGTGGTTCTTCTGTTTACATATTGTTGCATGTAAAAATGTCTTTGAGCATCTATTTGCATAGGAGTGATGGGTAATGCTATTATTCCTTGTGTTGGGCACTGTGCAAATACTTTACGTTCTAGGAAAGAGCCTCTTTTCCTTTACCTTTGAGTAGCGGGTTAGAGCCTAACATGGGTCTCTCCACATGGTGGCTGGTGACTCTGTTTTGATACTAACCAAGTCTCACTCCCCATATAGCCAAAAACATCTTCTCTATTGCTGATGAGAGCCTAAAGCTCAAAACACATGTCCACTTGTATATGTTTTTGGCTGTGTAATCTAAAGCTAATCCTTGGCATTGCACACTCAACGTTTCTGAGTGCTTTGGATGAAGAGATGATTTGCATAGCTCAACCCACTACAAGGACTGAGGGGTAACGCTATTATTCCTTGTGTTGGGCGCTGTTCAAATACTGGTGAAGCTGTTCATTCTTCTTGGCCACAAGATCTCTTAAATTCTTTGGTTGTCTTGCATAAACTGCAACTCTAAAGAGGAAGTCAAGTCAAAACTGACCTCCTCTCATCCTTGCAGCATGGGGACATCTCATACTCACCTCTTACACATTCACTTGAGACCAACAGTAGCCTATTGGGTCCACCTAGTGGGCTTGCACATTACTATGCACCGACCAGCATGGCACATCTTATTAACTGCTGGCAGGCTCACAGCAAGAGAATATGTAACCAATGCGTATGTTCCCATTTCTGGTATATATAGAATGGTATACAAAACAATTTATGATAGCTTTTGTTTCGGTTGTGTGATCTGATTGCCTTTTGGGGCTGAGAAGGAATTCTTCTATTGGATATGGAAAGGCAGATTGGATTGACATACACTCTATTGAATGGTTTCTTGTTTTGCAGATAAGTAAAGGTGATGAGCCACTTTAAAAAGGATGTTCAAGCTTTTTGTAACCCCCCACTTTAAAACAACTCACCTGATCAATGGGCTCCTCCCCTGATGCTGGGGTGGCACAGGGCTTTGCATGGCAGCCATGGACTTGAGCGACAGGCCAGTCACCCAATCCCTAGAGTGGTGCAGTACAAACAATAAACAAATGTGTCCGTCCTTCACTTGAAAAAAAGAAGGAATGTTCGCATGCACACCTGTAAAACATACGAGTGCTTCGATGAAGCACCTAAATAAGTGAAAAATTCACATTTTTTTCACTGAATCAGGCCCAATGTGTCCCATGTTTAACATTATTTAAAGTGATAGAACAGGCAAAGGCAATTGTTGGACAATTGAGTCGGACTTTGTTTTTCACTGTCCTAAACTGTTTTCCGTTTTTGAATTGAAGCACAAATGGCTGAGATATTGAGGATTACAGTTTCACCTTATGATTTATTTTCTGAAGCATGTGGACTTGAGCAGCTGTTGGTGCTGATAGAGAGTGTGCTTGCAAGGAGGGGGCTGGACCGGAAGGAGGGAGGGATGGGGTTAGCAGGGCTTGAATGGTAGCTCTGAGAGGGCCTTTCAAGCTATCAATAGAGGGGGGGGCGTGGTCTGGACTAGCACTTTGAGCTAGTATTGGTGGCCCTCATCGACGGAGCAGATAAGGAAGTGTATTTCCTCATTCACTGCCCTGAGGTGAGAGGAGGCACGGCTGGGTAAGCTGCTGTTTATTTTATTTATAGTGGAACCAACACCTGTACAGCATGGGTGTTGGCCTCCTTTGCTATAAGAATGCTGGAGCCCCTCCATACATAACCCCCCAGAACGCCTGTAAATCTCACCTTTACCTTGGTCCCCTGCCAGGAATCCAGAACCCCTATTGGCGCATGTATTGTTTATCGTTTTTGCTTGGACAGTCCCTTAATACTATTTTTTTTTTTTTTTTTTTTTTTTTTGTGCAATATATTTTATTGAGTTTTGAAAATAATACAGTATTACAGGAGAAGAAAAAAAAGTATAAGAATACAAATACAATCGTTAGAAAGGTCCAGGGTTAGGCTCCCCCGGATATCTGTCTTGGATCTCTGACTATAACCACACCGTTATTAAAATTACATTACATTTATTTAAATATTTCTTTAAAATTCCATTGATTCGATTGTGCTTTTGACATACAATAAATGCTACAATGTTCTAATACATCCAATTATCTGACCATTGTCACATATTCTGAAGAGTACCTTTCAGGTGGGCAGACATGTTTCGCCTTATGACAAGGCTTTATCAATGCCCTATTTACCTGAGGGAGATAGATATTGAAAGATAAGTTTTAGAAGCATTTTATATTATCACAATGTATATGACAAATTATATTAATTCATCGTTGGAAAAATACATTTAAGACAAATTAAACACATTAGGCTACCTTTTTGAGAGGTTTCACTCTATACATCAAAAATGGGGAACTGTACGCTGGATTTATTACCCAAGAAATGTCTGGTCCATATATCCTTTTAGGAACTGCATATACCATATGTTCGGATTAAGTTGTGCTGGCCCTTTAAAAGAAGTTGACCCGCCGGAATGTGCTGGCCCTTTTAGAGATGTGGCACCCCTGCCTTTAATAAAATTTATATATAATTGGCTAGGGTTAGCCTTATCTACTTGTAAATGAAAGTATTTCCTAATTAATAGGTTAATTCCTACCTGAAATTCCGGATTGTTTAATTTGGTTTGTCCTCCTTTTTGGCCTCACCCGCACGTTCTATGGCACTATAAGTGAAAAAGGGGTGCACCAATGTTATTGCATTGTATTTCTATCCGTGCTGTGCAGTATTATTAGGTTGAATAGGTTGTATATTCTTTGGGGCTGGTAATGATACTATTAGGTATATATTAGCTAGAGTAGAGAAGGTGAAAGTTTAGAACTACAAATGTGAATGGGGGGCGAGATAAAAAGCATAACTTCTATAGATTTTGTATATGCTGGTTACCTTGCAGCCTGGAGCGCTATGAGATGGAAGAGCAGATCCCCAATTTCATATGATGAAGACGCCGTCTGGCGTGTTGCCCGTCCGGCGTATTGCCCGTCCGGCGCCGTCCAGCGTGTCCCCCGTCCAAAGGTATGGACTGCTGTGCGCTCCTCCGGTGACGCGTTTATGTGTCCCGGGCTCAGAGCGCAATGTAAGACGCCGGAAGTGACGTCATGCGCTCCAGAGCCCGGGACGCACACGATGCTCCTCCGGAGTTTCCGCCGGATAGAGCCCTGCGCGTCACCGGCCAGGTTGGACTGTTAGGCTTGAGGCTCCATTTTGGCGGAGACCTCAATGCACTTGAGGTCTCCATTTTGTCGGAGACCTCCCTGACCACGGGGGATAGTTAAGACATATGTATAACTACAGAGGCTTTGCCTCATCACTTTTTGGCAAACAATACCCTGTGCTAGCTGCACATAATTTTTGGGAAATTATTGTGTTGGTCTTGTTAATATTTTATTGTTATATTAAAATATAGAATAATGGACTAATATAGGGGTGTCTAATGTGTATATATGTCCAGTGTGCATCTGTTTTGTATTTTCCTCTTTCGTCCCCATATGGGGATATTTGCCTACAGAAAGCTATATTATGGCTGTAAGGGGGCATGTAATTGTTATTTCCCCCAGTCCCACATATTCCCCTATTGGTACTGCCTATAATGTCCTTGCTGGTGCTGCCTGTTACCTGCTCCATTTTATTATGATTTTTGGGAAAATCCCAGAATTAAAAGTGTATGCTTATCCTTTGATTTATCACCCTTATTGCATATATGTTTCATATTACCATAGGATATTTTGGGTCACCACTTTTTTTACTCCACCTGGGGAGTTCTTTTGACACCCCCGGTTGTATCATATCATATTTTTGCCCCTATTGATTATTATTTGTGTATTGTGTGAGACAAAAACGTCCCTTTTAGTAGATATAAGAGCCCCAAGTATATATTTTAAAAACCCAAAGGTATATGTCCAGACATCTCTTGTTTACAATAATTCTCCTTCACAATTCATTATCGTATATATACACATTTGTCAATGTTTTATAATATCTACATTGATAAGAATATTAAATTATATCATTGTCATGTAATATAATGTTCCCACGGATATATACATTTGTGTGTCCTTCTCCTGCCTGTTTGTATCTTTCCCTTTCCCTATTTAGTCCCCTCTCTTGCCTATCGGTATGTTTTTAAATGCCTATGGCCCTATAAGTATGAAGCAAAACTTAGGGTGTCGTTAAGCCCTGGATATTGTGCTGCCTTTAATTTGTATATCCATTTAGTTTCCACTTGCAATGTTATTTTTTCTACGTTGCCTCCTCGTTGGGACGTGTGTATGCGGTCTAATCCGAATACTTTCAAAGATCTAGGATCACTATTGTGGTGTGATGCAAAATGACGTGCTACTGGTAATTTTTTATTGCCACACTTTATGCTATATTGATGTTCGTAGATTCTTTGTTTTAGCTGGCGGTTAGTTTTTCCTATGTAGAATCGCCCACATCCGCAGGTTAACAGATAGACCACATTATTAGTTTGGCAGTTGACAAAGTGTTTTGCTTTCTGTACCCCTTGACTGGGAATCATTATATTTGGACCTGTGTAAATGTATCGGCACATGCTGCACCCCCCACATCGATATGTTCCTTTTTGTTTGCAACAACGATCTTTTATATTTGTGTTGTAATGGCTATAAACCAGGCGGTCTCTGATATTCTGCGGCCGTCTAAATAAGAATACAAATACACTAAATATACAGAATATACAGAAATAAAGGCATACATTGAAAGCGTTGAAAATATTCAGGTCCGTTCAACTGCATAATAACATTAAATTCACCACTCTGCAGGGGGGCCCAGGATAAATCCATCACTCAATTTTCCGGGAATAAAGATTGTCGACCCCAAGAACCGGGGCCCTGCAGAGGGGTAACTATGTGGGAGGAAATGCGTTCCCCCGGATACCACAAGGTCCTGGCCCCCCTACCGGCCGCCTGTTGACCCCTTGAGCTGACAATACCTCATGCCTTGTCGTATTATCCCCATCCACCCTCCCCCGGGGGTGAAACCCCAGGAGAGGGGGGACAGCATAAGGGAAGGTAGTGTAAAAATCGAAAAGATAGAAACAAAAGGAGCAAAGAGAAGGAAAGAAGAAGAAAGAGAAAAGGCAAAGATGCCAAATAAAAAAAGAAAGAGGTCACCGCCCCCCACAGCACGATACCCCCCGCCCGCTCCACATCAACCTGTCTCCTCCAACAAAGCCAGAACCCCCGGGGATCTCTTAGAGACTTCCCACACCGTCCAGGTTATAGAGTGTTTCTCAGCGCCCCCCTCAACCCCGTCCAGTGCCAATTCCTCCATCCTCTTAATGTTCTCTACCTCCCCATACCATTCCATCAGAGAGGGTGTAATATTAGAGCACCAATGGCGGGGTATCACAGACCTGGCTGTTAATACTATTCTTTTTAGACACAATTAGCACTGTACTGTTATTTATGCTTCTGAGAACACCAGTTATGACTGTGAGAATCGAGATTAGATCCAGGTATCTGGATTTTACTTTATTCTTTTTGGCTCCAACGCAAAGGAACCTGACAATTAAGTGGAGCTTGATTTATAGAAGGCCGTTCTGGAAAACCCGGTTCACCATCACTCATATCCCATTAATAAATTACCCATTATACCGGGAATATATACAAGATAGAACCTTCGGAGTCCAGTAATCTTCATTGTAGGTAAACAAAGGGGTCTGCTCAGCAAGGGAGTAGGCATTTGACTTACAGTCGAGAACATAAATCACCTCCGGGTTCTGAACTGTGCCAGGATAATACACATTCACAACCACACTTTTGTTGCTGTCAGCCCTGCAGAGCAGTGGTTTAGTCCAGAAAATAATGTCTCGAAAAAAGAGTCTGTCTTGATTTCAGGAATCTGTTCCAATAGGGACTGATAACATTGAGTTTACTGTCCCTTTAAACCTTTAAGTGCCAAGTACGTATATTCTATGTAGCTGACTCTCTGTCAATTGTCCGCTACATTTCCCACAGATGTCAGCCAAAAAAAAAAAGCTCACCTCCATCTGGGTGTGTCCTCTTCTACTGGTGATCTCCAATTCCCCCCCTACCGGGGCTGCAGTGCAGCAGGGAATACTCTGTCTATGCCCTGCGCTCTGGCTTCTGATAGCTCATTTTTGCTGCGTGGGGGGTGGGTGGATCGGGCTAGTATACCAGCAAGTGTCATCTTATTCTGCTGGTATAAAAGGCCCCTCCAAGTGGCAAGAGTGAGAAGTTCAAAGTGATCGGTGGAAACCAAGTGCAGGGTAGTGAACTTGCCGACATCAGCAGTAATCGGCACGGAGCACAGCAATAGGCGACAGATAGCTGTAATTAATACAAATTAATACAAAAAATATTTCTTTCACTATATCCAGTCCAGGTCGTCCCAGAAGTGATGACATATGGGTAGTCCGCCACCAGGTGGCGCAT
This sequence comes from Gastrophryne carolinensis, assembly GCA_027917425.1. Classification (NCBI taxonomy): domain Eukaryota; kingdom Metazoa; phylum Chordata; class Amphibia; order Anura; family Microhylidae; genus Gastrophryne; species Gastrophryne carolinensis. Next base: position 602,937,529 of record CM051234.1, read on the forward strand.
TACTGCAAGATCCAGAGCTGAAACTCCTCCCGGCCCCCTATAAAATGAGATGTAGATTTCCCAAAGTTCTTCTTGCAGTACTGCTGCTAGGATCATCGTTGGATACTCTCTCTGGATAGTGCAGCTGAGTAGGGCATTCTAAGCCTGTTGGCCGCTGCACCCCTATTCCCACTGTTCCTGTGGGCCCACTTATGCCTCCCAGCCTCGGCTGACGGGACAGCTGAAGGTAGGGAGAACGCCGGGGTCAGGCGTTGACAGAGCTAGGCTCTGGGCCGCAGACCCTCCATAAAGGGTAGCCGGCCATAGGCCATGGTGAGCCTATTGGGAGGGGTCGGAGGAACCACCTTATTCCCTTGGGTTATGCCCTCGTCTGTGCCCACAAGCTTTATATTCTAAGTATACAGCACGTCCTGTTCCAGAAGATATTCCTTACTCTTGGGTTATACATCCAGTAGATGGCGCCGGACTGCAGAGACAGAAAAGTGGTTCCTCCCGGCCCCATATACACCAGGGACCTCCCACAAATTTCCCAGTTCTTCTCTGCAGTCTGGGCTGCGATGACTAGAATATGGCTCTTTCTACTCGCAGGTGAGCGGGGCTATTAGCCTGCGGCCCTGTAGGACTATTCCCACCCGTTCCTTTTCTCTGCCTTCCAGCTTAGGCTGCGCTGGTCGGTGATGGTAGGCACCGCTGCCAGGTGCTAAGGAGCGCTGCTCCTACCGCAGTCCCCCACCAAAGTGTAGGTGGTATAGGCCCGTGGTGAGCCTTATGGGATACCCCTCCCGCAGCCGTGTGCCCTTCGCCCCCTGTCCCCTCAGTTAGGCTCCTTTTAGGTGGTCTGCTGCTTCCCCTTCGCTCCCCCTTGGTAGATCTCCCGGGGGTGTATATATATATATATATATATTACTGTGTGTTTTTTTCTATGCGTTTTACATTGGTGCTCTGGTGTTTCTATTGCCGCCGCCGCATCCCGGGTAGCCTTATTGGCGTCAATCCCAATTGGCCTATTGTGCCACAATAATCACCATATGGAGGCTTCTCAGGTTAATGTGCTTGGGGTTCCTTGGGGACAAGCCTGGCTGTGTGTAGCGTGTGGGGTATTCCCTATAAGTGATGATGTCAGGGTGTGTGTACACTGTGCCCAGCAGACGCTTGCACTGCAGTCTGGGTTACCGGTGGCTGGGTCTGCGCCCCCTCGGACTTCGCCTAACATCTTAAACATCTTAAATGTGGAGGGCTCCTGTTTCGCGGCCGCAGAGGGGGGCAGGGCCGCGCGATGACGCGTTTTGCGTCACGGCTGCGCGGACCGCCCCTTGAGGTTCTCACGAGGCTGCCCCCAGCGCCATTTTCCTACTGCTGCTCCTGGTGTCCCCAAACATCCGCTGGTCGGTTAACCGTGAGTCCCTCTTTTTAATTCTTTATCTGCTTATTGATGCATGTGCTGTGGGATTGCTCATGGATCCTTTCTGCTTGTGTCTTCTAGGTGGGCCCCCCGGTTTTGGTTCCTCCCGGTCTCCTACCACCCCCCCCCACTCTCTCTCTGCGCCCTCTACCCTAAGAGGGATCACAAAAAGAGGGACTAAATTGGGGATCTCTCAGGTTTGGGCCGTTAGTGCTTTGTAACCTGTATAATTTTCACCATAATCACCATAATGGAGGCTTCTGGGGATATTGAGCTGGGGGCCCCTTCTGGGGCGGGTGAAGCTCTGCCCCATGTGTGGTATCAGCCCCCTGGGCGGTCTTAGCATGGTTTGTGTCACTTGCGCTAGGAGCGTATTTTGGGAGCATGATAGGGCTGGCGTATCTGCCCCTAGCCCTCTTTTACCTACGGCCTCGCCAACACCCCCGCGACTGCGTTCAGCCCTCAGCGAGGGGGAAGCCAGCAGGGGGGTCCCAAGCTGATTTGGCATACCGGGTGGCCAGCCTGGAGAGACAGCTATCTCGCTCGGCTACTGGGAAGGCCACAAGTAAGAAGCAGCACACCGAGCCGGATTACTGGGATTTTGCAGATGACTGTCATGATCCTTTTGGAGGTTGGGACTCCATGGAGGAGGGAGAGTTGTTTAAGGACTCCGTTTCCTCAGGATATCAGTTGGTTGGCTATGACAGCGACCCTGGTTCTCCCTCGGGAGAGGATATGTGGCTCCCTGACCATACGGAGAAGTTGCTGTCTTCAGTGTTTGAGACTTTGCATATTGTCCTTCCTAAAGCAGCTAAGCGGAAGCAGGGTGATTTATTCCGGCCTGAGAGACAGAGGCTTGTCTTCCCTGAGCAGGCCCATTTTTCCAATATGGTTCTTAAAGAATGGGAAAGACCCATTGGTCCGCCTCTGATCCGGCCCCCCGATGTGGATTCCCCTGTGTCGGGGTTATCCAACATAACGGTTATGCCGTCTCCCGATACTGATTCCTTGCGCGATCCTGCTGACAGGCGTATGGATCAGCTGGCTTGTCATGCGTTTACCTTTGTGGGCGCTGGGCTTCGGCTTGGTTTGTGCCACAGCCATTGTCTCCTTAGCCATCAGGTAGAAGGTGAGATGCCTTGTTGATGTTGGCAAGTCTCGCAAGCGGGCAGAGGAGTATAAAGACCTCAAAGCTTGCATGGATTTTATTGCCTTTGTAGTCTTGGCTATGGACGATAGTGTCCGGCTTGGCACCAGGGCTTTGGCCCTGCTTGTTGCGCTTCGTCGCTCACTCTGGCTGTGACAATGGTCGGCTGACGCTGCGGCCAAGAAGTCTCTCACTAGTATCCCCTTCTTGGGGCTCAGGTTATTCGGGGAGCGTCTGGACCTGGCGAAGGGTAGGAGACTCCCTCAGCGACGGAAGCCTGCGCGGCCCTTTCGGGGTTCATCTGCCTATCGCTCCTTTCGAGGGGGAAGAGGCTCTTCATTTTCAGGTGGCCGCAGAGATTCCTGGGGACGAGGTAGGTCTCGCGGCAGACCCAATCCCTCCTGGGGAGCTAAATCCAAGCCCCCTGCCAAGCCCTCTCAGGCATGAGGGGGCGTCCTCATCCATTCGGGTGGGGGGACGGCTTCTGCTATTTGCTCACGTCTGGAGACAGCACGTCTCGGATCTGTGGATTCAGGAGGTGGTTTCCTCCGGTTACAAGTTAGAGCTGGCAGTTTGGCCGCCCTCAAGATTTTTTCAGTCCCAGATATCCCAGAACCCATTGACGGCACAGGGCCTAAGATTGGCCGTCCAACGCCTTCTGCGGTCAGGGGTGATTTGTCCCATGCCTTGCCAGGAACGGGGTCGAGGGTTCTACTCCAATCTGTTTACGGTGGCCAAGAAGGATGGAACGCTGAGACCTATACTGGACCTGAAGGGTCTCAACAGGCTTGTCAGAGTCAGACGTTTCCGCATGGAGACCTCACGGTCCGCGGTGAGCTCGCTCAGGCCGGGCGACTTCATGACCACGGTGGACGTCAAGGATGCTTATCTGCACATCCCGATTTTTCAGGGGCATCAGAAGGTCCTGAGACTTGTGCTGGAGGATCAGCTTTACCAGTTTGTGGCGCTGCCGTTCGGGATATCCTCAGCCCCCCGTGTGTTCACCAAGGTGCTGGCGGGCATCATGGCTATGCTGAGGAACCAGGTGGGCCTAATGGTGTCATGCTTCGAGGCAGTGCCCTTCGCCCAGTTCCACATGAGACCTCTTCAATTGAATCTGTTGACCGGTTGGGACCGGAAGCAGGAGTCCCTGGAACAGGTATTTTCACTGTCCCTCCTGGCCAGACAGTCCCTCTTGTGGTGGTTGGACCCCAAAAATGTGTTGATGGGCAAGTCCTTTCTGACTCCCCGGTGGGAGATTGTTACCACGGATGCCAGTGTGACCGGCTGGGGAGGTTTTTGGCAAACGCTGAAGTTCCAGGGTCAGTGGGGGCCGCAGGAGGCCCACTTGCCCATCAGTCTCCTGGAGCTGAGAGCGACCCGGTTGGTGCTTCTTCGCTTGACTCCCCATCTCAGGGGTTGTGTGATCCAGGTCCTCTTGGACAATCAGACGGCTGTCACCTACATCAATCACCAGGGCGGGACTCGGAGCAAGCGAGCCCTCCAGGAGGTGACCCAGATCCTGACTTGGGCAGAGGAGAATGTTCCCTGCATCTCGGCGGTTTACATCCCCGGGGTAGAAAACCAGGAGGCAGACTCCCTGAGCAGGGGGACCTCTCATCTGGGGGAATGGCCTCTCAGCAACAAGATCTTTCACACTCTGTGTCTCCGCTGGGGTCAACCGATGTGGACCTGTTTGCGTCCAGACACAATCACAAGCTTCCAAGGTTCATCTCCCTGTCAAGAGATCCTCTTGACTTTGCTACAGACGCTCTGGCAATTCCGTGGACGGAGTTCAGGCTCCTTTATGCATTTCCTCCGTTTCCACTCCTGGGCCGAGTGCTGCGCAAGATAGCCCAGGAGGGGGTACCAACCATCCTGGTGGCTCCTCGCTGGCCGAGGCGGAGTGGGTTCGCGGATATAGTTCAGATGTCAGTCGCTACATCATGCCCGACAACCCAGGGCTTCTCACTCAGGGGTCGCTGCGGCACCCCAATTTACAGACTCTGGCTTTGACGGCATGGCTATTGAAACCTCAATCCTGACGGAAAAGGGGCTGTCGGCCACGGTTGTTCAGACCATGATTCAGGCGCGGAAGAAGTCTTCCTCCATGATTTACTACAGAGTTTGGCATGCCTACATTGCTTGGTGTGAATCCAAGAGTTTCCCTTGTCGCACATTCTCTATTTCTAGGATTTTGGAATTTTTACAACACGGCTTAGACCTGGGTCTACAGCTGAGCACACTCAAGGGCCAGGTCTCGGCTTTGGCCATCTTTTTCCAAAGATCCTTTGCCAATCATAGACTGATCAGGACTTTTTTCCAAGGAGTTACCCATGTTCGTCCACCGCGTAAGCCTGTATTACCGGTGTGGGATTTGAATTTGGTGCTTTCTTCTCTCTTCAGGGTCCTCCCTTTGAGCCTTTGTGTGATGCTGCATTGTCTATTTTGACCATAAAGGTGGTCTTTTTGGTAGCTATCACCTCGGTGCGCCGTGCTTTGTATGAAGCCTCTTTATTTTGAGCGGCATAGGGATAAGGTGGTGTTTCGCTTTGAGCCTGATTTTTTGCCTAAGGTTGTTTCTACCTTTCATCTTAATGAGGAAGTTGTCCTGCCTTCCCTGTGTCCAGCACAGACTAATTCTAAGGAAAAGACCCCCCATGCCTTGGATGTGGTCAGAGCCATTGAGTACTACCTGGTTGCGACTGAATCCTTCAGGAAATCGGTTTCGCTCCTTGTTCTCACTGAGGGTTCCAGGAAGGGCTTGCCTCCAGCCAAGTCCACTCTCAGTAAGTGGATCAGACAGGCGGTGGTGCAAGCATATTTTGCCAAGGGGAAGGAACCCCCTTTTCGTGTTACAGCTCATTCTACTAGAGCTATCGGTGCTTCCTGGGCTTTTCAGCATCAGGCCTCTGTTGAACAAGTTTGTAAGGCCGCTACTTGGTCTTCTGTTCATACCTTTACAAAGTTTTACAAGGTTGACGTTAGGGCCTCAGCTGATGCTGTCTTTGGCTGAAAGGTGCTTCAGGCAGTAGTGAAATGAACTACATGCTGTTCCGCACTGGGGATCCCGCCCTAATGGACACTGCTTTTGGATGTCCCATATGTCATCACTTCTGGGACGACCTGGACTGGATATAGTGAAAAATACAATTCTGTGAAACTCACCTGTAGAATTTTTTTGGAATATATCCAGTCCAGGTCGCCCCACCCCGCCCTTGGGGTCATTATCTCTTGTTTGCCTTTTATGGTGATTACCTTTATATTAGACCATTGTCCTTAGTCTTTTGTTGGAGAGAGTACATGCTGAAGCTATGTGATTTAACATGGTTTCTTGGCCTCACAGGCCTGTCTCCTTTATTACTGCTTTTTGACCACTGGAAATTCTACTGAGACACCTCATTTTATAGGGGTCCGGGAGGAGTTACAGCTCTGGATCTTGCAGTAACTGCGCCACCTGGTGGCGGACTACCCATATGCCATCACTTCTGGGACGACCTGGACTGGATATATTCAAAAACAATTCTACAGGTGAGTTTCACAGAATTGTATTTTTCTGTGTGTGTGTTACATTTAATCCTAGAGACTCTTGTAACAGCTCCCAGGGCAGGAAGGGCTGGCAAGTCGCATGTGGCAAGCGGGTAATTGTCAGAACCCCTGCCCCATTACCTGCATCCCCAAAGCCCAGGGGGGTGCAGAAGAGCCCGGTGCCAGTGTGGTCTATGCAGGTTGGTAGCCTTCAGGGCTGATGGCTGTAAAAAATGTTTTTTTTTTTTTTTTAAACGGACATTGAAAAAAATATCAGAAAATTCTGAAAAAATTACAAACAAGACATTTCATGTTAAAGGCCAAATTCTGCAGAAAAAAATATATTATATTTTCCTCGAAATTCCTGCAAAAAGTCACAGTTAAACATCATAGGGCAAAATTGTGAAAAATGGTCAGGTGGTATCTGGGTAGGCTGGCACTGAAAGGGTTAAAGTGATCGTTAAATCTAAAAGACTATGGGGTTGATTGAGAGCCTGGTGAGAAAACACTTATTTTTTAGGAGAGAAAATTGCCATTCGCAGTTGCTTTACCAGATTTCGGGGGGATTGTTACTTCGTAGGGCATCCTAAATCAAAATGCTGGGTGGTACTTTTAACAGCAACCTATATTAATTTTAAATTTTGGCTTAAATTTTGGCTTGTCGCTACGTTCATAACATATCTTGAGGAGAGCAGTAGTTGCAGTCTGACTACCATTCATTAACAATCAGTGAAAGACCCACAAATTGCAAATGATCCCTATATTGGAGAGCGTCTTCTACATTTGTGTCTAGCATGCCCTCCCTCTGTATTTTGCAGCCTGACTCACCATCCTGTTTTCCACTAGTAAATCAATCTTTTAAGACTGGCTGAACACCGAGCTCAGACCACAGTGTTTACCTCCACCTCTCCGTATCTGATAAAAGCCATAATGTAACCTACTTCTGCAAACATTTCCGCTGGTCAGAAGCATGCACTATATAGTTTACAAGTCATTTTTTACTTCCTGGGCTCATTAGTGTAAGAGTGTCGGTTACTGGCTGCTCTGGCACATGGAAATTAATTTAAAATACATCTGTCACCCAATGCCGACTCTCATGTTTCTTTTTTCTGGTCCTCACCGCCTTCTCTGCCAGCGATGAAGTCTCTACCGCTGCTGCCAAGTCCCCTCTGATGCTCAACACTTTCTTAGCTGCCGCCAATCTCTCTCCATTCCTCACCTCCTTCTCCATTTCTGCTGTTCCTGAGGCCAGATCTGCATGAGACACCTGGCTCACCGAGCCAGTGGGTGGGGACTGCCGGATCATTGTCCCACTCCCAGTCTGACACTGGCAGCTAAGAAGGTGTTGAGGATCAGAGGGGAATCGGCAGCAGTGGTGGACACTTTTGCACAGCAATAGTAAACCATTCAGTGGCAGCGGGGACCGGAGTCTGATCAGCAGCAGAGAAGGCTGTAAAGACAGGTGAGGGATTGGTGGCAGTGGAGAAGGCGATAAAGACAAGAAGACAATTAGCAGCACAAAAGAAAAAAAGATGCCAGGAGCCTCCTACACTTGCCCAGTGTTGGAACAAAACACGGGAAAGTAACATTTTGTTCCACTTTATAGTGTTTGGCAAGTCAAAAGTTAAAAAATAAATATCAGTAGCTTACCTTACATTGAGTCATTTCAGAGTTGTCTTTCCTCTTCTGTCTTTCTCTGTAGTTATGAAATCGCTTCCTCATTCAGCTTCCAATCACCAGCCTACTGACCCGGTCCTTCAATTAACCTTCAGTGGACAGAGAATGGAAACACCCCCACTCCCTCCCCAGACATCCTGATTGGCTGCATCTCTGAAACCCCTCCCTCCTCTCTCTGCTCTCTCAGCGTTCACGCTTCTGGCTCCAGTCTTTGATCAGGCTGCCGGCAATCAACAGCTTGCCGACCCTGTATTCCAGCAATTTCCTCTGTTTGCACAGGTCAGACAACCCCCAGCAACCCCCCCTTTTATCCATGCACACTAGTTTCTAACAGGAAACAGATAATCTCTCTGCCTGCAGCATGTCTCTCACTCCCATGATTTTATCACACTGATCTGACAGGGTGCAGACAATCTCTCTGCCGGCAGCATGTCTCTCCATGATCCACCTTTATGTACAAGCTCTGACTCTCAGCACACTTATCCAAGTATGGCCTATTATGAATATGCTAAGCACACGGTTTGCTTACATCACATCACTGTTGCCACACCCACTGTTTCTCTTCATTTTTTCTATGAATCTCCAATGCTCTAATACTTTTAAAGATAACTTAGGAACTACAGGATCTTTTTGAAAACAGATTGAAGTTTGGAACCGTGCAACATGTAGCCTGAGGCAATGGGACAACAATTTCTTTAGTATAACTTTAAGCAGTGCTGGCCTTTAAGGTATACCATCGCACAGGGGGTGCCATGGTCAGGGGGGGCACCTTCAAGCTCAACCCACACCATGCCACCTGCTCAGCTTAATGGTTAGACGCTTGCTGCCCCCTCCCCCAAGCATCTGTTCGCTCGCTTTGGGGTGGATGGCAATTGAAGCTGCTGAGGGTACATAGTTTGTTGGGTCAAAAGGAAGGGGACAAAGCTGGCTGATTCCCAATCTCTGAAGCATCCCAATGTGGGATGTCCTACTGTGTGAATCCTCCTGAAATCACCGTCTTACCCACCATGTATGCAGTCCCATTACACATGTGTGGTTTTCATCCAATCAGCACACTATGCTGTATATATTGTTGCAGGGCATAGAACTCTTTTTGTTTACAGAACCCAGCAAAAAGGGTGGGGAGCAGCTGGCATCCCTGACTCCCCTTCGGCACCGCAGTGCATCCGCCGGGAAAGCGGAGGATGTGGCCCATGCATGCGCCATGGGGTTGTCTGCGAATAAGTATTCCAGTGATCCCGGATGGAGTGGGGGATTCCCACATCGGGATGCCCTGGAGATAGGGAATTCGCCAGCCTTGGAATCTTTTAGACTTCAAGGTCAACAAATACAGGTTTTGGTCCGCTTTAAAGTGGGCTGGTTATCGAAAATGGCTACTGGTCCACTTGACCCTAGCATCATGCCTGATACCACTGGAATGCCCCCACTTCTGTATTGTCTCTCCACTGGCTGCCAGTTCAGCAGCACACAGTATGCCGGTAGTGAGGCAGCACAGAAGTGTGTTGGGGGCACCATCCTGTAGTATGGTACAGGGCGCTTTCCATGGGGTTAAGCCATCTCAACAGCTTACACCACCAATCATCAGAGAGAGTGGGGTTTAGTGGAGCAATTTTCTAAACTTACTTTTTTTGACTGAAGGTCCACTTTAAAGTGGACCAACACCCTCCACTGATCGACCCGGGAATATAAGATTCCCGGACCGATCAGTCCCCTGACAGCGGGGCACCTCGTTCCAGCGCGTCCCTCTAGCAGGACGCGCACGCGCGCCGGTCGTTTGTGAATGGCCGGCGCGGGCGCGCGCCCTGTAAGAGTGACGCACAGGAGGCGGCGGCGGGCGCACTCTCTTGTCCGTCGCTGCCTCCCGCTTGTCCGTTGGCGGTGATTGGCGGCAGCGGTCACGTGGGAGCGGGGAGAGGTAAGTTTTTGGGGCTTTCTGGGGGGTTACACACGGCCGAAGTGGACCAAAACCCAGGATAGTCAAAATCCTGGGTGTTGGTCCACTTTAAATACAATAGATCTTAGAGATCTGTCTCTTCTCACTTAGCAGCTACAATTCCAATTTCTCTTTTTTTTTTTTGTGGAAATAACATTATAAATATTTTGGGTTCCCTGAAGTGGAATAAGAGAATGTAAGCATTTTTCTGGCTTGGATTTATTAAGTGAATTCCAAAGCCTAAAATGTTTCTATTTTTATGGATAGACAAGACTGCGGGGAACAGAATTAGATACAGTGATAATGTTTCATTTATAGCATTCAAATTGCTATTCCTACCTAAAAACAGTATTAAACCACAAAATTTTCACTATCCTGGGTTCTTTCTCTTGCCCCAGGGAATCCCGATTTGCTCGTAAAAATGTACCTTTCCCAGGTCCCATGGCACATGTGTGGGCTCTCGTCCAATCAGGGCTGTTTGCCGTGTATATTAATGATTGACATTGGGCCGCTGTTTGCACATAGAGCTCAGCAATAGTGAGCTGGACCGGCCACATCCCCAGGTCCCTTCATATGTGGTCGTGCTTTTGCCCCCATTGGCTGGGTGCAAGAGTATGCCCTGGCCCAGAGATGCTGGGAATGCGGCTGGTGTCAACCTTAAAGTTGACCAACAGCTTGCCTGATCGGCCTGGGAATCTATAAAATTCCCGGGCTGATCCGATCCCTCCCCGCGGGACATCCAAAGTCGGGATTCCCCGCTGTGTGAAACCACCCAGGACGCCTTACCTTACTCCCGGTCCAACGGCGCATGCGCGGGCCGAGGCCACATCTCACGCCTCTATCTAGCAGGGCGCTGTTAGAGGGAAGCGCGAGATGCGTCCGCCAGTGTGCTCGGAGCCACTGTGGTTTGACGCGCATACCACAGCGGCTCCGAGTGCGCTGATTGGACGAGCGGCCGCGCATGCGCTGTAGGAGTGGGGTGTGGTGAGTTGTAACTCATGATCTGGGGGGTTTCACACAGCGGGATACCCCCGATCGAGGTGCCCTCGGGGAAAGGACCAAAACCCAGGACAGTCAAAACTTTTAATGGATTTTTAATATCTTTCACTACAGCTGCTTTAAAGCAGACCTAACCTTCACCCCTATGTGACAGGTAGTGGCCTTGAGTTTCAAATTTAAGACAGGAGGTGTTAACTGTCTCCCCCATGGAATGCAGTCTCTTTAGGAAAGAGTATTTCTCTCACTGGTGGCATCAGAGATAGGTAGTTCGTTAGTTTAGTTTCCCTGTGAACCAGGGTCCTCCCTGGCACAGAGCTGAAAGAGAGGGCCTAGGTCCATTTTAACTGACCACAAGGAGTTATAAGTTAGTTCAACTTGTCCGAACATATGGGATTCTGCTGCTAGTGTCATTCACTATAGGCAGGGCTGGATTATAAGGGGGACGCGTACCCCGGTGCCTCCACCACTTGCCCTGCAAAGGGGGGCCTCCACCAACCTTTGGGTTATGGTCTGGTCCGGGAGGCTTTTCAATCTTTGGTCCGATGGACCACGGGGTCAGCAATAAAGCTGTCGGTGACAGTGGGACCCCCCGTGCCTGGTCAACCTATTTTTTGTTTTTGCAAATCTGCAGCCAAAGCCACCACAGGGCAGGACGGAGAGTCTAGAGCAGCAAAACTGCCGTCAGCAATGCTACAGTGATGGGTGCTTGAAGGGCTGTCCATCGGCGGCCGCTCACTGCACATAAGCCACCAAGTACAGCCGCTGGGAACTGTTTTCTGCTGGACCAGCTGGGCGACTACACCACACCTGCCCCCGCCAAGAATGGCAAGGTACGAGTTCCTGAGCAGCACGCACCCGCACAAGGGTGGCACGAGGGACTCGAGGCAGGTGCCAGACAACCAGCAATCAGTTACTTGGCTGGACTATTATTTTAAAGGAAAAAAGGTAAAAAAATACTGTTTCTGGTGGCCTCCACCACACATAATCCTGCCCTGACTATAGGTGTGACTGCAGGGTTGAGGATGATCTGTAGGCTTTTGCGGGTGACGGCAGGAAATCTGATTGAACACCCTAAAAGTATAGTAGAGTTGTCAGCCATATGGCAAAGTGTGTCAAACTGTCGCTTAACTAGGTTCTGGAAATACTGGGTTAGTATTACAATCATAAGTGAAATGCCTAATTATATGTAATTATTAATGAGAGTGTAAAGATGGAAAGTGTCGCCCAAGTAATTGCCCTACTTTCATTCATAAATATAGATGACTCAGATGATTGCGGGATGATCACAGTTGGCCTGCGGGATGATACCAGATCCACTTTCAGTTGTAGTAATAACCTGCTATAAATGCCTATGTGTGTCACTTATTGGCCAGATTTTAGTTCTAGGTTTAAATGGTAAAAACACTTCCAGTATATACAGTAGCTTTTTAAATTGGACCAAAACCCGGGATTGTCACTATCCTGGGTTTTAGTTCGTCCCTTAGGGGTGTCCATTTTCTGGGGTCCTCAGTGGTACAGTTTTGTGGGTGATGGACGTGGTAGGGATTCCCCACTGTGTAAAACCCCCCAGGTCGCCCATAAACTCACCCTCTTATCTGGTCCCAGGGCGCATGCGCAAGCCGTGGCTGCATCCCCGCTATCCCTCTAGCAGGGCATGTGCCCGTGCCAGGTATTTGTGAATGGCTGGCGTGGACACGCTCCCTGTTAGAGGGTAGTGGGGGATGTTGCCGACAGTGTGTTCGGATCCGCTCGCTTTAGACAAGCTCCTGGACAAAGGGGCTCAAGCGTATCCCAACAGGCTGATTGGACGAGCGCCTGTGCATGCGTCGTAGGGTTTCAGACCGACCCGATCGGGGGGTGCCTGCCCCAGGGGCAAAAACCAAGTCACTTTAAAGGGTAGCGGGGGATGTGAGCACCAGCGCACTCGGATCCGCTTGCATTAGACAAGCTCCTTGATGACGGGGCTTGAGCAGATTTGAGCGCTGATTAGATGAGCAGCCGCACATGTGCGGTAGGACCGGGAAATGGTGAGTTTGTTCAGGCGACCTGGGGGGGGTTTCACACAGCGGGGCATGGTATTGGTTCTCTTCAATGCGCACTCTGATCAGGCATGATGCTATATTATGCGCAGAGGGGCTTGTTGGCAACCATGTGGAGCAGTAGGTAGAGTGCGGAAGTGTGCTGGAAGGGCACCATCCTGTAGTCAGCACAGATTGCCTTCCATTCTAAGGCTGCCCCTGAATGGAAGTGATCCTGAGCTAAACTCTTGCTGATTCACTTGTCATTTTTCTATCTATTTGTCCCCTCAAGTGTCACAGTCCCGTAACAGCCGGCTGACTTTTTTTTTTAAGCCATATTCCGGTCAGACCCATGAGCTGGTCTCCAGGATGGACAGCATCTGTTGCCGGTCTTACATATGGGCTTTAGTTTATACAATTTGTTTTTTTTTAATATCCTTGTAAACAACAGTCCATTAAAAGAGCGGAGTCTCTCCAGACAGATATTTGCCTTAGTCATGAATGTCTATTTCGTAACCAATCACAATTCTCCAGTATTAGCTGCTTTTCTGTTTGGTAATAAGACCCTGGGATAACCACAAATCATTCTGTGTTCTGTAGAGGAGCTTATTAAGTGCTCCTGATCTTTATGACTTTTTTTGTCTATATTGTGTAGGTGCTTCTCTTTAAAGTGGAACAAAACATGATTTTCACTATCCTGGGTTTTGGTTCCTGTCCCAAGGGCATCCCTATTTGGGAAGAGCTGCTATGTGAAACCCCCCTGAATCGCCCCTAAAAACCTGAGAGCCTGCGCATGCGCTGTGGGTCTGGGGAAAGTAGTTGCACACCCCCTACATTTCTATGCTATAGACCCCCCAATCGTAGGGCTCCACTGGTAGTCTATAGCTCCGTCCCCATTTGTCAGCTCTGCAAGAACAAGCACACTAGCCTTATGCAGCCTGAGCCATCACAGCCAGCGCAACCTTGTGCCTTCAACCCTCAGCAGCAATTAATAATTAGCATATGAATAGCCATGTTGAATTAGCATGGGCATAATTAGCATTTCAATCACCCATGGCTCTGTGTGTGTGTGTGTGTGTGTCGCAGCTTCGGAACAAGACAATAGAATCTGCATCCCCTCCATCATTGTTCATTAGACTGTGGACAGTGTAGTGTGGATTAGAAATTACTCTGCTAGTGTGTATAAACTGATATGTAACACTGGTAATAGTTTATAACAGCATATTATTGTTTTTTGTTTTAGGTTATGTAAAATAGTGCTTATAGTGAATATATTTGAATTTGTGATTTTACTTTACTTTAGGCTTTAGTTTCACTTCTGATATGTGTTTTATGAGGATAAAATATGGTCATATGAGATTTCCAAATCAATGCGTTCGTGTTTCCTTTGCATCTTGTGCAGTGCAACAGCTTTTTATGGGGTTGTGCAATAACCAACAGAGGTCATAGTGCTGCGCGTATCATCTGTCAGTGCTCCACGCTGCTAATAATGACTGTGCTGCTGCAGAAACGGAAACGCCACATAAAAGTTGTATAGTAGTAAATATTTAATCAGGTAATATTGACAGGGGCAAACTCTGAAATAAGCATATTAGGTTTTTGATCCTTACCGGAAGATTCTGTATTCCTGCTGATGAAGAAATACTTTAGTGGGGATATGATTCTGCGATTTCCGCTGTTCCAAAGCGGTTTCTATTCTTGACCTTAACCCCAGTGGCTTGATTCCTATTCACCTACCCACTGACTTAAACCGGACCTTCAGCATGATTTAATGAAAAGCCCAAACTCTTAAAAAAAACTATTACCCAGCATCTAAAATTAATATATTTTACGTTTTTAGTCACGTACTTATTATTCTTTTCCCTACTGGGCTGCAACTCTGTTCAGGACTCTAAGGATATCTTGACTCAGTAGCATCACATACTGAGGAGAGGAGAGGGGTGGAAATGTGCAGGGGGTGGGGTTATAGCTGTGCTCTGCACAGACAGAGCAGAACTGGGGTCATTGACAGCAGGACAGGACTCCCAGAATGCAGAGCGACACAGTCAGAGGACACTTCCTGTCTGCAGGTTGACTGATGCTTCATGAGCTGCCATCTTGGATGTTTAAAGGCTTATAACATGCAGTAGATGCAGGTAGGATGTTTTTTAATGTGAGCAATCTGTATGTACAGGGTGTGGGAAACATATAAGATATGCTCTTATTCAGGGTGAAGGTGCGCTTTAAGAGGTTTGGATGGAAGAATTACAGATGGTATTTTAAATCCTGGGTTTTGGTCTTTGCCCCCCAGGCACCCCGATCAGGGTTGCCCTGTTGTGCGAAACCCCCCAAGGTTTGCTCAATTTCACTCACCCTTTCTCGGTCTTACGGCGCATGCGTAGCCTCTCGTCCAGTCAGCACGATCTGATCCGCTCCCGTCTCTTCGCCCTAGAGCTGGTATAAGGCGAGCGGATCCAAGCACACTGGTGGCTGCATCCCCTGCTACCCTTTAACAGGGAGTGTGCCCGCGCCAGCCATTCACAACTGCCTCACAGATGTTGTCACCCTCTGTTAACAGGCCATTTTTCACCATTTTGTGCTATGTTTAACTGTGATTTTTGCAAGAAAATTATATATTGTTTTTTTAAGCAGAGTTTGGGCTTTAACATGAAATGTCTTGTTTGTCATTTTTCCTGTGTTTTTTAAAAATATTTTTGAGTAAAAAAAGTAATAAAAAATGTGTCCTGTATATTTTAAAGGGTTTCTAAAGGCAAACAATAAAAAATAAGCAACAGCTTACCTTCTCAGGCTTTGCTCCAGCGCTGTCCCGGCACTGTGAATGAGGAAATAGCCTTCCTCTTCTGCAGCTCTAGCCACCTCCCGCCGATGCAGGTCACCAATCATCCTCCAGGAGAAAGAATGAAACCACACCTCTCTGATGTCTTGAATGGTGCTGAGCCGCCATTCAAGCACCACTAAACTACGCCCCCTCCCTACAAGGAGCGTTCTCTCTCCCATGATGTCAGCGGAACCTGGAAGGGGAAGTACGTGGGGGAGGGACATGGTGCTACAGGCTGAGGAAGGAGCCGAGAGAAACGTGCTCTACCCCCCCCCCCCCCTGAACTCCCAGCTGCTGAAAGGATCCAGGCAGGGAAAGAGCCACCTCAGGCGTGGTCTGCATGTCTGGGAGTGCGCACATGCACAGCTGGGACGGTGAAAGCATTGGGGGGCCTGTTTTGGGCCCTCTACTGAAGAGCCCAAGGGGGGTCGAAGGCCTCCCAGGTGAAGAGAAGACCCAACCGGATTGAGTTTTTATACTTTTATAGTTTTTTTTATGGCCAGGAAAAGTCCACTATGTGAGTCTCGCGCAGCTGGCACTTAAATGGTTAAAGTAGACCAAAACGTTTTGACATCCTGGATTTTTGTCTGTTTCCCAGGTGCATACCGATTTGGGATGCCCTGCTATACGAACCACCCCAACTTTTTTTTTTAAAAGCCATCAGAATTGCCATAAATGTGTGGGTGGGGTGGGAAGTTATAGGGGTCTGGGTAAATCTAGTCTGTAGAAGCTATCTACTGTAACCAGACCTGAAACCATAATTGCTACTAACAACCAAAACGCATAACCCACCTATTACTTGAACTAAAATGCACATGACCCACTAGTACCAAAACCAATGCTGGAATACAATCTAATCTAATACATACCTGAAGGAAATCCAAAGACTCATTTTCTGGAGTGTCTCTTTAGCTTGTCTCCATACAAGAGCAGATAAAACTCAAGGGAGCGGAATCTAAGCTTAAAGCAATGTTACCTTGCTCCTGAGACACCATGAGATCCTATTTATCCAGCCTTGTTACACTGAGCGCTCCATTAGATACTGTAAACTCATTATACTGTAGGTAGTATTTTGTTCCAGCTATCGCATAGCTGTCGAGAGCCTGTCTCCGCTCCAACAGTCCTTTTATTATTCATGGCATTCACTGCTTCATCTTGGGTGCTCTGACTTCTGAGATTGATTTGCCTGAGTAGTTACTTTTAAAGACATTTATATAGAGTAACATTAGCTTCCAGCCCGACCTCTCAGCAGCTTGGAACTGCCATAAAAAAAATAACGTATGAATCATCCATAAAAGGATTTAGCAGAAGATTAGATCTGCCTTTTAATTGGTTTTGGATGGTGCTTCAGCTCTGCTTTTCAGGACAGCAATAAATAATCATGTGGGAAATGAAGATAGATATGCGGTGCAGGGGTTCTGCGGTGCATTGCAATGGATTTCAAGGAACAGCAGATTCGATGACAAAGAGCTGACAGTAAAAGGAGGCCTAGATTCTGTAACAGGACAAGTCATTCTAGGTAAACCCGCTGCTAGTCTTTAGGTTCCTTTGACATGTATGATGCCACCACAATATGGTGGAATTTCAGTAGCACAAGACAGCTCCAAACTGTTTCTCTGGTGGCTCACGTGGTTGCCTTGCAGCGGCCAAAGATGTGAGGTCCCCTGGCAGCTGCTGCGAGGACCAGCTAGAGGTAACTCCACTGTGACTGGTACTGGCTGCTCCAGAAGTCGTCTGCATCTGTAGCTGTATTTGAAATATGGAACCCAGTGGCAGTAGGTAACAGGCCGGCATGTGTGGGGTGGCCATGGATCTAAGAGTTAACCAGGAGGAGGTGGCGACAAGGCACCCAGAAGATGTCAGTACGATGAGGAACACAGAAGCTAACAGCAAGGATCAAGAGGAGGCCTTGGAGAAGGCCCTGGAGCCAAGAGTAGCGAGGACCAAGGGTAAGTGTGCAAGGCCTTGCTGCCCCCTGGGAGAACCACCTTCGGGATCATGGTGTCTCCCCTGCCAGGTAAGTATGAGTTGGGAAAGCTGCTGGGAAGCTCCGGGAGTCGGAGCGCTCTTCCAGGGCTCGCAGAGAGACTCCAGCCACAGAGCTACAAGCAGCTAAAAATTTGCAAGGGACCCAAAAGCCATCAGCAAGGACCAAACAGAAGCCATGGTGAAAGCCAGACTGTAACACAATATATGCTGTTTATGTTCTCTACACATAGACTTCTGTGGGCAGTGGTGCATTTGCTTTGCAGGTCAAACACTGCATGCGGTGGTTGCCACGCCACCATGCAATATAGGCCATAGATGCAAAAATGTCCATTGATTTCAATGAGAATTCCCCTCCTTTTTTCACTGCATGGTTGTATTCCTACTTCAATTTAACACAAACTGGAGGCTATAAAAGAGTCCCTATGTCTGTATTACAATAGTGACCAAATACATCTACTTGTTTGATTAGATTTTGTCTGTACAATTTGTATCGGGATTTCACAGTGAATCACAAAAAAGTTAAGAACAGGCGAGATGGGGATTTCACGCAAGATGGTGGCGCCTGTATCCTAAAGTCCTGAACATAGTTGCAGCCCAGTGGGAGCAAGAATAATTAGCAACTTAATTTCAGATGCTGGTGAATAGTTTTCAAATAGTTTGGGCTTTTCATTAACTGATGCTGTAGGTCCGGTTTAAGGACCATTAATTGAGAAACAAAGAGGATATCTACCGATTAGACACAAAGTGTCATGTGACGAATTTAATTTTTAACACTTCCGTTTGTTTATATTCACATTGCATGAAAGCCATTTGTACTTTAGCTGGAAGTCAAAGAGAATCCTTGAGTGTTGATATGATGAAACCTTTTCTGTATTCTTGAAGCCTCTGCCAGGTTTCTTATTTTCATATGATTTTCTATGAAATATTACAATAATCATTTTTTGGGATTTGTTGGCCAGATCTTCTTGCTCTATAATCACTGTCCCAAAAGTAACCGTTAATCATTAGGTTCATAAACTCCCTTTGGTGCTGTCTACCTTTCCCAATCTGTTCTTTCTCCAAGACTATTAATAATGCAAGACTGCAGTTTTAATTATATGGAAATTATTTGACGGCTTAATAAAAGGGGGCATTTTTCATTAATGAGAGAGGATAAGGACCACTTTAAAGGAACACTAGAGTCATTACATCTCCCCATTGGGTTCACTGGAAAAATAAAAAAAAAATGCCTTCCCTACCCTATATAAATATTTAAAAGCAATATTCACAACCCCTTTTCATCAGATATCACATTCCATGTTGTCTTTCTGGTCTGGGACTCTATAATCCTTTAGGCAAGCTCATAGAATCTGTGTAGGTGCTGCTTCAATAGTTAACCGCCAGCTAGTTAGATTTTACGTACCTGCCAATTTTTCCAGTTTACAGCCCCAAAAATGATTTAACAAGCTCGCCACCATCCAGGATCCAGCATCGGGGGTCTTAAGCAGGGCAAAGAACACCGATCCTCTGCCCTGCGTGGCTTTTGTCATCTCCTTCACCACCGCAGGAAGGGACCTTTTATACCGGCGAGTGTGGTGACGTCAGCCCCCCCCCCCCCGCCAGTATAAAAGGCCCCACCCTGCAGCTGGAGTGAGAGGCAAAGCTGGGAGTGGCTATAAAACTAATAGATTTGATAATTTTTTTTTCACTTATTGCACCAAAAATTGAGAAAGCACTGCAAAAATTGCAAACAAGGCAATGCATGTTAAAGCCCCAAATCAGCTGAAAAAAACAATATATACTTTTTCTGGAAATTCCTGTAAAAATCAGTTAAACATATATAGTGCAAATTGCTTAAAGTGGACCAACACCCAGGATTTTGACTATCCTGGGTTTTGGTCCACTTCGGCGGGGCACCCTGATCGGGGGTGCCCCGCTGTGTGAAACCCCCCAGAAACCCCGAAAAACTCCTCTCCTCGCTCCCACGTGACCGCCGCTGCCTCCCGCGCATCACTCTTACAGGGCCCGCGCCGGCCATTCACAAACGCGGGTGGGCGCCGCTGGATCGTGGATAAGGTAGGGATTTAGGGGTTTCTGGGGGGTTTCACACAGTGGGGCACCCCCGATCTGGGTGCCCCGCAGTCAGGGGTCTGATCGGTCCAGGAATCTTATAGATTCCCGGGCCGATCATGGGAGGGTGTTGGTCCACTTTAAAAATTGGCTGGCAAGAGTGACAACATCAAGGTAGGCTGGCAGTTAAAGGGCTAAAGGCAAAGTCTACTTTCATGGATTTCCCCAGAGAAGAACCATGCCGCATGAGTTAAAACATGAGTTAATGATGCCACTTCTTCAAAGGGGGGACTGCAGATACAGTTTTTCTCAATTTGTGCATTCCTCATAGACATTTTCTGGGCAAATTGAAGTCTTTAGGGCTATAAAATGATCACGTGGTTGGGTCCTGAGTGTGGAGATGACTTCACTTGTGCCTTGGGCCGGAGTTCCCCTGAATGTGAAACAGGGTTACTCAGGTGGGCCGCTGGATGAAGAACTGGATTCAGAAGCTTCTGGTGGTGGTGGGATCCTCCTGGAGAAGATAATCTTATGCAGGTAGGGTAACAGGGCAAGAGGGGTTAAAGTCCAGTTCCGGGTTATCAACAGGCAAGGCAATCTAAAGGGGTAATCAAAGTCCAGTCTGAGTTCAGCAACAGGGAAGGATCCAAATGGGTGGTCAGGAAACAGATCCAGGTTGGCAATGGGACAAGTATCGGATTTTTCAGGTTCAGGAGTGCCGGTTCTGAGGCTAGAAGGCTGAAGACCAGGTAGCAATAAGCACTGGCCTTAAATAGTGCATCCTGATGTCACTTTGGCGTAAACATGCATACATGCGGATGCAGGCTTGGAGTGGCCCACAGGGTTACCAGGAAAAAGTCCCAGGGGCCCTATTGAGGACCTTAATCACCAAACCTGAACTAACTATAGCTTATTTGTGGCATCCCACCATACAGCCAGGCTTAATGTTTCTGTGCATGGGCCCTGAGTATAAGCCAGTTATACTTGCATCTAAATGTGGGGTGGGCCCCAGGGTCAGTACTACTGGTGGGCTCCAGTCATCCCAGGCCAACACTGTGCGGACGCACGTACAGATGCGCTGCATATCCATCCTCATGCATTCTGTGCCAGTCCTTGTACAGACGCATCCAGTGTTGACACGTGCATTCGCATTGCCGATCAGGCGCGAGCGCCATGACAGGAGTGGGCGCCATGACAGGTACAGATGTTAAAATTGGCTGAAAGACCATGTGCATAGTGTTGTGGGTAAAAATACCTACACTGCACTGCCATCAAGGGAGTGTCCTGTGTCCTTCAGTCCTTTCATAAAATGTATTCAGGAAAATAAATAAATAAAACCCAGCCCCGTTTCTTTTTACTGGACTGTATGTTAATACAAATTCTTTACAATAAGTAGCTTTTGTATATGATGTCAATGAAACAGGGACTAATGTAAATGGTTTTGTGTACTCTTCATGTGAGCAGTATACAATTAACTATGAATAAAAGGTATACAGTAAGTAAGGCAATACGAATAACCAGGAAACTAATATGGGGGGAGGGGGGGTACAGATTTATTGTAATTTGTGATAAAATATGATCATCTTCTAGGAATGTATATAATTTATAACTGGGGTCTTCTTTTCCTCCATGGTAAGTTTGTAAGCAGGCTTACACAAAATGCTTACATCAAAAGATGATCTAGAATGTATGAGAGATTCCCTCCAGCTGCCCGATTTACGGCATTGTGATAATGACCAGTGGGAGTAGCAATGACACAGAATCCTATCTGCCCGAATTGTTACCGGCCCGGTCATGTCAGATGTGTACAGTGTTGGCTGAGCCTCAGTATCATTACTCTGGCCATGTTTTCTTTGGAACCGAGCTGTGAGTAAGTGGCCTGACTGATCGACCCAACCAGGCTAGACAAAATAATACGTAATTAGTAAGATACAGTTGAAATAATGGTCTGTTACTGGAAATACTGGTTCGGGCTCTGGGTTATTTCCAGTTTATAGATTGCTTTTCTCTGTACCTGAGAAGTGGTCCAAAAAGCATTGCAGTATGTCTGCGAAGGTTCTTATATATCATGGCACAGCTGTGGTAATAAATTAAGGCAGTTGGGCATGTGGTTTAGTCTTCCTGAAGACTTGTCACTTTCTTAAATGAGAGCAAAACACATAAAAAAATAAAAAAGCAGGTCCAACTTTTGGTTTAATCCTACAGATAGATCTTACAGATAGAAATTACAAATTATGCAGTGCCACAAAAATCATTCTTCCTTTTCTGGCAAACTGCTTTCAGAGCCTAGCAAATATGGCAAACCAGGGGTAACTGGCATCAGGAGAGGCCAGGACATTTGAAAAGCAACAGGTTTTTTGTAGGGAACATAGGGATCTATGGGACATACATCAGGGGTCACTAGATCAACTTGTCCAAGTCCCTTTGTCCTAGAGGACCTAAGATGGTGGACCGATCAACTAGAAGGGAAAGGAGTGGAGACAAACCAACCATGTGGTAATCACAACCGACGCAAGCGGTTGGGGAGCCCATATAAACGACCTACAGGTACAGGGAAAATGGAAAAGGTCCTTTGCGGCCAACTTACGAGAGCTCCTGGTGGTCAAGCTGGCATTGTGTTATTTTCAGCCGGTCATAGCAGTCAAAGAGGTAATGATAAGATCAGACAACACCTCAACAGTAGCCCATCTAGTAGCCTAACAGTAGCCTATAGAGCCAGCTATGGGGGGGGGGGGATCCACAAAACATGAACTGTTGCTAGTTTTTGAGAAGTGGGTTGGGGAGCACTCTGTTAAATGTTCTTCTGAAATCAAGAACTGCCTTCGCACTTTATTTCAGACAAGGAATGAGATAAAATAAGGTGTGATTCAGAGAATAGAAGCGATCAAATACTCTTTGGTTACAGCTAAAACCTACTTACCACTGCTCACAAATGAATCTGTGAACAATACAACTGAAAAAACTAGGTGCCAGGGGGACCCTGATGATTGTTGGCCGAAGTTAGGAACAGGCAGAGATACTTGCCTGCTTTGGCTGTCAATGTGACCATGGGCCAGACTTGTGGACCAAATATCAGCCCTGGATGTTACCTGCCCTGGTCAACCCAGAACCAGCATGCCACATCTCTGACGAGTCTCCCAACCCAATGTGCTTCCTGGACGGTTAATGAATTAACTCCAAAGCTGAGGTTAAGGCATCGCAGGGACAGATCATGGTAGATATGGCCACTTTTAAAGTGATGGAACTGAAGCTTTAATTTTGTAATGGGCAGATAATGTGTCTGGGTGGGTATAGTGCCCGACAGCCAAGATGCTGAGGCTATAGCAATGCAGGAGAAGAGCATGTGCTGGGGGATATGGTGGGGCCGGGTACAATGGGGCTGGAAGTGAGACCAAGGAGACATGGATTGGATAAGGGCAGCAGCCCATCCGGTGTCAAAGCGGTGCGGCCCACTGGGATTCCTCCCAGGTCTCCCTATGGCCAGTCTGCCCATGCTTTCAGCTGTAGTATTTGTGGACACATATGAGTGTATAAACTTTTTTTTTTTTTTAAATATTGCATTTTTCTGAACTAACTTACTGTTCAGTAAACACACTTTATTTTCAGGCTCTATTATAGGGAAATTTGACTAAACCATGGCTTATGTCTGATTCTGCAACTTCTGATGCAGCTTGTATAAGAGATTAAAGAGATGGGCCACCCAAATAAAAAAAACAAAAGGGTACTCACCTTAGGCTGATTCTGGTTCTACTCCAGCGATTAGCAACTCTCCTGATCACTGGATCGCATCCTGCAACTGCCGAGCCCGAGCTCCTTGTCGCACTCGTGCCCGTCTGCCGTCAGTCACAGCGGAGCTGCAACTACTTCTCCATTAACTACAATGAACATAAAGTGTTTTGTCACTGCAAAGTGAGTATCCTTTTTTTTTTTGCATTATTTGGGTAGTCAATCCTTGCATTGTAGTTAGTAGCTGCCAGCTATGAATCCAGTCTCACCGAATTTATCTGAATAGGTAATCTTAAAAAATTGCAGAATCCTATCGGGTTTAGTAAGACTTCAATGATTTGGGAACATCAATTCAAATTGTCTGCTGTATAAACTGCAATATGCTTACAGTAGCTGCGAGTGGCGGCAATCTTTGACATCAGTGCGGAGCTGTAATTAGTCACTGTGGGGCTCTGAAAGAATAACGCATTGCTATTATGAGAAGTGTCGTATTCCTTATGGTAACATAACACTTCCTGACTCAGCTGAAGACTGTTAAGTGAGGAAGTCATTTATTTTCCAGATGATTAAGTTTTAATATAGAGCTTTTACTAGATAAAGAGCTATGGCCTGTACTGTATATATTCATATCTGGCAATCCATAACCAAGACCGTTACTATGGGTGGGCGAGCGAGCGAGCCCTGGGTGGACCAAGCAGGGGGAAACCTGGCCTCCCTACTTCTTGAGGTTAAACTTTAGAAAGCTGCTCCACTCCTCCACCCAGTTCCTTCTTTTGTTGGGAGTGGTTACAAATCTCTGTGGGTGCAGGAGGCGGAGGAGCCACCAGTCATTGACCTCAATTGGGGAACTAAACTCTTTTTTTTTTTTTTTAAGTTTTTATTTTGCATGAGACATAAAAACATAACATACAGTAAAATCATGCAACACAGCAATCAAGACGCCGCAGGCGCCTACTATCAAACTGGCCTACTTACACAAAACACCCATCCACCCGACAAACGACATCCACTCTGGACTCAGGTCTTACAAAATAGTAGATTCTTCTGAGGAGGCCCAAAAGAGCAGAAAATGGATTAGAAGTACCTCAGGGTAATCATTCTCCCACACAGAAACTACCCCCCTCCAGGACTAGATGCCTGTCTGCAGTCACACTTATTTGCTCCACTTATCGGCATACGTGCCGTAACCCCCGTGATGCGACCCTACTCTCGCTTCAGCCCTCATCAGAGACCGAATCCTGGCACTGTAACCAGGGATCCCAGACCTTAGTAAACTTGTCTGGCACTCCTCTCGCCTCATATGTCAATTTATACATGGCAAGCTTCTGATTAACCAGCCTTTTCCATGCCTGCACAGATGGTGTAGCCGGGTGCTTCCAATTTATCAGTATATATATATATATATATATAGCCGAAGCAACGTTTTCAATGCACTGAGCTCCGACAGCGGCTCCACCACTCCCAGAAGGCATATCGAAACAGAACCCCTGATGCGAAATCCCATTATTTTGCCGATCAGGTCCATTACATCCTCCCAATAACCAGCAAGTATTCCACATGACCAGACCATATGTACCCATGTACCGCTACCACCCTCACATCTAGGACACGTGTCCCTATCCAGTAGACCCATCCTGTGCAGATGGACCGGAGTAATATACGCCTGGTGGACCCATTTGGTCTGGATCAATCTATCTCTCGCCTCGACCACCGAAGAATGCAGATTATCCAAAACCTCCTCCCAATCGTCCTGATCCAGGCGCTGGTCTATAGCCTGCCACTTCCTCTCAATCCCTTCCCTAGGGGACCCCAGTTCGCCTAGTAAACATTTATATAGCGTGGAAACCGGTTTCCCCAGATCCGTGTTTCTAACCACATTCTCCACCCGCGAAACCGATACCCTGGGGCCCGCCCTGGAGAACTGAGCGTTCAGGGCGTGTCTAATCTGCAGGTAACGGAAAAAATCCAGATTAGACAAGTGAAAGCTCTCTTTGAGCTGATCAAAGGACACCATTACCCCCCCTCTGTAAAGCTGGCCCAGCTGGTGAACTCCCCTTCTACTCCAGAAGTGAGGATCCTGCACAGTCCCAAGTTCCGGAAGCCCAGGGTTCGCCCAAAGGGGGTGAAGGGGGAATACTCCCCTCTCCCGCCTGGATCCACACATAATTTAGCCACCCTTTCCCAGACACTACAGACCGTTCTCATACATGTGGTTGCCTTCCTGAGTCCCCTTGCACCCGTATAGGCCAAGGAGGACAGCCGCACAGGGGACTCCAGCACCGCCCCCTCCAGACACACCACCGGATTATCCCCGGGTTGGCTAATCCACCAATGGGCATACAGTAGTTGGGCCGCATAAAAGTACATTTTCATGTGCGGAACAGCCAGGCCTCCAACGGTTATCTGCGCCTTCATAATTTGCCTATTTAACTGAGGAGGAGACTGCCCCCAGATAAATCCAAAAATAATTGCTTCTAGCGCCTTAAAATGAGAAGCCGGGAGCAATATGGGTGAGGCCTGGTAAATATACAATAATTTTGGAAGAAAGATCATCTTGAAAATATTAATCCTACCCATGACCGACAGTGGTAGACCCGCCCACCGACTGACCCTCTGCTTCAACTTCACAATGACTGGTGATATATTGAGAGGCATAAATTGACTAGGCTGCTTCCCAATCATGATTCCGAGATACTTAAATTGCCGTACCACCTTTAGCTGGGATCTCGGGGAGATACCCAAAGAGTCACCGGCATCAAACCGCATCAGACTGGATTTGTCCCAATTAATTTTCAGGCCTGAGAATCTCCCAAAGGTATCGATGATGTCTAAGGCTGCTTCTAGGGATTTGTAGCAGTCAGACAAATATAGCAGGGTATCATCTGCGTATAGCGAGATTTTCTCTTCCACCGCACCCAGTTTCCATCCCGAGATGGCCGGGGAGTTCCTAATCAGAATTGCCAATGGTTCAATGGCCAACGCAAATAGCAGCGGCGAGAGTGGGCACCCCTGTCTGGTTCCTCTGTTCAGTGTGAAGGGGTCATAAAAACCGCCATTGACTCGCACGCGGGCCATGGGATGTCCATATAATAGTTTGATATATTTAACGAAACTCTCGGGGAGCCCAACTCTGGCCAACACCGCCCACACAAAGGTCCATTCCACCGAATCAAAGGCCTTCTCATTGTCACGCGAAACAATCGCCCGATCACCACAGTTATCGTGCACAAGACTTCCACTTCCCAGCGCCATTTGAAATACTTCTAATAGTCTAGGCGCTATCTGCTCCCGCGCCAGTCTGTACCATTCGGCCGGCATTCCGTCGGGGCCCGGTGCTTTCCTTCCAGGGAGTGCCCCAATTGCACTCGTGACCTCCTCCACAGTGATGGGGGCGTCCAGGGACTCCCGCACCTCCGGGGCCAGCACTGGGAAGTCGATCCGGTCTAGATAGGTTTCCAGTTCCTCCACCCGGTAACTGGACCCCGAGGCATACAAGGCCGAATAATACTCATGGAACCGCTGAGCAA
Source organism: Gastrophryne carolinensis (assembly GCA_027917425.1). Lineage (NCBI taxonomy): Eukaryota > Metazoa > Chordata > Amphibia > Anura > Microhylidae > Gastrophryne > Gastrophryne carolinensis. The sequence goes on from CM051234.1 coordinate 602,964,342, forward strand.
TTTCAGTCCCCTCCGTTACCAATCCCCTCCCATCTGATATTCCAGCAATACAATTGGACTGTGCCTCGGCCCTTGCTAGATAAGCTAGGGTTTTCCCATTCTTGTCCCCTTTATCAAAGATCGTCGCCTGCCTATATAGCAATAATTTCCTGGCGGAGTCAGTCAGCAATAGATTATACTCTATTTATACTCTATACTCCCTCTTAAGAGTCATCAGCGTCGAGTAGTCCCCACTGTCGGTCGAGGCCACAAATTTCTCCTCCGCGGCCGCAAGTTTATTCTCAAGTTCGACCCTCTCCCTCCCTTTCCTCTCTCTAACCGCTTTAATGGCACTTATGGCGCAACCTCTGATGACTGCCTTAAAAGCATCCCATCTTACCCCCACGGACATCTCATCCAAATTACACTCCCAAAACATCTCTGCCGAAGATGATAGACTATCTTTACTTACAGGGTTCTCCAACCATAGTGGATTCAGCGTCCACCCCATTCCACCACTCCGCACCTGTGAAAACCCCATCACTACGAACAGCGGCGAGTGATCCGAGATACCTCTCGGAAGATAGTTGCAAGCCTCTACTTTGGCCAGTAAGTCAGACGATGAAAACGCCAGGTCAATCCTGGACAGGGATTTGTGAGTGGCCGAGTGACAGGACGCCTTGTCACTGGGATGTTTCCATCTCCAGAGCTCCCGCAGACCCAGAGCCTCAGCCCAAGAGGCCAGATGCGTTCTGGGGCCCGAATTCCTGTCCAGGCGATCTAAAGCCGAATCCAACACCATATTAAAGTCCCCCATAAGGAGAACTGGCGCAGGTGGCAGGCCAACCACTTTTTCCATGATCCGGTCCAGTACCTGAATACAAAAGGAAGGAGGAACATACACGCCAACTATGACCACATCCGTGTCCATAAGTTTGGCATGTAGGATCACATAGCGGCCCTCCCGGTCCGTCTGCACTGAATACAACACGAATGGCGTCCCCTTGGAGACCAGCACAGAGAGGAGTAGGCCGAGAAGGAAGCATGGTAAGAGCACTGAATCCAGGGTTTCTTAAGTGCAAGTTCTCTCCACCCCACCAGGTGAGTCTCCGCTCCCCGTACATTCCAGGAGAGGAATCTACATTCACCCATTATCAAAGATTTGAGTACTTGTATGCAAACCGGGAGCAAATTCTCCCAAGCTCTTCATACCTCCCAACCAAGATCCTACCTCTTCTTGAGTCCGGCATTCATACCACACATTCATCCCAGCACAAAGACAGCATATACAGATAAAACTATACATAAAACCAAACCAATTCCACCGCACACAGCAGGTGCACGTGGCCGGGACAGCCGCTCCAGCTCACCGCCGCCGCCCGGAGCAGTCACGTCTCTTCCGACGCTTCTTCGGCCGCCCACACTGGAGACAGCCGCCACACTTCACCGCCGCCACCCGGAACAGTCCCGCACCGCAGGTCCACAGCCGCCGGCACCTCACCTCACGCTGGGGATGCACGTGGCCGGGGCAGCCGCCCTCTCCCCGCACCTCCGCTCACAGTCACCGCCGCCCTCGGGGGGCCGCCGCCGCAACACCACCGCTCAATCCCTCAGAAGGGAGAGACCTCAGGAAGCCCAGATGACGCCGCTCAGCCACACAGGTAATGGGGTAATCAGGATGGATAATGGAGCCCAGCACAGGCACGTCCGATCAGGTCGCCATCTTGGCCATGCCCCCTCGGGGAACTAAACTCTACTAGAATATATAAATCAAATGAACAATGTTGTACTGAACCAACAAACCCCCAAAAAATAAAGTCTCAATATAAACTATAGTGATACGGCAGATAGTACAGCTATAAGTGACAATGTTGGGGGGTGGGGATTTGCTGTTTTGCATATACTTTTAACTGAAGTATATAAAATGCATTTTTAGAGATTTTAATTAGAGCTGAACAATATTTATTCATTTACAAGTCTGGGAAGCCAGTTGCTGTTTACCTTGCTCATTGTGGAACCAGCTATGGGGTTGAGCAGTGGCCTCTGGGCGACAGGGGGGCGCTACACTAACCCCCTCTGCTCCAGTCTGCAGGCCGGGAAAATTGAAGCAAAGGATGTTAGTGCTGACAGCTTGGGAGGCTGAGTTTAGTGGAGCTGGAATAGCTGTTCTGAGAGCGCCATTCGAGACATCATTAGGTGGGGGGAGGGCATGATCTGTACTAGCTCCTCAGCCAGTATTGGTGGCATTGGCAAGTAGGACCTGGGGAGGTGCTAGCTAACCCCCAGGCTTTCTCTGGAGGCACTGGTGGAGGCTGCATTTCGGGCTGCTACAGGCGGGGCTTAATCTGCCTGTCCATTTTACTGTTTGAGGTCCCGGGAGCCTTCCGTACGCCTTAGCACAGGCAGGTGCAAGTCAGCAGCAGCCTGAGGTGTGCACAGCAGGCAGGAACCAGACGGAAGGTTCCTTGTCTTCTTATACAGCGGGGAAGTGGGGGGGGGGCAAGTGAGAAGCAGGTATTCCTCAGGAAAAAGTGGTGAGCGTATTTTTTCTGCTGTATTTTGACGTGTTTCACTTTTATTGATGTCAGTGTCCCTCAGAAGCCTCTTTCTTAGCCTCTGTTCTTTGCTTTTTCTTTATAGTTTACTCCGAGTGGTAAACTTAAGAAACAGGATAAAGAGGCTAGGACCATGGCATCCACCTCCAGGGATTCCTCCCTTTCGACACCGCTGGTACCTCCTATTGTAGCAACTCCTTCTTGGGCGGTAGAAAAACACCCTAAGATTAAGGATAGTGAGGGCCACATTTTTTCGGGGGAAGATTCCATTAACCAGGGTTTGGATTGGTCTCAGATGAGGAACCAGTATCTAGCTCAGTTAGAAGCAAATTGTCACAAGAAACTTCTGCTTTGCTTCAGGATATTATGACACAATGCTTATTGATTCTGTGGAACAGCCTCAGTCGGTGCAGGACGCATTGCATCACAAATTAAAAAGGAGAAGGTATTCCTGCTTCATTCATCTCTGCTTGAGGTAATGAAAAGAAATGGCTGTTTCCTGAAAATATTTTTTTTTGCCTAATTCTCTTAATAGAAAATTTTCCTTTTACGAGACAGAAGCCGAATCTTGGGCTGAATGCCCTAAGCTGGATGCGGCAATGGCGCAGGTATCTAGATCTAAGTTTTGAGGATGCAGGTACTCTCCTGGATCCTTTGGATCTCCGTACTGATAACATCCATAAGAGAGCCTGGGATGTTAATGCATTTTGTTCTAGACCAGCTCTTGCTTCAGATCGTGTTGCCAGAAATTTGGAGGCTTGGCTAAATGTTGTGCTGGCAAGCTGCTGGAAGAAGAAAAGTCCTCCTCTAAGACACAACCTGCCACCCTCCGGTCACAAGCCTGTTTCCCTACCTCTAGGCCATAACGGCCCCTGGTAAGTAAGACTCACATAGCCCCACCAAATGCGGAGAAGGGAGGCCTCCATCAGACTTACTACCCATGTCTTTGTAGTAAGTTCACAGTGATTTGGCAGTGCATCACAACTCATTTGACCCCCATCTATGGACAGCATTAGCTTTTCCATTTTTATGATCTCTAATAATAATAATTAGAACCTAGGTATAGGTTTATTTACATTACACGCAGCATAGCAAGTGTTGAATTAATCACTTAACATCTTATCTCTGGCTTCCATCTAATGTACATCCCTGGCTGGGTGATGCGGTGCCTTTTACGCACATTATATGATAACATTCCATTAAGAACAGGAAGTGCCTCACTAATGTTTGGTTACCCTGAGAGCGCACTGTCTCGAGCTTGTCACAGGAAGATCCAACCACTTACAGCACATTGTAACTCTCTATTTATTCTTTAGTAAAAAGCCCTTTGTCCGTTCAGCTCACCATTTGGACTTCTAATGTCGGAAAAAATGATGTTCCTAAACCCCCGGGCTGTATTTGCTCCTGATAATGTGTGCTTTTAGCTGTCCATGTGTTATCAGCTTGACAGATATTTTCTCCTTGTCTTTAATTAACACTCTCATCTTTTCTACCTTTGATTATGTTTTATGATCTTAGGGAAATGGACAGATGCGTCACTGTTCTGTGTTTCCCTATGTCACATACCATTGCACTATGTTTTCAAGTTTTGTCTTTTTAAAAGTTATATGTTTCTTAAAGTGGAACAGAACCCATGGCCCCGACGGCCCTGGAATCTTTATTATCCCCACTATCCCTTTAGCAGGGCGCATCCCTGTACCAGGCATTTGTTAATGGCTGGCGTGGGTACGCTCCCCGTTAGAGGGTAGTGGGGGATGTGCCCCCCCCGAGGTGCACATGTGCCATATTAATGGGGAAAAATTGGGCGACCTGAGGGGTTTCACCCAGCGGGGTCCCTTCGATTGGGGTGCCGTGATGGAAAGACCCAGGGTAGTCAAAATCCTGGGTTTTGGTCCACTTTAAAGGGACAGTCCAGGCAATCACAAGGCAGCGAAGAGCTCACCCTACGTGCCTCTCCTACTTCCTGTACTTCCTGTAGCGCTCTGTAGATGCTGTAGCAGGACACCAAAATTTGCTCCTTCTTTCTCTATCCCTCCATGACCATGCATTCTTTGTGTCCCTGTCCCTTCGGCACTCCTAGTGTGAATGAGTGCAGGAAGCCACAGTGGTCACACTTGCAGGGCTCACTCAATCTGGGAGGTTTAAGGGACAGGTGCATTAATTAGACCACATTTTGAGTTTGGTCATGGAAAAATACAATGCAAAGAAGGGTAGGCCAGTAATAATAACATCTCTACGTCTTAGACAGAAATGTAGCCCGCAACTGACTGGCTACAAGTGTGAGTTGTTTTTTTTGCTGATATGTAAGTTATGTCTTGGTTGAAGGTTTTTACGACTTTGTCTACTGCTGTTTTCCTACTAGGCACTCTGTTGACCCTCAGCGTGGCTTTCTTTTTAATAAATGAAAGGCTGATGCCATATGAGCTCTGCAGGGAATATTTTTTAGTTCAAAGTAGCATTAAAATATCTTCACTGATACCAGTATCTAGAGCTGCCAGCTGTCTGTTTTACATAGGGGTTGCTCAAGTGAGAGTGGCTTTCCTGGCCTTCAGTAAAGTCCTTTATCATTCTGACCACAAATCCCAGAAGTCTTCTACTGAAAAGGTGTATTAGAGACTCCTCCCTAGGAAATACTGCTGCCAGTAACCAGTTAGCTACTTGAAAACAAGTCTGTGATCCCCTCACCTGAAAAGGCTGAATTAGAGGAGGGGGGGAGCAGCATCTCTGCCTTAACCAATTAGATGATTATCAAGCCAGAGTCAGGAATTCTGTGCTCCGTACACCAAACACACCAGTTGATAAACTTATTGTTGCTAGTGAAAACTGTTTATTTTATAATACAGTGTGGCAAATAAATAATAATAATATAAAAAAAGTTCAGAACCTTGAGGACACTTTTTAAAAAGGGCATTGAAACTGGACTTGTCCTTTTAAGTAATTAACCTTTTTTCATTGTCGGTGATAATATCATCATGTATTCAAGTCCTCTTAAAGAGGAACAACACACCTGATTTTCACTTTTCGCTGTGTTGTTCCTCCGCTGTGTGTATGCCCCTAGGTCACTCACCTTCCTGACGCTCCCACGACGCAGACTTGGACGAGAACCAGCGTGCTGATTGGCTGAGCGTCCCGTTTAATCAATCATCGCACTCGCTTTCACCTGGCTCCCTTTGGCACCCGAGTGCGCCGCCGGCCACATCCCCCGCTCACCGCCTAGCCACTGCGTGCCCACGCCGCCCCTTTAGAAAGGCCGGACGCAGGTGCACACATGGCCAAAGGTAAGCTGGGATGCGGTGCTGAGATGTGGCGAGAGCTCCAGGACAAGGTGAGTGGAACGGGGCTTCTGGGGGGGTTTACACAGCGGGGAATCTCAATTGAGCATGTCCCAAGGAGTGGAACTCGCAGGGCCTCCAATGTTCCTCTTTAAAGGTTAAAACCTCCCCCAAACCTCACCGATCTGCTGGTCTTTGGGAAGTATTTACTCACCTCGCCAGGGGATCTATCTTCTTGGTCCCTCGGTTTTCGGGTGACCCTCCGACAGGCGACTGCATTGCATCCTATCAGGTACTGCATGTGGCCCCCGATCTCGCCTGTGCAGTGCCCAATGGGATGCAATGGAGCCGTCCAAAATCCTGTGGGACTTCGCTGAGCTGCGAGCTTGGCTAAGGCAGCTGGATGTTGCCGCAGAAGGTTGGCTACTTTTTATTTTAGGTATGATGTTCCTCTTTAAGGTCTAAGTAAGTTTAATTCCCTTAGTCTCATTCCATAATTGAGCCCCCTTTGTAATTTCTTTTAATTTCATTTTTTTCTGCTTAAAAGAGTTATGTCCAGAATATATATTAAATATGAGCACTCTCATATCTTTAATTTATGGCTTTGCTATCCTTTTGCTCAAGGGAAATCTGTTGTTTCACTTTTCTCATAATCCGAGTAATGACCTCACGAAAGGGTCTGCGTCACGCTTCAAAATGTACATAAAATCCCTGTCTAAAGTATGTAGAAATAACATATTTCTATGGAATGATATGTTACCATAAGATTTGTTTTCAGTGTAGTTAGTGTAGATTTATGTAGGTATTTGAGAGTGACTTGAAACCTGCATTAGAATAATATGATATATGACAGCAGATTGTATGTGCCTCATGGCAAGAAATATGGATGTTTTACCAAGAGATAAGCCAACATCTTTCTAACTTGAAACAGTAATTTCCAAAGTATTTCCACAAAATCCTCCCCACTCAAACTTTTAATCAGAATTGGTTAGCAGCAATAAGATTTTTTTTGTACTCTGAGTATATTTGGAAGTAAGCATTTGAGAAGACTTTTCGTTGTACATAATTTTATACAGAGAACATAAAAATCACAGACACGGACCATCAGTATCATTTAATGCATACCTCCCAACTGCCCCTGATTTGGAGGGACTGTCCCTCTTTTGTTGTTCTCATTTGCCCCTCTTCGAGGTGTAACACTCTGCATCAATAAATGATTCATTCTACTATTCAAAGTGTTTATATTGTTCTAACTGTTACACCCTATCTCCTATCCATCCCTAAATGAGGGGGCGTGGATTAATTTAACAATTGTTCTTCTTTCCCACACTGAAAAGTTGGGCGGTATGTTTAATATAAAATCCCAAACCCTTAAAAAACTATCCCAGCATCTAAAATTAATCTATTTTAAGTTTTAGTCCCTTTTTATTGTTTCCCCCACTGGGCTGCATTTCTGTTCAGGACTCTAGGATACGGGCACCGTCATCTTGCCATAGAAGCATTGCATACTGAGGAGAGGAGGGGGGGGGGGTAAAGTGTAGGGGGCAGGTTATAGCTCTGCACAGACAGAGCAGAGCTGGGGTCAGGAAAAGGACAGCGATCCCAGAATGCAGAGCAGCACAGTCAGAAGAAACTTCCTGTTTGCAGGAAGCCTGAGACTCCATGGGCTACCATGTTGGGTGTTTGAAGGCTCAGAAAATGCACTAGGTGCAGGTAGGATGATTTTTAACGTGGGCAATCTGTATGTACAGAGTGGGGGAAACATGCAAGATCAGCTCAGGGTGAAGGTCTGGTTTAAACACAAAAAAAGAAGTACACATCAAAATATGTTAACAAAAAAGAGATAAGCAGGTCCATTTAGAGCACACTTGCCCAACCTGTGCCCCTCATAGCCATCTGATGTGGCCACTGACCTCCTGTGGGGTAAGTGGGAGTGGCAAATAAAACTGTGTAAAAGTAGTTAAATCTGGGAGGATTACGTAAGGATGGGCAATTGAACAAAGAGTGATATTGGAGGGGCACATTGGCAAATAGAGGTGACAGCAGTGGCTTAAAGGAGCTTGATGACATTGATTGTACAACACCACCCCTGGGTGGCACAATCATTTGGTAAAATAGTTTTTCTATAATAATTGTATGCTTACCATTGGTGGGAGCTTAGATAGGTTGAGTATTGGGAGCCTGGTTAAGTTGTGGAGCTAATAGGCTATAAATAAGGGACCCAGATATTCAGAGAGGTAACCCAATCATCATGCGTATTTCTAGCATGTGATGATTGTTACATATGAATGTAGGGGTGTGGTGGAAGGACATACAAATGGAGTTTGTGGAGGCAGTGGGTATCCTCGTTGTTGTAGATAATCTTCATTATGCTATTCCGAATGAAAACATTCTGAACCTATTGTGGCCCTGTGACCAGGTTTCAAATCATTTAAATGGACCGCACTTATCTAAAGGTTGAGCACCCCTGGTTTAGAACAAATTACTGCTGTGCACTGAGCCTCTTGTCATCCCCTATAACTAGTCAGTTCTAGCTGCTTGATGGGCCTTCTTTCTCACCCCTACAGTATAAAACTGCAAGTTCTCCAATTGCCACCTAAACTATGGAGCTGGGAAATGAGATTGGCTGAGACTGGCATGAAATTAAAGCAGATCTTCACCCTAAATAAGAGTCTATCGTATATGTTTCCCCCACGCTGTACATACAGATTGCCCACATTAAAAATGATCCTACCTGCATCTACTGCATTTTCTGAGACTTTAAACATCCAAGATGGCGACCCATGGAGGTGCAGGCAGCCTGCAAACAGGAAGTGTCTTCTGTGTTGCTCTGCATTCTGGGATTGCTGACCTTTTCCTGACCCCCAGCTCTGCTCTGTCTGTGCTTGGCACAGCTATAACCCCGCTCCTCTGCACTTATGACCCCTCTCCTTAATATGTGATGCTACTGAGCCAAGATGACGGCGCCCGTATCCTAGAGTCCAGAACAGAGTTGCAGGCCAGTGAAGGAAAGATTAAAAAATAAGTGATTAAAAACTTTAAATATATTAATTTTAGATGCTGGGGAATAGTTTTTTAAGGGTTTGGGCTTTTCATTAAATGATGCTGAAGGTCCGTTTTAAACTAAACCAAAAGTCCAAAATAACCTCTTGGTCCACTTTCATATTCCCTAGGGGTCATCCATCTCAGTGGGAATCGCTGCTGAATTTTCAGGAGCCTCGCTTCATACCTTCGTTCAGGTCATCTGACAGCAGCAGATGGAGCAGGAGAACAACTTCATCTCTGCTCTCTATGCTTAGCGGCCCAGCAGTGACTTACAGAGTGCAGACATGTGGCTGCTCTGCAGCACCATCTTCTGCTGCAGCAGCTTTTCAATGGAGGCCCTTCAAATATAGTCAGATGAAAAGCTCTCCTCTCTCGTGCTCCTCACTATTTAATGGCTAGCTCTTCATTCATGCCATCTTGCTTGCTCAAATTGAACATGGACAAAGCAGAGTTTGTCATTTTCCCGCCATCTAATTTTGCTCCTGTCTCCAGTATTATCTCACTATCATTGCCCCCCAAGCATGATGTCTTGCCGCTGTACTGGACTTTCTCATTCGAACCCCGCCTGCCCTTCTAGCACACTGGCCACTCCAAGGCTGCTGAGACTGGCAGTGTGGAGCACGGTGCCACCTTCAAACCTGCCCCAGACTCGGTTTCTATAGATATGGCTGGTGTGCACTTTTTAAGCTCTTTTTGTCTGCCGCCCCACCTCCTTCTCACTCCCCAGTCCGATGCTGGGAGACGGCAGCGATGCCTGCTGCTCCACCTCCTCCTCTTTCCCCTGGCCGATGCCGGGAGAGAGCAGCATGGCGCCTGCTACTCCACCTCCTCTTCGCTCCCCCAACTATTTGGGAGTGTGCACATGTATGTTTGGGAGTGTCAGTGCATGTGCTTTGGCAGTGTGTGCATGCATGTTTGGGAGTGTCAGTGCATGTGCTTTGGCAGTGGGTGCATGCATGTTTGGGAGTGTCAGTGCATGTGCTTTGGCAGTGTGTGCATGTATGTTTGGGAGTGTCGGTGCATGTGCTTTGGCAGTGCGTGCATGCATGTTTGGAAGTGTCGGTGCATGTGCTTTGGCAGTGGGTGCATGCATGTTTGGGAGTGTCAGTGCATGTGCTTTGGCAGTGTGTGCATGTATGTTTGGGAGTGTCAGTGCATGTGCTTTGGCAGTGCATGCATGTTTGGAAGTGTCGGTGCATGTGCTTTGGCAGTGCGTGCATGCATGTTTGGAAGTGCACGCATGAATGCTTGGGAGTTTTCGCAATGGCGATTGCAGCCATGTGTGTCTGGGAGTGCTGGTCTAGGCTGCAATGTCATCTAGTAACAGGGGGAGAGGGGAGAATTACAGCCAGGGTGTCTGTAGCAAAGTCTGGGAATCTTACAAACTCTGCCCAAGCACCACGCCCACTTTCTTCATAAGAGAAATCATATGGTGAAACTGTAAAGCCCAATATGTCGACCATTTCTTCTTCAATTTGTGCCTGTATCAGTTCAAGGCAAAAGAAATTGTGGCTGTCCTGGGCAAAATTATTCTGCGTCTGTATCTGTCCCGGCCAAAATAATTCTGTGTCTGTCCTGGACAAATAATATAGTGGGTGTGGTCGGGCCCAGCATTTGGCTGCCTCTACTTACAGCTGCCCTTATTCACCCCCAAAAAAAACAAGTTGGCTGAGATTCAGCTTGTTGGCGCCAAGTACATGTGAACATTGCATAGAAAAGGAATACACCTGCACCGTGGAGACAGCATGCATAGACAAAATACAATGTAATACATTACAACGTAATATTAACATATCGTTCCAGTATTAAAGCGGACCTTCACCCTGAATAAGAGTCTATCTTGTATGTTTCCCCCACCCTGTACATACAGATTGATCACATTAAAAATCATCCTTTTCCCTGTGTTCGGTCCGGGCTGTCCCAATCCTATACGTGTGAGCATTCCGCCACCAGGTGGCGCCAGTTACTGCAAGATCCAGAACTGTAACTCCTCCCGGCCTCCTATAAAAGGGATCAGTCGCCATAGAGTTCCCAGATTTGTCTTGCAGTAGCTACTGCGAAGATAGTCTGGAAACTCTCTCTGGATTATGGCAGTTGAGCGGGGCATTTTTAAGCCTGTCTGCCACTGCCGCCCTATTGCCTCTGTTCCTGTGACCCAGTTTTCCTCCCAGCTTCGGCTGACAGGAACATGTTGAAGGTAGGGATAATGCCAGGGTCGGGCGTTCACAGAGCTAGGCTCTGGGCCGCAGACCCTCACTAAAAGGGTAGCCGGCCATAGGCGATGGTGAGCCTAATGGGGGGGGGGGGGGGGCGGGCACCACTATGCCCAGGTATCCCAATGTATCCCACAGCTTTATTATTGTTGTGTGTGTTCTGTACTCACTTATACTTACCCTCCTCGGCTTCTCGCTCCTCTTCTCCAGCTCTTCTCCAGTCAGGTGCTGCTGTGAGGGGGGAGGTGGAGGCGACGCTGCCGTGCAAGCTCTTCTCATGAGGCTGCGGCCTCGGTTATGGCGGGGCGCACTGCGCTCCGCTCCGGAGGGAGGGGGAGGCCTTCTGGTCGCCCTCCCTCCCTTTCCTCGCTTGGGCGCCATCTTGCGCTACGGCTGCGGGCGCTCTTTCGCGCCGCAGCCGGGGGCAGGGTCGCGCGATGACGCGTTACGCGTCATAGCTAGCGCGGCCCGCCCCTCGAGGGACCTGCAGGTGGCATTTTCTGCCCTCGTGGGGAATCCTGCTGGACGGCCACATGAGAATATACGCTGCTGTGCGCTCTGCAGGAATAGGCTCGCTGGGTTGAATATACAGCGGGCTCCTGTGCCCTCTGCTGCTACCTCGGCCCCTCGAACGTCTCTGCGGTCCATGAGTCCCTCTTTGAGGCTGATTTTATCATCGATATATATATTGTATATATATCTTTTATGTAGGATCCCTTGTCAGCTGTGGGTTGTGGTTCCTCCCAGTCTCCTACGCCCCCCGCTCTCCCAGCTCTGCATCTCTTTCCGTGCCCTCTCCTGTAAGAGGGAACGAATAAGAGTTTTGGGGGTCTGCTCTAGGTTTTGGGCCTTTGTGCCTGGGAACCTATATTTTTTATACTATAATCACCATAATGGAGGCTTCTGGGGTTAGTGAGCTAGGGGCCCCTTCTGGGCGGGTGAGCTCTGCTCCATGTGCGATACCTGCCCCCTGGGCGGACTGCGTATATTTGGAACATGATAGGGCGTGTGTCCTTGCCCCTAACCCGCCCTTGCCTGCGGTCTCACCTACCCCCCCAGTGCTGTAGTCAGCCCTCAGTGAGGGGGAAACCAGCAGGGGGTCCCAGGCCGATTTGGCACATCGGGTGGCCAGCATTGAGAGACAGCTATCTTGTTCGGCTACGGGGAAGGCCACGTGTAAGAAGCGGCACATAGAGCCGGCTTATTTGAATTTTGCTGACGATGATGACCATTTTGACGGTCGGGATTCCATGGAGGAGGGAGATCTTTTTAGAAACTCCGCTTCCTCAGGAGATCGGTCGGTTGGTTATGACAGCGAGCTCGGCTCCTCCTCCAAGGAGGATATATGGCTCCCTGACGACACAGAAAAATGCTGGCTGCTGTTTTTGAGACCCTGCATTGTCCTGCTTAAAGCAGCTAAGAAGAAGCTGGGGGATTTTTTCCGCCCTATGAGACAGAGGTTGGTCTTCCCAGAACAGGTCTATTTCTCCGACATGGTGTTTAAATGGGAAAGGCCTAATAAGTTGCCATCGGTGCCTAAGAGTCTGGACAGGCGGTATTCCTTCCCTGAGGAGCTGATCCGCCTCTGGTCCCGTCCCCCCGAGGTCAATGCCCCCGTCTCAGGGTTATCCAACAGTACGGTTATGCCGTCACCCGATACTGCTTCCTTGCGTGACCCTGCTGACAGGCGCATGGATCAGCTGGCTTGTCATGCGTTCACTCTTGTGGGTGCTGGGCTTCGCCCTGTCTGTGCCGCGGCCATCGTATCTTTGGCCATCAGGAAAAAGGTGAGACACCTTGTTGACTTTACCAAATCTAGCAAGCGGGCGGAGGAGTATACAGATCTCGCTTTTGTAGTCTCGGCCATGGACAATAGTGTCCGGCTTGGCGCCAGGGCCTTGGCTCTGCTTGTCGCGCTTCGTCGTTCGCTCTGGCTGCGGCAGTGGTCGGCTGACGCTGCGGCCAAAAAGGCACTCACTAGTATTTCCTTCCTGGGGCTCAGGTTATTTGGGGAGTGCCTGGATCTTCTGCCCAAGGATGGAAGACTCCCTCAGCGATGGAAGCCTGTGCGACCTTTTCGGGGTTCTTCAGGCTTTCGCTCCTTTCGAGGACAAAGAAGCTCTTCATTTTTAAGTGGCCGCAAAGTTTCATGGGGACGAGGTAGGTCCCACAGTCGATCCAATCCCTCCTGGGGAGCTAAGTCCAAGCCTCCAGCCAAGCCCTCTCAGGCATGAGGAGGCGCCCTCACCCATCCGGGTGGGGGGAACGGCTACTGCTCTTTGTTCACATGTGGAGACAGCACGTCTCGGATCGGTGGATTCAGGAGGTGGTGTCCTCCGGGTACAAGATAGAGCTGGCAGTTTGGCCGCCCTCAAGATTTCTTCGGTCATGGATTTCCCGGAACGCATTGACGCCGCGGGGCCTAAGGATGGCCGTTCAGAGCATTCTGCTATCTGGTGTGATTTGTCCCGTGCCTCGCCAGGAGCGGGGACAAGGTTTCTATTCCATTCTGTTCACAGTGCCCAAGAAGGACGGAACGCTGCGACCTATCTTGGATCTGAAGGGCCTCAACAAGTTTGTCAGAGTCAGACATTTCTACATGGAGACCTTGCAGTCCGCGGTGAGTTTGCTTCGGCCTCGCGACTTCATGACCACGGTGGACATCAAGGATGCTTATTTGCACATCCCGATTTTTCACGGACATCAGAAGTTCCTGAGGTTTGCGCTGGAGGATCAGCATTACCAGTTTGTGGCACTACCGTTCGGGATAGCTTCTGCTCCCCGTGTGTTCACCAAGATGCTGGCAGGCGTCTTGGCCATTCTGAGGAACCGGGGCTTCGGGTCCTTCCTTATCTGGACGATTTGCTGATTGCGGCTCAGTCCCTTCAGCAGGCCGAGAGCGACACTCGGATGGTGTTGTCCACTCTCAAGGATTTCGGATGGGTAATCAATTACCCCAAGTCGTCTATCACTCCCTCAATGGTGAGGTCCTTCCTGGGCATGATGCTGGACACCTCTCAGGTCAAGGTGTTACTCCCCCAGCAGAAGGTGGAGTGCCTCCAGATGCAGGCGCAGGCCCTACTGGCTTGTCAGCGACCTTCGATACGTCTGGGGATGAAACTGGTGGGTCTCATGGTGTCCTGTTTCGAGGCGGTGCCCTTCGCCCAGTTCCACATGAGACCTCTTCAATTGAATCTGTTGTCCAGTTGGGACCGGACGCAGGAGTCTCTGGATCAGGAATTTTCACTGTCCCCTAGGGTCAGACAGTCCCTCTTGTGGTGTTTGGACTCCAGAAATCTGCTGGTGGGCAAGTCCATTCTGACTCCCTGGTGGGAGATAGTTACCACGGATGCCAGTTTGACCGGCTGGGGGGGTTTTGGCAAGCGCTGAAGTTCCAAGGTCAGTGGGGCCCACAGGAGGCTCATCTACCCATCAATCTCCTGGAACTGACAGCGATCTTCTTCTTCAATTGACTCCGCATCTAAGGGGTCGGGCTGTCCAGGTCCGCTCGGACAATCAGACGGCTGTCGCCTACATCAATCACCAGGGCGGGACTTGGAGCAAGCGAGCCCTTCAGGAAGTGTCTCAGATTCTGACTAGGGCGGAGGAGAATGTTTCCTGCATCTCGGCAGTTTACATCCCCGGGATAGAAAACCAGGAGACAAACTCCCTGAGCAGGGGGACTTCTCGTCTGGGGGAATGGTCTCTCAGCAACAAGATCTTTCACGCTCTATGTCTCAGCTGGGGTCAGCTGGACGTGGATCTGTTTGCGTCCAGACACAATCGCAAGCTTCCAAAGTTCGTCTCCCTGTCAAGAGATCCTCTGGCCTTCGCCACAGACGCTCTGACGATTCCGTGGACGGAGTTCAGGTGGTTGCGGCACCCCAATTTAAAAAACACTGGCTTTAACAGCCTGGCTATTGAATCCTCAATCCTAACCGAGAAGGGGCTGTCAGGCACGGTTATTCAGACCATGATTCAGGCACGGAAGAAGTCTTCCTCCATGATTTACTACAGAGTTTGGCGTGCTTACATTTCTTGGTGTAATTCCAAGAGTTTTCCCGGTCGTACCTTTTCCATTTCCAGGATTTTAGAATTCCTACAAAATGGCGTGGACTTGGGGCTACAGCTGGGCACCCTTAAGGCCCAGGTCTCGGCCTTGGGCATCTTCTTCCAAAGATCCTTTGCCAAGCATAGGCTGATCAGGACTTTTTTCCAAGGAGTGACCCATGTTTGTCCACCGTGTAAGCCTGTACTACCGGTGTGGGATTTGAATTTGGTGCTTTCTGCGCTCCAGGGTCCTCCCTTGAGCCATTGTGTGACGCTGCATTGTCTATCTTGACCCTAAAGGTGGTCTTTTTGGTAGCCATCACCTCGGTGCGCCAGGTGTCAGAATTGGACGCACTTTGTATGAAGCCTCCTTACTTTGAGTGGCATAAGGATAAGGTGGTTTTTCGCTTTAAACCTGATTTTTTGCCTAAGGTCGTGTCTCCCTTTCATCTTAATGAGGAGGTTATTTTACCTTCTCTGTGTCCGGAACCGTCTAACTCTAAGGAAAGGACCCTTCATTCCTTCATTGGATGTGGTCAGAGCCATTAAGTACTACCTGGTTGCGACTGAATCCTTCA
Organism: Gastrophryne carolinensis; assembly: GCA_027917425.1. NCBI lineage: Eukaryota > Metazoa > Chordata > Amphibia > Anura > Microhylidae > Gastrophryne > Gastrophryne carolinensis. Next base: position 602,980,034 of record CM051234.1, read on the forward strand.
GGAATCGGATTCTCTTTTTGGGTGCTAGGAAGGGTTTGTCTCCGGCTAAGTCCACTCTTAGTAGGTGGATTAGACAGGCGGTGGTGCAAGCCTACTCTGCCAAGGGGAAGGATCCCCCTTTTCGTGTTACCGCTCACTCTACTAGAGCTATTGGTGCTTCCTGGGCTTTTCAGCACCAGGCCTCTGTTGAACAGGTTTGTAAGGCTGCTACCTGGTCTTCGGTTCATACCTTTACTAAGTTTTAAGTTAATGTTTTGGCCTCAGCTGATGCTGCTTTTGGCCGAAAGGTGCTTCAGGCGGTAGTGAGATGAACTACTTGCTGTTCCGCTCTGGGGATCCCACCCTATTTGGACACTGCTTTTGGATGTCCCACACGTATATGATTGGGACAGCCCGGACCGAACACAGGGAAAAATACAATTCTGTGAGTAGTCACGGGTCCTGCTGTCCCACCCCGCCCTTGGTTCATTTCCTCTGTTTGCCTTTTATGGTGATTATTGTCTTTTGTATTGGACCGTTGTCCTTACCTTGTTTGGAGAGAGTACATGCTGTAGCATGTTAGTTAACATGTTTTTTCTTGGCCTCCCGGCCTGTCTCATTTACTGCTTTTTGACATTCTGGGAACTCTATGGTGACTGATCCCTTTTATAGGAGGCCGGGAGGAGTTACAGCTCTGGATCTTGCAGTAACTGGCGCCACCTGGTGGCGAAATACCCACACGTATATGATTGGGACAGCCCGGACCGAACACAGGCAAAACCAATTCTACAGGTGACTACTCACAGAATTATATTATCTGTATCTGCTGCATTTTCTGAGCCTTTAAATATCCAAGATGGTGGTACATGGAATCATAGGCTGGCTGCAAACAGGAAGTGTCTTCTGACTGTGCCGCTCTGCATTGTGGGATTGCTGTCCTTTTCCTGACCCCAGCTCTGCTCTGTCTGTGCAAAGCACAGCTATAACCCGCCCCTTTTTACCCCTCCTCTCCTCAGTATGTGATGCTTCTGAGGCAAGATGGTGGCTTCTGTATCCTTGAGTCCTGAACAGTGTTGCAGGCCAGTGAGGGAAAGAATGAAAAATAAGCAACTAAAATTGTAAAATATATTAATTTTAGATACTGGGGAATAGTTTTTGAGGGGTTTGGATTTTTTATTTAATGATGCTAAAGGTCCGGTTTAAGACCCTTCTGTCAATGTCTCTAAAAAGACAGGTTATGGTTGTTCAGTAGGTGGATGGCAGTCTGTTCCTGTGCCGTTGCTTCATGTCGCTGGGGAACAATACCCAGAAGGGAGTAAATTAAAGAAAGAATGTCCTAGATGTGATCCATTACTAATAAATTTGCTTTAAGCCCATATGCAAAAGACTGTCCAAAGATGGTAGTGGTGCTTCTCTAGTTCTCCCAGCTGATTTTTTAATTGTTAGCAGATATAGTTCATCCTTCTTGGTCGTGCCCCTCCATACCAGACTAGGAAGGAAGCTTGCATAAAAGAATCCACAATCGCACCATAGATTGTAATCAGAAGTTTACGAGAGTCCTAATCTCATCTTCTGTCGTAGGTAATAAAGCCTTTAATGAACCTATTTTGCAACCATGTAAACTCCACTTCAGGTCCTGTGTGATAGTTATGCCTAGGAATTTGGTGCACATTAATTTCTCCACTGCCACTCATCAATATATAAGGGTTAATGAAGGGGTAGATTGTGATGCCCCTTCCTTTTACACAATAGCACCCTGCTTGCTTGCTCGCTCGTGCAAAAGAGGTTGAGCAATCCATAATAACTGTGAAGTTATGTACAAGCCTGCTGTGTTGCTAATCATTGTATTTTGATTGATGTTCAAGTTTATTTTTATTGTTAAGCAACTCTGCTAATTGTAGGGGATGAGATGAGCCTGACTGCTGATTAAATTGAACCAACAGAGCAAAAGATTTGTTGAATGGGTACTAATGCTTAGCTTATTAGTGCCATTAATTGCCTGGTTTGTTCAATCACTGTCAATAACATTAATAAGGTGGTGGCTGTGTGTGTGTGTGTGTGTGTGTGTGTGTGTGTGTGTGTGTGTGTGTGTGTCATTGATAAATATGGAGGAAACAGGAAAATGTGATTTAGGACCAAGAGAATGACATTAGTAACATTAGTATACATACAAACAAAAAAAAGAAGCTGCACAGCCCAAATATAACAAGCTTGTTAAATCTGGAGATGTGCTGGCTGACCAAATGAATATGCAGCACCAAAGCTGGTGCCTAAGGAAACACCCTTAAATAAATGTCGCACATTGGGGGGAGCAGATGTCTGCTAAAGTCTGTACATGATAACGGCAACAATGCTACATACAAATTCAGTGCAATAATAGTCTCACAAATCTGTCCACTGGAACAAGTGCCCTCGTGCTTTACATAACAAATATATCAAGAGCGATAAAAATTCAGAACAAAGCCCTATACAGGGTAATAAGCAACAATAAAGTGCTAAATGTGCAATAAATGATAAAATGAATGAATTATCTAGCCCAAAAAGAGAAAAAATATACAGTATATTACAAAGTGCAAGAGATAGATTCTGAGATTCTCGAGGTACTTATCTAATCAAGACATGAGGCGATCTCATTAGTCTAGATCAGGGGTGGGCAATTATTTTTTCCATGGGGCCACATGAGAAACTAAAAATATTGTGGAGGGCCGCTGAGCTATGGGCGTCTAAGCGACGTCTAAGCTCAGCGGCTCTGAGTGCGCTGGCGGCTGCATCTCGAGCTTCCCTCTAACAGGGAGCGCGCCCGCGCTGGCCATTCTCAAATGGCTGACACAGGCACGCGCCCTGCTAGAGGGATAGCGGGCATGCGGCCGCAGCTCGTGCATGCGTCGTTGAACTGGGAAAGAAGGTGAGTTTATGGGCGACCTGGGGGTTTCCCACAGCGGGGCATCCCGATTTTGGATGCCCCGCGGGGAGGGGATCTATAAGATTCCCAGGCTGATAAAGCAGGGTTTTGGTCCACTTCAAACGTTCTGATGTGATAATTTCCCAGCCAATCAGAGAAGCCCTTGGCTTCTGGCAGTCTGGAAGGAGAGCTCATATCAGCTGGGGCAAAGTGTAAGAATGGTGGGCAGCAGGAAGGGGGCATGGTGAGAGCATGATGGACAGCAGGAAGGGGGCATGGTGAGAGCATGGTGGACAGCAGGAAGGGGACATGGTGAGAGCATGGTGGACAGCAGGAAGGGGGCATGGTGAGAGCATGGTGGACAGCAGGAAGAGGGCATGGTGAGAGCATGGTGGACAGCAGGAAGGGGGCATGGTGAGAGCATGGTGGGCAGCAGGAAGGGGGCATGGTGAGAGCATGGTGGACAGCAGGAAGGGGGCATGGTGAGAGCATGGTGGACAGCAGGAAGAGGGCATGGTGAGAGCATGGTGGACAGCAGGAAGGGGGCATGGTGAGAGCATGGTGGACAGCAGGAAGGGGGCATGGTGAGAGCATGGTGGGCAGCAAGAAGGGGGCATGGTGAGAGCATGGTGGACAGCAGGAAGAGGGCATGGTGGACAGCAGGAAGAGGGCATGGTGAGAGCATGGTGGACAGCAGGAAGGGGGCATGGTGAGAGCATGGTGGACAGCAGGAAGGGGGCATGGTGAGAGCATGGTGGACAGCAGGAAGGGGGCATGGTGAGAGCATGGTGGACAGCAGGAAGGGGGCATGGTGAGAGCATGGTGGACAGCAGGAAGGGGGCATGGTGAGAGCATGTGGACAGCAGGAAGGGGGCATGGTGAGAGCATGGTGGACAGCAGGAAGGGGGCATGGTGAGAGCATGGTGGACAGCAGGAAGGGGACATGGTGAGAGCATGGTGGACAGCAGGAAGGGGGCATGGTGAGAGCATGTGGACAGCAGGAAGGGGACATGGTGAGAGCATGCTGGACAGCAGGAAGGGGACATGGTGAGAGCATGGTGGATAGCAGGAAGGGGACATGGTGAGAGCATGTGGACAGCAGGAAGGGGACATGGTGAGAGCATGTGGGCAGCAGGAAGGGGACATGGTGAGAGCATGTGGACAGCAGGAAGGGGACATGGTGAGAGCATGTGGACAGCAGGAAGGGGACATGGTGAGAGCATGTGGACAGCAGGAAGGGGACATGGTGAGAGCATGGTGGACAGCAGGAAGGGGACATGGTGAGAGCATGTGGACAGCAGGAAGGGGACATGGTGAGAGCATGTGGACAGCAGGAAGGGGACATGGTGAGAGCATGGTGGGCAGGTACATGGTGAAAAAGAGACAGCAGGCAGGAAGGGAAAACACAAGCAAACTACATAATCTTTCTGAGCAGACTTACTGATGCTCTGGAGCCCCTACTCTGTCCTTCCAAAGTCCCCAGGTCTCTATCACCTGCTCATCGGGTCTGGCTTCCTCAGAGGAAGGGAGAATGTGCCAGACCCGACGAGCCGAGCGGCCGATCAGCTGCTGCTTAAAGAGGACCAACACCCAGGGGTGATCGGCCCGGAAATCTATTAGATTCCCGGGCCGATCACCTCCCACCCCGCGGGACATCCGAGATCGGGATGTCCCGCGGGGTGAAACCCCCCAGAAACCCCAAAAACACCTTACCTGATCCGCCGCCGCTTCCGCCGCCGCCGCCTCCCGCGCACCCCTCCAGACGTGCGCGCGCCCGCGCCGGCCCTCTGTGAATGGCCGGCGGGGGCGCGCGCGCGCCGAGAGTGACGCGCGGAAGGCGGCGGCGGCGGAAGCGGCCTGGACGTTCCTGATCCCCGCCTGGACGTTGGCGGGGATTGGCTGCGGCGCTCACGTGGGAGCGTTGAGAGGTGAGTTTTTTGGGGTTTCTGGGGGGTTTCACACAGCGGGGCACCCCCGATCGGGGTGCCCCGCCGAAGTGGACCAAAACCCAGGATAGTCAAAATCCTGGGTGTTGGTCCACTTTAACCTAAGCCTCTCACACTGTACACAGGCGCAGCAGCCGATCGGCCACTCGGCTCGTCGAGTCTGGCATGTTTTCCCTTCCTCTGCGTCTCTTACTGGCCAGCTCAGCCCGGGCCGGTAAGAGCCTAGCAAAGGGCCGTATACGGCCCGCGGGCCGTACATTGCCCAGGTCTGGTCTAGATGCATAGATCCTTCAAAATCTATCTCCTACCTATTTAAAGCGATGTCATTATTAAGATCTCCTTTGCAGTTATGTATTAGAAAATTCTACCCCTTTGACCTCTGTGGGGGTGGCACTTTTGGCATAGAGGCCATAGGTGATACAAGGTTTTTGATGTCTTTTTAGGTATAAAACCATCCACAAGCTGCACAAAAAAAAACATCTTGTTAAAAAAATGTGAAGTTTCGTGTACAGAAAGTAAAAAAATCTACTTTTTCCTTGTGTTTTTTAAATCAAACCTCAGATCAGGTGCCCATAGAGAATAAAAGCCACCACGTTCTGCACTCATGTTCTCACCCAGGGTCGAATTGAATTTGCAAGAGCACCCAGATGTTTGGGAGCCTTGTCACTCTATGGCATGCCAGGTTTGATATAAAAAAAACAACAATTGGTTAGAGATTCTAAACCTGAAAAAAGGCCTATATTTCTAAGCAGGGCTGTTTTATGGTGTCCAAGGAGTCCCAGCAGAACTCTACCTGTAATCTCCCTACACATAGGTTAGTGAGGTTTGGAAACCTCTGTTTCTTTTTATCTCCATCGACACTTCATGTTCTTTTTCTGGTTCACTTCTTACTCCACCACCGATATACTTTATGTACTGTGTTCAGTGACACCCCAACCACTAAAGCATATATGTATTTTATGCAAGACTGATTCTTGAGTTTCACTTAAATAAAACATAGACTGTCATATTTTCATTAATTGAATACCAGCAGCCCTTATCTTTCTTTCAATAAACAACGGTTTTATATCTGCAGTCACATAGCCAAGGAATTACGTATGTGAGGAGACAAAGCAAGTTTTCTGGTGTTTGTGTTCTAGTCAAAGAAAAAGACTGTTGAAATTAATAGTATCAAATAAAATGAGTATTGCACAAAAATAACATTTCCTGTATATACTTACTTGGAATTTGAAAGGCTGAGTACAATGGATAGAGGACTTAACGATTAACAATTCCCAATTCCAGCAAAGACAGGAGAAGGGACAGCAAGCACAGAAACCAGGTAGACAAGCGAGAAAAGGACCTTCCTAGTCCTAGAAGCCACTGCTCAGACAGCCAGTTCTAAGAACCACAAAAAATGTGTCCCAGTCCCCAGAATGAAAAGAAAGAGTAGCTGGTGAAAGTACAAGATCAGAAGTTAGACTTGGAAAATGGATCCAGTCGTCCTAAACTAGGACCTCCTATCCAGGCAGCCTTTTCTTTCCGTGGTGCCACATGGAAGGATGTCCCACTACAAGGATATGGTGAGAAAGAATAGCCAGTCCAGAGTTACAGAAATTGAGGGTGGAACAGATAGAAGAGGAGGGGATATCCCTAAACTAGAGGTCAGGTACCACTTGGTGAGGGTCCATGTTCATCAACGGATGACAAAAGAAGGTTAAGAAGCAGAAAAGAGCATGTCACCGCTGGAAGTTTTGGAGCGCAATCAAGGTTGCAGGAAAGATTCCAAAGATAGTATAATCAGTTCTGCTGGGCATCTAACTTGGGGAAACTTAGGGACACAGCTGGAGAAAGGGGGTCAGGAGAGTCCTGGAATAATTGTAATCTGCTGCATTTTTTATATACGACTCTTAGGTACACACCTGCATGGGGGGAAGCCATTTTGGAGGAGCTGAGACTTTTTCAGACTGCTGGAGGAGATTAAGTTTAAGAGATAATTCTGGCTGTAGTCCAAAGAAAAAACTCTTTGTTGCTCCTTGTTGACCGCTTTCCCTGTGAGCAGCTACACAGAACCCCCCCAATGCAAGACACGGCCCTCACAATGGCTCCACACGTTAAGCCTCACACCTGAATAATAAAAGCTCCTGAAGGATTGGTTAAAGACTGAAAGAGCCTCTACATATTTTAAAGTGATTGGCAAGTCAAAAGTTAAAAAAAAAATCAGTAGCCTACCTTACGTTGAGTCCATCCAGCGCTCTCTTTCCTGCTATGGTCTATTTAGTGAGGAAATCATTTCCTCATTCAGCTTTCAGTCTCCACCCCACTGACCTGGTCCTTCAATCAACCTTCAGTGGACCAAGAATGGAAACACCCCCCACCTCCTGCCCAGATACCCTGATTGGCTGCCTCTCTCTATGAAACCCCGTCCTCCTCCCTCCCTCTCTGGTCACACTATGTGCTGGCAGACTGGAGATGCTCTTAGCCTGCAGCATCTCATGTGTTTGCAGTAATAACTAGAGGCACAACAATGCACTTTTTTTTTACACATTTTTTTACTATGATATATGTAAAGCACACAGTGTGCTTACATCACATCACTGTTGCTACATCCACTGTTTCTCACTTTTTTTCTACATCCCCAATGCTCTAATACTTTTACAAATAACTTAGGAACTATAGGGTCTTTTGGAAAACGGATTGAATTTTGAGACAGTGCAACGTGTAGTCCGAGACAATGGGACAACAATCAATAGGAGGCTGTTATTTACAAAATTGTAGAAGCAAAAAACCTACTCAACTTCACTGGTATAAATCTGCACTGCATTTGTAGAACTGCTCAAAACTATATCAGTATTGTTTTGCAATTAATTGAAGTGTTGGAGAAGTTCTTAAAAATCAGGTATTTATTAAAGATGAAGAGCCTCTCCAAATGTTTATGAATTTGGTGGACCAAAGAATATAATTTGTAAATGAAGGGCCTCTTTGATGGCACCCTGCTCCTCTTTAGTAGCCATAAAGTAGTCCAACCAGCAGTGTCTATTAGAATTCTTTGGCCCAGATGACCAGGGTCCCGAGCCGTAGCAAGACATTATGCTGGAACATTACTTGGGCTTGTATGAGGAAGCTTCTGGGGGAGATCAAGTGTCACTAAATTGCATTAAACTTTTTTGTGATCATTTCTTGAACTGCAGAATAGAAGTGTTTTACTTGCTAGACTTTGGGCTTATAGGCCATATTTCGGTCAAGAAAATAACACGTGTGCTGACCCCATCACTCTCAACCTTGACCTCTTGCAACAACTGCTCCTGACAGCTTGCTGGCTTTCAGCATGTGGGTTTACTGTACACTTCCCCGTCCTTGAACCATCCAGACTTGGATAACTGGCCTATATGATCACTTGCCAGCTCCTGTGCTTTCCAAACTGTCAGCATCATCAACAGAAGGAGACCTGCAACTTGCACTGCAAGAAGGCAAGACTAAGGGTGTTCAGGTAAATAGACCAGTTTTCAGAGCCCATAGATGGTTTATACATGTTTGAAATAGAAACAAATCATGTTTCACCAATAGGACGTGTTAAAGAGAAGCAACACCAAGGGTTTTGACTGTCCAGGATATATCTCTCCAGTGTGTTAATTTGATTTGTGTTTTTGTGATTCCCTATAAGCTCACCTTCTAGCAATCTGGCCGCGCATGCATGCGACTCTGGCCAATAAAAACTCTATTCAAAGCTTTCTTAGATTACTTGACATCAGATCTGGCATTAGATTGACTAGGATAGCTAAATTGAGCACACATTGCTGGCCACACCCCCTCTCCTCCGGTAAAGCCATTCAGAAATGCCTGTAGGTATGCAACTCAGCTAAGGGTATAGAAGAAGAATGGGTTAACACTTGTCCGAAGGGCGGGACTGCAAAATAAAAAGGTGTTGTTCCTCCTAAACTATATATACTTCGGCCTGCCCTCCGCAATCCAATTTCATTCTTGCAGTTAGACTGGACTGCAAAGGGGCTTATGGCTCATTCTACCTGGGCTAGTTGAACTTCCTGGGCTTCTCAGCACCAGGCTTCTGTAGAGCAGATCTGCGAAGCTGCTACCTGGTCTTCGGTTCATGCATTTACCACATTTTAGAGGGTAGACGTTAGAGCGTTGGCCGATGCCGCCTTTGGAGAAAGGTATTGCAAGCAGTAGTATGCTATTCAGCTAAGATGTGATTGTTGATTGGTTACTCCTCAGATTAGAGGAAATAAGTCAACACCTAGGATCCCACTCTGATTTTGGAGGTCCCATTCGTTCTGATTCACTGAGGCTCTGGAGTGGAATATAAGAGTAAATTACAATTCTGTGATTCTTACCTGTAGAATTGCTTTCTCTCTTCTTCCACTCCAGGGCATCATGCCCACCCTATCTGCTAGGCTACTATATCCATTCCCTGGATGCCCTAGTACTGGTGAAGTGTATATCAATGTAAATGTGTAAATAATTTGCATTTAAAACAAAAAGGAGGAAAATAATGGGAAATAGGAGGAGATCAATGTTCTCGTCTATCCTTGTTCTCCAACTAAATGTGGGATGTTTAGGATTGCCTTCATCCTCCCGGGCGGCTGTGTCTACTACTTTTCAATTACTGAATTGCAGAGGGCAGACTGGGAGAAAGCGCACCTTTTTATTTTGCAGTCCCGCCTTTCGATTGAGAGTTAACCCATTCGTGTCTGATTCGCTGACGCCTTGGAGTAGAAGAAGAGAGAAATCAATTCTACAGGTGAGAATCACAGAATTGTATTTTTTGCCTGGGCTTGGGAAGAAGGCACAGTTACTGTTCCTGGCCAGCATAAATGTATAAACCTGCAAAAGCGGGTATATTTCCAGCAGGGCTGTTTTTTGGGGTCCAGAGTCCAAATGAATTTAAGTAATCCCCCTACATCAGAGGTTACCAAGCCTCCTTTATCTGTCGCTACCCTCTTTCTTTCTCTCTTTCTTTCATTCCAGTGTCGCATCATGTTCTTTCTCATTTCAGTAACCCGCCTCCCTCATCAATTTAGCATTTTTGTATTTCACACAAGACTGATTCTTAAGTTTTACTTATCTAAAAGTAAAAACATGGACTGTCATATGTTGATTAATTTAATGCCATCAGCCCTTATCCTAATTTCAATAAGCAACGTCCTCACGTCTGCTGTTACATACCCAAGGCATTACGCTGAGGGTAAGAGTGTGGGGAGCCAAGGCAAGTTTCCTGGTATTTGTGTTCTGGTATAAGAAAAGGGCTCCTGATAATAATCCTATCAAATAAAACAAGCATTTAACAACAATAACATTTACTGTATAAGAGGTAAATAGCAACGACTCATAATAAGAGTGTAAAATCAGAATCTGATTTATTTAGTTAAAGTGGAATGTGCCCCGCTGTGTGAAACCCCCGGGTCACCAGAACAGACTCACCTCTTCCCGGTCCTACGACGCATGCGCAGCCGCTCGTTCAATCAGCTCGATCGGATTCGCTAAAGCCTCTTCGTCCAGGAGCTTGCCTAATGCGAGCGGATCCAAGCGTGCCGGTGCCCGCATCCCCTGCTACCCTCTAAAAGGGAGCGTGCCTGCACCGGACATTCATAAATGCCTGGCGTGGGCACACACCCTGCTAGAGGGATAGCAGGGATACACCCACTACTCGCACATGCGCCATTGGACCGGGAACGAAGGTGAGTTTTGAGACGACCTGGGGAGTTTCACACAGTGGGGCATTCCCGATCGGGGCACCCCGGGGGGAGCAAGTATGCCTGCCCTGGAGTCACATAGACTCCAGGATGGGTTTTGGTCATCTTTAAAGATAATTTTCAAGCAATTACACACTTTTTCTCCCACACAGACCATCGCTTCTAGTCTGGGGGTGCAGCGCTTACTTGAAAAGCTGGATGCATGTCCCTGGCACAGAGCTGCTCTCTCAACAGGCTTCTCTTCCTGTCTCTATTCGACTGGGCGACATCCCCGCCATTCATTGCACTGAATGGAGGAGGCATGGCAGCTCACCATGACTGATGGCGGGGGCGTTGCCATGTCAGAGAGAGGCAGGAAGAAAGGCCCGAGAAGAGAGAACTGAGCTGCGCAAGGTGCCGGGCTGAGAGGGACCTGCATCCAACCTTTCAGGTGGGGTTACTGCCCCCTTCCCAACTGCTTACCACCTACTATTTGCTGCTACTGCCATTATCCTCCTGGCCAGGTCCTGGAGCTTTCACTCACGGCTATCTATCTCAGACCACATGGCACTGCTCTCCATCCCTCCACCTTTTTTCATTCTTCAGTCTCTTCCGAAAAACTTTGGGGTTTTTAAATTGGGGAAATAGGTCAGGAAAGAAAGGAAAAAGGGAAAAAAACATCTTGTTCGTTCTTGGAGCGATTCAAGGCTATATATTGGATGGGACTGTGATATTGTTCTTGATTATAAATAAAGAGAAAAGCTATTGGTAACATCAATATTACTAGATTCCATGGCAGTCAGTTAGAAACAGTGTTAAATAGCACAACAACACAGTAAAATGAAATTAAAGGTATTTTTCAGCTAAAGAATAAAAAAGGTAAAGAGACAGCATAACTTTGGTTGCTGTATCTTTTCATAGTTACAGCTGGCTGGGGCCAGACGGAAGGGGATACATGAGATCATTCCCCAGCTCCCCATACCGAACCCTTAACACCCGTTAAGCAATCAAATTGCGAGTTTGCTTGATGCGTCATTCTCATATCTGCCCCATGTGTAGCCCGTCCCTCTCCCTCCTTGGCTCCATTTATGCTTGTGAATGGCCTCCACGAGTCATTCAAGAGTGGGTGGGCAACACATGGTGCCGGGGGTGAGAGCAGCTTCGCTCCCCCTCTTCTCTCTCTCTCTCCCCTGGCTGTGATAAGTGTCGCACCCCCTTTCTCTCTCGCTCTCCTGGCCGGGAGCGTGATCAGCTCCCCCCCCCCCCCCCCCATTTTACTCTCTTTCCTGGTGGCCAATGCTGGGAGAGCAGCAGCTGTGCCCCCCCCCCCCCCCTTTTATTCCTCTGGGCCTGTGCAGGGAGTGAAAGCAGCGGTGCCCCCCCCACTTCACCCAAACCCTGTCAGCATGTGGGGTGGGGGTAGGCTGAACCATCTCCACTGCCAGCTGTTGTCATCAGTAACATCTCATGTAATGCTACAGTGGCTTTACCGTAGTTAGCAATCTAGACAAAACTGTGCAGTGCAAGGGCCAGCATATTTGATTTATTAAAATTATATTCAGCTAGTTAAATTCAGTTAATTTTGAATAATTAAAGCTAACTGGTTGATCTGTCCTAGGGAACAAAACTGAGCCACAAGTTGGGTTACTATTCTGCTCCCTTTTTCCCAATTGGACTACAGGACATGATGTGAATTTTCACTACACATTCACTGTGACCATTCCCCCAAAGTCATATCATTCGAAGAAGAAAAAGAATAATCTTCACTTGTATAGCACTAACATATTCAGTGCTATCCAGCCATCTGTTAGCCGTGAAGCCCCATAAATGATCTATCATTATTTTGAAAATAAAACCTGCTTCACTGATTAAATCAGCCCAGTCTGTCATATTTCTTAGAGCGACAGCTGCTTCAGGTCTTGTTAACTTTCAATTTGTAAAAACTGGGCCAGTTCTGTAATCCTGTTTTGTCCAACTTTCCTGCAACAAATAGTCTTTACAGCTTATGAGAGGGGCACAAGGTGCGTGTGCCCCGGGACCTTCACCATTTGCCTTGCAAAGGGGGCCTCCTGGACCAGACCATAACTTTTGGGTTATGGTCTGGTCCAGGAGGCTTTTCAGTCTTTGGTCTGACAGGCTGCAGGGCCAGCAACAAAGTTATCGGCAGCAGTGCCCCCCCCCCCCCCCGCGCCTGGCAGCTAAAGCCACCCCAGGGCAGGACAGAGAATCTAGAGCAGTAAAGCCATCGTCAGCAACGCTACAGTGATGGGTGCAGAGCTGTCAATCGGCGGCCGCTCACTGCACATAAGCCACCAAGAACAGCCACAGGCAGCTCAATGCAGGGAACTGTTTTCTGCTGGACTAAACCCCCCTTTCCCCAGAATGGCTAAAGTAGGAGTTCCCGAGCAGCACGCACCCACACAAGGGTGCCACAAGGGACTCGATATGAGGTTCCTGTAAGTAGACGGGTGCCAGACAACCACCAATCAGTTACTTGGCTGGACTAATATTTTAAAGGAAAAAAAATACTTTATCTGGGGCCTCCACTAGATTTTGTGCCCAGAGGCCTCCACTACCCTTAATCTGGCCCTGCATTTCCCTTTTGAATGAGACCTCATAAAAAGCTTTTTAATTTAAACCTTTTATTCTGTGCCAGTACAGAAATGTCAATTGAGTTTCTCAGCTTTTCTTATAAAGTGAAGGCTGCGCACTTGTATCATCTGCTGAACTTTTAGGAACAGTTAAAATTTTTGAGACTGGAAAGGCGTTTTCAGGTGTCACCTGCAGTTCCTTTTTCAGTGTTTTATTAATACATATAAAAAAGCATATGCTGTAGAAGCAGGCAGGCTTGTCTTGATGAAGTTAGGAACTTGGAGCAATGGTGCCAGGGACACAGCCTACACCTCAACATCAAGACAAAACAGCTGATAGTGGACTACAGTAAAAAACAGGACAACTGAAAATTAGCCCGCTTTAGGTCTTTTTGTGAGGTAGCCACTAGAACATCATCATCCATATAAGCTAGGCCTTTAATAGCCATACCTTGACCCCCAGGTACAACAAAACCTCTGAAAACCTTATCTCTTAAAATTGAGAGTAAAAAGGGTTCCATTACAGCTATAAAAGCAAGAGGAGACAGGGGACAAACCTGCCTCACTCCTGACCTTACATAAAAAGGTTCACTTAGATGCCCGTTCACCAGGACCTGGTTAAAAATATCAGTATATAGACCAGGGGTACTCAACCTCTTCTTGTAAAGGTCCATTTAAAAGCATCTGGTGAGAGTAAAGGTCCGGGCAGAGGGTTGGTGCGTGGGGCGGATAATTAGAAATCAGTACAATCGGGCAGAGGTTATAGATACCCCAGGCAAAACTAAATAAGACTACTTGCCCCCACCCCAAAAAATCTAGGGTGAAATGATTGAATGGGGCAAAGAGACTAAGAAACAAAAGTTTGTGTGTACCTTACAATGCCACTTTCACAAATGCAGTACTTCATATTTCAATGCCAGGGATCCATGACACTGGCAGGGAGACTACGCACTACATCATCGATCAAGGGTGCAGCTCTGAGCACGGCAACACAGAAGCAACTGAGTGCAGGGCTGTTAGGGCAGGGGTCCGGAAATCTGGTGCTGAGGTCTGCATTCGGACCCTTGTCCGCCAGTTGAGTATCACCGATATAGACCTTTAATAATGTTCAATAAAACATCCGGTATCCCCATCCTTGACATTACATAAAACCTAAAATGATACGAGACCTTATCAAAGGCTTTTTCTAAGTCTATAGCCTCATTAAAAATTGCTGAATTATTAGATTGTGCAAACAAAGCCATATCACGTATTAAAATTAAATGATCAGACATTCTCTGCCTGGGTATTGCACATGTTTGAAAAGGACAGAACATCTTATCCGCAACTGGCTTTAGACGATTAGTCATAATTTTTCGCATAATTTTTTTATCCACATTTACAACAGGAAATACCCCCCCCCCCCATGATAAATGGGACACCAGTATCCAGTTTCCATTACTTAGGAGTCCATTCCCAAGATTTGACATTGTCTCAGCCCATCAACACTGTAGTTAAGAAAGCACAATAATGGCTAAACCCAGGGGCGTAGCTAGGGGGAAGCGGGGGGGGGGGGCGCGTACTCCGGGTGCAGCAGGTCAGGGGGGTGCCAAAGGGGGACCTGAGCAAAGGTGGGGGGCGCCATTATGAAACTTTGCCCCAGGCGCTAGAAAGTCTAGCTACTCCCCTGGCTAAACCATCTTAGGCGGCTGAGAGATTTCCATCTTCTTCGTAGCATTTTGGAAAAAACTTCTACAGATGTGTCATTGAGAGTATTCTGACAGGGAACATTGCAGCCTGGTATGATAATAGCACCAGACCGGCTCTTCAGCGGTTATGCGTACAGCAGTGTGTGCTAACCTACCTGACCTGCAGTCATTCTGTAATAGGCAATACCGCACCAGAGCTAGGAGGATTAAAACAGACCCCTAGCATCCAAATAATTGGATCTTCACTCTGATGGGAAACGGCTCCACTGTCTAAGGGTCAAAGACTGAGAGACTAAAGCAGAGCTTTTTCAGTTTCCTCAACTTGAATAGAAACATAGACGGCACAAGTATCCCAGCAAATTGTGGATGCAAAATATAGGCGTCTGTTTATATGTGCCGTATTTTTCGCCTTATAAGACGCACCCAGTTTTTGGAGGAGAAAACCATTTGAAAAGACTATACTTAACCAAATGGTGTGCTAACAGGGCACGCTCCCTGTTGAAGGGTAGTGGGGGATGCAGATGCCAGGGACACTCAGGTCCGCTAGCTTAGATGAAGTGGTAGGAGCAGATCCGAGAACTGATTGGACTAGAGCCCATGCATGCACTGTAGGACCAGGACTGCCAATAGCAACAGATTGCGTGTAGTGAAAACTGCTTCCATAAAACACACATTTTCTAGCATAGCTAAAAATTCAAAAAAATACTAAATCAGTTTAGCACCTTGAGGACACAAAAAAGGTACAGGTACAACAAAAATATTTCATCAAAAGTGGACTTACCCCTGGGTTTTGGTCCTTGCCCCGGGCTCCCCGTTGTGTGTAACCCTCCAGGTTGCCTGAACGAACTAATCTCTTCCTGGGTCTACGGGGCATGCGCTCGTCCAATCAGCTTGCGCGGATCCGCATGCGCTGTTGGACTGGGAACGAAGGTGAGTTTTCGGGGGACCTGGGGGGTTTCACACAGTGGGGCTCCCCCGATCTGGGTGCCCCGGGGGCAAGGACCCAAACCCAGGATAGTCAGGATAGACTTCGTGGGAGATCAGTAGAGGAAAGCAATGGAAGGAGTTTGGCGTCATTAAGCCATTTTTTACTCGACTGCGACCCATGTAACCGTCTGACGGCCAATCGCGGGACGCCTTTCTCGGCGCTGGCTTGTAATGAATGTATTACAAGCTTTATGTGCGGTTAGCTGAGAGGGGGGCTCCAGCATTCTCGATGCCCCCCCAAGCTTCTTGCGATCACCAGACAGCGGGACCAACAACAGTTAAAGTAAAAAAAATATGGGTGTTGGTCCGGTTTTAATGGAAATGAAATGAAATTGAATGTGAGCAGACAGTTTTGGCCCCCCAGAGACCCTCAAGCTTCATTCATCTTTAGTTAGCCAATATGGCACCAGACAGGTATAGTACAGAAGTTATCTCTGGAAGGTGAGTTTTTATGGGTGATCCCAGGGCTTTCACACAGTAGAGGGATGGGGAAATCAGTCTAAAAAGACTCCATGGAGGCAGTTGTTTCTCATTAATAAGCTGTGCTATCCTATACAGGAAACACATCACATGCTTTATTACCAAATACCAGCTATGAAACAATCTTTGTTATGACAGCCATGTTGTGGGAGTTATCGGCTCTCGTTATTACTCATTAATCATTATTTTATGCTGAAAGAATGCAAAAGAAACCGATGCTTTGTAACCATGTTGATTTTTGTTTTGCAAACAACGGTAGATATGGTGGTAAGAACTTATGTTTAGTCATAAAATATGCAATGATAAATAGACACATTATTACATGTACCCAGCTTGTACAGATTTGAATTGCTTTCACGTTAAAGCAATCCAGCACACATTTTCAAGAAAAGGGACCAATCTGCTGATGCAGGGGGCTTTCAGATTGCCGGAGCCCATCCACAAATCTCAGTTTCACTTACTGGAAATACCTTCCCCAGGCGAAATCCGACAGGGATAATATGGTCTGGGGCTATTTTGTCAGCCAGAATCATAGAAGAGACTGTGGATCACATGACTTCTGGCAACCAATCGGGGGCCTCTGCAGATTAGCGAAACCAGGGTTTGTGGGGGCACGAGATGGATTGTAACCAGCCTTGGCCTACATTTATACTAAAGGCAAGCCCGATTGTTTTCCCATTGTCTCGGGCTACACATTGCACTGATCTAAACTTCAATCCATTTTCAAAAAGACCCGTAGTTCCTAAGTTATTTGTAAGATTATTAGAGCATTGGAGATGCAGAGAAGAATTTAGGAGAAACAGTGGGTGTGGCAACAGCGATTTGATGTAAGCGCACTGTGTGCTTTAAATATATCATAGTTAAAGTGTATTGTTGTGCCTCTAGTTATTACTGCCACCACATAGTGTGATCAGAAAAGGAGATTCTGCAGGCTAAGAGCACCTTCAGCTTGTCAGCACATAGTGTGACCAAAGAGGAGGGAGGAGGACGGGGTTTCCATTCTCTGTCTACTGTAGGTTGATTGAAGGACCAGGCCATTAAGGTGGAGACTGAAAGCTGAATGAGGAAGTGATTTCCTCAGTAAGTAAACTGACATAGCAGAAAGGAGAGCGCTGGAGGGACTCAATGTAGGGTAAGGTAAGCTACTGATATTTCTATTTTTAACTTTTGACTTGCCAATCACTTTAAGAACTACAATATTTGAGTGTCTTTGGCTCCAAAATATGGTCTGCTGCTTCCCGATTGGTGCAGTTGCAAGCTGCACACTAACTTGGTAACCTCTAGCAGCACCCCCTTCCGTGTCAGCTGCCCACCGTGTCCCCCTCCGGCGCTGCAGTTCACCTGGCATCCCTGTAGCTTAGCAATGGGAAACGCTGGGCTCAGCATCTCAACTGATTGGAAGACGCCTCCAGGAACAGCACAGCGCTGCCTGTATTGTCAGGCTACCATACTGTTCCATCCTAGTCTCTGCTGTCTTTAGTGCCTAGCCTTGTTACCAGCCTCAAGTCACGTCTGACCACATCAGAGTTCTTAGCCAATCCTATTGCCAACTTCAGTGCCTTGACCTATTAACAACCTCTACCTTGTTCCAGGCCTTGCCCTGTTGCCAACGACTAGCTATGTTTGATCGCAAACTGCTGATTAGTACCAACTGCCACCCATAGGACCCTTCGCTGAAGCCCTACCCAGCTTTTGGCTGCAACTATTGCAACCCACACACAGCAGCACTAGACCATCACACAGCACGTGTTTTACTATGACTGTACTCTGGTGTAGCATTACAGTGTATAGTAAAAGAAATATATATATACACACACACACAGTACAGGCTTTTAGGATATTACAACAGACCATGCCGTGTAGATGTGTGTATGGTGCAGCCTGGGCTCTGTCACTGACTGACCTGGAAAAACAATTAGAACACGATGATGGAATGCGCAGAGTTCTCATCGGGGAATCCCAGAAAACTGATTTATACATCTCAAGTAATCATTTACTGTTGTACCCACCAAATCCAGAAGCATCTGACATTGAGGCTTTTTAATTTAGATAGGATTTATGTATCAGCCATGTAATGTCCTGTAAAGGCCTCTCGATTAATGACCATGCTGACCGTTTTATTTAGGAATATACCGGATGTCTAGAATCAGAGCATCTGCCATCATGTCTAGAATTTTATATCAGGTTCCACTATAATAGCATTCCAGATGTTCTACAGAAAACATTTCTCAAGAGAGGTCTGCTTTCTTGGAGTCATTGAAATTAATATTATTACTATTTATTTATAAAGCGCCAGCATCTTCTGTAGGGCTGTACAATGTAGTGATCACTGACAGGGTAGAACATACAGTGCATAGACTGTTACAAGCCCTGACAAGCTTACAGTATAAAGGATAATGGATGGCGATAAAGGTGCCCTTCAGAGAATTGCTCAAAGTGGACCAAAACCCACAGCGACCGGCCCAGTAATGTCTAAGATTTCCAATTTCCTCCCCCCAGGTCAACCAAAATCAGGATGCCCCGCTGTGTGAAATCCCTCAGGTCGCCCATACACTTAACTTCTTTCCGCGGCCACATCCCTGCTATCCCTCTAGCAGGGCGCGTGCCCGTGCCAGGCATTTGTGATTGGGCGGTGCGGGCATGCTCCCTGTCAGAGGGTAGCAGGGGATGCGGCCGTCAGTGCGCTCAGAGCCGCTTGCCTTAGACGAAGTCTTAGACGTTGTGGCGTCGAAGTCTTAGACGGGCACACACCTCCAGCTCCAGGTAAATACATTATATCTTTTATAAGATATAAGTTGCAAACAAAATAAAGAAAACAAAATAACATATAAGCTCATTACCTTGAGGATATCATTTTTACAATAATGGAAACTTTTAAATATTCCATTGAAAGTGGACTTTTTCTTTTAACATAGAGATGGTTACAGGGCCCTATATGGAGATCATCAGTATTTCCCTGGGTTGTGCCATCACTCTCACATTTCAAGAGACAACTATCTGGCAGATTTCTTTTAGGTAAGCTTTTTTTTTTTAGCAGTGTAAACACAAAGGCTCATTAAGCTTTAGATTCATTTAGATTCCCTCAATCCTTCCCTCACTCTTGTGTCCCTTTCCTGAAAGATAAGTAGGCCGCAGTGTTAAACAACAGATTTTATTTATTATTTTATTACGGGGGCTCTGGATATCCCTGCCCTCTTTATAACACCAGTGGTGAACCCCAGTGCCCCAGAACCCCTATCAGAAGAATCCTACAAGAAGACCAGATTTGTAATAGAGATGGCCTTTGAAAGTAGGCTTCAGGTGCCTGGAGGATCATTGCAATATCAGCTTCGTGAAAGTGATAGATATATTTGGTCAGATGCATCACACTTACTGAGGAGAGGAGAGCGGGATAAAGTGCAGGATGTGGGTTACTGCTGTATTTTGCACAGACACAGCAGAGCTGGGGGCACGGAAAAGTCAGAAATCAAAGAATCCAGAGCAACACAGTCACAAGGCCCTTTCTGTTTGCAGGCTGCCCGATAATACCTGAGCCGCCATCTTGGCTGTTTCTAGGCTCATAACATGCAGAAGTTGCTGGGTGTTTTTTAATATTTGAGAGCAATCTGTATGTAGAGGGTGTGGGTAACCACACCAAAAATTTAAAGTTGTACCATTTGAAGCCAAAATATTAAAATTAAATCCACAAGTAAAAAATGCAAGTTAAGTAAAAATTAAACAAAGTAAGATTTACTTATGCTAATGCATTCATTAATGGTTGGTTACTACAAAATGAATGAAATAAAGAAAAATAAAAGACCAAATATTTAGAATGCACTTTAATGAGGTAAGTTTGTAGTGCCGAGCCGCAAGATCAGAAGGATTTACGTCCAGACAAAAAAGGAAAAAGGGCAAAACCAATGTTGCAACCTGAGAAATGAAACGGAAAATTCAGGATGGAAACTGACATAGGTCTGATTCCCGAACTGCCATACGAACGGACGTATATTTTAGGATAGAAACGTATTTGCTTATAGAATCACTCGCAAGTTCATACGAACGCACGAGCGGACGTGAAAAATAGGATGATCGGCACCAAAATCCAAGCTGTTACATGTTTCTTTGAATCGACCCAATAGTCTGGGCCGGACTGGAGTTAAAAAGCCACCCGGGACTTTTCTAGTCACACCAGCCCATTATCCATGCCCCAACAACAGGCAGTCTGCACAACCTGCCCTCCCCCCATCACCCCATAGAAGGCTGAGTGTCAGGACCACTCTCCCCATAACATGCCGAGTGGCAGAATCCCCCCATAACATGCCAAGTGGCAGAATCCCCCATAACATGCCAAGTGGCAGAATCCCCCATAACATGCCGAGTGGCAGAATCCCCCCCCCCCCATAAAATGCCGAGTGGCAGATCTCCCCCATTGCATGCCGAGTGGCAGATCCCCCCCCCCCATTGCATGCTGAGTGGCAGAGCCCCCATAACATGCCAAGTGGCAGAATCCCCCCCATAACATGCAGAGCCCCCCAAAACATGACAAGCGGCAGAGCCCCCCATAATATGCCGAGTGGCAGATCTCCCCCATAACATGCTGAGTGGCAGAATACCCCCATAACATGCTGAGTGGCAGAATACCCCCATAACATGCTGAGTGGCAGAATACCCCCATAACATGCTGAGTGGCAGAGCTCCCCATAACATGCTGAGTGACAGAGCCCCCCATAATATGCTGCGTGGCAGAATTCTCCCCCATACATGCCGAGTGGCAAAATCCCCCCCCCCCCCCACAACATGCCGAGTGGCAAAATCCCCCCCCCCCCATAGCATGTCGAGTGGCAAAATCCCCCCCCCCCATAACATGCTGAGTGGCAAAATCCCCCCCCCCCCCATAACATGCAGAGTGTCAGAATTCCTCCCCCCCCCCCCCCCCAATTTATCAGCCCAATACCATAAAGGGCAGGCACATTATATATGTCCTCGATTAACCACCACACTTCCCCAGCTTGTGCTCTCCCGGATGCTGGCTGAGAATGGGACACATGACCACTGCTGGGCAATCAGGTAAGACTTAGTGTGGAGTAATTAAGGGGGGGCTCCGGCATGCAGCATGTGGGTTTTCGTCTGGTTTAAATCAAGAAAGACTTTTGGATGAGTGGTGGAATATGCTCAGTGGTTTCTTATAGGTTGAGATATAGTGGAGTGATACGCTTGTATAGCTGCCAGATGGCTTCCTACTGGCCGCCGCTGTCAGACCATTTCCTGGAAGAGTCTGGCTTTGTGGCTTGGCAACATAAAATCGAGCTGTTTATTGACTAATTTGTTAAGTACACAAATATCATCAACTCCATGCTTCTATGCTTCCTGTTTGTAGTATAGTGAAGGAGCATTGATGCGATTTTGGAATGTGTAGGGGGGTCATTAATGCAATTGTGGTAGAAAGTGATACTGTTCTCTACTGTTCTCTCCCACACAGAAGACATTTAACTATGCTAACTGACAGGCCCCAGCCAAAACTTAAAGCGGAACTTCACTTAAAAATGACTCCCCTTGGTGTTTCCCTTTCCCCTATCCCCCCTTGTCCCCCTCCCTGCCTTGTTGGTTGTCTGATTGACTGTTTATACCTTTCATTGGTCTTAAGCCGTTCACGCAGGATACGATGGGCCAAGCCTTGCGGACGGCATGCCCCGCTTCACTGTGTTATTTCTCCACAGGGGGCCGGGGCCCTGGGGCCTTCGGGTGGGGCTGGCGGCGTGCCAAACGGCTGGTGCGTAAGTCGGGACGGGTGGGAGCATGCCTCTCCGGGACTGGCCCAATAGGTTTAAAGCGATGGTGATACGGCTGTGTTGCTTCTATACGCACCATATGTACTGCATTTTCTGTACTGCAATTCATGCTGTTCTATTAGTACTATTAGTCGATATAATTGTATGTATGTAAAACTTCAATAAATAAAGGATGCATAAAAAAATGACTCCCCTGTCCTGCCACCCTACCCTGGTGCTGAGGGAGGACCGAGGGGGGGGGGGGGGAGTTATAAAGAAAAAAAACCCTTACTTTAGCCAGGCGTCCGCTACGCCCTCACAAGGCCACCGCAGGAAAAGAAGCCAAGCCGCATCTGTTGGCTCCGTGTGTGCTCCCGCCGCCGAATCACTTTAATGGGTGGGCGGGAGCATGCACTGACCCAGGGGATGCGGCTCTGTGTCTTCAGTCCAAGACGGCGGTGCCCAGGATCCGGAGCGGCACAGACGCCTGGCTAAGGTAAGCTTAAACATGCCCAGCAGCAGTGTTCTGTGTGTACACGACGGACTTCTCTTTTCTTGTAGATCTTGGTGTACAGACTTGGTGTACAGTTGCCAATGGCAAAAGGTTCCATAAAACACACATTTGCCAACATAAGGAATACAAAATAAAAGATCAGCTCAGAACCTTAAGGACATCCATTTGACATATAAAGAAATACACTGTTATTACTATTATTTACATGTATATATGTATATGTACATATGTGTCATCTTCTTCTATAGCACTTTACAATATAGTAATTACAGACAGGGTAAAACATACATACAACGTAAAATCATAGAAAAGTGTAGTCCCAAAGCAAGAAATTACAAAGAGTGAGAGTAGGACACAATAGCTTAGAGATCCATGCCCTTACAGTTTAAAGGAAGGGGTAGATACACAGTGGACAGGTCACAAGTAGTAGGTATTGAGTTTGGCGGCATGTGCCCTGTGAAAACCAGGTTTATGTTTGTCTGGAGAGGTGAGTTTCAAGGGTAATGCTATCATTCCTTGTTTGGGTACTGTGCAAATACTTTCAGTTCTAGGAAAGAGCATATTTTTCTTTACCTTTGAGTAGAGAGTTTTTTGGTCTCTGTAGCCCCCCTATATTAAGCCAACATGTGTCTCTTTACATAGTGACTTGCGACTCTGTTTTAAGGGCAGTTTTGAAAGCTTTGAGTGTTGGGGAGTGTCAGATTGAATTGGAGAGTGGCCCCTAAGAAGTCCTGAAGATGGCAGTGACAGATATTATTTCAGAATCTCGGAGATGCCCAGTACCCTTCTATTCCATTTCCTTCTGACCCATTTAACAAAAGCTTTTTCAGTAAGAGAAACGTCCATTTGGCCAAAAGCATTGTCACGTCGCCAGAAGAGATAATGGCCAGCTGTTCATCCTAGCCACAAACCAAATGCATGGGTAGAATCTGGAGGACTGTATGCATCCACACATAGGTTTCCCACTGCTGTAACTAACCCAAGATATGGAGATCTGAATTCGAGATCCATGCCAACCCACCTCCCCTGGTCCCATAAGATGCCCAGCGGCGTTTAACCCCAGAACCAGAGCCCTTTGACCTACCCGTCAAATGTTATGACCTAAAATAGCTCCTCAAGTATATTCTGGCTAGAGGCTGAAATTAGGGAACAGCCCACTTAAACCGGACCTTCACCATGATTTAATGAAAAGCCCAAACTCTTAAAAAACAATTCCTCAGCATCTAAAATTAATATATGTTACAGGTTTAGTCACTAATTTATTATACTTTCCCCCACTGGGCTGCAACTCTGTTCGGGAATTTAGGATACGGGCGCCGCCATCTTGACTCAGAAGCATCACACTTACTGAGGAGAGGAGAGTGGGATAAGGTACAGGGGGGCGGGTTATAGCTGTGCTTTGCTCAGACAGAGCAGAGCTGGGGTCAGGGAAAGGTCAGCAGTCCCAGAATGCAGAGCAGCACAGTCACTTCCTGTTTGCAGGCACTTCCTGTTTGCAGGCTGCCTGCAAAAATGGCAGCTTCCATAAGCCGCCATCTTGGATGTTTAAAGGCTTATAAAATGCAGTAGATGCCGGTAGGATGATTTTTAATGTGAGCAATCTGTATGTACAGGGTGTGGGAAACATATAAGATAGACTCTTATTTAGAGTGAAGGTCCGCTTTAAGTGAGAGACCTAAGCATAAAAGGAGTCAGACATTCAGGAAAGCAAGCTAGGAGGGAAAGGAGATTTGGGGCAGAGATGTATGTTTGTGCGTCATCTGCATAAAAGTGACATTGGAACCCTTGTTAGGGTAGAAACTTTGTGGTACAGAGGACTGGGGACACTATAAAAAATGCCATTAAAGTGGGCCAAGACCCAGGGGTGATCGGCCCGGGAATCTATAAGATTCCCGGGCCGATCACCTCACACACCGCGGGACATCCGAGATCGGGATGTCCCGCGCGGTGTAACCCCCCCAAAACCCCGAAAAACCTTTCCTCTCCAGCCGCTGCTTCCGCCGCCTCACTCGCGCTCCTCTAGACGTGTGCGCGCCCGCGCCGGCCGTCTCTGAATGGCCGGCGCGGGCGCGCACACGTCAAGAGTGACGCGCGGGAGGCGGCAGCGGGTGCGATCCCTTGTCCGTCAACGGACGTCACTTGTCCGTCGGCGGGCATTGGACAGTGCAGTCACGTGGGAGCGTGGAGAGGTGAGTTTTCGGGGTGTTTGGAGGGGTTTCAGGCAGCGGGGCGCCCCGGGGAAGTGGACCAATACCCAGGATAGTCAAAATCCTGGGTGTTGGTCCACTTTAAAAGTACATTTTCCCATTAACTGCTAACTGTGGTAGAGGGGAGGGACCACAGGTTCCAGAAGGACCATACACATGGATCCATTCTAAGTTCAGATGTGGCACTGGCTCCGATGACGTAGCCACCAGAAGTGACTTAAAACTTGACGATTCACAGAAAATGTAATGAAGCTGTTAGACTTTTCATTTGAATAATATCTTCCACTCCTGGGAACTAAGCTCAATGAACATGGAGTAGAGTCCCTCCATGTAGCTGGGATGCATGCTCATCAGGAACCTGACGGATCCTCTACCTCCCCACTAAGCTCCGAGTGGCCTGCAGCAGGAATGTCTCTGCTGTAAAGACACTTTCTTACATTGATGGCTAACATAGTGCCAGTGCGGATATGTTACTACCTTTGTCTACTTATAGTCGGTGTTTTTGGGATAAATGAACTAGAATAAAGGCTGTTAACTTAAACCGGATCTTCAGCATCATTTAATGAAAAGCCCAAACCCTTAAAAACTATTCCCCAGCTTCTAAAATTAATATATGTTAAGTTTTTGGTTGCTTACCTTTTATTCTTTCCCCCACTGGGCTGCCACTCTGTTCAGGACTCTAGGATACGGGCGCCGACGTCTTGCCTCAGAAGCATCCACAAACTGAGGAGAGGAAAAGAACAGCAATCCCAGAATGCAGAGCAGCACAGTCAGAAGACTGAGACTCCATGTGCCGCCACCGGATGTTTAAAGGCTTAGAAAATGCAATAGATGCAGATAGGATGATTTTTAATGTGGGCAATCTGTATGTACAGGGTGGGTAAAGGTCCGGTTTAAACTGGACCAACACCCTTGGAAAAAACCGTGCTCATATGCATCCCTTCGCCAGGACAATTGAGATTGCTGCACATAAAAATGATTTAGCAAAATGGCATCCCATACAGCTATAGGCCGCCTGCAAATAGTGCTGCTGGGTTTTCTGCCGCTGTGCATGGTGGGTTATGTCCGTTGAATTCAGGCTTTCGCACAGCTGGGATGCTAAAGAAAGCTCCAAAATGGCCGCTACCAGGAGAAAATAATCAAGGCAGTGTTTCAGCTTGGAGTTGATGCAGGAGCAAATGTAAGTACTGACAATGATTCAGTATCAGGCATGAAGATGGGGCAAGTGAGTTTGTCCCTGTGCTTTCGGCAGGTCTGCTGCAGACCTTCCAAAAGAAGCTGGTGCACTTGTGATCTCCCCCACCCAGTCCTCCTTCCTTGCCTTCTTCCTCCAGAACATTGTTGGACATGTTGGAGCAGAGCCATGGAGATGGCAGCATTGTTGTAATTATCTGTTTATTATTTGTACACGTTTATCACTATAGGCGATTAGATATGTCATATTATTTATTTTTATGCTTTTAGGCATTGGGAGGCTATTAAGAAATGGGATGAAGGGATCCAGTTTACACCGGATGACTCCACATTGTATGAAATGAAATCACAGGTAAGAGTTAGCAAAAGGTAATCACTCCTCTCCTCCACTTTATTTTATGTAATTGCTAGAAGTTAATTTAATCAAAAGCAAAACTTCTAGAATGTGAAAGGAATATGGCCACTGCCAGGCTTTGTTCTTAGTGCTGTTGAGGGAGGGGCAGGCCTCACTTGCAATGCACTGACATGATATTTAGTGAAAAACCCATATTAAAATGTCATGTCAAACAAAATTGCTAAAATGTTTCCAACTGGAAGATGATGGGGGGGGGGGGGGCTCTGTCATATTCTGCTATGGAAGATTTTGGGGGGCTCTGTCATATTCTGCTATGGAAGATTATGGGGGCTCTGTGACAGTCTGCTATGGAGGATGATGGGGGCTCTGTCACAGTCTGCTATGGAAGATTATGTTGGGTTCTGTCACAGTCTGCTATGGAGGATGATGGGGGCTCTGTGACAGTCTGCTATGGAGGATGATCGGGGCTCTGTGACAGTCTGCTATGGAGGATGATGGGGAATCTGTGACAGTCTTCTATGGAGGATGATGGGGGCTCTGTGACAGTCTGCTATGGAGGATGATGGGGGCTCTGTGACAGTCTTCTATGGAGGATGATGGGGAATCTGTGACAGTCTGCTATGGAGGATGATGGGGACTCTGTGACAGTCTGCTATGGAGGATGATGGGGAATCTGTGACAGTCTGCTATGGAGGATGATGGGGGCTCTGTCACAGTCTGCTATGGAGGATGATGGGGGCTCTGTCACAGTCTGCTATGGAGGATGATGGGGAATCTGTGACAGTCTTCTATGGAGGATGATGGGGGCTCTGTGACAGTCTGCTATGGAGGATGATGGGGACTCTGTGACAGTCTGCTATGGAGGATGATGGGGGCTCTGTGACAGTCTGCTATGGAGGATGATGGGGGCTCTGTCACAGTCTGCTATGGAGGATGATGGGGAATCTGTGACAGTCTTCTATGGAGGATGATGGGGGCTCTGTGACAGTCTGCTATGGAGGATGATAGGGACTCTGTGACAGTCTGCTATGGAGGATGATGGGGGCTCTGTGACAGTCTGCTATGGAGGATGATGGGGGCTCTGTCACAGTCTGCTATGGAGGATGATGGGGGCTCTGTCACAGTCTGCTATGGAGGATGATGGGGAATCTGTGACAGTCTTCTATGGAGGATGATGGGGGCTCTGTGACAGTCTGCTATGGAGGATGATGGGGGCTCTGTGACAGTCTGCTATGGAGGATGATGGGGGCTCTGTGACAGTCTGCTATGGAGGATGATGGGGGCTCTGTGACAGTCTGCTATGGAGGATGATGGGGGCTCTGTGACGGTTTGCTATGGAGGATGATGAGGGGCCTCTGTCACAGTCTGCTATGGAGGATGATGGGGGCTCTGTGACAGTCTGCTATGGAGGATGATGGGGGCTCTGTGACGGTTTGCTATGGAGGATGATGAGGGGCCTCTGTCACAGTCTGCTATGGAGGATGATGGGGGCTCTGTGACAGTCTGCTATGGAGGATGATGGGGGCTCTGTGACAGTCTGCTATGGAGGATGATGGGGGCTCTGTGACAGTCTGCTATGGAGGATGATGGGGAATCTGTGACAGTCTGCTATGGAGGATGATGGGGGCTCTGTCACAGTCTGCTATGGGGTATGATGTAGGGGGGGGGCTCTGTCACATTCTGCTATGGGATGATGGAGGTTGTTCTGCCACACAGTCTGCTATAGGGAGGATGAGGGTTGTTCTGCAACACAGTCTATGATGGGGGGGTTCTGTCACAGTCTGTTATGGGGGATGATGGGGGTTGTCCTGCAACACAGTCTGCTATAGGGTGATGAGGGGGTGAGTCTGTCACAGTCTGCTATGGGGGATGATGAAGGTTGTTCTGTATAACACGGTCTGCTATGTGGATGATGGGGGTTGTTCTGCCACAGTCTGCTATGGGATGATGGGGGTTGTTCTGACACACATTGTGCTATAGGGATGATTGGGGTTGTTCTGCCACAAAGTGTGCTCTAAGAGTGATGGGGGTTGTTCTACCACACAGTCTGCTATAGGGATGATGGGAAGCTCTGTCACACTCTGCTATGGAGTGATGGGGGATTCTGTCACAGTTATAGGGTTATGGGGGGTTCTTCTTCTTTTTTAATAAAAGGACAGGAACCTCCCACAAATTCCCAGTTTCCTTCTGCAGTCAGGACTGCGAAGATAGAAAATGGCTCTCTATATTGCGCAGGCGAGCGGGGCTTACCAGCCTGCGGCCCTGCAGGACTATTCCCACCCGTTCTGGACCCACTGCCTCCCAGCCTCGGCTAACTGGTTCGGGTGAAGGTAGGACAGCACCAGGGTCGGGGGCTTGAGGAGCGCTGCTCCAATCGCAATCCCTGTACAAAACTAGGGTAGTCGGTTCAGGCTTATGGTGAGCCTTTGTGGGATGCCCCTTCCTGCTACCTGTAATTGTGGGTCCTTCCTCCCCCCCTCCACTCCCCCCCCTCCCTCCATATGCCATCTGCCTTGGGTGCCCCTGCCGCTGCTCTCTCCCGCCTCGCTCTCTCCCTGGGGAGCTCTCTGGGGGGGGGGGGGGGGGCTTAGGCGGTGGTGTCCTGAGTAGTTTTGTCTTTTTTTATTACTGTCTTTATGTGGGCTCGCCGCCACGCCGCTTTGTACGGCGCTCCACGGCGGGCGGCGACATACGCTGTAGTGAGTATCTGCGCTGTCATTGGCGCTGGGGGGTCACGTGGCTCACGATTTCGCGCTCTTCGGGGGGGGGCGGTCCCGCAGATGATGTTTTTTGCATCACACGCCTGCGGCCCGCCCCTCAAGGTCCGTTCTGGCGCCATTTTGGCTCTGCGGTGTGCTGGGGCCCTCGTGTGCTGCTGCGCACTGCCTTTTTCTGTTGGATCTTGGTGAATCGGTCTCTTGGTCCGTGAGTCCCCTTCGGGCTATTTCGCCACATTTTGGGATTGTTATGTGTGTTTTATTATGTCTTTCAGGCGGGATAACCGTGACTGTGGTTTCTCCCGGCCCTCTTCCCTTTTGTCATCTCCCACCTTCCCTAGCGGGTTTTGGGGCATCCCGGGTGGCTCTTGCTAGCCTTAACCCTATACTGCCCATTGTGCCCATTTTAATCACCATATGGAGGCTTACGGGGTTTAATGTGCTTGGGGTTCCTTCGGGACAAGCCCAGCTGTGTGCCGCTTGTGGGGTATCCCCTGTGAGTGACGGTGTCAGGGTATGTGTGCCCTGCGCCCAGAAGGTACTTGCGCTGCAGTCTGGGTTGCCTGCTACGCTGCCCAGTTCTGGGACATGCTAGTGGGGAATCACATTATGACTTGGCCTTGCGGGTGGCCATCCTGGAAAGGCATATTGCTGGGTCGGTCCCCCGTAAGGCTTCTGGCAAGAAGTGGCATTTAACTCCCGCAGTTTCCCTTTTTCCTGAGGAGGATGAGGGACAGTTTTCTTTCCCTGGCCTGTACCCCCTAGAATAGGGGGAACTTTTCTCTGATTCCTCTGAGGAGCAGCAGGAGATTTATGGTGGTACTGGGTCTCCTTTTGGAGAAGACCCATGGTCTCCTGAGGATACTGATAGGCTGTTGGCTCACATTTTTGAAGTACTGTGTATTACCCCTCCTGTCCCGGCTTAAAAACGCAGCAGGGTGAGCTTTTTCACACTGTTAAACAACGCTTGGAGTTCCCTGAGCAGATCCACTTCAATAATTTGGTGCTCAAGGAGTGGGAACGTTCTAGCAGATTGCCCGCGGTGCCTAAGAGTTGGGACAGGAGGTATCCATTTCCTGCTGATGTGGTTAAGCGCTGGTCGTGTCCCCCTGAGGTCTATGCTCCCGTGCTTGGGTTGTCCAATACCTTGGTCATGCATTCCCCTGACACTTCTACTCTGAGGGATGGTGAGGACCGGCGTGTTGATCAGCTGGCCTGTCACGCATTTGCTTGTGCAGGGACTGTGCTGCGCCCTGTTTGCGCTTCTGCCATCACGGCTCTTGCTATTAAAGGGCTACTCAAGTGCCTTCTGGATAATGCCTCGGATGCCAATAGGGGGGAGGAGTATAGATGCCTCCTGCTTTGCTATAAATTTGTGGCATTTATTCTTTCTGCTATGGATGATGCGGTCAGGATGTGTTTAAAGACTTCTGCCCTTTTGGTGGCTATACGCCGCTCTGTTTGGCTGCGTCAGTGGGCGGCTTATAATGCTGCTAAGAAGGCTCTCACTGGCTTCCCTTTTACTGGGCTACGGCTCTTTGTGGAGCATCTGGATCTGTTTGCCAAGGATGGTAGGCTGCCTCAACGCAGGAGGCAGCCTCGGCCCTTTCGGTGGGCTGGTTCTTCACTCCACCCTTCCGTGCTCCCAGGTCCGGTCGGGGTGCACCATTTGCGGGGGCACGTAGAGACCCTTGGGGCCGGGGTAGAGGCCGTGGTCGCCCCGGTCTCTCATGGGGTCGCAAGTCCAAATCTTCCCCCAAGCCCCCTCAGGCATGAGGAGGCACCCTCACCCATCCGGGTGGGGGGACGGTTGTGGCTCTTTGCTCACGTCTGGAGACTGCGCGTCTCAGACCGGTGGATTCAGGAGGTGGTGTCCTCCAGGTACAAGGTAGAGTTTGCAGTCTGGCCGCCCCCAAAATTCATCAGATCCCGGATCGCTCAAAGCCCTCTGTCAGCTCAGGGTTTGCGGCTTGCGGTCCAAAGCCTTTTGGAATTGGGTGTCATCTGCCCTGTGCCTTTCCAGGAAAGGCGCAGAGGCTTCTACTCCAATCTGTTCACGCTTCCCAAAAAGGATGGGTCTCTGAGGCCCATCCTGGATTTGAAGCACCTCAACAAATTTGTCAGGTTCAAGCATTTTCGCATGGAGACTCTGCGTTCGGCGGTCGGTACCTTGCGCCCGGGCGATTTCATGACTTCTGTGGACATCAAAGATGCTTACCTTCATGTTCCAATCTTTCCAGGTCTCAGGTTCGCTCTGGAGGATCAGCATTACCAGTTTGTGGCCCTACCGTTCGGTCTTACCTCGGCTCCTCGAGTCTTCACCAAGGTGCTGGCGGGGGTGATGGCTCTGTTGAGATCTCAGGGCATTTGCATCCTTCCTTATCTGGACGACATTCTGATTGCATCTCAGTCCTTCCATCAAGTCGAGATGGATACCCAGATGGTGGTCTCCACACTCAAGTCCTTCGGTTGGGTGATCAACTATCCCAAGTCTTCTCTGTCTCCGTCCTTGGTGAGGTCCTTTCTGGGCATGACTCTGGATACATCTCAGGTCAAGGTTTTTCTGCCTCAGCAGAAGGTGGAGAGCCTGCAGGCGCAGGCACGGTCTCTACTTTCTTGCCCTCACCCCTCCATTCGGCAAGGGATGCAGCTGGTGGGCCTGATGGTGTCATGCTTCGAGGCGGTTCCCTATGCTCAGTTTCACATAGTAACATAGTATGTAAAGCTGAATAAAGACTTTAGTCCATCCAGTTCAGCCTGTCTAACTCCTTCCAGTGGTCTAGTAGCCATAGCTGGAAATGTTATTACATGCCAGGAAGGCATCAAGGCCACTTTTGAACGTTTTTACTGTATCCATCATTACTACCACCTCTGGCAGCGAGTTCCATAGTCTCACTGCTCTTACAGAGAAGAATCCCCTCCTATGTCGGTGGAGAAAGCACCTTTCCTCTAACCTTAGTGGATGCCCCCGGGTTATGGTTACACTCCGGGGTATAAATAGATTGTGGGACAGATCTTTGTATTGACCCCGAATATATTTATACATAGTTATTAGATCACCCCTCAATCGTCTTTTTTCTAGACTAAATAAACCTAACTTGGACAATCTTTCCGGGTACTCTAGTCCCCGCACTCCTTTTATTCACTTTGTTGCCCTTCTTTGAACGCGCTCCAGTTCTGATATGTCCTTTTTAAGCACAGGTCCCCAGAACAGTACACAGTATTCCATATGGGGTCTGACCAGTGACTTGTACAGGGGTAAAATGATGCTCTGGTCATGAGCACCTATGCCCCTCCTGATGCACCCCATGATCCTATTTGCCTTGGCAGCAGCTGCCTGGCATTGATTACTACAGTTGAGCTTATTGTCAACTAAAACCCCTAAGTCCTTTTCCATTGTTGTTTTACCAAGTGTTTCTTTATTTAGTGTGTAATCATGACACAGATTTCTCCTTCCCATGTGCATAACCTTACATTTATCTGTGTTAAACTTCATTTGCCATTTAACTGCCCATGCTTCCAATTTATCTAAATCTGTTTGTAGCTGCCTGTTGTCCTCCTTTGTTTTAATTACTTTACTCAGCTTAGTATCATCTGCAAAGATTGAGACTTTACTGTTTAATCCATACCCAATGTCATTTATATATATATTGAAGAGAATTGGTCCCAGAACTGACCCTTGTGGTACTCCACTAGTAACAGTGACCCAATCTGCACACGTTTTCCCCCAGTCCAAGCATTCTCATCTTTTGTACACATGAGACCTCTTCAGTTGCACCTCTTGTCAGTTTGGGATCAGGACCCCGTGTCCCTGGGTCAGGAATTTGTTCTGTCCCCTCTGGTCAGTCAGTTCCTCTCGTGGTGACTGGACTCAAGGAATCTCCTAGTGGGCAGGACCTTTCTGCCCCTGTGCTGGGAGACTGTCACCACAGATGCCAGTCTGACAGTTTGGGGGGGCTTTTGGAAGTCTCTGAAGTTCCAGGGTCAGTGGGGCCCTCAGGAGGCCCATGCTCCCATCAATATTCTGGAACTGCGGGCGATCAGGTTGGTTCTTTTCCAGTTGACTCCGCACCTTCGGGGTCGGGCTGTTCAGAGCCGCTTGGACAACCAGATGGCGGTTGCCTACATCAATCATCACGGAGGGACCCGGAGCAAGCGAGCCCTCAAGGAAGTGTCCCTGATTCTGTCCTGGACGGAGGAGAATTTTCCCTGCATATCGGCAGTTTACATCCCGGGAGTGGAGAAGCTGGAGGCAGACTCTTTGAGCAGGGGGATGTCTCGGCTGGGGGAGTGGTCCCTCAGTGAAAGGTTTCACTCTCTGTGCCGCCGCTGGGGTCTGCTGGATGTGGACCTGTTTGCTTCACGTCACAATCACAAACTTCCATTCTTTGTCTCTCTGTCACAGGATCCTCTGGCCTTTGCCACGGATGCGCTAGCAATGCCTTGGAAGGGGTTTCGGCTCCTCTATGTGTTCCCCCCCGTTTCCTCTGTTGGGCAGGGTGCTGCGCAAGGTAGCCCAGGAAGGGGTGGCAACCATTCTGGTGGCCCCCTGTTGGCCAAGAAGGGTGTTGGTTCGCAGACATCGTGCAGTTAGCAGTAGATCAGTACGTCCTGCCCAAGGATCCAGATCTGCTCACTCAGGGGCAGCTGTGCCATCCCAATTTACAAATGCTGGCTTTGACGGCTTGGCTGCTGAAACCTCCATCTTGACAGAGAAGGGGTTGCCTGCCTCTGTTGTTGATACCATGATTAGAGCTAGGAAGAAGTCCTTGTCCTTTATCTACTACAGGGTCTGGCATGCTTACATTGCCTGGTGTGAGTCCAAAACTCTTCCCTGTCGGGTGTTTTCTATTCCCAGGATTCTGGAATTCTTGCAACATGGTTTGGATTTGGGCCTTCAACTCATTACCCTCAAAGGTCATGTTTGAGCTTTGCAAATTTTTTTCCAAAGATCTTTTGCCAGTCACCGTTTGGTTAAGACTTTTTTCCAGGGGGTTTCTCACGTGCGTCCGCCACGTAAGCCTATGTTACCAGTTTGGGATTTGAATCTGGTGTTATCTGCTCTGCAGGGTCGTCCCTTTGAGCCTCTCTGTGAGGCCGCTTTGCCCATTTTGACTCTTAAGGTAGTCTTTTTGGTGGCTATCACTTCTGTCAGGCGTGTTTCTGAGTTGGTGGCGCTTTCCATCAAGCCTCTTTATTTTGAGCGACACCAGGACAAGGTGGTGTTTCGGTTTAAGCCAGATTTCTTGCCTAAGGTTGTTTCTGCTTTTCATCTTAATCAGGACATTGTCTTGCCTTCATTGTGTCCTAATCCTGCTAATTCCAAGGAGCAGACTCTGCATTCCTTAGATGTGGTCAGGGTTCTACTAAGTTTTACTTGGTAGCTACTGAATCATTCAGGAAGACTGATGCTCTTTTTGTTCTTCCTTCTGGACCTAGGAAGGGTTTGCCTCCTGCTAAGTCCACTATCAGTAAGTGGATACGTCAGGCTGTGGTTCAGGCCTATTCTGCTAAGGGGAAGGAGCCTCCCTAACGCCTTACTGCTCATTCCACTTGTGCTATTGGTGCTTCTTGGGCCTTTCAGCACCAGGCTTCTGTTGAACAAGTTTGTAAGGCCGCAACTTGGTCTTCTGTTCATACTTTTTCTAAGTTTTACAAGGTTGATTTTAGGGCCTCAGCTGATGCTGCTTTCGGCCGCAACGTTCTTCAGGCGGCAGTGGTTTAAACTGTTCACTTTGATCTTTGGGGATCCCACCCTACTTTACAGACACTGCTTTTGGATGTCCCAGACGTAAAGAATTTGGTGAAACAGGACGTGCTGTATACTTGGGAAAATACAATTTTGTGAGTACTCACCTGTAGAATTGATTTTGTAGTATACAGCACGTCCTGTTTCACCCCTCCCTTGTTATCATTATTTTTGGTTACCTCTCTATGGTGATTTGTTCAAATATTTGGTTGGGGTTCCTTCTTTTTTTATTCTCCCGGCTTCTTGTCTAACTGCTTTGTAACACTGGGAATTTGTGGGAGGTTCCTGTCCTTTTATAGGGCCGGGAGATGCCACAAGTCTTTTCTGCAATCCCCTGCGCCACCTTGTGGCGGATATCCCAGACGTAAAGAATTTGGTGAAACAGGACGTGCTGTATACTACAAAATCAAGTCTACAGGTGAGTACTCACAGAATTGTATTATTAGTACTGTCCCTACCCCATTGTGTGCAGGGCAATTGTCCCGGTGTCCAATCCCCCCACCCCCTGAAGTTTTTCAGCCCTCTAGCCTTTGATAACCCCATTTTACAGCCATTATTAGGCCCCAAAGTTTGGCTACACATTGATTTCAATTGGATTCGGGTCAAGTCTGGGTACCCGAACCAAACTTTGGTGGCAAGTAGTCCCAACTTCACAACTCGAACTTCTACGGGTTCGCTCATCACTAAACTTGTTCTAAAATGCCTAAGGAATATAAGGCTTTATTTCAAAACAAGGCAGGAGTTAAAATAAGATGTGATTCAGTAAAGGAAGGAAGTTAGAGCTGAGTTAGATGAGCTGCACGCTGTTATGCGCCTTATAGTAATCATAATAGTATAGTAATAATCATATAGTAATCATGAATATAAAAGTGTAATTTAGGCAAGGTTGTAGTGTCCACTAACATGACTTTAATATAAAATGTTAATTTAAATTAACCATGAATATAAAAGTGTAATTTGGCCAAGGTTGTAGTCTCCATTAGCAATAATCTTCTTGCACAATTCACTGGGATAAGTGGCCGTGCATGGTGTAGTAAATCATGAATTGTATCTTTCGAGCATATGGATACCTGATCCATTCTACCTCCATCTTGCATTTACGTTTTTGGAGTAGCATGGCTTCTTTTTCCTCTTAGGATTCCACTGATGATATATGAGATGTATATAATGGCTGGTTTACATTTGCTTTCGTATTTCCAATTTGTCAACAAACTTTCTGTATTTATAGACCATCTGTGCCGTTCAGCAATGTTAACTGCCATTCTTTCATTCTGCAGCCGATTCCTCCTGGTACATACATAGACACCACATTACAGTGCCAGAAACAGTTGGTGAAAAATGATTCTTCAGTAATGCTTTTCTTTCCATAAATCCGTTACCACACAGCAGCACATCCTGCTTCAGTTACCTTATTAGCTTTTAGGAAGAAAATTAATCTTTCAGCATAAGTGTCTCAGGATAATGGTCTGGGGATGTCAACTTTTCTGTTCAAGGGCAGCCATGACTTGTCACCAATATTAAGAGGAACAACGGAGGTCCTGAAGTTTTAAAGAGTCCATGGTGGACCTAGTCCCACACATTGTGGCATCCCGAATTGGGAAGCTCCACTCTGCAAAACTCCCAGATCCCCGTTTCACGTAACCTGATCCCGGGAGCCCTAGCCGCGGCCACATCCCCACTCCTCTCTAGCTGTGCGTGTACATGTGCCTGTACTTTCTGAATGGGCAGCACAGGCCCACAGCTAGAAACTGAGCCAGGGATGCACCCAGTGGGGCACTCGGCTTCCTTCGGCTGCTTAGCTGCTCAAACAGCTTAGCCGCTAGCGGAGCTGAGCAAAATCGAGCACGCTAATTGGCTGCTCAGCCAATCAGTGCGCTCGGTTTTAACCACGTCTGCGTTGTGGTAATGACAGGAAGGTGAGTTTGTACGACAACCTGGGTGATACACACAGCAGGGCATCCCAAACCTGGATGCCTCGTCTGAGAGGAACAATATCCGGGGGAGTAAAATTCCCACTTGTTATTTCTCTTTAAAGAAGAACAATGGCTGACTTCCTTATCCCTGGGGCATCCTGTGGCATAATTTGGGAGGAATTGCCGCATGATGGCAAATTATCAAATTATCAATTTCGTTTATCAATTTCGGCCACGGAGTTCAGCTATGATATCTTGCAGCCCGCAAATTTTCTCTATACTCTAATACACTGTTTCTCAACCTGCAGTACAGTACAGTACATGTACCCCAGGGGGTACTCGGCAGTGTTCCGGGGCAAACCTTCAGGGGATGTCTGTCTGGTCTGGTATATTATTTTTCAAGCTAAACCTAATCCCTCCTTGCTTAAAAAGCGCCACAAGGCCTATGACCTACTTATTTTGGTACTATTTATAATTAATCATCCCCTTCGGGGTACTTGTTTGGAACTTCTTGTCGCTAGGGGGTTCTTGACGTAAAAAGGTTGAGAACCACTGCGCTAATACAGAAGGTGACGTTTTAGAGCATGGGATGTCTTTCAGGATCTAATTACATTTTATATCCAAAACAAGATCTAAAAGTTTCGAGATTTGGAGTCTTTTTGTACAGACAGCTCAGAATTACTTTACCGTCGCGGCATGTTAAAGGACTTGTAAAAACATGGCAGTTAGGAACTACTGAGCATGATTTATTATCACATGCAATCATTGTGTCTGTGTAGTAGTAGCTGAAATAATTACTACCTATGGAAAACTGTCTCCAGATAAAATAAAGTCTGCCAGGAGCCCAGGCTTCTCATATAATGGCGCTTGCGGTCTTCTGTTATCTAGAGTTCTACTCTAAATACCACAGACATGCATCAGACATGGTAATGCTTTAATAAGCCCAGATAATATGCTGATCTTTGTGGATTCTGCTTCTTAAGCTGGCCATCCACATGGAATTTTATCAGATTCATGTCCAGATCTTTGGGTAACCTCTAAGTACAGGTCTCTGTGGACGCCCGTCTTTCCTGCAGGGTAGGATGTCTTAACTGGGCAGCAGGTATTTGGTTAGACCAGTGGTGGTCATCATTTAGCCTTCCTGGATCCAGGGCCGGCCCTGTGCAAGACTACAGGATGGTACCCCCCCCCAACACACCTCTACCCTTTCTCACCGGCCTACTACCCTACATGGTTGTTGACCACCACTGGGGTTTGCTGAAAACCTACGCATATTCTAGCCAGACAAAGGTTCCCTAGCCAATGACTGCCAGTTCCACTGCTCCTTGTGATTGCCTGTGTGGGACGGAGACTTGGCAAATGTTGCGGAGACAATGCAAAAGGAGGGGGAGTTCCTGCCATATCATTTTTTGACTACTGGTCTAAATTAAAGTGGGCTAAAACCTGTATTTGATGGTCCCGAAGTCTAAAAAACTCTGGAGCTGACGGATCCGCTATCCCAATGTGGGAAACCAAGCTCACAGGCAACCCCATGATACTTAACTCACAAGCAATCTTATGGCACATATATGGGTCATGACTGCTTCCAGCGCTCTATGCCAGGCTCTGTGGACAAAAAGCTGTATATGCCCTGTATTAGTGCTGAGTGCTGATTGAATGAAAGCCTGCTCATGTGACATGGCATTGTTTGCAATGTGGGTATGCCGGCGATCTCCCGGGGGTTTTACACAGTGGTGCATCCCACATTGGAGTGCCCTGGAGATGAGGAATCAGCTGGTTTGGTCCACTTTCAAAGGCAAAACAGAGGTGAGCATTCTGACCCAACCAACCATGCACCCCAAGCAACTCCAATTGACATTGAGCTGGCAGGCAGGTTAGGGAGTTGAGTGGGTGTGAGCATCTGTTTGGTGCCCCCCTGTCCAGGGCACCCTGTGCGATGGCACACCTCACGCACCCCAAAGGCCAGCCCTGCCTGGGTCTACGATGTAAAGTTCTTATTCAATCATTTTTATTGAGCAGTATTCAAATACAATGACCATCTGGATTATACACAATACACCCATCATTTATGAACGCATCATACCTATTATTATTTTTTCCAAACGCTAACCCAAATTACAAATTGTGATCCATATCATAAAATTGTTTAATCTTAATTCAACCCTGCAATCTGGACTCCCTGTATGAGTAGAGGGGATCTAAACATGCCCAGAATAAATGAAAAGAGTCCAAGGAATTGGGAGGAAAGAAAAAAAAGGGAAGAGGGAGGGAGGAGAGGAGAAAGGAAATAAGAAGGTAAAAATCCTAGACTACCATTATACCCTTCATATAATCAAGAGATTAACATCGAATTGAACCCATGGAGCCCACACCTCTTGAAACCTTTCCAGGATCCCATTATGTAATTGACCCTATTTTTAAGTTTTCTTAAGCTCAAGTCTTGTGACTTCCACGCTTTAGCAATAACCATTTTTGCTCCCGTCAAGATGTGGTAGGTCAGTTTTCTTTGCATCACTGTGCTATAGCAAATAGATCTATTAAAAAGCGCTATCCAAGGATCCAACTCTATTTGCCTACCAAGAACTTTACTATGGACATTGAAAATTTTGGTCCAGAAATCTCTGACCTTGTCGCACTCCCACTATATGTGTTGGTACGACCCTGGAGAGAGGCTACCCCGGAATCAAAACCCCTGAGATCCACCAGCATAGTGTGGCAATTGTTCAGGAACTAAGTACTATCTCAAAACTACCTTCACATTTGCCTCTATCAACATAACTGACGCTGCAGTGTAAAAGGATGCTCTCAAACAATGTAAAGTTCTAATGTAGCCTGCTACTATATAATGTGTTGCATAGTCAATGTGCTCAAGTCTCCTGTTCAAGAAGTTGCAGCTGCCATAAATGTATAAATGGAGCACTGCTTGTAAAAGGCTAGGTCATGGCTCACTGATGGCACGAGGAGGTAGGTTAGATTGGTTTAGTGGACCCGGACCTAAAAGAAGGTTGTAGGTCCACTTTACTTTCCCTTTAACTTATCATGGCTGGTACATAACACCACTTCCTCAGTCATGTGCAGTAAATGCACTGTAAAACACGTGGCCTTCAAGAAAACGCAGCAATTTTTGAAAAAACAAAAGAAGCTATATTAATGAAGATGTAATCCTGCCAAAGCCCATCACGATTAACATATTTATTAATAAAGCTTTATTGATTTTTCATATATACTGTGTGCGGCACCCTGTATATAGTTGGGTAATTTTAAGGGCCTATCTGGGGACCCTGGGTCAGCATTTGTTGTGGGGATTTCTATGCAGATGTTACGCTATGCTGTAATACAGGGGTGTAGCTAGGTGGGGCAGGGGGGGGGCACGTGCCCCGGGTGCAGCAGGTCAGGGGGGCGCCAAACAGGGGTCTGAGAACAGGTGGGGGGCACCATTTTGGTCCTGGGTGCCAGAAAGCCTAGCTACTCCTGTAATATATACTATAATAATATCTAGCCGTGTTCAGTGCAGGGAGCATAAAGGTGGGTTTATTGATTTGCAGTCCATTAACTTTGTAGTATACAAAAATCAAGAAAAAGGCAGAGCAGGGAGAAGATATCCTCCCCTGCACACACACAAGCATTCCACAGGGTCTTATGCAAAAAAGGGTAATAGGTCCACAACTCTTAAGTGCTAAGAAAAAGGGGCCATAGGAAATGGTCTAGATCTGAGCAACAGCAGCTTTATTCAACAGCACAACATGATGAATCATTTGCATTGGCCTTTAACAGCCACCAAAATGATTTGATATTTCATTGCCATTTTTGGGCTTATTGTCAGTAGCATAAAAAAACCCTTATTACTAATACTTGCGGATCACTGTTTAATTAGAACAGATAAAAGTGAAGAATTAAGGTGGTAACTTTTAAGGTTAATTGAGCATATTTAAACAAAAAGAAACTCCCCAAATCTCCCTTTCCCCATCTGCATGCATGATGCTGAATCGTTGTCAGCACTTAAATTTGCTACTGCATATACTCAAAGCTGAAATGCTGCCTCTTTTCTTCTGGTCGCAGCCATCTTGAAGCACCAGGGAGGCTTCTTCCTTTGCCTGCATGCCCACCGTGCTGCTGCCTGGACTGAACCGACATAACCCACAATGCAAAGCGTCAGGAAACCAAGCAGCACTTCCTCTTTGCAGGGTTCAGGGCCCTTAAGCAGACTTCAACCTAAATACCAGGTGCGCTGTAATTAGATCACAAGGCTGTATGAGGAAGAGGTTACCCGGTAAATTGTTATTGCTGCCGGCTTCTTATTCTTCCCTTTGGTCTGTGCTGATGAGGATATAACCCCACTCAGCTCATCTGTGCTTTCAATTGGCCAGAGTTTAAATGCGTGATTTTATTCGGCGCAGGTAACTATTGCATTGTACATCATTATGTTCAAACTTAATTGGTTATGGTAAAACCATAAATCATTACCATACCAAAAACTGATGAAATGGCAAGAATTGAATACTTACCGCCACGGCCCGGGGTTCACAAATCACCTAGGGCCTCTGTTGATGTTAGGCTTTCCTTCCTTCATGAGGATTCAATATGTGCAAATCAAAACAGCTGAGTGCCGCATGAAAATTAGGGTTATTTATCGTGGATGCCAAAATTCAGACTAAATATAACTATAAATATAAAATAAATAAAATAAAGCTGATACATCAGCTGGAAGTTCTTATATAACGAAGGTCACTGTCTTTTCGGACCGCTCCTGCTGCATTTTCCGAATAAATAAAGCATCTCCTGCGGTGCTGAAAGTCCCTTAAAATATGCCAGGTTTGCACGCTGAAGACGCCGCTCCTGCGGCTTTACTCACTGACGCGCATTTCGTCTATTACAGACGTTGTCAAGGTGATGTTGGTGGGGACGCCTGGGTGTCTTTTTATTTGTGATTAGGCACTCTACTTCCTGCCTCTAGGGTTGATGGGAAAGGTAGTTTTTCAGTGTAGTCTTATGTCTACTGTGTTCCATTTTGCACGGTCTTCTATTGTAACTCTTTAATTGCTACATTGGTTCCCAGACATCACTGTCTCCTGCTACATACCGATTACAGTTTTATTCCTTCGATGCCACACTTGTTCTTTTCTTGGTGCTCCCTCGCCGATGTTAACATGCCGGGCTCTTTGAATACAACTGGCAGAGTCCATAGAATCCCATTGAGGGGGAAATCGACCACAGCAGGAGTTAGAAAAAGGTAAATAATTTTTTATGTGCCGCAATCGGAGTTGCCCTGGTATATGAGAACTGTACCTTGTAAGGGTGTCGGGCGGCTTAAAATAAGCTTTCGAGACGACTAATGTGCTTTTCCAGATGCTGCTTTTTCTGTGCTCTCACCACGTTTGGGGGTTACCAGATCAGTGACCCCTTATAGAGCTGTTATGATGCCTTGGCTAGGTGATAGATGGCAGACTGTTGATTATTACGTCCAATACTGACGTGAACCTGGATTTGTATATAGAAGGCGCTGCTTCAGTGTGTCATGGTGGGTACAAGTTAAAAGCATTCCTCTGATCGTATTTTGGGAGCAATTATACACCACATACGGACAGAAGCCCATGGTGAAACTGGAGATGTTTAGCTTATAAAAAAAAAAAGATATTAGGCCAGTTGGTAAGTAAATGACAACATGACTCAAGTTCCAGTAAGTGGTTTGTAGATCATTCCCCTTTTCGTACCGGAAAATTAGCAAATCAGAAACCGCTGCCATTGTTTTCTGTGTGCATGGAACAAGGGAAAGTTATTCAAGAAAAATCGGCACACGTGAAAATATTAAAACGCGTAACTCTGGGGAATGATTTTAGCCACTCACTGAGAGATTTGCGGTCATGACTACCGGAATAGTGTATCAAGAGATCAGATTTTTTTTGGCTTCTGTAGAAACAGCTGGGGGAAAATTTAAAGGAAGCTCTGGATTTTGCATTCCTTTATAGCCCTCTGTGTATTGAAGATCGGTCTATAATTTTCATACACAGTGGGACTTACTCAAATATTCCTGTAAGCTAAAATTAACAGATTTCTGAAGTATGAA
This sequence comes from Gastrophryne carolinensis, assembly GCA_027917425.1. NCBI lineage: Eukaryota > Metazoa > Chordata > Amphibia > Anura > Microhylidae > Gastrophryne > Gastrophryne carolinensis. The sequence goes on from CM051234.1 coordinate 603,022,736, forward strand.
AATAACGCCCTTATGGCAGTGGGACTTATGTGTGTGCTCATGACTAATATGGATATTTGGGCTGCACAGTCACAGGAGACCAGTCTAATGAGGCTAACACATTGTTGTATGTAAATACAGAATTGTAAAATAAAAGCAAGAAAAAATGTCTATAACATATTCACAGCACAGCAAAAAAAAATTTTTAAAAAGAAAGTAAATTGCGCTGTTCTTCCATTCGACACTAATTGTATGCGACACTGCAAGCTCTGCTCACCTCCACCACTCGCTTACCCGACTTACTCTTAGTTGACTGCCAGTAGATGTACTGTATGTTACCTTAACCATTATAATCAACCCTTGTTTTATATAATAAGCTGGATCGATCCCTCCTATTTGTTACACGCGGATCATAGTTACATAGTTAATACGGTTGAAAAAGACATATGTCCATCAAGTTCAACCAAGGGTGTTGGGGTAGGGGGAAGTTATTTCTTATTTTATAGGGGAAGCTATTTATTTTATTTTTTGTCTTTATTTTTTTATTATTTTTTTTTTTTACTGATAACTGTTAATAGTAACTGTTAATGTTATTTTCTTCTAAATAAGCATCTAACCCTTTTTTGAAGCTGTCAGCGGTTGATGCTGTAACGAGCTTCTGTGGGAGGCTATTTCATAGATTTATAGTTCTTATGGTAAAAAACGTTTGTCGCCTCCGGAGACTAAAATTTCTTTTTTTCCAATCGAAGCCAGTGCCCCCTTGTCCTTAGAGAGGATTTTACAGGAAATAGTGTTCCCCCATATTTTTTGTACGGTCCATTTATATATTTATACAAGTTAATCATGTCCCCCCTCAATCGCTTCCTCTCAAGACTAAACAGATTTAATTCTCGTAATCTTTCCTCATAACTAAAATCTTTCATTCCCTTTATTAGTTTGGTGTCTCTCCTCTGCACCCTTTCTATAGTCAGAGTGTCCTTTATATGAATGGGCGCCCAGAACTGGACGGCATATTCCAGGTGAGGGCGCACCAGTGCCTTGTAAAGTGGCAAAATTACATCTCTATCCCATGATTCCAGGCCTCTTTTAATGCTGTTAGTATCTTGGTGGCCTTGGAAGCAGCTGCTTGGCATTGCATGCTGTTATTTAGTCTGTGATCTACCAGTACCCCCAGATCCTTCTCAACAAGTGACTCTCCCAGTTTTACTCCCCCGAGGACATATGTGGCCTTCAGGTTATTAGACCCCAAGTGCATGACTTTACATTTTTCCACATTGAACTTCATTTGCCAAGTGGCTGCCCAGGCACTCAATGTGTCCAAGTCAGCCTGAAGCTTGTGAACATCTTCAATAGACTGAACTGTGCTACATATCTTTGTGTCATCTGCAAAAATAGAGACAGTGCTTCTAATTCCATCTTCTATGTCGTTTATAAACAAGTTGAATAATAGTGGGCCCAGCACTGAACCCTGGGGTACACCACTTACAACTGGGTAACCATTCAGAGTAGGTATCATTAACCACAACTCTCTGCACACGATCCTTCAGCCAGGATTATAATGTAAATTATATATAAAACGCTCATTGGACATATGAGCATTTTATATATAACATAGAAGTATTGCATTGAAGTAATCAACAACCTTTAAATTGGACCAAAACCCACTGAGATCGGCCCAGGAATCTATAATATTCCCGGGCCGTTTCATTCCCTACCCCGGGCATCCAAAATCAGGAAACCCCCAGGTAGACCATAAAATCACCTTCTTTCCCAGTGCGCATGCGCAAGTAGCGGCTGCATTCTCGCTCCCCGCCAGAGCACTTAGACAAGCTCCTGGACACAGGTGGCCGAGCGGATCTGAGCGCGCTGATTGGACGAGCGGACACCCATGCATCGTAGGAGCAGGAAGGGCGACCTAGGGGTTTCACACGGCAAGAGCCAAAACCCAGGATAGTCAAAATCTTGGGTTTTGGTCCACTTTGATGGTGAATGAAATACTACTCACATTTTAAAACTTGTATATACACCAGAATAATCACATCTTCCGAGACCCTGCAGCAAACTGTACTGGCCAAAGCCGGTCTCGCCCTATCATTATTTTCAGTACTGTCGGTGATGTTTCTTAAAGCGGACCAACAGTCAAAAATTGCTTAAACTGGACTAACACAACAAACAGTCCTCATATGCACCCCTCCCCAGAACAATTTAAATTGCTGCAAAAAAAAAATAATTTACCTTTTTTTTTTAGAAACAAAATGGTCGGCTCATGTTTCTGCAGGCCACCTGCAAACAGGAAGTGCTTCCTGTTACTGTGCATTGTCAGTTATGTCAGTTGAATCCAGGCAGCAGCATGGCTGAGATGCTGGGAGAGGAAGCTCCGAAATGACCTCTACCAGGAGAAAATCAGTGAGGTGGTGTTTCAGCATTGAGTGTATGCAGGAGCAAATGTAAGTGCTGACAATGCTTCAGTATCACAAATGCAGATAGGGCAAGGGAGTTTGGGGGATTTTTTTTCCAACTGTGCCAGGCTGTTGGTCCGGTTTAAATGAAGATCACTGTGTCCCATTGCGATCTCTCAACATGCCGGCCAGCCGCGTTTCAATCCCGGGTGCACAATGAAGTCAAATGCAGAGCTCCGCATTTGACCTAATCATGCAACTGGGATCGAAACATGGCTGGCCCACAGCTATATAAAACACCACTCCACAGCACCCCACAAGAGCAACCCTTGTCTTTGTTACATAGACTTGAGATGCAGGGGAGCTCCAGGTCATGCAACCAAGGAATAGATGGCCAAGACTGATGAGCCAATGGGAAAACCAAGAACTGTAATGTAGGCATAATGTATTAAGCTAGAGTAAGAAGTTGGCCAAGGTCATGGGTAAGAGGATCATGGTCTTGGTGAAAAGGCTGTCTGATGTTGTAATGTTGAATTGATTTAAGTGGAGTTGCTGGGTTGTACACAAAGAAATCACAAATGGAATCAGACACAAGCACAGGAACAACGTTAACCGACTGGTTGGTGTGGGCTAAGACTGATCGCCACTTGGCAGGTGCGAATACACACTAGTGACCTGCGATTCCAGTGTTCATTCAAGATTACAGAAGTTATGTTAAAGGGACTCTGTAGGCAAAGTGCATAAACTGTCATTCAGCAGCTCACCTCATCATGGCTGCCCTCTCCGTTGCTGTCAGAACGCAGCTGCTTCTGAAAATAGAAACAAGGCAGAGTAGTGGCACACCTCCTGAATTAATCTGCCATAGACCACCAATCATAGAGCTGTTGGGGGTCTAAAGCTCCACATCAGACATCAGACTGTGGATACTGGGAGAGAGGGAGAACAGCCAGGGTAATGAGAATGCCTGTCTTACACGCACCGCTCATTATGCTAATTATTATGTAGCGTCACAGAGCCAAGGACCACGCCAACATGCTTCAGAAGAGAAATAATAAGGTGAAACTGCAAACCCCAATATCTCGTACATTTTTTTTTCAATTTAAAAACAGAAATCTGTTTAGGACAGTGCCAAACGTAGCCCGACACAATGGTCTAACAATTGCCTTTGCCTTCTGTACCCCTTTTAGGTCTTTTCTCTGTGATCCTCCAAGAGAAACAACTAGAGGAGCACTGTAAACATTGACTGTATGAAAACCAGGTACCCCTCAGAGCAGGTGTTTAGGGGGGGAGGAGAAAGGCGGTTGCCCATGGCCCCTGTCACCAAGGGGGCTCCCTGACTACCTGCAGTGCTGGTAGTGTACTACTTGGGCCGCCTTGCAAATCTCACTGATCCTTTTATAAAATAATGTATGCTGAATACTAGTTTAGCCAAACATCTTCTCTATGGGCTTCTATGAGCTTGAGTGGTCAAATGGCATTATTGCGAATAAGTGTTGTGGATACTGTGGAGTACCACTGCGGAGCACCATGATGCTCTACAGTGGAGCAGCTCACCACCAAAATGAACCAGGGGGATACTCAATGGGTTTGATTCGGAGCCAGATGAGAATTCTCACTCCTTTTTTAGGAGGACAAACTGCTGTTGTCTACCAGGTGTACATTTTTACCTGGCTCTGGTTCCTGCAATCTGTTGCTACTGGCAACCAAATCTGTACACCAAGATCTACAAGAAGAGAGAAGTGAGCCCTATACACACAGAACACTGCTGCTATTGCCACTGCTGAGGTGAGTGAGTTCAATGCTGCTTATGTATGGCCAGCAGCTGTGCCGATGACCAGTGTGCACATTAGGAAGGACAGTATAATATATAGTGTTAAACCACGCCCATCTGGTAGGGCAGAAAACAGATCTATCAGTCACGCTTGTATCCGTGAAACCTACTCCGATCTCCGGTGTCTCACACAGAGGGGCATCCTAATTTGGGATTCCCCTGTCTGTGAAACCCAGGGGATTTCCGATAAGGTACATTTTATGGCAATCCCAGGGAGAATTACATAGCAGGGCATCCCAAATCGAGATGCCCCAGAGAGTGGCAGGTCTGGGAATCTTTTAGAAACTAATACCCTATATGCTCTTTCTAAAGGTTGCATCAAAAAAATGTAACTTTCCCTTTAAAGTGGACCAAAACCAGGATTTTAACTATCCTGGGTTTTGGTCCTTTTCCCCGGGGCCCCCTGATCGGGGGTGCCCCGCTGTATGAAACCCCCCAGATCGCCAATGGCAACTCGCCCACGGCGCATGCGCGACCACTCGCCCAATCAACGCACTCGGAGCCGCTGACGTCACACCATCTAACGCCATCTAAGAAGGCCAGCGATAGCGGGGATGCGGCCGTGGCCCGCGCATGCGCCATTGGTCCGGAAAGTAAGGTAAGTGAACGGGGTGACCTGGGGAGTTTCACACAGCGAGGCATCACGATTTTGCATGCCCCGAGGGGGGGGGGGGGGAATTGATAGATTCCCAGGCTGATCGAGCTTGGTTTTGTTCCACTTTAAAGTGGACCAACACCCAGGGGTGATCGGTCCTGGAATCTATAAGATTCCCGGGCCGATCACCTCCCTCACCGGGATCGGGATGTCCCGTGGGGTGAAACCCCCCAAAAACCTTGCTGCGGCAGCCACCTGCCTCCCGCGTGCCCCTCTAGACATGCGCGCCCGCGCCGGCCGTTTGTGAATGGCTGGCGCGGGCGCACGCCCTGTAAGTGTGACGTGCGGGAGGCGGTGGCGAACGCGCTGTCTTGTCCGTCGTTGTCACCCGCTTGTCCGTCGGCGGGGATTGGACGGCGCGGTCACGTGGGAGTGTGGTGAGGTGAGTTTTTGGGGCTTTCTGGGGGGTTTCACACAGCGGGGCACCCCCAATCGGGGTGCCCCCCCCCCCCCCCGAAGTGGACCAAAACCCAGGATAGTCAAAATCCTGGGTGTTGGTCCACTTTAAGTAAGCTGCTCTGCAGGCATTACCAAGAACCTGCTATTACATCCTGCCAGGCAGCTTTCGTCTGAGTGTTTTTCTTTTTTTTTTTGCTTTCAAATGGATGCAAAGGTTTCCTAATATGATTAGCCATCCATTGTTTTACTCATTGCCTTAAGCTGAAGACATAATACCCGTTAGAAAAAAATGCTTTTCTGCAGACAGAGGAGTTGGCCATTTATCAAAGACGTAAAAGTACATAAAACAAACAATTCAGTAAAAGAGATTTGCAGCATTTATTCCTGAAAACTTGAACAGAGATGACAGTTTAGGGCCAAGTTTTGTCTGGAAGGAAGTGACCACGTGGCCATTACACAAAATCTATATTGGCAGGCGTTAAAATTATTAGGACCAAGTCCCCTGACGCTCCAGCCCTAAGACGAGACTTCTTAACGCATCCATTCTATTTCTGAAGGTTTATCTAATCTTCCAGAACACAAGTCTAAAATTTCCATAGGAGTAACATATAGTAATTGACCACAATTGGGTTTTGCTGGTATCTTTAGTCTTAGTCTGAAGAGACATTACTGAAGTTCATTGAATTGGGGAAGAGCAGGGAGAGGGCGGAGGGTCACTCAGAGGTGAAATGACTTTGGCAAAGACAAATTTAAAGGTCCAAAGTTGAAACCGTCTTACTGAAAATAAAAATGTCATTAAAAGAAATAGATAATGCTTAGCTCTTTACTAACTGGACTGAATCATGTTTTCATGACCAGTCCATTGCTATTGTTATCATTTTTCTTATGCCATAATGAAATCAGGCCACCACGGTAATGTAAATTTAACGCTGATTGCAATGCATTCACTTTTTATACTTTGTGACTTTCTATTATTTTGCCGGGAGCCTCAGGCTGTTGATGGGGTTCAGTAGATGAACATATTCTAGTCTTAGCTGTGATGCGCACTTTTTTTTTCTTTCTGAGAAGCACTTTGGGGTCAGGGCTTAATAGGGTCGTCATGTACTGGGCTGGGGCCATCAAAATCCAAGGCTGAGTTTTGGACCTGATCCCCTGTTCATAGAGTTACAGAAACCATTTAACTCATTCCTTCCCTTACTCACATAAATACACACACATATTTTTTCTCCACATAATTTCATTGTCTTCCTAACCCCCCCCCCCAAATAAAAAAAACAAAGGTCAAAATGGCCCTAGAGGGTCAACATTCAAAAAGTAGTCACCATATGGGTGTTTTGGGACTGTACTACATCTGTTGTGGCAGCATGGTGCCATATACCCAGCAATAGACAAATAGGCTTCCAATATCTATAATGTGCTCCAGTCATAGGCAAATTGCACAAATACCATCCATATTCTCAGTAAGAGCTTACTGGAATAGGTTTAGACATGATTTGTCTTTCAATCCTTTGTAACAGTTAACAATATAAATTAATAAAAAATTTAAAAATAAACATGAGAAATATAATTTTTCATAATTTTCATTTTTTTTTCTTTCAATGTATTTGTGTATATATATTATAATATATAACATTATGTATAAACAATATTTTTTAGGGGTTTAACCCTTAGTGGGCATAGTGGTTGTATTTAATTTGAACATTTTATAAATCGCTTGTTCAGTTTGCGTGCAGTAGTGAATATCTACCGATACATATGTGGTACTGTTGTAATCGGAAGGAATGGGGCTCTTACACGCGATATGGTTTTCTTCAAAAAAAAAAAAATGCTACAAAATGTTAAAAAATATATTTTTTCCCCAAAAACATTAAGAAAACACTGAAAAATTACTATACATTTCATGTTAAAGCCCAAACTCTGCTGGAAAAAAAAATATAATCTTCCTGGCTATTCCTGCAAAAATCACGGTTAAAAGTGTATAGGGCAAAATAGTGAAAAAGAGACTAAATATCTAGGTAGGCTGACACTAAAATAGCTAATGCCTGCTATTGGTTGTTAATCTGCTAATATATATATATATATATATATATATATATAATGAGCTTTATGATATTATTTGAAAGTCATACTAGCACTCAAAGTCAAATTAAGTCAAAGATTTTCCAATTTTAAGCGCATACCTTATTGCATATGTTTTTGTGTTTTTAACCATTTGCCCCGGGGTTGGCAGATAGCGTGTGCTAGGATTGCGTGAGCACCTTACACCAAGAAGCGAGATGAACGAAGTGTGAAGCTTGTAACATACACACATAATGACAGCATGACCGTGTCTGGTACACCACAAATGTGTCAAATGTGCTTTCTGCAGGATGTAGCGCTTTGCTGACCAAAGTTATGTACTTAGAGTGGAACAGTCACAAGCTAAACAAAGACACCAGAAAACATGTGATGTCACACAAAACCAGAAAGTAATTACTATGGCCAAAGTGTGAAAACCTGTGTCCTGCAATACGCAACCAACATGTTTAAGTGACTCAGAAACCAAACAACACAACGGTTCGTTAATTTAAATCCACTGCGTAAATAGAAAAAATGTGAAAGTTTCGTTTTCACTCTGCAAGGCTATAATGTCCAATTTCGGAATAAAATGACGCACCCAGGGTTTAGAGGAGGGGTAATCAAGCACTTCTTGTAAAGGTCCATTTAAAGACAACCGGTGAAAGGTGAAGAGGATAAATAGAGTGGGTCCGCACGCCTTTAATGAAAAATATTAAAATCATCTCCAAAAATTGTCAAAAAGCAGTGCTAAAATACAAAGGTAGACCCAGAGTGACACAAATCATACAAGACCTTCTGACGCGTTTCGGGTATTCTGTCAGCCCTTAGTCATAGATGAAAGGTGAAGGCAGGGGGTTATCGCTGTATTTGGCTGGAAATTGTCTTTAAAGGATCTGTTAGCTGAATTATCTGGTAATTTCTCTGAAGCTCAATTTAACTGATGTGCTTTTTGAATGCCGTTTCATGGCAATTGAGGGAAGTTTTCTAATATAAATGACGCCTTTACTGTGATCCTTTAAGGCCTATTTCAGTTATAAAAAAATGTAAAAATGACCTCTGTGTTGAGAGAAGAAAAAAATGAATGTCTCATCCAGGACATGCCCTACTACAAAGACTATTCTCAGACTGACGCTTCAGGGTTTTGGGTTGTAGAACAGTCAGATTTCCACATAGCTTCTACCCTCTAGTTATCAGGCTACTAAACAATGGACCTATCTGGTGATGTTATTCATTTAAAAGATATTTCACAATAGCTATCATTTTCTGTTAACTATTATATGGTGTTCACTAGTCCTTGCATTTTATATATTTTTTATATATTCAATAGTCCTTGCATTTTATATACTTACTAGTCCTTGCATGTTATATATTTAAAGTGGACCAAATCACAGGATTTTGACTATGCTGGGATTTGGTCCTTGCCCCCTGGGCACCTTGATCGGGGGTGCCCTGCTGTGTAAAACCCCTCCTACGGCGCATGCGCGGAAGATTGCCTAATCAGCGTGCTCGGAGCGCTGACGCCCACATTCCCTGCTTCCCTGCCGGTCATTTACCACCGCCTGGCTCTGGCACGCGCCCTGCTAGAGGGAAAGCGGGGATGCCACCACAGCGTGTATGGGCGACCTGGGGAGTTTTAACACAGTGGGGCATCCTAATTTTGGATGCCTCAGGGGGAGGGAATCGATTGGCCCGGGAATCTTATAGATTAGGCCGATCGCCGTAGGTTTTGGTCCACTTTAAGCTTGCAAGGGCAGGGCTCTCATTCCTATTGTCTCCTGTGCTCACAACACTTGTTTAAACCTTGTGGCATCTAGTTTGTTTTGTCCCCTGCACTATATGTTTTACCCTGTCTGTAATCATACCTTGTAAAGCGCTATGGAAGATGATGGTGCTATATAAATAAACATTAATAATAATACACCCTTATGCTTTTGAGCTGTACTTGCCAAAGGAAATGTCTTGTATATCTCGATGTACTTGGCTAATAAAGGTATTCTTATCTTACTTTACCCCTCAGGCAGATGATCCAGTACATCACTGCCTCCTCAATTTACCTCCACTAGATCATTTCCTCAAGCACGAGGGATCACAAGGGAGACCCGTTTCACACCGGGGTGATTTGCTTCAGTTGGGGAGCTTATATGCCCCACAATTGCCAGTAAAATGTTGCCCATTGTAGACTATATGCCCTTTCAAACAGACGGACGCATTGTTTTGAGCTATCACAAAAAGTCTTCCCTACAGAAATTTTGGAGAAAAGCATTTTCGATTCCAGTCCATTGAATTGGGATAGCATCCACGAATCACAGGCTGGTTGCAGCGAAAATGTAATTGTACCACATCGCCCTGGTGTGAACCCAGCCTCATTGTAGTACAAGGTGGAAGATTTCAAGTTATTGCCACGGCACAGTGGTTTATGAATAAAAATCTGAAGGTCAGGTCAGGTGAGACCATCTTCCACTCATCTCTTCCTGATTCACAGCTAAGTGTTCCGGAGTTCTCTTGTAGCTGACCTTAGCGTCTTGTTGTTTATGCTCTATATCGACCCTTGCTCAGCTTTGCTTCCTGTTTGTTGGTCTGGGTCTATCTTATGATCCTCAGCCAGGTCTGCGTCTTAACATCCAGTAAGTGACCAATATTACATCACTGAACCTTTATGACTGCTTACAGGAAAAAAGCATAGTTTCAGCCTTATAACACGGTGGTGTTGGTGGCATTAATATTAAATTGATGATAAATATTACATTGGGTGTCATAGGTCCTATCCAGACCAAGCTCTGTATAAATGACGCTTCCACGATAAGAAGTTAGGAAAATAATGACAAATGCAGAAAAACAGCATGCACAGTGTGTCAGCACACTGATGTAGACCGATCTGAGGAAAGGCAGAGAGATTTGATCTAGGGGAGCGAATGACGTTGCGACTTTAAAAGCAACAGAGGGACTGGAAACTTTCTACAAAGAGCTGCCAACAAGACGATGAGGAATGAAGACTAAGCCTTGCAATAAAACACAAGCACTCCCAAGAGACCACTGGCTATGGAGATATGTAGCTGACTAAAAGAAGGGAGAAGTCTTCGAAGTAAAGTGCATTAATATATTTGGAATCTTCTGCGTGACTATGTCTGGACGAATGCCATTTGGATAGTGGAAATGTCAGGACAACAAAGTCAAGAAAAGCCCTAGAGATTTTTTTAGTCTGTTTTATTAATTACGCATACCACTCTCTGCCGATCCCCAAATATACCATAGCTTAGTTCAAGTGAAGGCTAAAGGCTGACAGATTAACTTTAACTATAATCACTATAATGAAATCCAAAATGTCCTACCTAATGTAATTCAAAAACACCAAACATTCTGGAAACCTAGGAAATGAGTACAATATGGGTTGTCCATGGGTTTTTCTATAATCCAAAAAAGATAATGGATGGGAAAGGTCTTGCCTTGCGTTTTTCTTCCCCATGCTCCCCATTTCCAAGTTCTTCAATATTTGCCCATCTTATAGGTCCAGCCCCCATGCATTTTTTTTTCTGGAGGTTTGCAAGCGTAAACAGGTGGATGTAAATCCGTCCTTACTACTATCGCAGTTAATGCATTATGCATCTAGAGAGACTGTGCCACACACTGCTTCAGCATGGCCCCTGTGGTGTAAATTTCTTTGAAACTTAAAACCGAACCAACAGCCTGGTAAAGCTGGAGGAGAAAATTCCCCAAACTCTCTTGCCACATCTGCATGCATGATACTGAAGCATTGTCACCACTTACATTTGCTCCTGCGTCCACTGAAAGCTGAAATGCTACCTCTGATTTTGTAGTGGTAGCGGCCATTTTGGAGCTTCCTCTCCCAGCATCTCAGCCATGTTGCTGCCTGGATTCAACTGACATAACTGACAATGCACAATAACAGGAAGAATAGCAGCCCTTCCTGTTTGCACGTGGCATGCAGATCCTTGAGCCACCATTTTGTGTCTTAAAATTTACGACAGCAGAAGTTAGAAAAAGGTAAATACATTTTTATAAGCAGAAATCTAAATTGCCCTGGGGAAGGATGCATATGGGCACTGTTTGTTGTGTTGGTGCGGTTTAAGTCATTTTTGACTGTTGGTCCGCTTTAAAATGCCCCTTAATGGTTGTCTAACTATATTTACCATATGAGCTGGAAATGTTACATTTCTAATGTTCATTAGACCTGTCTCTATGTTCGTGTAACATTTTTTTCTCCAATCCCTAAAGTAAATCTAAAGTCTGCACTCCACTTTCTTAAAGTGGACCAAAACCTTTCCCTGGGGCGTCCCGATCGCCCCCCAGAACCCACAGATCAACTCGCCTCACCCCTCTCCTATGGCGCATGCGCGCCCGCTTGTCCAATCAGCGTGCTCAGAGCCGCTGAGCTGGACCGGGATTCAGGTAAGGTTTGCGGGCGTCCTGGGGGGGTTTTACACAGCGGGGCATCCCGATTTTGGATGCCCTGTTGGGAGGGATTGGATCGGCCCGGGAATCTTATAGATTTCCGGGCTGATCCTGCTGGGTTTTGGTCTTTAAACTCCCCAACCAAAAGTCTAGATTAGAGTTTATGTCTTGATTTAATTAGTCAGATAAAGAAAGTGTAACAATAAGGCTCACTTTATTGAGCTCATGCTGCAGCTGCTTCCTCTTGTGCCGCCCGGGGCCAGGGATGGGATTGATAGCGGGACAGAATACACGCCCCCTCTCTATTGTAGTGAATGAAGGGGGTATCGCTACACACCCTGTGACTGAAAGTGGTGGTGTGGTCTGACATGAAAGTGGCAGATAATTCAGTTTCAGACCCCAAGAGGCAGTGGCTGCAACGGGGCTCTCAATAAAGCGAGCGCCAGACCTTCAGTGGGTCTTCAGCGGCACAAGACTAAAGGTAAGTATCCTTTGTTTTTTTTTTTTATTTCCCTGATGTATGACTTTATCTAAAGTCTGTTCAATATGCTTCTCCTCTATTTCCTGCAGCTGTAGCAATCTCCAAAGTTTGCCCCTTCTTTCCATCCTTTCCGTTCCATTACTCCATGACCACATGCAAAACTGGTTGCATGGCTTTTGTACTTTGCTGCTCCCATCACAAGCAAGCCACAGTGGTCGGGCTGCCCAACAGATTGGAAACATAACTCATCACATAGAAGATACTGCATTAGGATCCAATTATTTAAAATGCTTTTACTTTTTGGATTTTACACTGCTCTCACGGGGGATAGGCCAGGTAGAAAACTGAGTGTCCCTGTACAAGGCCTTTAACTCTAGGACTATCTGGTATATATAATCAAAGGACTTAGCAACACATATTTGCAAATACATGGGCTTTTTTTGGTGCTTTTAAAGTCTACTAGACTTTTGGTCCACTGTAAATGTGGTCCTCCCTGAATGTATTATTAATTTTTTTAGATTGCAATGGTTACATTTAGAGCAGACTAATTGGGGGAGTACTGCCAACCCCCTGCTTTTATGCACATTATTTTCTGTAAAGCTCTAATGGTTATTTTTCAAGACTTCTGCAATTCACCATGCTATGCTGGAGATCAGCTTTCTAAGCCTAACTGGTGGAAACCCATTCTTGTCTAATCAATGCCTGGAGTTTATCACAATTTCTGTTGTTTTCCTGACCATGGACCCAAAATCTAATTTTTTTTTTGTTCATCAAGCCATTTAGTTAATACTTTTGCCTTGTTACGTGGTGCTTCATCATGTTAAAAAACGCATTGCTCATCACTAAGTTGCTCCTGGATGTTTAGGAGGAGGTGGAGGATGTTTAGCATCAGGAACTCCTTTATATCTGGACTTTCTGCATGTGATTTTTTCTGTTCAAATAAAGGGCTGGGCATCAGATGAAGCAGCAGTGTCAGGTCTTGGCATGCCGCCTCCATTGCAATGAGTGGAGTGGGCATGCCCCAACCACTGTGACGTGGAGTGGAAGAGGGTGGTATCTGTGGGTCCTGGAGGTCCCAGGTGAATGGAGACATGCAAGTTGTCAGCTGGGGGGAGGGGGTTGAGTGAGTTTTTTCACTTGTCCTTAAAGTGGACCAACACCCTCCCAAGATTCTATATCTATAAGATTCCCGGACCGATCAGACCCCTGACTGCGGGGCACCCCGATCGGTGTGTGAAACCCCCCCAGATCCCCGAAATCCCTACCTTATCCTCGATCCAGCAGCGCCCGCCACCGCCACCTGTGCGTCCCTCTAGCAGGACTCGCACCCGCGCCGGCCGTTTGTGAATGGCCGGCGCGGGCGCGCTCCCTGTAAAAGTGACACGCGGGAGGCGGCGGCGGGCGAGCTCTCTTGTCCGTCGCTGCCTCCCGCTTGTCCGTCGGCGGCGATTGGCAGCGGCGGTCACGTGGGAGCGAGGAGAGTTTTTCGGGGTTTCTGGGGGGTTTCACACAGCGGGGCACCCCCGGCGAAGTGGACCAAAATCCTGGGTGTTGGTCCACTTTAAGTTAAGGCAGAGTCTGTTGACATATAAGCAGTAGAACACGTGACTATTCATGATGAGTGGCTAATCCCATAAAACGAGGGAGGATTTACGGCCCTTTCCTTGCAGTGAACCAAGGTCTAAATTTGGAGTCAGCTGCCATTGTATGTGTGAGGAGCTAAGATATATCTAAAAGGAGGAACGTTATTTACCCATAGTGTGTTGGAAACAGTACAGCCACACCTGGCAACCATAAAATATAACATTTATCTGATTTGTAGCTATGGAATTAGTAAAGCATAAACCGAAACAGGAATTAGTAGAATGACAGGACACTGGAAATAGTTCCCTGGAGTATTGATGATTGCCCTCCTATTACTATTTGTTTCCCTAGCAATGCATCATGATATACTGTCAGTAGAGGATGCTGGAAACTCTACATATGGTGTGTTGCTATATCATGTCCTCCATCCAAAATAGAATCCAGGCTTTCTCAGTATCAGCTCATTACAAATTAGTCCACTTCATATAAACTAATGTTAATGATGAAGTTTCTTTAGCTACTGCACAAAGATCTGGATTTTCTATTAGACATCTCTAGGTCCTGGGCCTAGAGCCCACCTTAAATTTCTGCCCTACCCCTAAAGGACACATACAGTCATAGCCGTAAATGTTGCAAGAAAATGAAGTATTTCTCACAGAAAAGGATTGCGGTAACACATTTTGCTATACACATGTTTATTCCCTTTGTGTATTGAAACTAAACCAAGGGAGGAAAAAAAGGAAATTGGACATAATGTCACACCAAACACCAAAAATGGGCTGGACAAAATTATTTGCACCCATAATATAACTTAATATTTGGTTGCACACCCTTTGGAAAAAATAACTGAAATCAGTGGCTTCCTATAACCATCAATAAGCTTCTTACACCTCTCAGCACCTCTCGGAATGTTGGACCCCTCTTCCTTTGCAAACTGCTCCAGGTCTCTCTTATTGGAAGGGCACCTTTTCCCAACAGCAATTTTAAGATCTCTCCACATGTGTTCAATGGGAATTAGATCTGGACTCATTGCTGGACACTTCAGAACTCTCCAGTGCTTGGTTGTCATCCATTTCTTGGTGCTTTTTGATGTATGTTTGTAGACTTGCTTTTTTATGTCTCTGTGTTAGCAGTGGCCTCCTGGGTCTGGTGTCAGCAGTGGGGTCCTCCTGGGTCTCCTGCCGTAGAGTTTCATTTCATTTAAATGTCGACGGATAGTTTGCGCTGACACTGATGCTTCCTGAGCCTGCAGGACAGCTTGAATATCTTTGGAACTTGTCTGGCGCTGCTTTTCCACCATCCGGACTATCCTGCATTGACACCTTTCATCAATTTTTCTCTTCTGTTTATGCCCAGGGAGATTATCTACAGTGCCATGGGCTGCAAACTTCTTGATAATGTTGCGCACTCTGGACAAGGCAAATCTAGATCTCTGGAGATGGACTTGTACCCTTGAGATTGTTGCTATTTTTCCACAATTTTGGTTCTCAGGTCCTCAGACAGTTCTCTTCTCTTTTTGTTGTCTATGCTTAATGTGGCCACACACAGACACACAATGCAAAGACTAAGATAACTTCTCTCCTTTTTATCTGCTTTCAGGTGTGATTTTTATATTGCCCACACCTGAGTTTAACCCTTTTGTTGCCAAGCACGTAACACCTATGTGCTGGCTGGGCCTTAAGTGCCAAGCCCGTAGGTGTTACGTGACTTTCCCTGCTGCTGGTTTAAAAAATAAAAATAAAAAATACTCACCTGACCCCTTGTTGGATCCGGCCGGGTCTCCTCTTTAATTTGGTGCCATCCGATCCCCCGTGGGGGGGTCGGATGGCTCCAGGAGAGCCCCCGGAATAGGCCGCCCCCCGCTTCTGCAGCAGCAGCTGCTAACTGTAAAAAAAAAAAAAAAAAATGACATTCACTTACCTGTGTGTGCGCTGGCTCCCGCTGTCCCTCCTCTTCACCTGGGGGGCCTCCGATCCCCCCCCCTGGGCCTTACCGATCTTCAGGAGAGAGCCCGGGAGGCTCTCTCCTCCTCGATGGCGGCCGCCATCTTGCCGCTAAGCCGTCATCCCGGTCCGTCTTCGTGCCAAGCCCCAGCCCCGATCACCGGCTGCAGCGTTCTCAGCTGTCAGATGCCGGTGATCGGTGCCGGGGAAGGAGGTGGCAGGAGATCCTCTGATCTCCTGCGTCCCCCTTCTTTGGATGCCGATCACCGGCATCTGTCAGCAGAGCGGCGCGGGACAAGAGCTTGCAATCGGAGGTAAGTACAGTAAAAATTTTTTTTTTTTTTTTTTTTTTTTAATAAAATACTTTTGTGTTGTGTTTTTTTTAAGTTAACCCTTTGTGAACTGGTAAGGGGTCAATGAGACCCCTTATACCAGTTCACAAGGCTCTGGGTATGGCAGGTCACCTGCGGCAAGCGGGTGACTTGCCATAACCCCCAGCCCCCCATTACCTGCCTCCCCAACGGCCGGGGGGGGGGCAGAAGGGCCCGGGCCACTTAGTGGCTATGTGGGCTAGTAGCCTGCAGGGCCAGGGGCCACCAATGCTGGCCCCTGCGCCCTGTTCTACAAGCCCCCATAGCTGGCCCGGGTCGGTAATGCTGGGTAGGGGGGACCCTACTTCATTTTTTGGGGGGATTTTTAAGGATTTTTAACCCTTAAAATTCCCTAAAAAAATGGGGTCCCCCCCCCTAGGAGGGGGAACCCTATGTCATTTTTTTTTTTTAAATTAACCCTTTTGTGTTCTGTCATCCAGCAGCTAAAAAAGGCTGAAAGAGTGCTCCACTATGGATGGGAGGTAAGTATTAAAAAAAAAAAATAATAAAATATTTTTTCTCTTTGTGTGTCTGTGTTTTTTTTTTACATTTAACCCCTTGTGAACTGGTAAGGGGTCCATGACCCCTATACCAGTTCACAAGGCTGGGGGAGGTGGCAAGTCACCTGCGCTAGCCGGTGACTTGCCATTAACCCCCGGCACCCCCATTACCTGCCTCCCCAAAGCCCAGGGGGGGGGCAGAAGAGCCCGGGCCCACTGGCTATGCGAGCTTGTAGCCTGCAGGGCCAGGGGCCACAAAAGCTGGCCCCTGCGCCCTGTTCCTCCAAACCCTGCATAGCTGGTCCCGGGCTGGTTACTTTGGGTAAGGGGGGGCCCATGTCATTTTTTTTAAGGGTTTTTAACCCTTAAAAATCCCCCCAAAAAATGCCCCCCCCCCTCCTGGGAGGGGGGACCCTATGTCATTTTTTTTTCTCGATTTAACCCTTTGTAGTGTGGATGGTAGTTGTATTTATATATATATATATTTGTAAATGTTAAAAATTACTTGTTTCAGTTAGGTGGGTCTACTGGGCAGGAACAGGGGACTACCGATAAATATGTGGTACCGTTCTAATCGGTAGAAATGGGGCTTTCACATGCAATATGGTTTTCCCTAATCAAATACATTTTTTATTTAAAATAAAGGAGGCAATTTTCTAAAAACATTTTTTATTTATTTATTTATTTATTTTTTACTTAATAATTACAAACAAGACATTTCATGTTAAAGCCTAAACTCTGCTGCAAAAAATATATACCGTATTTATCGGCGTATAACACGCACCGGCGTATAACACGCATTCCCCATTTTAACACAAAAATTTGAGTAAAAATTTTTTTCATTAAAAATAAATGACTTGGAAGCTCGGAACTTAATGTTGGATTAAAATTTATAACATTAGAACATGAATTATAACATTAACTCCTCTTAAAAGGCAAATATGAAATGAAAAAACACCTCTTTGAGCAAAAAAACTTAATCAGAATCACTGCTTTTTGGAAAACCAAAAAACTCCACATGTACAACCTAATCCCCCTGTACCACATAGTCCTGATACCACCTGTACCATATAACCCCACCCCCCATATCACATACCCACATAAACCCATATTTCTTTATGTTTTTGTTTTCACCACAGTACCTGGCCTGTGTCGCTAGCAGGCTCAGGTCACTCTTTAATTGCGCTGACGAGTAACGTCCTCCGCGTAACGTCAGGGACGTCACTCGTCAGAAGTACGGTGGCCTCGGAGGGTCCTGAGGAGCAGCCTTTAAAACAGCAGCGCGGGCGGCTGCGGACTCACAGCTGATTGGGAGAATGCCGGCGCGTACACTTGGGACCAGAGAGCAGGCAGGCGAAAAGGTAAGCACCCGCAATGATGGAGAAAAAATACAGGCAGCGGGCGGCTCTATGGCCGCTGCGAGCCGCTGCTGCTAGGATGGGGTTAAATCAGGCAGGGGGCGGCTCTCCAGCCGCCGCTTGTTCAATGATTGGTTTAAAGCGAACAGCAGGTGGCTGGAGAGCTGCCGCCACTGCTGCAAGGTAGGGGTTATATCAGGCAGGGTAGCTAGAGAGCCGCCGACGCTGCCATGAAATGGATGCTGCACTTCTATGAGTATCATGGGCGCCGGTGAATCAGCTGGAGCAGGTAGTTTGGGACCCGGCGTATAACACGCAGTATCGGCGTATAACACGCAGGCAGGGTTTAAGCTTGCAATTTTAGTTTTAAAACTGCGTGTTATACGCCGATAAATACGGTATATAATTTTCCTGAAAATTCCAGCAAAAATGTCGCAAAACATGGCGCAAAATGGGGAAAAATGACCTGTCAACAGAGGGTGACAAAATCTCAAGTAGGCTGGCAATTAAAAGGGTTAATAGTACCTCTGCATGTTGGGTATTGTTCTGTTCGGGGGACCTTGCGCTTTCAGACTTAACTTGTTTTTTCTTGTTTGCATATTTATATTTTAGGAAAAGGTGTTTTTTATTCTGCTTTTTTATACATTTTTTAGGGAAACTCTGCGCAACCAAAGAGTTCTTTGAGGGATTAATTCCAGAAAGATGAGCCCACTACAACAAGCTGGGTACGCTTAGAAAGCTTAACATGTGTACTTTCAGGGAATATATGGTTTATGGGGGATATTCCAAATGTAAAGGGTTGTTTTGGTTGAAAAATCGCAAGGTGCGCACTTTGTCTGCAGAGCTGAAATTTTCAAGAAAAATTACCGTTATGCTCATGCTTTACTTTGGGGTGTTTGGCAACTCTTCCCTTGACAGAACCTATGCATGTTGGGTATCGTTCTGTTCGGGGGATGTTGCTTTTTCAGATTATACTTGTTTTTTCTTGTTTGTATATAGTTTTTTTCGGAAAATGTGGCTTTGATTCTGTTTTTTTATCCTTTTTTTAGGCAACCAAAGAATACATTGAGGGATTACTTCCAGAAAACTGTGGCCACATCAACAAGCCTGGTACAAATAGAAAGCCTGAGGCGTGTACTTCCAGAGAATATATAGTTTGTGGGGGGTATTTCAAATGTAAAGGGTTGTTTTTCTGGAAAAACTGCAAGGTGCGCATAGCGCATATCACAGTTGTATTTTTTCTGAAAATCCCCTAAAGCTCTGTTTCAGTTTGGGGGAGTCTCCTGGGCAGGAAAAGGTGTCTACCTATACATATGTGGTACCGCTGTAACTGTGAGAAATTGGGGTTTCACACGCAATAAGATTTTATTGACAAACTTACATTTTTTATTACAAAAAAACACTACAAATTGTAAACAAATGATTTTTTTTATTTTTTTGCACATATTTCGCCAAAAAATATTGAGAATACACCTTAAAAATTACAAACAAGACATTTCATGTTAAAGCTCAGACTCTGCTGAAAAAAACAATATATAATTTTCCTGGGAAATCCCTGGAAATCCCTTCAAAAATCACATTTGAACACGGGGAGTGCAAAATGGTCTGGCAACAGAGTGTGACAAAAACTCCAGGTAGGCTGGCACTTAAAGGGTTAAAGGAGCATCACATGCTTGAGACATTCTTATTTATCCACAATTTTGAAAGGGTGCCATTAATTTTGTCCAGCCCATTTTTGAAGTTGTGGTGGTGTGACATTATGTCCAATTTGCCTTTTTTCCTCCCTTTTTTGGTTTAGTTCCAATACACACAAAGGGAATAAACATGTGTTTAGCAAACGTGTTACTACAATCCTGCACCTGCGAGAAATACTTCATTTTCTTGAAAAATTTCAGGGGTGCCAACATTTACGGCCATGACTGTAACATCAGTTAGCAAGTTAGCATTTTTCCATAAAAACTCTCTGTAAGTGTCTGGCATGTGAGTAGACCCATTGGGAGATGAATGTTGTCCCATTCTTGTGTGATGTCGATTCTAACTACTCAAAAGTCATCTTTGCTGTTTTTATTCTCTGTTTCATAGTGCTCCAAATATTTTTTATTGGTGAAAGTTCTGGACTGTGGCCAAGTCATGCTGTTGATTTCAGTATGGGTTCTAGCATTGTCCTGCAATTGTCTTCCCTTAAAGAAACATTTTCTAGCTGGGAGCATATGTTGTTCTAAAACCTCTATTTACTGCTCTTGCCGTAGGCACTATGTATGGTGGTGGCACTTTGCCTTGTAACACAGTTGTTAGATAGTGTCTTTCAGGGCTACCTGGCCAGCAATGATCCCTATACAGACCCTATGGTCAGGTGCATCACTACTGTGTTCTGTCTGTTTCCTGAAGCTTTGCTGTTCTATTCACTAGCTCTGTCTTGGTTTCAGCAGACCTCCATCTGTTCCCCCAAGGCTGCTGGAGTACTGCCTGCCCAGTGTATGCCCAATTGGCATTAGACAATAGGCATTGTTGCCTAATGGTGGGGGGGTGCATGAGACTGACACAGAGGTGCCGGTTGTTGCAGCTTGGGCACAGGATTCAGCGAACAGGGAAGTACCAGAGTTGGACCAATCAGCTGCATAAACAAAAGCAGAGTTTTGTTTTAGTGTTATTAGTGCGGTCAATAACTTTAACTTGCAATTTAGGATTGCATGGCGAACTGTATTTACAGACTATGATTTCTGGAAGTATGCCTGAGCCCATCCAGTAATTTGCTTTACCAAATCGAGTATGTAATGTAGTGCCCCATAAGAGCCTGTAGGTCACAAGCACATAGATCTCTCAAGAATATCTGAATCTTTTGTTGATTTTGTGTACTGTGCATATTAGGATATTTAAAGACTTTGCACGTTTATGTTGAGGGACATTTTCAGAATGTTTTAACAATCTCTAGATTGGTGATTCTCTAACTATCATGGTTCTGAGAGGCTCTGCTTCTCTTACATGCTCATTTTATATACAGTCGTGAAAATATTTTTATATTCATGAGTGTGGACCTTGTGAGGAGTGAGTAAGGAGAGACCTCTGATTGCCCTGTGAAAAGAAGAGTTTTTGTTAGCTTGTTAATTTGTAGTGGACAGTACATCCCAAATCAGGATGCCCTTAGTAATGGGGTGCAGACCTCAAATGATTCACTGGAAGTCCACAGTTGGCGTTTCACATCCAAGTTTATCTGTACATTTTTTTTCATGCAAACATACTATTGATAGACACAGGTAATGAGTACGAAATGCGTAATTAACAGAATCTTCTGTCATCATGGACAAACTGTTTTGCAACATAATTTAGAAATCTTTTCATGAACTGCCATGGTCAAAAGTTCTATTTATTAAATATCCAAGCCAAGTCGTGGTTCAGCATAACGATGTATTTTTCAGAAATGCCTGTTTTATGTCTGTATTTTGTATTTTGGTCCAAATGTAATATGAAAACAAACACTAATGCCATTAGTGTTCCTCTACTTGACTTTTTGACAAATGTCCTAAATTTTGTGGTTTTGCAGCTCCCACATGGACTATACAAAAATAGTTCCTATGGAATAAGGTATATGTGTTTGTAATGAATTAAACATTGTTGGTAACTATATCAGATTTTGAAGGAAGCACTTGTGTCCATGGATATGTAGTACAGCCCCCAGCTTACACATCTGCACTTGCAAAATATGACCGGCCTGTAAGGTGCTTGCAATAAAGCAGTTTGGGGAATTCCACTTATAAAAAGCATGTCCTGTATACAAAATCCAGCTTGGTGCTCAGGGGGCAGCTCCCTGCTCTTGAGAATATCCTGTCCTGTGAATTTTGTATACAATAAAAATAGAAAATGGTATAACAAAAAAAAAAAATAAACTGGACCTTCATCATTTAAGCATCATTTAATGAAAAGCCCAAACCCTTAAAAACTATTTCCCAGCATCTAAAATGACTATATTTTAAGTTTTTAGTCGCTTATCCTTCTTTCCCCCACTGGGCTGCAACTCTTTTCAGGACTCTAGGATGTGGGCGCCGCCATCTTGACTCAGAAGCATCACATACTGAGGAGAGGGAATAGGAATAAAAGCACAGTGGGACAGGGTTATAGCTGTGCTTCGCACAGACTGATCAGAGCTGGGGTCAGGGAAAGGACAGCAATCCCAGAATGCAGAGCAGCACAGTCAGAAAACCCCTGTTTGCAGGCAGCCTTCAAAAAGGTGCTGAAACTGATTCATTCATTTTATGCACTTTAAATTGTTTTGTGCTTTTGTAACACAGAGTAAGGTGTCTGACAGCCCCTACATACCACCCTGGTGGTACTTGAGAAAATCAGACAAAAGAAAGTGGTATTTTATAAAAAATGGTTGGGAACCCCTTGTCTAGTCCACAGCCAGGATCAGATTATGAGGGGGGTGCAAGGAGCGTGCATCCCTGCAAAGGGGGCCTCCACCAACCTTTGGGTTATGGTCTGGTCCAGGAGGCTTTTCAGGCAACAAAGCTATTGGCGGCAGTGGGTGCCCCCTCACCTGGCCTTTTTTGCAGCCAAAGCCTCCACAAGGCAGGATGGCTACAGTGATGGATGCGTGCAGAGCTGTCAGTCGGCGGCCACTCACTGCACATAAGCCACCAAGCACAGCCGCTGGCAGCTCAGTGCAGGGAACTGTTTTCTGCTGGACCAGCTGGGTGACTACACTACCCACCACCCAGAATGGCAAAATAGAAGTTCCCAAGCAGCACGCACCCGCACAAGGGTGACACAAGGGACTCGATCTGACATTCCAGTAATTCAAAAGCTCATTCTCCCTGAGTTGGCAAATAATAGTCCATAGAGGATGATCCAGCTCCAAGCTTTTAAAAACATCTAGGCTTTATTGTAGACAGCAAAAAAATACATGATGTACATCCAGTGATCCCAAAAACGTGGCAAAGCATTCTCATGACTTGTAGTCATATAACTTACAATACATCACATGCATATACAGGTCCTTCTCAAAAAATTTGCATATAGTGCTAAAGTTCATTATTTTCCATAATGAAATGATAAAAATTAAACTTTCATATATTTGAGATTCATTGCACACCAACTGAAATTTTTCAGGTATTTTTTTGTTTTAATACTGTTGATTTTGCCATACAGCTCATGAAAACCCCAAAATCCTATCTCAAAAAATTAGCATATCATGAAAAGGTTCTCTAAATGAGCTATTAACCTAATCATCTGAATCAACTAATTAACTCTTTTAAAAAAGCCCAGCCTGGTTCATTACTCAAAACCGCCATCATGGGTAAGACTGCCGACCTGATTGCTGTCCAGAAGGCCATCATTGACACCCTCAAGCAAGAGGGTAAGACCCAGAAAGAAATTTCTGAACAAATAGGCTGTTCCCAGAGTGCTGTATCAAGGCACCTCAATGGGAAGTCTGTGGGAAGGAAAAAATGTGGCAGAAAACGCTGCACAACGAGAAGAGGTGACCGGACCCTGAGGAAGATTGTGGAGAAGGACCGATTCCAGACCTTGGGGGACCTGCGGAAGCAGTGGACTGAGTCTGGAGTAGAAACATCCAGAGCCACCGTGCACAGGCGTGTGCAGGAAATGGGCTACAGGTGCCGCATTCCCCAGGTCAAGCCACTTTTGAACCAGAAACAGCGGCAGAAGCGCCTGACCTGGGCTACAGAGAAGCAGCACTGGACTGTTGCTCAGTGGTCCCAAGTACTTTTTTCTGATGAAAGCAAATTTTGCATGTCATTCGGAAATCAAGATGCCAGAGTCTGGAGGAAGACTGGGGAGAAGGAAATGCCAAAATGCCTGAAGTCCAGTGTCAAGTACCCACAGTCAGTGATGGTCTGGGGTGCCATGTCAGCTGCTGGTGTTGGTCGACTGTGTTTTATAAAGGGCAGGGTCAATGCAGCTAGCTATCAGGAGATTTTGGAGCACTTCATGCTTCCATCGGCTGAAAAGCTTTATGGAGATGAAGTTTGCATTTTTCAGCACGACCTGGCACCTGCTCACAGTGCCAAAACCACTGGTAAATGGTTTACTGACCATGGTATTACTGTGCTCAATTGGCCTGCCAACTCTTCTGACCTGAACCTCATAGAGAATCTGTGGAATATTGTGAAGAGAAAGTTGAGAGACGCAAGACCCAACACTCTGGACGAGCTTAAGGCCGCTATCGAAGCATCATGGGCCTCCATAACACCTCAGCAGTGCCACAGGCTGATTGCCTCCATGCCACGCCGCATTGAAGCAGTCATTTCTGCAAAAGGATTCCCGACCAAGTATTGAGTGCATAACTGAACATAATTATTTGAAGGTAGACTTTTTATTTATTAAAAACACTTTTCTTTTATTGGTCGGATGAAATATGCTAATTTTTTGAGATAGGATTTTGGGGTTTTCATGAGCTGTATGGCAAAATCATCAGTATTAAAACAAAAAAATACCTGAAACATTTCAGTTGGTGTGCAATGAATCTCAAATATATGAAAGTTTAATTTTTATCATTTCATTATGGAAAATAATGAACTTTAGCACTATATGCTAATTTTTTTTAGAAGGACCTGTATAGTAAGACACAAATAAGTACAGCTGTGGGCACGAACTCCCCCATTTCACCTTCACCAAGGAGATCAAAAACCTACTAGTCCTTGTGTCATGTGTGTGTGAAGCGGGCCAAATAAATGCGTCTGCGTCATAGCTGAAACAGCATTATATTGTGTAAAGACATCACAGACTGTGGATAGTGGGTTGCATTTCAATACCTTTGGGTCCAGGGCTGGACCCCGTTATATCAGAAGCCGCTTTATATTGGGGCAGCTGTGTATTATATCTTATGACTTTAGATAGGGAGTACAAAAAATGTTAGTACTGCTTGGCCTATGGAAAAGTACAGACCCCCCTACAGATGAAGCCAAATTAATTTTCACACCTAGAAATACAGTAAAATGATTGCCACGCTAATGAGCGCTTTCATTTCATCAAGGTGATAAATGTATAAATGAATGCTAATGACCTTTTTAAAGAGAACTGTGAAACCTCAAAAGATGACAGTAAATGTTAAACCAATTTGTAGGGATATTTGAATAAAAACTTGGAAATTGTTTTGAAAGAAAGTTTTTCACTAATGTACCTTAAGCACATTTTGAAACTTTAAAGGGCATCAGTGGGTAAAACTAATATTGTACATCTTATCACCTACACAGCTTATCCCTCGGGGTCCCCTGTGGGACCAATATTTAGGTGTGTGATGTTGTACGCTTAGCCTATGCTCACACACTGATGCTCTGTAACAAAAACTGTCATCCCCTGACAACTATAGGGGGAGCTATTCTGCCCTTTAGCAGACTATGGCCGGTCTAGATTACTATATGATATCATGGCTTCAAGACACTTTTTTACGTTGGGCACCAGAAAGGACCCTTTTGAGAAAACCCACAAACATAAGCTATTATATCAGACAGGCCCAATTAAAGCAGAGCAAAACCTTTGCTGGTCATTCCTGGAATCTAATAGACTCCAGTGCCACCTGCTATCTTGCCCCTGGGCATTCTGTAGCGGGATACCCCACTGTGTGAAACCCCAAGGGTCGCCGGTAAACTCACCATTCCTGGCAGCTCCCACAATGCTGTAATCGCTGCATTCCCCGATTCCCTGTAGCTATGCATGCTCCGGTGCCCAGACTGAACACTGCAAATTATATAGTGTGCAAAGTAATTTTACAACACCCAAGTAAATGTTGCAAAGAATAATTTGCTGTCCTCCTTTAAGATTTACTTTAAAAGCAAATGAAAGAAGTTTTGCATGCAATTCCTGCTCTTTTAAACCAGTCTCGCCTCCTCGTGTCATTGCCACACATATGGATTGGGAGCATTTGTTAATAAATAAGGATACAGATGCCAAATGGGAGTGCTTTAAATAAATTGTCAGCACCAACATTCCAAAAAGTATTCCTATAGGTAAGAAGAATATGCGGCTCAAATTTAAACCCTCGTGGCTGACACCTGCGGTTAAACAGGCAATAAAGAACAAGAAAGGGGCATTTAAAAATTATAAATCTGAGTTCTCAGCAGTAACCTTTAAAAATGATAAAGCGTTAAATAAAGCATGTAAACAAGAAATAATGCTGGCACAAAAAGCACAACATTTAAGAGATGTAACCAAAGAAAGCAAAAACAACCCTAAACGTTTCTTTAAATATATAAACTCAAAGAAAACAAAACCAGAACAGGTATGTCCCCTAATTAATGGTAATGGGTAATTGGTCACTAGGGATCAAGAAAAGGTGGAGCTGCTAAATGCTAAAGAAGCCAATATAGGAGATGCCACTGAAAGCAATACCCCAAGGGTGAATCTTAATAGCTAAACATGGGTATTATCCAAGAAAGACTAAAAATTTAAATTTGAATAAGACTCCAGGAACGGATTGACTTCACCCAAGAGTTTTTAAAGAACCCAGTTCAGTTATTTCATCACCTCTGCTCTTGATCTTTATAAACTCACTAACAACTGGTATAGTGCCTAGAGATTGGTGCAAGGCAAATGTATTGCTCATTTTGAAAAAGGATTCTAGGTCTTCTCCTAGTTATTACAGATCTTTAAGCTTAATATCCACTGCTGCAAAATTGCTTGAGGGGCCCCTAAGGGACTACATACAGGATTATGTACTATGCATAATATTTTAAGTGACAACCAGGATGGTTTTACTAAGTACAGAAGCTGCCAGAATAACCTAATTGGCTTCTATGAGGAGCTGAGTAGAAGCCTGGACATGGGGGCAACTGTAGATATATATTTTCTGGAATTTGCAAAAGCATTTGACTCTGTCCCCCATAGACTCTTATTGGAGAAATCGAAAACTGGCTGAAGGATTGTATGCAGAGAGTTGTGGTTAATGATACCCACTCTGAATGTTTCCAGTGCTGGGCCCACTATCATTTAACTTGTTTGTAAATGATATGGAAGAGAGCATTAAAGTGGACCAACACCCAGGATTTTGACTATCCTGGGTTTTGGTCCACTTCGGGGGGCACCCCGATTGGGGGTGCCCCACTGTGTGAAACCCCCCAGAAAGCCCCAAAAACTCACCTCACCACGCTCCCACGTGACCGCGCCATCCAATCCCCGCCGACGGACAAGCGGGTGACAGCGACGGACAAGACAGCGCGTCCGCCGCCGCCTCCCGCACGTCACTCTTACAGGGCGCGTGCCCGCGCCGGCCATCCACAAACGTGCTCTAGACGTGCGCGCGGGAGGCAGCTGCCTCCGCCACCGATAAGGTAAGGTTTTTTAGGGGTTTTGTGGGGGTTTCACCCCGCGGGACATCCCGATCTTGGATGTCCCGCGGTGAGGGAGGTGATCGGCCCGGGAATCTTATAAATTCCCGGGCCGATCACCCCTGGGTGTTGGTCCACTTTAACCCTCCATAGGGAGGGTGTTGGTGGATGCCGGTGCTGCCGCTAAAATTACAGTCTGGGGGGGGGACATCCAGAATGCTGGCGCCCCCTGCATATTATCCCCCCAGGGTGATTATATGAATCCATTTAAGGCACAAATAGATTTATGCCCAGGTGATGTAGTGGTTCTTGTGTTCAATTAATTATGCCTAGTAATGTTCAATCACGGAAAATACTTGAAAGTACAAACATGATTCAGAGCTAGAAGTTTTTCTATAGCATTTTTGAAAGTGTATATTTTTGTGCCAAAATGATCTCCTCAAGATGCTGAGCTGATCAATGTATTTTTTCTAAATTTTTTTGTATGTTAGAAAATGTGTTTTATAGAAGTAGTTTCCACTACCTGCAATCTGTTGCTATTGGCAACCCAGCGTACACCAAAAAGAGAGATGTGAGTCCTGCACATACAGAACACTGCTATGGCCACTGCTGAGATGAGGGCGCTGCCCAGTAGCAGTGTTCTCTGTGTACAGGGCTCACTTCTCTTTTCTTGGTGTACAGACTTGCTGTACAATTCCTAATAGCAACAGATAGTGAAAACCGATTCTATAAAACACACATTTTCCTAACATAAGAACATTTAAAAAAAAATACTAGATGAGTGCAGCACGTTGAGTACATCATTTTGGCACACAAAAATATACACTTTCAAATATTAAATTAAAAATAGACTTTTCCTATAAGTATATACAGAACACACACAAAAAAAATATTTTTGTCCAAGAGTTCTCCTTATTACAAACATGGAAAATCTATAACAGTTTACAGTCTGCTAGTAACAATATTAAACATATAAAACACATGACTGCTATGCATGTTTCAGAGTTTGACAAGTATACATTCCACAGCTGAACCATGTCCTGATACAGATAGCATATTGTATATGAGAACTACTACTGCAAGTTCAAGTCTTTTATTGGACAAATGTTCACGTTTAAAGTGGAGTGGATTACATGCTTAAAAGGGCACAAATACTGGTTATTTTCACTTCGGAAGGTATAAAAATCCAGCATCTGTAAAAATGTAAATTGACTTAAAGCGGACCAATACCCTCTGCGGCGAGGGCGTTGGTGGCCCCCGGGGCCTGCTGCTATATGACAGTCTGGTGGGGCAATCAGAATGTTGGAGCCCCCCCCCCGCCCATAAATCTAAACTTAACCTTGCTCCCCCGCCTGGTCCATGTGAGCGTCGTGCAGCCAATCGCAGGGCTGGATTCCTGATGGAGGAACGGGGAGGCCGATTCATTAATAGCGCCAGGTAGCGACAGATGAGCGACTGTAGCGTGATTTTTACAGCGCCAGCCAGTATTCGCTGTTCTTGGCCGGCGTTTGCTTGATGACAGCGACTCAGTCGGTGTGCGGTAATGTTGAATACGGGCTTAGTGGTCGCTGTTTCACAGGTTCAGCGTTGTATGTGAGCGCCTGACAACGAATGGCCAGAGCGAACGGCTTGCTTCATATTCATTAAAAAATCACGCTCCGAATTTGCTGGCGCTGTCCATTCCTTGTTTAAACCCCAGTGCGCTGGCGGCGATGGGTGTTAACTAGTTTTTAACCCCTAAACAACCATATTTTTTGATTGTAACATTATACATGTTTTTAGAATCATTTTGTCATATGAATACATTAATATCAGACCTGTTAGATCAATTCTGCACAAATTTTTTTTAAAAAAATTTTTAACTTAAAAATAAATCCTAACATTGCAGAAGTGGTCTCCGAATTTTTGACATTAAAAAAAAATAAAATAAAAATTAATACCAAATAATTATGATTAATTATAGATTGCTCCATTGAAATGCATTGGACATCGCCAGGGAGCGACAGCTCATACCTGGCGCTGTGAAGGAATTTGCAGCGGCGCTGTTCGGTCCAGGCGGCTTCATGATGAATGCCGCGCTTGCCGGCGCTAGCCTAATTTTGCTTGATAAATGCGTCATTGTGACCGCCGCCGGGCGTACTTGAGTCGGTAGCCGCCGATAGCTGGCGGTACCTGGCGCTCGTCAGACACTACCTGGCGCTAGCCCGTGATAAATAAGGCCCTAAGTTAAGGTGAGATTTAAGGAGGGGTTATCTCCGGGGGGCATTCAGCATTCTGGATGCCTCCCCAAACTGTCATGTAGCAGCACCGGCAGCCTACAACACCCTCGCTGCGGAGGATGTTGGTCTGCTTTAAAGCAGAGGAAATGGGCCACCTTGTGTGTTTAAAGGCTCATAAAATGCAGTAGATGCAGGTAGGATGATTTTTAATGTGGGCAATCTGTATGTACAGGGTGAGGGAAACGTACAGGGGCTCTTATTCAGGGTGAAGGTCCGGTTTAAGTCAGAGGTTGTTGACGATTTTGGCATCTCATGATTGAATCTTTTGAAAATGGCCAGGACATGGTCAATCTGCTCCACATATCTTTTGAGGCTGATTATGGACTCACAAATGCAGACATTAGGGTTGATTCAGAGCCCCTTTATTTTTATTGAGGTCTTGCTACCAAACGAAAAATCATGCAAAAATGAAAACATTTCACACTAAAGTTCTCGCAGAAAAAAGGCTCTGCTAAACTAGACAAGGGGAAAAAATGAACGAGAATAGAAATATTCACGCAAAAAAAAGGTGAGAAAGGGGCTCTGAATCAAGCCTATTGTGTGTACAGCGGGCTACCAGCAGATCAGGGTTGTATGCAGAACTTCACGTTCCATGTAGTAAATAGAGAAATAAAGAGAGAAGAGCAATAAAAGGGAAACGAGAGGGGGAGAGGTAGAGAGGGAACTATGGGTATCACCCATGACACTCCGGCTCTCCCCTCCCTGGGGAGGCTGCAGGGGGTATTGCTGGCAGCTGTCTGTATCTGCACAGGCCAATCCACAAACGGGTACATGACAGGGACCACTATACTTGCCTTGTCAAGTGACCAAGTGGTTTGACCCCAGTCCTAGGGGTCCTAAAGTGGCATTATGACACAAAAAAAAATTGATTCTGAATGGGGGGGCTGGGTTTGTTTTATAATTTCCTGGTGTTGGGCTATGCAGTCATTCTATGCATAAAGTAAATGGGGTAGTAGAAATAAGCATTGTAAACGATAAACCATGAAATATATGGAGAGCCTGACATTTAATTTCTTCTGCTAACCGAACATGGGTGACATGTATAGTGCCCTGGTTTATATTCTATTAGCCTGCGCATTGATTTTTATGCGAGCAGTAAAAAAGCGTGCCACATTTCACAGCAAAGACTGAATCTATTTGTGTGCCCTACAATTCCCAGATGTGCGATTGCTGTGTAAGGAGCAATGAAGATGTACAAAGTGCTGTAGACTATGACCACCATATTACACCCATATATCCACGTTGAGGCTTTAATACTGTACATGTTGCCAACTTTAGACCTGACAAAATTAGGCACGTATCTTTCCAGAAGATGTTATTAGGGCCCATAACAAACATTTAATAAGGAACTGAAAGCACAATATTTTTTATAATGTAACTGCTCTAGCAGCTATTTTGCCCTTTTTATTTGAATTAAGTGGACCTTCGGGGAACGGGCTTGGACTTTGTACCTATTATCAAAGCCAGTTCAGAGCCCCAAAGACACAAATGAATGCAGTTGTCCCTGTATGTCCCCCGCCAGCCTTTGGGTCCCGCAGGTAACTGCCGCTGTTCGCCACCATCTTGGATTTCTCTCAGACACCCTTGCTCCAGAGAGATTCTTTCCTGCATCACGATTGCTGCACTACACACTGGTCGCTCCCGTGGTGCTCGCTGCGACTGCTCAGTGCGCTCAAGGCTGAGCGTGCACCTCCATTTACTGCAGGGGAAACAGAAACTAGTATCTATTGGCGCCCAGATATTAGCTCCACAAACTGCTTTGAGCTGACAGCAAGGAGGGGCGGGGGTGGCACCTGACTCACGAGAGGTGAGATTTCAGACGGAAACAGCTGAGAAGAGCCAAGGAAACAGAAACTAGTATCTGTGGGCGGTCCCAGAATCCCATAGCCAATCAGGGCTTTTTTTACTGCATCTGGGAACTCCCACAGATACAAGTGCCACACACCAATTTAAGCTGACAGCAAGAGGAAGGGGGGAGGCCGGCACCCGATGTGAGATTTCAGATGGAAATACCTGCGGAGAGCCGAGGCTCCGACCTCATAGGCAAAACACTATGCATGTGTATGGCGGCGACGGCCACGGAGCATGCAAAGCCTGGTGACTAGGCCACGCGGGGGGGGGATCCACATATTGGTACGTTTTTGAATACTTTTTTTTAGGTGATTTACTGCAGTCTGTGGGGGGCATGCATGTTAAAATGCCCCTGGGTTTTTTTTGTCTGAAGTTCCACTTTAAGTCGCCTAGACCAAACCGCGAACCCCAATTCTGCATCATCTTTACAGCTAGCACACAGTATGCAGACTGGTACTGCTCTCCTGGCTTTCACCAAACCCTGGACTCCATGAATGTTTAAGGGGCAGCCGTGGCCTGTTTTATCATTGGCCTGTACTTGGTCATTGGATGGTATTGTCTTTTACTCTGGTAGCTCCCAGTAACTTATGGCCCATTTACACAGAGCGATTTTAAGAGTGTGAAATTGCTAAAGCGACCACAATTTAGGAATAATCACAAGGTCTGTGGAAACAGCTGCTGTGATCAAGCGAGAATTGGTTAATCAGTCGCCCTTCGTATAGTTTCAGCGATCGCGTCGTGTAGACGGAAGTCACCCTCAATAAAAAATGTTTTGCTTTGAGAACGGCGATTGCTTTAGCGTCCAATTGACCAACAAATATTTGGCATCTGAACCAGTCATTCAATCACAAAAGAAAAAAAAATAAAATCATGTATATGATGGAAATTAAAACAACAATTCAAGAACTGTGAACATCCTTTTATGATGAGATGTAGTTGTGTTCAGGATTAAACAAAAGAAAAAGGGTCTAAAGAGGCGTTCATGGTTCAAGAAGTATCCCCTTTATTTCTTATTGTGCATGTAAAGTATAATTAATCAGTTAATCTAAATCTTGTATTGGTCCAGATAAATGTGTTTAGGATTAGCCAGTCACATTTAAAAAGTAGTCAGTACACAGCTGCCATCATTTAAAGTGATACTGAATAACGCCTATAAAAAGTTGTTCTAATGTTTTCTATAAAACGCTTATAACACATAAAAGGGGATCTCCTTGTTAAAAAGTATAATTTAGGAGATGGATACAAAAAATCCAAGGCATTCGTTACATCATAAAACATAAATCAGTAGCTTACCTTTCTTTGAGTGGCTAGAGCACAGTGATTCCTCCTCTCTCAGTCTCCTTAGTGAGCAAATCACTTCTTCATTCAGCTTTCAGTCCCCAGCCCACTAACCTGGTCCTTCAATCAACCTTCAGTGGACCAAGAAACGGAAACACCCCCCACTCCATCCCCAGATGTCCTGATTGGCTGCCTCTCTCTGTAGCTATGAAACCCCGCCCTCTTCTCTCCTCTCTGATCGCACTATGTGCTGGCAGGCTGAAGACGCTCTTAGTCTGCAGCATCTCTCAACCCCCTTTTCTGATCACACTATGTGCTGGCAGTATTACCTAGAGCAGGGGTACTCAATTACGGTCAGTGGAGGTCCACTTACCAGGGTCTGCCGTGGGATGAAGGTCCGGGGGGGGGTAAGTAAGAGTGCATGACTTCATGTGTAGAGTGCAAGCTCCTCAGCCAACCTGAGCAATGAGCTTTCCTGTCCCCCCACCCACCTGTCATTTACTTCCTGCTTCTCGCCCTTCTGTGTAGAGTGCAAGCTCTTCAGCTAACAACAGCTGACATGCACTCTTACTTACACCCCCCACCCCATGTCAGCTGTTGTTAGCTGAAGAGCTTGCACTCTACACAGAAGGGCGAGAAGCAGGAAGTAAATGACAGGTGGGTGGGGGGACAGGAAAGCTCATTGCTCAGGTTGGCTGAGGAGCTTGCACTCTACACATGAAGTAAATGGGGGACAGGAATCTCACCTCCTTGCACTTTCTCAGCAGCTCCCCGGGTAATGGCCTCCTCGCCCCGGGCCAGCCGCTCCTCCAGCCAGCGCAGCAGTGTGTTCTGATGCCGGGCCTCCAGGTGTGTGCAGCGGGCTCTGCTTGCCGCCCGAAGCCTCCGCCAGCTCCGCGCTCTCAGCTTCTTCCTCCTCCCGCGCCTCTTCGTCTCCACTCCTCCCCCGCCGTCTACGAGGCCCGAGACGCTTCCACCTCCCCCGGCCTGGCCACGCCCATGTGCCCGCCCCCAGCACTGACAGCCCCGGCCGGCAATGGCCGGCAATTGTCACCGGCACCGCCGGATCCCGGGCTGATGTGACAGCCCTGGGCAGC
This sequence comes from Gastrophryne carolinensis, assembly GCA_027917425.1. Classification (NCBI taxonomy): domain Eukaryota; kingdom Metazoa; phylum Chordata; class Amphibia; order Anura; family Microhylidae; genus Gastrophryne; species Gastrophryne carolinensis. The sequence goes on from CM051234.1 coordinate 603,056,490, forward strand.
GGTCCGGACAAATGGCGTCTGCGGATTCGGACCGCGGTCCGCCATTTGAGTACCCCTGACCTAGAGGAACAACAATGCACTTATTTTTTTTTACTATGATATATGTAAATCACACAGTGTGCTTACATCACATCACTGTTGCCACACCCACGATTTCTGCTCATTTTTTCTCTGAATCGCCAATGCTCTAATACTTTTACAAATAATTTAGGGACTACAGGGCCTTTTGGAAAACGGCTTGAAGTTTGGGACAGTGCATCGTGTAGCCCGAGACAATGGGACAGTCGGGCTTGCCTTCAGTATAACTTTAAGCTTTGGTACTATTTTTCTGTAGCAGGAAACTAAGGCTTTTGTCATGGTGGGGGGAATTCTAAAGAGTTCCAAATATCCGTCAATTCTGACACAAAACCTTTAGATTTTGCAAAAATGCTAAAGAAATTTTGGAATGGCCCAAACCAGACCTCAAGGAAGATTTGGAAATGTTTAGAAATGTGCCATGCTGACAGACTCCTACCCAAACAGACAATTCTGCCATAAATCCAAAGGATCATTTTATGCTTCAAAGTGTTAGTTTAAGGGTGTGCAGATGTATGCAACCACATTATCTTATGTCTTTACTTTTATTATTTTTATTATGTCTTTATTTTTATTATTCTACTATGAAAGATTTCAGTTCGTAATTTTACAGATTATAGGTGACGTTAAACCGGACCTTCAGCATGATTTAATGAAAAGACCAAACCCTTAAAAAAAACTATTCCCCAGCATCTAAAATTAATATATTTTAAGTGTTTAGACACTTATTATTTCCCCCACTGGGCTGCAACTCTGGACAGAACTCTAGGATATGGGCGCCGCCATCTTGGCTCAGAAGCATCAAACATACTGAGGAGAGGAGAGCAGGATAAAGTACAGGGGTGGGTTATAGCTGGGCTTTGCACAAACAGAGCAGAGCTGGGGTCAGAAAAAGGTCAGCAATCCCAAATGCAGTCAGAAGGCACTTCCTGTTTGCAGGCTGCCTGCTGCTCCATAAGCCGCCGTCTTGGATGTTTAAAGACTCATAACATGCAGTAGATGCCGGTAGGGTGATTTTTAATGTGAGCAATCTGTATGTACAGGGTGTGGGAAACATATAAGATAGACTCTTATTCAGAGTGAAGGTCCGCTTTAAAGGTGGAAACAATTCTGAAATTATTCTTCTTGGTTTGATCTGCCATTTCAACAGGAGTTTGTAGACTTTTTATATCAATTTTTCATGTTTATTAAATCCATCCCTTTCCTGTTTGGTTTGTGCCAAGTACTTCTATTTTGTTGTAATCTGATTGATTATGATACTATTAATGACATTGTCCACCCAAAATCAAGTGTGTGTAAAAGACATATAGGCAGTAATGAATGCTAGGTTTCACATTTGCTTTTTTTATTGAAACTTTTTTTTCATTTCCTTTGCTAACCCTTCCCCCTTTTGCCTCTGTACATGTATCCAGTCCATCTCCTTGTGATCTATTGTTGTTATTATTATTATACGGAGTCATGGATACCAGGGCCATTCTCACTTGCTTTAGAAGAGAAATCATTAGGTGAGCTTTGCCTCCCTACAGTATGAAAGATAAATACTGTAGGCAAGCCATTAGATCCCTCTAAGTTCCTATTTTTTCATTTTAAAAAGCAGCGCTGTCATTCATGAGAAATCTTACTTTTTATCTATCCTTGGTTTTATTTTTTTCTTAGCTGAGCTCTCTAGTGGTGGGTGTGGCTGCCGGTTCTTCTGTTGAGTCAAATGTCCCTTTCTGTTAGAATATGTGCCCCCATATGCTAATTTTAGACACGTTTTGGCTGGAAGGTCACGTTTCACTGGAGTGCCTATGTCTCTTGCTGCTGCTAGGCAACAACTGACACCCCAGAAGAAGCTTCACTGCCTCTGTAGCTGTTCTCGAGAACTTACAGCATTTTTGCTTTACACACTCTACCATCTGAGTAACATGTATTTCCTTACTGAAACCACTATTTTCACTATATCCAATCCAGGTTGTCCCAGAAGTGATGACAATTGGGTATTCCACCGCTAGGTGGCGCTCGACTGCAAGATCTAAAGCTGTCGCTCCTCCCGGCCCCCCACAAAAACAGGTGTCTCACTATGATTCCCCAGTGTTCATTTTGCAGTCTGCTGCTGAAGATCGTTTGGATACTCTCCTGGATACTGCAGCTGAGCGAGGCCTCCTAGCCCGTCGGCCACTGCGCCCTTATTCGCACTGTTCCCGTGGACCCACTACTGCCTCCCAGCCTTGGCTGATCGGGACGGTGAAGGTAGGGTGAACGCCGGGGTCAGACGTTGACAGAGCTAGGCTCTGGGCCGCAGACCCTGCCTAAAGGGTAGCCGGCCATAGGCAATGGTGAGCCTATAGGGGGGGGGGACCACTCATGCCCACGAGTTTCATGCCTTCCCTGCCCCACAAGCTTTATTATGTGTGGTGCATTGTACTTTCTTTTGCTGCACTTACATCTTGTGACTCTGCGGAGTCCTTTACTTTGCTGGATATGCACTGTGTTTTTACTTTTGGCTACTTACCTCCCTCGCTCCCTCTGCTCCTACTCCTCTCTCCACTCCATCTTGGTGCCGCGCTGTGAGGGGGGGCGGCGCTGCTCGGCGGAGGTGTTGGTTTTATCTTCTGAGGCTGCGACCTCTGTTGTGATGGTGCGTGCGCGAGCTTGCTGCCCGGCGGCTGTGGCTCTGTGGGCTGCCCTGCGTCTCCTGGCTTTGGGTCTCTCCCCTTCTGCTGGCTATGACAGCGCCATTTTGGGGGCGGGTGCTCGTTTCCCCGCTGTCAGTGCTTTTCGCGTCACTGATGCACGGCCTGCCCCTCGAGGAACGCATTGAGCTGCATGCTCTGCGCCATCTTGATCTGCCTTGTTCCCTGCACACTGCCTGGTCTACCTCCGTGCTCTTGTTAAACTGTTTATGGTTATGGTTATGTTATATTGTGCATGTGCTGTGGGATACTTATGGCTTTTTCGCTTGTGTCTTCTAGGTGGGCCCCTTGTGGTTCCTCCCGGTCTTCCCCCCCCCCTCTTCGTGCCCTCTCCCCCCTTCGTGCCCTCTCCCTATTAAGAGGGATCACAAAAGAGGGACTAATTCTGAGGACTTATTAGGTTTTGGCCGTCAGTGCCTTGTAACCTGCATACCATTACTGTAATCACCATAGTGGAGGCTTCTGGAGATAGTGAGCTAGGGGCCCCTTCTGGGCGGGTGAAGCTCTGCCCCATGTGCGGTACTAGCCCTCTGGGCGGACTCAGCACTGTTTGTGTCACTTGCGCTAGGAGCGTTCTTTTGGAGCATGATCGGGCGGGCGTTGATGCCCCTAGCCCTTTATTGCCTGCGGCCTTTCCAGAACCCCCACTGCTGCCCTCAGCCCCCAGCGAGGGGGAAGCCAGCAAGGGGTCCCAAGCTGATTTGGCATACCGGGTGGCCAGCCTTGAGAGACAGATCTCTCGCACGGCTCCTAAGAAGGCCACGAGTAAGAGGCGGCATATCGAGCCCGTTTACTTGGATAATGATGGCGATGACGACCTTTTTGGAGGTCCAAGCTCCCTGGAGGAGGGTGAGTTGCATAAGGACTCCATCTCCACTGTGTTTTTTTCTGCTATGACGGCGGGCCTGGTTCTTCCTCGGACGAGGATACATGGCTCCCTGATGATACGGAGAAGTTGTTGGCTGCAGTCTTTGAGACACTGCACATTGTCCTTCCTAGAGCGGCTAAGCGGAAGCAGGGTGATTTGTTTAGGCCTGAAAGACAGAGACTTGTCTTTCCTGAGCAGGCCCATTTTTCTAATATGATCCTCAATGAGGGGGGGAAGGCCTAACAAGCTACCGTCGGTGCCTAAGGGCCTGGACAGGCGGTCCCTTCCCTGAGGAGCTGGTCTGCCTATGGTCCCGTCCCCCCGAAGTGAATTCCCCTGTGTCGGGGTTATCCAACACTACGGTTATGCCGTCACCCGATACTGCTTCCTTGCGTGATCCCGCTGACAGGCGTATGGATCAGTTGGTTTGTCATGCCTTCACCTTTGCTGGTGCTTGGTTTCACCCTTTGTGTGCCATGGCTATTTCCATCAGAAAGAAGGTGAGACGTCTTGTGGATATTAGTCTCGCAAGCGGGCGGAGGAGTATAAAGACCTTAAGGCTTGCGTGGATTTTATTGCCTTTGTTGTCTCTGCCATGGATGATGGGTCCGGCTCGGTGCCAGGGTTTCGGCCTTGCTTGTTGCGCTTCGTCGCTCGCTCTGGTTGCGGCAATGGTCGACTGATGCCGCGGCCAAAAAGTCGCTCAGTAGTTTCCCCTTCGTGGGGCACAGGTTGTTCGGGGAGCGTCTGGACCTCCTGATTAAGGATGGTAGACTCCTAGACTCCCTCGGTGACGGAAGCCTGCGCGGCCCTTTTGGGGTTCTTCTGCCTATCGCTCCTTTCATGGAGGAAGAGGCTATTCATTTTCAGGTGGCCGCAGAGATGCCTGGGGACGAGGTAGGTCCCACGGCCGATCCAATCCCTCCTGGGGATCCAAGTCCAGGGCCCCTGCCAGACTCCTCAGGCATGAGGAGGTGCCCTCACCCATCCGGGTGGGGGACAGCTTCTGTTATTTGCTCATATCTGGAGACAGTGCATCTTGGATCGGTGGATTCAGGAGGTGGTGTCCTCTGGTTACAAAATAGAGCTGGCAGTCAGGCCGCCCTCAAGATTTCTTCAGTCTCGCATATCCCAGAACCCAGTGAAGGCACAGGGTCTGAGAATGGCCGTGCAGCACCTCCTGCGGTTAGGGGTGATTTGCCCTGTGCCTCGTCAGGAGCAGAGTCAAGGTTTTTTTTACTCCAACCTGTTCACGGTTCCCAAGAAAGGCGAACGTTAAGACCTATCCTGGACCTGAAGGGTATTTTCCGCATGGAAACCTTACGGTCAGCGGTGAGCTCACTTCGGTCCGGCGACTTCATGACCACAGTGGATATCAGGGATGCCTATTTGCACATCCCAATATTCCAGGAACATCAGAGGTTCCTGAGATTTGCTCTGGAGGACCAGCATTACCAGTTTGTGGCCTTGCCATTCGGGATATCCTCCGTCCCCCGGGTTTTTCACCAACATGCTGGCGGGCAACATGGCTATTCTGAGGAATCAGGGCGTTCGTGTGCTGCCTTATCTGGACGATTTACTGATTGTGGCTCAGTCCATTCAGCAGGCCGAGAGCGACACCCGGTCGGTGTTATCCACTCTTGAGGAGTTCGGATGGGTAATCAATTACCCCAAGTCTTTGATCTCTCCCTCAACGGTGAGGTCCTTCCTGGGCATGACATTAGACACCTCTCAGGTCAAGGTATTCCTGCCACAGCAGAAGGTGGTGGGCCTTCAGACGCAGATGCAGGTCTTGCTGTCTTGTCAGCGGCCATCGATCCGTCTGGGGATGAAGCTGGTGGGCCTGATGGTGTCATGCTTCGAGGCAGTGCCCTTCGCCCAGTTTCACATGAGACCTTTTCAATTGAACCTGTTGACCGGCTGGGACCGGATGCAAGAGTCGCTGGAACAGGAATTCTTACTGCCCCCCCTGACCAGACAGTCCCTCTTGTGGTGGCTGGACCCCGGAAACCTGTTGGTGGACAAGTCCTTTCTGACTCCCTGGTGGGAGATAGTTACCACGGATGCCAGTCTGACCGGCTGGGGTGGTGTTTGGCAGACGCAGAAGATCCAGGGTCAGTGGGGTCCGCAGGAGAACCACTTGCCCATAAATCTCCTGGAGTTGAGAGCAATCCGGTTGGTGCTTCTACACTTGACTTTACGTGGTTGCTTCTCCTCCACTTAAGTGCCAGCCACGTAAAATTCACGTGCCTGGCATTTACCCCTGCTAGCGGGCAAAAAAACAAAAAAAAATACTCACCTCACCCCTCGTTGGATCCGGCCGGGTCTCCGCTTTAATTTGGTGCCATCCGATCCCCCGTGGGGGCTCGGATGGCTCCAGGAGGGTCCCCGGAATAGCGCCCCCCCCCCCCCCGCTTCGGCAGCAGCAGCTGCTAACTGTAAAAAAACAAAAAATTAAAAATGACATTTACTTACCTGCAGTCTCGCTGCCTCCCTCCGGGTCTCCTCTTCACTGGGGGGGCCTCCGATCGCCCCCCGGCTCTTCAGCTTCAGCCCCTCCTCTCCCAATGGGCGCCACCATCTTGCCGTTAAGCCCCGCCCCTTTGGGGCTTATGATGTCACTCACCGGGTGTCGTCCTGGCTCCCTGCTACTCTTCATTCAGATGCGATCATGCTGGGCATAGGAGCAGAGGGGCAGGTAATCACATCATCACCTGCCCCTCTGCTACTGCAGCCAGCATGATCGCATCTGTCATCACATCAAGGGACAAAGGAGCTGACGATCAGAGGTAAAGTAAAGTAAAAAAAGTTTTTATTTTTTAATAAAAGTAATTTTTTCTTATGTGTCAGTGTGTTTTTTTTTTTACTGTTAACCCCTTGTGAACTGGTAAGGGGTCCATGAGACCCCTTATACCAGTTCACAAGGCTGGGGGCTGGCAAGTCACCTGATAGCCCCCGGCACCCCCTATTTCCTGCCTCCCCAAAGCCCAGGGGGGGGGCAGAAGAGCCCGGGCCCACATAGGCTATGTGGGCTTGTAGGCTGCAGGGTGGGGGGCCACAAAAGCTGGCCCCCCCACTCTGTTTCTACCAGCCCCATAGCTGGTCACGGGCTGGTAATGCTGGGTAAGGGGGACCCCATTTCAATTTTTTTTTGATTTTTAAGGGTTTTTAACCCTTAAAATTCCCCAAAAAATTGGGTTCTCCCCCCCCCCCCCCCCCCCCGAGGGAGGACCCTATGTAGTTTTTTTTTTTTTTTTCTTTCGCCCAGCAGCTATAAAAGGCTTCCAGCAGGGGAGCAGAAGCCAGTGATTGCTGAGGGACACAGTGCTCCAGGATGGAAGGGAGGTAAGTATTAACAAAAAAAAATAAAATATTTTTTCTCTGTGTGTGGTGTGTTTTTTTTTACACTTAACCCCTTGTGAACTGGTAAGGGGTCCAAGAGATCCCTATACCAGTTCACAAAGCTGGGGGGATGGCAAGTCACCGGCGACTAGCGGGTGACTTGCCATTAACCCCCGGCACCCCCATTACCTGCCTCCCCAAAGCCCAAGGGGGGGGGGGCAGAAGAGCCCGTGGCCACGGGCTATGCGGGCTTGTAGCCTGCAGGGCCAGGGGCCACAAAAGCTGGCCCCTGCGCCCTGTTTCTACAAGCCCTGCATAGCTGGTCCCGGGCTGGTTACTTTGGGTAAGGGGAACCCCATGTAATTTTTTTTGGATTTTTAAGGGTTTTTAACCCTTAAAAATCCCCCCAAAAATGGGGCCCCCACCCTTTTTTCTCAATTTAACCCTTTGTAGTGTAGATGGTAGTTGTATTTTATTTGTAAATGTTATAAAGTACCTGTTTCAGTTTGGGGGGTCTCCTGGGCAGGAACGGGGGGCTACCGATAAATTAGTGGTACCGTTCTAATCGGTAGAAATGGGGCTTTCACATGCAATATGATTTTCTTTAATAAAATACATTTTTTATTTAAAATAAAGGAGACAATTTTCTAAAAAATGTTTTTTTTTTTTACATAATAATACTGTAAAAAACAGAATAAAATTTACAAACAAGACATTTCAAGTTAAAGCCTAAACTCTGCTGCAAAAAAAAAATATATATATAAATTTTCCTGAAAATTCCAGCAAAAATGGTGCAAAACATGGCGCAAAATGGGGAAAAATGACCTGTCAACAGAGGGTGACAAAATCTCAAGTAGGCTGTCAATTAAAAAGGTTAAAAGTAGCTATGCATGTTGGGTATTGTTCTGCTCGGGGGACCTTGCGCTTTCAGACTTAGCTTGTTTTTTCTTGTTTGCATATTTACATTTTAGGAAAAGGTGTTTTTTATTCAGCTTTTTTATACATTTTTAGGGAAACCCTGCGCAAACAAAGAATTCTTTGAGGGATTAATTCCAGAAAGATGAGCCCACTACAACAAGCTGGGTACTCTTAGAAAGCTTAACATGTGTACTTTCAGTGAATATATGGTTTATAGGGGATATTCCAAATGTAAAGGATTGTTTTGGTTGAAAAATCGCAAGGTGCGCACTTTGTCTGCAGAGCTGAAATTTTCAAGTAAAATTACCGTTACGCACATGCTTTACTTTGGGGTGTTTGGCAACTCTTCCCTTGACAGTAGCAATGCATGTTGGGTATCGTTCTGTTCGGGGGATGTTGCTTTTTCAGATTAAACTTGTTTTTTCTTGTTTGTAAATAGTTTTTTTTAGGAAAATGTGGCTTTGATTCTGCTTTTTTATCCTTTTTTTAGGGAAACTCTTTGCAACCAAAGAATACATTGAGGGATTTCTTCCAGAAAACTATGGCCACATCAACAAGCCTGGTACACCTAGAAAGCTTGAGGTGTGTACTTCCAGAGAATATATAGTTTGTGGGGGGGTATTTCAAATGTAAAGGGTTGTTTTTCTGGAAAAGCTGCAAGGTGCGCACAGTTGTATTTTTTCTGAAAATCCCCTAAAGCGCTGTTTCAGTTTGAGGGAGTCTCCTGGGCAGGAAAGGGTGTCTACCAATACATATGTGGTACTGCTGTAACCGGGAGAAATTGGGATTTCACACGCAATAAGATTTTATTGACAAACTTAAATTTTTTATTACAAAAAACACTACAAATTGTAAAAAAATATAAAATGACAAATAAGACATTTCATGTTAAAGCCCAGACTATGCTGAAAAAGACAATATATCATTTTCCTGGGAAATCCCTTCAAAAATCACATTTGAACATGGGGAGCGCAAAATAGTGCAAAATGGACTGGCAACAAAGGGTGACAAAAACTCCAGGTAGGCTGGCACTTAAAGGGTTAAGGGGTCGTGCGGTCCAGGTTCGCTCGGACAATCAGACGGCTGTCGCCTACATCAGTCACCGGGGCGGGACTCGGAGCAAGCGAGTCCTCAAGGAGGTGACCCAGATTCTGACTTGGGCAGAGGAGAATGTTCCCTGCATCTCAGTGGTTTATATCCCCGGGGTAGAGAACCAGGAGGCAGACTCCCTGAGCAGGGGGGCCTCTCGTCTGGGGGAATGGTCTCTCAGCAACAAGATCTTTCACGCTCTGTGTCTCCGCTGGGGTCAGCCGGATGTGGACCTGTTTGCGTCCAGACACAATCACAAGCTCCCAAGGTTCATCTCCCTGTCAAGAGATCCTCTGGCCTTTGCCACAGACGCTCTGGCAATTCCTTGGACAGAGTTCAGGCTCCTTTATGCATTCCCTCCGTTTCCACTCCTGGGCCGAGTGCTGCGCAAGATAGCCCAGGAAGGGGTACCAACCATCCTGGTGGCTCCTCGCTGGCCGAGAAGGAATTGGTTTGCGGGCACAGTTCAGATGTCAGTGGATCATTACATCATGCCTGAGGACTCAGGGCTTCTCACACAGGGGTAGTTGCGGCACCCCAAATTACAGATGCTGGCTTTGACGGCCGGGCTATTGAGACCTCAATCCTGAGGGAAAAGGGCCTGTCTGCCACGGTTGTGCGTACCATGATTCAGGCACGGAAGAAGTCTTCTTCCATGTTTTTGAATATATCCAGTCCAGGCTGTCCCACCCCGCCCTTGTTTCATTATCTCTGTTTGCCTGTTATGGTGATTACCATTTTTATATTGGACCATTGGAGAGCGTACATGCTGAAGCTGAAGTAACATGGTTTCTTGGCCTCCCGGCCTTTCTCTTTTCTTACTGCTGTTTAACCACTGAGGAATCATAGTGAGACACCTGTTTTTGTGGGGGGCCGGGAGGAGCGACAGCTTTGGATCTTGCAGTCGAGCGCCACCTAGTGGTGGAATACCCAATTGTCATCACTTCTGGGACGACCTCGACTGGATATATTCAAAAACAATTCTACAGGTGAGTTTGACAGAATTGTATTTTCTTTGCTTCCTAATGTGACAATCCACCTACCCCTCATCTAATAAGAACTACAAAAAAATTAAAAAATAAATGTTTATAATATATTTCTGTTCATAGATTTATATTTAAATCTAGCAAGTCCCAAAAAAGAATAGAACAGCACAGGCATGAAAAAGATTATAGTGCAGGGTCCAGGCACAGGAGGGCAGGCCAGGAGAGGGGGGCATGACTGAGGCACAGAGGGGGCCATTGAACTGCTTATAGAAATTGTGTAGGCGGTCCAGGGTACACAGAAATGCACAGTTGAAGACAAAAAGCTAAGGTGAAAACCATCTGTCATTACCTCCTATAAAGTCTCCTGCACACACTTGTAATTTATTCTTGGTGGAGAATGTCTTTAAGGCGACAATAGAAAATATTATTTGTTCTATAGTAAGTGGTATTGGTTCTGGCTTTTTGCAGTCATAGACTCTCAAAATCTGTCAGTGTGATTGATTTTTTTTTTATAGTTGTGTCCCAGATGTTATTGCTGTGCCTATTTTTTTACCTCTTTCATGTGTTTCGGAAACTTGTTTTCTTTTATCCATTTGTGTTTTTCTATTTTGTGGAAAGACTCTTGGCATGAACACAATACTGTACATTCATTGAGGCTGCTTTTTGTTGTGGTATAGCTCACCTGCAGTCCCTATTTTGCTTTGTATATTAGGTGTGGCAGGTTCCTCTTCAGTTCTACCTTTTCTTCTTTTTGTGTCTGTAATAGTCAATAGCTAACTTCAGACGCAACAAAACTCTTTTAAATTGTGTTGATGTGTCTAAAACATCACAGTATATACAGTATGTACTGTGTATTGTGGGCTGTACTGACTTTCTGCTGCAGGGAAAATACTGAGCAATATTCTTTACTGAAAAAGTGGCACTGAGCCACAAGTTGGGTCAGAACCAAGCCCCAATCTTTTCAGTGGACTACGGTGATGAGATCTGACCTCTGGTCATTATTGCTCCTTTTAACCAAATACTACAACCCCCCCCCCCCTTGTGGTTTACCAACTGACTGGCACACCTGCAATATACTCTGCTGCTTACCTCATCTACCACTACTCTCACTTTACCAGTGCTTTTCTTCTCTGTCAGTCCCTCTACTGGCTGTCCATCCTAGAGAGAATTCAGTGTAAAACTCTAAACTCCAAGGCTCACTCCAGCCAGGCTCCTCCCTACATTTCATCTCTTTTTGGCTTGATTCAGCACCATGCGAGAATTATTATTATTAATGTTTATTTATATAGCGCCATTACTTCCAGGGCACTTTACAATGTGAAATTACCAACAGGGTAAAACAACTAACTTACAATACATGACCAAAAAGCACAAATACATAGTCATATTGAAAACCACTAGGAGAGGTTGCCCTTCCCTTGTTGGCTTACAGTCTAAAGGATAAGGGTGGGGACAAAAAGTGGGTCACAAGTAATATATACTTAGTATGACGGCAAGTTATCTGAAGTGGCTCGGGCTGTCTGTTTTTTAGGCCACGTGATATGCTTGTCTGAACAGGTGGGCTTTGGGGGCACCCTTAAAGGCCTGAAGGCTTGGGAAGTGGTGAGCTGAAACTCCTAAACCCTTCATGCAATTTTAATGTGGATACCCAGGCCGTAAGCCTGGACTGTATGTCCATGTATATAACATTATACAACTTGAATATGTTTCAGTAAACAGGTAAAAAAAATTGTGTCAGTGTCCAAATATTTATGGACCGTGGTCGCAGTTGAGTTACAGTTGCACAATACTGTTATAATAAGTTACAAGTAGAGATCCTTAGCCATAAATCTAGATTTTATTGGGTTTGGGGGGGTATCTGTCTACTCCCTTACACAGGAGCACCTTATGAAGGTAACTGGCCAGTTGGAAGTGACTATCCAGCCTTTAGAAATATTAGCCAGCCTACCCCTAACAGTTTAACAACTACAAATCAATATTGTATCAAATGGTACAATTACTTGTATATATATGCCATCCCTTTGGAACTAGGAAATTAACTACTCCTATTTATTTCTGGTTAAAATTACACCAAACACTAGATGTATCATTTCTAAATGATGATACTATACAGGTCACCGACCTATGGGCAACAGACATTGGCTATGTTTGTCGTGATACCTTATGAAAGGTCTTAAAGTGCACCTATACTCGGAAGGGAAGTATATTTAGTCATCTTCTATCCCCAGCCCTGTGCCCCCAAAAAGCCTGTTTCTTTTTTTTTTTTTTTACCTTAGCCTTTGCCCAGTATCCATAACAAAACAAGTAGTTTGTAGTTGGCCACATCCAAATGTCCTTTGGTTTCCAAAGAAATAGACCAAGCACAGTTTGCTGGAGTAAACAGGACTAACTAAGCCGTAAGCTATACATAATAAACACTAAACTCAGTGGTGTGTGAGATATATATATATATATATATATATATATATATATATATATTGGTCCTGATGGTGTTGCAAAGTGTGTGTGCTGGATGCAAATCTAGATAGACATTTGTGGTGTAACAAGAACTGGCTTTACTGGAACATGAGAACTGTAACATGGAACATGGTGGATAACATAGACAGAAAAAATGAAGTCACCCCAATGTACAGGAAACACAACATGCAGCAGAGAATGTACAGAGAGTGCACACAGGTATGTGTAACAGCGTCATCTACTCTCATAAATGTAAACTGCATTAACCTAGCAATATAGATGCAGATCACATACAGAGAGAAGCTGTAAGCTGTTGCACAGTATCTCCAACAGATGGTACCAGGTAAGAAAGGCACTCACACTATGTTTCTAGTATTTCTATTGAGGTTTACGATTCTAATCTTTGTATTTGTATGAGGGTTTTATTCTGGGATGCAGTGTTTTCCTTTTTCCAAATGTAAAACTTCTCATTTAAGCCAAAACCCGCTATTTCTTTTCTCATCTGTCCTCAAAACATTGTCCCAATAGCTACTACAAACAAAAGTAACTGACACAATCAAAAATATCTCTAAACAGGTGCGTGCTCGCTGGAGACCAATTAGTACCTGAAACAAAAGGGTAAGCAAGGACCTTGCTCCCACAAACACACTTGCTGCAACAGCAGTCAAGATAAAAAAATTTATATTTTTATTTAGAAATTACCAAAATTCACATAAACACAAGACATTTCAAATCAGCTAAGTGCCATTGTGCCAATAAAAAAAATCCATCAATAAATCCATAAATAATAACCGTATGGCAAAATGAATAATATATCTTAGTGCTGTGAAGCCAATCTACATAAATAACACAATGAATGTCCCACAAAAAATCTAGCAATCAATAACTCCTATTCTATATAGAACCAATCCCTTATACTACTGTACTGTCGCCCTATAAGACGCACCCCCCCAAAAAATGTGTGTGTGGGGGGGGGGGGGAATTGTCAGTGTGTCAGTCACAGGCGTGTTCCTGGGGCTGGCGGTGGTTCAGGGCCAAGTATGGGTTTATCCAGGGCCGTCTTTCACTGAAAACAATGGACGGTGGTCCGTGTCACAGGTTATGGCGACGGATGGTAAGATGAATGTTGGTGTGTCTGTGGGGGTGGCATGGGGCATGCTGGCCCTGGCTATAATGGGGCATGCTGGCCCCCGGCTATAATGGGGCATGCTGGCCCCTGGCTGTAATGGGGCATGCTGGCCCCTGGCTGTAATGGGGCATGCTGGTCCCTGGCTGTAATGGGGCATGCTGGCCCTGGCTGTAATGGGGCATGCTGGTCCCTGGCTGTAATGGGGCATGCTGGCCCTGGCTGTAATGGAGCATGCTGGCCCTGGCTGTAATGGAGCATGCTGGCCCTGGCTGTAATGGGCCATGCTGGCCCTGGCTGTAATAGGCCATGCTGGCCCTGGCTGTAATAGGCCATGCTGGCCCTGGCTATAATGGGCCATTCTGGCCCCTGACTATAATGGGCATTCTGGCCCCTGGCTGTAATGGGGCATGCTGGCCCCTGGCTGTAATGTGGCATGCTGGCCCTGGCTGTAATGGGGCATGCTGGCCCTGGCTATAATGGGGCATGCTGGCCCCTGGCTGTAATGGGGCATGCTGGCCCCTGGCTGTAATGGGGCATGCTGGCCCTGGCTGTAATGGGGCATGCTGGCCCTGGCTATAATGGGCCATTCTGGCCCCTGACTATAATGGGCATTCTGGCCCCTGGCTGTAATGGGGCATGCTGGCCCCTGGCTGTAATGGGGCATGCTGGCCCCTGGCTGTAAAGGGGCATGCTGGCCCTGGCTGTAATGGGCCATGCTGGCCCTGGCTGTAATAGGCCATGCTGGCCCTGGCTGTAATAGGCCATGCTGGCCCTGGCTGTAATAGGCCATGCTGGCCCCTGGCTGTAATAGGCCATGCTGGCCCCTGGCTGTAATGGGCCATGCTGGCCCTGGCTGTAATAGGCCATGCTGGCCCTGGCTGTAATAGGCCATGCTGGCCCTGGCTATAATGGGCCATTCTGGCCCCCGGCTATAATGGTGCATGCTGGCCCCTGGCTGTAATGGGCCATGCTGGCCCTGGCTGTAATAGGCCATGCTGGCCCTGGCTGTAATAGGCCATGCTGGCCCTGGCTATAATGGGCCATTCTGGCCCCCGGCTATAATGGTGCATGCTGGCCCCTGGCTGTAATGGGGCATGCTGGCCCCTGGCTGTAATGGGGCATGCTGGCCCTGGCTGTAATGGGCCATGCTAGCCCTGGCTATAATGGGCCATTCTGGCCCCTGGCTATAATGGGCATTCTGGCCCTGGCTATAATGGGCATTCTGGCCCTGGCTCTAATGGGGCATGCTGGCCCCTGGCTGTAATGGGGCATGCTGGCCCTGGCTGTAATGGGGCATGCTGGCCCTGGCTGTAATGGGGCATGCTGGCCCTGGCTGTAATGGGCCATGCTGGCCCTGGCTGTAATGGGCCATGCTGGCCCTGGCTGTAATGGGCCATTCTGGCCCCTGGCTATAATGGGCATTCTGGCCCCTGGCTGTAATGGGGCATGCTGGCCCTGGCTGTAATGGGGCATGCTGGCCCTGGCTGTAATGGGCCATGCTGGCCCTGGCTGTAATGGGCCATGCTGGCCCTGGCTGTAATGGGCCATTCTGGCCCCTGGCTATAATGGGCATTCTGGCCCCTGGCTGTAATGGGGCATGCTGGCCCTGGCTGTAATGGGCCATTCTGGCCCCTGGCTATAATGGGCATTCTGGCCCCTGGCTGTAATGGGGCATGCTGGCCCCTGGCTGTAATGGGCCATGCTGGCCCCTGGCTGTAATGGGCCATGCTGGCCCCTGGCTGTAATGGAGCATGCTGGCCCCTGGCCGTAATGGAGCATGCTGGCCCCTGGCTTTAATAGGGCATGCTGGCCCTGGGTGTAATGGGGCATGCTGGCCCCTGGCTGTAATGGGGCATGCTGGCCCTGGGTGTAATGGGGCATGCTGGCCCTGGTTGTAATCCCTGGATTTCTGTGCACATCTACAGGGAAGGCAGGGATGTGGAGGCCAGCGATTGCAGCATTGTGGGAGCCACCGGTAAAGGTGCATTTACCAGTGACACCAGGGGTTTCACACAGCGCTTTACTGGCTGTGGGATCACTATAAAAGGAAGATTCTCCCTAAAATCAAAAAACTATATTTTCATTTTTTTCATTTTGATTCACCACCCCATCGGGCCCTACTTACATTTTGGATGTCGCCGCGGCCTCCTGTGGCGACATCCAGCTACTTCAGGGCACGATTGCTGCCCCGCCCCAGCTTTAGCCGTGTTCTTCAAAGTCCCGCACTGTTCAATGAAGTCTCGCAGGATTTCGGACGGCCCCATTCCATCCCTGATCTTGCACCAGTGCAGTGCCCATAAATGCAATGCAATGGGGCGTCCCGAAATCCCGCAAGACTTCGGCCGAGCTGTCACTAACAGTGGGCTAAGCCAGCGTTGCTTTATGGGATTCAAGATGGCGCCACCAGTCTGAACTTCGCCTGGGAACCGAGGGTCCTAGAAGATGGATCCCTTGGCGAGGTGAGTAAATATTTCCAAAGGTAAAACCGGAGAGGGGGCATGGTAGATTGGTGAGGCTTGGGGGTGTTTAACCTCCTCCGATGTTCCTCTTTAATTAGCACAATTTTCCCTAAAGTATCCCAACCTTTTTCATCAGTTACTTCTTTACATTTTCTAATGATCTCAGTTAACACCTGGGTGGTCCATATGGGTTTGTCAGCCAACTAAAACAGTGTCATACTGTAACTTTACAAAACAATCATTTAGAATGCACAATAATAATTTTCATCTCCTTTTGGAGCAGTTTTATATTTATAGAGTTAATCAGGCTTGGGTAAGATATAGATGGCAGCAATCGGGGCACGAATGGCGAGCACCACCTGATAGGCAGCTGAAATGTCCCAGAACAGAGAAGAGTCAGATTCCAGCAACACTACACATAAACAATAATGATAAATCTTCGATATAAATGGATATAAAGGCAAGCAAGCCTCCAGAGATGAATGGAAGTGATGACATTCCTGACACGTTATAAGCTAAATAAAAAGAAAATTTGCGTCAGAGGTTTGAAAAATGAGCGTGCCGCCATATATGTTACATAAAGGGAATAGATGGCCCCTATTTTCCTGTGTGTTGGTCCAGACAGGGAGCGGTGTCGCACTTCATGTGTAGTGAGAGTGAAGAGCTTGTGAGGGCATCTGAGTCTTCAACTAATTGTTCCCACATGGGTGTGCGCACGTAGATGTCTGCCGGTTGCCAGTAAACATCAGGGCTGTAAAAATGATTTCAGTTTTAATACAGTGATTCATTTTGCAAAGATATTGGGGCTTGTGTATCATGGCGTTCCTCAACAGAAATAAATGAACCAAATATGTGCTGACTGCTCTGTTAAACAATTAAAGCAGACCTCCAGTCCTAAATGACTAGATGTCCGCTCACCCACCTAACTGTTGGGCATCCAAATTTGGGACATCTTCTACACCAACAGTAAAAGGCCAACATTACAAACTATTTTGGAAACTACTTACCAGGTCTGAGCTTCTATACTGCTCTTGTGGCCCATGTGGCTCGTCATCTGGATGAACCTCATCTGTCGCCAGTGATTATGTGGGGCACTGGCAATGATGAAATGCAGAACACGTAAGTACAGTAGATTAGCGCAATTTAAGGTCTTTCCTACTGTATGTGTAGAGTGCCAAAATTGTGATTCCCTCGGGGTAAGGTGGTACTTACCTCTTGCCCCCATCTCCTGCAGCTGCTTCCCCAAGGTCTGGGAGTTTTGTCAATTCGACATTGGGTGCTCCACTGTGCATGTGTCCAGATACTCGTACACCATCTGCAATCAAATTGGTGGATGAAGCCATGTTCCCACCTCTGTCAAAAATGACTGTAGATCACCACCCTTCATTCACATGGTTTGCTCCATCTGTTCAAGGTGGTAGGGGTGTACCTGGAAACCACAGGACCTGATTCCAGGACATGTTAGTATGTCTTAATGAGGAATGCCATGTTCTGCATATCAGTGCTTGAAATCCAATCTCCAGCCCCTGACCTTGCCCCACTATCACATTCCCTGCTGGTTCATAGCCCCAGAAGACTGCAGTTATAAAAAATATCTGGCCTACTGCTTGTATCTCGCAGTGTAAGGACTGTCGGATCAGATGTTATTTCACTGCCTTACAGCGATCATTAGTTCAGTTGTATGCATCCTCCATCTGCACTTCTAAAGGGGACTGCTCATTTACAGCTAGGTGCTAAAAAAGCATTGAACAAACAAATACAAGGCAGGCCCCCTGGGATGGCATCTCTCTTACAGCACAGCCGGCTGGCAGAGAACTGTCTGCCTGGCAGGTTTCCTGCCGAAAGTACAAAGGGGAGTTAATATATCGAATACCTTTTCAAATATGAATTACACCGTACTTCCCATAAATTTATTGGATAGCTTAGACCAGTGGTTCTCAACCTATATGCCAAGTACCCCCTAGCGACAAGAAGTTCCAAACAAGTACCCCTAAGGGGGTAATTAATTCTAAGTAGTACCAAATAAGTAGGTCATAAGCCTCGTGGCACTTTTAAAGCATAAAGGGATTAGGTTTCACATGTAAAATCATTTACCAGACCAGTCAGACACCCCCTGTAGGTTTGCCTCGGAACATTGTACCCCCTGGGATACGTTTACCACAGTTTGAGAAACAGTGACTTAGACCATAAGCTACACAATATGAAACCCCTGTTCTCAGAGACCCCTAGAACTCAAATAAATGCCTCTGAGCGCAATTACAATTGGCGATGTTTGGGTTTAATCACTTCAGAATTAGGTTCTGGAAAATCATACTCCTGGCCTGGTTCTGATAACCAGGGTGTCCGTGGGACTCACAGACATTTTCTGGCCTTGATGGACAACCCCTTCCTCAAGCCTTGATGGGAGGGGCTGGGGAAACTCATTGTCCCTTCTATAAAATGCGACAGCAGCCAGGTGAAGGAGATAACTGATCTGGGGCTTGTTCTAAACATAGCACACCATGCCCCCCATATCTCATTCGGAATTCAGCTGATACATGGGACTTTAAAACTATACCTAAAGATTGGACCTTGCCGCAAAATCCCCACAGACTTAAATGGGAATAAAAAAAACACCAATGGCCTCCCTGGCATCCTGATTTGTGTGTGAAACCCCCAGGGTGCCGGTAATCAATTACCTTTCCCTTGGCCAACGGCACATGTGCAGGCTCTCGTCCAGTGAGAGCCGTCTGCCATGACAATGTAATTTGGCAGACGTCTCTCATTGTTTTCAATTTCCATATAGATAGGCTGGGGAATGAGCAGGCAACCTGCAGGGGATACTGCAGTACACCCCTCTCCATTGAAGTCAATGATAGCCATTTGCCAAATGATGTAAACATGACAGACAAACATCTCTGATCAGTTGCGCGTCTGTGCATGCGCCATAGGAACAAGGAATAGATGAGTTGTACTGAGCATTCTGGGGGGTTTCCACAGCAGTGCCCCCCGGGGTCTAAAACAAGTCACAGGAAAGGCAAATTCCTTGGTTTTGGTCCACTTTAAGTTTACCATTTTCACTTTTATTTTTATTTGTTTTGCTTAGTAGTTTGTTTATTGTTTCTTTTCTTTATACTGTTTTCCGTAAAAATTCAGTTTTTGTTATTATTCACACAGCACTGTGTTGCTGACTGCACCATTTTTGTGTCTTTCCTAATAAAATCTAAAAATTAAAGTGAGGTTCTAGTGCTCTGAATTCAGTTATCCGAAGTGCCTTTATTACATTTTGGCCATATTAGGCGATTCGACAACCAATTGAAAGGTCTCATGTACCCAAGCGCACCATGTTCTGTCATAGGTCTTTAGGTGGGCGTGGTGTCCCTAATATTAGTATGTATTACAAGGCCTCCCAAATAGCCCAGCTGGCCCCCATGCATTCCTCTTTAAAGCCTCCCCTCTGGACGTTTCTGGAACTCCCGGACTGCTCGCCGACCCCGGTTGATGGCTTGCTATGGATGGACCCGGCGTCCAGCCCTGGGACGCTTAGACCCCTAATGAAGCACTCACTTTCGGTGTGGGACTCGGTGAAAAACTCCGCCTCCCTGATGTCTCCCCACATTCCTCTAGCGCATCTCTGGGGCAACCCGTCCTTCCCTCAGGAGATGGATAATAGACCAACTTATAAATGGTGGATGGAGCACGGGATAACTAGGGTGCTGCACCTTCTTTCAGAGGATGGGTTCTTGTCCTATGCAGACCCGTTCCGCAGGGGGATAATATCCATGATGATTGACAGATCCTGGTGTATTAATTGTTTATTCATATTCTTGCCACACCGTAATTACATTGCCATTTACTTTATTGATGATCTGAATTGCTGTGTCTTGCCCTCGGCTCAGATTACGGTAACTTGCTGTAACCACTGTGTTGCTTGCCTCCCCTGCGTGGGATGGATTTCTGCTTAGCTGATCACCCATTTCTGTATTGCCTTCTTTTTCTTAAAAAATAAAAATATTGACAGATAAAAAATGAATCAAACTAGTAAACTCGGCACAACTGTGTGTTTTTATTTGTCTGACCGCAAGTATAATGTAATAATAATATATATATATATATTTTTTTATCTGAAACTGGAAGTGGTTTCACAAAGATGATGTACAGATTTAGCTGTTGGGTGGGTTGCCAAATTTCTCAAGTTTCTTTGGTGCCCCATCTTCATATATGAAACCACTTCACTCAAAAAAATTCCAAAATGTTCCTCCTCTGGCACTGCAGGAAAATGCCATATTGCAAACTCAAATAATGGCATTATTTGTCACGGTAATTATTAACCACACGGAGGCTGTGTGTCCTGTGTGCGTGACTTTTTGGAAACCAATTTAATGTACTGTTCCTGACAATTCCCTGGGGTGCAGTAACATAGCCTGGGATGGGTGACTCATCTACATAGAGCGATTGCAACTTTTCTAGGCAGTTATATCTTTGTCTTGGCCTCACCAGCTTTTTTATTTTTTATTTATTTCAGTCTCTTCTATGTCTTCATGAAATTTTCCCAGCAGTGCAAGCTGCTGAGACAGCAGTGAAGAGGAACCCGCACTTTGTGGAGGCCTGGCAGACTCTGGGGCGGGCACAGCTGGGATTAGGAGAAATTACAATGGTGAGTAGATATTTATTTACATCTACATTTTACAAGTTGTTTAAGTTGAACAATATCATCCATTAAATCACACCAGTTTATAAAATTAATAGATGTGTAACTGAGTGTATCTACTTTATTTGCCTCCATGTATGTGATATAGATCGGTGGCCTACATTGTTTGGCTGTAGCCATTAACCCTAACATTTCAAAACTTCAATCCCACGCAGTGTGATTCTAATTCAGTGGACTGGAAGCACAAACATTTGTCTGCAGGCAAAGTGTATTGTGATTGTGGCCGAAATGTGATCGCCTGTGAAAGGGCCCATAGGCTACTATGGGTAGCTATGGCAGGGTGAGCCTCTGCAGGTTTGAGCTGGAATAAGCTTCTTGATGTGCAGTCAAAATGTGATTGCCTATGTGAAAGATCCCATAAGCTACTATGGGTAGCGATAGCAGGGTGAACCTCTTCAGGGTTTAGCTGAGATAAGCTTCTTGGTGTTGTCAGTCACTAGCCAGGGGGGCATGATGTCTACAGTTTCTGTGTAAGCTAAAAATACACAGTTTCAGCAGTTAACTTTGTCACGTACCTTGTTGTAGATCGATATTGATTACAGGGGAAACGCAGCAGAAGGGAAGGCCAGAGTGTCAGTTATTGATGAATTGCAGTTTCCGGTGAGCTGAGCTGAAACTCTGTAGCTGGAAGACAAGACAGGGGTAATGCGGACTTCTTTCTTCCTTCTCATAGAGGAGAGCACATTTTGCCTATGTAGTGACACAAGCAAGGCAGTGGAAGCTAAGGCATATAGGTAGTGTAGGCCTGTTGTGGAAAAGTTTTTGCTAAATCACATTACAAACCCTATCTTCCAGATCAGACTATTAAAAATGTAGGCTTCACTGTTGTATATGACATCAGTTGTTCGATTGTTCGATCAACACATTTGCCTTCCTTAATGTCTGGAATTCTCCTGTATCTCCCATAAATTTCAAAACCTAATCAACAAGTTCCCAGAGGTGGATCAATATATTGGCATTTTGTCTGGCACACCAGCTTATGGCTCCTAGGGATCGTTTGAGGATTTCTTCTTTGACCTCTTAAAATAGCTTCATATCACCACAGGAGGCCATCCAAAGAAGCTTAAAGGGGCGAGTTTCTTGGTATGATAGGAGGACCTTTAAAGCAGATGGAGGTGAAACAGCTTCTAGGACTGGCAAATAAGCAAAACGGCACTCCAGGTGTGGGGATCACCTGGCAAAAGGTGATCAACCAACCAACTCACGGGATCTGGAGTCTACAGATAGTCCAAGTCCTCACTGGAGCCCCTGCAAGGGAGCAAAGGCTGGGTTGCAGGCAGCACCAGGGTCAAGCACTTGGATAGTCAGAGGACATCTGTAGTGAAGATGCGAAGCACTGAATTGATGAGGCAGAGATGTAGTCAAACAAGCAATGGTCAGAGGCTGCCAGCCAAAGTTCCAGAATGGTAGACAAGGCAAGATCAAGGTGGGCTGCAAAGGTGCATAATAAAAGATGTAGCTGAGATCACAACGTGCGTGAAGCTCAGGATACATGGGATAACCAGGAATAAATTTGACTTCCTTACGTCTATATTTTCACATAACCAGGAATGAAACTCAGCTTCCAGGACCAGGATTCTAAATGACTAGACAGAACTGATCTATTGCTGGCCTGCCTTCTTCTAGTCCTACGTGTCTGTGCGTGCACAATTTCGCAGCAGTTGTGCTAACTTCCAGGGACTTTTCTTAGATGCCCCTGCATTACTTCATTCTTTTGTGTCTGTACATGCGTTCAACCTGTGCACAGAAACCAATCCCTGACAGGACTGGGACAGAACTTGTATCCACCCTTATAGAAATATCTATAAAGAGCTAACCAGTAATGGTTCTCCAAATCGCCATATCCCACCCAGAAGAGGCTTAGAGCACAGGCTTATTCTGGGAACATTTGGCAATATTAAATTTATGAATAGAAAGTGTGAGGGCATAGAGACTCTTACACCCGCCAGGATGTACTGGCTTCCCTGGTCATTGTCTTCCCCAGAGCTTGCGCAGGCAATTTTTTTAGATTTAAGAATGAAGCTGACTGAGAAGTATGCTTATTGCTTTAATTAGTGTAGACTGTATATAATATGCTTCAGTACTTCCATTACTATGTGATTACTTCAGTAGCTTACCTTCCATAGAGTGGACCCAGCGATGTCCTTCCTCTTCTGTCTCACTCCTTCCTGATGAAAATCTCTTCCTCCTAGTTTTTGTCCCCACCCCGCTGATCTGGTCCTCCAGTCAACCTTCTGGGGGCAAAGAATGGAATGACCCCCCACTCCCAGCCCAGACAACCTGATTGGCTGCCTTTCCTTCTCAGCTCGAAGCCCCGTCCCCCTGCCTGGAAGCTGCCAGGCACCGCAGTGAAGCCACAGTATGCGCCCAGGCAAATGATAAGGGCCGCAGCCGCCTAAGCCCGACAACCGAGCCGGGAATAAAGGAGCCGCAGCCACCTGAGCCGGAGGGGAGGATAGAACCGCAGCTGTCTGAGCAGGGGGGATGAAGGAGCCACAGTGGCACGCAAGCCGGTGGGATGTAGGAGCCTCAGGTGCCACCCAAGCCAAGGGGAGTCACACTTGCTGTCCGAGCTGGGGAAGAAGGAGCCGAAGCCGCCACAGTTAGGAAGAAACACCGCCGCCCCTTCCGTAAGAGTCCGACCTTCCTAGCCATCCACCTACCTACCCACCTGCCTAGCCACCCACCTACCCACTTTCCTGGCCACCTGCCTGGCCACCCACCTGTCTAGCCACCCGCCTGCCCACCTACCTATCTGTCAATCCCCCTTCATGCCCACCTACCTACTAGGTCACCTACCTGCCTTCACACATTCATGTCTCGGGGTGTGCGCATGCATGCCTGATGGGAGTACAGTAGTATACATGTGTTCGGGAGTGCTGGGGTGCGCGCTTGTGTTTTGGAGTGCAAGTCTAGGCGTCCAATGACGGCAAGCAAAAGAAATAGAGGGAAGAAGGGCAGACAGGGTGTCTGAAGCAGGATTTCGAGCTCTTAGAGACCCTGTCCATTATGCTGATTATTATGCAGCATCACGGATCCAAGGGCCAATCCCATTTTTTCAGAGGAGAAATCATAAACCAAACCTGTAAACCCTGATATCTCAGCCATTTCTTCAATTTTAACACGAAAAATCATTTTGGACAGTGCGAAATGTAGCCCAACGCAATGGTGTAACAATTGCCTTTAATATCACTTTAACAACTCGGAAAATGTCTGCCAGATCCCTGTGGTCAAGGCTCATCTTACTATAGTATTTCAGGTCATCCATCATATCCATGAGCTCCTTATAGAAGTATAACTGGAACACGAGCCTGCATTAGACACTGGTTTGTAGACACTCAATAGAATTCCCCAGTGGTACTGAGAACAGCTTTTCGTTGAGAAGGCTGAGAAGCTGTAATGGGTTACAATAAAACTAATATAGTAGCTTAGTCTTTCATGCCTGTGAGATGACATAACAGATGTATCAGTGTGATTTAGCCAACTGCAAATCGATAAAGTTAGCTTAATTCAGTGTTAAAGCTTCATCTGGTTATGAAAATTATGGCTGCATTAGCGTACCATAATGGTATAAAGCCACATGACTCGACACATTATTATCAGTAGACATAAAATAATTTATTATTAACTTGAAGCAGTTTATAGTTGCCATAAGTAAAAAATAAATGTTCCTTTATTTCTTGCGGAAACAAAATTCAAATTCAATTCTTATTCCATTAATAGCATACAGAAATAGCAGTTAATTCTAAGAACGATGGAAGAATGGAATAGAAGGGTAATGAAGACACTTTCATCCACAGTGAAATTACTTGTTACAGGGGAATGCAGTAATATGCAGACATGGATGAGCCCACACTGATGATTTGATTAATTGTCACTTGAGTAATTATGTGAAAATCTTACTGGCTGGGACAGTTTTCACACTTCGAACTGTATACATACATGCCTGGATACTTACGGTATGTTTTGGAGGCCCTGTACTCTAGTACAACAAGACAGTTGAAGCTACACAGTTTTTTGACAGAGCTAGACTTAGAACAATACAAATACATTTTCTTTTTGTCCTTGCTCAAATTCATTCTTACCCATAAATAGGTTATTTTCTTAATGGCACCTTCTACTTCTGGGTACAGAACAGCAATATGCACGATTCATGCCCAATCAAATGCTAAACTTGATCTGGAGGTGTTGTGTTAGGAAAAATTTAATCAAAGGTGAATCTCTTAGTGTAACTGCACAATTTTTATGTTGGCACCGGTACATTGATGATGTCTTCCTTTTCTGAAGAGAGATGGCTATGGTGAAGCCATATTGTGAGTATCCTTAGTAAACCTAAAATAAGCACAGAGTTATAATGAGAAAGAAATACCGTAAGGGCAACCAGTACAAGCTCACATATACTAATTTCAAAAACATACTTGTAGAGGAGTACTTAAGGAAATGTATGTCTATCAGGGTTTAACTAAACACTGATAACTTGTTGCAATGAGTTAACCAGTCACAGAAACCATTGAAAATCTTAAAATAGTATTGTGTGGCATTAATATTTAATGTGTTATGTGGCAAGTTAACCTTTGTCATACATGTACGCAAAAAAGTGTAGTAAAAATACAAAAATCAGCTCAGCCAATCAGTGTACTCGCTTTTACTTGGCTCCCTTTGGCTACACTGATGGCTAAGCCGAGCTGTGCAGAAGGGAGCCAAGTGCACCGCCATTCGCATCCTCTGTGGAGCTTCTAGCTTTGACATGCCCAAGCCGTCCATTCAGAAAGGGTGGGTGCAGGTGCTCACACAGCTAGAGATGAGCCGGGATGTGGCGAGGGCTCCGGGACAAGGTGCGTGTAATGGGGCTTCCTCTTTAAACTTTTATAGGACTACATAACACCTTGTGTTTTTAGACCAGGCTGACGTTGTCAAAGAGCATTCCTCTGCCCCTGGCTCCTACAGAATGTTATAGAATTAGGTTATTGATTAACATCGGGCAGATTTTCCGAGAATGTAATATCTTCTAAAGCTATATTTATCTAAAGTGTAAATATGTACCAAGCATATGTTAAGCAGCTTGGTGTGGCAGTATTTGTATGTCTGATGACTGATAGCATGGGAGATCCCAGAGTAATTAAAAGAACATGCATTGGTCTTGATAACCTGTGGCCTCTGTCATATTATGTTTCAGGAATATGCATTAGCCTCTAGTACTTAACATAATTTGTGTATAACATTACAAAGTTTAAATGTCATTGTAGAAAGTGTTTAATGGGTTTCATCACTCACCAGCTATTTATATCTGCTGGTAACACCCTGGCATAGAGCCTTTTTTTGTATTAGTATATCTGTAGGAAGAAGTGAACAGTGGGACTAACGATGTATTCTTAAATGGATACTGCAGGCAAAGGCAATTGTTAGCCCATTGTGTCAGGCTACGTATGGCACTGTCCTAAACTGTTTTCCATTTTAAATTGAAGAAGAAATGACCAAGATATCAAGGTTTACAGTTTCATCGTATCTTACTTTTCCCCCTTGAAGCTGTGATGCTGCAAAATAACCAACATATTAGGCAGGGCCTGTAAGAGCCCAATATTTTGCTTTAAACACCCTGGATGTGCTCCTATCTCTTTCCCAGTTGCTAGTGTTCTTATACATTGGATAGAATCAGTGTATACACACCAGCATAGTCATTTCTAATCCACAGTGTCTACACTCCGATGATCAATGATGCAGGGATGGGGTGCAGGCTCTATTGCCTTGCTCCAAAGTTGTGATTGTTTCACCTATTCGCAACCACAAGCACACAGGCAGTCACAGGCGATTCAAGTGCTAATTAGAAATGGCGGTGATCGAAACGCTAATTAGGAGTGGTGATGATTGAAATACTAATTAGGTGCGGGGGTGATTAAAACATGTGGAAGGAGGAGAGAGAGGCTGTGATGCCTGTGGCTGCATAATACTAGCGTGCTCATTCTTGCTGAGCTGACAAATGAGGATGATCTATAGACCACCAGTGAGCACGTATGATTGGTGGTCTGTGGTAAAGAAATTCAGGGGTGTGCCAATACTCGTTTCTACTTCCAGGAGCAGCTGCGTGTTTACAGAAAGTGAGAGGGCAGCTATTAGGAGGTGAGCTGAATAGAATGATAGTTTATGCACTTTGCTTACATAAAGACCCCTAAAGACAATTCAGAACAGCTTTTGTAACTTAAATTGAGAAGTCCTTCATATGTTAAAATGTCTTGAAAATTCTACTACACTGTAGATCAATTGATGCCCTTGGTCAACAAGTAGTGAAGGCTCCAGGGTAGGAGCCCTGGTTCATCCCCGCTTTTAATCTAGGTGTGTGTGGTTACTATGAAATTTACAGCCATTGCAATTGGTCTTCCCTTTGCTGCTCTAACAGTCTCTGTGTACAAGAATATTTGTGATGGCAAACATTATTGTTGGGTGATAAGTGATTGAGTGGCCTCCACTTATCATTTCAGTTAATTCCAAAGTATTTAAATATAGTGCAGGTCTTGACAACATGGAGACCAGTCATGTCCTTCATCAACAGACACATTATATGATTCATATTTGGGAATTTTCCTGTTGATGGGCTTCCACGTGGATAGTGTACTGCTAAAACAGAAACTGTTACTGCAAATGTGCAATTTCAGCGGTGATCAAAGTATATGGAGGATTTATTTTTCCTGGTCTTCCCTTTCTTCTTGGCTATTCCTTACTTTCTTTTCTCCTTTCCAGCGTTTTCACTACGTAGACCCAACATGAGTCATGGGGCATTGGTTTCAGAAAAATTAGACTTAACTTTTGGAATCATTCCCCTCCAATTTGATTGATTTGTTCCTGTGCTGTAGGTCACTTGACCTAAACTTTTCTCCTCTATGTTTATTTTCTTATCATGCCTGCACTTTTTGGTTTGTAACATCATTATTAAATATATATTATTCAAACGTAAAGGTCAGATAATGTGTATGTGTGTGATACTTGCTGGTGAATTGTATTTATTGGCTTATGTTCATACAGGCACACACGACCTTCCATTCACCTTAGCCAATCTTGGGAGCAGTGTAAAATAAGCCATTTTAAAATATCTTATTATATTTATACCTTCTGTATTCTAAGTGAAGCCACTTGTTCCCTTTTCTGAGCCATGACTGAGTTGGCAATGGCATGTCATGGCGCAGCGTCATAAGTTTTGAGCATGCTCTTCTGTGGCCAGAGACAGCTATGGTTCTACCGTGGCTAGCTATGCTTGCTCACACTGAGAGCACCAAGGGACTTGATGGCTGTTAGACCACTATTTTAAGTGGTCCTGGAGGAATGAAATTAAAAACAGCAGGTTAAACTTTGGGGCCCTGTTATGGCTTATACCTAGTTCTCAGGGAAATGCAGGGATAGGCACATGGGACGGGCACCAGGTGAGCAGCTCGCTGCCTTAATATTGTAATTGGGTTTGACTTTAAAGATATGTTTTTTACATTAATTACGGTGAAAGCATAATGCAGACTTTTGACTGGCTAATTTACTTTGCAACTAGTGGGAAGTATAACTTAAAGTGTCATTGTATGAATAATTGATATGTATTATAGTCTGCACAATCTATATTCTTGGCTTCTAATACTGTGCAATAAGCACATTCTAGTAACTATTAATGTTTAATCATAGTCAAGGTGGTAAAGTCACGGTGAATGCAAAGTAGATTCCTCATTACATTATTATTATATTATAGGCTGCCCATCTGCTGTAGTTCCTGGGGTTTAATTCCTACCATGCACCAAAGTAATTTTGGCTTTATTGTCCATTCATGCCAGAAATGGGTTTAGGCGGTGTTTAATGGTACAATCAAGTTTAAACTGAATTCTTTCAGATATTGTCGGCCAGTGGAGAGACTGGCAGAGGGTGGATAAGGAGTGAGGAAGGTGGAGGAGGCAAGCAAGCAGGGACGCAATATCTGCCCTCCCTCGGTTTACACATTTAAATAAAAAAAAAAAAGTTTTGTTTTGTCGAGTTCCCCCCCAAAATAACTTTGCCCAAAATATTTTACAGCTGCTGCTAGGGTAGCAAATTTAATGAACTATAGTGCAGGCTGCCTAAATAGGTTTAATAAAGTCAAACAAAACCTTAGCGCACTGCTCTGGAAAATAAAAGATTCCAAGGCTGGCATCTGCCCTTTCCCAAGGACATCCCAGATCTGGATGCCATAGGACTGCCTAAATGTGCTTGCGCTTAGCAGTAGCCTTCCTGCCTGGTCTGATGTAGACCGACCCGGAATGCCCCAGGGAACCAAGGCTACCGACCATATTCTCCAAACGTGCCACCCTGACTGCCACTTCCTTGGCGACACCCCACCCACTGCCTAGCTTGGCAGACCCTGGGCGACACCCATGCTGGCAGCCTAGCTCCGCCTGAGCGCTGCCAGCATGCCATAAAAGGTTAATAGGTGGAACAACACTAATGGTGAAAATGGATAACTTACATTGGGATGTACTTTGAATATTAAGTCTTCTGTACATGAGTTAATAGAGCAATAATGCATAGAATGGACTATAATAACAGCTTGTGATAAGTAATGTTATTGGATCAGCGGGTCTTGTGCTTATGGCGCACTCTACTTTGGTTCACAAGTGACAGGTAGTCTTTCCTCAACTGATGGAGTTGTAATTCAGGGAGCAGATTTGGGCTGTGGCTTGTACCTGCCCCTCTCCCATTGGAGTAGGGGTGGGTCTAGCATCATCCAACAGGCCACAGACATAAGATAGTGAGAGGAAGGGGAGAGCTGTGCCCTATATCGGCACCTGTGGCTCGGTCTCTTATGATATCGAACCTTCCTGACAATCAGGATTTAAATTTGGCCCGCATGTTGGAGTGGACCTGGGGGGGCAGCTCGGCCGACACCAGATGGCAAATGGCAGGAGAGAGGTTGTGCACATTTTCTGGCGCATTCATGATTAAGAGGGCTATGTACCCTTCAAACACATAGCAGTGCCTGGCCCATACCTGTTTGATTTCACCTACTAGATGTTTTTTATTGGATCTAATAAATGGATGTTTTATGTAAGTGCTGGCATGCCGCTTTCTATTTATCCACATGAACTTTAACCAGCAGAGAGGAGCTGGGATAAATGCTGAGAACAGGATATGTAACACGTGTGGAGATTAGCTCTGGTAGGCGACCGGGTGTCAGCAGTATAGAGGCGGAGGCAAACAGTTCAAAGTAAAGTCTGTGTTTATTTCACACAAAAAATCCACAAAAGCACATGTCCATACAGGTTACATCACCTTTTCAGGAAACCGCAGCATAAATGATTCAATCAGGCAAACAGCTTTTAGTCCTTGAGCAAAAGTCCTGTTTACAGCCAAAATAGGCCTCAGGTCCGCATGAAACAGCCTCCACAGGAGATTTCAGCCAGGCTCACAGAGTCTCCCTCCCATGTGAGCTCTAGACAAAGGACCGGCCACAGCTGATTCCCCAGGCTATTTAAACAGCCCGCAAAACCTGGACCTGGGTAGTGGGATGGAGTCCCACCCTGCTCTACTCCATCCCAGTAAAGCCGTCCCAGGTTAGCCTTTCGGCTATTCTAAAGCAACAGCAGCAAACTGCCACCAGCAGCTGATGCTGGAAATCAGACTACACGGCTTTACTGCACCAATGCCAGGTACATTGGTGCTACATACCTGCCGTCAATAACGGCCCCTTGCACCTTACCACATACCCCCCCTTTGTTCAACCCTGAGGGGGTGGACACATGCCAAACAATGTGCTCGGGACAGGGCATCCGCGTTACCCAATAATCGTCCCGCTCTGTGCTCTACTGTAAACTTGAAGTTTTGTAATGACAAGAACCATCGGGTGACCCTGGCATTCCTGTCCTTAGCCTGGCACATCCACTTGAGGGGAGAGTGGTCCGTAATCAGCCAGAACCTTCTCCCCAGCAAGTTGTAGCGAAGAGACTCCAGGGCCCATTTAATGGCCAAACACTCCCTCTCCACTATACTATACCGGGTCTCCGCGGGTGTTAATTTGCCACTCATGTAGACAACGGGGTGCTCCTCCCCGTTGACTTCCTGAGACAGTACAGCACCGAGACCTACCTCGGAGGCATCGGTCTGCACTATGAACTCCCTCTTAAAGTCGGGTGTCACCAACACCGGAGACCCACACAGGGCAGACTTCAAAGCGGAGAACGCTTTTTCGGCCTGTTCATTCCACTTCACCATGACAGACTTGCGTCCCTTTAACAGGTCTGTCAATGGTGCCGCTAGGGTGGCAAAATTGTGAATGAACCGCATATAATATCCCACCAACCCCAGAAATGACTTTACTTGGCGGGTGGTGTTAGGACGTGGCCAGTTACGGATGGCTTCTAGTTTGTTGACCTGGGGCTTGACCACTCCTCGCCCAATCACATAGCCCAGGTATTTTGTCTCTTCTAGGCCTAAAGCACATTTTTTCGGGTTTGCCGTCAACCCAGCCTTCCTGAGGGAATCCACTACGGCCTGGACTTTGGGTAGGTGACTTTCCCAATCCGTGCTATGGATAATTATATCGTCCAGATATGCTGAAGCATACCGACGATGTGGCCTGAGGACAATATCCATTAACCTTTGGAACGTAGTGGGAGCGCCGTGTAACCCAAAGGGTAATACCTTGTATTGGAACAGTCCCTCTGGTGTAATAAAGGCTGTTTTCTCCTTGGCAGCCTCAGTCAAGGGCACCTGCCAGTACCCTTTTGTGAGGTCCAAAACCGAAAAGTACCTGGCTTGGCCTAGCTTCTCAATGAGTTCATCTACCCGGGGCATAGGGTAGGCATCAAACTTGGAAACTTCATTAAGTTTGCGGAAATCGTTACAGAACCGCAACGTACCATCGGGCTTGGGAATCAAGACTATGGGGCTGGCCCACTCACTCTTTGATTCTTCAATCACGTCTAACCGGAGCATTTGCTGCACTTCCTCCGCGATAGCTTGTCGCCGGGACTCAGGTACCCGGTAAGGCCTCAACCGGACATTGACCTGAGGTTCCGTGACAACATCATGTTGGATGACCGAAGTGCGCCCAGGGAGTTCTGAAAACACGTCCGTGTTTCTGCTAATAAACTCCCTGGCTTCCTGAGTCTGTTTAGAGGAGAGGTTGTCGCCAGTTTTCACCTCGACTACTGCTTCTCTAATAACAGACCGAGGAATGGGAAGCTCCACCCCCACCATACCTGGTCGGGGACTGTCACCCCCAGGGGTCTCCCTGTCTTTCCACAGTTTCAGCAGGTTTACATGGTACACCTGCTCTGGCTTCCTCCGCCCAGGCTGATGTACCTTGTAAGTCACTTCCCCAACTTTTTCAATGACCTCATAGGGACCCTGCCACCTAGCTAGAAATTTACTGTCCACCGTGGGTACCAGAACCACAACTCTGTCACCTGGGTTAAAGTTCCGTACCCTGGCTTGCCGATTATAAATCCTGCTTTGGGCCCGCTGCGCTGCCTCCATGTGTTCTCTGACAAGCGGCAAGACGGTCTCTATCCGTTCCTGTAGGTGAGTAACGTACTCTACCACACTTTTGTGGGGTGTGGGTTGCTGTTCCCAGGCTTCCTTGGCTATATCCAACAGGCCCCGTGGATGTCGATGCCGTATAAGAGTTCGAAGGGCGAGAACCCCGTAGAGGCCTGGGGCACCTCTCGCACTGCGAACATCAGATAGGGCAGCAGCAAGTCCCAATTCTTCCCATCCTTGGCGACCACCCTTTTTAACATGGTCTTTAAGGTTTGATTAAACCGTTCTACTAGGCCGTCGGTTTGCGGGTGGTAAACGGATGTCCGCAACTGTTTCACCTGCAGCAGTTTACAGAGCTCTTTCATTACTTTCGACATAAACGGGGTACCTTGATCGGTCAGGACCTCTTTAGGCAGACCTACTCTGGAAAACATTTCCATAAGCTCCTTAGCAATGAGCTTGGCAGAGGTGTGACGCAGGGGCACTGCCTCAGGGTACCGCGTGGCATAATCCAAGATCACCAGAATATGTTGGTGCCCTCTAGCGGACTTTGGCACTGGACCCACTAGATCCATGGCAATCCGCTCAAAGGGTACCTCAATAACTGGGAGAGGAACTAAGGGACCACGGTAATGAGGCTGAGGGCTGGTCATCTGACATGTTGGGCAGGACTCACAATATCTCTCCACCTCCTTGTACACACTGGGCCAGTAGAATCGTTGTAAAACGCGGTCCAGAGTTTTCTGCTGGCCTAGGTGTCCACCCAGAACATGTTGGTGGGCCAAATCCAACACCAACTTGCGATATGGATTAGGTACCACCAATTGTTCCACCACCTCTTCACGTACCTTGTTTACTCGGTACAACATTTCCTGGTGAACCACAAAGCGAGGAAACTGTAACTCCGCCCCTGGCTGTTGTGGTTCACCTTCCACCTCAAGAACATTCTCCCAGGCCCGAGACAGTGTCGGGTCCTGGTATTGAGCGGTACCAAAGTTAATTGTGGAGACATGGAGATCTGCCAACTCTGGACCTGTTGCCAACTCTTCCACATCTCCAACCATAACATTTAGTGGGGTTGACTCCCCCTCTTCCATTTTAGGGGCAGGCACCTCTTCCACGGTGCCTCCTGATTCCGGTTCCCAGGGCACCGGGGTCTCCCCTGAGTAGGGCCAGTCTATAGGGGACACACCCGCCTCGCGGGTTTCCGGAACTGCCAACTTGGCCCACAGTGACCTGAACCCTGGAAAGTCTCTCCCAATAATCAGTTCATACGGGAGTTTAGCGGCGACAGCGACTTCATGTTTCCAGCTGCCGGAGACGGTGGTGAGAGACACTTGTGCTGTGGCATAGTCTCTCAAGTCCCCATAAATGCACAAAACCCCGGTTTTCCGCCCAGTGTACTCATCGGGCAGTACTAAGGCGGGTCTTGCCAGGGTAACCATACTCCCCGAGTCCAAAAGGGCCACAGCCAGGGTGTCTCCCACTTTCACCTGACAGAGGTGACTTTGCCCCACGAGCTCAGGGACACCGGCAGCACACAGCCTCCTGGCATACATGGAAGGGCGGTAACCAAAGTTCACATCCATGGGCTCCCCCTGGTGGGGACAATTGGCTCTGATATGTCCCGGCTCCTTACATCCCCAACACAACACTTGGGCAGGGACTTTGGGGGGTAGGTCCTGAGGGGGTTTAGGGGACGCCACTCGCCTGAGCTGGGGCGGGGACCTCCGGGGTTTCCCCGAATCCCTCCTCATGGAGCCGCCTTGCAAGTTCCTGGTGGCCTCATATCGCTCCACTAGGTCCACCATCCCTAGTGCGTTGTCAGGGGATACCTGGCCAACCCAGTGCTGAAGAGGGTGCGGTAAAGCCCTCCAAAACATGTCCGCCAGCAAGCGGTCCAACATGGCAGTGGGGCTTAACAACTCCGGCTGCAGCCATTTTTGCAGCAGGTGCAGCAGTTTATAATACTGGGGTCGGGCGGGCTCTGCCGACTGGTAGCTCCACTGATGCACCCGCTGAGCCCGAACCCACACATTCACCCCCAGTCTCGCCAGTATCTCACCCTTCAGAGTCGGGTAGTCAGCGGCTTGGTCCTCTGGGAGATCAAACAACACCTGCTGGGGTCCAGACGCCAGAAATGGAGCGATGACATCAGCCCACTGGTCATGCGGGAACTTCTCCCTTGCAGCCACCTTTTCAAACACCGCCAGGTAAGTCTCAACGTCATCTGAAGGGGTCATTTTTGTGAGCGCCGAGCGGACAGCTTTCCGGGCATCAGGAATGCTTTTGGGCGCACCTGCAGCTTGCTGCGCCATCATATGTTGCAAAAACAGCTGGTTGGTCTCCTGCTGCTGCTGATTCGCCTCCAAGAGCGCTTTCACGACCGCCTCCATTTTGTCTGCAGTCCCAGGTAGCAGCCTGGCAGGTTTAATATAGGACATGCACAAAACAAAAACTTTTTCGTCGGTTGCTCCTAGCAACGGCCTCACTGCTGTGCCCGCATCCTCCACCAAATGTGGAGATTAGCTCTGGTAGGCGACCGGGTGTCAGCAGTATAGAGGCGGAGGCAAACAGTTCAAAGTAAAGTCTGTGTTTATTTCACACAAAAAATCCACAAAAGCACATGTCCATACAGGTTACATCACCTTTTCAGGAAACCGCAGCATAAATGATTCAATCAGGCAAACAGCTTTTAGTCCTTGAGCAAAAGTCCTGTTTACAGCCAAAATAGGCCTCAGGTCCGCATGAAACAGCCTCCACAGGAGATTTCAGCCAGGCTCACAGAGTCTCCCTCCCATGTGAGCTCTAGACAAAGGACCGGCCACAGCTGATTCCCCAGGCTATTTAAACAGCCCGCAAAACCCGGACCTGGGTAGTGGGATGGAGTCCCACCCTGCTCTACTCCATCCCAGTAAAGCCGTCCCAGGTTAGCCTTTCGGCTATTCTAAAGCAACAGCAGCAAACTGCCACCAGCAGCTGATGCTGGAAATCAGACTACACGGCTTTACTGCACCAATGCCAGGTACATTGGTGCTACATACCTGCCGTCAATAACGGCCCCTTGCACCTTACCACACACGTGAATAGATTCAGCTGGGCTGTAAGTAACCTCTAGGGCAGCGGTACTCAACTGGTTCGGCTCCAGATTTCTGGACCGCTGCCCTGATGCTCCTGCACTCAGTTGCTTCTGTGTTGCCATGCCCAGCGCTGCCCCCTGTAATCGATCGGCAACGTAGTGCTTAGTCTCCCTGCCAGTGTCATGTCTCTAGCCTTCCAATATGAAGTACTGCACGGGCGGGAGGTGGCATTGCACACAAACTTTGTTCCTCTGTCTCTTTGCCCTATGCAATCCTGTCCCGCTGCCCCAGTTCAGCCCCATCCACCCCTCTCCCTCCATCTCTGCCCCATCCATTCCTGTCCCCTCAGCTCTGCCCCATCCATTCCTGTCCCCTCAGCTCTGCCCCATCCATTCCGGTCCCGCCATCTCTGCCCCATCCATCCCTGTCCCGCCATCTCTGCTTCATCCATCCCTGTGCCGCCATCTCTGCCCCATCCATTCCTGTCCCCTCAGCTCTTCCCCATCCGTTCCTGTCCCCTCAGCTCTGCCCCATCCATTCCGGTCCCGCCATCTCTGCCCCATCCATCCCTGTCCCGCCATCTCTGCCCCATCCATCCCTGTCCCGCCATCTCTGCCCCATCCATTCCTGTCCCCTCAGCTCTTTCCCATCCATTCCTGTCCCCTCAGCTCTTTCCCATCCATTCCTGTCCCCTCAGCTCTTCCCCCATCCATTCCTGTCCCCTCAGCCCTGCCCTATGCATCCCTGTCCCCTCAGCTCTGCCCCATGCATCCCTGTCCCCTCAGCTCTGCCCCATCCATTCCAGTCCCCCCAGCTCTGCCCCATCCATTCCAGTCCCCCCAGCTCTGCCCCATCCATCCCAGTCCCCTCAGTTTTGCCCCATCCATCCCAGTCCCCTCAGTTTTGCCCCATCCACCCCAGCCTTTTTTATTTTTGCCTGTGGAATATATAGCCCCCCCCCCCCAGTGCACTGATTTCTAACTCCCCCCACCCACAGATCAAGGTCCAGTGAAGGTTTAATTGCTGCACATTTCAGCAATTCTGGAATTACTGTCTGGTTAAGTTTAGGAAGACTAAGGTAGTTTACCAAATGGCAGGTTGATTGGACCAGCATCTAGATCACACAATGTTGTGACAGGAGATGGCTAAAGCATTGTCTGCTGTTGCCTCAGTGTCCTACACCAGTATTTCCTAACCCCTATTTTAAGGCCCATTCGTTGGCCAGCTTAGTGGTCAGACAGATCTATAGAAATGGCAATATATATTTCTAAAGGTGCGATTGATATGTAATTGTCACCAGATTTCATTAACCACTCATCCAATCTACACGTGCAAAGAAATCAAACTAATGCCCATAAATGAAGTTGTGTGACACAGGTGCACATAAACATGCTGACTGAAATGTATTTAATGACTCGTACGAAAGCCTTTGTTGGTGATGACAGCTTCAAAATGCCTCCTGTATAGAGAAACTAGTTGTGTGCATTAATCAGGTGTAATTTTGGCCCATTTTTACCCACACGCATTCTTCAAATCCTCAAGGTTCTGTCGGTTCCTTCTATGAACTCTGAGCTTTAGTTCCTTCCATATATTTTAAATTGAATTCATGTAAGGTGAATGTTGTGTTGCTGGCCTAGCAGCATTATTTGTATTTCTTAGAAACCAATTGAGAGTTTCCTTGGCTGTGTATTTGGGATCATTGTTTTGCTGGAATGTCCACCCTTCTTTCACCTTTATCATCCTGGTTGACGGTAGCAGGTTTTAATCAAGAATATCTCAGTATATTTGTCCAGTGATCCTTCCTTCAATTATATGAAGCATGACAGTGCTGCATGCTGAAAAATAGGCCCACACCATGATGATTCCACCTCCAAACTTTACTGTTGGTATGGTGTTTTATTTATGATTATGTCAGCCAAGGAATTCAATTTTGATCTCATCTGACCAGACTATATTCTCTCAGTATTTAACCGGCTTGTCTAAATGTTGTTGAGTAACCTGTCAACACGCTTCAGCATGCCTTTTCTTCGGAAACTGAGTATTGCGTGATGAACGTGCATACAGGTCATGGAGGTTGGTTGCTTTAAAACAATTATACCTGCTGATTCCAGATCTTTTTATAGCTCTCCAAAGCTGCTTTATGGTGAAATTAGGTTCTTTCTACATCCAGATTATGGCCTCAACAGTGCTTACTGGAAATTTTAGAACCTTCAGGAGATCACTGTTTTACCCAGCATGACGTGTTTCCTGTATGGTAATGAGACACCTTTTTAGAAGTTGAACCATCAGTTGAACCAGTTGATATTAATTTGCACTAAGTGTCAGAATTGCTTTCTAATAGATTTCAGCTGGCATGACTTTCCATAACTTAATTCTTGGACATAACCATAATTTTTGGACATCTATGGTTTGATTTCTTTGCATAGGTGTATTGGATGGGTTAATCGACATTTGGTTGGTCTTATGAAATACATTTACTTACAAAAATGGTAACGTATTCAATATTCTTGGTATTGTGAGTTCAAATGACAGGAATTCAATAGCTTGTAACAGCAGAAATTAGGATTTTATTGTCCGTGGTGTTATGCAAACTGGGGGAAAGATGTTTACTTAGTTAAAGACTTACTTTTCTTTCCACAAAAAAAGAGGTGGTCATAATATGTGAACATCAATTACAAATTCTTTTTTTTAAATAGTTTTAATTAGGTTGCTAGGCTTCAAAGTTTGAACTTCGTCTTTGATTGATTAGCAATATTGATCTATTCAGCAGTTAAAATAATCTAGAGTGGTGTAGATGTTCCAAGTGTCAGATGGTCTGCTTCTCTGCTTTCAAGTCAAAGAACACAAGAAGTTAGACAGAACATTTTATTTTGCTTATGTATTGAAACCTTTGCGGAAAGGATCAATAGTGCTTTCAAAAATGGTAGGAAATTAGGTTGACCGCACATATTCCCATGCTTCTGATCTGTGAATTGATGGGGGGGAGCTTGGATCCTGCTTCTGGCAGTGTTCTTTTTCCAAGTCATCCTTCAGCTTGACCACATAGAGAGATTATGCTCCACCCCCTGGGAGGAAACACAAAACAGGAACAGAATTTAAAAGCCCCATCCCTTCCACCCCTCCTCAGTTCTTTGTGTTTCCTCCCTGGGAAATTGGTGGACAGAGTTTGCTTGGATGTGTTAGACTTTGGCCAATTTGTTTAACTTATTCTACTAGGGGGGTATCTCCCCCAGAAGTCTCTGCCCACTCTACAAGAGCCATGGCCATATCATGGGCAGAAGGGACAGGTGATTCTATAGATGAGATCTGCAAGGCAGCAATGTGGTCATCACCCCACACCTTCCTCAAACATTATAGACTTGATTATTATCTGCAGAACACCAGGCCATCGTTCGAAGGGTACTACTCGCAGTTTCCCACTCAAGTAACTAAAGTAAAATTACTTGCCTAATACTCTCCATGTGATCAAGCTGAAGGATGACTTGCAAAAACCGTGGTTAGACTTATGACATATGTAGCATGGCTCTGACACAGTGAACAGGAGCTTGTGGTTCTTGCTAGGTTGGTGACCACTGGGGAGGACTACATTTTCTTAACAGGAGAGGGGTCACCTCACCAGAGTTCAGGCCCACCCTGTCTCCCAGTTCAGCCCCAGGCATAGTGGGAATTTAAGGCATCACAGAGGTAATAGTTTCATCGCTCTGTCTAGAAGGAAAATGATTCTTGTGTTTTCATATGTAGTTCACATTGTTGCCAAAACATTTGTAGGTAACCAGTTGTAAGCCATGTTCTATTTGCAAGCTGTATTACTTGACCCGGTAATGCCGCCTGGCGTCTCTCCAAGTGGAAGCAGACAGCTGCTTGCCGTGAACCTGTGGCTACAGTCAGGCTTTTTTTTCCCAGAAGCATTTGAGGTTTATTGGATCGGACAGCCATATACTCTCTCTGCCAAGTTTAAGTGATCTGACCACAAAAGAAGAAGCCGTGAGTCTTAGCACAGCTATAACATTTCATTCAATGCTTAATGAATAAGCACTCAGAGCATGCAAAGGATATTACAACATCATCTGCTTTAGCTTTAGGACCCTTCCAGTGGCCTTGTGTATAGTGCTATAAAAAAAGTCTTCAACCCCTTATACCTATTCATGTTTTATTTTTATTAACAACTGAATCACAGAGGATTTTCTTATTCCTCTACTCTTAGTGTACTCTCCTCTACAGACTTTGAGTTCGATTGCTAAAGGCGATCACGCGTTCTGTGCGCTGAACGCCCTATGTGTGGACAAGTTTCCACATGCCGACAGTCAAAAAGCACTTGGCCAATGAACAAATTCTCTTTCATGGCTCCATTGCAGTGATCGTTGGATTCATTATTATTCAATTGCTGTTGCATTAGCAATTTTTCCTTCGAAAATCAATCCATGGAAATGGGTCATTCCCAATGGGAATCCCGGAGATCTGAAGATAGCCAAACAGGAGGGGGGTTTTATGGAGCCCAGATGAAATTTGAGGATCCAGTTCAACAGCAGATTTGCTCAGCATCAATCCAAATCCATACAGCTCCATGCATTGTCATTGTGAAAACTGCCCTTCCTTGCATGATAGCTATCAGCATAGACCAGATGATAACAGAACCAGAGGAACACTGAGAACAGTGGAAGGACTCAGAAGTCATAAGCAAGTGGAGGGGGGGCTTGATAAAAAATATTCTAAAGGACTGTAGACAAAGGTATAATATATTTATGTATATCCAGTGCACTTTAATGCCAATAAAAAAACTTTCTGTGTTAGGTGCATATTACTTCACTTGCTGTTGGAATTGCTGTCTTCTTCCCAATTGGCCAGCAACTATTTTAGTCCTGCAGCCCCATAGTCACTAAGCAGACTAGGTGTTGGTACACTTTAAAGATAAGGAGCTTCCAGATGAGATCCTCATCTGGAAGGGGATGCGGCTTGTGCATGCGCCATTGGACCGGGAAACAAGATACGTGTATGGGGCGATCTGGGGGGTTTCACACAGCGGGGCATCCCGATTTTGGATGCCATGGGGGGAGGGAATCGATTGGCCCAGTAATCTTATACATTCCCAGGCCAATTGGTGTTGGTTTTGGT
This sequence comes from Gastrophryne carolinensis, assembly GCA_027917425.1. Classification (NCBI taxonomy): domain Eukaryota; kingdom Metazoa; phylum Chordata; class Amphibia; order Anura; family Microhylidae; genus Gastrophryne; species Gastrophryne carolinensis. The sequence goes on from CM051234.1 coordinate 603,096,851, forward strand.
CCACTTTAAGTACAAAAGGAAGTAGGACTCATTGTTTTACTGCAGCTTTTCCTTCAATGTGCAAACTTTAAAAATAATGTCCACTGGGGCAGAGTTAAATGAGGTAAGCCCTTGAAGCACAATGCATAAATGAAAACATGGAGCCAAGTTCTGTGTGGGAATGGTTATTAGGAATGTGGGCAAATATGAGGTTAAAGTACTCTAATGAAAAAAAGAGCAGCATCTAACAGTAAGCCAGATGTAATTGCTGCAATAAGAGTGGAGCTAGTCATTTAGAAAACACACAAGGAAGTATTTATACTAACTGTATGTACAAAAACTGATTCCATCGCAAACCAAATATGAAAATAGTCCCAGTGAGACATCCGTTATAGATAAAGGATAATGACAAGTGCGTTGGACCTATAAATTCCACAGTTTGGTGAAGCTGCTTCTCCTGATTGACAGGTGGCTGTTGCATGAATGGGAATTGGTGAGGTTTGAGATGCAAATATATATTCACAGTCTGCAAGCCTGTGTTATTCAGCAACGACGTCACAATCTAACGCGTACCTGAAAAACCCGGTTTGGCATGGTAAATGGCAGGCAAGATTTTTAGGACTCGCATGAGAGTTTTTCATTTTACTACCAATATCTGCCATGGCAGAATGAATGACAGTATGAGCGTTCTGGCTTTTTTCACAGATAAAATCTATGATGTAAATGCAGGCTGAACTGACCTGCCCAGGCACTAGGCATAGGTGCTGGTAACCCAAGGCTTGGGGGCAAAGCGGCCAGCCCCTGGCTCTTCAAGTTAACCAGCTTCTATGCCCTTCTGTACAGGTCTTCTGCTCTTCCAGGGATGCTTAGGGCAGCAAAGGTTTTAGACTGCAGAGGTGGAGCCTCTGTGCAGTCTCCCCCATGGGACTCTTATGTCACTGGAGAGGCGGGGCATGGAGGGGGATTTCCTAGGCTTCCCTCTAAAAGCTTCCCTCCCTGGCGACCGGCATTACTTCTGGCTGGGAGCCAGGATCGAAGGGGGGAAGTGTCCCCCTGTTCATGAGATGCCAGTGGGGTGTCTGCTGTAGACAACACCATCTGCATCATAAGACAACAGCTACTGGACCAGAAGGGAGCTCCCTGACTTGGTAGATTCGGGAGAAAGCTGCTCAGAGGGGAATAGAAAGAAGGAGATGCGGAACAGTTAGTGCAGTTTAATTAAAAATATTAATGTAATTTTGGGAGACCCCTATATCAGATCGTAGGGTAGGGGAACAGGCATACCCCCCGCTGGGACTGATGGGTGGCATGCCATTACCACCCCCCATTACCCACACCCTCTCTTGGGCACCTGGGGTATGGAAGAGCCCGGTGCCCAACCTGCATCGAGCCTTTACTGAAGGGCATAGGGGCTGATTAACCAGCCTGGGTTTTTGGGGGCTGAAATCTGCTAAGGTGTGCCCTGTTTGAGAAGCTTGAATCCTCACAGGCAGATCTCAGCCTTAGCAGTCTGGTTTAAAGTGAACCAGTACCCGACCCTAATGTCCAATACAGGGGTTCCCAACCTTTCTTCATCAAGTACCACATTTTCTAAATATCACACCAGAGTGGTACATAAAAGTTGTCAGCTAAAACAGTGTTAAAAAACCCCCACAAAACAACCATATAAAGTATATAAAATTCACATAAATATTTCTTATGGGGCTAATCAGGCTTGGTTTGTTTCATTTAAATGGCAGCAGAGTGCCACCTGATCTGATGGGATCTTGAGTACCACCAGAGGTGCTTGTATCACTGGTTTGGAACCCCTGTTCTAAAAGACTCTTGGTCCTGGTGATCCCCGGGGCTTCACAACCTTTTCTCATAGAGTACCACTTTACATTTTTTAAATATCCTACCAGCGTGGTACATATGGGTTTTCATCTAAAACAGTGTTAATCCTATTCTGAAATGTAAATTAAAAATTAGTGTTAGGATTTGGCCCTCAGATCTGTGATTTACTTATCAGCAATCTGTTTCTTATTCCTGTGGCCCTGTGATGCTTGAGTGGAAGAAGCTTTCATGGCTTTGAGTAAAGCCTTTAGTATAGCTTTTGCCTACAAATCCCAGAATCCTTTCACTGTAACAGATGAGAGCTCATCAGCATCTTTGGCTTAATCAACCAGCAGTACTGACCTCCCCAGGTGAGAAGTTGACATTAACCTTTTAACTACTGGAACACAAGATTTTCATCCTCATCTGAAGAGGCTGAATTAGAGCAGGTTAAACCTGTGAGCTCAGGAATGTGAAGCGTCATCTCTGGCTCAGCCAATCAGATGATTAGCAAGCCAGAATCAGGAAGTCTTTGCCAGGTACATCAAACACACCAGTTTGTGTATGTTTCAAACAAATAAAAAATAAAAAAAATAATGGAAACTATGTACAGCTTACTTGCCACCGCTTGAAGACTAGATATACAGAACCCATTGTTAAAACTTTTAATTCCACCCCTTGATATTTTATCCACACCTGTCACTTGGAGTCTACAGACACTTTGCTTAGTGTTACCCCTATATGGGCAATGTTAGCTTCCAGTCATCTATAACAAACTTCAGTCATTCCTCTAGCGTAGATCTTCACAATGTTTAATATTGAGGGGAACTCACCCAATCTACTAATCTGGCAGTTTGTTTCCAAAACATAGTGCGTGTCCTCTGAGCTCACTGAGCTTTTTGTTGCACATTTGGTGCGTAAATGCAGCGACAAACAAATAATAGTTTACGGTAATAAGATGATGTCTCCATTGTGGTGGTGCGACATGCTGGAAGAATGAGCGACCGGGGCCAAGCATTGTTTTGCCGATGTGTTATATGGCTTCTAAAGTGCATTTGCAGCCATGCTGGTATCTGTCACTTCCAGGCGGTGAGTGCTGCAGACCTCCATTTACTAAGGTTATGGCTTCTGATTACATTACATTTTAGTTTCCATATTATTAGTTTAGTTTGTGAGAGGGGCAATGATTATTTAACCCTTGGATGGGCATAACAGATGGTCAGATATCAAATCTATGATCTTTTGTACAGAAAGCAAATAGTAACCTCATTGTGCTGGGACATTGGTTTTCTGTTCTATGCAAAGGGTGAAGGTCCTTATATAAGCTAAAAGTGACCCGTTAGTTACAGCCCATCTCTGGGCAAAACAAAATAAAATGATATTCTGCTTTTATCCTCAGTACTAGATGGCACTGGGTCCGGATCTTTTATAACAGAGGTCTCCAACCTTTGTGACCTTGACAGGCACGTTCAGCATTGTGAGCCACATTTAATCCCAAAATATTGAATTTATTGCCTGTTATTTGTCTGTGCGAATCTCCTCGGCTCCTCCAAAATGAAATAGTCTGCAGAAATATTAGAAACAAGTAATAGTTACCGTATTTTTCGTCTTATAAGACTCACTTTCCCCCAATGTTGAGGGAAAATCTCACTGCGCCTTATCGAACGAATGTTTAAAACAAAAAGAAAAACATTCCTGACACTCCCACGCTGCTGGTCTGCACTCCTGCAGCACCGGCGCCTCCGTTGCCACTGGTGCCCTCCACAGAACCCTGTGCTGCTGCTGCCCCTCAGCGCATGCCGCCTCACACATTCCACCGCACACTGCCTGTAATGTGATGTCTGTAATGGGATTATTAGGGGGATTCTGCATACTGTCTGTAATGGGGTGATTGGGGGGTATTTTAGCACACCATTTGGTTCATTATATATATATATATGTATTTTTTTCCCTCGTGGGTGCGTCTTATGGGGAGAAAAAATAAGTTATGCAAATGCTTTGCAAAGTGTGGCGTTTTGATACTTACCCATTCCCAATATTCAGTCCTGCAGGATATATATGCACCCATGGATTTCTTAGTTGCTCGTCCACCATTTGCAAGCAAATTAGTGGACAAGGCTCAGCCTGCCTCCATCACAGTTCGCTAAGCTGGCTTGCCCAGCTATAAAGTTGAAACTTGTCCCTTTGTAAAACTCTGACTGCAGGCAGCCCATGAGCCACACACCAAATGCCCATGAGCCATGTGTGACTCCCAAGCAACAGGTTGGTGACCCCTGTTCTATAGTGTAGTGCCATTCATTTGTGCCTTTTACAGAGGGTTTGCACCAAGACAGTGCCTGACATGCCATCAACCATAACGTTGGTAGGGGCAGAATGCCATTATTGTATGTACAAACTGTGACAGCTGTGCAATGTCTCTCAGACCAGGTTAGGTTTCGAAGATCTGGACTGGGAGCTATCTGATGACCCTTCACTCAGAAAAAAAGGAAACATGATAAATCGCTTCCCTAAAACCCCTCCTGCGGTAACTGACACAAGATGCTCCAAAAGGAACCACCACCTCCCTAGAGTCTATAGAGCACTGCGAGAAAAAAAAAGTATCCTGAATTTTTTGCTCTATGCAATTCAGCACCGTTTTTAGCTGTGCAAATGTTTGAATAATTTTCACAACTAAATACTATTCCGAGTTGCACCGATGAAAAATATCAAGATAAAATGTTTTTTCTCACAAAAAATGCAAGAAATAAAATTCTCACGGTTCCGAATCAGCCCATATAAGACTCAAGGGCTGGTGGTCTCCTTCCTTATGTGGCCTCTTCAGGTAAAGTTAATTCCTGAGGGCTTAATTCTCAGTCCGTTGTTGAAGGGTAAGAATGTTGCTATAATTAATGGAGGTGTATCACAAAATTGTGTAATAAATATCTATATGAACAATGAGGAGGTGTATCACAAAATTGTGGAATATTATATACCTATATGAACAATGAGCGGCTAATGAGAAGAGGGGTCACGTATACACCCAAACTGAATAAAACTGTCACCAATCTTGTGGTTTTCTTCTCCTGGTAGGAATAAAATCTATGAGTGACAGGTCTGAGTGTATCAGGGGTGACCCCTCACCCCTGATTCTTCTTCCTCGTATTAGAAGAAAGCAACAAGCCTGGCTGGACATTTATTAATGCTGCGTGTGTAAGTGACCCCCTCCCCCCACCATATAGCACATTTATATAGATTTTTATCATTGGGCCGTTTGTGTAACTCTTGTGATGGCTTCTTTTGTAAATATGCATATTATGTAATTAGTGGCGTAATAATGTATTTGTTTTAGCTTTTAAGAGATTAACATTTATTAGTGATGAGCGAGTAGTATTCGACCGAGCCGTTATTCGATCGAATACTACGCTGTTCGTCATACTCGATTTCGATCGAGTACAGCGGCGATGGCGCACTCACAATTCGTTTCCCCTCCCATCTTCCCTGGCGCGTTTTTGACACCAATCACCATGCAGGGGGGGTGGGACAGGTCCTGGGAGGACGCTGGCATCGCGAAAACGGCGTCTACACGCATTGGCTGGAAAAACCATGTGACCTCGAATATACAAAACTCAGCACTTCCTCTTCGTCAGCATTAGCAGCTTGAACTTAGTGAGGGACAGACGCTCACAGCAGGGAAAGACAGGCTGTCGCTGGCAGGGCCCCAGAAGCTCGGAATATCGCATTTACCACCATCTATACCAGCTACCAGAAGACAAGAGAGTCATTAAGAGCCCTTATTAGGGCTACTACGCTGAACGGTATATGGCTCATATGTAGGCAGGCAGGGCCCCAGAAGCTCAGAATATCGCTTTTACCACCATATATACCAGCTACCAGAAGACAAGAGAGTCCTTAAGAGCCCTTATTAGGGCTACTACGCTGAACAGTATATAGCTCATATTCTATGTAGTCAGGCAGGGCCCCAGAAGCTCAGAATATAGCTTTTACCACCATATATACCAGCTACCAGAAGACAAGAGAGTCATTAAGAGCCCTTATTAGGGCTACTATGCTGAACAGTATATAGCTCATATGTAGGCAGGCAGGGCCCCAGAAGCTCAGAATATAGCTTTTACCACCATATATACCAGCTACCAGAAGACAAGAGAGTCCTTAAGAGCCCTTATTAGGGCTACTACGCTGAACAGTATATAGCTCATATCCTATGTAGGCAGGCAGGGCCCCAGAAGCTCAGAATATAGCTTTTACCACCATATATACCAGCTACCAGAAGACAAGAGAGTCCTTAAGAGCCCTTATTAGGGCTACTACACTGAACAGTATATAGCTCATATTCTATGTAGTCAGGCAGGGCCCCAGAAGCTCAGAATATAGCTTTTACCACCATATATACCAGCTACCAGAAGACAAGAGAGTCCTTAATCCCTTATTAGGGCTACTACGCTGAACAGTATATAGCTCATATTCTATGTAGTCAGGCAGGGCCCCAGAAGCTCAGAATATAGCTTTTACCACCATATATACCAGCTACCAGAAGACAAGAGAGTCCTTAAGAGCCCTTATTAGGGCTACTACGCTGAACAGTATATAGCTCATATTCTATGTAGTCAAGCAGGGCCCCAGAAGCTCAGAATATAGCTTTTACCACCATATATACCAGCTACCAGAAGACAAGAGAGTCATTAAGAGCCCTTATTAGGGCTACTATGCTGAACAGTATATAGCTCATATGTAGGCAGGCAGGGCCCCAGAAGCTCAGAATATAGCTTTTACCACCATATATACCAGCTACCAGAAGACAAGAGAGTCCTTAAGAGCCCTTATTAGGGCTACTACGCTGAACAGTATATAGCTCATATTCTATGTAGTCAGGCAGGGCCCCAGAAGCTCAGAATATAGCTTTTACCACCATATATACCAGCTACCAGAAGACAAGAGAGTCCTTAATCCCTTATTAGGGCTACTACGCTGAACAGTATTTAGCTCATATTCTATGTAGTCAGGCAGGGCCCCAGAAGCTCAGAATATAGCTTTTACCACCATATATACCAGCTACCAGAAGACAAGAGAGTCCTTAAGAGCCCTTATTAGGGCTACTACGCTGAACAGTATATAGCTCATATTCTATGTAGTCAGGCAGGGCCCCAGAAGCTCAGAATATAGCTTTTACCACCATATATACCAGCTACCAGAAGACAAGAGAGTCATTAAGAGCCCTTATTAGGGCTACTATGCTGAACAGTATATAGCTCATATATAGGCAGGCAGGGCCCCAGAAGCTCAGAATATAGCTTTTACCACCATATATACCAGCTACCAGAAGACAAGAGAGTCCTTAAGAGCCCTTATTAGGGCTACTACGCTGAACAGTATATAGCTCATATCCTATGTAGGCAGGCAGGGCCCCAGAAGCTCAGAATATAGCTTTTACCACCATATATACCAGCTACCAGAAGACAAGAGAGTCCTTAAGAGCCCTTATTAGGGCTACTACGCTGAACAGTATATAGCTCATATTCTATGTAGTCAGGCAGGGCCCCAGAAGCTCAGAATATAGCTTTTACCACCATATATACCAGCTACCAGAAGACAAGAGAGTCATTAAGAGCCCTTATTAGGGCTACTATGCTGAACAGTATATAGCTCATATGTAGGCAGGCAGGGCCCCAGAAGCTCAGAATATAGCTTTTACCACCATATATACCAGCTACCAGAAGACAAGAGAGTCCTTAAGAGCCCTTATTAGGGCTACTACGCTGAACAGTATATAGCTCATATCCTATGTAGTCAGGCAGGGCCCCAGAAGCTCAGAATATAGCTTTTACCACCATATATACCAGCTACCAGAAGACAAGAGAGTCATTAAGAGCCCTTATTAGGGCTACTATGCTGAACAGTATATAGCTCATATGTAGGCAGGCAGGGCCCCAGAAGCTCAGAATATAGCTTTTACCACCATATATACCAGCTACCAGAAGACAAGAGAGTCCTTAAGAGCCCTTATTAGGGCTACTATGCTGAACAGTATATAGCTCATATGTAGGCAGGCAGGGCCCCAGAAGCTCAGAATATAGCTTTTACCACCATATATACCAGCTACCAGAAGACAAGAGAGTCATTAAGAGCCCTTATTAGGGCTACTATGCTGAACAGTATATAGCTCATATGTAGGCAGGCAGGGCCCCAGAAGCTCAGAATATAGCTTTTACCACCATATATACCAGCTACCAGAAGACAAGAGAGTCCTTAAGAGCCCTTATTAGGGCTACTACGCTGAACAGTATATAGCTCATATCCTATGTAGGCAGGCAGGGCCCCAGAAGCTCAGAATATAGCTTTTACCACCATATATACCAGCTACCAGAAGACAAGAGAGTCCTTAAGAGCCCTTATTAGGGCTACTACGCTGAACAGTATATAGCTCATATTCTATGTAGTCAGGCAGGGCCCCAGAAGCTCAGAATATAGCTTTGACCACCATATATACCAGCTACCAGAAGACAAGAGAGTCCTTAAGAGCCCTTATTAGGGCTACTACGCTGAACAGTATATAGCTCATATTCTATGTAGTCAGGCAGGGCCCCAGAAGCTCAGAATCTCGCATTTACCACCATATATACCAGCTACCAGAAGACAAGAGAGTCATTAAGAGCCCTTATTAGGGCTACTATGCTGAACAGTATATAGCTCATTCTAGCTATATACACACTGCACACAACGGCTGCTTTAGTGAGGGGTAGCTGCTGCTGCTGGAATAGGGACAGAAAGACTTCAGTGGTGTATTACCACCTATATACAAAACTATATACACTCTGCTCAAAACGGCTGCTTTAGTGAGGGGTAGCTGCTGATGCTGGAATAGGGACAGAAAGACTTCAGTGGTGTATTAGCACCTATATACAAAACTATATTTTGCACTACTGTTTTGTGTCCTCTGTGCCAACAAAACCTTGTTATATACCCGGTGCGTATAGGCACCATTTCACCTTCTGGCAGTATACGGCTGTATAGCCAGGTGTTTGTCTTAAAAATATTTTTATATTTGGCACTACTGTTTTGTGTCCTCTTTACCAACAAAACCTTGTTATATACCCGGTGCGTATAGGCACCATTTCACCTTCTGGCAGTATACGGCTGTATAGCCAGGTGTTTGTCTTAAAAATATTTTTATATTTGGCACTACTGTTTTGTGTCCTCTTTACCAACAAAACCTTGTTATATACCCGGTGCGTATAGGCACCATTTCACCTTCTGGCAGTATACGGCTGTATAGCCAGGTGTTTGTCTTAAAAATATTTTTATATTTGGCACTACTGTTTTGTGTCCTTTGTGCCAACAAAACACTGTTTTATACACGGTGCGTATAGGCACCATTTCACCTTCTGGCAGTATACGACTGTATAGCCAGGTGTTCTTCTTAAAAATATATTTATATTTGGCACTACTGTTTTGTGTCCTCTGTGCCAACAAAACACTGTTTTATACACGGTGCGTATAGGCACCATTTCACCTTCTGGCAGTATACGGCTGTATAGCCAGGTGTTCTTCTTAAAAATATTTTTATATTTGGCATAACGCGTGGCCAAAAAAGTAAAACGTCTGAAATGCGGAGGGCTAGCGCAAAGGGACGTGGACGGGGGCGCGGAAATGCTGGTGGGGGCACAAACCGCGTTGAAGCCAGTGGGGATACAATGCGTGCTGGTGAGGGGCAGCCAGCATTACGCTCATCCAGCTTCCCTGCCTTTATGGGACAGTTATGCGGGGGGCGGGGTACACCTCTGTTGAGGCCTGAGCAGCGTGAACAGGTGGTGCAATGGATGGCCGATAACGCTTCCAGTCACTTGTCCACCACCCAGTCATCCACACAGTCTCACTCTGACCCTCCTTCCTCCCAACCTGGCCAACAGAGTCAGCCCACCCTTGACCCCTCCCAGGACCTCTTTTCGGGTCCTTTTCCAGATGTGTGTTTGTAGTGATGCCCAAACACTTGAGTATCCGCCATCTGCTAGTGATGTGGACCCGGAACCAGCATCTGCTATCATGAGCGATGATGATGATGAGACGCAGTTGCCATCAAGGGAGGCTGTTGGAATGTCCAGTGGGCAGGAGGAGGAGCAGAGAGAGGAAGTGGAAGAGGAGGTGGTGGACGACGAAATGACCGACCCCACTTGGACAGGGGTGATGTCCAGCGGGGAAAGCAGTGGAGATGCGGTCTGCGCATCACCGAATAAGGCAGCAAGAGGCAGAGGACAGTCCAGAGGCAGAGGACAGTCCAGACAGAGAAGGCAGGCCACAGCCAGCAGGGCCGAAGCTCTTCCCGGTAGCAGGCAGTCGCGCGAAGCTCCCCCATCGAGGCCTCGTACTTCTGTGGTGTGGAGATTTTTTAATGTTTGCGCGGATGACAAACTAAGCGCGGTTTGCGCAATCTGCCACTCAAAACTGAGTAGGGGCTCTGAGAAGAGCAATCTGACCACCTCAGGCATGCGCCGTCACTTGGAATTCAAGCACTGGGCTGAGTGGGAGAGAGCAAACGCAATACAACCTGCGCCCCGTCTTGCTGCCACTGCCTCTTCCCCTTTGTTGTGTGCTGCCACTGCGGTCCAGACCTCCAGCCAGGACACCTCCACATCTGCCTCTGCCTCGGCTACTTTGGGGCCTTCTCCTTCAGCCCCCCCTTCCCCCGCATCTTCGTCTGCACCTTCCATCTCCTCGTCCCATCAACTGTCCATCTCGCAGGCGTTCAACCGCAGGCGGAAGTACGCCTCCAGTCACCCCCAAGCCCAAGCCTTAACCTGCCTCATCTCCAAACTGCTGGCCCTGGAGATGTTGCCGTTTAGGCTTGTGGAGACGCAGGCCTTCCGCGACCTGATGGCGGCTGCCGCACCTCGCTATTCCGTCCCTAGCCGCCACTATTTTTCCCGGTGTGGCGTCCCCGCCCTGCACCAGCACGTGTCGCGTAACATCAGGCGGGCCCTGAGGTACGCAGTCAGCGCAAAGGTCCACTTGACCACCGACTCGTGGACAAGCGCTTGCGGCCAAGGACGCTACATCTCTTTGACGGCACACTGGGTGAATGTTGTGGAAGCGGGGACGGGGTCGCAAACAGGGACGGCCTACATACCACCCCCGCCCAAGATTGCCAGCATGGGTTCTGATAGACCCCCCTCCTCTTCCTCCTCCTCCTCCTCCTCTGCCTTAACATCGCCCTCAGCCCCTAGCTGGAAGCGTTGCAGCACTGGCGCGGGGAGACGTCAGCAGGCGGTGCTTAAGCTCATCAGCTTGGGCGACAGGAAGCACAGCGCCGCAGAGGTGAGGCACGCCATATTGCAGCAGACAGAGATGTGGCTGTCGCCGCTGCAGCTAGGACCAGGCATGGTCGTGTGCGATAATGGCCGTAACCTGGTGGCGGCTCTGGAGCTTGCAGAACTCAATCACGTACCATGCCTGGCCCACGTTTTTAATTTGGTAGTACAAAAGTTTCTAAAGACTTACCCCAACCTGGCAGAGCTACTGGTCAAAGTGCGGCGCTTGTGCGCTCACTTTCGGAAGTCAACTGTAGCTGCTGCTAGCTTAAAAAAAATCCAGCAACGCCTCCATTTGCCTCAACATCGGCTGTTGTGCGACCTGCCCACTTGCTGGAATTCCACCTATTGCATGTTGGCCAGGGTGTGTGAGCAGCAGAAAGCATTGATGGAGTACCAGATGATGCATCCACGCGTGCCTCCAACTCAGCTCCCTCAGTTTGCCAACCACGAGTGGCCATGGATGGCAGACATATGCGATGTATTGCGTATCTTTGAGGAGTCCACTAAGAAGGTCAGCAGCGAGGACGCTATAGTGAGCGTAACCATCCCGCTCCTATGCGCCCTTAAAGAATCGCTCATCGCAATAAGGGAGAACGCATTGCACACAGAGGAGACGGGGGTAGGAGGAGACGCAACGCAGGTAGACAGTCAGACCACACTTTTGTCTGCTGCTCGGTGGCAGTTGCAGGAGGAGGAGGATGAGGAGGAGGAGGACAACGTGGAGGTGGCTGTGGAAGAGGATGCTGGCGGCGAGGGTAGCAGTCAGGCTGTGTGCGTCCCATTGGTTCAGCGCGGATGGGGCGGAGAGGAGGAGGAAGAGGAGGAAATGGAAAATGATCCTTCTGGTGGGGGCAGTGAGGTCATGCCTACTCAGAGTCTGGCACACATGGCTGACTTCATGCTGGGCTGCTTTTCTCGGGACATACGTGTTGTCCGGATATTGGAGAACAAACTATACTGGGTCTTCGCACTCCTGGACCCCCGGTATAAAGATAACTTCTCCTCTTTTATTCCGGTAGAGGAGAGGACGAATCGATTACTGGAATACCAGAGGGAACTCTTGCAGAACATGATGCAGATTTTCCCACCCAGCATCGCTGGCGGCAGAGAGGAGAGTGTCTCCCAGAGTCTGACAACATCGATCAGGCCCACAGCCACCAGGGGAACACTCTCCAAGGTGTGGGACACGTTCATGTCACCCCCTCGTGCAACTTCCATCACTGCGGGGCCCGCTATCAGCAGGAGGGACAAGTATCGGCGGATGTTGCGGGACTACCTGGCAGACCACACCCCTGTCCTCCCCGATCCCTCGGCGACCTACACTTACTGGGTCTCCAAGTTGGACACGTGGCTGGAACTGTCCCTGTACGCCTTGGAGGTGCTTGCCTGCCCTGCCGCCAGCGTGCTATCAGAAAGGGTGTTCAGCGCAGCCGGGGGCATTATAACCGATAAGCGCAGCCGCCTGTCAAACGACAGTGCCGACAGGCTGACGCTAATCAAAATGAACAGCAAGTGGATTGACCCTGACTTTGCTTGTACAACAGTGGAAAGCAGCCAAGAGTGAAGTGCCATCTGTATGAAGTGCCATTTCCTCCTCCTCCTCCTCCTCCTCCTCCTTAACCGCCGTAGAATTGCTGTATTAATGAAAAAAAATTATGGCTCACCTCTTGGGCTTAATACAATCAATTTTTAAGAGGTCTCAGCTCTTGGGCCTCCACACAATTTTTAAAAGGTCTCAGCTCTTGGGCCTCCACACAATTTTTAAAAGGTCTCAGCTCTTGGGCCTCCACACAATTTTTAAAAGGTCTCAGCTCTTGGGCCTCCACACAATTTTGAAGAGGTCTCAGCTCGTGGGACTCCACACAATTTTTAAGAGGTCTCAGCTCTTGGGCCTCCACACAATTTTTAAGAGGTCTCAGCTCGTGGGACTCCACACAATGTTTGAGAGGTCTCAGCTCGTGGGACTCCACACAATGTTTGAGAGGTCTCAGCTCTTGGGCCTCCACACAATTTTTAAGAGGTCTCAGCTCGTGGGACTCCACACAATGTTTGAGAGGTCTCAGCTCTTGGGCCTCCACACAATTTTTAAAAGGTCTCAGCTCTTGGGCCTCCACACAATTTTTAAAAGGTCTCAGCTCTTGGGACTCCACACAATGTTTGAGAGGTCTCAGCTCTTGGGCCTCCACACAATTTTTAAGAGGTCTCAGCTCGTGGGACTCCACACAATGTTTGAGAGGTCTCAGCTCTTGGGCCTCCACACAATTTTTAAGAGGTCTCAGCTCGTGGGACTCCACACAATGTTTGAGAGGTCTCAGCTCTTGGGCCTCCACACAATTTTTAAAAGGTCTCAGCTCTTGGGCCTCCACACAATTTTTAAAAGGTCTCAGCTCTTGGGACTCCACACAATGTTTGAGAGGTCTCAGCTCTTGGGCCTCCACACAATTTTTAAAAGGTCTCAGCTCTTGGGCCTCCACACAATTTTTAAAAGGTCTCAGCTCTTGGGCCTCCACACAATTTTTAAAAGGTCTCAGCTCTTGGGCCTCCACACAATTTTTAAGAGGTCTCAGCTCGTGGGACTCCACACAATTTTTAAGAGGTCTCAGCTCGCGGGACTCCACACAATTTTTAAAAGGTCTCAGCTCTTGGGCCTCCACACAATTTTTAAGAGGTCTCAGCTCTTGGGCCTCCACACAATTTTTAAGAGGTCTCAGCTCTTGGGCCTCCACACAATTTTTAAGAGGTCTCAGCTCTTGGGCCTCCACACAATTTTTAAGAGGTCTCAGCTTGTGGGACTCCACACAATGTTTGAGAGGTCTCAGCTCTTGGGCCTCCACACAATTTTTAAGAGGTCTCAGCTCGTGGGACTCCACACAATGTTTGAGAGGTCTCAGCTCTTGGGCCTCCACACAATTTTTAAAAGGTCTCAGCTCTTGGGCCTCCACACAATTTTTAAAAGGTCTCAGCTCTTGGGACTCCACACAATGTTTGAGAGGTCTCAGCTCTTGGGCCTCCACACAATTTTTAAGAGGTCTCAGCTCGTGGGACTCCACACAATTTTTAAGAGGTCTCAGCTCGTGGGACTCCACACAATTTTTAAGAGGTCTCAGCTCGTGGGACTCCACACAATGTTTGAGAGGTCTCAGCTCGTGGGACTCCACACAATGTTTGAGAGGTCTCAGCTCTTGGGCCTCCACACAATTTTTAAAAGGCCTCAGCTCTTGGGACTCCACACAATGTTTGAGAGGTCTCAGCTCTTGGGCCTCCACACAATTTTTAAAAGGTCTCAGCTCTTGGGCCTCCACACAATTTTTAAAAGGTCTCAGCTCTTGGGCCTCCACACAATTTTTAAAAGGTCTCAGCTCTTGGGCCTCCACACAATTTTTAAGAGGTCTCAGCTCTTGGGCCTCCCCTACTGCTGGGGTGACACACTGTAACAAACCTCCTCCTGTAAGCTTCCCTGACTGCTGGGGTGACACACTGTAACAAACCTCCTCCTGTAAGCTTCCCTTACTGCTGGGGTGACACACTGTAACAAACCTCCTCCTGTAAGCTTCCCTGACTGCAGGGGTGACACACTGTAACAAACCTCCTCCTGTAAGCTTCCCTTACTGCTGGGGTAACACACTGTAACAAACCTCCTCCTTTAAGCTTCCCTGACTGCTGGGGTGACACACTGTAACAAACCTCCTCCTGTAAGCTTCCTTACTGCTGGGGTGCCACACTGTAACAAACCTCCTCCTGTAAGCTTCCCTGACTGCTGGGGTGACACACTGTAACAAACCTCCTCCTGTAAGCTTCCCTTACTGCTGGGGTAACACACTGTAACAAACCTCCTCCTTTAAGCTTCCCTTACTGCTGGGGTGACACAATGACACAAGAGGACATGTCTGACCACATCTCACACACACACACACACAATGACAATTAGGGGTGGGGTCTATTTAATTTCCCCCTTGCCTATGCCATCTGTGGTTGTCATTAGGCAACGTGATTTTAAGGGGTGCAGAATTTTGTTCTTTTTTGTACAGTTTGGCTTGGGGTCCATGGCAATGTAGAGGAAAGAAGGTTTCCTTGTCTTGTCTCACTTTACGTAGAAGTAATATTGTGTTTGGAGTGTATTGTTGAGAGGCTGTGATAGTGGCGTAATAGTGCGACTTGGGCGCGTTATATGCACCCAGACATGCTTCCCCTGCTGTCCCAGTTGCATTCCAGCAGTGTTGGCATCATTTTCTGATGTTTCAGGGTGGACTTGGTGACCTCCAAGTGGTCGAATTGAGATTTCCAAGTGTCGAGCATTTTTTTCCCATAGACTATAATGGGATTCGATATTCGGTCGAGTAGTCGAGTAACGCGGTCTATTCGAATCGAAATTCGAAATTTCGAATATTTCACTACTCGCTCATCTCTAACATTTATCAATAGCTGAATTATTAGCAAATTACATTAATTGTATTGTTTATTCTTACTGTACATTAAAACTGAGGCACGGTGGTCTATCCAATCAACTGTGTATCCAATACCTCATCTCCGCAATGATCACTGCAACCTTATCTATAATTCTATTGTTTTTCTTTTGCCATGCACTTTTTTTAGCATTCTTGTGGGGCACTTTCTCCCCTATTTTGCCTGGCTCATGATTTTATTACCCTCCATTAATCAAGAGGCCTGTCTGTCCAGAGTTAATTTTACCTGGGTCCCAATTAATAACTCTGCCCACGCTCCAGCTGTTAATTACACATCCTCTGTGCAAACAGAATATAGCAAGAGGGGATAGATAGCCAGCTGTCATGTCCAGTGCATAGAAGAATTAGGCCAGAATTGAGCCAGAAGTGACCAGAAGGGAACTGGCACCAGACTCTACTTGCCTAAAGATCTCCCAACCATCTACAATGCTCCTCTGCTATTTAACAATCCTGCTTTCTCTCACTCTCAAAGCCCTAAACTCACAGCATCCCCCTGCTCCTGGTAAGTCTATCTGTATCTCGCCATCACTGCTTTCATCCTCTTACCTGTCCTCACATATGTTTATTTCACATTTCTACATGCACCTGCAAAACATGCTCTTCTGCTCTCACACACTCATCTCCTCTCCCTTTCTCTGCTCCTTCTGGTCGCAGGCAACCAGGAGGCATAGCTCCAAACCCAGGACCATCTACCTCACCCCTCTACTCCTCTATGCTTCCCACCTCACAGACAAACCTTAAACTGGACCTTCACCATGATTTATTGAAATGCCCAAACCATTATAAAACGATTCCCAAGCATCTAAAATTAATATATTTTAAGTTTTTAGTAAATTATTATTTTTCCCCCCCACTGGGCTGCAACTCTGTCGGACTTTAGGATACGGGCGCCGCCATCTTGACTCAGAAACATCACACTTACTGAGGAGAAGAGAGTAGGATAAAGTGCAGGGGGCGGGTAATAGCTGTGCTTTGCTCAGACAGAGCAGAGCTGGGGTCAGGAAAAGCTCAGCAATCCCAGAATGCAGAGCAGCACAGTCAGAAGGCACTTCCTGTTTGCAGGCTGGATGTGTTTTCCCAACAAGGTTGTGAGCTATGTATTTTGGTAGCATAATCTGAATTTCTTCAAGAAAATTTCTTGAAAGGGTTATCGGTTATAATTGGCCTTTGGAAGATTGAATTGTTAATGAGAACGAGCCTTGAGAAAGTTTGATGTTTGGCAATTATTGCGAGTAGAAGTTTTAAAAATTTTAAGTTACAGTTTTTCATCAAAGAAATCATACTTAGATTAGGGAGAGGACTATATGATTATTTGTTGTTAAAGTTCACTAACTTATAACTATAGGATGCCTAACCTGTTGAGTAATCTCGGTAATGACCTTTGGCTTCCAGCCCAAGTGTGTGTGTGTGTGTGTGTGTGTGTGTATGTATATATATATATTGTGGTAAGGTGCAAGGGGCCTTTATTGATGGCAGGTATGTAGCACCAATGTACCTGGCATTGGTGCAGTAAAGCCGTGTAGTCTGATTTCCAGCATCAGCTGCTGGTGGCAGTTTGCTGCTGTTGCTTTAGAATAGCCGAAAGGCTAACCTGGGACGGCTTTACTGGGATGGAGTAGAGCAGGGTGGGACTCCATCCCACTACCCAGGTCCGGGTTTTGCGGGCTGTTTAAATAGCCTGGGGAATCAGCTGTTGCCTGTCCTTTGTCTAGAGCTCACATGGGAGTGAGACTCTGTGAGTCTGGCTGAAATCTCCTGTGGAGGCTGTTTCATGCGGACCTGAGGCCTATTTGGACTGTAAACAGGACTTTTGCTCAAGGACTAAAAGCTGTTTTCCTGATTGAATTATTTATGCTGCGGTTTCCTGAAAAGGTGATGTAACCTGTATGGACATATGCTTTTGTGGATTTTTTGTGTGAAATAAACACAGACTTTACTTTGAACTGTTTGCCTCCGCCTCTATACTGCTGACACCCGGTCGCCTACCAGAGCTAATCTCCACAATATATATATATATATATATATAGATCTATCACTAATTATCTGCATGGGCCTTGCATATGGTAAGCTACCATCTTTGAGTTTACATGTAATTTTCTTAAGATTTGATGCTTTCTTCCTTGCCAGTAAGAATTTTTGACCTAACTTCTGATCTAACTTTTTAAAATACGTAAAAGGAATATGACTGGAAATTTAAAACTAAAACGAGATACAATTGTAACTTTCACTGCAGTGACTTGCTGAGCAAGTTTAGTCCTGTCTTAGATATTTTATCTATTTTTATGTTATTTTCCCTAGAAGAGCTACGCCATTTGCTCAGTAAAGTTCCCTAGGGAATTAGTTTCCACGAATCTCAGATAGTCTTGTTATCTTGATATGCTAGGTGGCATTACTTTTCTAGGTATTCAATGTTGTCTTTTACCAGGTTAAATAGGAGAATGAAAGACTTACAATTTTTTATTTAAAATTCAGAAAGCCTACCAAATTCTTAGATCGGTTCTATAATGTGTTTATCAAGCATTCTATAGTAATATTTTATTTTTGTACTCAAACGACTACACATTTAATTTTTACATTAGTATGTAAAGTCTTCTTGTAAATATACATCTTGCTTTATTTTTTTGTCTGTAGGCCATACGAAGCTTCCAAATTGGTCTTCATCTCTGTCCCTCTAACAGGGAGTTATGGGAAGAGGATCTAAAATGGGCCCAGCATCTTCTGCAGCAGAAAAGAGAACTGGAGGGAGAAGAGGATCTTCCACAAAATGGCATTGATTCTATCCCGGACTATGATTTTGAGAGTGACGAGGTGGTGGCAGTCTGTGATGCCATATCACAAAGGGAGATGAAAGCCTCCAAAAAGAAGATGGTGGTGGTCTCCTCTTCAGGGACAATGACATGCCCTCAAAACACTGCTGAGACTAATACCACGGATGACGAGGAACCTTATATTAAAGCCCGATAGAATAGAAGTTATAAACATGGCTTTTGTATGTTTAAGAATCCTTGGTGCACATTTAACTAAAGCAGCCAATTAGAATCCAGATTTCATTCACCTGTCTCCTCTGAGCAGGCAAAAAGTTGCTTTTATTTTGGATACCATAAAATACCTTTTGTTGCTGTTTGTGCTATAGAAGAATATGTCGTATAATTTTGTGCATGTCATGAGATTGCTCCAGAACAAGTTTACCCAAATGCATTTTACAGGTAAATCCTTATGGAGTCCATTTATG
Organism: Gastrophryne carolinensis; assembly: GCA_027917425.1. Classification (NCBI taxonomy): domain Eukaryota; kingdom Metazoa; phylum Chordata; class Amphibia; order Anura; family Microhylidae; genus Gastrophryne; species Gastrophryne carolinensis. The sequence goes on from CM051234.1 coordinate 603,115,639, forward strand.
TTTAACCTAATGCCATTGTTATAAACCCATCACATCACTACTCTCTTGGTGGCACTCAATGAAACTTTTCTTGTGCCAGTGAAACCCTCTGGTCCCGGGGCACTCACAGATTTTTTGTTTGATTAAAGGAGCACTATCGTGAAAATGTGTAAAATTAAAAATCCATATAAATACATCCACTAATGAGAGGAGGGGTCACTTATATACCCGAACTGAATCAAGCTCCAGGCAAGCTTGTGGTTTTCTTCTTCTGGTAGGAATAAGATCCAGCGGTGACAGCTTTAGTGTATCAGGGGTGACAGAACCTGTCACCCCAGAATTTTTCTTCCTTCCATTGAAATAAAAGAAAAACAAGCCTGGCGGGATATTTCTTGATGCTGATTGTACAAGTGACCACTCCTCTCCCCATCCAGCATATTTATATGGATTTTTATAATTAACCCATTTTTTCACGATTGTGCTCCTTTAACCTCTATTTTTTAATGGCACACAAGAATCAAAGACCATCAAATCTTCAAAGAGTTATAATCTGAGACTACAGTTGTCCCTTGGATGGCTCCTGGCTGATCGCATTGGTGACCTGGGAGTGGTGGCGTGTACAATCTGACGGGTTTACATTTTTTTATGTAGACTAGTAATAGCAGCCCCTATTTACTGTCTCCCAGGATTTATAGCAAAATAGCTGCTCTTATTCCATCATCCGTTGAGGCGACCATAAAGCTCTTGGTTTTGCCCCTGGACCAGGACCCTACCTGACAAATAGTTAATACAGTTGAAAAAGAAAAAACATATGTTCATTGCATCTGAGACAGATGAAGGATTATTTAACTCCAGATGGAAAGTTAATTATGTTTGTTTTTTTTTTCCTTGGCTAAAATGTAACTTCCTTCCTACATAGGATTCACCTACTTTGTGCCCATACATACCTTTCGTCCTATTGGCCCTTCAAATTTCTGGCTTGTCATTGTGTTTCTCTTTATCAATATGCTTACTGTTACCATACAAAGCTACGACTTCCCATTCTAGCAATCTGCTGCTTTAGGGGAAGCACTTGGTTCTTCACTTGGACTAGATGAACTCATTACTGATTTACCCAAGCAAACTACTTTGTGTTTTTAGAAATAAAGATGTCTTTTCAGTAACCTCATAAGTATGGCAGCTGGCAGTTTTTTGTCCACCAAAATTCCAGAATGTTAGAGTAGAGCAAAAAGTACTGCTGCTTCCTTCACCCGTGTACAGCCATCTGTACCTGAGAATACACCTCAAGTGGAGCAGAGTATAAGCAGATCCAGAGTAAGACCTTAAAGGGTCATTTCACTTTCGATGAAACTTTTGGAAGTTTATATTTTTTGTGCTAAAAGGATGTGCTTAAACCAGACCTTCACCCTGAATAAGAGTCTTATATAATAATAATAATAATATAATAATAGTCTTATCTAATATAAGAATCGTATATCCCCCCCCCCCTCTACATACAGATTGCACACTTTAAAAATCAGCCTACCTGCATCTACTGCATTTTCTGAGCCTTTAAACATCCAAGATGGCAGCACATCTCAGGCTGCCTGAAAACAGGAAGTGTCTTCTGACTTTGCCGCTCTGCATTGTGGGATTGCTGTCCTTTTCCTGACCCCAGCTCTGTTCTGTCTGTGCATTGCACAGCTATAACCCCGCCTCCTGCACTTTTGCCTCCTCTCGTCAGTAGGTGATACTTCTGAGGCAAGATGGCGTGGCGCACATGTCCTGAAAAAAGTTGGAGCCTAAAGGGGAAAGGATAAAAATGAACTGACTAAAAACGTAAAATTGTCAAAATCTTTGGATCAGGGTTTTGTACAGTAGGTACCAGGGCCACCCTTGCCAGAAAAGGGAACCCTGGCCTCCAACAAACAGTGCCCTACCTTGTACAGATAGTGATAGGATACTCAACACTAATACAAACAGTCCCCCAACACAGGGCCACAAGATCCATGTAATTCTTGGTGTCCAGCACCACTGCATCGGGGAGTGCAGCAATGCCTGTTGTGTCTTTTTGAGAGAGAGCGGCCAACTCAATATCCTCAGTATCCAAGGGGCCAACTCAATATCCTGGTACTGGTAGACGCAGCAGCACTGGTTTCTACGGAGGCTGCTGCCCACACGAGACACTGGAGGAAAAAGATTTGGCAATGACAGTCCCCCCCCCCCCCCCCAGAGAAACTCCTCTTGGCAACATTTGAGACTTCCTTCTGATGGGTTATTTTTCCTTGATAATTATTTGTGCTCACTTCATCACGCTCTTTGATAGAAGTCTTTTCTTTTTTGTGGACTCCAGCCTACAGTTGCCTTTTGGTCTTCTCTTTTCTGGCAACTAGTAGAAAAGTGAAGAAATAAGATACATTTTGTAGGCTGACTGAGTATATTATTCCAGTTTTCCATGTTACCTCTATTTTAAATAAACTTTGTCCCAGAAGACAGCAATATTTCTGGATAGTGTTTATAAATGCATTCATCTTGCATGATACAGCTTTAACTTGCATTTGTGGTCACAGATAATGATTTCTGGATATATTCCCAAGCATGTGTAGTGATTTTCATTCAAGCCTGTTCTTATGCAATGCTGCTGGAGGGCCCATAGAGCCTGACCATCCAAAATTGATTGTCAGTCTTCTCCCTTATGCACATAGATTTCTGTAATATTGAGTACTGTAGATGGTGGGAAGGTCAAAGTGTTTGCATATTTAAATTGAGGAATGAATTTCTGAAACTGTTCCACAATTTTTAGACACAATTTTCCACCAATTTCTGAACCTCTGAGAACCTATCTAACATGCTGTTTTTTACACAGCCATAAGATTAGGTTAACCCTCCAGAATAAGCGGAGAATACAGAAGTCATGCTCAAAAATAGGAACTTACGATCAAGCATTTAAGGTGGAAAGTTAACAAGTTTAGATCAAAAACATTTATACCCACCACAGGTAAGTCTATCATAGCTACCGGTAGCCCTATCATTGCTTTATGTCACGCATCACAGGCATAGATGCTAATAAATCTCCAGCTCGTTTCATTAGCACCATTTACTTTTTCTGCCTTTTGTTAACCATGTCCCAACTTTCTAAAGATATGCCGCTGACATCAATTTCTAAGAGTTCTTACATGAAAAATATGTCTGACCTTTACCTTCTCTATATGTATTATATGTTCTATTGGGAATAAATATGGTTATATTATAAATCATTGCATTCTTTTTTTTTTTTTACATTTTTATCAGTTATCTTAGCCTTTTGGGAATTCGGCTTGCAGCCTTTTGAACACTTCTTGGATTGGGTTCTTCATATTATTATTATTTTTAAAGCACCATTGTATTCTTCAATGTCTTACAAAGTATAAATCCCTGGCCGGTTGGCGTACATGCTTATCATACACACGGTATTATCATAGTATTATCATACACATGGTATTATGAGTTGTATATCATAGATATGGCTACGAATTCATATAATACACAGTATTATGAGTCAAATGCAACACATTGATACAGTTTGTCGTCAGGAGAGAGCCCTGTCCTTGTGAGCTTACAATCTAAAGGATTCTTCATACTTGTTATGGTGACCTGTGATTGGTGGTTGAGACCCTTGTTGGGCAAAAATGAATTTTAGTTGTTAATCTGTTAATATGTGACAGATGTACTTTTACTCACTTCTCGCGGGCTTGTCTGCCTTCTGTTATGTCCTTGTATATATGTTGTCTCTTTACAAACTGACTCAGATTCTTATCTAAATTGCTTTCAACCGTGCTTTGCATCTTGTGGAATCTTTGTTAATTATCATCGGTGACATGAAGTAGATCCTTACAAAGCTTGTCTGGAAATGAATTGTAACGCAAGTTAAAGGGACATTCCAGGCAAATGGTTAAATTAGGCTTATTACAGCTTGCCCCATGCTGGCTGTCAGGGGCAGCATATTTTATTCATCAGCACTTTGCATTCCCTGATAACCTCTATAAACCTAATGGACTTGGGCCCTTTTGCTGACTCCCGTTTTTGTTTTCACAGTCTCTCATAGAGATCCATGCAGAGACGATGAGCCATGATAGCATGAGAGTCCAGAGAAAGGAAGAGAGTTCACTTGGTCTTGTTCGAAAATATTTAACAGGCTGAATGGAAGATGCAGCCCCTCGCAGACAGAATGGGGAGAGCAAAAAGCAGGCAAAATGAACCCTTTGCCTGGAATATCCCGTTAAGAGGATCCGGTGCAGTTCTCAACCATGTGTTGATACAATCAGGGGGTGGTCCAGCCGTCCATCCCCCAACCCAACCCCCCCCCCGTCCCAGATCTATGTCCTGAAGCTTTTGTGTATTTCTTTGATGGGTTTAGTTTGTTTTTCCACTTCTGCTATTTTGATAAGCTGTGATAGCTCATCGGAGGCCCGGGAAACCTAAACTAAATATGGAATCAAAGCCGGGGCCCAGCCAGGCAATGTGAGGACAAGGTGGGTGAGCAGGCAGTGGTATATGTTCCAGGCAGGGCTGTTGATAGTGAAGGGTGAGTCAGGTCGATCGGTATGGGTGCCAAGGCCAGTGGGGCACCTTTATCCCAGACATCCTGTTTTCTGCTGATGAGTCGGGGCTGCTGTTAGCAGTGTCGGCCATTAAACAGGCACCTCCCCCCCCCCCCCCCCCCCCATACGGGGCTTTATCATGGAGAGGGGACACTGCATGCTGCTAAAGAAGAAGCACAGCATGGCATGGACAGCAGCAGCACCATAGGATGGGTGAGGAGGCGGTAGATTATTTTCTTTCCGGCACAAAGCTCTATTTTGACTAAATGCCCTTGTTACAGCAACAGTCACTTGGGTTCACCACAGCTGGGGAATACATACGCTATGCCCCATCTATGGAAAGCCAACCCCCTCACTGCCCCCCATTACATGTCCAGGCACTCCACTGGCTACAAGTGTATGGATATGGCCACCTGCTTTTCCTCTGCCATTAAAACAAAGCAAAGTGGATTCCCTTAACAGGTGCCTTGTGTGTTTGGAAGTAGCTTTAGAACCAATCCTAGGCAGGGACATAATATATGTGTTGTTATATACATGGAACTTCTGATTAACATTGGTTTCCCCTCTACGGATAAACATCCAGATGCTTTAAGGACAGTAGGGAGTTCTGCTGACGCAGTGTTTGATGTCAGTGACCCAATGTAAATTTCTGTGCCATTCTATAACATAACCACATGAATCAGCTTCACCAAGAGAATAAACACATGTAGAGCATGGTCTTGTGTATATAGTGGGATGTATACAACTACACAACACTGCCCTCTGCTTTTCCATTTACTCAGGGCCTGATTTATAGCAGACCTACAGTCAAAAACTGGTCACAGACCATTTTCTTCTCCATCCCCCCCCCCCCCCCCCCCCGCCCCATGCATCCTGGTTTGGTCTGTATGAAAGCCTTTCTGAAGTGAGAGAAAAAATACCCGTCCACAACCCTGCTTGCTGGCAGCTGCATAGCAAATAAGGATGTCTGTAGGGAGGGGCTGCAGCCCAAAGGACACTGGGGGTAGCCCCAAAAAACCTCCACACAACCTCCGCATCGCTGTATATATTCCAAAGCAAAATAAATTGTATTATTTAAATTGGGGAAAGACACAATTAAAAGCCATTAAACTACATATAACACATGACTGACACCATAAATTCTCTAGGGCACTGCAATACAATAAAGTGTTCGGTTAAAATTGGACTAACTGCCCATTTGCTTGTTTGTAAAAATTAATCCCAATCTGGGATGCCCTGGGGGAAGGCCAGTGGTCGGCCCTGGAATATTTTCGATTGCAAGAAATAAAAAGTGAAGCTTTTCTTACAGCAGCTACATATGCCCCTTCCTCTGCTGCTAGCAGCACGTATGCGTTCTGAGCTCCCACCCTGGCGGTCTCCTAGGCGCTGCTTCCAGTCTGTGATTGAAACAGATGACCAGTGCCGTTAAAGTAAGCATTGTTTGCTATTTTAAATGCCCAAATCCACCTCAGTGAGGGGACATCAGCAGCGGAGGCCACTTTAAAGGAAAACTCCCTTTTTGTCTGGTGTTTGGTGTTCTGCCTTATTGTTTTTATCCTTTAGGGTGTAAAATAAGCCCCCAGACCCGTGTTTTACTTATCAGCACGCTGCTTCTCTGTTTCATTTATTCATGTGGTTCTATGTTGCTAACGTTGGAGCTGTTTTCCTGGCATTGAGTAAAGCCCCAGTGTAGCTGTTTTCTACAAATCCCAGAATCCTTCAACTGTCAAAGCTGAGCTCTTCCCCACAAAGAAGAGCATGAAAAGTCAGGCAAAAGCAATGACAGACATTCTTCCCCGGATGAAAACGCTGCCAGTAACAAGATTGGCTCCCGATCTATGTGGGTGCACCACATGTCATGTCATGTCACCCTTCAGCTCTGTTGCCACCGATGGCTCATCCACTGCCGAGCGTTCACTGGCACTACCTTCTACATAGCCACCATTCATTCTCCTTGTCACCTTCTCCATCTTTATGTCCTTCCTGTTTCCATTGTTGCAGCTGATCATCCTCATCAACTTCTACACTGCCAATGGTCTTATGGTTTTTGCCATCTTCTAAGCTGCTGCCGACCTCAATTGCTTGCCACCTCCTCCAATGCTGATGATCATCTTCTGGTCCCTAAGCCAACCATGAGCAGGTCTGCATATGGGACACCAGCCTCACCAGTGGCAGAGTCACCCCTGGGTTCAAGCCTGGGTGGGCCCCTGAAGATGCCCAGGTGGGCCCAGTGATGATGCCACCCCTGACCCTTTAACTACTGGAACACAACATTTTTTTGATCCCCTCACCTGAAGAGGTTGCGTTAGAGCAGATGGGGTTAAAACCTTTGAGCTCAGGAATGTGAAGCGTAATTTCTAGCTCAGCCAATCCGATGATTAAGAAGCCAGAGTCAGGAAGTCTCTGCTACGTACACCAAACACGCCCGTTCGCATGCAGTTGCTAACAGAAACATATTGCTGATACAGAAAACTGTTTCAGTTGCAGACTAAATTAACATATAAACTCAGTTCCGTGACATTATTTTTGCACACAATAATGGACACTTTTAAAAATGCCATATAAAGTGGATTTTTCTTCAATAGATAGAGGTCAGCAGCGATGGCGCCATGTATTCTACTGTTGTGTTGTTGTTGTTGGCTGATGAACAGCCAAAAGGAGTGGCAGCAGACCGGGGTATATACCTGTAGATGGATGTCAACTAAATGAATCATTTCTACCCCACCCTTTTGATATAACAAGTTCATTTAAATTGTCCATGTGTCATGATCTTTAATAAACCTGTTTTATTGAAGATTTATATCTTCTGCAATCCACAGAAAACATTTGGTGGAGCGATATGAGATGCCAGGAATAAATCTTCATCTTTTGATTTCCCTTCTAATAAAATACAGGAGGGGAACCCGAGACGTGAGAATCAGGTACGAGGGCAATCCCCTTCTATACTAGCGGCACCATAAAACCTCACCAGAAATATTTATGTGTTTGTCCTCTGTGAAGCTTTTGTGTATTTCTTTGATGGGTTTAGTTTGTTTTTCCACTTCTGCTATTTTGATAAGCTGTGATAGCTCATCGGAGGCCCGGGAAACCTAAACTAAATATGTAATCAAAGCCGGGGCCCAGGCTCCATCATATCAGCTTTGTTTCCAGTTGTTGCCCTGCACCAGTTCTGTTTTAGGAAAGTGGGAAGTCTATGTTAGGCGCAACAGCAGGCCACACAAGGTTACTGAATGGGACCACCAATGCTAAAGCGTTAGCTTACCAAAACATTTACCCTTGTCTGCAGAAGATATAACCTGGCGTTCTTTGAAGTTGGGGATGACCCATTCTTGTTTTAGACAAACCAAGTGATTATTGGACATTTAGTTTCCAGAAATGTTATGATATTTTGAAGGATATACAGTAGAGAAAAAGGCGAAACATATTACATCCAAGGGGCCGCTATACCAGTTCACAGGATACTGATGACCAGTGTGTCGCCTGTGGGCATCAACAAGTGGCATGCTGGATAATTTGACCTGGGCAAGCAGTGTTGCTGTGACAGCTTGAACCCAAACCAGGGTGCTCCAGGGGAGAGTATTTACCAGACCTAGCATCCTTTAGAACATCAACTGGTGGACCGGAGTCCGAATGTGGACCTTGATTCCAGATTTCCGGACCCCTGCCCTGACAGCCCTGTTGCTTCTGTGTTGCCGTGCTCAGTGCTGCCCTCATGATCAGCGATGTAGTGCTTAGTCTTCCTGCCTGTGTCATGGCTCCCTGGCACCTAGCATTGCAATATGTAGTACTGCATAGATGGGAAGTGACATTGAAAGGTGCACACAAACTTTGTTTCTCTGTCTCTTTGGCCCATCCGATCCTTTTCCCCCTGCCCCCGCTCAGCCCCGTCTATCCCTGTCCCACCATCTCATCCCCCATCCTTGCTCCATCCATCCCTGTTTGCTCAGCTCTGCCCCATCCAGCCCAGTCTATCTGCCCCATCCATTCCTGTTCCCCCAGCTCTGCCCATACAATCCTTGTCCCCTCAGCTCTGCCCCATCCAGCCCAGTCTCTCTGCCCCATTCATCTCTGTCCCCTCAGCTCTGCCCCATCCATCCCTGTCCCCTCAGCTCTGCCCCATCCAGCCCAGTCTCTCTGCCCCATTCATCTCTGTCCCCTCAGCTCTGCCCCATCCATCCCTGTCCCCTCAGCTCTGCCCCATCCAGCCCAGTCTCTCTGCCCCATTCATCTCTGTCCCCTCAGCTCTGCCCCATCCATCCCTGTCCCCTCAGCTCTGCCGCATCCAGCCCAGTTTCTCTGCCCCATCCATCCCTGTCCCCTCAGCTCTGCCGCATCCAGCCCAGTTTCTCTGCCCTAGCCAATCCTTGTCCCCTCAGCTCTGCCCCATCCAGCCCAGTCTCTCTGCCCCATACAATCCCTGTCCCCTCAGTTCTGCCCCATCCAGCCCAGTCTCTCTGCCCCATCCATCCCTGTCCCCTCAGTTCTGCCCCATCCAGCCCAGTCTCTCTGCCCAATCCATTCCTGTCCTAGTTCTGCCCATCTATCCCTTCTCCCAGCTCTCTCTTCATCCCTCTCTGCCCTTCCTGTTCTGTCTATCCATCCCTCTTCCATGCAGCTTCTCTCCCATGTATCCCTGTCCCCAAGCCCTATCTATCCATCCTTATTAGCTGTAGGTTCTGTGGGGCAAAGAAAAGCTCCTGTTCCCAGTGCCCAATAGGATTTTTGGGGTGGGGGGGTCAAGCAGGCTTTTTTTAGTTTTGCTTGGGGAATCTATAGCCCCTCTCCCAGTGTTCTGATCTCTAACTAGGAACCCCCGCAACAGCCCTCCACCTGGACCTTCACCTTTCACTGTATGCCTTTAAATGGACCTTTACAAGAAGTGGTTGAGTGCCCCTGTTATAGACGCTAGGCCTTATTTTGGTCCACTCCAAAGTGGATCAAACCTGGGATTTTGACTATCCCGGGTTTTGGTCCTTGTGGCAAGGGCATTCTGATTTGGGATACGATGCTGTGTGAAGCTCCCTGGATCCCCAGGAGGCTCAATTTGGCTTAGAAGAAGGGCTGAATGGAGCCCAATGAAGCCGTGCGCGCTGATGGCCGCTTCCCCGCAACCTCTAGCAGCAGGCATGCCTGTGTTGACCATTTACAAATGCCTGGTGCAGACAGGCGCCTGGCTAAACCTTCAGTGTATTGCATCCGCAGCCTACACATGTGCCGTTGCATCAGGGATCAGGTTTTACTGGGGATTCAGGGGGATTCACACAGTGGGGCATTGCAAATCAGGATCAGGGAATCAGGCGGCACAAGATGGGTATTGGTCCATGTTAAGGAAATAGTTTATAAAATCTAGTGCAGAGGAGCTTGATTGACCAGCACACAGCTCACTTTTGGTATAAATTGGAAAGGTGACTGCAACCTGGTCCCAAAATCTGTGTTTAACCCAACTGATGCTTGTGTGTCTGAATCTCCCTCTCTGTCCTTTCCCTGTCATTAGTCATATGGGGGGGGGGATTCCACAGAGGGGTCCTCCTCTGCAGTATAAATGGCTCCTTGCCCCGGGGGGCTCCCTCCTTGTCTGGCAGTCACTGGTGTGCTGATGCTGGGGAGCCGCTATGGCAGCTTGGCAGCTGTGTAGTGAAGGAGAACATAAGGGTTGATTCAGAGCCCCTTTCTCACCTTTTTTTTGTGTGAAAATTTCCATCCTCGTTCATTTTTTCCCCTCGTCTGATTCAGCCGAGCCTTTTTTCTGTCAGAACTTTAGTGTGAAATGTTTTCATTTTTGCATGATTTTTCGTTTGGTAGCCACACCTCCATAAATATGATGAGAAAGGGGCTCTGAATCAACCCTATAGATCTGAGGGGTTCGCTCTGGTCAAAAAAACTTGTTGTACATATTATTACCTAGAGTACTTTTATACTTATCTGTTTGCTTTTTGGGGGGATTCCAAAGAGGCTCCTCCTGCAATATAAAAACCTCCTTGCCCTGGAAGCCTGCATTAGATTGGCAAGATGCCAAGGAAGGGGGGCCTGTGTCTTCCTTCACTACACAGATGCCAAGCTGCAAAAATGCTCCCTGGATTTTACCAGCCCATGGCCGGCAGACTGAGGCCCCCCAACCATGATGCCAGGGCTATAGCATTAGGGCTGGGGTTCCTTGGCTTGTGGGTACAGTGGGGCTGGGTACAGGGGACTGAGAGGGAGATTAAGTGGGCAGGGATTGAATGTGGTTGTTAAAAGCAGCAGACATTGTCCCTGGTCTCTCTATGGCCAGTCTGCCCCTGAGCACACCAGTGTCCACCAGACCAGGAGGGAGCCCCCGACCTGGCAGACCTGAAGAGTTTAACAGCATGAACTGGTAAGGCGTCCAAGGAAGATATTGTAATCCAACATCTGGGAATACCGATATATCTGGATGGAGGGCTTCTGAACTGGATTGTCAGGCTCATCACTGCTCAGAAGTTGAAAGTGGCCTCAATATCTTCCAGCAAAGTGCACCATCAGCGCTGATGTCTGGGCATGGCTGTGTGGTGTCTTGGGAGAAACTTAGAAACATGCGTACAGTCCAGGGAATCAGGGAGTAAAACAGGCATGTGGCGCAGACACCACCAGAAGACAACAAATATATTATTGCTTCACCCAACATCCAACATATTGTACCCCAGTGCCACTTTACCCTCCTGTCCACTCCAGCAGAAGGATATCTCTCTAATCCCACCTATCCCAGATGAACAATGTCCATCTCTTTGTGGCTGGATCATGGTGGGGCATGTGGGACAGGTGGTAATGGCTCTGTTTTGTTCTGCATGATATGTTAGCACTATACTATTAATATCTTCAAGCCCAAGGCTGCATTTGCAGTATTGGTTTATTTTCCTAGGCAATATAGCATGTATTTACATACACTCTCCTAATGGCTCTTTTTTCCGAGATACCAAATATGTGCTTGTTTTTCCACATTTATATCTGGTACACAGGTGTGTACACTTTAGATATCTGAAAATTCATGTGTAAATATTTGAGCGTAGGCTCAGGTGTAAGGGTTAACCTGTTTATAGCGGCGCAGTGGTCCTATCCTGCTTCTCTCTAGGGCTTCAGGCTCAGCCTAGGACCTCAGGCTGTCAGCTGAACAGCTGGAGCTCAGCCCTTTTAGCTGAATCTGTTTGGTACAATAGATTTCAGCTGGTGCCCTACTGGGACCAGAGGACTCGTATACTCAGATACAAGCTTTCCGCAAAGTGGAATTGAAAAAAAAAAAAAACGCTGGCAGGGTGATTCATTACTAGCGCCAGGTATCAGCAGATGAGTGTCTGTACAGAGGCACTAGGAGCGGCCGCTAGTAGACGCTGTGATCGGCTATCGGGCGCTGTCGCTGTAGTATCCTGGCCGGCATTGATGAATGAGATGTATGTTGGGCGTTCTAACACCAGTACGGCGTTGCAGTAAGTGAGAGGTAGCACCAGCCTAATGCGACCAACTCTCAGCGACTCACACTATATTCAACAAAAAAACACACACAGCTTCGGCGCTCTGGATCTGCTCGCTATAGCATAGAGCACCAGATGCTGTGTGAGTTTTTGAGCACATATCCAACAGTAACAAAGCGAAAACACAGGAATTACGTTGTTGTAACATTGTGTGTTTCCCCCACCCTGTATATACAGATTGCTCGCATTAAAAATCATCCAACCTACACCTAGTGCATATTCTGAGCTTTTAAACATGGATGGCAGCCCGTGGAGTCTCAGGCTGCCTGCAGACAGGAAGTGTCTTCTGACTGTGCCGCTCTGCATTATGGGATTGTTGTGCTTTTCCTGACCCCCAGCTCTGCTCTGTCTGTGCAATGCACAGCTATAACTCGCCCACCTGCACTTGCTCCACCTCAGTATGTGATGCTTCTGAGGCAAGATGGCGGCGACCTTTTCCTAGAGTCCTGAACAGAGTTGCAGCCCAGTTGGCGATAGAATAATAAGTAAGCAACTTAAAACTTAAAATATTTAAATTTTAGATGCTGGGGAATAGTCTTTTTAATGATTTGGGCTTTTCATTAAATGATGCTGAAGGTCTGCTTTAAGGAAACAATTGTTTGCAGTTTATCCTTAATGAAGGTTAGTTGTCCTGTGTGATGATGTCATGTATAGGCAATACTTTATCTCTGGCTGATGGACAAGGACATGGAGATGCTTGAATTACTATACCGGTTACTGTTGATACTTTTTTGTTGCTTTTCGCTATTTATAAATGAGAACAACTGAATTGATGATGACAGCGCACTGTGAGTAATAAACAGATGTAACATAAAAGTATCTACAAGTACATCCAAAGGACAAACACAGATCTGCAGTGTATATTGCGACCAGGATGACTCGCCGTCACATTGTTGCTGACACACACACTAAAGGTAAGCCAGCAAAAGGAAATGTATACAATCCTCAGAGCTCAAATGTATTGTAATATAGACAAAGCATTGATCTCGCAGACAGACAGTTGGACATTATCCTAACAAATGGACGCTCTCTGCTTGTTCCAAAGATATAATGGACAATGATTTACTCAGCATTTCACTTGTCTCGTTTACAGTCAATAAAATGATAAATATTGAATGAGAGACAACGTAATACACACGTAAGCGGGCCTTTTGTTGGCCCTTTTCATTCTTTCAGCAGGATCGCAAAATTTTACTTTTTCGTGCAGTTACCAGGTCCAGCCTATAGTAATAACACAATGCAACTGAACTTGCTGTATTTTTCTTGATGGTGTTTCAACGGTCGTTTTTTTTATTTTTTGCATACGAATATCTGACATTAAACTAAATCCACCCTGGAGTCTATGAGACCCCAGGGCAGGCATACTCGCTCTTCTCGGGGCATCCAGATTCGGGTTGACCTGCTGTGTAATACGTCCGTGGTCGCCCAGTAACGCACCTTCTTTCCCGGTCCATCGGCGCTTGCGCGAACAGCATCCACATCCCCGCTATTCCTTTAGCAGGGCGCATGCCCACCCCGGGCATTTGTAAATGGACGCCATGGGCACACTCCCTGTTAAAGGTTAGCGGGGGATCCGCTCTCCTTAGACAAGCTCCTGGATGAATGGGCAGTGCAGATCCGAGCGTGCTGACTGGATGAGAGTCTGTGCATGTGCCATAGGACGGGGGAGGGGTGAGTGAGAAATCGCGATCTAGGGGGCTTCTCACAGCAAGGGGCAAGGACCAAAACCCAGGATAGTCAAAATCCTGGGTTTTGGTCCACTTTAAATACTGTTGAGTGTTGCTCCAATCTGCATCATCTGTTAACAAGCATAGGAGGCACAATACTAATTGTATTTGCAGGATTAGAGCTTGTTACTGGCCCCGGAGTGTAAAAGACACCAGGGCCCCCTGCGGCATCTTGATTCGAGAGGCCCCACTGTATGAACCCCCTAGCAATCACTTACCTTAACGGCGTTCCCACGTCAGGTTTACAGGCACTCCCGTGCCAAGTCATTAAGATAGACTGGGGAAGGAGCTCTATACGGGATGCACCGACTCCCACTCATGCTTCCTTATGCTGGATCTCTGTTAAACACAGGACTGTATGTTGTGCATTAATATGCGCAGCCTACAGTGCTGATTGGATGAGATCCCGCACATGCACCCTGAGGAACATCAAAAAGGTACATTTTAGGGGTGATCCAGGGGGGTTTCACACAGCGGGGCAACCCAAATCATGTACATTTAGTGGCACACTCCAAAAGGCATGTCATCTTTTCAAAAGGGCCAAAGCTTTGGGTATCTGACATGGCTATTACCTAGGAAAAAAAACCTTTGGCAAGTATCAGTTCCTGTAAAGACTTTTTGTGTATCCAGCAAAGAGTATTTCAATTCTTATTTGAGGAATGTTTATTCATTCTTCCTTTGTAAAAGGCTTCCAATTCTTAGAGACTTCTGGCACGTCTTGCATACGCTGCTATTTTGAGTTCTATCCACTGATTTGTTCAGATCAGGGGACTGTGAGGGTCATGGTAAAACCTACAGCTTTTGCCCTTTGTGGTACAGTAGTGTTTTTAGGATCATTAACCATTTGAAGGAGCCATCCTCTTTTCAACTTCAGCTTTTTCACAGTTGGTGTTATGTTTGCTTTCCGAATTTGTTGGAATTTGATTGAATCCATTTCTCTCTCAACCCATGAAATCTTCTCTGTGCCATTGGCTACAACACAACCCTAAAGCATGAATGCTCCACCGTGTTGCTTAGTGTGTTCTTTTTATTACATTCTGTTCCCTTGTTTTCTCCAAACATATCTTTGCTCATTGGGACCAAAAAGTTCTATATTAACCACATCGATCCACAAGACTTGTTTTCAAGATACATCATGCTTAATTAGGGATTCTTCTGACCTAATTTTGTGTTGATGACTCTCCCATGAAGAGCTTTTGTGTTGCTGAACAGTAGAACAATGTATCACAACTTCACAGTCTGCCTGGAGTTTTATTTTTAGTTTTGCAGTCAAGCGGGGGTTCTGATTTGCCTTTCTAGCAGACCCAGCTGTTCCAGAAAGTTTTCTGGTTCCAGATCTTCTCTTGACTGCAGTTCCTGTTAACTGACATTTTTTAATAACAAGATGAAACCACTTTGTTATCTTCTTATAGCCTTCCTGTGTTAGGCAGCTGCTTAGGAGAAGCCATGGCTGCTGTGTTTTGGGATAAGGTTAGATGATTCTAGGTATTAATACATTTGAAATTTGCATCACTTGGCCTTGTTGATTGTGTACAAGCCTTCACTCTAACAGGCTAATTAAGGTCTGAGATCTTGGACAAAGTTATCTGAGCTCATAAATTTCCCTGGGTTCCCATACTGTATTTTTGCAAAGGTCCTTTTTTTGCACTCTAAAACTGTACCAAACCAAGAAAATGCACTCATAGCGCTAAAATGTGGGGAAGTGTGTGTCATCTTTAAAGACATTGTTAAGTTAGTATAACCAGGGTTTCTTTGTGGTAACTGAAGGGTTGCAGCTTTGATTCTCAGGCAGGGGCATGACTGAAGTGCCCTTTGGCAAGGCCATTAACCCCTCAACTGGTCCGCGGGTGCCTTCATTATGGCAGGCCATTGTTCTGGGCATGTGTACCATCATTACTTGTGTTTGTCAGTTAAATGATGAGGAAAAATAAAATATATGTGCATAAGCATACAATAGCCATATATACACAAACAAAATTAAAAAATCTAAAACAGCCCTGCTAATGCTGATGCTCACAGATGTTTTTAATGAGGATTCTAAGCATCAGAAATCCTAACTTAAAGCTTGTTTTTTCTTCTTTCCTGGGCTGTGGGCATGACCACTCGCCGGTAAATTCTTAAACCGGACCTTCAGCCTATATTGTATGTTTCTCCCACCCTGTACATACAGATTGTCCACATTAAACATCATCCTACCTGCACCTAGTGTGTTTTCTGAGCCTTTTAACACCCAGAATGGTGGCTCATGGAATCTCAGGCTGTCTGAATACAGGAAGTGTCTTCTGCCCCTCTGCATTCTTGGATTGCTGTCCTTTTTCTGACCCCAACTCTGCTCTGTTTGTGCAAAGCACAGCTATAACGTGCATCCCCTGCAGTTTTTCCCCCTCTCGTCTCCTCAGTATTTGATGCTTCTGAGGCAAGATGGCGGCTCCCGTATCCTACAGTCCTGAACAGAGTTGCAGCCCAGCGGGAGAAAGAATAATATGTAAGTTACTAAAAAAATGTAAAATATATGAATTTTAGATGCTGGGAAATAATTTTTTAAGGGTTTGGCCTTTTCATTAAGTTATGCTGAAGGTCTGGTTTAATAGACTATGCATAAGGGAGGTCTCTTACGTATGCAATACGTATGCAAGGCATACATCCGCTCAAAGGAGCTGTGAGTGAGCATAGCATAAATTACGTGGAGGGGGAGGTGATTCCTTGCTTTGCAATGTATATAGACACTGGGGCAGACACTAAGGTCGGGCTTTGATTCGTGGTCAGGTTTGGGGGGGAGGCCTCAGAGGCAGGGGGAATCAATAGAGAATGCCTCTTCCTGGGAAGCTGTATCAGCGTGCGGTATAGAAGTGAGGCTGGACAAAGCCATTAACTTTTTGCCTTTGGAAATAATTTAATCTTCAACTTCACAGTAACAATAACTGTCTATATATAGTGCACTTGTCCCTTTTTATCTGCTCCTGTAAAAAGAAACAGGTTATTTTAGCTTCTATTTATTATCACTTTATAACTTTTTGAAAACATGTTATCACCAGGTGAGTTTTTAATGGTGATGTTATTTACACCTTCACTCACAGCCACTTGAGGCCTCCATTCATACACTGTCTATGGAGCAGATTGTTTTTAAGACAAATGGGATTTTAAAGCCTTTAAATACAGTGTGTTGAGTGAATATATATATATATATATCTTTAGAGAAGCTGTCAGGATCATTAGCTGGTCCTCCCCATCCTGCTCCGCCTCCACTTCTGTTTTAACCAAACCATTATGCTGTCAGTCTCATTTATAAAAGCACAAGAAATATGCAGCGGCCAAGACAAAAGAACTGGAAAAAAGAGTCAATGCAGTAGCATTAAAATAACAGCCTTATTGTTAATGCTGTTCATGGAAATGTGTGGCCTACAGTAGGTGAAGATGGGCAGCCATTGTGTGTTAGTAAAAACAAGTTTTAAGTGACAGATTCACAATTGGCATCAGCTCCATGGAAATGTTCTTTTTTTCCTGTTTTTTTTACCGGTAATTAAAACCATAATAACAGTATTCTTTCTAAAGCAGATGCAAAACTGAATTGGTGGTAGAAAAAGCTAGACTCCCACCACCCGTACCCCCCAATACCTTTTGCTTCCTTACCTTGTACAGTGCAGTGTCTGCTCTCACCTTGAAAATATTATTTCTTATTTTTAGTGCTCATGCACACAGACATTAAGCCTACCTGTATTGTGGCTGAGTGGATAAGCCCTGCTCTCCTGCCATAGATCAGTGACATTCAGTATTACCCCTAGCTTCATAGAAAAATGCTAAAGCATTTGCTATCACATAGTCCACAACCCAGTTTGAAGATGGAGGGCCCCATATGGCCCTGCTAACCTAGTGGGACAGTTCTGGCATTGGCCCATTGAGAGGGTTATGTGTACCAGGCCCATCCCCCTTCCTGTTGGGCATGGACCAGCAGCGGCAGCGCACAGCTCGCTCGGGAGCTTGTGGATTGCTGGTCTGGGGGAATCCCCATCCATAGCTGTTGTACCTCCTTGCATAAATCTATCTACTAGTTTCTAGATGAAATGGCTATCAGTGTGGGAATGAATATTCTGCCCTGTACTTACCCATCCTATGGTGCTGCTGCTGTTCCATACTGGTATATCAGATGCTGTGCCTCTACCATAGCAACAGGCAGTGCCTCCTCTCCATGACTGAGGCCAGTTTGTGGTAATGAGGGGCCTGATATATGGCTGGCACTGGCCCTGACCCATCTATTAAAGTGGACCAACACCCACCGCTGATCGGCCCGGGAATCTATAAGATTCCTGGGCCAATCAGCTCCCTGTGTGAAACCCCCCAGGACGCCCGCAAGTCCTACCTGTTCCTCGTTCCAACGGCGCATGCGCGGGCCACCTCTCGCGCATCCCTCTAACAGGGCGTGCACCCGCGCCGGCCGTTTGTGAATGGCCGGCGCGCTCCCTGTAAGAGGGACGCACGAGGGGTGGCGGCGGCCGCTCTCACCTTGTCCGTCGACGGACCTCGCTTGTCCGTCGGCGGTGATTGGTGGAACGAGTCATGTGGGAGCGGGGTCAGGTGAGTTTTTGGGGCTTTCTGGGGGGTTTCACACAGCGGGGTCAGGGTGCCCCGTGGAAGTGGACCAACACCCAGGATAGTGAAAATCTTGGGTGTTGGTCCACTTTAAGCAATGATGGCTGGGGTTAAGGTGCCCCTATGCATACACAATGGTTTGTGCACCCAAGGCACTTGTCCACATCTAAAATGGCCCTGTACTTGGCAAACAATAATCTCATTCTGTTTAATTAAAAGTTGGAAGAGTGAATCGCTCAAAAGGAAGAGGTCAGGACATTGTCCTATTTTTTATATATACTTAGGAAGGCAAAAATAAGCACAGCTCATATCCATCACTGCTAGAAAACTTTTAATCCAAATTTTAAAGGTTAAGATGAAGGGTTCCAAACAGTTTTTCAATGAGTACCACTACATTTTGAATTATCTCAAGTACCATCTGTGTCATATGTAAGGGTTAGCCATTTTAGGGTTGATTCAGAGCCCCTTTTTCATTATTTTTATGGAGGTGTTGCTACCGAAAAATCATGCAAAAATGAAAAGGGGGCTCTGAACCACCCTTTTATGTGCATAACTTGCACATACATTTATATAAACTTTGGAGCAGTATTGAGCATATCAGGTTTGGGTAAAGTACAGATCCTTCAGATCAGGTTGGGGTGCAGGCCAGTCTACAATCTTATGTGAAAACCATATATATGAAAGTCAATCTGGTGAGCGCCTCTAATTGCATCATGTATCGCCACGTGTATCACTAGCGGCGGCTCAGTGCAAAGCGCCGGCGGTGTATATTGAGCCATGTAGCACATGTTGCTTAATAGTGTTCTCCCATACAGTTCAGTGGTCTTTAATTTGTTTGTCAATAAACAGAGTTTGGATCCACTTTTTCCCAATTTGTTTTATCATATGATGATTGTTTTGGCTCTCCTGGCCAGCAACCAAAGACTTTCCTGCCATTTCAGTGTCAGTGTTACAGTGTTGAAACAATGTCATTCCATGTGGTTTTGCTCTGGAGCTGGTGTATTGTGTTTTTTTCCTTAAATATGGGCTTCAGCGCCGAGTGTCAGGCGCACTTAACTGGCGCTACCTATCGTTCTCTGCAATGTTGCCCTGTTATATGTGGATTTCCCTCGGGGCTCTACATGAAACAATAGCAGCTTTGGTACGCTCAGGCGCTGCATTGATTCATGGAGAGTGGTTCTACAGCTCCCTCCAGAGATCACATTTATCAATGCTGGACAGGATACTACAGTGTCACTTGTCCAGTGGCAAAGCCAGGTCACAGCGCCAAAGCCCGGTTTGCAGCGTCCACTTCCGGATGCTCTGAGCGCAGCTACATAGACGCACAAATGGCAATATGTGGCTCTAGTCTTAAATCAGCCTCCACAACTTTTATATAAGGATGGGGCTTAAGGAACGTTGCTTGTATTTGTGTCCAAGATAAAAAATAATATATATCCCTAAGAAAAATGTATTCTATATTGTCAATTTGTTAACAGAATCAGCTAATATTTTGACAATGGAACCCTGAATAAGGTATTCTAACCCCAATGTGGATACACTGGTCTTCAGCTAAATAGCCATAATAACTGTAGATGTGGTGGGGAGGTGGCTTGGGCATCTTTCTTTACATGCCCACCCTCTCTCTCGTCTTACTACTGCTATGTTTTTCTCATTCCCCAGTTATTATCCATCCTTGGAGCAGCAGTTCCCCAGAGGAACCTAGTCAACAATTTGATTAGATCCAATAGTCTATCCAATTCCCTGAGACATCTTGGGGGCCACCCTAAGTTTGATGAAACCCCCCATGTACAGAGGTAGCAACACTAACAGTATTTAAACCACTTTTGTTCAGTGTAACAAGCAGATCAGTAGTGTTGAGCTTAGGAATCCCAGCCGAAGCTAGATTTGAGCTGGGTCTTGCCGAATTGGCCTTGGGATCCAGACCAAAGCTAGTTTCAACCCAGATCTTCCCATTTTTCTTCAGTTCACCCCATCCTGGATACCACCAAGATCTGGGTCAAATTATCCGGCAAGCCACCCTCCAATGCTGGCAAGTGGAATGTCGGACATCACTACATGTGTTAAAACAGAAATAACAGAAATCACGATTGCTGCTTCTTCCTTCATCTGTCCCCTGGCGGGTGGCATCCTCTGTGCAGGTCAGCTGGGTCGGGACTCCCTTCTGGTGCAGCGGGCTGTGATCTTCTTCATGTCGGGGGAGCCTCATTTACTACATGTTGTGGTGGCCCAAGCTATTGTATCCGGCATTCGGAATGACCAGGATGGCAGATACTAGCTGGGCCAGAAGGCTTTCAAATCATATAATCCCTGCTTCAGCTCATCACTATTTAGGAGTCCTGCTGTTACAAAGCCAGCCTGCTCCCTACTGTGTTACATAATAAAAAGCCAGACATGTGGCTGTTGTTACAATTTACTAATGGCCGCTCCCTGCTGTGTAGAAATGTAATTAGCTTTACAACTGCAATGTGTGAGTGATCTTTCCATGGTGCTGCAATTAAAAATGCTGCATCTGTATACCCCCCTCCAGAAGCAAGGAAGGGTCTGTGGTTTAAGCCTGCTTTCCACTACCCTTTACATCACGTTAATGGTTGACGTAGTTTAACTATAACCCCCATATTTGTCCATGAACTTTTTCTATTTTGTTTTGATTTTGACTTGACTTTTCTCAATATAAAACTATTTAATTAAAATATTGAAACAGAAGAAATCTATTCCTGAACAGAGGTGTTTAAAGCGGAGGCCTGCAGTTGCAAGTGTTCCAAGTCATTATATAAAGCCATAGAAAATGCATTATATTAGGTTCCTAGACCTAAATAGTTTTATGTAATCTCTAGAACACTGCGTGAAATGTGTCAGCACTTTGTTCTCTTTTTACAGTTCAATATTCCTTTTTGTACCTTCCAATTAAAAAAGGCAACATTGACCTCACATAATACGCACATGCAAACGACATTAAACAATGTTATTTTATTGTGTCCCTCCAGCCCTCCTCAAAGCCCCTTAAAACAAATGATCAGTCAATACAACAGCTTTACAAATACAGATTTAGAATGCAATTACAATGAAGCAAGTCACGTAGCCACAGACGGTAACAGAACATGCTTAATGGTGGCGGAACACAATATGTTCTGTACAGGATTACAAAAATCAGTAAGTGCTTCGTTCAGCTGAATGATCACAAAATGTGAGGAGGAGGAAATATTCGTTATCTACTATGGTCGATGGTGAAAAATTTGAAATTCACTACACCCAGGCAAAGCAGCTGTAGACTAAAACTGTTTCTTAAAGACTGCTACTTATGGGCACATATATTGTGACTGAGCATTGATATGTATGCAGATGTTGGAGTGGTGCAATGAAACCCACAGCAAGCCAGATTTATGGTTCTGCATTAAAGAAACGTGGTCATCATTCACTGATGGGTTACTATGGATGACCTTACTTTGTGTGTATATTAACAAGGAAACTAAAGGAAACTTCAGGTAAGTACACCACTGTCCAATTTGTAGTATTCCCAGGTTTCATACTGTATACAAAAGCTGAAAGTTTGGGCATTGGGGTATTGACAAGCTCTGGAGCAGCCCTGTCCCTGTCAGGTTATTTGCAAAGTCCTTTCACTTATGGTGGTGGACCCTAAAGTTGCAGGTCAGGCTGAAGTTTTTCCTTTAACCCCAGTAGTAGTAAGTTGTTGTACCGTGTTAGCCATCGATGTAAGCAGGAAATCCAAAGTTAAGGTAATACCATTTATTGGCTAACTCATTTAGATTGAAAATGCAAGCTTTCGAAGCTGTTCAAGCTTCTTCTTCAGGCATAAAGAAGAAGCTTGAACAGCTTCGAAAGCTTGCATTTTCAATCTAAATGAGTTAGCCAATAAATGGTATTACCTTAACCTTGGATTTCTTCCTTTAACCCCCTAACTGTTTTACTTGTGTTTTGTCCTTTTGATTCAAAAAGGCTTTTCGATTGAGTAGTTTGTTGACCCTTACTGCCCCTTAAACCTGTGTTCCAGGACCCCAGCACTCTGCACTGTGTATCTGGAGCTGCCCCTGCTAATCGAGACCCATTGTTGGATGTTTTGGAAGTTTTATACATTTTTCTAAGACAATCAGGTTTGACTGAGCAGCACACTTAATTATTTTTGGCAACTGGATTCTAGTCACTATTTGTGATCACATTATGAGAGACTTCAGGCTATAAGATGCAGTGGTGGTGTATCATCACCCTACATATAGCTATGTGTCACTATTTTGGCCTTGATTTAAATTATGGTCCAAGAGTCTATTTCTGTCTGTTTTTTCTGTACCCTCCACTTATACCGCAGCCCTGAAAAGCCATACTTTAATTTATATTATATGTCAGAAGAGGGCATTGGTGGTCGAGTCACCAGGAATATGCCCCCTAATAGACATTCAAATACAATCATGTAGACAGAAAAGCTCCATGATTTCTACTCACCACTGGCATTCTTTCAACCTGAAATTCCACTTTAAAAGCCATTTGCTATGCTTTGTCAAATATGAAAAAGTCGAAATAGCACTGAAAACATAACAACCAATAAAAAAAATGTACTAGTAAATTTTAAAAATGATCTGGCTTATTGTGCTCAGGACTTGCTGGTTGCTCTTTGCATTTCTACAATTTTTAAGTCTACTTTCTGGTAGCAGTCTAAATGCAGCTGTTGGCCCAACCTACAGAAAGTTCCTCAAAGGTGCTCATGAACTTCACCAACCAACAAAATGGCTTCCCCCAGGGTGCTTTGTGCATTTCTACAATAATTAGGCTTACGTTCTAGTAAATGTAAATCTTTTGAATACAATTAATGGCACAACCCACATAAGGTTCTTTAAAGGTGCTTAGGCTGATGCTTCATCAACCAATAAAATGGCTTCTTCTAGGGTGCTTTTTGCGTTTCTAAAATTATTAGGCTAAGATTCTAGTAAATTAAAATCTTCTGAATGCAATAAATGGCACAACCCACATAGGATTCTTCAAAGGTGCTTAGGCTGATGCTTCATCAACCAATAAAATGGCTTCCTCTAGGGTGCTTTTTGCGTTTCTAAATTGATTAAGCCTACTTTCTAGTAAATTAGCCTAACCTACAAATAGGGTGCTTAGGTTGATGCTTCATCAACTAAAAAAAATGGCTTTCCTCCAGTGTGCTTAAATGGCTGTCACATAATTATTGGCATATTTTGGAAATGCAATAGCATTATAATGCATGTCATTAATCCTACTCAACACAACAGATTTTATTTGCACACTATTGTGCATATTCACATACAATGCACACGAGAGAAACCAGTAATGCAAAATATATCCTTTATGGATGTTTCCGTGATCAAAAATGTGTATAATTACTTTTTACAATGATGTGGTTTTTACGTTTGTCTTTTTCATCCTTGTTGCTGGAATGTATTAGCTTTTCAACTTGCATATAAGACAAGAGTGGGGACATAGCATAGCACGTACAGGCACTATTGTATTTGAGCTGAATGTAAAGCATTGTAACCCTGATTTTCAAAAATGAATATTAGGAGTGTTTGTTCTAACTGGCAGGTTCTCAATCTGGCCATCCAAGATCTGATCTTTAAATTCCCAAATAATCAGTGCCCTTAATATATATGGACAGGCACCATTTGGAAAATGAGTAGCTTTGCTATTGGCTAGCTTTAGGCATGTCCAGTTATTGATATGTTACGTTTTATATTAATGTCATGAAATGTTGTATTTGTCGGTAAATTTGTCACTTAGAAAAACTAAAAACTTTGTGCCCTTTTTCTTTAACCCTTTCGCTGCCAGCCTACCTGCAGCATTTCCCACTCCCTGTTGCCAGACTGAGTTTCACTGTTTCGCGCTACACATGTTCAACTGTCATTTTTGAAAGGATTTCCAGGGATTTCCCAGGAAAATTATATATTGTTTTTTTCAACAGAGTCTGGGCTTTAACATGAAATGTCTTGTTTGTATTTTTTAGGTGTATTCTCAACATTTTTGGGTGAAATGTGTGAAAAAAATTAAAAAAAATATATTTTTTTACAATTTGTAGAGTTTTTTTGTAATAAAAAATGTAAGTTTGTCAATAAAATCTTATTGCGTGAGAAACCCCAATTTCTCCCGGTTACAGCGATACCACATATGTATAGGTAGACACCCTTTCCTGCCCAGAAGCCTTTTATAGCTGCTGGATGACAAATGGTTAATTAAAAAAAAAAAATGACATAGGGTCCCCCTTCCCGGGGAGGGGGACCCCATTTTTTTTTGGATTTTTAAGGGTTAAAAACCCTTAAAAATCCAAAAAAAAAAATGACGTGGGGTCCCCCTTACCCAAAGTAACCAGCCCGGGACCAGCTATGGGGGCTTGTAGGCACAGAGTGGGGGGGCCAGCTTTGGTGGCCCCCCCACCCTGCAGCCTACGAGCCCACATAGCCTATGTGGGCCCGGGCTCTTCTGCCCCCCCCTGGCCTTTGGGGAGGCAGGTAATGGGGGTGCGGGGGTCAATGGCAAGCCACCCGCTAGGGCAGGTGACTTGCCACCCCCCCAGCCTTGTGAACTGGTATAAGGGGTCTCATGGACCCCTTACCAGCTCACAAAGAGTTAATGTGAAAAAAAACCACCACACAATAATAAAAAGTATTTTATTCAAAAAAAAAAAAATTTTTTTAACTGTACTTACCTTCGATTGCAAGCTCTTGTCCCTCGCCGCTCAGCTGACAGATGCCTGTGATCGGCATCCAGAGAAGGAGAAGGCAGGAGATCAGAGGATCTCCTGTCACCTCCTTCCAGGGCACCGATCACCGGCATCTGAGAAGCTGAGAAAGCTGAAGCCGGTGATCGGGACCGGGATGACGTCATAAGGCAAGATGGCGGCCACCATCGTGAAGAAGAGAGGAGAGAGCCTCCCAGGCTCTCTCCTGAAGATCGGTAAGTCCTGGGGGGGGATCGGAGGCCCCCCAGGTGAAGAGGAGGGACAGCGGGAGCCAGCGCACACACAGGTAAGTGAATGTCATTTTTATTTTTTATTTTTTTTTACAGTTAGCAGCTGCTGCTGCAGAAGCGGGGGGGGGGGCGGCCTATTCCGGGGGCTCTCCTGGAGCCATCCGACCCCCCACGGGGGATCGGATGGCACCAAATTAAAGAGGAGACCCGGCCGGATCCAACAAGGGGTCAGGTGAGTATTTTTGATTTTTATTTTTTAAACTAGAAGCGAGGAAAGTCAAGCACGTAACACCTACGGGCTTGGCACTTAAGGCCCAGCCAAGCCAGCACGTAGGTGTTACGTGCTTGGCAACAAAAGGGTTAAGACTAAACAAACATTTAAAATTTTAGAAAATTACTTCTATGAATGATCTAGCAGAAACTGTATAGAGACGCATCTAAGAAACTTACCGTACATTTTGTTTATCTGTTTTCTGGACATTCTACTTTTTTAGCTATTGGAATTAGAGTTTGTAACAGTTCGCTCTCTGGCCCATGTCACATGGCCTCCATCTGGACCAGCCTGATAGCCAGAAAGAGATCCAGCATAACACGAGCAGCCTGAGAGAGAGGTGGCCTGCTATTCACTGAGACATTTTCTTTCTTTATCTGGGACTTCTGTATCCCCAGGGGCATACTAACATTGATAGGAACACCTTATGCTAAAGGCCTTTAACTGGGTGAGAACGTTTAATAAAAAAGAAAGGAATCTGATTCACATCATTTGAGAATACTCCTAGTAATTTAATTAGTGGCACACTTTATTTAATGACAACTAGGTGCAGGAAGAAACTGCAGGTAAATAAGTTATTCTGGGTTTGCTTCCTAAAAGGGCGAGACACTGTAGCGGGGGGATTTGAAAAAATTTTTTTTTCTCCAACCTTACTTTCCCTATCCCAATACTTAATTCATCTCTGAAGCTCAGTCACATGATGTCATCCCCAGCACCTGTGGGTAATGCTGTCCCTACAGCGGGAAAACACTCACCCAGATGTCAAATCAAGTCCTGCTCTCCCTGCGGTGTGTTGTAAGCAGATTGTGAAGAATAAAGGTGATACCTTTTAAGGCTGAGTATATTTAAGGTATACGGATACCTCTTTGTGATAACATCATGTCCAGTGAAAAGAACTATAAAGACCTATCCCCCAGTTCAAGGTCCCCAATTATTAATGGACGGATCAAGGATACAACTATGACAAGTCTAAATCAGAAAACCCAAAGTATCACCCAGATGATCCTAATCACTGGAATGGTGAAAAGAACAAAGTATCCTAGAAAGCTTACATTTAAAATACTCCGCCTTAAAAGGTGCTGCCTTAATTATTCACTTTCTACTGGTTCCACGTGGGAAAGGAATAGAGTGTTCCGCATATGGTCACATTACTGCCTTCCATGACTAGGTTATTACTAAAGAGGTGGAAACGGGTTAGTATTCTTGAGTTTGAGAAGCGGGGCATTTTTTATAGGTCATCGGAGATTGCTAGGCTAATTTTATAGTAGCATATGTGCAAAACTGTACAATGCCTGGATGACAATAAGGTTAAAGATGGCCTTTATTTGACCTCCAATGCCTACAGAAGGCTCACATGAACCTCCCATAGTGCCATAGTTTTCAAGGCTTACAATTTTCTTTTTTGTGACAATTTAGTGCAAAACTGTTATAGAACATTCAAATAAAAGCGTTTCAGCAACATTCTCAAAAAGAGAAGACACTGCCTCTTCATACTTTCACTACATTTTAAAATAAAGTACCTTCTCACAGAGAAGAAATTAAATATATTAAAGATCCCATATACACCAACGCACACATATATATATTTATCCATAAAAATTCACATTATTTAAAGCTTAACTAGACGTAACGACATTCAACATTTGTCGAGCAAATCTGATCTGTCCAAACATGGGTCAGTGGTGAAACAGGTCAGCCAAGTCTTGGTAAAGTGCCGGTGGAATACGTAAAAAATATTTTGGGTAACTTGAACACACGGGAATGGTGTTGGATATAAAATGAGCATTTTCCTTCCTTCCGTGTGGCGCCTCTTCTAGCAATCATGTTCAGAAATGCTGAGAAAAGAAAGAGTACGAACCTACAACGACTTGGAGTACTTGCAACAAGACTATGTCCTTTTGAGTGGCATATTGGGTTCATGCTATCAGCTAACTGACTGAAAGCTAGGTATGGAACTATCATGTCTGAAGTCATTATATACACTTCTCGGATACATTCAATGTTTCATCAGGAAAAGTGACATGAAGTGGATTTCCCTTGGGTGAGTTGCTATTTTGAGTCACCCGTGTGGGAGGAGTCTCACTGACAAGCAGTACCTGCTCAGAGTCCGGACCCTGTGATGAAACGGACTGGTCGGAACCATGTAACGTCCTGTCTGCAGCTCCTGGAAGGTTTATGGCCATGGTGGCTCCTGGTAAAATGGTGCAACCTTTAAAGCTACCGTCACTCAGTTCAAGAGGATAAAGTAAAGTCTGAGATGTCGAGCTAACTTCTCGTAACTCTCTGGAAACAAAAGAAGGGGAATGACTGGATAAGGCCGAAGAGGCTCGCCTGCCATCTGTGCAATTGAAGCTCCCTGTAGAGTGTGGTCGCCTTCCACCACCAATTCTGCAGAAAAGACACTTGATCTTCTCGATCACTTTGCTTAAGACAGTCTTTCGAAGGAGAATATAGATCCATGGATCTAAAATGGGATTCACAGAGGCAATCCGAATAGCCTTCAGGTCCAAGTTGCTGTACACATCCAGTTCTATGGGTGGTTGGTAGAGCTGGTTGATGAACACTCGAACCTACAGAAGAGAACAAAGACACAAATTAATTCTCGTACAGTTTGGGGTTTGTCTTCAAAGGCAGAGACAAAAAGGGTTTTTGATGGCCGGCGATGTAAAGAAAGATGACAGACAATTAGGACAAAATGCTAGTGCTTTGTATTTGCTTACAGGGTGTGAAGCGCCATTATCTCTAGAACTATAGCAATCTATCTATACACACATCACAGTCAGGCAGCATGTCCCTAAGGAATGTGTATAACCTGCCTATATTTTATGGGTGCTTTAAATGTATAATATTTACTAGCATAACGCATGACCATCTGCTTGGCTGACTTCATTTGCTACAGACGAAACATGCCACTTATCCTGATGGGATGAAACAATATCACCTTTTCAACTTCCATGAAATTCTGTCTGCAATCTAAATATAGATGAAGGAAAAGGGCTCTAGGCGTTTCTTTTAAGTTAACACATACCAGACAGAGACCTATATCCCAATCAGACCGGAAATTCAGTTTCTGGAAGAAATAAAAAAAGCTTTTGTGTATCTAACAGCACAGGAGGAGCTGATTTCGTAATATGGGAGAACATGAAGTGTACCTGTTAAACGACTAGGGGGGTTTGAACCTCTGATACGTGTCATGTCTGTACCAGTACCTATTCGATGCTTCGACTTGTTACCTATTTAACTATTTCAATTGATTAGAATAAAGTCGCTATTTTAAGGATTACTTGGAGCTGTACCTGTTATGTAGGTCCTCAAAATATGTAAAACGCCACACGTGCCTGGAGTCTATGCTTGGTCAGCTCTCCTCAATCCTGGGCCAGAAATTGCCTTGTTTGACCTGCATTGGCTCTGACCAGTCTCTTGTAATTCAAATGCAAACATAAAACAACCAGCTCCCCCGATCCACCTGAGCCCTTAGCAATGTCTTCTCACTATTAAGTTATACCAGTGAATAATTCGGCTTGTCCTTAAAGTGGACCAACACCCAGGATTTTGACTATCCTGGGTTTTGGTCCACTTCGGGGGGGGGGGGGGGGTAACCCCCCAGAAAGCCCCAAAAACTCACCTCACCACGCTCCCACGTGACCGCGCCGTCCAATCCCCGCTGACGTCCAAGAGGGTGACAGCGACGTCCAAGACAGCGCATCCGCCGCCGCGTCCCGCACGTCACTCTTACAGGGCGCGCGCCCGCGCCGGCCATTCACAAACGGCCGGTGCAGGCTTGCGCACGTCTAGGGGGGCGCGCGGGAGGTGGCGGCGGCAGGGTAAGGTAAGGTTTTTTTGGGGGGGTTTCACCCCGCGGGACATCCCGATCTCGGATGTGGTGAGGGAGGTGATCGGCCCGGGAATCTTATAGATTCCCAGGCCGATCACCCCTGGGTGTTGGTCCACTTTAAAAATTAACTTTAAATAATCCATGTTAAAAGATAGCCATGGTCCCTGCAGTGGGACACACTTGGTTCTGGATACTTTCTGGACTTATATTTGTTTTTTTTGGATACTTTCGGTTTTGGGCTATTTTTTAGCATGGATTATTAAAAGTTAATTTTTAAGGACAAGTCGTATTACTCACTGGTATGACAGTCTCTTGTAATTGGTTGTTCAAACTAAGTGGCAAAAATAGTGCAAACCACCCTGTGAGCTGAAGTGGAAAAGGACTACAAGGGTGAGTGTCCCTTTAGTTACTGGCTCTTTAAAGCTGTCCCACACCCGTTTTCTAACTATTTGGTGTGGGATAGCATTGTGACAGGCTCTGGGTTACATCCAGATTGAAAGAGAAAGTGACCCTGGCTCACGTGACACCAGCGGCCAATCGCAGGGCTGCAAGAAATTTGTGGGGTTGCAGGGGTCATTGTGCAAGGGAGCCCCACCCATCTGGATGCCCCCCTCCAGCCTGTCACAATGCGTCCCACACCCCCCTCCCCTCCATTATCTGTGCTAGATTGGATGATGGCAATTCTATTCATTCTCTCGCTATTCAAGCTAGACGATTTGCCGAATCAGCTCTCAAGACACACCTGAATATGCGAGGCTTTTGAAATCTCTCTGTTAGTATCTGAATAGATTAGTGCATACAAGGTCATCTAAATGCAAATGTAGCTTACTGAAGCGTTAGGTAATGCTGCATGAAACAATAAGGAAATGTCCCATATGTACCACTATGAGGAATGAACACTTCTAACAGGTTTTACTGCTGACCTTATATAATCTCTGACGCAAAGCGCACAGACCTGACTGCAAGCCATATGATGTGGCGCATTGCGGCTATTCACACTTATTCCTATAGTATATAAAACCAATGTAAACCTGTGTAGATATATTTAAAGACATATGGTATCAAAATTCTGTATGTTGATACAATATGTCTTAAAATATATCTACACAGGTTTGTATGCAAATGCTTTAAACCCAGGGGGGATCGGCCCGGGAATCTATAAGATTCAGAAATCGGGATGTCCCGCGGGGTGAAACCCCCCAGGAAGCCCACAATCCTACCTTTTTCACATTCCAGCAGCGCATGCGCGTCCGCCGCCGCCTCCCGCGCGTCCCTCTAGCAGGGCGCGCTCCCGCGCCGGCCGTTTGTGAATGCCCGGCGCGGGTGCGCTCCCTGTAAGAGGGACGTGCGGGAGGTGGCGGAGGATGCACTCTGCTTGTCCGGCGCTACCTCTCGCTTGTCCACCGCCGGGGATTGGCTGCAGCGGTCACGTGGGAGCGAGGAGAGGTGAGTTTTTGGGGCTTTCTGGGGGGTTTCAGAGAGCGGGACACCCCCGATCGGGGTGCCCCACCGAAGTGGACCAAAACCCAGGATAGTCAAAATCCTGGGTGTTGGTCCACTTTAACAAACTACGTCTTCTTCATCAGTTAGGATATATATTTTTATTTTATTATATTAAAGTATCCAGTTCCAGAATCTTCATTTCTTCGGTCTGGTTCCTTATTTTTTAGGTTTCAATAACTTTCTCCTTTTTAAAATGAGATTATTATTTTTGCCTGTGATTTAAAGGGCCTTCGATGGAATTTTTGAAAGTGTTGATTTTTTCGCTCCAAAAGGATGTGCTCAAGCTGCTGAACTGATTTAGTTTTTCTAAATTTATGTTAGCATAGGTGTGTTTTATGGAAGCAGTTTTCACTACCTGCAAGCTGTTGCCATTGGCAACGAACACAAAGTCTGTACACCAGGAAAAGATAAGTAAGTCCGCAGACCACTGCTGTTATGGCCACTGCTGAGGTGAGGGGGCTCACTCACACTTACACATGCCCAGCAGCAGTGTTCTGCGCAACTATCTGCAATCTGTTGCTATTGGCAACGTACACCAAGTCTGCACTTGGTGCACATTGCCAATAGCCACAAATTGCAAACTGTGAAAACTGCTTCCATAAAAGACACATTTACTAACAATAGAAAAAAAATAAAAATGCCAGATCAGCTCAGCACATTTTTAGACATCATTTTGCCACACAAAAATATAGACTTTCAAAAGTTCAATAGAAAGTGGACGCATACATTTCGGTACAAAAGCTAAGGAAAGAGTCACTGTTAGGGTTATTTTGAATTGAGAAAATCAGTTGGATGACTAGCGAAATGTATTGTAGAACAAAAATACAGCCAGTCCAGTGTGGAGTATGAGGAGTGTGGAGTGGAGTTACAAAAATCTTGGTCAGCCAGTCAGCATGCTTGGCTCACATTGGCTTCTCTTAGCCTACTAGAGATCTCGTCTGCTAAGGGCCAAATGGAGCAGAGCAAGCATGTAGCTGGGGCATGCCCACACCGGCCTATAACAAATGCCTGCCCCCTGGCTAAAGAGAGGGGAGGATGGCCGCAGCCAGCGCATGTGCTGTTGGATTGGGGATCAGGTAGGTTTTACCAGGGATCTGGGTGGTCTCACACAGTAGGACATCCCAAATGGGATGCCCCAGGGAGCGGGAATCAGGCAGTGGAGTCTTATTGCATGGGCATAGCTGGGGGGGGGGGGGGGGGGCAGGGGGGCGCCATTTAAAATCTTTGCCCCGGGTGGCAGAAAGCCTAGCTGTGCCTCTGCTTATAGATTCAAGGTCTTTTGGTTTACTTTATGCAAAGCAACCGAAGCATGATTTATTAGAAACCCCAGGATCATTGTGGGTACCAAAATTAATCTTTAAAGCGGAGCAAAACCCAGGGTGCCTTGGTCCTGAAATCTAAATGATTTCAGGGGCAGCCTTTGGCCTTCCCCTAGGGCATCCCAAAATGTATGAACCCCCCCAGGGTGCTGGTATTTACTCGCCTTTCCCCAGTCCAATGGTGCATGTAGAGACTCTCGTCCAATCAGAGCAGTTTGCCATGTCTATGTAATACGGCAAGCGGTTCTGATAGTTTAACAAAGGAGAGCAAGTACGTATCCCTGACATCCTCAGGCTTTGCGCCATTCAGATTCAATGTCACGTAGAGGATGCTCCGACTCTCGCTCCCCATTGAAGTCTATCAGAGCCATTTCCTGAATGACTGGGCGAGACCCCGCTCATGCTCCAATGAACCGGTAAGAGGTGAGTCGTCCTGTGCGTTCTGGGGGTTTCACACAGTGGGGCATCCCAATTCGTCACCCCAATTTGACATGGAAGTAACCCGGGATAGTTAAAATCCAGGGTTTTGTTCCCGGTTTAAGATGTGTGTAGTGACATACAAGGACATATGTCAGTGATAAGGGCCACGGGTGCGGATGATACTTTTATATAAAACATTTAGAATTTTAACTAACCCTTGCCTTGCCTTGCTCCAGCTTGTACTAATATTCCAAAGAATTAAGATAAATCCCCAGCAGGAGGAGCCCTTAAACCGGAGCAACATCCTGGCACAGCTGGAAAAGAAAGGTAGCGGCCATTTTGGAGCTTCCTCTCCCAGCATCTCAGCCATGCTGCTGCCTGGATTCAACTGACATAACTGACAAAGCCCAGCAGCACTTCCTGTTTGCAGGTGGCCTGCAAATGCATGAGCCGCCATTTTGTTTCTAAAATGCTCTACAGCAGGAGTTCGAAAAAGGTAAATGAATTTTTATGTGCAGCTAATTGCCCTGGGGAGAGATACATATGAGCACTGCTTGTTGTGTTGGTCTGGTTTAAGTCATTTTTGACTGTCCATTTAAAACTGCTGCTGGAGATTTCTATATTACATGAAGTCCCTGTAAATTGACCGGCTGTGGATATAAAGGCCCTGCAGCAGGACGCTGGGGGTGGGTGAGGAGAGCTGACATGAGCCATGTGGGGTTAAGCTGTGTAACATAGAGATAAGGTAAATGAGATCATGAAGAAAAGCCCCAGCAGACGCCATGAAATACACTGATAAAACACATCACACAGGCTAATCAGCGCTCCTCCAGGATCCAATTATTTCTGGGGGCATTTACATTAAAGCGGACGAACAGTCAAAAATTAATTAAATCAAACTAACACAAAAACAGTGCTCCTATGCATCCCTGCCCAGGGCAATTTATGTTGCTGCACATGCAATATTATTTACCTTTTTCTAACACCTGCTGGGATAAATTTTAAAAACAAGATGGCTGCTCATGGACTTGCAGGCTGCCTGCAAACAGGAAGTCATGATGGGCTTCCTGTTACTGTGCTTTGTCAGTTATGTCAGTTGGGAGAGGAAGCTCCAAAATGGCCGCTACCTTTCTTTTCTAACTGTGCCAGGATGTTGGTCCGGTTTAAAGCTGTGCCTGGTGCAGAAGGGAGGTGACACTGTGGAATGGGGGGCCCGACCAGGGGCGTAGCTAGGGAGGGGGGCAGGTGGGGCACATGCCCCAGGTGCAGTAGGTTAGAGGGGTGCCAAAAGGGGGCCTGAGCACAGGTGGGGGTCACCATTTCAAATCTTTGCCCTGGGTGCCAGAAAGCCTAGCTACATGTCTGGGCCTGACAGCCACTGTTAATCAGTGTTTGCCAATAACACAGCTAGCCAGTCCACCACCAGGACCTGACAAGGATCCAGCAGATCACTGGAAGAACAGGCATTCAGCATTCACAGCAATAGGGTGTGTAACCAGGGAAGGAATATAAGGGGGGCACAAGGGGCGCACCCCGGGCCTCCACCACCTGCCCTGCAAAGGGGGCCTCTACCAACCTTTAGGTTATGCTCTGGTCCAGGAGTCTTTTCAGTCTTTGGTCTGACGGGCCGTAGGGACTAGCAAAAAATCTATTGGCGGAAAAAAAATACCCTATCTAGGGCCTCCACCAGATTTTGTGCCCAGGGGCCTCTACCACACTTCAACCGGACCTTCACTCTGAATAAGAGCTTATCTTATATGTCTCCCCCGCCCTGTACATACACATTGCTCACATTAAAAATCATCCTACCTGCATCTACTGCATGTTATGAGCCTTTAAACATCCAAGATGGCGGCTCATGGAGTTTGAGGAAGTGTCGCTCTGCATTCTGGGATTGCTGTCCTTTCCCTGACCCCAGCTCTGCTCTGTCAGTGCAAAGCACAGCTATAACCCGCCCCCCTGCAGTTTTCACCCCCTCCTCTCCTCAGTATGTGATGCTTCTGAGGCAAGATGGCGGCGCCCGTATCCTGAACAGAGTTACAGCCCAATGAGGGAAAGAATAGAAAGTGACTAAAAACATAAAATATATCCATTTTAGATGCTGAGGAATCGTTTTTGAGGGGTTTGGACTTTTCATTAAATGATGCTGAAGGTCCATTGCGTGTAACGATCAGACAACTAAAAAGCGCAATCAGGCAGCATTAAAAAGCTGAAGCAGCCCAGTGACGGTCATGTGCTCTTATCACCATCAGAGGGCGCTTTCTTCAAGCCAATTTCTGACTGACTTTGGACAACAATGTGAGCAGGACGGCAGTGGGCGCAGGGAGCTGGAGGCCGCAATACAGACATGGCAAAGCCTTTAGCAAACAGGAGAGAGCGCGCTACTTATCACACCCCGCCTACAGCAATCCTGTCTGCCCACTGATAACCGCGATAACCGCGCTGCTCTGCTATTGGCTGAATTCACTCATTATTTCTTATTTATCACATCTTCTCCTGTCAGGGAACGTGCACAAAAACAAATATTTTAGGGTTGTCCCAGATGAAATAGTTATAGAGGAAACCAATGCACACCTAAAAACCACTAAATAGCGCACTACACATATAATCAAGGATAAATAAATAGCGCATACACCACAACCATACCTCCAAAGTGTCCCTGATTTGGAGGACTGTCCCTCCTTTGAGTCTGTGTCCCCTATTGTTCTCATTTGTCCCTCTTTGAGGTGTAACATGCAGATCTGCATCAATGATTCCCCAGCATCTAAAATTAATATATTTTAAGTTTTTAGTCACTTACTTATTATTCTTTCCCCCACTGGGCTGCAATTCTGGTCAGGACTTTAGGATACGGGCACCTTCTTGACTCAGAAGCATCACATTTACTGAGGAGAGGAGAGTGGAATGAAGTACAGGGGGGCGGGTTATAGCTGTGCTTTGCTCAGACAGAGCAGAGCTGGGGTCAGGAAAAGGTCAGCAATCCCAAAATGCAGAGCGGCACAGCCAGAAGGCACATCCTGTTTGCAGGCTGCCTGTTGTTCCATGAGCCGCCATCTTGGATGTTTAAAGGCTCATAACATGCAGTAGACGCAGGTAGGATGATTTTTAATGTGAGCAATCTGTATGTACAGGATGTGGGAAACATATAAGACAGACTCTTATTCAGAGTGAAGGTCCGCTTTAAAGTGTTTATATTGTTTTAACTGTTATAATTTATCTCCTATTCACCCCTCAATGTAGGGCGTGGCCTGATTTAACAATTGTCCCTCTTTCCCACCCTGAAAAGTTGGTGGATCTGCACAACAATATTCAAATAGCTAAATATATATTGAATACATGTGTACAAATACAGTAGAATTACATAATATTAGCCAACAGGGCCTGGCTGGGGTTGTCCGAGCTGCTGCACTGCTCCAGATTCAGTAACCTTGCCCTAAAATATCTCATGAAAAGAAAAGACATTTCGTGCTTCATTTAAAACTAAGTCATAATTTAAAAGAGAACAAAAGCCAAGAATTGGACTTTCACAGGTCTTTTTCTGTCCCCCCAGGGCATCCTAATAAAAGCCAGTGGCCGGCCCTGAAATCTTTTAGATTCCAGGCCGGCCGCTGATGAATTTTGTTCCACTTTAAAATAAGGTGTTATTCAGAAAAGGGAGGAAGGTGGAGCAGGATTTGCACCTAAATCTTATTGTGATAACTTGTTATATTTACTTTATATTAAGTTTTGTAGTCGGGGAATGTTTTACTGCCCTGGAGTGAAAGTTTCAGCTGCTAAAAACCAACATATGAGCTTTTTTTATCAAAACTCCTGTAATCTTCTCTCTTCTTTAAAGCAGACCAAAAGCCAGGTTTTTCACTCACCTGTGTTTTGGTTGGACCAAAACCAGGCTATGACTCTAGGTCTGGTTAAAGCGATCCCATACCAATTTTCTACCTAGACTCTCAAAGACTCCATGGCCGGCCGATTATCTACCTCTGGGGCACCCCGATTAGGAATGTCCCACTGTGTGAAAGCCATCTGACTGGTGTAATAAATCACATCACCAGGGGCAGTCCATGGCCTAGAGGAAAGGAAGGGGCCTTGTGATCGGAGGTTTATAGTTGGGGATTGTTTTTATCGCCCTGGAGTGAAAGTTTCAGTTGCTAAAATCCAACATATGAGCACTTTTATCAAAACTCCTGTAATCTTCTCTATTCTTTAAAGAAGACCAAAAGCCAGGTTTCTCACTCACCTGTGTTTGGTTCGGCTTAAAGTGGACCAAAACCAGGCTTTAAGTCTCTAGGTCTGGTTAAAGCGATCCCACACCAATTTTCTACATAGACTCTCAAAGACTCCATGGACGGTGATTATCTACCTCTGGGGCACCCCGATTAGGCATGTCCCACTGTGTGTAAGCCGGCTTACTGGTCCGGTCCAGGGGCAGTCCATGGCCTAGAGGTAAGGAGTTTTGCTGGTTCAATTCCCGGCCATAGGACATGGCCAACATGCTCTTGAGCAAAGGCCTCCCCAACTGCCCTTTCTCCTGGGCACCGTAATTAGGGCTTTCAGGCATATGTACATTAAATGCATGGATGGGTTAAATGCGGAGGAAAATTCCTGTGTGTTTGCAAGCATACAATGACCACCTGTGTACCAAATTCCTTTCTGGAATATGCATTCTCTGGCGGCTGAGACAAGCCAATTCAGATGGCTGGGGTCGGGGCGCACCACCACCATGCAACACAGGAGAAGGGATTGAGGTGAGTTACCAGGCAAACCAGTGGTTTCACTCACAGGATCTTCCCAAATTAGGATTCCCCTGTAATGCAGACCAAAACCCAGGAGGGAGTGGGGGTGAAAGTCCTAGGTTTTGGTCCTTTGGACTTTAAAATAAACAATAAGAATAACAATGTTGCTGATTAGTGGGAGGGTGGGTGAGCGGGGTGTAGAAGTCCTGTTATCAGTGTTGGACAGGGATGCCTGGGGCCCACCAGTAGAGCTGACTCAGGGGGCCCACCCCACATTTAGATGCAAGTATTAGCGGCTAACATTCATGGTCTATGCACATTGCCGCTGTGTGTGTGTGTGCACTTGGGATTTCACAAATAAGTTATACATAGTTCAGGTTTGGTGATAAAGCATACATCCCAACTTTTCAGGGTGGGAAAGAGGGACATGTGTTAAATTAGGCCACACACCCTCATTGAGGGATGTTAGGAGATAGGGTGTAACATTTATAACAATAGAAACATTTTGAATAGGCAAATGAATCATTAAGTGATGCAGATCTGCATGTTACACCTCAAAGAGGGACAAATGAGAACAACGGGGGACAAGGGCATGGACTCAAAAGAGGGACAGTCCATCTAAATCAGGGACATTTGGGAGGTATGGATAAAGGCCCTTAAATGGGCACTTGGTGCCCATCTGTTTTTTTCCTGGGAACCCTGTGGGCCAGTCCGAGCCTGCCTGTTATGTCCAGATACTCCTCACCCTACACATCCTTTGAATTCCAGCAGATCCCAGCTCCCCAGGCCACAGGAGCCTTTCATGACCCCGCTGACCCCTTTAAAGGTGATTGAGCAGACATTTCCTGCTCAGCCAGATCCATAGAGGCTACAGGGCATAGGATCAATCAGAGACTTTCTGAAAATACTTTCATCAAAGAGAAAAGCCAATAATCATCCACTCCTTATTACTGGCCAGGTCAGGACTGGAGCTTATCTGTGAGCAACAAACATAATCTATAATCCCCCCCCCCCAGATACTGCCCATAGCTAATATGCTAATATTTAATTCTTAGTCATACACATATAAACCCCTATTCACAGCCAAGGACGTATTTGCTTGATGATAGTCCAGCACAATGTCACAGCAAAGGTTTTCTTAAAGTGGACCAAAGCCTACCAGGATCGGCCTGGGAATCTTATATCTCTCCCCCTGGGTCATCCAAAATCGGGATGCCCCACTGTGTGAAACCCCCCAGGTCGGACCATACACTTACCTTGCTTCCTGGTCCAATGGGGCATGCGCGAGCCACGGCCGCATCCCCGCTATCCCTCTAGCAGGGCATGTGCCCGCGCCAGGCATTTGTGAATGGCCGGCATGGGCAAGCTCCCTGTTAGAGGGTAGCGGAGGATGCGGCCATCAGAGCGCTCAGAGGCCGGTGGCCGTCCAAGAATACTTAGACTGCGCGACGTCAGCGACTCCGACCGCACTGATTGGACAAGCGGCCGCTCACATGCCGTAGGACCGGGATCTGGCGATCTGAAGGGTTTCACGCAGCGGGGGAAAGGACCAAAACCCAGGATAGTCCAAATCCTGGCTTTTGGTCCACTTTATTAATAATAACAAAAATAACCATAATACAGTTATTAGAAATATCTAGGGACACCCAATTACAGGCAGATGTTTTAGCACCAATCACTAGATGCCTCTATAAATTGTCCTCCTCATTATTATTTTAATATTAGGTGTGTGACAGGGTTCATGTTTTTCTTGCAATATCCAATCCATTTGTAGTTAAAGATGACCAAAACCCTCCGAACCCTGTTCAAGTGTCTAAAAGACTCCAGGGCCGGATTACAGCTTGCCTCACCCCTGGTCTTTTAGATATGGGATGCCCCAATGCGTGAAAGCCCCATGATCACCTCTATACTCACCTTGGGGAATCACACCCACAGCGCATGCACGGGTCTCCCAGCACACCTGGAGCGGCCAGTGGATGCTCCTCCAGGAATTGTTCTATTGAAATGGACCAATCAACAGGATTTTCACTGGTGAAAGGTACTTGTCCCTTGGGCAACCTGATTTGGGATGCCCCGCTTTGTGATACCCCGCAGATCGCCCAGTCAACTAACCTTTCCACCCTTCCCATGGCACATGTGCAGGCTCTCGTCTATTCAGCGGTTTATGTCGTGCATACTAAGCCATGGTTTTGGACTGACCGTCAGCATAGGAAGGGGGGGGGGGGTGGCTGCATCCCCGGTTTCCCTGTTGAGTGTGTGTGCTCCCATGACCAACCTATATGAATGGCTGGGGCAGAGGCGCGCAAGGGATGCCGGGATGCCGGGTATGCGATCGCCGCTTGCCATTGTGGGCGATCTGGGGGCAAGGCAATGTCGGAATGGTGCAGGGTTTGCGGGTGATGTGGGGGGCTCAAAAGATGCCGCCGTAACATCTAGCCTGCCGACCCTGGAGCATTTTAGGCTGGCACTGCCGCTAATAGGTCTTATAGCATAGATTTTCAGGGCAGAGATTTTTGATTGAATGAGAACCTACTCTTACAAAGTGGGAGCGCAGATCACGGTGTTAAAACAGGCATCCTGGGGGTTTCACACACAGAGGCAAGCTAAATTAGGATGTTCCTGTAATGTGGACCAAATCCCAGGTGAGCGAATAACCTGAGTTTTGGTTTGCTGTACAGAGGAACAAAACCCGTGATTTTCACTTTTCTTGGTTTTGTTACTCCGATTTGGGATGCCCTGCTGTGTATAAGAAAAGATAGAAATCTGAGAATTCTTACCTCGTCTACGATCCCACAGTGCGTGTGCGGCTATGCTCCAGTGAGCTGAAAGGAGTGGGAGCGGCAGGTATTTCTTTCTTGCTTCCCGTTGTGCATGACCATGCTGGCTATTCAGATAGATTGCGCGTCGGCTCCAGGGATGCAGAGGATGCCACCACGGCCCATGTAGGTGCTATAGGAACGTATCTGGATGACCAATTATGAGGGAGACTCTAGGTTGCTCCTCATTAAACCCTCCAGCCAGGTAACACACAGCATCCTTGTATTGTCCCTTTAATAATAAGCCAGCAATAATAAAGAGCTTTTCCTATACAGCATATACACCCTCTAGATTGTAAGCTCCTATGGCCTCATTTCTGTTGTAGGCTTTGCGCACTGCGATTATTTTTTGCACTAGGCGATGTCACTAACGTGCCACAATGAGTTGTATAGACAAGAAGAACTATAATATCCTATTATCTATTAGAAGCAGGTGCCAGATAACAGGCAGACAAATAGGATTACGCTCAGATGGTGGCCGTTCACTTCCAGAGCGCGCTCTAAATTCAGGAAATCTGCGCTCCTGCTCTGGTTTTCATGGTCATTAGTGGCAGTTTAAGGATGGAATGGGCAGCTTCACAGGAGCCTGAATGATGGATTTAAGTCTGCCCTAAAGGTCAGGCCCTTCAAAAAGCTTTGAGAAAACACTCTTTACCTTGAATAGGGCTTTTCAGCCTATTTTATCCCCTATATTAAAGTGGACCAATCATCTTTTGTACTGGCCGTAGAATCTAAAAGACTCCAGGGCCGGCTGATCAAATCTCCCTGAATCAGTATGGCCTGCTGTGTGTGAGCCCCCGTTATGCAATCACATATTTTTCTGGTGTTGCCACTATCGCCCTCCCTTGCCCAGCCATTCAGATGGGTTATGTATAGGAGCACACTACGGACCACAGGGAGGCCGGATTTGCGTCCACTTCCTTATGCTGGGCTCTGTTCAAAACAGGGTCATATGCCATACAGTAATATGCATAGCATACAACAGGGATTGGACTAGAGCACGCTCATGTGCCGTGGGAATATCAGGAACCTAAATTTTAGAGATGATCACTTAGCGAGCAATGCTAAATCAGAACCAAATCCGGGATAGTGAAAATGCAGAGTTTTGGTCCACTTTAAAGAGAAACAACACACCCAGGTTTGCCTTCTTGAGGTGTTGTTTCTATATGCGGTGGCACCCTAAATTAGGATGCCCTGCTGTGTGTATTTCCCCAGGTTGCCCGATCAATTCACCTTTCAGTTGCTCCCACGGCGCAGAATCGAGCTGAAAGCAAGCACGCTGATTGTCTCCGCATAAAGCCAAGTGTGCCGCAGGCCGCATCCCCAGCTCACCTCCTAGCCGTTGAGTGAGCTGGGATGCGGCCACAGTGCAGAGGTGTGGTGAGGGCTCTGGGAGGTGACTGGAACTGGAGATCTTGGGGGTTTTCACACAGCAGGGAATCCCAATTCGGGATGCCCCAAGGAGTAAAATTTGGGTGGCCCTTTTAGAATCTTTTAGATTCCAGGGCCTCTGAATTTCCTCTTTAAAGTGGACCAAAACTGAGGATTCTGGGTTTTGGTCCTTGCCCCTGCAATGTGAAACCCCCAGGGTCGCCAAAACAAACTCACCTCTTCCAGGTCCTATGGCATGGTCGCTTGTCCAATCAGCGCGCTCGGATCTGCTCGTGTTAAGGGCGACCCGCTAGAGGGATAGTCGGGATGCGGTTGCGGCTCTCGCCACTGGACCAGGAAAGAAGGTAAGTGTATGGGCGACCTAGGGGGTTTCACACAGTGGATCTAATAAAAATAAAAGTAGCACACACTCTTAATTTCAAGCATTGCTTTTTTCCCGAAACGTATGTACGACTGGCGGCTGATCAAGATCATTTTCGATAGCATCATCATGAATTGCGTTTCTGACCCGCAGGCTCAGACTACTGGATTTTACATTTATGATTTAACCATAGTTGAATTCTAATCATGTTAGCACAAACCTGAGCACACCCTCATTGGGACCCAAACCGCTGTACATTTATATGGCGTTTTCTGGCTATAGCCTGTAATACCTTGGTTCTTTTTGGATTGTTATTACTCTTTTTTTTATAACTCCCTGTGATATGTTCTCATGGGATGATACCCTACAGGCACGATATTAAAGCTGGCCTTATATACATGGTAATTTGTATTTCCTTCACTGCTTTTCTCACTCAAAATGATCATTTATGGATATATTATTGATGTAAACTATATTGTCCTTTTTTTGTACTATAAATACACTATAAGCAATTTTTTAAACTAAGAGTGTGCGCTACTTTTATTTTTCTTAGATCCAGTGATGTGATTTAGGACGC
This sequence comes from Gastrophryne carolinensis, assembly GCA_027917425.1. NCBI lineage: Eukaryota > Metazoa > Chordata > Amphibia > Anura > Microhylidae > Gastrophryne > Gastrophryne carolinensis. The sequence continues at coordinate 603,158,138 of CM051234.1, forward strand.
ATGATTGTGGTTGCACCTCGATTAGAGATCATTTTTAGCATAGGATTTTGTACATGTGCAAGTATTTTTGTATTGATTTGCTAAGGTTTCACACAGTGGGGTGTCTCCATTTAGGATGCCCCGGGGGGAGGGAATCGATCAATCCCTGAATCTTACAGATTCCCGGGCTGATCGCTGTTGGTTTTGGTCTACTTTAAGCCTAACGTGGGTCTCCAGTCTCACTCCTCATACAGCCATCAACTTCTAGCCCTGTGCTAATGAAGGAAAACATCTGCTGAGATGAGCCTGGCACCAGATCTGTCCTCCATATATTCCCTGGAAAATGTTAACCTTTCCCCTCAAGTGACCAAGGCCAAACACCACTTAGGAGGCGCTCGCTCGCTGGCTATCCATGTCTGATTAGAGACTGTTTCCTGCGGATGTAAGTCCGATCGGCGTCGCCTTTACCTGCTCTGACAAAGAGGAGCATTGACACAGCTGTCACAGCTGGCAGCCGGGGCGCCTGGGTAAACACAAAGCTCACATCGTGTACAAGCCCTATCAGCGGCGCGCTATCGCTGTACACTCATTATTAATCGCGTAGCAAAATGGGGCTATCGTCCAGAGCCCTCTTATCACAGAGGTGAGTTAATATTTGCCTGTGCGGGTGAAGCCATGGCGCAGTCACTCTGCGTAGTAAATACGTTTTTGTGAGCGCGGAGGTTAGGTGACTTGTCTTGCAGCACTGAGGTCCTCGCCGCCATCATCTGCTTACAGTCTACATGTTGTCACATTTTGCTTACAATGTAAAGGGAGTAACCACCCAGTTTTTTCTGTCCCAGTCTGTGTTTTTACCTGGTGGTTAATGTAAATCAGCAGTTCCTTTGTATCCAGGCTTCATTCTGTACCTGATTTCTGGCTGCACAAATACATCTCTTTCTTATGCCCCAAATAGAGTCTGAACACCAGATGTAACAACATGCTGCTGGACATTCTTCCTTCTGTTCTTATCCATACCCCCTGCTGGTCTCTGAGCTGAGTCCTAGACTATCAGAAACCTGCAGCCTTCTCAGCCAAGCCAAGGTAGTGTACACACCATGCCCCTATGCTCAGGGAAGAATTATGAGGGGGGCGCAAGGGAAGAACGCCCCAAGGCCGCCACCACTTGCCCTACAGAGGGGGCCTCCACCAACCTTTGCGTTATGGTCTGGTCCAGGAGGCTTTTCAGTCTTTGGTCTGAGGGGCCATGGGGCCAGCAACAAAGCTATCGGCGGCAGTGGGGGCCCCCTGCGCACCTGGGCAAGCCTTTTTTTGTTTTTGCAAACCTGCAGCCAAAGCCACCACAGGGCAGGACGGAGGGTCTAGAGCAGCAAAGCCGCCATCAGCAACGCTACAGTGATGGGTGCAGAGCTGTCAATTGGCGGCTGCTCACTCAATGCAGGAAACTGTTTTCTGCTGGACCAGCTGGGCAACTACAATTTCCCCCCTGTCCAGAATGGCAAAGCAGGAGTTCCCGAGCAGCACGCACCCGCACAAGAGTGGCACAGGGGACTCGATCTGATGTTCCAGTAAGTAGGTGGGTGCCAACCTACTAGTTACTTGGCTGGACTATTATTTTAAAGAAAAACAATAACTGTATCTGGGGCCTCCATGAGATTTGGTGCCCAGGGGCCTCCGCCACACTTAATCCGGCCCTGCCTATGCTAATTTGTGCACTATAGTCCTCAGTATGAGACCGCACCCACCTCCCAGGCTTTTCTGAAATGCAGAGCAAAGTTAGTTTTCTCAGTTTGCTCTGTTTTTAAACACTGGGAACATTAGGAGCTTTAGGGCAATGTAATTATTTAGTTTACTTACCTGCCTGGACAATTATTGGGACTTGGACTGATTCTTTGAATTAAACCACAAAAAAGTACTTACCTGCTGGACACCAGACCCCCAATCTCCGGCAGGGTAAGTGCTGTACAGCTCAGCTTCTGACTTCCAAGCTGTCCCACGCATTGTGTGTCTGGTGCCAGGAGTGTGGGTGTTTTTACGTTTAGATCCCCCAAATCAGTCCCAAGATAGCGGCGGGAGGGTAGAGAGGTAGGTTTGTTAATGCCTGGAGGTTCTTCAACAGTCAAAACAGCAGACCAACAGTCCTGCTAAAGGGATAGCGAGGATGCAGCTGCTGCTTGTGCATGCGCAGACGGCCTGGAAACAAAGATGAGTTCTTGGGTGACCTGGGGGTTTCACACAGCGGGGTACCCAGTTCGGGGGGAGCGAGTATGCCTGCCCTCATAGACTCCAGGGTGGGTTTTGGTCCTCTTTAAAGTGGACCTTCACCCTGAATAAGAGCCTATCTTGTATGTTTCCCCTACCCCAGACTAGTTGTTTGAAGTCCTTTACATGTGAAAGAAGCATGACACCATCCCAACTGCTATATAGTAGCATGCGACCCGCCTAACCGCTTTATTAGGTTCATTTAATTTACTCAAGAATCTAGAAAACACACGCAATATGCGTACATTAACATGAAACGCGCCTAACCTGCTCTATAGCAGCTTGTACATATTGAAGGCACACTGGAGAGACCTGCCTAACTTCTTTGACATGTCTTCTAAAGCACCTAAAGCCCATCCTAACAGCCTTTTAGACCTGCCAAACTGCTTTATGACAGTTTGAGATTGATGAATCCAAGCTAGACCTGCCTAACCTCTCTGGCAGCTTGAAACCACCCCCAATACTTTGTGGGAGCTTGATGCTTGGGTAACCATGCTTCGACCTTGTGCAACCAATATACAGCAGCTTGGTACATGCTAATCTAAGTGACCAACCTAACCTCAACTTGTATATCCAGTAGCTACACTATGCTGACTTGAGATCCTCCTAACCTATGAAGACAGGACCAGCTCTAGGTTTGTGGTGGTCCTTGGACAAGAGAGTCTTAGTGGGCCCCAAAATAGTGTTTCACATGATATTACCTTTCAGCTCCACTGCCCCAATGGGTCATCTTCTGCTACTGATCGCCCTCCAGTCCTTATTGTCTTCCCTATAGCCACCGGTTGTCCTCTAGTCCTTGTTGCATTCTCTACTGCCACCAAGCACCCTTCAGCCCTCACTGCTTGCTCCGCTGCCACTAAAGACTCCATCATTGCTGTTAGTTGTCACCTGGTTCTCACCACCAATCTGAGCTTCCATTAGTTGCCCTCCATTCCATGCCACCTTCTCCATTGTTGCTGATCATCCCCTGTTGCTGAGGCCAGCCATGAGCCGGTCTGCACATGAGACCTGGCACTCGGTGGTTCGGGTCCACTGTAAAATAATACCATAGCCAAGTGTGAGCCTGAATGGGCCCCTGAAGATGCCAGGGTCCCTGGAAATTGCCCCGGTTTGACTGGTGCTGGCGTCAGCGCCTGTATGAAGACATGGCCAGCAGCTTTTTAGAAGCTCGATGCCCACTCTACATGACTTCTGACAAGCTGGGACCTTCTTCAGATTTTTTAGCTACTCTTTGAGACCCTCTCTAAAGTTGCTCTCTACAGCATCCAAATATCAAACTGATGATTGTCAATCCATTTGAACCCAAACATCTCTGTCTCTTGCCTTTCCACAGCAACTTTGGTTTTTCAACTCTCTTGTCTACATTAATTGTAATTTACAGACCTAGCAATGTCTTAAACCGGACCTTCACCCTAAATTAGAGCCTATCTAATATGTTTCCCCCACCCTGTACATACAGATTGCCCACATTAAAAATCATCCTACCTGCATCTACTGCATGTTATGAGCCTTTAAACATCCAAGATGGCGGCACAGGCTGCCTGCAGACAGGAAGTGTCTTCTGACTGTGCCACTCGGCATTCTGGGAATCTTATAGATTCCCAGGCCAATCACGCTTGGTTTCGGTCCTCTTTAACTGCCTATCCTCTGAGCAAGTCAGAAAAAAAAGCAGTAACCACTCAAATAGCCGACCAACGTGTTGCATAATGGGTAAAAAGTATCTACACACATTAGAATTTCATTAGCAATAAGCCTTCTTTCCAGGGTCGTACATAGCCCTCATGTCGCCCCATAGCTGGGCCCCCATCAGCATGCCCCCCCGGTGGACACTCATCAGCTGGGTCCGCAACTGACGTGCTGCAGAAAGGGAGAGAGTGTGCGCAACGTGAGCATGGCAGTGGCAGAGGCGCGTGCAGGTCAAATCGTCACATGAGGCACATGTGCGGCAAGGGGGGGGGGTCTGCAGTGCACCCAGCGGGAACAGCCAGTAGGAAAGAGGTGGCATGGTTGGGTAAGTATGCAAAGGTACATACTACAGAGGCTGTGGAGGCAGCATGTGCCGGGGCCCCCTTGTTCCACGGGCCCAGGGCCGTTGCCTTCACTGCCCCTGCGTCCTTCCATTAAATTTAGACACAAGCATAACTGGAATTTTTTTATGCAGAGTGTAAGAAACAGCTGTTTTAAAGCGGACCTTCAGCAACATTTAATGAAAAGCCCACACCCTTAAAAAACTATTCCCCAGCATCTAAAATGAAAATATTTTATGTTTTTAGTCACTTTTTTTACTTTTTATTCTTTCCCCCACTGGGCAGCAACTCTAGGATACGGGCGCCACCATCTTGGCTCAAAAGCATCACATACTGAGGAGAGGAGATGGGTCAAAAGTGCAGGGGGTGGGTTTTAGCTGTGCTTTGCACAGACAGAGCAGAGCTGGGGGTCAGAAAAAGGTCAGCAATCCCAGAATGCAGAGCGACACAGTCGCTTCATGTTTGCAGGCAGCCTGAGACACCATGGGCCGACATCTTGGATGTTTAAAGGCTCAGAAAATGCAGTAGATGCAGGTAAGATTTTTAATGCAAGCAATCTACAGGGTGGCGGAAACATATAAGATAGACTCTTATTCACGGTGAAGGTCCGCTTTAATTATTTAAAAGGCATCTCTCAGCCTGCGTGACCTAGCCAGTCAGTTGAGTAATGTATCAGCTTAGTATTAATTATCTGTTTGATTGGTAAAATGAATAACACTTGCTCGCCACGTTGATCTCTGCACTGCTCCTTAATCTAAGGCAAATAGTGCACCTTCTGATCCTGGAAGCGCGCAATCTATACTTTCATCACTTAGCTATTCATTACTAAGCTGACAACAGCAGCGCGCTTAATACTGACAGATCGGATGATTAGAGCCCACATCCTGCCACATCTGGCTTATTAACACCTCTAATGGGCTGATATAGAAAGAAAGACCATGTGGTACAGCTGTCGGAAAAGGAGCAGGATGGCTGGTTGTGCTTTGTGGTCGGCATTGTGTGAAATAGTTAGTGGGGCTTGTAGGCCATGTTGTGCATATGGCCTATATGGATTATGAGGGGGACGCAAGGGGCGCGTGCCCCAGGGCCTCTACCAATCCTTGGGTTATGGTCTGGTCCAGGAGGCTTTTCAGTCTTTGGTTTCATGGCCCACAGGGCAGGCAACAAAGCTATCAGCGGCAGTGGGGGCACGGCTGGGAAAGCCTTTCTTTTGTTTTGTCAAACCTGCAGCAAAGCCACCACAGGGCAGGATGGAGCAGCAAAGCCGCCGTCAGCGACGCTACAGTGATGGGTGGGAGCAGAACTGTCAATCGGTGGCCGCTCTCTGCACATAAGCCACCAAGCACAGCCACTGGCAGCTCAATGCAGGGAACTGTTTTCTGCTGGACCAGCCGGGTGACTACACCCCCCCCCCCACCCAGAATGGCAAAGCAGGAGTTCCTGAGCAGCACGCACCCGCACAAGGGGGGCACAAGGGACTCGATCTGACGTTCCAGTAAGTGGGCAGGTGCTAGAGAACCACCAATCAGTTACTTGGATGGACTATTATTTTAAAGGAAAATCCTGTATATGGGGCCTCCACCAGATTTTGTGCCCAGGGGCCTCCACCACATAATCCGGCCCTGGATATGGCATAGCTGTCATGTTCTACATGAGCCTAGAACAGGGTGGAGACAAGAAAGCTCTAACAATGGAATCCTATGACTGCAGCAATGGATCAATGGGGTTATTGTAGAAGTAGTGCTGGAAATAAGTTCTGCTTGTACTTTCTTGGAGGGGATTCAAGTACACAAAAGCCAAACCAAAGCTCAACCGCGGCTGATTCTATTACACATGGCAATGTGCTAAATATAAGAATTAGATGTATTCCTTTATGGGATAATTTATTCATCCTAATACAACTGCTGCTCCAGCCAAACTCCAGGAAAATACAAACACCGCCTCCCCCTTCCAGTAATGTATTCATTGAGAAAACCTTATATGTAATATAAATATATAGATCATATACGTGAACTAAGTCTGCTTATATGTCAAGTTCTAAAGGTTTTGTAACAGGATAGTCCCCTGGTTCGGGTTGTACCTGGAAGTGGGGGGGGGGAGTGGAGAATGGGGGATGCCCTTAGGATACCCTGGGTGGGGTGGATTATGTTAGACTAGGGATTTAGTAGTAAGTGTAGCGTAGTTGTAATTACTTAAGAAGCCCACTAGATGCCCCCATAAGCGAATAGAATAGTTTAAGAGAAATGCCTCCAACGCAGGGGTTAATTGGAGTACATCAAACTCCCCTGATTCGTTTTCATAGGGTATAAGAGGGACCCGGTGGGGTGGAGCTAGAGATGCTTCCAGTCAGTCTGAGCTAAGACTTGAGAGGAGAAGGATCCCTGCTATCCGGGCATGGGAAGTGGGCCCTGGAAAGGCAGCCTGATGTAGAGGGGCAACCAGGAAGAGCTGGGTACCAGGCTGGCAAGAGGCCGGTGCAGGTGAGGATCCTGTCGCCCACCCATGAGCTAATGAAGTTGGCCCCATCCACTCCAGGGTTGGCTGAATAAGTGCCCCTGGGACATCCCAATTCGGGATGCCCTATTGTGTGTACCCCCCACAGAGGCCTTTTCCACATTCCGCCTATCTCTCTCTTTTTCCAGTGTGCCCTCTATCTTTTTCCTTTAATCTCTCCATTACTTTATCTAGTCAGACATGGATGGACAGGAATGCATTAGCCAGATACATGGGGGGTAACAGTGTATATGGTGATGACACAGCACTGGCGCCATGGGATTGAGCCTGCGAAACATCTGTTCTTCCCTATGAGACCTGTCAGCTCCAATCTGGAGCAATCCTCCCAGTCTCGCCCCCACACTTGGGATGATGAGTGTGAGGTGGGGCCGCGTCACTGCCAATTAGCTTGTCAGACTGGCAGAGCAGGGCAATCAATTCTACAATCGCATTATTGGGCCAGGCTGCTGCCATTTACCAGGCGGAGGAGCCGCTTTGTCTTTTCGGCGGGTGGGTGGTGAATGATTAGACGCATCTCGGGCTCCTCTGGATTTGTTCAATTTCACAGCTTGCAGACCACTTAAAGAAGACTCACACTCTGGCTTCACATGAGGGGAAGCCTGTCTCTCCGAAGTCTGGGATTCCCTGATCATAGTAATGACTCCACTTTCGTGGGGGCCAGCAAGCCGCAGCACACCCAACCACAGCCTATGCTTCCTGCTGAAGGAATGTGGACCAAAACCCAGGATTTTGACTATCCTGGGCTTTGGTCTTTGCCCCCCTGGCAACCCTGATCGGGGGGGGGCCCGCTGTGTGAAACCCCCCAAATTGCCAGATCTCACTCACCCTTCCTCGGTCCTATGGATTACGTGCTGCTTCTTGTCCAGTCAGTGTGATCGGATCCGCTCCTGTTCCTTCATCCAAGAGCTTATTTAAGTGGACCAAAACCCAGCTCGATCGTGCCGGGAATCTTATAGATTTAGATCTATTCCACACCCCCCCCCCCCAGGGCATCCAAAATCTTGAAGCCCCGCTGTGTGAAACACCCCAGGTCACCCTGTTCACTCACCTATGTTTCCACTCCTATCCCACTCCTCTAGCAGGGCGTATGCCCGCACCAAACATTTGTAAATGGCTACCGTGGGGCACGCTCCCTGTTAGAGGGAAGAGGGGGATTTGGCTGCCGGCACGCTCAGAGCACGCTGATTGGATGAGCGGCCACCCATGCGCTGTAGGACCGGGAAGAGGCAAGTTTCTTCAGGACATCTGGGGGGGTTTCACACAGTGGGGCAGGGGAAAGGACCAAAAGCCAGGATAGTTAAAATCCTAGGTTTTGTTCCATTTTAAAGTGAGCAGATCTGAGCACGCTGACAGGGAGCGTTATTGTTATAAGGGATGTGAAAGTGTTAGTAGGACAAAAATCACTCAACAAAAGAGTAAATGATTTTCTTCTGGGGTCTCGGTTAACCGAAAAATGTGAAGACTTCATCCTGATGACATTTCTCACAATGGATGTAATCCTAACCCCGCCGCCTCCTGTGGGATTAGTCACCCTGACCATGAAACAACAGGTCGAAATGTGACCCGACCATGGGAGCATACCGCCGAGGGGGGGGGGGGGGGCAGCACTGGCTGTTACATTGCCTGGAGGGAGCGCTCACTTCAAACACCCAACCTCACATAGAACAAGGAGGAGCACAGGGGGTCCCCTAGGAATGCTGATACAATAATACTAATTGCAACTGATTAGTTAGAAACATCAGCTTTATTCAAAGGAGAAGTCTCCTGCTCTTGCTGTTGAGCATCTGATTGGCTACCCAGGAGGCACAAAGCAGGGCCTCCATGGTAAACTGTTATCTCTGGCTCTTTTTCCATAGATAACATAAACGATCCCGAATCAGCTACAGGCGAAAGTAGGGAAGGGTAGGTGAGTGCCCCTAATCTGACTTAGCCCCTAAACCAGTGGTTCTCAACCTTTCTAATGCCGTGACCCCGCAATACAGTTCCTCATGTTTCAGTGACCCCCAAACCAAAAAATAATTTTGGTGGCTACTTCAAAACTGTAATTTTGCTACAGTTATGATTCGGAATGTAAATATCTGAAATGCATTATGTATACTCATTGCTACAAATCAAACATAATTTAAACATAGTGATTAATCACAAAAAACAATATTTAATTATATGTTGAGACTAATTCCAATAAATAACATTTCACCATGGCATAGCATGTGTTGAAAACTGTCATTTCTCCGCCTCTTATTGAAATTAATAGGAAGCTGCGGCGGATTGTGGTAACTCGAGATTCTCGGGAGCTCTCTTCCACAAAATCTGCCGCACTCACAATGAAAGCAAAAGGAGGCGGATTCAATGCCGGAAACCGCTGATTTCAGCAGTTTCCTCATTCAGAATATGGGAAAATAGTGGGAGATATGGGAGATAATTATACATTGGGGAACAGTGTGAACTACATCTTATAGTGGTCTCTTATAGTATAAGACACTGTGTAAATATATGGTGCTTTGTGTAAGTGTAAGCTGCTTTGTGTACTGTGTAATGATTACACACAAAGCACCTTACACTTACACAGTATTGTGTGTATGGTGTGTGTACTGTTTTTACATTAACCTTTATTACACCAGCAGGCGTCTCGCGGGCTCTCTTGCCTCTCCGCCTCCTAGGCCTCTGTCCTCCGGCACTTGCTGCGTCCGCCCACTGATGACGTCAGCAAGCACCGGACACACGTAATGTGCTGCTATGGACTGTGGAGCGCTTCCCCCACCCCTTAGGCCCTGGACGGATGATGCAATCACGTCTGCGCATGCGCGCAGGCATTCAGTTTGAAACATGCATCCATAACGGCGTGTGTTCCAGCTGAATAGCGCTGTTGTAGACGGTAGCGCGACTTCTCAGCGGCTAAAGCCATCGGAAATATGTATTTTCTGATGGCTTTAGGCGACCCCTGTGGTTTGGTCGTTCGACCCCCGCCGGGGTGCTGACCCACAGGTTGAGAACTGCTGCCCTAAACCTTACCCTTACTTTTTATCTGTTTCCTAAACCTGACCCTCACTTCTTATCCCTTTCCTAAACCTGACCCTCACCTTTAATTTAGCTCCTAACCTAGATCTTTACATCAGATCTATCCATATGATGTGTTATCTAGACCCTAAACCTGACCATTACATCTGATCTAAACCCTAAACCAGTTCCTAAACCCGACCCTTACACCTAATCTAGCCCTAAACCTGACCTTCACCTCTGATTTAGCTCTCAATTCTGATCTTTACATCCGATCTAGCCCCTATACCGACCATGACATCTGATCTGATCCTAAACCTGACCCTAACATATGGCATAGTACCTTAACCTGGCCATACATCTGATCTTTCCTCCAAATCTTCAAACCATCAAATATGATCTAGCCCCTAAACCTGACCCTCACCTCTAATTTAGCTTCCAAACCTGATCTTACATCTGATCTAGACCCTGTGCCTCTCTTACATCTGATGTAACCCCTAAACCTGACCCTCATGTAACTTCTAAACCTGACCCCAATGTCTGATCTAGACCTTAAACCTGACCCTTACATGTGGCATAGTTCCCTAACTTGACCTTGACCACACATCTGATCTTTCCTCCAAACCTAACCCTTAAATATGATCCAGCCCCTAAACCTGATGCTCACCTCTGATTTAGCTCCCAGACCTGACAATTACATCTGATCTAGCCCCTTACATCTTATGTCGACCCTAAACCTTACATCTAGACCCTAAACGTGCTCCTTACATATCATTTAATTTATCTTCTTAGCCTGTCCCCTACATTTGATCTTTCCTCTTAATATGATCCTCACATCTGATCTAAACCTAACCCTTACATTTGAGTTTCCTCTTAACCTGGCCCCTACTTCTAAACCTCAGTCTCACATCTGATCTAGCCCTAAAAACTGACCCTTACAAGCGACGTAGCCCCTTAATTGACTCTCACAACTGATATAGCTCCTTAACTGACCCTTACGTCTGATCTAACCCCTAAACCATACCTCCCAACTGTCCCTGATTTGGGAGGACTGTCTCTCTTTTGAGTCCATGTCCCCCTGTCCCTCATTGTCCTTTTATGTCCCTTTGAGGTTTAACATGCAGATCAATAAATGATTCATGGGGGGTCATTCGATTCAGGGGTCAGGGGTCAGGCCAGGCCGGTTCAATGATCTGCCTTCAGTAAATAAAGATGTGATTGGCCTCTCTGTGATAGAACGCTTAATACATCATCAGCGCTCTTTGCACGATGGACTAAAACCCCAAAGAGGAACATTTAATTCCTGGCGTGAGCTGGCCTATCATGCAGAGCTTAATTGCTGTGTGGTGCCGGTGCTGCCGCTGACGTCGATAAGCGTCTGGTGTGAAGTGGAGCCTAGGTGAGAAGTGACAATGATGGCCCCCGCCAGGTGGCTGTCTCCACTATCTATGCGGGGACTGAGGCCGCCAATGCAGAGGCGTATATACAGGCAGAAGGATCTCTAATTAAAGAGAACGTCAAGGAAAAAACATAACTCCCAAGTGTCCCTGATTTGGAGTGACTGTCCCTCTTTTGTGTCCATGTCCCCCCTGTCCCCCATTGCTTTCATTGGTCCCTTTTTGAGGTGTAACATGCAGATCTGCATCAATAAATGATTCATTTGCCTGTTTCTATTGTTATAACAGTTACAGCCTATTTCCTATCTATCCCTCAATGATGGGGTGTGGGCCAATTTAACAATTGTCCCTCTTTCCCACCCTGAAAAGTTGGGAGGGATGGAAAAACTTAAACCGTTGTTCAAAAATAGGGTGCAAAACAAAAACAAAAGAACATTCTAAAGTTTATAAAGGTCTAGTGATTGTAACATGTAAAGAGGAGCAACAACCCCCTTAGGCCTATAAGGGAGGGTTGATCTACCTCTTTATGGGGCATCCCAGGAACAATGAAAAGATGAGTTTACGGCCGATCCCAGGGGAAACACACAGAGAGGAATAAAGCCAAAGAAAGTCAAATTTCTATTTAAAGTGGACCAAAACCCAGGATTTTGACTATCCTCTGGTCCTTTCCCTACAGGGCACCCCGATTAGGGGTGCCCCGCTGTGTGAAACCCCCCAGATCACCGAAGCCAACTTACCTCTTCTCAGTCCTACGGCGCATGTGTGGCCGCTCATCCAATCAGCACACTCGGAGGCACTGACATTGTCGCCTAAGCAATCGTCTAAGGCCAGCGGCTCTGAGCGCGCTGGCGACCGCATCCCCCGCTACCCTCTAAGAGGAAGAGTGCCCACGCCGGCCATTCACAAATGCCTGGCGCGGGCACGCACCCTGCTAGAGGGATAGCGGGGATGCAGCCGCGGCTTGTGCATGTGCTGTTGGACCGGGAAACAAGGTAAGTGTATGGGGGCGACCAGGGGGTCTCACACAGCAGAGCATCCTGATTTTGGATGCCCCGGGGGGGGGGGGGGAATTGATTGGCCCAGGAATCTTATATATTTGGTCTGCTTTAAAATATAAATGTTTTAGACTGTAAGTTTTTAAGGGCAGGACTCTCTCCTATTGTATTCTGTTTTCATAGCAGTCACTTTGCTTTTTGCCCAGTCTATTATTACTTCTTTGTACAGCGCTACAGATGCAGATGGCGCTATTTAATTCAACAACGACAATAATAATAATATTGAAAGTTTACTGAATGAAAGCCCAGAAAGTGAGGGAACAAAAGAACAGGAATAATAACCATTCAATGTGATTAGTAGAATAATAGTAATTATTATTGTTTATTTATAGAGGACCATCATATTCCGTGATGCTGTACAATGCAGAATGAAGAAGGAGCTGCCAGACGGGGAGGCCGATTCATTAATAGTGACATGTAGTGACAGTTGAGCGACTGTAGTGGTATTTTCACAGCGCCCGCTAGTAGTCGCTGTGCTTGGCCATTGTTCGGTTGTTGATTTGCAGTAATGTTGAATACGGGGTGACGAGTCGCTATTTGACAGGTTCCGCGCTGTATGGGTGCGCATGATAGCGACTGGTCAGAGCGACCGGCTCCCACCATATTCATCAAAAAATCACGCTCAAAAAATTCTCGCGCTGTGAAATGCATGTTTAAACCCCAGAGCGCTGGCGGCGATGTGTTAAAAGTAGTTTTTTAACCCCCAAACCACCATATTTTTGGAAACCAAAAAAAAAAAAATTTATAAAGAATTTAGTAATATGAATACAATAATATCAGACCTGTAATATCAATTCTGCACAAATTCTTTTTTTTCTTTTTACCTTAAAAAAAATATCTAACATGGCAGAAGTGGTCACAGAATTTTTCACATTTAAAAAAAAAAAAAAAAAAAAAAACAATAACAATTAATTATGAATATTTAAAGATTGTTCCATTGAAATGCATTGGAGAGCACCAGGTAGCGAGAGGTCATACCTGTCGCTGTTCAAGGTCGGACGCTGGCGCTGTGGGCTGAGGCTGGAATAATGATGAATGAGTGGCTATCTGGCGCTATCTCAGTTGCTAAGCAGGATTGGCTTGATAAATGTGTGATTGTGGTGGGGAGCCGGCGTTCTCGTGGCGGGGCCCGTCATTACCAGCCGCTCCCTGTCGCTATTCCTTCATAAATAAGGGCCTAAGTATCCCAGGACAGACCTGCTCTTTCTACACACAGGTTCTCGGGGGCCATAAATGTGCTAAACTCATTCAACATCAGCTCATTTTAGTTACAATAACATTTCAATAGAAGGGTAGATGAAATTAATGAAGAAGAATAAAAAAAAGGGAGGTAAATGGATCATTTAAACAGTGGCTATTCAGGCAGACCTGGAAGAAGCTCATGATTTTATGAGACTTGTTGTACAAATATTGAGACACTGCTGCAGACCAGGAAGAATAAATAGGCGAGCGGCCAGCAGCATACTTATGTGGGAACCAGTGTGATGCACTGCACAGGCTGGGTGTCACCTTTATTAATTCTGACCTCTTTATCACATATAAATCTGGGCCACAGGGATCCGGGTACGGGAGAAGGACTCGCTCTATCAACATAACTGGGAGATATTTAAATGATGTTTTGCTATTAACTATCATTAAAAACTATTACTAATAATAATGATGTAATCACGCAATGATTTCCGACTTTCTGAGCCTGGAAAGAGCAAAGGCAAATAACATACCACGGCCAATTTCCTCTATAATACATTTTATTGCACTAATAAAACATGGGTGGGTGGGTGTTTATTAAAAGGAAACAGCATGCTTTTTCATTGCCCTATCAAAATCTAGAACATGGATGGAGTTGGACTTCAAAGTGGACCAAAACCCACGGCGATCGACCTGGGAATATGATTCCCTGGCTGATAGATTCCCCCACCCGGGGCATCCAAAACCGGGATGCCCTGCTGTGTGAACCCCCCCCCCAGGTCATCCATACACTTACCTTATTTCCTGGTCCAACGGCGCATGTGCGAGCCATGTCGGCATCTCCGTTATCCATCTAGCAGGACGCATGCCAGTGCCAGGCATTTGTGAATGGTCAGGGCAGGCACGCTCCCTGTTAGAGGGTAGCAGGGGATGCGGCGTCAGCGTGCTAGGAGTCGCTCACCTTAGACGTCGTGACATCAGCGGATCCAAGCGCGCTGATTGGACGAGCGTCTCGCATGCGCCATAGGACCAGGAAGAAGTGAGTTGGTTTCAGCAACCTGGGGGGTTTCACGCAGCCCCCCAAGATGTAAAACCCAGGATAGTCAAAGTCCTGGGTTTTGGTCCACTTTAATAACCATTCTCCAGCCTGCCCCAGCTGAACTGCATTGGAGCTCCCCCTGCTGGTTTAGGGCACCCAGACATGCTGAGCTAAAAGCTTTCAGTATTACTGCGTTCGCTACAGTCAGTAAGGCAACTCACGTTTTTCTTGAGAAAGGAATGTGCAGAAACTGACAACATGGGTGAAAAAGGGCAGAAAAGTTTAAAGTGGACCAACACCCAGGATTTTGACTATCCTGGCCTTAAAGTGTATAATAAAACTCACCTCCACTGCCCCCTGCGCTCATGCATGTCAGGGTGAGGACCTTTTTAAACTAGTGGCCCAGCAATCATGTTATGGGGAACCATAAATAATATATTCTGGTTTTAGCCAGAATTATGGTTAATGGGGGACCCAGTAAGGTTGCCACCTGGTCGGTATTTTTTTTTTTTTTTACTTTACTGGCTGCTGCCATTTGTTTTTTTTACTGGTAATTGAGGATATGAAAAGTATACCCGTAAATAAAATTACCAACCACCCTAGGACCCAGACAAAAGTAGATGCTGGTTTCCTTTGGGGCCCAGATCAAATTAGTTATCCAGCCATCACATTATGATGGCCCAGACATAGTATATGCTGGTTACCCTTAAGGCACATTTCAAACTAGGGCCCCAACCATAACATTATAGGTTATGGGGGCCCAGGTTGCCTTCGGGACCCAGTTCAAACTAAGAGCACAGCCATCACATTATGGGAGGATCAGACACAGTATATTCTGGTGGCCTTTGGGGTTCAGTTCAAACTAGGTCCCCAACCATAACATTATAGGTTATGGGGGCCCAGGTAGAGTATATGATGGTTGCCTTTGGGACCCAGTTTAAATTAAGGACCCGGTCATCATATTATGGGGGTTCAGACAGTATATTCTGGTGGACTTTGGGGTCCAGTTCAAACTAGGTCCCCAACCATAACATTATAGGTTATGGGGGCCCAGGTAGAGTCTATGATGGTTGCCTTTGGGACCCAGTTCAAACTAAGGGCCCAGTCATCACATTATGGGGGATCAGACACAGTATATTCTGATGGCCTTTGGAGTCCAGTTCAAACTATGGCCCCAGCCATCATTTAATGGGTTATGGGGGCTCAGACACAGTATATGCTGGTTGCCTTTGGGGTTCAGTTGAAAATAGGGGCCCACATATAGGATCCAAGGGAGGGTGCAGACATTGTAATTGTATGGAGACCAAAAATGTACTGAAGGTGGCCCTGATTATAGGACAAGCTAATTCAGTATACAAAATGAACAAAGGAGGAGTGGCAGCTGCTCAGATCATTTTATAACTAACCTGGGAGGTGCAAGTCAGCAGGGCAATTAGGTTACTAAAGACTTAAAGGAGCCGCAGCACTCAACCCTGTTAGCTTGCAGACCAACCTATAATCTGTCTCTAAATCTGGTAAAAACAGAGGCTCGGTCACACATCTGCAGAAGTATGCTAAGCTGCACCACCAGCGCCAAGGTGCCTCTATGGGTGCAGTCCTAACTCTAATCTATGAGAGCCCCATTTGGGACATACAGTGCAATAGATAAATTGGGAGCAGGCTTACCTGAGGTTGCCCTAAACCTCATGTGCAAGCCATGGGGTGGAAGGGTCAGGACCTTGCAATACAGCCTAGACCCCACACCCCATGTGCTTGCACAAATTCAAAATGAACAAGGGGGGGTGGCAGCTGCTCAGACCATTTTATAACTAACCTGGGAGGTGCACATGAGCAGGGCAATTAGGTTACTAAAGACTTAAAGGAGCCGCAGCACTCAACCCTGTTAGCTTGCAGACCAACCTATAATCTGTCTCTAAATCTGGTAAAAACAGAGGCTCAGTCACACACATAATTCAGTATACAGTCTTTGACACTTAGCACAATAGGTAACCACAGTGAATATGATATAGGCAGAAGCTAGTAGAGCACCCAGCCTTTAAAGAGGACCAACCTTTCTAGGCGCTCTGGATTCTAGAAGCCCCGTCTCAGCCCCAGGGTCGGGGCAGGGGGGTTACTATAGACTAGAGTTTAAGCGTTTGGTTCTTCTTCAAGTTTGATTTTAAACAATGCTGCATGTGTACCGTGTCTGGGTCACCATAACCTAAAATGTCCCTTAGTTTTAACTTCAGTTTCCTCTTTAGACTGAGGAGAGGCAAGGAGGCTAAGCAGATTCAGTATACTGTGCTTTACATAGGTAACTATAGTGAATATGATATAGGCAGTGTGGTCATGCTGGAGCTAGTAGTGCACCCAGCACTCAAAGTAGTAGCTTGGGAAGCGTGTTCTCCTTACACGTGCAGAATACCGGTATAGAACACACGGGGGTGGGGGGGTGCAGTTGGGGACGCTCACCACTAGAGAGAGCAGTACCAACATATATATATATATACACACACTCACACGCACGACATAAGTGTTGATTCAGCACCGTATTTTTTTTAAACAAAATGTGTTTTTTCATTATTTCTTTCCTCGGTGCAATTCAGCACCATATTTAGTTGTGCATTTTTTTTATTACACAGATAAATATGATGTTGAATTGTACCAAGGAAAAATTCATGAGACAAAGCATTTTCTCTCAAATCCGGAGTGAAAAAAAGAGGGTGTTGAATCAACCCTGTTGAGTTTTCCCAACCCCATCTTTTGGTTGAACTTGATGGACATATGTCTTTTTTTCAACAGCTAATTATGTAACTATGAGTAAAGGTGCAGTTGTGCAGACTTACCACCAGGGGGATGGAGCAGATGAGCACCACCACAGAGGTGGCGATGAGCAGGATAACCATCTGGATCTCGGCTCCGGCCATCCTGCGGAAGCTGCGACGGCGCCTGAAGTCGGAGAGGCGGTTGTTGTCCGTGCCCAGTGAGGTGCGGCGGACGAACTGGCGGTGCATGCGGATGAGGGCCACACAGACCAGCACATTGCACAGCACAGTGACCAGTATGAGGAAGGAGCTGAAGCCAGCGTACATGTATGAGTAGGCGGCATGGGTGGAGACGTTGGTACGCCAGTCAATAAAGCACCAGGTCCAGGGGTACTGCAGGGTGCTGCGACCCAGGCCCATGCTGGGCATGGCACAGAAGAGCACGTTAGAGACGTAGATTGCAGCCAGGGTGAGGCCGGCCAGCTTCTTGTCCACGTAGTGGTTGTAGAAGTAGGCATGGTTGATGGCCAGGTAGCGCTCAATGGACATGGCGCAGATAATGCTCAGGCCAGACAGGCCAAAGAAGAGCAGGATGAATGAGCTGTATTCACACAGTTCGGGGCCACCGGGCCACTTGTTCTGCACGTAGGTGGCTATCGTGACCGGGCTGACCAGGCATGTCCCCAACAGGTCGGTGATGGCCAAGCCGCACACCAGCGTGTAGAAGGTGGTCTCCTTCTGCTCCTTGCGTGACTTGCACAGCACCACAATGGCAATGAGGTTGCCTACCACCCCCATGATGAACATGACGGCTGGGATGGTGGGGGGGCGGCCCACGCTGGCGCCCACCAGGGGGCTGGTGGCATTCATGATGTCTGTGTTGTTGAACATCTTGTCAGATGCTACTGGTTGGCATCGTCCAGACTTGCAACCCAAGGACGACTTGGTACACCCAATTGGGGGTCTTTATCTGGGGTGGTGTTGAGTTGATTTAGCCCTCAGGCAGGTAAGTGTACCTGAGCTAAGCCAACAGGAGGGTGGAATCAGTCTTCAGACAGGTAAGTGTATCTCAGCCAACAGGGTGGTGGAATCAGTCCTCGGCAGGTAAGTGTATTTGAGCTGAGCTAAAAAGGGGTGGAAATCAGTCCTCAGACAGACAACTGGACCTGAGTTGAGCCAGCTGGGAGGTGGACTAAGTTATCAGGCTGGTAAATGACCCTGAACTAAGCCAACTTTTATTCTATTAGAGAAACAATTAGGAAGAAGATTATGGGTGAACCCTATCAGTCCTAAGCTAGGTAAGTATGGAATCCACCAGTGAAGGTCCTGTAGGCAGCTTGGCTACTTTGCAGTCTACCAGCTTACTGGTCTTCTAGCGAATAAAGGACGGTCTGGGTTCTGGGGGTAGGTTAGCTTGTTAGGAATTTCAGGCTTTCAGTAGGTTGGTGAGCTTTGCAGAAGCTCCAGCTAAAGGTCCTCTTAGCAGTTTATCAGTCTTCCAGCAGATAAGGGACGCCTGGAACTGGAGTAGGTTTCGTCTTGAACTTCGGCACACTTTTCAATCAACCAATATATTGGTTTTCCAGCAAATACCAAATATAATTCCTTGTGGTAGGGGTGGATGAGCTCCTGGGGATTTAGTCTCACGTAGGTAGGTGAACCTTATAGAAGTTCCAGCTAAAAGTCCTCTTGGCAGATGGGCACTATTTGCATCCAGCAACCGGATACTGGTTTCCTATTTAGTTTCCAGCAGAAAAGTGTTGACAGTAGGTCAGCTCTTCTGGAATTAGTCTCAAGTAAGTAGGTATGCCTTATAGATGCCCCAGAAAGAGGTCCTGTAGGCAGATTGGCACAAGTCTCAAGTTCAACAGATCGTGTCCTCAGGTAGGTTTGACCTAATGCTTGGTGTTAACCCCCTGGCTATGGGAAGTTTGGCACAGTGAGGCTCCTGAGCTTGGTAACCTAAATTCCAATGAGCTGAGTTGCAAAGCACACTTGGCAATCAACCAGTCTGCGTGTATTTAACTTATCCCAGGGAATAAGGGTCCGAGAGGTGAGTTTGGATCCAGTCCTCCAGCCCCTGGCACACTTTCCACTTGTTCCACCAGATAAAGGTCAGTATGGGTGGGTTGGTATGAATCTGATCCTCTGGATTAAGTTTTCAGGGAAGGCTGGGCAGCTTGGTGTGTTGTCTCTGAGCCAAGTCCAATTGAAGAGGTTTCTTTAGTTCTAACAGGTAATCAGACTAGTTGGGGTGGTTGGTCGGCTTGTCCTTAGGTTTAAAATTCTTTGTTATTTAAATGTTAAGGGCAGCTTGGCACAACAATGGTCCAGTGGGGCAGCTTAACACAACAATGGTCCTGGGGGCAGCTTGGCACAACAATGGTCCTGCTTGACAATTATCCAGCCTAGGAGGTCTTTTGATATATTCCCAAAGGATGAGATTGTTGGGTGAAGCAACTTGTCAAGCAGTGAAAATTCCAAAAGATAGCAGGTAGGTTGGTAGTTTCCTAATTAAGGTGTCAGTAGAGGTCCTTTATGCAGTGAAGTCTTTTCATTTCAATGGAAAATAGTAGGGTTGCAGGTGGTAAGTAGGGATCTGCTCCTCTGGATCCAGTCCTCAGGCAGGTTAGTGTGTTCAGGTTGTCTTCTGGAGCTTGTACAATGACTGTACTGGCCAGGAGTTGGCACAGAGAAGGGCACGGGCGGCTTTAGGCATGGTGGCAAGCGCTGTCCTGCATGCTCCTCTCTGTGCTGACACTTCTGAGCTGATCCTACAAGTTTCCTCTGCTAAACTTTCTCTAAAGGGGGTGAGGAGGGACCGTGTTCTTCAGCTCCTCCCCCTGCCTGCTCTGATTGGCCAGGCATAGAAGTGAAGGTGTGTTTAGAGGAAGGCTGGCTTGTCAATGGGAATAGCTGCTGGGGACATCTGTACCAGCAGCTTCATCTCAGTGTTTGTTTCCTGTTTTATAGGCGAGCGAGCGTGTCCCAGCCTGAGGCTTGTGCTGCTGCTGCTGGCACCCAGCACCCAGCGAGTGCCTGTTAGGACGCTGGCAGCAGCACCCAGCTAAGCTCATCCGGCAGCATTTACCAAGACTATGATTATTAGGAACCACATAGCCCAGCTTGCCAAACACAGAAGAGGGACCTGCTGTATGCTACGCCTGCTGGACCTGAATTCATGACAGCCAAACAATGGGAATCAATTTATGACAATGTCTTCAGGGTATTGTTTGGAGAACTACATGTCCCAGCAGGCTTGCGCCTTGAGGCTGCTCAGATTATCCAGCATGCTTATTAATGTATGTGCTCCATCTAATAGTGATCTATCTGTCTACTATGTGTGAGTGTTGTGCTTTATGAGCTTCTCTGTGGCTTCACACTTATATACCTGCATTGGTTTATTTTCTTTTGTTAATGATTTTTTTTTATTTTTTATTATGTTATTTTCTTTATTTAAAAAAAGACTATTTTATTCACGGTCAATTTTCTTTTGTCTTTATCTTAAATTATTTACAATTTGCATTTGAATGATTTTTATGTTATTTTTCTTTGTTAAATATTAAATTATGTATTTTATTTATTAATGCTTTTTTCAATTAGTTTTTCTTCATTTTACATGTTTTATTTATTTTAGGTTTTATTAATTGGTATATTTTATTTATATTTCATTGGCATATATTATTTATATTTAACAGGTATTTTTTATTGATAGTCTTTTTTTTATTTCTCTTTACCCTTAATGATTTATTTATTAACAATGTTTTATTTATTAACAATTTCCAAATGATGTATTTAGTAACTATTTTTTATATGACTTGTATTTTAACGATTATTTTAACAATTTTTATTTAATATTTCTTTAAGGTAAATTATATTTATTTAAAAAGTATTTTTATTTGAAATGTTTTATTTATTGATGTTGTTTTTTTTTTTATTTAAAGCTATTTTTGCATTGATTATCTTCCAATTTATTGTTGAAAGCCAAAGACCATTAGCATTTGATCTGCTTGATTCATTTGTTCCTGGAATAGATTAAATAAAAGGTAGGATTGCTCTAATGAAGAATAGATGTGTGTGTTTGAGTAGTATGTTTTTGTTTGTGGATAACTATAGGGATGACAAATTCTATGGTGCTTTTCTGAGTACATACTGGCGAGGGGAGAATGCAGTGAGCTTGCAGCATTAATTTTATACTAAGAAAAATAGTAAGAAAATATATATAATATAATTAATTAATATAATATAAAAGTATACTAAGAGGCCGATTCCTTAATAGCGGCAGGTAGCGACAGTTGAGCGACTGTAGCAGTATTTTCACAGCGCCCGCTAGTAGTCGCTGTGCTTGGCCATTGTTCGGTTGTTGATAGCGACTGAGTCGGTGTGCAGTAATGTTGAATACGGGGTGAGGAGTCGCTATTTGACAGGTTCCGCGATGTATGGGTGCGCATGATAGCGACTGGTCAGAGCGACCGGCTCCCACCACATTCATCAAAAAATCACGCTCAAAAAATTCTCGCGCTGTGAAATGCATGTTTAAACCCCAGAGCGCTGGAGGCGATGTGTTAAAAGTAGTTTTTTAACCCCCAAACCACCATATTTTTGGAAACCAAAAAAAAAAAAAAAATTTTGAAAGAAAGTAATATGAATACAATAATATCAGACCTGTAATATCAATTCTGCACAATTTTTTTTTTTTTTTTACCCTAAAAAAATTAAATAACATGGCAGAAGTGGTCACAGAATTTTTCACATTTAAAAAACAAAAAAAAAAACAAAAAACATTAATAACAATTAATTATGAATATTTAAAGATTGTTCCATTGAAATGCATTGGAGAGCGCCAGGTAGCGAGAGGTCATACCTGTCGCTGTTCAAGGTCGGACACTGGCGCTGTGGGCTGAGGCTGGAATAATGATGAATGAGTCGCTTTATGGCGCTATCTCAGTCGCTAAGCAGGATTGGCTTGATAAATGTGTGATTGTGGTGGGGAGCCGGCGTTCTCGTGGCGGGGCCCGTCATTACCGGTCGCTCACCAGTAGCTACCTGTCGCTATTCCTTAATAAATAAGGGCCTAAGAAAAATAGTGCAACTGTACTTTTCCTATAGAAGGTTTATCCAGCAAGGGACAGAAAACAGCTGCACACACTTGCAGCAGCCACACCTTCTCTAATAGGACACATGTGGCATTGCAGTGTGGATCAGTTACCTTTCATACAGAGCTCCATGAGGAAAAGGTGAGTTCCCCTTAAATGCGATGCTCATGGACAGCTGGAGTTACTCCTTACTGCAGAGCTGGGACTTCAGTAAGAGTGGACTTCCCTTGGGACATATCTACTAGGGAGGTTGTAGGTCTGCTTTAAAGAGGAGCAACCACCCCCCTCGTGTCTAGTGTGTGCTTATAAATATAAGACTGGTCTCTCTCTTTATGGGGTATCCCAAACTGAGATTCCCCTCTTTATGAAAGCCTCACAGTTTGCCCTATGTACTTACCTTATCCTGGAGCCCTTGTTATGTCTTGGTGGCATGGCTGCATACCCAGCATACCTCTATCCGGGGAGCATGCGCGCGTCAGTTTTTTCTGAAGGGGATAGAGACAAGCGGGGATGCGACCAGTGGTTTTCATGACGCTGTTAGCTAAAAATCCGAATCAAATGAGCTACTTGTATATCACCTTTCTCCACTCCAACCGCGCATGTCATTCAATAGTTATTTGGTAAACAGCTCTTTTTGTTGTCAATGGGGGAGCATGTGCTGCTGCATCCCCTGCCTCCCCGGCATTACATTGCAGACAATGAGAGCCGTTTGCCAAATTACATAGAGGCTGTATTGCCATTTGAGCGTCTATGTAGCGGCGCTTAGAGCGTCCGCATGAAGTCGCTGCAAGCGGGTATCTGGCGCTGTGACCTAGCTTAGCGGGTGGACAAGTGACGCTGTACTATCCTGTCCAGCATTGATAAATGTGATGTCTGTAGAAGCGCTCTCCCTGATTCACTGCAGAGCCAATGGAAAATGCTAGATGGTCCCCCCGAGGTCAAAGCGCCCAAGACTACACTAAATCTAACAAGAGGACAACGCTGCGGCAAACGATAGGTAGCGCCAGTTAAGTGCGTCTGGTACGCAGCACTGAAGCCCATATTTAAACCGGACCTTCACCATGATTTATTGAAATACCAAAACCCTTAAAAAACTTTTCCCCAGCATTTAAAATTAAAAAGTTTTTAGTCACTTACTTATTATTCTTTCCCCCACTGGGCTGCAACTCTGTTAAGGACTTTAGGATATGGGTACCGCCATCTTGACTCAGAAGCATCACACTTACTGAGGAGAGGAGAGTGGGATAAAGTACAGGGGGGCGGGTTATAGCTGTGCTTTGCTCAAACAGAGCAGAGCTGGGGTCAGGAAAAGGTCAGCAGTCCCAGAATGCAGAGCAGCACAGTCAGAAGGCGCTTCCTGTTTGCAGGCTGCCTGATGTTCCATGAGCCACCATCTTGGATGTTTAAAGGCTCATAACATGCAGTAGATGCAGTTAGGATGATTTTTAATGTGAGCAATCTGTATGTACAGGGTGTGGGAAACATATAAGATCGGCTCTTATTCAGAGTGAAGGTCTGCGTTAAGAAAAAGCTACACTCACCCAGCGTCTAGCGCCAGAAGCTATGTGATAAAAGTCTGTTTCTGAACACATATCCACCAGCACCAGAGCGAAACATATGGAATGACATTGTTTTAACACTGTGACGATGACATTGCAATGACGGATCTGCACATACAATTCTGCATAAAAAAATTATTACAAATGTAGAAATGTAGAACATTACTTTAGGAAAACGCTATTTATACACAACCAAATGAAACACCATTGAAATGTATGGGAGAGCGATACAGAGCGACAGGTGCTACATGGCGCTCCTGAACATACAGCGCCGACGCTATACACTGAGTCACCGCTAGTGATAGCTAGTGACGCTACATGACGCTATTAGACGCGCTCACCAGATTGACTTGACTTGATCATATATGTGATTTTCACATACTGCACCCAGCATTCAACTGACGCTACGTGGCGCTACCTGGCTTTAGTGTTTCTCAAATAACCCCCATTGTCATGACAGATGGCTCTCATTGGACGAGAGCTCGGACATGCGCCATTGGAATGAGGAAGAGGTGAGTGAATAGCAGTGTTCTGGTGTTTTTTACACATTGGGGCATCCCAAATTGAGGAACAGAACAAAACCAGGGAAAGTCAAGTTCCTTTGTTTTGTTCCTCTTTAAAGCGGAGAAACTTTTTAAAAAATATTACTCTGTCAATATAACTTTAACCAGACCAACACTCGTTTTTACTTTAACGAGCATCCAGAATGATTGGCCACCACAGAGCAGTAGCAGCCATGAGGCGAATGAGGCACTGGGCCCGGGCGCAGCCAGGGCCGGATAATGAGAGGGGCTCGAGGGGCGCGCACCCTGGGGCCTCCACCACTTTGCCTGCACCGGGGGGCCTCCACCACTTTGCCTGCACCGGGGGGCCTCCACCAAAAACCTCTGGGTCGCCTGTGAACAGTGGCAGCGGCGCGCACCTGTGTTTTTAATGGCTGCATGATTATTAGCCTGCGATGCGGGCATTAAAAACATGGGCGCGTGCCACCGCCAATGCTCACAGGCGCAGGCCGCCCAGCCAAGTCCTCCACCAAGCCCCCACGACTCGTCCCCTCCTTCCTCCAATCAACAGCCTCATTTCCTCCCCAGCGACGCGCCCCCCCCTCCTCCAAGCAGCAGCCTCGTTTCTGCCCCCGCACCCAGCCCTCCCCCCCCCCCGGAGCCGACCTCGTAGCACAGCTTCTGCTTCCGCATTTGACAGTGTGGAGCGGCGTCAGTGCAGGGCGGAGCCGGAGGACTGAGACTGTGACAGCCAGGCGGGGAAGAATCTGAGAGGTGGCGGTAAGTGACGGCGGCGCAGAGTAAAAATGATTAGTTAGGTTTAGGCGAGGTTTTTCATGTGGACAGTGGAGAAGAGGCCCTTCTGTTAGGTGAGGATTTCATACCTCCCAAGTGTCCCTGATTTGGAGGGACTGTCCCTCTTTTGGGTCCATGTCCCCCTGTCCCTCGTTGTTCTCTTTTGTCCCTCTGTGAGGTGTAACATGCAGATCTGCACCAATAAATGATTCATTTGCCTATTAAAAGTGTTTAGATTGTTTTAAAGTGGACCAACACCCAGGATTTTCACTATCCTGTGTTTTGGTCCACTCCCGCAGGGCACCCCGATCGGGGATGCCCCGCTGCGTGAAACCCCCCAGAACGCCCGATAAAACTCACCTCACCCCGCTCCTACGGTGCATGCGCGGCCGCTCGTCCAATCAGTGCGCTCGGAGCCCCTGTGGTATGCACGTCCAAGGGATGTACAACCACAGAGGCTCCGAGCACGCTGGCCACCGCATCTCGCGCTTCTCTCTAACAGGGAGCACGCCTGCGCCGGCCACTCACAAATGGCACTCTGCTAGAGAGAAGCGCGAGATGTGGCCGGGGCCCACGCATGCGCCGTTGGACCGGGAGTAAGGTAAGGTGAATGGGGCGTCCTGGGGGGTTTCACATAGCGGGGCATCCCGATTTTGGATGTCCCACACGGAGGGCTCTGTTCGGTGTTCGGGATGCCCCGCTGTGTGAAACCCCCAGGTCGCCCTCTACACTTACCTTACATCCCAGTCCAACAGCGCATGTGCGGGCCGCGGCTGCATCCCCGCTGTCCCTCTAGCATGGTGCTGGTAGTTCTGTGCACAGATAAAAGTATTATCTTTTTTATTGATATGTATTATATGTGTGTTTTTAAGGATGTTTAGGTGTACTTTCTGTCCTAGGGTTAAGGTTAGCGGGTAACCCTAATCGATCGATTCTCTCCCCCAGGGTACACAAAATCAGGATGCCCCACTGTGTGAAACCCCCAGGTCGCCCTCTACACTTACCTTAGATCCCAGTCCAACGGCGCATGAAGCTTTGGTGCATGAGCTCCAGTTACTTATCGCAATAGTTCAGCCAAGAAACATAACAAAAAGAAAAGATATATATATATAACATTTTTTTTTTTTTGCGGGGGGGGGGGGGGCGCCACCGGCCTGCTTTGTGTGCGGTTTGCTGCTAGGGGGGCTCCAGCATTCTGGATGCCCCCCCGAGCTACTTATGATCACCAGACAGCGGGGCCAACAATAAAGTAAAAACGGGTGTTGGTCCGGTTTTAGTTTTTAAAAGGACAAAATGTGAGCCTTGCAATGTTTAGCCCTACACAATGAGAATATTTTTGAGGGTTTTTGGGATTTTGTTACTCCTGGTGGGCACATCACAATTTTGGATGCCCAGCTGTGTGTACCTCCCAGGATAACCAGTAAACTCACCTTTTCTTCGTTCCCATGGAGCATGTGCGTGCCACTCAGCCAATCAGCACCTCACTTTTCATTCAGATTTTCTTTGCCACACTGAGCAGTCAGAAAATTTGAATCACTGCTTCCCTGATCACCTCCAGCTGTGGGCGTGCCTGTGCCAGCCATTCAGAAATTCCTGGCATGGGTATACGCCCAGCTAAAGGTATAGCCAGGATGGGGCAGCACTGCAGAAAGGTGAGTGGCGACCCCCAAGGTTTCACACAGCAGGTCATCACAGTTTGGGATGCTCCATATAGAGGGAGACCACTGCCCCTAGTCTTATAGACTGTAAAACTTTGCCCCACAATTTGCCTCCAGTAACCTGCAGCTCAATCCCACAATGCATGCACCGATCTCTAGCATCATTATCACAGCAGGGAAAACCCGCACAGAAGACGACCACATGGACCTAAAGAAAAACCTGCACAGAAGACGACTATGTGGATCTAAAGAAAAACCTGCACAGAAGACGACTATGTGGACCTAAAGAAAAACCTGCACAGAAGACGACTATATGGACCTAAAGAAAAACCTGCACAGAAGACGACTATGTGGACCTAAAGAAAAACCTGCACAGAAGACGACTATGTGGATCTAAAGAAAAACCTGCACAGAAGACGACTATGTGGACCTAAAGAAAAACCTGCACAGAAGATGACTATGTGGACCTAAAGAAAAACCTGCACAGATGATGACTATGTGGACCTAAAGAAAAACCTGCACAGAAGACGACTATGTGGACCTAAAGAAAAACCTGCACAGAAGATGACTATGTGGACCTAAAGAAAAACCTGCACAGAAGACGACTATGTGGACCTAAAGAAAAACCTGCACAGAAGATGACTATGTGGACCTAGAGAAAAACCTGTACAGAAGATGACTATGTGGACCTAGAGAAAAACCTGTACAGAAGATGACTATGTGGACCTAAAGAAAAACCTGCACAGATGATGACTATGTGGACCTAAAGAAAAACCTGCACAGATGATGACTATGTGGACCTAAAGAAAAACCTGCACAGAAGACGACTATGTGGACCTAAAGAAAAACCGGCCCAGATGATGACTATGTGGACCTAAAGAAAAACCTGCACAGAAGACGACTATATGGACCTAAAGAAAAACCTGCACAGAAGACGACTATATGGACCTAAAGAAAAACCTGCACAGAAGACGACTTTGTGGACCTAAAGAAAAACCCGCACAGAAGATGACCACGTGGACCTAAAGAAAAACCTGCACAGAAGATGACTATGTGGACCTAAAGAATGTGAAACATGCCGGTAGCTTGCTTTTATCTGGTAAAATCTCGAAACTTTAGCAGATCTGATAACTTTGGAGGAGACCGAGTCTGAGGATAAGGAAGGGAATGAGGAAACGTGTGAAACTGTGATTAGACTTTTTGTTTCCTTATATTTATTACCAGGATAAGTAATCTGAAGACTACGCTCGTCAACCCCCCTCCCCCACTCAATGAGCTGTTACCTTTTATTCAAGTATCTTAGTGGCAGCACACTCGGTCTTATCAGCAGGTAAGTCTGGATGTGGTGTTCATGCTGACCCCAGATCACATACATCAGCACTTTAGTGCCCCCTACACTCAAAACCTGCTGCAGCAAATTCACCTTAGCCCACAGCAATAGAGGCAGGGAAATCAGGTCCTGTATACAGCTGGCTGGGGCTTCAGCTGTGGACTGTATTTAACCCATTGCACCCCCCCCCCGACATTGCTGGGGGCTTTAAAGCAGCTGTACTTTCTACCCCAAGTACCCCTAGTGACAAGAAGTTACCCCCGAGGAGGAGATGAATTACTAATGTTACCAAAATAAAATGTCATGGGTCTCTTGGCTTTTTTTAAAGCAAGAAAGAATGTTTTACTGTTAAATTAATATACAAACCCCAAAACACCCGCCCCCCCCCCCCCGTTGCTGCACCCTAGAACATTGCTGACTACCCCCTGTCGTACAGGTTGAGAAACAGTGCATTAAAGTGGAC
Organism: Gastrophryne carolinensis; assembly: GCA_027917425.1. Classification (NCBI taxonomy): domain Eukaryota; kingdom Metazoa; phylum Chordata; class Amphibia; order Anura; family Microhylidae; genus Gastrophryne; species Gastrophryne carolinensis. The sequence continues at coordinate 603,186,744 of CM051234.1, forward strand.
CAAAACCCACATTTTTAACTAGCATTCACTGAATTACTCTTCCCATGAAGATCACCTTTTGACAATTTTTAGTGCTCCTGCTTCACTCTAATCCCAGATAATGGCCCTTGTTTTAGCTGTAAAGCTCCGCCTCCTCCATTCATTTCCATGAGTGACTGAACCCCTACCATCTTACAGAGAGGGACAGCAAAAATATCCATTTCTAATTCAACCCCCCCCCCCCCCCCCCCCAAGAAGAGAATAAAGAGAATATAGGCAGGGGCTATGACCAAATATATTTCACAAGTTTGGTGGGTTTTGGTCCGCTTTAAAGCACCAGTTAACAGACCTATTTTCTCTATAGCAGTAACGGTGGACTATGCAGCACTTCCTGTAGGTGGGAGCCCTAGGCACAGGCCTAGGGTTGCTTAATGAGAAATGTGAAGTCAGAAAGCCAAATTCCCAACTATTTTATCAGGTTCCAACTGCTACTATGGTCAATAATTAGTAATTACTGCATTAAAATGATACCATTGGGCTCTCTCTCACTAGGCTACCTTATTTATTTATTAGAATATCAGACAAATGTCTATGCAATTATATACTCACATTTTATCCCCTGCATGCAGTGCTGGCATCTTAAAGTGGACCAAAACCCAGGATTTTGACTATTTTGGTCCTTGCCCCAAGGCCACCCCAATCACAGGTGTGAACCCCCCCCAGGTCACCTGAACAAACTCACCTTTTCCTGGTCCTATAAAGCATTCCAATCAGTACGCTCAGATCCGCTTCTGCCCCTTTGTCCAGGAGCTTGTGTAATAAGAGCGGATCCAATCGCGTTGGCGAACGCATCCCCCACTACCCTCCAACAGGGAGCAGGAACGAAGGCGAGTTTTCAGGCAACCTGGGGGGTTTCACACAGTGGTGCACCCCCGATAGGGGTGGGGTTTGGTCTTTAAAACAAGGGAATTGAGTATAGGGTTAAGGAAGAAGGAGGAAATGGGAAAGAGAGAGAGAAAGAAATATAACATGGGATTATTAAAGAGATAAACTGAATAATCTCATAAAAGAGAGAAATACAGAGACGGTAAAAGGAAAGAAGATGGCAAATTACTAGGCTGCTTTCCAACTGGTGCCAACAGGTTATTGTGGGTAGTGCTTTCACGATTTCAGGGCGATCACAAAAAGTGGAAAATGAGAAAAAAAGAAAATGCAAAGAAGAGATAGAGCGATGGAGGAAATGTTGAAGGGAGAGAGATGTCTGAAGGGGGGCTAGAGTTACTAGGATGGCGCCCTGTGCACACCTGGCGCACCCCTGAGGCCGCCCATGGGGATTATCTTTTCTCAGAACCTCTTAGACAAGCATTATCAGTTGCAGCATATCTTCCAAATTTTCATGGTGGGAAAGAGGGACAATTGTTAAAGTAAGCCACGTCCTCTCATTGAGGGATGAATAGGAGATAAGATGTAACAGTTATAACAATATAAATCGAATAACAAAGCCTAGGTTACATGTGATTGATGTTCTTTAACTGAGTGTATACATGGTACTATTTTTTAGCAATTTTTTCCCCCTTCTCCTTCCCATAGATTGTCTTTGCTATATGTTTTTTAGTGATTTTTTAGGATGTCCAGTGTATATATGTAGATGTAAATAGTGCGAAATAAAATAAAGATTATTATTTTTGTACATTCTCAGTGGTGCTCTTTTGGCTCTGGGGTGGTATGTTGTTTCTGGGGCTTGTGGGACCCCGGCTTTGTTATTCGATTGCAATTGGTCCACACACCAGCACTGAGCATAGCACACTGATACAGAGTAATTTGATAGTAGTTGGTGCGGCCTGTGTGCATATACATTTTTCAGTTATAACAATATAAATAGGCAAATTAATCATTTATTTACTGCATGATACACCTCAAAGAGGGACAAATGAGAACAACGAGGGACATAGACTCAAAAGAGGGACAGTCCCTCCAAATCAGGCACAGGTAGGAGGTGTGGTTGCAGGAATGTCTTGAATTGCTGCCCTTTGTACACTGCTCAGACGTGACATGTCATAGGATATAAGATATGTAAATAAGAAGAGAGGAAAACATGCAACCCGGGTATAACTAACCGATCCAGGGTGTGCACAGGCCCCCTCGGTTACACTTGCTGTACAATGACCTTCTGGGCTATAGAGGACAATGGGCAGGAGGGGGGGGGGGGGGCGAGGCCAACTGTGTTATGATTGCACCCCCCCAGGCCCACATAATTATTTATAATAGGGGCAGATAATGCTAAACACCCCTCCCCCTCCCCAATTAACCCTTAATACCTTGTTGTGCCATCACACCACCCACTCTCTCTCTCTTCATTTAACTTTTTGTTTCCAACAATTTAAGTCAATAAAGAGAGGCAGATAGTTGAGGTTTAAAAGGAAGAGCCCCAGGCCTAAACGGGCAACAATGACTGAGGCTACATGAACAAAGGGGGGTGGGAGCAGCTCAGTCACTATTATTTATACAAAATTATTATTATTATGACTGAGGCTCCCTGATTCCTTTCCGCTGTTACCACACGGTCTGTCACCATGTCCCTTTTAACAATCACCCCCTGGGGCATCGTGGTCTGGGATGCTTCTGCAGTTGAAGCCCAGAAAAAAGCAATGAAGCTTTGAATAGTGGGAAAAAGGAACAGCCGCACTTTGCATTAATATATATATATATATATATATATATATATATATATACAGCATTTAAGAAGCCTAGGGCGAAACATGTTTACTCACTGAAAAAGTACAATTAGTACAGCACAATTTACGGTCAGTTGCCTCACACTATAGTATTTAGCACATGAGCATAATACTGTGTAGACAACTTAATTATGCATTGTATATGGGAATGTAAAAACAATATGTGATTTTTACTTTTATGTAAAGAATAAAGGGGTGGTAAAAGAGGTTACTCTTTGCCCAAAGAAAGCACCACAGAGTAAATAAGAAAATATAAAAAAATTTATTGAAAGCAACAATCAAGACATGAATACAATTAAAAATCATAGAACACAAAGCACATTTTAAAACCAGTCTCCCTACCCCCAAAATCCTCATGGATAATCATACAAATGTGTTATAAGAAAAATGTGGACATGGGCCCCTTGTATAATTCCATATTGGAGCCAATAGGCTATATATTTGTGCCGGCACAATAAAACAAAAAAAAAATGTTTGTTTTTATACTTGTTTTATAATTGATTCACCTGAATAGTGCATAAAGAATCATGAAATGAATATAATACCAAGATCAATAAACAACTGGAAACCATGGCAATAAAGTACCAACAAACATTAATGTACCAGGAATAAATATCATAAGAAGAATTCCCAAAAATACGCATATAATCCTGTGCTAAATAACCACAGAGAACCTGGCCTGTATTACCAATCAGAAAGACACACCTTGTTAAATGTAACTAAATAGCTGTAACTATCAAATAATGTCAAATAAAATTCACTATGGATACAAAGAGAAACATAACCCCATAGAGAAACAGAGGGACGCCATGTAACAAAGGAATATATTACCAGTAAGAAAGTGCCTGTAGCCGACGTCCATTGAACAAGGGAGAACTCGCCACCTGAGCTCGCGGCTGCACATGCTGCTTCTGTCGGGTGAGGGTCTCATCATTTATAGGTGGTGCATTTCTTGGTTAGTTTGATTTATACTTTTAAATGAAATGTCAGGTCTGCTACCTGCTCATATATGCCCCCTTAAAGGGACCTTGGGAATATGGTGTATGAGGGGAAGTGGTAGAGAGAACCAGCAAGGATTGATTGGCCCACTCCTCTTTTTTCCCTCCAGCTCCTTTTCCATTGGGGACACCTTTATACTAGCCATCCTGTTTTCTGTAGATAAGTCAGTTGGTGGTGCAGGTCATGGGACAGGCCCCTCATCCCTCCCTATACTTGGCTCAGTCATGGGGAGGGGGGCACTGCCTCCTGCTATGGAAGAAGCACAGCATGGCACATACCTGTATAGGGGAGCAGCAGCAACATAGGATGGGCGAGAAGGGGGCAGGTCTTTTAAACTCCCGCAATGAGCGCTATTTGCCTAGAAACTGCCCTGTGTTGCATGTCTCCTGTAGGTATGGCTGCTACATGTATGTGCAGCCGGTTTCTGTTTCCTGTCTGATGAAGATCCACTAAGAAAAGGTCAGTATCTCTATAATGCAGGCTTCACTGATGGCATCATGTTGTAGGTGAGGTTTAGAGTCCCTGAGAACCAGGCCCCTTCCTGGCGCAGAGGGTTTAGATCTATTTTAAAATAGAGCAAACCCTGGGCTTTTCACCCTCCTGTGTTTTACAAAGGCTTCCTGATTTGGGATGCCCCAGTCTATAAAACCCTCGGGATCTTTGCAAGTCTTACCTCACTCCACACTCCCATGGCACATGCACGGGCTCTCCTCCAATCAGAATAAATTGCTGTGTAGATTATTGCCGGGCTATCTATTCTGAATCAATGGATTGCCTGGGCACCTCCCCCATCACCTATTTAAATAAGCTGGTTGGGGTGTTAGGAATTTAATTCAAGAGTGCCTCCTCAGATTTCACACCGGGGGGGGGGGGGGCACCTAAAACCAGGATGGTCCTGGTGAGGGCTTTCAACCAGTCGAAGTCTAAAAGACTCCAGACCGGGTGGACAGGGTTATGATTTGCCCCCTCCCCCAGGGATTCCCTACAAGTTTGATGGAAGTCCAAAATTGGTCAAAATGACTTACCAGGTCCTTGCATCTGCACTATTCAGGCAGCCCACGTGAAAGCCAATGTGAGCGATTCACAGCTGCCGGCGTTGATTCTATCCAAATTGCTATTCCCTACCAAAAGGAGGGAAAGGCGAGGACCTAAGGTTTTTTTACTTTTTTATTAGACAAACCACTTCAGCAGAGGCTCATAATCATTGTCAGTACATATGTGCACCTCTTTGTTGTGTTAAGTGCAAACCCCAAAAGGCCGCCCATGGGGATTATCTTTTCTCAGAACTTCTTAATAAAGCATTACCAGTTGTAGTATATCTTCCAACTTTTCAGGGTGGGAAAGAGGGACAATTGTTAAACTAAGCCACGCCCCCTCATTGAAGGATGGATAGGAGATAAGTTGTAACAGTTAAAACAATATAAACACTTTGAATAGACAAATGAATAATTTATTGCTGCAGATCTGCATGATACACTTCAAAGAGGGACACATGAGGACAACGAGGGACAGGGGGACATGGGCTCAAAAGAGGGACAACCCATCCAAAAGAGGGACAGGTGGGAGGTGTGGTTGCAGGAATGTCTTGAATTGCTGCCCTTTGTATGCTGCTCATTTCTTTGTGACAGGCGTGACATGTCATAGGATATGTTAATAAGAAGAGGAAAACATGCAGCCCGGGTATAACTGACAGATCCAGAGTGTGCACAAGACCCCTCGGTTACATGTGCTGTACAACTCGGGTCCTGGGAAAAGAAACAACCTTCTAGGCTATAGAGGACAATAGGGTTTCAAAGGAAGAGCCCCAGGCCTAAACGGGCAACAATGGCTGAGGCTCCTCGATTCCTTTCCGCTGTTGCCACACTGTCTTTCACGCTGTCCCTTTTAACAATCACCCCCTGGGGCATCCTGATTTGCGATGCTCCTGCAGTTGAAGACCAGAAAAAAGACACGCAGCTTTGAATAGTGGGGAAAGGGAACAGCTGCTAATTGCATTCATGTATCTTGTATATAAGTGTATATATGTGCGGCACACACTGAAGAAGCCTAGGGCGAAACGTGTTTACTCAATAAAAGGCAAGTACAGCACAATTAAAACACCTTTGTGGTCAGTTGCCTCAAGCTGTAGTATAACATGTAACACATAAACAACATACAGGCTGATTCATGACTAACGCCAGGTAGCGTCAGATGAGCGTCTGTAGAGCGGATTTCAGAGCGCCCGCTAGTAGTCGCTGTGCTCGGCCATGGATCATTGTTTCAAGGATCGTCCATAGAAATGTATGGGAGAGCGCCAGGTAACGTCAGGTTAGACGTGGCGCTCTGCAAGGATGAACGCCGGCGCTGTACGCTGAGCCTGGGATAATGATGAACCGTATGCTACATGGCGTTGTTCTTGTCGCTCACCAGATTCGGCTTCATAAATTGCGTGCCGTCTCCGGCGTTCACCTGCCGCTACCTGGCGCTGTACAGGCACTACCTGGCGCTATCCCTTCATGAATAAGGCCCATAGTAAACAACTGTTTGACCACATAATTATGCATTGTATGTGGGAATGTATAAACAATATGTGATTTTTAGTTTTTAACTAAATGTCAAGTCTGCTTCCTGCTCATAAATGCCCCCTAAAAGGGACCTTAGGAATATGGTGTATGAGGGTAAGGGGTAGAGGGAAACCAGCAAGGGTTGACTGGTCCACTCCTCCTTTTTTCCCTTCCCCTCTTTTTCCATTGGGGACTCCTTTATACTAGCCTCCGTGTTTTATGTAAATAAGTCAGTTAGTCTATAAGATTCCCGGGCTGATCGATTCCCTCCTCCGGGGGCAACCAAAATCAGGATGCCCTGCTGTGTGAAACCCCCCAGGTCGTCCATATACTTACCCCCTTACTGGTCCAACTCTGTGGCCACATCCTGCTATCCCTCTAGCAGGGATGTGCCCGTGACAGGCAATTGTGAATTGCCGGCCCGGGCACGCTCCCTGTTAGAGGGTAGTGGCGGATGCGGCCATCAGCGCGCTCAGAGCGTGACATCAGTGGATCCAAGGAAGCTGATTGGACATGCAGCTGCGCATGCGCTGTAGGCCCGGGAAGAGGTGAGTTGGTTTTGGCAACCTGGGGGGTTTCACACAGCGGGGCACCCCCCCATCGGGGTGCCCTGGGGGCAAACAACAAAACCCATGATAGTACAAATTCTGGTCCACTTTAATGAAGCTGGCACATGATTCCTCAATGGCTAATGTACCTGTAATGCCCAAAAATCCTAAGGACATCTATACTCAGACTTGCACACAGAGTGACAAGGAAATCTCCTGGTAGGCTCCTGGTGCCAGGGGCCCCTTTGAGAACCTGAGCTATGTATAGCTTATTTGCGGCAACCTTAGGGCACACACATAGACTATACAGTTTGGCATAATGTTTCTGTGCATGGGCCCTGAATTTAAGCCGGTAATACCTGCATCTAATTGTGATGTGGTCAGTTCTACTGGTGGGCCCCAGGTATACATTTCCAACACTGTCTATACTTACCCAAATAGTTGAAACCAATAAACTATGTTGACAGGTTAAAAGTGCACCTTCCACCAACCCTGACCCTTTGAAACAACAGCCTGTAATTGTCATGTGACTGTATAACCTTCCAAGAAAACAGCCTTTAATTGTCACCCTGACTCCATGACCCTTGGAACGTGAAGTCTGTATCTGTCATCCTGAGCACAGGTTGACATTAAAATAAAGGTCAGGTCCTGCTAATTGGTGGAAAGGTGAGGCTTGTATAGTGACTTGTGTTAAAGTGATCCCGACATCAAGTGTTAGTGGTGTGACTGGCCTGACTGTGGTCTAAAGTTGACCACTTTTGTATATAGCAATAGAACAGATGGATGGTGGATCCGCACTTCCTTAAAAACGTAACTTTATTGCGCAAAGATTAAAATCATCATCATCTCCAAGGCAATGCAGTTAGCAGCAGCATTAAAATCCAATGCAGACTCGGGCACAAAAAAGTGTGTGGTCCTCTGACGCGTTTCGGGTCCTTAGAGGCCCTTAGTCATAGATAGCTATGACTAAGGGCCTCTAAGGACCCGAAACACGTCCTCTCCTCAGTAAGTGCAATGCCATCTGAGCCAAGATGGCATCGCCCGTATTCCTAGAGTCCTGAACAAAGTTGAAGCCCAGTGGGAGAAAGAATAATAAGTAAGCGACTAAAAACTTAAACTATATTGATTTTAGATGCTGGGGAATAGTTTTTTTTAAGGGTTTGGGCTTTTCATGAAATGATACTGAAGGTCCGGTTTAACCCTTACCTACAAAGCCTTCTATGTACCAAGTTTCCTCCTGCATTTCATTGCTTGTCCATAGATACCAACCCAGATACAGCCTCCACTCTCCTCACAACTTCCTCTTGTCCTCAACCATGTACACCTCCTCCCACTCTCGCCTTCAGGACGTCATCCCTCTGGAATGCCCTCCCCTATACTATTTGCTTCTCCCCAAGCCTTAAAGCCTTCAAAATTGCTGTTAAATTGGCTGTAAAGCCTTGTGGCGCTGTCCTGTAGCTCAAAAGACTCAGAGGCTGGCCACTAGCCTGCACCTAGGGCATCCAAATTCGATGTATTTGTGAAGTGTCACCACACCAGCTCAGAACCTGCACATGTACTGTTTTTTCCCGAAAATAAGACAGGTCTTATATAAATTGTTGCTCCAATAATATGTGTGAGGGCTTATATTCAGGGAATGTCTTATGGCTGGCGAGATTGTGGCAGTACAGCAGCTCCGGTACACAGAGCTGGCTGGCAGCGGGAGGATTCGGCCGTGTTGCCGGCATAGTGGCAGGCCGGGGTAGAGCCAGCAAGATCAGACATTTCACTTCCGACAGACAAGCTTACCTGGGTGACTTGATGTGTCCTCACCCTCCTTTACAGCCGTAATGTGTCCTCAGTCTCTTTACAGCCGTAATTTGTCCTCAGTCTCCTTTACAGCCATGATGTGTCCTCACCCTCCTTTACAGCCGTGATGTGTCCTCTCCCTTCTTTACAGCCGTGATGTGTCCTCACCCTCCTTTACAGCCATGATGTGTCCTCACCCTCCTTTACAGCCGTGATGTGTCCTCACCCTCCTTTACAGCCGTGATGTGTCCTCACCCTCCTTTACAGCCGTGATGTGTCCTCACCCTCCTTTACAGCCATGATGTGTCCTCACCCTCCTTTACAGCCGTGATGTGTCCTCACCCTCCTTTACAGCCGTGATGTGTCCTCACCCTCCTTTACAGCCGTGATGTGTCCTCTCCCTTCTTTACAGCCATGATGTGTCCTCACCCTCCTTTACAGCCATGATGTGTCCTCACCCTCCTTTACAGCCGTGATGTGTCCTCACCCTCCTTTAGAGCCGTGATGTGTCCTCACCCTCCTTTACAGCCGTGATGTGTCCTCACCCTCCTTTACAGCCGTGATGTGTCCTCACCCTCCTTTACAGCCATAATGTGTCCTCACCCTCATTTACAGCTGTAATGTGTCCTCACCCTCCTTTACAGAGGTGATGTGTTCTCACTCTCCTTTACAGCCTCTCCTGTTCTTCTGCTGAAGCCTGGCAGCTGGATTATGAATTGTAACTAAGGCTTATTTTTGAGGTAGGGCTTATATTTCACCCATTAGCAAAAATGCTGAAAAATCTTACTAGGGCTTATTTTTGGGGAAACAGGGTAGCATATGCACCTCCAACGATTGCAAAAGGGGCACAACACACAGGAATTTCACTTTCCTGCGTGTTGTTCCAGTGTGCGGCATCATCCTGAATGGAGAAGCCCAGCTGTGTGTATTCCCAGGTCGCCCCATACACTTACCTTCCTTCCACTTCCACTGCGCAGACTCAGACGAGAGCGAGTGCGTTGATTAGCTGAGCGGTGCACTCAGCCAATCAGCACGCTTGTTGCCACTCGGCTCCCCCCGAGTGGTGCCGAAGGGAGTCGAGTGCACCACCAGCTGCATCCCCCGCCCACCTTGCAGCTGTGGCGTGTCCGCACCCATCATTCAGAAAGGCCGGACGCTCACGGGCAGAGGTGAGCGGGGATGCGGCCGCAGCGCAGAGATGCGGCGAAGGCTCGGGAGAAGGTAAGTAGATCTGGCAGGTTTCACACTGTAGGACATCCCAATTCGGAAAGCCCCAAGGACAGGAATTAGGACGGCCCAGGAGTCTAGTCCTCTTTAAAGTGGACCAAAACCCAGGATTTTGACTATCCTAGGTTTAGGTCCTTTCCCCCGGGACACCCCAATCGGGGTGTGTGAGACCCCCCCAGATCGCCGAGCCCAACTCACCTATTCCTACAGCGAATGCGTGACCGCTCGTCCAATTAGCATGCTCTGAGCATGCTGGCGGGCGCATCCACTGCTTCCCTTAAACTGGGAGCGTGCCCGCATCGGCCATTCACAGATGCCTGGCGCGGGCATGCGCCCAGCTAGAGGGGTAGCGGGGATTCCTGGGCCGATCGAGGTGGGTTTTGGTTCACTTTAGGTGTGTGTGTGTGTGTGTGTGTGTGTGTGTGTGTGTGTGTGTGTGTATATATATATATAGTTGTTATTTAGAGATTTTGGTCTTCAGGCTTTGTGAGTGGGTGTTACGGTAACTCTCATAGTGACAATAGAGGGAATAAATAAATTATTCAGGCAGCGTAGAAGCTGCTGCAGGGTAACTGTAGTAACGATGCTGCTCGGTTTCATTTTTTTCACATATAACCACCATAAATCTTTGTCCCTTCGCCTTTGGATGTGTCATTTAGCTGAGCAAGCCATGAGGCAAGCAGAAGAGTAAGGGGGCTGTCATGGCGATCCGACAAACCTGGAAACAAACCACTATCATTTATCCGGGGAGGTGTAGAGCGCAGGAGTGACGTCACGCTGTGACTGAGGGACGCGTGACGTCTCCCTGGGGATGGCCTGGCATGGGGAGCGCAGTCACTTACACGCCGGCCGCCGCTCTATCAGATGAATCATGGTGATGATGGGATCGCTGCGCACTGACATAACCAGATGCTGCAAGACAAAATGTCACCCATAGAAATCAGCTAATAGACAATTGGAAAAAGCTTGAAGTGCAATTAGTGGAGCTGCTGTCATGTTCTGTCTCTCTGTTGTTCTAATTAAGCCATGTCTCATTGTGTTTCTCTGTCTGTCTCCTTAATTATGGCATTCCAATCCAAGCCGCAGGCAGTGACAGGCCAGTGGGGGCCCTAGTAAAGGTGAGTTTTACACATCAGGGCATCTTGATTTTGTATGCCCAGGGGAAGGCAGTGCTGGAGTCTTTTAGACTCTAGAACCAGCCCAAGTGGCACTTACTGGTACCGGAGAACGAGCACTGAATTATCCTGCGCTGGTCTTCATTCTGCTCTTCTTCCCAGATGGAGTCACACCCCTCCGCACGTCCGCTCTATTTAATGCAATGGAGGGGGTGTGCGGAGGACCATGATTCCATCTTGATAGAGGTCACCTGGTGGTGCTCGTTCTCATGTCATGTCGATAAATTTTAAGGTGGACCAAAACCCATCACAGGCGGCCATGGAACCTATAAGACTCCAGAGCCACCTGAGTCCCCTGTAAAACCTACATGCACCCCAATCTAATGGGTTGCAGCTGCACTATGTGTGCCAGGCATTTGTGAGCGCCCACCCTGTTAGAGGCTAGTGGGGATATGCCCGCTGGGGTGATTGCCGCCGCTCAGCTACTTAAAAGTGGACCAAAACCCAGCGCGATCGGTCCAGGAAATCCCCCCCCCCCCGGGCATCCAAAATAGGGATGCCTCGCTGTGTGAAACCCCCCAGGTCGCCCCGTTTACTTACCTTCACAACGGCGCATGCGCGAGTGCCCACATCAGCCATTTGTGAATGTCCCGCGTGGGTACGCTCCCTGTTAGAGGAAAGTGTGCTCAGAGCCACTTGGCCGCCAGCGGCTCCGAGCACACTGATTGGACGAGCAGCTGCACATGTGCTGTAAAACCGGGAAGAGGTACGTGAGTTTGGGCGATCTGGGGGGTTTCACACAGCGGAGTGCCCCGGGGGAAAGGACCAAAACCCAGGATAGCTGAAATCTTGGGTTTTGGTCCACTTTAAAGCGGACCAAGAGTCAAAAATGATTTAAACCAGACCAACACAACAAGCAGTGCTCATATGCATCCCTCTCCAGGGCAATTTACATTACTGCACATAAACATTCATTTACCTTTTTCTAACTCCTTTAGAAAACAAGATGGTGGCTCATGCATTTGCAGGCCACCTGAAAACAGGAAGTGCTGCTAGGCTTCCTGTTACTGTGCATTGTCAGTTATGTCAGTTGAATCCAGGCAGCAGCATGGTTGAGATGCTGGGAGAGGAAGATCCAAAATGGCCGCTACCTTTCTTTTCCAACTGTTCCAGGTTGTTGGTCCAGTTTAAGCAAAATTAGATCCTTAGACAAAGCTTAGCCGAAATTGGAGAGTGGAGCCGAGCATGCTGATTGGACCCTGTCAAATTCCTAAGTTTTATTTTAATTCAAAACACTGGAGCCGGACAGGGGAACTGTGGGTGGAAAAATGGTGAGTATACCTCTCAACTTTTGAAAGCCGTAAAGAAGGACACGAGAAGCCACGTCCGGCCACGCCCCCAGCCACACTCTTAAAGAGAAACACCACCTAAAAATTAAATAGGGCATCCCTCATTGCAGCCAGTGAGGGGCATCCCTCGTTACAAGCAGTTAGGGGTGACACAGACACACACGCACACACACAGACATGCATACACAAACACACACACAGCCAGACCCAAACATACACACATACACAAACACACACATACAAAAACAGACACACACACACATAGACACACATACAAATACACACACACACATAGACACACATGCAAAAACACACACACACATAGACACACATACAAAAACACAGACATACACACAGACATACACAAACAGACACAAACACACACACATACACACACACACTCACCAGTGCGGGCGATTTCCCCTCCTGTGGCTCTTTACTGGAGTCCTGCCCACCTTCAGCTCAGTAGCAGCAACAGGCTCCTTCCTGGAGTCCCCGCCCCCACCCATTGAACCACCAATAAACCTTCCGACTGACGGTGTGGGACAGAGCGGAGATGGACAAGTGTCAAAAGGGACCAACTGTCAAAAATCGGGACTGTCCCGGGAAAATCGGTTGGGGGGTATGGGTATAGGTTTTTCTTGCCTGGACAATGACTTTAATTATCTGAAGCCAGCTTTTCTGACACCGTCCTGTTAGTTGGAGAAACCTCTGCCTTTGCGATATTCAGAGACTGTGCTGGATAAAGATAATTATTTAAAATTGCTCACATTGTAACTGTAATATGGAGGATGACAGAATTCGTGATGAAATGTTACTATTTAATTAGGGAAATGCTTTAGAGATCTCTTCAAAGCACTCTGCATTCTAGGAATGGAAGAAAGGGAAAAGTTCTGGAAAGACAAATAATAAAAATAATCTGAGCGGGAACAAGTCACGACGGCCATCAAGGGTTGTGTGTGTTCCGGAATGGCAGGTGTGTTGGCCATAATAAAAGCATATGGGGGTTATTGTTGGAGACCTCTCTATACAGTTGCAGTTGTCCATCGTTATCATTTGAACTGATAATAGAGTCAAACCAGCTCCAAGCTTTAGGTTTGTTAAATTTGTGTAGAGAGCAGGATTGGATTAAGTGTGTGGTGGCCCCTGGGCACAAAATCTGGTGGAGGCCGCAGACAGGTCCGGCTATAGGTTTATGCGGGCCCTTGGGTGATTGGGTCTCAGTGAGCCCCTTGCCGGTGTGGTATGATATAGAGATGAGCGAACCGGTTCGGATGAACCGGAATTCGCTCCGAATTTCAGGGAAAATTCGATTCGGCGCGAACCCGAATTTTTTGGGGTTCGTGCCGATCGAATTGTCCCTGAAATAAAAAAAAAAAATGCCGGCATGGTGGCAGCGGGCAGGTCGGCTACGCTGTCAGCAGGCCGCCGCCGGCACGCTGACAGTGCAGCCGGCCTGCCCGCTCCCATTTACCTGCATGGTGGGAGCGTGGAGGCCGGCGCCGCTCTCAGCTGTCATCATAGGACGCGTCATCATAGGGCGCCTGAGAGCGACGCCGGCCTCCACGCTCCGAGCATGCAGGTAAGTGTTTGCTTTTTAAACAAATGCCGGCATGGTGGGAGCGGGCAGGCCGGCTGCGCTGTCAGCGGGCCGGCGGCGGCCTGCTGACAGCGTAGCCGGCCTGCCCGCTGCCACCATGCCGGCATTTTTTTTTTAGATGAGCGATTCGTGAAAGTTCGATTCGGGCGAATTTCTTGGGGAAATTCGGCGAATCGCCCGAATCGAACTTTCAAGAAGTTCGCTCATCTCTAATGGTGATAAAGAACAAAAGCATAAAATGAATGACAGAAACAAAGAAACAATAAAAGGTATTACAGAAAAAAGCAGGAAAGGCATGGATAAGCAAATTGAGAAAAAACGGAAAACAAAACAAAAATAAAAGGAAATAAAGAATAGAAGGAAAGAAGAAATAACGAGAAAAAGTGAGAAAAAAGAAATAGCAGAACAAATAGATGAAAGAAAGAAACAAAAACAACAGATGGAAGAAAGAATGAATGAAAAATAAAAGAAGGAAAGAGTCAAAGGATAGAAGGACTGACAGAAAGAAAGTCTCTCCCAATGGCCAATCTGCCCCTGGTTGACAGTCTTTAGTCCTGGTTACTGCATGGCCATGTGCCAAAGTATAGGGAATGAGGTGGGCCCTCTCAAGTTGCAGGGGCTCGGCATCTGCCCAGGTATGCCTAGTGCTGACGCCTGCCCTGGCCGCAGATACAGTATTTTCTTTTTCCTTTAAAATAATAATCCAGCCAAGTAACTGATTGGTGGTTGTCTGGGACCCGTCCACTTACTGGAATATGAGATCAAGTCCCTTGTGCCCCCCTTGTGCGGGTGCGTGCTGCTCGGGTGCCATTCTGGGTGGGGGGGGGGTAGTGTAGTCGCCCGGCTGGTCCAGCAGAAAACCATACCTCCCAACCGTCCCGATTTTCCCGGGACTGTCCCGATTTTCCCACATTATCCCGCGGTCCCGGATGATTACTAATTGTCCCGGGAGGCGCATTATCCTCCCCGAACAGCTGTTCCGCCGCCCGCACCCCCGATCAGCTGTTCCGCCGCCCGCCCGCACCCCCGATCAGCTGTTCCGCCGCCCGCCCGCACCCCCGATCAGCTGTTCCGCCGCCCGCCCGCACCCCCGATCAGCTGTTCCGCCGCCCGCCCGCACCCCCGATCAGCTGTTCCGCCGCCCGCCCGCACCCCCGACCAGCTGTTCCGCCGCCCGCCCGCACCCCGATCAGCTTTTCTGCCGCCCGCACCCCCGATCAGCTGTTCCGCCGCCCACCCGCACCCCTGATCAGCTGTTCCGCCGCCCGCCCGCACCCCCGATCAGCTGTTCCACCGTCCACCCGCACCCCCTCCCCACCGATCACCTCCGCCGCCCAGTTATCAGCCACTTCGACTCCTCTGTAAGCAGGGCCTCTTGATTGGCCACCTCGCCCTGGTTTGCCCCGCCCCGGCCATTGAGCAGTGCCAGCACGGGACATGAGAGTGGGCCGTTAGGCTCCTCCCACCCGCTGAAGACACGTGACTACAGAGGCCCGAGGACCCCGGAGGATAAGGTAAGACATTGCTTAATATTTTTTTTTTTTTTTAAATGGGTGGGAAATATGGCGTGGTGGGGGGCGTGGCAGGGGCGTGGCAGGGGGCGTGACCGGGTGTGTGGCCAGGGGCGTGGCTTGTCCCTCTTTCATATCTTTGGAAGTTGGGAGGTATGAGAAAACAGTTCCCTGCATTGAACTGCCAGCGGCTGTGCTTGGTGGCTTATGTGCAGTGACAGCTCTGCACCCATCACTGTAGCATTACTGACGGCGGCTTCTCTGCTCTAGACTCTCTGTCCTGCCCTGTGGTGGCTTTGGCTGCAGGTTTGCAAAAACAAATAAAGGCTTGCCCAGGAGAGCCCCCACTGTCACCGATAGCTTTGTTGCTGGCCCCGCAGCCTGTCAGACCAAAGACTGAAAAGCCTCCTGGACCAGACCATAACACAAATGTTGGTGGGGGCCCCATTTTCAGGGCAAGTGGTGGAGGCCCTGGGGCATGCGCCCCTTGCATCCTTCTCATAATACTGCCTTGGTAGAGAGGGGTAGATGTAGAGCCTCTAGGTAGAGGATAGAGAATTCAGGATAGAGGTAGAGGATTCAGTATGGGGGGTCATATGCTCAGGGATGGTAGGTAGACATTTCCAAAATGACTATGGCTTTTGTCATCCAAATGTCAGAGCCGCCAGTCTATTAAAGTCTCATGGTGACATTATGGGGAAGATGTGACAGAGATGCAACAAAAACCAGTTGATAATAGTTTACAATAAGGGTGAAGGCCAAACTCTTGCGAGCTTACAATCTAAAGGATAAGGGTGAAGATTTTAGGAGGAACAACACACAGGAATTTCAACTTTCCTGTGTGCTGTTCAATTACTTTCAGGCTTAGGTCGGTAAAGACTCAAGCAGCCTCCTAGGAGGATATAGGAGGGCTGCTGGCACGGACTTAGGCAGGTTGGTAGCTTGCAGGAAACAGAGGCAAGCTCCCCAGCGGCAGCAACAGAGACCATCTGGCATCCTACTAGAACATGGAGGTGGGTGCCCCGGTGGCAGGAGCAGAGAAGGATTGCTTCTACACATGACTGGGCTAGCGCTCCATAAACCTTCAGCTGCTAATCACCCACACCCCTCCTCAAATAAGCATCCGGACAACCATTTTTTTGTAATGATGGAATTTAATCGGCCACAGCCTCAACAACATGGAAATAAATAACAAGGCAAACGGGGAGGCCGATTCATTAACAGCGGCAGGTAGCGGCAGTTGAGCGACTGTAGCGGCATTTTCAGAGCGCCCGCTAGTAGTCGCTGTGCTTGCCCGTTGTTCGGTAGTTGATAGCGACTCAGTCGGTTTGCCGCAATGTTGAATATTGGGTGAGGAGTCGCTATTTGACAGGTTCCGCACTCTACGGGTGCGCATGATAGCGACTGGCCCTAGCGACCGGCTCCCACCATATTAATTAAAAAATCGCGCTCAAAAAATTCTTGCGCTGTAAAATGCATGTTTAAACCCCAGAGCGCTGGCGGCAATGGGTTAAAAGTTGTTTTTTAACCCCCAAACAACCATATTTTTGGAAACCAAAAAAAAAACAAGTTTTGAAAATAATTTAGTAATATGAATACATTAATATCAGACCTGTAATATCAATTCTGTACAATTTTTTATTTTTATTTTTGTTCCCTAAAATGGCAGAAGTGGTCACAGAATTTTTCACATTTAAAAAAAAAAAAAAAAAAAAATTAATAACAATTAATTATGAATATTTAAAGATTGTTCCATTGAAATGCATTGGAGAGCCCCAGGTAGTGAGAGGTCATACCTGTCGCTGTTCAAGGTCGGACGCTGGCGCTGTGGGCTGAGGCTGGAATAATGATGAATGAGTGGCTATATGGCGCTATCTCAGTCGCTAAGCAGGATTGGCTTGATAAATGTGATTGTGGTGGGGAGCCGGCGTTATCGTGGCGGGGCCCGTCATTACCGGCCAATCACCAGTCGCTACCTGTCGCTATTCCTTCATAAATAAGGGCCTAAGTCCCCCATTCCTAATCCGGGTCTGAGATTTCCACCGCCATCGAACTAGCAGAAGAGAGGGAGGGGAGACAGGCCAGAAGGCTCCGATACCTCCTGATCCGGAAAAAGCAGAAGCCAATTATGAACTCAGTCGCATCCCTCCTAGGCCTGGGAGCTCAACTGGGCTAACTGCAAGGATCCATTTCCCCTCTTCTGCCTCCCCCCCCCCCCCCCCCACAGCTCAGACACCACCCTCCTGTCTGCTTTTAGCAGAAACAGCTGCTTACTTGACTCCTGTTACACATTCTCAGACCCGAACTTGAAAAGGAGGCCGCCCAACTCCCCCCTTTATACTCCCCCTCCCCCCTGAGGTCACTTCCCCCGATCTCCCCCCCAATCCCATGGCTGGTCAGCTTCCGGAGGAAGCACAGGCCAGTCATGGAGCTGCCGGGGGCCCCTCTTTCTACACAATAAATTGGATTGAGCACTTGTTTTCACTTTCTTGTGAGAAAACTTTTTTCCATGGTGCAAGTCAGCCTCATATTTAGCCATGCAAATATTTCTAATAAATTGCACAGAATAAAACATAATGAGAAAAACATTTCCTTACAAAAAAAACCTGCTGAAACTTGGCTTTGAGTGTGGCCCTTTTTATACCCAGAAAGGAAGTTTATATCATCTATCCCCAGCCCAGTGCCCCAAAACTGGATGCAGCCTGCTGTTCGAATGGTCAGGCTTAATGTTCCCTAGTGCTTTCCAGCGATAATACGTTCAGGGCCTAATTAATGAAGCAAAAATCCTGGAGCACCAACAAGAACGTCACTCAGCGCATTTTATCAGTTGTGTTGGTTTTAATTTCAGTGCCAACGCTGTGAGACAGGCAGCGGCACTTCCAGCAGGCGCTCTCTGGCGTTCTCCCATAGACATAAATGGGCCATTCTAGCTATTAACTATTCAATTGTTTTTTTAGGTTTTTCCAATAATAACTCACTATTTTTGCATCTGGTTGATACGACTTTATGGTTGCCATGTTACCAATGATGTTTTGACTGTTGAATCTGCAAAGTTCATCCCCATCCATCAACACCTCAACTGGTCAACTAATGTGCACCCCCTCCCCCTAATTTGGCAGATCAACCTTACTCACAGCGTTATTTCTGGAGCATTTTCACTTGTATATTGGCGTTCTGGTCCTCAGCGCCCCAGTGCCAACCTGGGTGCTGGTGTCCAGCCTGATAAATTCAGCACCGTCCGCCTCAGTTTCGGTGTTCACAACTGGCGCATCAAGTCGCTGTACATGTGTACACTAGATAATGCCATTTATCAATCAGTCATCACAAGTTACAGGGCCAGATTTGGAGCCATAGAGAACACTGTCTGCACCATTTTGCCACTTTGGCCCTGTAAACGCCACTCAGTAGCGGCCAAAATGACGCTGACTGGTGTTCTTTATGAATTTGGATCCCTGAGCTTCTTACAGCTCAGCATTGGGGGTCAGCCATATCAGTTATAATAACTGCCATGATATGGCAGTTTAACATGGAACTGAATGTATTAGCATATGGCATGCCAGTCATCATCATACCGCTTCCTATTAGTGTTTTTATAAATACTGGGCAACGTCTTTAGTAAAAAAAAAGAAACACAGGCTGTTTTGGGGCACTGTGCTGGGCATAGAAGGTGGTGACATAAACTTCCCATCTGGTTATAGGATCACTTTCCTTTCTCAGTCCCCTATACTTCCTATCTGGGTATAGGATCACTTTCCTTTCTCAGTCCCCTATACTTCCTATCTGGGTATAGGATCACTTTCCTTTCTCAGTCCCCTATACTTCCTATCTGGGTATAGGATCACTTTCCTTTCTCAGTCCCCTATACTTCCTATCTGGGTATAGGATCACTTTCCTTTCTCAGTCCCCTATACTTCCTATCTGGATATAGGATCACTTTCCTTTCTCAGTCCCCTATACTTCCTATCTGGGAATAGGATCACTTTCCTTTCTCAGTCCCCTATACTTCCTATCTGGGTATAGGATCCCTTTCCTTTCTCAGTCCCCTATACTTCCTATCTGGGTATAGGATCACTTTCCTTTCTCAGTTCCCTATACTTCCTATCTGGGTATAGGATCACTTTCTTTTCTCAGTCCCCTATACTTCCTATCTGGGTATAGGATCACTTTCCTTTCTCAGTCCCCTATACTTCCTATCTGGGTATAGGATCAGTTTCCTTTCTCAGTCCCCTATACTTCCTATCTGGGTATAGGATCACTTTCCTTTCTCAGTCCCCTATACTTCCTATCTGGGTATAGGATCCCTTTCCTTTCTCAGTCCCCTATACTTCCTATCTGGGTATAGGATCACTTTCCTTTCTCAGTTCCCTATACTTCCTATCTGGGTATAGGATCACTTTCCTTTCTCAGTCCCCTATACTTCCTATCTGGGTATAGGATCCCTTTCCTTTCTCAGTCCCCTATACTTCCTATCTGGGTATAGGATCACTTTCCTTTCTCAGTTCCCTATACTTCCTATCTGGGTATAGGATCACTTTCCTTTCTCAGTCCCCTATACTTCCTATCTGGGTATAGGATCATTTTCCTTCCTCAGTCCCCTATACTTCCTATCTGGGTATAGGATCACTTTCCTTTCTCAGTCCCCTATACTTCCTATCTGGGTATAGGAGCACTTTCCTTTCTCAGTCCCCTATACTTCCTATCTGGGTATAGGATCACTTTCCTTTCTTAGTCCCCTATACTTCCTATCTGGGTATAGGATCACTTTCCTATCTCAGTCCCCTATACTTGCTATCTGGGTATAGGATCACTTTCCTTTCTCAGTCCCCTATACTTCCTATCTGGTTATAGGATCACTTTCCTTCCTCAGTCCCCTATACTTCCTATCTGGGTATAGGATCACGTTCCTTCCTCAGTCCCCTATACTTCCTATCTGGGTATAGGATCACTTTCCTTTCTCAGTCCCCTATACTTCCTATCTGGGTATAGGATCACTTTCCTTTCTCAGTCCCCTATACTTCCTATCTGGGTATAGGAGCACTTTCCTTTCTCAGTCCCCTATACTTCCTATCTGGGTATAGGATCACTTTCCTTTCTCAGTCCCCTATACTTCCTATCTGGGTATAGGATCACTTTCCTTTCTCAGTCCCCTATACTTCCTATCTGGGTATAGGATCACTTTCCTTTCTCAGTCACCTATACTTCCCATCTGGGTATAGGATCACTTTCCTTTCTCAGTCCCCTATACTTCCTATCTGGGTATAGGATCACTTTACTTCCTCAGTCCCTATACTTCCTATCTGGGTATAGGATCACTTTCCTTCCTCAGCCCCCTATACTTCCTATCTGGGTATAGGATCACTTTCCTTTCTCAGTCCCCTATACTTCCTATCTGGGTATGGGACCACTTTCCTTTCTCAGTCCCCGATACTTCCTATCTGGTTATAGGATCACTTTCCTTTCTCAGTCCCCTATACTGCCTATCTGGGTATAGGATCACTTTCCTTTCTCAGTCTCCTATACTTCCTATCTGGGTATAGGATCACTTTACTTCCTCAGTCCCTATACTTCCTATCTGGGTATAGGATCACTTTCCTTCCTCAGTCCCCTATACTTCCTATCTGGGTATAGGATCACTTTCTTTTCTCAGTCCCCTATACTTCCTATCTGGGTATAAGATCACTTTCCTTTCTCAGTCCCCTATACTTCCTATCTGGGTATAGGATCACTTTCCTTTCTCACTCCCCTACACTTCCTATCTGGGTATAGAATCACTTTCCTTTTTCAGTCCCCTATACTTCCTATCTGGTTATCGGATCACTTTACTTCCTCAGTCCCCTATACTTCCCATCTGGGTATAGGATCACTTTCTTTTCCCAGTCCCCTATACTTCCCATCTGGGTATAGGATCACTTTCCTTTCTCAGTCCCCTATACTTCCCATCTGGGTATAGGATCACTTTCCTTCCTCAGTCCCCTATACTTCCTATCTGGTAATAGGATCGCTTTCCTTCCTCAGTCCCCTATACTTCCTATCTGGTAATAGGATCGCTTTCCTTCCTCAGTCCCCTATACTTCCTATCTGGTTATCGGGTTACTTTTCTTTCTCAGTTCCCTATGCTTCCTATCTGGTTATTGGATCACTTTACTTCCTCAGTCCCCTATACTTCCTATCTGGGTAAAGGTACACTTTAATGCCCAGCTGCCATGTATCACAGGTAGGTGACATAAGAATTTTTCTATGCTGGGCCATCATGCGGTATAACTGCTGTTTCATTTTACTACGTCCATGCGCTGCATGACACGGAAACATCTTCAAGAAATTAAAACTGCAAGTCCTGTTGCCTTGATCTGTATTCCTACAGAAATACCATGGCCTGGATGAATGAGAACCTTCACAGTCATTGAGCTGGTATGTTTGCTGGTTTATTTTACAGGTCAACTGCACATTTATATACTGTAATAACTGGTGTTTAACTTATCAAGCCCTAGTGTGAATGAGTGCAGTAGCGACATTATCTGGTGAGCCTCAATACGAGAAGAGGCCGAAGTGGCAGAAAAATCTGGCGAAAAAGTACCAGAATGCTGCTCCTACAGGTCCACAGCCATTAATGTCTTTTTACTATTTACTGTACACACCCCACCCCATACTGTAACAGAATATATTATTGATCTCTGTGATGGATGGCGTCTGTCTCTCTCTTCTGTCAGGCCTTTGCTATGTCCTGGAGTGAGATATCTCCAGGAAAGTCGCAGGCGCGTGTAAAATCTACAGCTGAACACAGCAGCTTTTTGTAATGAACACGTAGTGCCGTCTGGATCTGATCTCTGAAAACTAGGAGCAGCCAGGACCTGCAATGGATATACTGCTGAGAAACAACATGGCCTGGAGGAGTTCTCACTAGGTTCAAAGCTAATAATATACAGGGCCTCCATTTATTTCAACAGCAAAGTTTTATGCTAAATTATTTTTCATGCAAGAATAACCTAACAATTGCGCACTGAAACTGCGGCTGGTACAGCATTTAATATTAGTAATGCCCTTGTAGTATTAGCAAGCAGTGTCCACGAGGAGCAACGGAAGGTATTGGGGAGGCTGATTTATTAATAGCGCCAGGTAGCGTCAGTTGAGCGACTGTAGCGGTATTTTCACAGCGCCCGCTAGTAGTCGCTGTGCTTGGCAGTTGTTCGGTTGTTGATAGCGTAATGTTGAATATTGGGTGAGGAGTCGCTATTTGACAGGTTCCACGCTGTATGGGAGCGCATGATAGCGAATGGCCATAGCGACCGGCTCCCACCATATTCATTAACAAATCACGCTCCAAAAATTCTCGCGCTGTGAAATGCATGTTTAAACCCCAGAGCGCTGGCGGCGATGGGTTAAAAGTAGTTTTTTAACCCCAAACAACCATATTTTGGGAAACCAAAAAAAACAAGTTTATAAAAACATTTTGGAATATGAATACATTAATATCAGACCTGTAATATCAATTCTGCACAAATTTTTTTTTTATTTTTTTCTTACCTTTTCTAACATTGCAGAAGTGGTAACAGAAATGTTCACATTAAAAAAAAAAAATTAATAACAATTAATTATGAATATTTAAAGATTGTTCCATTGAAATGCATTGGAGAGCGCCAGGTAGCGAGAGGTCATACCTGTCGCTGTTCAAGGTCGCTCGCTGGCGCTGTGGGCTGAGGCTGGAATAATGATGAATGAGTCGCTATCTGGCGCTAGCCCAGTCGCTAAGCAGGATCGGCTTGATAAATGTGTGATTGTGGTGGGGAGCCGGCGTTCTCGTGGCGGTGACCGTCATTACCGTTCGCTCACCAGTCGCTACCTGGCGCTCGCTACCTGGCGCTCTCCAATGCATTTCAATGGAGCAATCTTTAAATATTCATAATTAATTGTTATTAATGTTTTTTTTTTAAATGTCAAAAATTCTGTGACCACTTCTGCCATGTTAGATTTTTTTTTTATGGTAAAAAAATAAAAAAAAAATTTGTGCAGAATTGATATTACAGGTCTGATATTAATGTATTCATATTACAAAATGTTTTTAAAAACTTGTTTTTTTTGGTTTCCAAAAATATGGTTGTTTGGGGGTTAAAAAACTACTTTTAACCCATCGCCGCCAGCGCTCTGGGGTTTAAACAAGCATTTCACAGCGCGAGAATTTTTTGCGCGTGATTTGTTAATGAATATGGTGGGAGCCGTTCGCTATGGCCATTCGCTATCATGCGCTCCCATACAGCGCGGAACCTGTCAAATAGCGAATCATCACCTTGTATTCAACATTACTGCACACCGACTGAGTCGCTGTCAACAACCGAACAACGACCAAGCACAGCGACTACTAGCGGGCGCTGTGAAAATACAGCTACAGTCGCTCAACTGTCGCTACCTGTCGCTATTAATAAATCAGCCTCTTAATCTTTTTACAGCAAAAAAAAAAAAAAAGCTCACCTTCGCCTGGGATCCAGCGCTGGGGGGTCTCCAATCCTCCCTCTGGGGTTACTCCGATCAGCTGCCTCCGCACCCCGCCTCCACCTATCACTTTCAGCTGTCACAAAGAGCGTCGGCGGGTCTCTTATTGGCACTGCAAGTAGGTAAGCAGAAAAAAATAATAAAATATTAAAAATAAATATTTGTTTCAAAGACTTGCACTAGTAAGCTTTTAAGGAAATGCATTTAGGAAGTGTAGAGCGTATTGTAGGGAGAATTACTTTTAGGATGGTATGGTCGGCCCATTGAGCCCTGGAGATTTGCATTATTAGCATTTCAGCATTGTCAGGTTTTAGTGTAGGAAGCCCTGACTTGAATATATTCAAAGCTATTATTTGTTTCATTATATATTTCTTCCCTGGGAATTTTGGAAATTGTAAAGGCAGCACCGCTAATTTGTATTGCATATTTATTATTTGTTTATCTAGCTCCAAACCCCTTGTAATTACGGCTAGCTCCCGAGAAAGCCCATTTTTAGGATTCAAACACATCAAGCTGCAAAGAATAACTTATTTTAAAAGCGCTATATTAAAGATTGTTAATCAATCGCTGTGTTTTCACCAAAATGTGGTCATGAAGTAATGGGCAATCCTTTGTGTGCTTACCTGCACAATATGCTATAGAGAGATATAGATCACATTTGTTCATAGTTGAAGGTCTTCCACTCAATAGTTTTAGTGCAATATCATTTTTGGACGTCTATTCTATTGGATCATTTTTTTCCTAGCAGATGAATCAAGTAAGGTTTTAAAAAAGGACTCAATTTATTACAGAGCCTGTCACCCCAGATGTTCTTTTCCTTCCGTTAAAGGAAAGAAAAACGAGCATGGTCGGATATTCCTTGATGCCGGCAATATAAGTGACCCCCCCCCCCCCATCCAGCAAATTTATATGGATTATCATTGGGCCATTTTTTTGCGATGGTGCTCCTTTAAAGTGGACCAACACCCAGGATTTTGACTATCCTGGGTCTTGGTCCACTTCGGTGCCCCGCTGTGTGAAACCCCCCCGATCACCCGAAAAACGTACCTCTCCCCGCTCCCAGCGCCGACGGACAAGCCATTTGACAGGAGCGGACAAGCGGCTCCTCCGCCGCCGCCTCCCGCGCGTCACTCTTGACGCGCGCGCGCCCGCGCCGGCCATTCACAGACGGCCGGCGCGGGCGCGCGCACGTCTAGAGGGGACAAGGTAAGGGGATTTGGGGTGTTTAGGGGGGTTTCACCCTGCGGGACATCCCGATCTCGGATGTCCAGGGGGGAGGGAGGTGATCGGCCGATCACGGGAGGGTGTTGGTCCACTTTAACGATTAAAAACAAAACTCACCTGGCCTTTATTCACAGATTTCACAGCTAAATTAGGGAATCTGTGCTCTTTTATGGCTGCTGAACCTTTAGGATCACGAGCAGTGGCTGCAGGGGTTGGGAAGATCTGGAAGCCAGGGCTACAGAGCTTGGTTCCCGGCATGGAATTGGATGAAAAGCTAGGACCAGGTGAGTGAATAAAAACAAAAACGTCTGTTGCTGTCATAGTGGGTATGGGTTAAAAAATGAAAACCAAATTGGCTTGCTTTGAAGTGGTTCTACATTTTTATTTTATTAATGTTCCCTAAACAAAATGATTTTAAATAGTTGTGAAACGGGAAAAAAAAAACTCTAGACATTAACTTTAATAAAGACATCTGATACAGGAGATTAAAAAGTATGTGTGTATACCAGAAACGCTCGCCTCTAAATTACTAAAAGCTCATTAGGAAAATACCATCTATAGGAGCCAGATAATTGACGCATCCGCAATAACATTTTTAATAAAGTAATTCCAAGAAGTAATTTCTTAGAAGTAACTATAATATAATATGCAGCAATATATCACGGCAATATGATCTCAGCTGCCTCTGAGCTATTAGTAAATTGCATCTTTGACCAGGTTTAAAGAAGGCTTTATTCTGGCAATTCACAATTAAATTTTATAACAAATGTTCTGTAACCTCAATGATATCTCAATAATGAATAAACGTTCCTTTCCTCTGTAACAATCTTTACCATAAAGGGGGTTTCCAACATTTTACTAGCAATGATTATCTAGTTACTGTTGGTTCTAGACTGGGTCAAACATGGGGTGGCTATAAAACTAAACTTTTAGTCATTTTGTTCCACTTCCAATAGTGGGAACCTATCCTGATTCAGAGCCTGCCATTGAATGCTTCTATTTTTCGGGAACTGATCTCGGTAACCGGGAAATTGTGAATGCTCGTATCATTCACAGCCGCGTTCCGAGAAAAGGTTCGTTCATGCTTAAGCGCCCGTATTTGCTTTGTGTGCGCATACAGTTTAGCCGTGCATTTACGGTATTTGCAGCTGAAGTAGTTTCGTAAGCTGAGTTTTTACCTGTTTTTGGAAGTAACTTGCTGTGGGGCCCATTGTTCTTGGTGTGCCGCATCCTTTAGTGGCTTTCCGGCGTAGGCCTTTTTTTGTTGTCATTGCCAGTGTACCCATGGTAGTCTGCATGTCCTTGCACATACTTACCTTTGTCCCCCCTACTGACATATAGAGCATCCCATGTAGTCTGCATGTCCTTGCACATACTTACCTTTGTCCCCCCTACTGACATATAGGGCATCCCATGTAGTCTGCATGTCCTTGCACATACTTACCTTTGTCCCCCCTGCTGGCATCTAGGACATCCCATGGTAGTCTCATGTCCTAGAACATACTTACCTTTGTCCCCCCTACTGGCATCTATCTAGGGCATCCCATGTAGTCTGCATGTCCTTGCACATACTTACCTTTGTCCCCCCTGCTGGCATCTAGGACATCCCATGGTAGTCTCATGTCCTTGCACTTACTTACCTTTGCACCTTGGTGCCCATGTCGTCTGCTTCTACCTACTGTTACTCACTTCATACTTTGTCCACCTTCTGTTTCGGTGTTCTGTTTTACACCCCTGTTTGTTTGGTTTGCATCTGCTTTATGTAGTTGCATAGAAAACACACCACCACCCAGCCTTTAACTTTAAAACTATTGTTTTATTAAAATGCTTTTTATTTTTTGAAATAGATTTACATAAAAAAATAAATTAACTATATACAAAATTAGTAATTTTGTTTCCTGTGACCAACTTGGCACCTGCAAAGAAAAAAACAATATATTACCACTTGTTTGCCCACATGTGTGCCTGTACATGCACCACATTTTTCAACCCAAACTGGTTGACGCATACTTTTAGGGGGCCACCCTCCTCCGTGGTGCCATCCGTTCTTCAGGGTCTGTAGAGGTGAAGAACATGAGTTAGTATTGATAGGCATGTGTTGTTTGTGTAATGTTTGGGTATTGTTCTGCTTTACTGCCTTCACACCCACTTGATTCTTGCTTCTGTCTTGGGTGGCCCCATCGCTGCATACTCACCCTCGGGTTTAATCTGTAGGGACAGAAAAACACAACACTCCAGCACTTAGCAAACATGTTATTAGAATTGACATGCAGCACAACCTGTTTTTTTTATTGGCCTACCGGAGTGTGCAGGAGCTCTGGGCGACTACAAGCCCAACACACCCTCCTCTTCAGAGGGCTCCATGGCTGGTGGTGGTGCTACTTCAGAGGAGGAAGAGGACGTTGGCAGGGTTCAGTGCTGCCGCCATACACCCACACCCTGTCTTCTGGGCTCCACTGGTCGGACCCCTTGTATCTGGATGGGCTTGATCCGCAGCCAGAACTCCCCAGCTACAAAAGAAAATATAATCTTGTAAAACATGTTGCTCATTACCCTGAAGGCTCACCCTCTCTGTTGTACATCCACTTACCTGGGAAGTTCTGGCTGTAGAATCTTCGCCCCCAGGCCACTTTCGCCTTCTGAAGTCCGGCCAGTGCTGCATGATTTGGGTGAAGGTTTAAGGCAACATCCTCTCGCCACTCACACAGGCTGCCACTTCCTCTACCAACCCCAAGGCAGACCCCAGTGCGGGCCCCACAGCGGAGTCCACAGCGGAGCCTCATTTGTAGCCAACGAAGGAGCCAAAGGCTGAGCAGGTTTGCCACAGCCAGGCCTGTTCTTTCCCCGGGAGGTGATGGTGCCCAGGCCAAGAAAAAGTGGGACGACCTCAAGGTGGTGAGTCAGCACAAACTTAGCACCGGGCTGAGAGGTAAGTGCTGAACAACCATAGGGCTGCTTCTACAGGAAACATTGGACAACTCATTAAAGCCACCCTTTCCTTTGTTTCAATCTAACTTGCAAACTGGTGGGGGGCTCCCCAAAACTCTACAATTTTACCCATGCTAAGGAGGGGTGCTGGAGATGCTCCACCTCAACACCTACCAGGGGGTGTCGGGAGGCACCATAGACACTGATAGGTGGCGTGTGGCCACCAGTGGTAAGACTTGTTAGCAAATTGTAGCTTGGCACAGGGGGGAGTAGGCCAACCAAACACACTACCCACCAACCTAAGTTCCCACATGCACAGCCAACTTTGAGGGCTTGCCTACATAACATATGTTGTGCGACAACACACACCAAGGGTATTAAGCAACCTTTATATGTACTCCCTAACATGGGTGTGGGAATACCAAAATCTGGGGGCCCATGTCGATGTGGAACCCAGTGTGTAACCCTTGTAGGGATTTTGAAGGGGCTCATATACTGTCAACTACCAGTGCATTTATCTTGACTCTGTAGCAAAACCCCAGGAAGCAGCACCTAGCCCGCAAGACCCACCACTTGCACTTGATGGCCCACTTAATTTGGCTACCACTGAGACAACATCAGGCCCACCCACGATCCAGCCACCAAGGGATCAGAGTCCAGACAGTGAAGAGGTAAATGAGTGAGCTTAATTGGCAAAGGGCAAGGGGCAGGGTGGGGGAGGAGGAGGGTGATCCCAGGGTAAAGTTTGGAGGCTGTGTGGAAACTTTGAGAAAAACTAACACTAATGTTGCCCTTTCCCCACACAGACGCCACCTTTCCTGGATGAAATTAACGAGCTGGAGGCACCACAGACACTGGCCATCACCACTCCTGCCTGCAGCTACAGTTTAATTCTGCCAGTAGCAGCCCCACCAGCTCCACAGAGCACCCAGGAGGAAGACAGCCCCCGGCTGGAGCCAGGCGTTACCTATCTTTGGTAAGGTGGTTCTAAATCATGGAGGAAAACTGGCGAGCCAACAGCACCACTCTTTGGCAAAACGACAATAGATATTTTAAAGTTGTGTGATGGACAGCCAGTTTGCTCCATGAAGACCTGGCTACGGTGGTTGTGGAGCAGCAACACCATTACCAGTTAATGTAGACGCTGATTGGGGCTCTGGTGGAAACCAACCAGGCTGCCCCTCAAAGGCTGGAGGCCAACCAGGTTGTCCTTCAAAGCCTGGAGAGGCTTGAGGCACTGGCCGTTTGCGGCAGTGGGCCCTATTATAAGCCTCCTGGCCAGGTGTTTGAGGCCTTAAGAAGGGCGTCAGGAGCCAGGGTAGCAGCAGATAACCAGAATCGCCTAAAACTTATACCGTAATTTCCCTGAAAATGGACAACCCGGCCAAAAGCAAGGCTCCGAATCACCTGACATGGAAAATAGACCTAATCTGGTCCTTTGCTGTCATTCCCGCTGGGGGGCCCTGTATGACCTATTCACAGGGCAGTCATCAGTCCAGTGAAGGCATGGCTTGAGTATAGGGCCTAATCGAATTCCAACTGAAAAGACTGGACTCTCTGCACATGGGTGGGTGAGGGGGCCTCCAGACAACTTCTGAGGCAACGGGTGGGGGGGCCTCTGAGGCGGCTGGGGCGCCTCAGAAGTCAGCAAGTGGGGAGCCTGAGGTGGCAGGTGCGGGGTGAAATTAAAAATAAAAAAAGAGTGAAACTAAAATGGAGAACAAACTTTAAAGCCTTGCTATGGCTTCTACCTGGCGCTGCAGGAAATAGAGGAGAGGTACATGGAACAGGAATCAGACCTTATTATTGCTCTGAGGTTTAGAGTTTCTTTAATATTTAATATTAGACAATTTTGTAAAGTGGAACAAAACCCAGGATTTTGACTTTCCCTGCTTTTGTTCCTTCCCTCATTGTGTAAAACCCCCAAGTTCACCCAGAACAATTCACACAGCTGGAAGACCAGCAGCCAATCCTGGAACTTTTTAGATTCCAGGGTAATGTCTTAGGGGTTTTGTTCAGCTTTTAAGATCGTTGCTAAGTTAAAGTGGACCAAAACCCACGGCGATTAGCCAGGGAATCGTCAATCGATTCCCTCCCCCTGGGGAATCCAAAATCGGGGTGCCCCACTGTGTGAAACCCCCCAGGTCGCCCCATACACTTACCTTCTTTCCCGGTCCAACGGCGCATGTGCGAGTCGCGACCGCATCCCCGCTATCCCTCTAGCAGGGCCCGTGCCCGTTCCAGGCATTTGTGAAAGGCCTGCGCAGGCACGCTCCCTGTAAGAGAGTAGCGGGGGATGCGTCTGTCAGCACTCTCAGAGCCGCTGGTCTTAAATGATGTGGCGTCAACAGATCTGAGTGCGCTGATTGGACGAGTGGCAGCGCATGCTCCGTAGGACTAGGAAGATGTGAGTTGGTTTCGGCGACTTGGGGGGTTTCACACAGCGGAGCATCCCTGATAGGGGCAAGGACCAAAACCCAGGACAGTCAAAATCTTGGGTTTTGGTCCACTTCAAAACTTTTAGCTTTACAATAGCTAAAGAACTCCAATACTCCATAGAAAACTAAAATACTACCACTAAATAATGCACACTGTAGGAGAAATAGCAAAGAATGCCTCTGACTGACAGACGATGAACTACAAAGCTGCTTGTGATCCCCACCTTCATGCCTAATGGTTGTAGGAAGGAATGGCCCATGTGTGTGATGCCCATAGACAAAAAAGCAGCCCGTAAAGCAGGGCAATGGAACTGTGTCATTCTAAAATGCATATAAAAGGCCACCTGTGACAAATACATAATAGAAAACACATCTGCCAGCGTCTAATGCCCCCACACATCAGCTCACTGCCCATCACTGGCTAATTTCTAAAAGGCTTTATTTTTCAGTTTCTCTCTGCTTCTTATCTTTACAATGTCAGGAAGAATATGAAAAAGTGCCTTTGCCACGAGCAACTGTTTCTAAAGTAGTCAACAGCTGAAATGATGCAGAAAATGTGCAAAATAATAAAAAAAGAAAGGCTGTTGACTTACAAACAATGAGATAAAAAGGCTCCCAATCAACGAAATGGACCTTGATGTATTTTCTGATGCCCGTGGGAACGAGCCTTAATGATCCATGTGCGTGAGAAGGGGCATAACGTTCCTGATCACAGGGGGGCCCAACTGTGACCTGGCCCATGGGGGAGGGGACTTTGACCCTTCCACCCCATGGGCTGCACTCGAGGTTTTAGGGCAGCCTCAGGTAAGCCTGCTCCTAATTTATCTATTGCATTGTATGTCCCAAATGGGGCTCTTAGAGATTAGAGTTAGAACTGCACCCCACAGAGGCACCTTGATGCTTGGTGGTGCAGTTTAAAGTGGACCAAAACCCAGCTGGATCTATAAGATTCCAGGGCCGATCCATTCCCTCCCTGTGGGGCATCCAAAATCGGGATGCCCCGCTGTGTGAAACCCCCCAGGATGCCCACTAAACTTACCTTAATCCTGGTCCAACGGCGCATGCGCGGGCCGCATCTCACGCTTCTCTCTAGCAGGGTGCCTGCCCGCGTCGGCCATCCCGTTGAAGGGGAGCGCGAGATGTGGCCGCCAGTGCGCTTGGAGCCGCTGAGCAGCTCAGAGCACGCTGATTGGACAAGCAGCCACGCATGCGCCGTAGGACTGTGGTGAGGTGAGTTTATCTGGGCGGTCCTGGGGGGTGCCCCGGGGGAGTGGACCAAAACCCAGGATAGTCAAAATCCTGGGTTTTGGTCCACTTTAAGCATACTTCTGCAGATGTGTGTGAGTCCTCTGTTTTTAACCAGACTTAGAGACAGATTTTAGGTTGGTCTGCAAGCTAACAGCGTTGAGTGCTGTGGCTCCTTTACGACTTTTGTGCCCATGGGGTAGGGGACCCCTGAGTCAAGTTGAAGGACCTCAATGCAGTAATGTTGTAGCTGTGTTTTTTTTTTTTGAAGGGATTGTCCAGGAAAAAAATAAAAATGTCTGTACTCACCTTTTGTCCAGCGCAGCTCCACCACCTGAACCTGCTGTTGTTGAACTTATTGTTAGCGCCCTATAGGTCCACTCCAGTCCAAGGTGGTGTCTAGTTTAAACTCTAGCACTCCTCCTCCATTCATTGCAATGAAGGGGGCAGTACAGAGGCATGTGGGCATTATAATGAATGGAACAGGCATGCTGTGGGGGGGGGGGGGGCGTAAACTAGATCAGACTAAAGCCATTCTGCTCTCGGTATGTGTTGCTCAAGTGGGAGTGAATTTCTTTGTATAGCTTTTGCCTACAAATCCCAGAAGTCTTCTGCTGTAACAGGTGAGCTCATCAGCAGCAGATTTGGCAAAATCAAGCAGCGATAATGGCTGGCCAAGGTAAGAACGCTGCCAGTAACTCGCTACCGGGACACACGATTGTGATCCGCACATCTGAAGAGGCTGAATTTGTGTAAGAGGGTTTAAAAATGTGAGCTGAGGCGTGTGGCGCATTGTCTCTGCCCCAGCCAATTAGATGAATAGCGAGCCAGAGTCAGTAAGTATCTACTTTGTACACTAAACATCCCAGTTTGTGTCTGTTGCTAAGGTAAACACATTGTTGCTAGAGAAAACTAGCTTTTATAACACAGAGTTGCAAACAAACAAAAATAAAGGCAAAAATGAACAGATCAGCTCAGCAGCTTGAGGACATCAATTTGGCAAACAATAATGGAAACTTTTCAAGTGGACCAAAATCCACCATGATTGGCCTGAGAATCTATAAGATTCCCAGGCTGATCGATTCCCTCCACCGGGGCATCCAAAATCGGGTTCCCCCGATGTGTGAAATCTCCCAGGTCGCCCCATACACTTACCAATAGCGCATGCACGAGCCATGGCCGCATCCCCGCTATCCCCCTAGCAAAGCGGGAAGAAGTTTGTGTGTGTCTAGACAGGAACTTAAACCAGACCAATAGCCTGGCACAGTTGGGTAAGAAATCTCCCCAAAACTCACTTGCCTCATCGGCACGCATGATACTGAATCATTGTCAGCACTTACATTTGCTCCTGCATCCACTCAAAGCTAAAACGGCCTCCTTACAGAATTTCTCCTGGTAGTGGCCATTTTGGAGCTTCCTCTCCCAGCATCTCAGCTGTGCTGCTGCCTGGGTTTAACTGACATAACTGACAAAGCACAGTAACAGGCAGCACTTCCTGTTAGCAGGCGGCCTGCAGATCCATGAGCCACCAATTTTGTTTTAAAAATTTAGGAGATGCAAAAAGGTAAATTAATTTTAATGTGCAGTCCTCTGAATTGCCCTGGGGAGGGATGCATATGAGCGCTGTTTGTTGTGTTAGTCTGGTTTAAGTCATTTTTTTACTGTTGGTCCACTGTAAATCCCAAATTCTCACCCCTGGCATGGCAGCATAGCAGAAACCTAAGCTCTGGATATAGGATATGTCTGGAACTAATACGTAAATATCTAATTTTAAATACGATATAGAAAAAAAAAGTAGGTGGATGTGAATTCTTAGAATGGGTGCAGCCTCATACTGGAGTTATGCCTGTACTATCCTGGGGACAGCCATGACCATAGACCTGTAGAGCAGCTCCATGTGCCAGTGTAACATATATATAAAAGGGCACTGGGGATCTATTTGACAAATGTGTTCTGGAAAAATCCAATGCATGGGATAGGAAATGTATGGCTAGAGGTAATATAAGCAGGAACATTCCAATATACAATGTTTAAACATAACCTGTGTACATACTCATACTCACATGAGTACATAGAATAAACATCCAAAGGCCGGATTTTCGGCAGTCAATAAATATACTGAAAATGTACAAGGTGCGGTACCGGCATATTTATGTAGGCGACCCCTCCCTGATGTGTGACTGCACAATGGTCCCGTGGGGCCGGATTCTCTATGTGACAGGTGATTAAATACATCACTAGGAAAAACTGGTTATTCCAGACTTTTCAAGGGCGACAATGTTTTGGTAGAACTCTACTGTAATAGATATTCTGTGGGCTTCCAACACTGAGTGACTTGAAGTAGTATAATGGTGATTGCCAGTAACAAGACCAGGGGTATAATGTATGTCTTTCTTAAAGTGGACCAAAACCCATGCCCTGGATTCCCTCCTCCGGGGCATCCAGAATCGGGGGTGCCTCGCGGTGTGAAACCCCCCAGGTTGACCAGAAACTCATCTTCTTTCCCGATCCAACAACGCATGTGCGAGCTGCGGCCGCATCCCCTCTATCCCTTTAGCAGGGCGCGTGCCAACGCCTGGCATTTCTGCAGGCTCCCTGTTAGTGTGCCCCTTGTCTGATAGCTAGTCTAAGACGAGCGGATCCAAGCGTGCTGATTGGATGAGAGGGCTGTGCCATAGGCCCGGGGAAGGGTGAGTGAGATCGGACGAACTGGGGGGTTTCACACAGTGGGGCATTCTCGATTCACCCGCACCCCAAGGACTAAAACCCTGGATAGTCAAAATGGGACCCAATAATGAATTCCTCTGTTGGGCCCCAAGAATGATTTCCTCTGGTAGGCCCTAATAATAAATTCCTCTGATGGGCCCCAAGAATGATTTCCTCTGCTGGCCCCAAGAATGATTTCCCCTGGTGGCCTCCAAGAATAATTTCCTCTGGTGGGCCCCAAGAATGATTTCCTCTGGTGGGCCCCAAGAATGATTTCCTCTGGTGGGCCCCAAGAATTATTTCCTCTTGTGGGCCCCAAGAATTATTTCCTCTCGTGGGCCACACGAATAATTTTCTCTGTTGGGCCCCAAGAATGATTTCCTCTGGTAGGCCCTAATAATGAATTTCTCTGATGGGCCCCAAGAATGATTTCCTCTGGTGGCCCCAAGAATAATTTCCTCTGGTGGGCTCCAAGAAAAATTTCCTCTGGTGGGCCCCAAGAATGATTTCCTCTGGTGGGCCCCAAGGATGATTTCCTCTGGTGGGCCCCAAGAATGATTTCCTCTGGTGGGCCCCCAAGAATTATTTCCTTTGGTGGGCCCCAAGAATGATTTCCTCTGGTAGGCCCCAAGAACGAATTCCTCTGGTGGGCCCCAAAAATAATTTCTTCTGGTAGGCCCCAAGAATGAATTTCTCTGGTGGGCACCAAGAATGAATTCATCTGGTAGGCCCCAAGAATGATTTCCTCTGGTGGAACCTAAAAATTACTTCCTGTCATGTCCCACGACGTACATTTTATTTACCTAGGGTAACTATTAATATAATGTTTATTTGTACTGGCTGAGCAGTGTGCCTTTAATTCCCCTTGTCCCCTCCAGGCTTCCTTAGTCTGCTCTGATGTTAGTAACTCCTCCCCTGTTCCACATCCAAGGAGTGCACAGCTGCTGCTGCCCTCTTCAGCTATAGTTCTTCCACCTGTTGTTGCTGTATAGATTCACCACAAGTTTACAGCTGCATTGAAATTACATGTCTCCTGTACCAAGATTATGTACCGAAATAAAGCTTTTGAATACTTATCACGGGTCTACCAACAATTGAGTGAGCTATCTGCTGAGCCCTATGGAGTGAAGAAAACATCCAGCACAGACATACACAAGGAACGTGGAGCTGTCTACAGGATTCCATTTGCTGCCATCTGGTGAGTCAGAATACTTCCTTTGGTGGAAGGTGGCCCCAAGAATGATTTTCTTTGGTTAGCCCCTAGATAAAATTCTTCTGGCGGGACCCAAGAATATTTTGCTCTGGTACACAGTAGGACACGTGTGTCAAATTCAAGGCCCGGGGCCGGATGCGGCCCTCCAAGACTTTTTATGTGGCCCTCAGGGCTGTACGCTGTCACTCCAAGGCTCCTGTGTGTGGTGTGGCTGAGTGCTACATTCCCCCAGATCCTGTCCCCAGATGCAGTGCCTATAAAATTGTTTGCCCACCTTTTCAACATTCTGGGCGAGAAGAGGGTAGTGTCTGCAACTATTCTGAATCTCTGTTTAACCAACTCTTGCCACAAAAGGGGGGTCTGCCCCACAGTACTCACTGCCACAGCAGAGGGTACAAAAGCTGCTGTAGGGGGTTTTGCTAGCTATTGCAAGGTTGGATGGGAAAAAATGATTGTAGGGCTGAAATAATTCAGCATCTGCATCTCTACTGGCCAAAAAAAATTGTGGTTTTGCTGAAAATAATTATGCACCTGCATCTTTCCTGGGCAAAACTGCTGTGCATCTGCATCTGTCCTGGGCAAAATATTTCTGTGTCTGGAACCATACTGAATGGTCGTGCTTCCATTTTGCTTTGTGTTTGGTATTAACCAGAAACCATAATGCCAATGTGGCCCTCGGTAAAAATAAGTTTAACACTTGCACTAATAATAATGTACTCTGGTGGGCCCCCAAAATGTTTCCTCTGGTTGACCCCTAAAAATAATTTCCTATGATGGCACCTGAGAATTAATTTCTATGGCGGGTCCCAGAAATTAATTGCGTTTTTCTGCTGGACTTGTAGAAATAAAAGTCCAGGTTAGATCCAGGAATGAATTACTCTGGCATGCCCAACACGTTCATTCCTCTGGTGGGCCCCAAGAATACATTCCTATTTAGGATGCCCCTCTCCTGTAGCAAGCTTAACCACCTCTTTGGTCTGGTCCCAGTTAAAACACCTTAACATTCCTTAACCATGGCTCACATGTAGAGACATGCTTAGCATGTGTTAGGCTTTTTCCTGGGCATGTCTAAACCAGTTCTATCTATTCTGAGCTGATCCCCTAGTTTTTGATTTCCAGCCATTAACCTCTTGACCTCTCAGTCCTATTTTACCTATGATTTCTACACTCATTGCTGCTATCTTGTGTCCTGACTGCCAACTGCATTAACTAAATCCGAAAATGTAAATCCTAAACTCTAACAGGGCCGGCTCACTAACAGGACTTTAAACTGTCCTTCATCTATCTCTACAGTTACCAACTGACATTAGTGATCACCAGTGGCGGACTGGTGCCAAAAGTCAGCCGGGGATTTTACCAGCTGTGGTCAGACTCTACTGGCCAAAAAAAATTGTGGTTTTGCTGAAAATAATTATGCACCTGCATCTTTCCTGGGCAAAACTGCTGGGCATCTGCATCTGTCCTGGGCAAAATATTTCTGTGTCTGGAACCATACTGAATGGTCGTGCTTCCATTTTGCTTTGTGTTTGGTATTAACCGGAAACCATAATGCCAATGTGGCCCTCGGTAAAAATAAGTTTAACACTCTTGCACTAATAATAATGTCCTTGTGGGCCCCCAAAATGTTTCCTCTGGTTGACCCCTAAAAATAATTTCCTATGATGGCACCTGAGAATTAATTTCTATGGTGGGTCCCAGAAATTAATTGCGTTTTTCTGCTGGACTTGTAGAAATAAAAGTCCAGGTTAGATCCAGGAATGAATTACTCTGGCATGCCCAACACGTTCATTCCTCTGGTGGGCCCCAAGAATACATTCCTTGGGTGTGCCCCAGGAATGGGTGCACAGGGAAATATGGGGCTATCTGAACTTATATTTATATGCCACATTTGGGTTGATTCAAAGAAACATGTAACAGCTTGGATTTGGCTCACGATCATCCTATTTTTCACGTCCGCTCGTGCGTTCGTATGAACTTGCGAGTGATTCAATAAGCAAATACGTTTCTATCCTAAAATATACGTCCGTTCGTATGGCAGTTCGGGAATCAGACCTATGTCAGTTTCCATCCTGAATTTTCCGTTTCATTTCTCAGGTTGCAACATTGGTTTTGCCCTTTTTCCTTTTTTGTCTGGACGTAAATCCTTCTGATCTTGCGGCTCCGCACTACAAACTTACCTCATTAAAGTGCATTCTAAATATTTGGTCTTTTATTTTTCTTTATTTCATTCATTTTGTAGTAACCAACCATTAATGAATGCATTTGCATAAGTAAATCTTACTTTGTTTAATTTTTAGTTAACTTGCATTTTTTACTTGTGGATTTAAGGGCCTTGTGACTGTGTTGCTCTGGATTCTTTGATTTCTGACCTTTCCATGCCCCCAGCTCTGCTGTGTCTGTGCAAAATACAGCAGTAACCCACATCCTGCACTTTATCCCGCTCTCCTCTCCTCAGTAAGTGTGATGCATCTGACCAAAGATGTGCTTAAATAATTAAACAAAGCAAAGGTAAACAACTACACCAATAAATGCAATCTAAAAATATTATTCTAGTACATCAATTTAAAAATAAATAACAAAGGACATAAGTTTCTTTAATTAACGCAAATATATTGCAAAATAAAGGTTTACATGCAAAGGACTAATTAAGGTCCACATTAAAATGCTTTTATAAGGCATACATGAATCAGGTATGCATTGCCATACAATTTATGGCCTCGGCCATGCTGATACATGCAGTTCATTGGAGCTCAAGACGCGCAGACTCCTCCACATAGCCAAAAAACCTGTTCACGAACAGCAATCCGGCTGCTAAAAGGTGTCGGCTGTGGCTTTCTTTTAAAACGCGTTTAGAGGTTTCTCTGAATCACACCTAAACACATCCAATTAACCTAAGTTTTACGTTTGGATCCTAAGTTTTAGGATTTGATCCTAAGTTTTACGTTTTGATCCTAAGTTTTACGTTTTGATCCTAAAATTTAGGAACGGACTTCCGCTGATCGTAAGAGCATATACGCATTCGTACGTAGGCTCGTGCGAGTCGGAAATGGCCAAAAAAACAGGAAAAAATGACAAACACCCACCCAAACTTACGATTCTCGATACGAAATCAATTAACTTTTGCTCTTTGAATCGAGGGGATTGTGTACAGACTCTGGTAGTTTTCCAGATCATTGCAATCATCCCCTTAATGAATGTAATGTCTTGTCTAGATGTCATGCTCCCGTCAGCCACCTGTTTAGCAGCTCAGTGAGACACTCTCTCGCCTCCTCCAGCGTTGCTGAGCACCGTCACTATGATTTATTGTCACACTTAAACTTTCTGACATAAAAGAATAAATTAATTTACTCCCATTTCACTTCCATGCTGACATGTAAATTCTAGAGCTTGCCTTTAATGCTTTGTAAGGCATCATGGGACGCTGACTACTGCTGCCTGTTGTCAGAAATGACCAGAGGTGAGGGAAATCCCAAAGTAAATCCCAAAGTAAAAAAGAAAATGAAAGGCTAAGGGCTGGAAATAAGAACATAAAATATAGAACATACCAAAATTGACTTTAGCCCTGATGAACGTTCCTCCAACAAACACCCCCCCCCCGAATACCCGTGTGTGAAGTTCCATGGTTTGCCATATATTTACCTTGATCTGGTGATCCCATGGCCCCATGAGCTTTGTTTGGCTTCTCCTCTACAACTCTCTGGCTGCAAGGTTTTCTGCTTGGATTTGCGGCTGGAACATATCCCTGCTTAGCATAGTTGCCTGGTAAGGCAGCATCAAGTACCACCACCATGGTGCATAGTAATGTGTAAGGCTGCCAGGTGATTCTGATAGGCTGCTCACAAAGAAAATTGGAAATGGTATTTGTGGCCTTATCCCCTGCCTTGTCTTACCAAGCGTAGATGCACAGTGGGACATCCCTATTTAGGATGCCCCTCTCCTGTAGCAAGCTTAACCACCTCTTTGGTCTGGTCCCAGTTAAAACACCTTAACATTCCTTGAACATGGCTCACATGTAGAGACATGCTTAGCATGTGTTAGGCTTTTTCCTGGGCATGTCTAAACCAGTTCTATCTATTCTGAGCTGATCCCCTAGTTTTTGATTTCCAGCCATTAACCTCTTGACCTCTCAGTCCTATTTTACCTATGATTTCTACACTCATTGCTGCTATCTTGTGTCCTGACTGCCAACTGCATTAACTAAATCCGAAAATGTAAATCCTAAACTCTAACAGGGCCGGCTCACTAACAGGACTTTAAACTGTCCTTCATCTATCTCTACAGTTACCAACTGACATTAGCGATCACCAGTGGCGGACTGGTGCCAAAAGTCAGCCGGGGATTTTACCAGCCGTGGTCAGACTGAGGCATCTCTGCTGAGGCCCACCCCTCCCAACCATGTGGCTGGGGTTCCTCGGCTTGTGGGTACAATTCGGCTGGGTACAGGGGGCTAAAATCGAAAACTAAGGGGGCAGGAATGCAATGTGGGTGTTAGAAGCAGTGGTTCAACTGGCCCGTAGGCAGTGTGGCCCACATTCTCCTGGGTCTCCCTATGACCAGTCCGACTCGGCTATCTAGGGCTATCACCCTAGGCATAAGTCCCACAATTAGGTGGGTCAAGCTACACAAATCGGTTTTCAGGTCGGGGTCATGCTCTATTCATTCAGGTTGTGGATCAGGTGAGGTTAGAATGCAGCTCCAGCTTCATACAATCCAATTGATGCAGAGAACTGGCGGCATGACGCAATGAGTACTTGAGGTTGAGAGCTCTTCACCTTGAGTGGGTATTATTAATGTTTGTTTTATAACGGCATCATCTTCAGTAGTGCTGTGCAAAGTAGTAATTACAGGCCTTGTAGAACATTTAAAACATAGAATATTACAGAGATTTGTAACTCAATGCAAAGATTATGTTACTGATAAAAGATAAAGAAGAACGAGAAGCCTGTGTTCTGCAATTACAGATAAGACGTGAAGACAAGAGGTAGGACAACAAGTCGTTGGTACAGAACGTGGCAACATTTGCTTTGTGAAGTGCTGAGATCCTAGATAGTTTTAAGCCAGACACAGGGCTATCTGGTTGGGAAGCCCTCTGGCTGGTTAGTCCCGGAATCTGACTTTCGTTACTCTGGCCAAAACCAGGCTCAGAGGCCGACCGACAGGCCCCTGACCCTGCTGGCTTGCCTGCCCCTATTGCCTTGGACGTAGGTCCGTTGCTCTTCTGATGGGCACCAGCTCTTCTGCACCCCCGGTACCCAGGAAAAGGTGTGGGCAGGCTGAAGCCATGGGCATGCCACCAGCCTGTGCTGACAGGTGGCATAACATCCCCCCTACCTTTTGAACTTTATAGGGTTTCCTTAGCCAACTCACCAGTTCACAAAGTGTTTAAGGAAAATCACCCAAACGGCTTACAAAACATTTTAATATGCTTTTTGTCTGGCTGCTTCTGTGGTTCCTGTTCAGCCAGCAGCAGCAATCAAAGTAATGCAGGTCCACAATTCATGCAAAGATTGCCAGCCACAGATCCCATAGACATACATGCAAGCTCAGGCAATAGGAACACGGCACAGAGCGCTCACCTCTGATGTAGTCACTATCCAGAATAATAAAGTGCCAGCCATAGAGCATGAGCAATAAAATCATCCTTACTTTATTGTAGTCCTTTTAAAAAGCCATCACAGCATGGAGAGCAGTAAAAAGCATAGCAAGAGCAGACCCTTCGTCAACGCGTTTCGAGCCAGGGCTCTTAATCATGACAGTGAGGTAGCTACAAGGTTCATAATTTAAACACAAATCACTTAACACTTGATTAGATCCACCTGAGGCAAACAGCATAAAACGCTACTGAGCTAATTGCTAGTAATGCAGGTCCCCTAGCTTCCACTAGGAGGAAACCTGCAATACTACAGAGCCAGCTCCCTAACTGGAAATCATTCGCTGGGCCAAGCAGGGCAGTTGCTTTCCTGACCCTACTCACCTTGACCAGCCCCCTGGGCTATGAGCGCTGTGGGTACAGGGTGCAAATTTAAAGTACCCTGCCACCTGTAACCCATGGTGAAGCCCATGTAATCGAACTTCTGTCTGAGGAGTTAGACTATGCCGGCCATTAAGGTGTCCAGTTCATTGCTTATTCCCCTGTCCTGTTGGCCTAAATAAAAAGGGAAACCCGCAAACATTTTGTATTCTGCCTATTATAGGTACCTACTCCCAGAGTAGGGTTTTACCCCCCCAGGATTTACCAACCCCTATGCCCTTCGGCACAGGTCCGGTGCTCGTACTGGGCCAATGCTGAGGGCCACTGTAACTCTGAACCCACTTGGCCGGTGGGAGTGCAGGCAATAAGGCAGTTGGGGTAAGTTCAAGCAACCCACCAGCATGTTGGACAGGTAACTTGCCACCCCTTTTTAAACTGGCAACTCTGTGTCATGGAGGGTCCCTGTCCACAGGCATTTTAAACTAGCCTAAACCATCCTGCCCACCACCAGGGAGCCCTGCATTAAAGGGGACCAAAACCCAGGATTTTGACTTTCATGGGTTTTGTTCTTTTTCTTTTTTGTTCCCTTCTGCGTGAAACCCCCCATTTCAATGAAGTTAACTCACCTTTTCCAGGTCCTATGGCGCATGCGCGGCAGCTTGGAGCCGCTTACTCCATGTCATCTAAGCCTCCATCTAAGGCCAGTGGCTCCGAGCGCGCTGTCGGCCACATCCCCCGCTTCCCTCTAACAGGGAGCATGCCCACGCCGGCCATGCACAAATGCCTGCCACGGGCACGTACCCTGGTAAAGGAATAGCGAGGATGCGTCTGCAGCTCATGCATGCGCCGTTAGACCTGGCAGCAAGGTAAGTGTATGGGATGACCTGGGGGGGGGGGTCACACAGCAGGGCATTCCAATTTTGGATGCCCTGGGGGGG
This sequence comes from Gastrophryne carolinensis, assembly GCA_027917425.1. NCBI lineage: Eukaryota > Metazoa > Chordata > Amphibia > Anura > Microhylidae > Gastrophryne > Gastrophryne carolinensis. The sequence goes on from CM051234.1 coordinate 603,229,285, forward strand.
AGGGAATTTTGGATGCCCTGGGGGGGGGGGGGATCTTATTGATTCCTGGGCCAATCACGGTGGGTTTTGGTCCACTTTAAAGAAATACATTTTCTTAGCAGAGTTCCATTCCATGGGCAGCAGGAAACAGCAATATTATGCTCAACAGCAGCACCTGCTCCTCTGTCACATCATACAGAGCTCCATGCTTCTTAGGGATCTTTAACTCGAAATGGTACAAAATGCTTAAAAGGCATGATTGTTCAAAGTAACCTAAAGTCATTTTAATTTGGATCTACTTTAAATAGGAAACGTAACGAGATATCTGTCTGGAAAGAGCTTTGTCGAGCTTTGAAATAAGTAACACTTTTGCCTTTCAACAGCAAGGATCTAGGATTAGATCCCACTTTCCATGTCCAACCTGGAGTTTGTTCTCCCCAGGCATGTGTGGCTTTCCCTCTGGCAGGTTATTGGTGTTCAGTGACTAAATTGGCCATACTCTGTGTATGTTTTCTAGGGATTAGATTGTAAGCTGCTTTAATAGGAACCCATGAGAATGCTATTAAAAAATGTTAAGTCTAAAAAAACTTTTAAAAAATTCTAATTTTTGGAAGGGTTTTCTCAATGATTTCACCTAAACTTTGGAAATTCATGGAGGACAACACAACATGGTGTGCTCGCCAAGTTACAAGCAGTTTTATGACTTTTTGTCCTGGTTGTCCAAGCATAGCAATCACTTACTTTTATTCCCCCACCACCCGATAGGTTAATGGAAGTCTTGTCGTTCGTCCAGGAGCAGGTCACACTGCTTTTTGGCTGCCAAATAAATATGTCCTGAGTTTAGTACAAATATGAAAAATGAGAATTTGTTTGTGACTTGCGTAGAGAGGAGCTCATCGGATGAACTGTTCTCAAGCCATTTCAATCTCATCAAGAGCACGGGACCACATTTATTGTGTGGCGGGAAGTTATTTACTAAGAAGTAAATTCAGTTGGTGCTGCTTTACTTTGCTGTGACAGAGGTGTGTCTATAGGATATATATATATATATATATATATATATATATATATATATATATACTGTGCATTTATAAATAAAGAGTGCCTTGTCGGGGCGGTGTGGCCTCAACATGTATCTGCAGATATATGCGACCAAATCTCTGTCTTTCCACATAGCTAGACATGCTTGGTGCTTAATACTTTGATGAGATTGATGGGTGGGCCCGAAATATGTAACGAAATGGGAAGCTGATCTTAACCTGATCTTGGCGGATAGCGATTGGAGGGTGGCCTGGAAACACTCATTCTCAGGGTTCCTGAATGTGGGTGCCCAGGAAGTTAATACCAAAGCAATGCTTAGGTGGTATCTTGTACTGGATAGGATCCATAAGTTTTGTCCATCCTACCCCTGGAGTGCTTTAGGGGCTGCCATCTCCCTGGAAGGTATCTTCATATCTGGTGGGAGTGCAGGGTTGCCAGACAATTTTGTGCCAAAGTATTTTATGTCATAAGGAAGGCAACCTGGCTGCAATTGATCCCCTCGCCACAATTGGTCCTGCTCAACCTAAATTCTCAAGGCTGCTCAAGGGCCCAGTTTGAGCTCATCAGGCGGCTAAGTGAATCATTGCGCACTCTTGGAGAAGCCAAGCATATCCACTGGGAGCCTTGTAGCTCGAGTAAATGAAATGATGTTCTTTGAGAAGATGGCAGCTTCCTTGCAAGGTGATTTCGCTCCCTTCCTGGCTACTTGGGAAGGATGGATAGCCCACTTTCACCCGGGACATTTTGATCGTAAACTTCTTACAATTTAGTGTGCTCACCCAACCGTATCTCAATTAGGGGGAGGCGTGGAAACCAACTCTTTTCTTTTTTTTTTCTTCTTCCTTTGTCTCTTTTATTTTTCTTCTGTCTCTATTCTTTCTTTTCTCTTGTTGGTGATATCACTCATCCTGCCCCTTGCGTCGTGGACGCATGACCTCCCCGCCCATTATTAGGGGAATTTTTGGGAGGGGGTGGTTGGGGTGGGTTATTTTCTGCTAGTTTTGTATACCCTAGTGAATGTGTCTTTTCCTTGTGAACAAAAACATTGTATGTTGTTTTCCTTTGTGAATATGTTTCTCGGTCTTTCAATAAAAACTACTGAAACGAGATTGATGGGTGGGCCCACATTGGGGCCTCCCACAATACCTATTTAATTCTCAGAGCAGCTTGCCATTTCCTTTCTAAATAAAGAGTAGGCCTGAGCTTACATGGGCCCTTGGAACACATCGATGATGTCGATAATGCCCAAAATTGTTTCCATTCATCTCAATGTCTTAGTACCGAAGCTCTATTTTGAGGTAAATAGAGAAGCAACAGACACCATATGACCCCCCACCCCCAAAATAAGCAAGGTTAAAATGTATGTGCCCCCCCACCAGGCCCAAGAATAAATAGACCCCCCTCAGACCCCAAATATTAATGAGCAGTGTGCAAGCAGAACCTCCAGCCCCCAAGAGTATGTAGAGTACGCAAATAAACCACCCCAGGCCATACATTGATATGCAGAGCATAAGCAGATCCCACCACTTAACTCACTTAAAAACAACATTTTAATGTGCAGGGCACTAATATATCCCATCCCCACTGACATAAATAAATAAGCAGAGTGCGGGCTTGATTCATTAAAGGTCAAATTTAAATTTTCATGTGTTTTTGTGAGAAAAAGATGATTTTTTTCTCGTAAAATCTATGCGTGATTCAACAACCTTGAACGTTTCAACGTTTATTTTCCATTTTTGCTAATTCTATTAGAGTGGGAGAAAATGCACTTGAAAATAATTTGATTTTCGAAAATAATTTGTGTGAAATTTCCAGTCACAAAATAATTATAGTGATTCAGGTCCCATTGATTGGTGCCACACAAGGGTGTACATAGATTTCACAGGGCCCCCAAGTCAGATGGCCCCCCCCTAAAAAAAGACCTCAAAAACACAACAGGGGAGGCACTCCAACTCAGAATCAAAAATTAATATCAAACTTTATTAAATGTTTACATCCACAACCTATACAATGGATATATTAAAAACACATTAAAAAACATAAGACAATACCACACAGGACATACAAACATACAGGATGTGTAAGCGTTGGGGAGAAAATTGATGCCTCATCATAATCCCCCCTAAAAAAAGACAACCCCTAGCAGTAAATTACCTGCAGTGATATAGTAGTAGTGAGTAGACCAGTCAGTCAGAGACCAGGCTTTCGACTGCCCCATCAGGTTACCAGGGAATCCCCCAGTGGGCCCTTGAATTGAGGGGCCCTTTGGAAGTCCCCCATCTCTAAAACGGAGGGTGATAGCAAATACTATGCTGTCTATTTTTCCATGATAGAAACAGAAGGTAAAGCGGGATGTCATTGTTCTATGGCTGAATAGCAAAGGTTATCGATAGCGATGAGCGAACTGGTTCGGACGAACCGCAATTCGCTCCGAATTTCAGGGAAAATTTGATTCGGCATGAACCCGAATTTTTTGGGTTCGTGCCGATCAAATTTTCCCTGAAATAAAAAAAAAAAATGCCAGCATAGTGGGAGCTGCCCGCTCCCACTATGCTGGCATTTTTTTTTTTTATTTCAGGGAAAATTTGATCGGCTTTGTGACAGCGCAGCCGGCCTGCCTGCTCCCACCATGCCGGCATTTTTTTAAAAAGCAAACACTTACCTGCATGGTCGGAGCGTGGAGGCCGGCGCCCTCTGATGAGGCGCCCTCTGATGACGCGCCCTCTGATGACACGTCCTCTGATGACAGCTGATTTTTGAAAGCATTGACAGCATTTTTGCCGGCATGGTGGGAGCGGGCAGGCCGGCTACGCTGTCAGCGGGCCGGCGCTGCCCGCTCCCACCATGCCGGCATTTTTTTTTTCAGATGAGCGATTTGTGAAAGTTCGATTCGGGCGAACCCGAATTTCTTGGCGAAATTCGGCGAATCGCCCGAATCGAACTTTCAAGAAGTTCGCTCATCTCTAGTTATCGACTTAGGCACAATACAGTTAGGTTTGATGTCTGTGTAAATGAGCTCTAAAAATAATACAGTAATATTTGCAAGTAACTGTAATGTGGGCCCCAGACACACCAGTCCAACAGTGTCAGAGACTGTGGTCTGATTGGGGATCTAGGTAGTGTTGGCACACTGTGGGATAAAGTACCTATCCAATATCCTATCCAAAGAGCACTAGGGGACACAATGTGCTGGCATCTTAGTCCCTCCTGCAGAGACCATGCACACTGCTGTGCCCCAGGTACGATGCTGTTACCACAGGTGCTGCTGCTGGCAATTGGCCCTGGTAGCAGTTGCCTTCCCTACCTCTATGGTATGACCATGGCCTTCTACCCAACGCTTCTGGGAAAAAGCCTATAGTACACCACAGGGAGGCCTATGAACATGAAACTGTGTAAAATGTTTAAAATGAGATTTAATAAAAGCCACCACAAATATTAGCTTAAACATTGTATCTGGCCTCTCATTTATAAATCCATAGTGAAATTCCCCTGCGTCTTATGGAGCGAATGTAAAAACACAAAGAAAACTTACACTATAGGTACTCATGCAGCTTCTGCAGCAGCCCAGGCTTCCTCCCTTCACTTTGGCGGCTTGGCGTGGCCTACATGTGGGGGCATGGCCTATGTGTAATTAGACGTGGCCTATGAACATCTGGCGCTCAATTACAGTCCCGGCTCGTAAATAGGCCACACCCACCCGCAAAGCAAGAAATACAGATGCCGGGAGCCTGTAGGTATGCCGTTGTGTGTGTGTGTGTGTGTGTGTGTGTGTGTGTGTGTGTATGGCAGTGTCGGCCTGGGATGCCTGGGGCACACCAGTAGAACTGACTCAGGGGGCCCACCTCACATTAAGATGCAGGTATTACAGACTTAGGCCCTTATTTAAGAAGGGATAGCGTCAGGTAGCGCCTGGTTCTCTCTGTGTATACGTGGGTTACCACAACTAAGTAAATGCATGCATTACATAGACAATGATATGTAAAAACTAAATAACAAGAATGAATTTATACTCAGATATGTCTCATGTAAATCTTCAAACATAAACCTGCACTGTTACATAAATATGTAAAATGTAAGGGTTACTAGCCCCCCCCCCCCCCCCTTTGAGCCCTCTTCTGTCTCTATACACACTGAGGGGGTTATTTAAGAAGGGATAGCCCCAGGTAGTGCTTCATAGCGGCAGGCAGCGACTGGTGAACGCCGGGCACTGTACGCAAAACACATTTATGAAGACTATTCTGGCGAGCACCCCTAACATCGCCATGTAGTGTCACATGTATTATTACAGGCGGCTCAGTGTATAGCGCCGGCGCTCTAGCTTCCAGAGTGCCAGGTATTACCTTTCGCTCAGTGTCGCTCTCCCATACATTTCAATGGCCGTCATTTGCTTGTGTTTAAACAGCGTGTTTGACATTTTTTTTGTTTTTTTTGCTCAAATCGTGTGACCTCTCCTGGCTGCAAACAAACACTTTTACAAACTTTTTATATTTTTATGCAGAATTGTCATTACAGGTCCGGCACTAAAGTGTTATTGTCACAGTTTTACAACAATATCATTCCATGTGTTTTCGCTTTGTTACTGGTGGATATTTGTTCAAAAACAGACTTTAATCACACAGCGTCTGGCGCTCTATGCTCCAGCGACCAGCTTTAGAGCGCCGACGCTGTGTGTGTGTCCTTTTTTGATAAGTATGGTGTGGAGCGCCGAGAGTCGGTCGTACTGAGCTGTCGCTACCTCTTACTCGCTGCAGCACTGTACTGGTGTTAGAGCGCCCAACATACATCACATTCATCAATGCCAGCCATGTTACTACAGCGACTGAGACGTTCTGTTACAGCGCCCGATACCCGCTTACAGCGTCTACTAGCGGTCGCTCTAAGCACCGCTATACAGACGCTCATCTGCCGATACCTGGCATTAGTAATGAATCAGCCTCCACCTTTCTTTCTGTCAGACCTTCTATTCTTTCTTTCTTTCCTTTTTTCCATCTAGTCTTTGTTTCTTTCTTTCATCTGTTTGTTCTGCCATTCCTTTTCTTTCTTACTTCTTTTCCTTTATTATTTTTCTCTGTCATTCCATTTCTCTCTTTCCTGCTTTTTTTCTATTATTCCTTTTATTCTTTCTTTGTTTCAGTCACTCACACATTCTCTTTCTGTGTTTCTGTAATTCGTTCTATGCTTTTGTTCTTTTCATTTATTGTTTTTACATTACCATCTATTCTTTCTTTTTTTTTGTCATTCTTTTTCTCATTTTTTTCCTTCTTTTTTTTTCTCACATTCCTTCTATTCTTCCATTCCTTATTTATATTTCTTTATGTAATTTCTTCTATTTCTTCTATACTTTGCCATTCCTTATTATTCTTTGGCAGTATTCGCCACACGTGTAACTTAACATATCACCATGTATGTTGTGTCATACCACACCGCAAGGGGCCCACAGGGAGGCTGATTCATCATTAGCGGCAGGTAGCGACAGATGAGCGTCTGTAGCAGGAATTTCAGAGCGCCCGCTAGTAGTCGCAGTGCTCGGCCGTGAGTCGCTAGTTTATAGCAACTCATGCCTTATTCATCAAGCGATAGCGCCAGGTAGTGTCTGACGAGCGCCAGGTAGCGGCAGCTAACGGCGACTACCGACTCAAGTACGCCCGGCGGCGGTCACAATGACGCATTTATCAAGCAAAATGAGGCTAGCGCCGGCGAGAGCGACGGCTAGCGCGGCATTCATCATGAAGCCGCCTGGACCGAACAGCGCCGCTGCAAATTCCCTCACAGCGCCAGGTATGAGCTGTCGCTCCCTGGCGATGTCCAATGCATTTCAATGGAGCAATCTATAATTAATCATAATTAATTGGTATTAATTTTTTTTTTTTTTTTTTTTAATGTCAAAAATTCGGAGACCACTTCTGCAATGTTAGGATTTATTTTTAAGTAAAAAAAAAATTTAAAACAAATTTGTGCAGAATTGATCTTACAGGTCTGAGATTAATGTATTCATATTACAAAATGATTCTAAACACATGTATAATGTTACATTCCAAAAATATGGTTGTTTAGGGGTTAAAAACTAGTTAATACACATCGCCGCCAGCGCTCTGGGGTTTAAACAAGGAATGGACAGCGACAGCACATTCGGAGCGTGATTTGTTAGTGAATATGAAGCTAGCCGTTCGCTCTGGCCATTCGTTGTCAGGCGCTCACATACAACGCTGGACCTGTGAAACAGCGACCCCTAAGCCCGTATTCAACATTACCGCACACCGACTGAGTCGCTGTCATCAAGCTAACGCCGGCCAAGCACAGCGAATACTGGCTGGCGCTGAAAAAATCACGCTACAGTCGCTCATCTGTCGCTACCTGGCGCTATTAATGAATCGGCCTCCCCGTCACTGTTCAGTAATGGTGAATACATTGTGAGGAGTCGCTATTTGACCAGTACAGCGCTGTATGGGAGCGCATGTTAGCGACTGCTCATAGCGACCGACTCACACCATATTCAGAGAAAAAACAGCCTCACAAATCTCTGGCGCTGAAAAATAGTTGTTTGAAGTCCAGAGCGCAGGAGGCGGTGTGTTTAAAGTCTGTTTTTCAGTATCTATCCACTAGTAACAAAGCGAAAACATATGGAATTACATTGTAACAACATTGTAACATGAACACTTTAATGGCAGACCTGTAAAGTCATTTCTGAGGAAATATATAAAAAATGAAAAACTTATGAAAAAACTGCTTTCTCAATGCCAGAAGAGGTCAAACAATTATTTGTGATGTAAAAAAAAAAAAAAAAAAAAAACCCCGTTTAAAGAGAAGGAAAGGTTCGTCCATTGAAATGTACGGGAGAGCGACAGGTAGCGAGAGGTCATACCTGTCTTGTAGCGGCAGGCAGTGTCTGGTGAACGTCGGGCGCTGTATGCAATACCACATTTATGAAAGCAAATCTGGTGAGCTCCTCTAACAGCGCCATGTAGCGCCCGATGTATTGTTACAGATGGCTCAGCATATAGCGCCTGGTATTACCTTTCACTCTCCCATACATTTCAATGGCCGTTCATTTACTTGTATTTAAACAGCGTGTTTGACATTTTTTTTGCTCAAATCATTGTGTGACCTCTCCTGGCTGCAAACAAACACTTTTAGAAACTTTTTGGACTTTTAATATTTTTATGCAGAATTGTCATTACAGGTCTGGCACTAAAGTGTTATTGTCACAGTTTTAAAACAATGTCATTCCATGTGTTTTTTGTTACTGGTGGATATGTGTTCAAAAACAGACTTTAATCACACAGCGTCTGGGGTTCTATGCTATAGCGACCAAATTTAGAGCGCCGACGCTGTGTGTGCACTTAATTGATAAGTATGGTGTGAGTCGCTGAGAGTCGGACGCACTGAGCTGGCGCTACCTCTCGCTCGCTTCAGCGCTGTACTGTTGTTAAAACGCCCAACATACATCATATTCATCAATGCTGCTCAGGTTACTACAGCGACTAAGGCGCTCTGTTACAGTGCCTGATACCCGCTTACAGCGTCTACTAGCGGTCGCTCTAAGCGCCGCTATACAGACGCTCATTTGCCGATACCTGACGTTAGTAATGAATCAGCCTCTCTATTTTCTAAGGGCCCACATAAATCTGGAGCTGGCCCTGGGTCAAAAGCCAGATTTGGCAATGACATAATCCATCCCTGGGAGGGCTACCACACACTGATTCGCGGAAGATCGGCTATGGAAGGTCAGAAAGCGAAAGCACCAGTAGGATAAGCTTCGGTTGTTATTTTTAATGCCAAAATCCATGTAAGCACCGGGCAAAGGCGGGGGGGCTGGAGTGTGAAAACTATTTTTTACAGGAAAAACATTTAAAGTGGACCAACACCCAGGATTTTCACTATCCTGGGTTTTGGTCCACTTCCGCGGGGCACCCCAATCGGGAGTGCCCGCTGCGTGAAACCCCCCAGATCGCCCTAAATAACTCACCTCACCCCGCTTCTACGCGAGCGCTCATCCAATCAGAGAGCTCAGAGCCGCTGTGGTATGGACAGACAAGCGACGGACAACCACAGCGGCTCTAAGCGCTGGAGGCCGCGTCTCGCGCTTCCTTCTAACAGGTGTACAATCTGAACAAAGGTGAGTTACAAGTGGTGTGCCGCAAGGCTCTGTCCTGGGCCCCATTCTTTTTAATATATTTGTAAGTGACATAGGAGAAGGCTTGGTAGGAAAAGTTTGTCTGTTTGCTGATGATACAAAGGTTAGTAATAGGGTGGATATTCCTGGAGGTGTCTGCAACATGGAACATGATTTAGCTTTACTGGATAGATGGTCAAAACTGTGGAAACTAGAGTTTAATGTCTCTAAATGCAAAATCCTGCACTTGGGTAGAAGGAATCCCTGCTCTGAGTACCGTATGGGCAGCACTGTGTTATCCAGGACCTCGGAGGAGAGAGATTTAGGGATACTGATTACTGATAGCTGCAAGATGAGTGGACAGTGTAGCCAGGCAGTGGGAAAAGCAAGCAGGATGCTCGGCTGCATAGCTCGAGGCATCACCAGTAGGAAGAGGGAGGTTGTGATGCCGCTGTATAGAGCCCTGGTGAGGCCACAGCTAGAATACTGTGTGCAGTTCTGGAGACCTCACCTGCAAAAATACATTATTCAAATAGAACGTGTCCAAAGGCCGGCAACAAAAATGGTGGAAGGACTTAAACTTAAAACTTATCAGGAGAGACTTAAAGAACTTCATTTGTACAGTCTGGAGGAAAGAAGGGAGAGGGGGGACATGATGGAGACCTTTATATATGTGAAAGGATTGAATAAGGTTCAGGAGGGAAGTGTTTTTAAGAAGAAGCTTAATGATAGAACAAGGGGGCACAACCTGAAGCTAGTCGGGGGGAAGATCAGGAGCAATGTTAGAAAATATTATTTTACAGAAAGAGTAGTAGATGCTTGGAACAAACTTCCAGCAGAGGTAGTTGAAAAATCAACAGTCAGTGAATGTAAACATGCCTGGGATAAGCACACATCTATCCTAAGATACAGAGAACATACAGTATACACATAAGGGCAGACTAGATGGACCGTATGGTCTCCTTCTGCCGTCAACCTTCTATGTTTCTATGTTTCTATGTTTCTATGAGCGTGCCCGCGCCGGCCATTCACAAACGGTGCGTACCCTGCTAGAGGGAAGCGCGAGATGCGTCCGCGGCCCGCGCATGCGCCGCTGGAACGGGGATAAGGTAAGGTTTCTGGGCGTCCTGGGGGGTTTCACCCCACGGGGCATCCCGATTTCTTATAGATTCTCGGGCAGATCCCCCCTGGGTGTTGGTCTAATTTAAAAAGCATTTTCCATTAGCATGAATGGGCTTCGCTGAGAGCTAATTCAGGTTACCTTTATTCCACATCTAATGGATGGTATGTTTGCTGAGCACAAACAATGGAGCAATAACTCAGTCTCATTGTGCTCTGCGGAATGCATTTACAGGACAGATGAAATACGAGCCATTCTCGCATTATTGGCTAATATAATCATGAAAAATGAAAAAATAAAAATAACCCAGTGGGATCAAAATGTGCTGACTTTAAGCCTCCGTGACATAGAGAACGGGGAACTTGTTCGAGGAAAGGAGGGCGTGTAGTACTAAAGGTGTTGCCAGGCTCGTCATTTGTATAGCCCGCCGGGTACAGGACTGTCAGTGCGCTCTCTGTGTCGGGTCAAGTCTGCGGCAAAGCTCTGATCTGAGACAAGTACAAGCACATCCACTGCCTCTAACAACAAGCTCTGCTACAGCATCGCAACACAACAAAGCTAGCAAAGCGGAGCCAAATCCACCACAGCACTATATTACTAGCTACAATTTAAAGTGGACCAAAACCCAGGATTTTGACCGGGGCCTTTCCACCGGGGCACCACGATCGGGGGTGTCCTGATGTGTGAAACCCCCCAGATGACTGATGCCAACTCACCTCTTCCCGGTCCTATGGTGCATGTGCGGGCGCTCGTCCAATCAGCGCGCTCGAAGCCGCTGGCGTCATATCTTCTAAGCCTTCGTGTAAGGCCAGCGGCTCCGAGCACGCTGGCCGCTGCATCCCCAACTTGCCTCTTACAGGGAGCGTGCCCGTGACACTCATTCACAAATGCCTGCCGCTGGCACGCGCCCTGCTAGAGGGATATGTAGAGAGAGTACTGCGGGCGGCACCTCGTAATACTTTACATAATGATAAGGGGTGCACTGCCCCAATAAGAGACCCTGCAATTGCACAATGTCACTAAAGATTTTGGGTCCCTGGGGACTAACAATTGCACTCCCAGGGAGTGCAATTGTTAGTCCCCAGGGACCCATTCAGGGGGGTGTTTGGAGGACATCCCAAAATCTTTAGTGACATTCTGCTAGAGGGATAGCTGTTGGACTGGGAAACAAGGTAAGTGTATGGGGTGGACTGGGGGATTTCACACAGCGGGTATCCTGATTTTGGATGCCCCGGAGGGAGGGAATCAATTGGCCCGGGATTCTTATAGATTGTGTTGGTCATGATCCGCCAAATTTGTGGGGCTCTGCAGATATGTCACCCCAATGAATTACAATCACAACTAAATTGTTTAGCATGTTGATTAACACACAAAAATAAAACAAAAGTGGGGTACAGCATAACAACACAATAAAGGAAACAACCCCCCCCTCCCCCAAAATCAGAGATTGCCCAGCACAGCTCTGTGAGCCTGAATATAGGCCCCAGTAACCTTGGGAGCTGCAGGAGCCATTTGCTAAAAATTGAAGACAGCTAACCAATGTGGAGGCTGATTCATTACTAACACCAGGTATCGGCAGATGAGCGTCTGTATAGCGGCGCTTAGAGCGACCGCTAGTAGACGCTGTAAGTGGGTATCGGGCGAGTGCCTCAGTGGCTCTAGTATTGATGAATGTGATGTATGTTGGGCGCTCTAAGAACAGTACAGCGCTGCAGGGAGCGAAAGGTAGTGCCAGCTCAGTGCGACCGACTCTCTGCGCTCCACACCATACTTATCAAAAAAGGACACACACACAGCGTTGGCACGCTAAATCTGGTCGCTAAATCTGGACGCTGTGATTAAAGTTTGTTTTTGAACACATATCCGCCAGTAACAAGGCGAAAACACATGGAATAACATTGTTGTAACATTGTGACATTAACACTTTAGTGCCAGACCTGTAATGACAATTCTGCATTAAAAAACAAAAAAATAAAAAAAGTTTTCAAAAATGAATCTTTCTAGGCCAAGAGAGGTCACACAATTATTTGAGAGAAAAAAAAACCCTGTTTAAACTGAAGAAAAGGAACGTGACGTCCATTGAAATGTATGGGAGACATAGGTAGCGACAGGTAATACTTGGCACTCTGGAAGCTAGAGCGCTGCCGCTATACGCTGAGCCACCTGTAATGATACATGTGACGCTACATGGCGCTGTTAGAGGCGCTCACCAGATTCGCTTTCATAAATGTGGTTTTGCGTACAGCACCCAGTGTTCACCAGACGCTACCTGCCGCTACGAGGCGCTACCCCTTAATGAATAACCCCCTTAGTCATACCTCCAATTGCACGTCCCTTTCTTGTGGTGGGGGCCAACCATGGCCGCAACTCTGAGTAAAGCTTCTCAAGAGAAAAGCGGTTCAGTTGGGTCAATTCTTACACCTGCTGATGGGTCATGTGATCGATGTCCAGGCGGCGGTGGCTATGCCTAAGCTGGTTAACAGCCCCCCGCTGCTGCAGACAGGGGCTCCATGCTAAACGCCTTTGCTGGTTCCCGCTGGCAAAATAGGGTATAATATAAACCTACAGTTTTTATAGTCCCAAAAGGCCCAAATCAGGGATCAGAAACACGCGCAAGTGCTGGCTAAACCCCTACATTTACACAGGCGAGAACGCAAAAACTTGCCTTCACTTGTATTAATATGGCAGCTACACTGTTTGGTGTAAAGTCCCGCAAAAAAGGCAACTTGGACAAAAAACACGAACCGATAAAAAGGCTAAAACTGGGACCTGGGACGTCATGCGGGAATGCGCACAGGAGATGCTATTAAAGTCTATAGGACGGAAAGTTACGAAAACATTAATAAATTTGTGTCCCCACCCGTACCCTTCAGCTACCATTGAGGCACACCAGGCACAGGGATTGGTCACTCGGGGGACAAGGGGCCAGCAGGGGTGCGGGTAATTAGGGAGGGGTATCAGCAAGCCACCTGCCAACAAGTCAAACATGTGGTTTCCCATCCCCTCACTCTTTAAAGTGGACCAAAACCCACCGCAATCGGCCTGGAAATCTTTAAGATACCCTGGTTGATCGATACCCTTCCCCCGAGGCACCCAAAATCGGGATGCCCCACTGTGTGAAACCCCTCAGGTCGCCCCATACACTTACCTTGCTTCCTGGTCCAATGATGTATGCGTGAGCTGCGGCCGCATCCCCACTATCCCTCTAGCAGGTTGCAGGCACATGCCAGGAGTTTCTGAATGGGCATCATGGGCACGCTCCCTGTTAGAAGGGAAGCGGGGGATGTGGCCTCCAGCACACTCGGAGCCGCTGGCTTAGACGAAGGCTTAAAGTGGACCAACACCCTGCTGGATCTGATCCCTCCCTGCGGGGCATCCAAAATCGGGATGCCCCGCTGTGTGAAACCCCCCAGGACGCCCCAAACCTTACCTTACTTCCAGTCCAACGGCGCATGCTCGGGCCGCGGCCGCATCTTGCGCTTTTCTCTAGCAGGGCGAGAGAACTCCACTATCCCGTGGAAGTGGACCAAAAACCCAGGTCAGTCAAAATCCTGGGTGTTGGTCCACTTTAAATGACATGACGTCAGTGGCTTTGTACGCGCTGATTGGACGAGTGCCCGCATATGCGCCGTAGGACCGGGAAGAGCTGTTACCTTCCGCGATCTGGGGAGTTTCACACAGCAGGACACCCCCCATCGCGGTGCCCCTGGGGAAAGTACCAAAACCCAGGATTTTTGGTCCGTTTTAAAGCAGGGATGCACAACCTGTGATCCGCACTGATATCAGTTGTGGCCCCCGGTACTCCTGCTTCGCCTTTACTCACCTGAATCCTGCTCACTTTTACCCACCTCACCTTTTCCTAAAGCTTCACTTCTGGCCTCCTCACCTCAGCCCACCTCATCTCTACCCACTTCCTGACTGCTCATAGCGCCCATAACCTGCCACTCTCCTTAAAAACCATCCCTTCCTCCTGTTCTCTCTTTATGCTGTAAATGACCAACACCGACACCTGTATTTGTTGGCAAGACATTTATTAATAAAATAAATATCGGCCACAGCGTATACAAGAACAAAACCAAAAAATCCCTTGTGGGCTTACACTTTCTTCTCTGTGGAGGGGGCGATGCAACCAACTTCTAACTACTAACTAACCGTAGCCACCGCTGTGATAACAACTTTCTTAACCCGACGGCCAACCAAGAACCTGCCCCCAGCCGTCCGCCCGCAGGCCCAGGGGCTTCTTGTATGAGAGCTAACCGCCTTCCTTATTAACCGCATCTAACAACCACACAGCTGTAACTTATTATAACCAACTTATTTCCTCATGATGATCGGCGCTTCTGCCTTTTTTCACTTCACCGCGCTTACTTCCGCCTTTCTTTCCATTGCCGTCTGCCCCCCTCTAATAACCGACAAGGGATTCCCGACAGCTGTGACTTTCTCAACCCTAAAAAAGAAAACATAGGCCTTTATTTATGAAGGAATAGCGACAGGTAGCGACTGGTGAGCGGCCGGTAATGACGGGCCCCGCCACGAGAACGCCGGCTCCCCACCACAATCACACATTTATCAAGCCAATCCTGCTTAGCGACTGAGATAGCGACTGAGATAGCGCCATATAGCGACTCATTCATCATTATTCCAGCCTCAGCCCACAGCGCCAGCGTCCGACCTTGAACAGTGACAGGTATGACCTCTCGCTACCTGGCGCTCTCCAATGCATTTCAATGGAACAATCTTTAAATATTCATAATTAATTGTTATTATTTTTTTTATTTATTTTTTTTAAATGTGAAAAATTCTGTGACCACTTCTGCCATTTTAAATAATTTTTTTAAGGTAAAAAAAAAAATTTTACAGAATTGATATTACAGGTCTGATATTAATGTATTCATATTACTAAATTATTTTAAAAACTTGTTTTTTTTGGTTTCCAAAAATATGGTTGTTTGGGGGTTAAAAAACTACTTTTAACACATCGCCGCCAGCGCTCTGAGGTTTAAACATGCATTTCACATCGCGAGAATTTTTTGAGTGTGATTTGTTAATGAATATGGTGGGAACCGGTCGCTATGACCAGTCGCTATCATGCGCTCCCATACAGCGTTGAACCTGACAAATAGCGACTCCTCACCCAATATTCAACATTACTGCAAACCGACTGAGTCGCTATCAACTACCGAACAATGGCCAAGCACAGCGACTACTAGCGGGCGCTCTGAAAATGCCGCTACAGTCGCTCAACTGTCGCTACCTGCCGCTGTTAATGAATCGGCCTCATAGTTAGTCATGCAAAACCATCCCACTGTATCCAAACCTCATAACCGTAACGAACTGCCACACCAAACCATCCTAACCCCGACATATCCCCACTCGCTTATACTCATGCTAATCCCGGGTGGGTGGGCGGGACTTCTTGCTCTGTGGTCACCGGAAAAGAGGGGGGGCATGAGGCGACACCGCCTTAAATACCCCCCCACTACTTACCTCCCCTTCCTGGCCGTCACGTCCTGTCCCTTTGTCCCACCCCCCCACTAACCTCTTTTTCTTCAAATCCCCCTACGTTCCCAGGCCTGACGCATGGCAGTCATGCT
Organism: Gastrophryne carolinensis; assembly: GCA_027917425.1. NCBI lineage: Eukaryota > Metazoa > Chordata > Amphibia > Anura > Microhylidae > Gastrophryne > Gastrophryne carolinensis. The sequence goes on from CM051234.1 coordinate 603,245,132, forward strand.
GCCCTTCTGCCCTAGCACAGGGGTGTCCCTTTCCGCTTCCCCTCTAATTATCTCCCCTTAGCTCATCTCACTCCCCCCCCCTCCCCCTGCCCACTTCATTCCACCTACCTCTTATCTAACATTTTTTACATTTTTTTCTTAGGTTTGCAAATATTTTATGGAAGCAGTTTTTACTACCTGCTATCTGTTGCTACTAGCAACCATACACCCAGGCCCTTATTTAAGAAGGGATAGCGTCAGGTAGTGGCTGGTTAATGAGAGGTAGCATCAGGTAGCGCCTGGTTAATGAGAGGTAGCGACAGGTGGCGACTGGTGAACGCCGGACACGGCACGCAATTACACATTTATCAAGCAGAATCTGTTTAGCGACTGGGATAGCGCCATGTAGCGTCTGATTCATCATTTTCACAGCCTCAGCGAACAGCGTCGGCGTTCAGCCTTGCACAGCGCCAGGTATGACCTCTCGCTACCTGTCGCTCTCCCATACATTTCAATGGACGATCCTTTTCTTCTCTTTAAACTGTTTTTTTTTGTTTTTCCCCCAAAAATCACAAATAATTCTGTGACCTCTTCTGGCATTGAAAAAGCAGTTTTTTCACAATTTATTCATTTTTCATATGTTTCTGCAGAAATGACATTACAGGTCTGGCATTAAAGTGTTCATGTTACAATGTTGTTACAATGTAATTCCATATGTTTTCGCTTTGTTACTAGTGGATAGATGCTGAAAAACAGACTTTAAACACACCGCCTCCTGCGCTCTGGGCTTCAAACAAGCATTTTTCAGCACCAGAGATTTGTGAGGCTGTTTTTTTATGAATATGGTGTGAGTCGTTCGCTATGAGCAGTCGCTAACATGCGCTCCCATACAGCGCTGTACTGGTCAAATAGCAACTCCTCACAATGTATTCAACATTACTGAACAGCGACTGAGTCGCTATAAAGTAGCGACCCACGGCTGAGCACAGTGACTACTAGCGGGCGCTCTGAAAATGCCTGCTACAGACGCTCATCTGTCGCTACCTGGCGTTAGTGATGAATCAGCCTGCAAGTCAGTCCTGAACGCAGTGTTCTGCACCAGATCTGTGGCAAAGCACAGAGGGGATGGCAACGTGCCATGGCTGAGGGCCTGACACTTAGGGGTTCATTAATCAAGGGATAGCGCCAGGTAGTGCCTCGTAGCGGCAGGCAGTGTCTGGTGAATGCCGGGCGCTGTACGCATAACCACATTTATGAAGGCGATACTGGTGAGCGACTCTAACAGCACCATGTAGCGTCCGATGTATCATTACAGGCGGCTCAGCATATAGCCTCGGCACTCTAGCTTCCAGAGCGCCAGGTATTACCTGTCGCTACCTGGCGCTCTCCCATATATATGGAAGTTACTTTTCTTCTGTTTAAACTGTGTTTAATTGTTTTTTTTTTTTTTTTCTCTTAAATAATTGTGTGACCTCTCTTGGCCTAGAAAAAATAATTTTTTAAAACTTTTTTGATTTTTTAGATTTTTATGCAGAATTGTCATTACAGGTCTGGCATTAAAGTATTAATGTCAAAATGTAATAAAAATGTCATTGCATGTGTTTTCGCTTTGTTACTGGTGGATATGTGTTCAAAAATCAATTAATCACACAGCGTCTGCCGCTCTATGCTATAGCGACCAGATCCAGAGCGCCAACGCTGTGTGCGTGTGTTTTTTTGTTGAATATGATGTGAGTCACTGAGGGTTGGTCGCACTGAGCTAGTGCTACCTTTCGCTCCCTGCAACGCTGTACTGGTGTTAGAGCGCCCAACATACATCTCATTCATCAATGCCAGCCAGGTTACTACAGCAAATGAGACGCCCTGTTACAGCGCCTGATAGCCGATCACTGCAGGTGGCTTTGGCTGCAGGTTTGCAGAAACAAAAAAGGCTTGCCCAGGAGCGGGGGGCCCCCACTGCCACCTATAGCTTTGTTGATGGCCCCATGACCATTTAGACCAAAGACTGATAACCCAACTGGACCACACTATAACTCAAAGGTTGGCGGAGGACCCCTTTGCAGGGCAAGTGGTGCCCCTTGTGCCCCCATATAATCCGGCCCTGGCCCCAGTCATTCAGATTGGAACACGTCTGTTGCTTGGGATGCGGCCACTTGTGCTCCCGATTACCATAAACAGAGCTGTTTGCTGAACATTACATATCAAGGGCTAACAGCCAAGAATTCGTGCATGAGCGGTAGGACCAGGGAAAGGTGAGTTATTATGGGCAGTCTGGGGGGTTTCACACAGCAGGGCATCCCAAATCGGGGAACAAAACCAAGGATAAGCAAGGTTTTGTTCCACTTTAAGCAATGCAAAACATGATATAATGCACACAAAATACCACAATTAAAAGCAAGATGAAACATGAACTAAAAAAAGAATCATATATTCAGAAACATAAAGGTATGAAGCCGGCCTCAGGCTTGTTAAGATTGTAAAGTGCGATGAGCGAATTGGGAGTTTTTCTGATAAACTCTAGCCTGTGAGTAAATCCCTAGTTTCAGACATATCAGAAGCCGAATGGGAATGCATTTCATTTATAAAGTGGACCAAAACCCAAGATTTTCACTATGTGTATAGTGTATGTACTCTTTATCTCAGGATAGATGTGTGCTTATCCCAGGCATGTTTACATTCAGTGACTGTTGATTTTTCAACTACCTCTGCTGGAAGTTTGTTCCAAGCATCTACTACTCTTTCTGTAAAATAATATTTTCTAACATTGCTCCTGATATTCCCCCCCGACTAGCTTCAGGTTGTGCCCCCTTGTTCTATCATTAAGTTTCTTCTTTAAAACACTTCCCTCCTGAACCTTATTCAATCCTTTCACATATTTAAAGGTCTCAATCATGTCCCCCCTCTCCCTTCTTTCCTCCAGACTGTACAAATTAAATTCTTTAAGTCTCTCCTGATAAGATTTAGGTTTAAGCCCTTCTACCATTTTCCTTGCCCGCCTTTGGACACGTTCTATTTGACTAATGTCTTTTTGCAGGTGAAATCTCCAGAACTGCACACAGTATTCTAGCTGTGGTCTCCATACAGTGGCATCACAACCTCCCTCTTCCTACTGGTGATGCCTCGAGCTATGCAGCCGAGCATCCTGCTTGCTTTTCCCACTGCCTGGCTACACTGTCCACTCATCTTGCAGCTATCAGTAATCAGTACCCCTAAATCTCTCTCCTCCGAGGTCCTGGATAACACAGTGCTTCCCATACGGTACTCAGAGCAGGGATTCCTTCTACCCAGGTCCAACCCCAAGTTGTATTTGGATAACTCTTAACCACCTGTCACCACCACAGGCATAAATAAAACAATTGTGTGTGTGTGTGTGTATTAAAAGTGCACTGGCACAAAGTTTTGCTAAATTGCCAGAACAAGTACAGTTTTCTTTATTGCATGGCACGGCCTGCTTCGGTATTCATAACAGTTGGGTTATTCCGCCACAAGGTGGCGCAGTGGTACTGCAGAAGAGCTGTGGCAGCTCCCGGCCCCCTATAAAAATGGGATTAACCATAGAGTTCCCAGTGTTTCCTCTGCAGTGAAACTGTGAAGATAGAATATGGCTCTATCTCTCTGTGCGCAGGTGAACGAGGCAATCAAGCCTGCAGCCCTGCAAGTCTATTTCCACCCATTTCTGGACCCTCTCTGCCTCCCAGCCTCGGTTGACAGATCGGGTGAGGGTAGAAGAGCACTAGGGTCAAGTGCTCCAGGAGCGCTGCTCCAAGCCGCAGACCCTGTTCCACAAAGGGTAGCTGGCCATAGGCTTTATGGTGAGCTTACTAGGGATGCGGAGTTCCTGTCCTGGCTTCTCAGGGGGTGAGTGTTTTGGGAACTGTTTCCCCTTCCTTTCCTTCAGGGGTCCCCCCCCCTCCTGGCCTGGATACTCACCGCTGCCTTCTCGTCTCTCTCTCTCCCCCCTCCCCCTCTCTGACTTCTGTTGGGGGGGGGGGGGCGGGTGGTAGCGACGAGTGATGTTAGTTGTGGTGTTTTGGCCGTGTACAGTGTGTTTTTTGGTGTTTTTGGCCGCCGCGCTGCTTTGTACTGCGCTCCGCGGCTGTGGGCGCTATAACTTGTGGCGTTTTTGCTTTGTCATGGTGCCGGCAGGGTCGCGTGGGCGCCGATTCCACTCTCTTCGGGGGGGGGGGGCAGGGCCGGGGGATGACGCATATCACATTGTCCCCCAGCGGCCCGCCCCTTGAGGTACCTCTGCGGGCGCCATTTTGCATTAGCTGCGCGTCTGGATTACTCTCTTCTGGGCCGCAGCGCTGTTTCCTCCGGTGTATCGCTTCATACTGCGGTCTGTGCCTTGATGACCCTGCGGTGTCCTTCGTCCTTGAGTCCCCCTTGGGGTTTTTTTTTATTGGTCTTGTGGGGCATGTGCTGTGGGATGCTCATGTGTCGTTTTTGCTTATGTCTTTCAGGCGGGATACCAGTGGGTTGTCTTTTCTCCCGGCTCTACTCCTTCCTCCCCCTCATCCCTCCCCCTTTTTGCTGATCTGGGGGCATCCCATGGGAGGGCATCCCGGGTGGCTTTTGTATTAGCCTTTACCCAGTGCTGGCCTATTGCGCCTGTGTTAATCACCATATGGAGGCTTCTGGGGATAGCGTGCTTGGGGGTCCTTCGGAGCAATCCCGTCTGTGCTCCATGTGCAGGGTATCCCCTATCAGCAATGATGTCACGGTGTGTGTGCCGTGCGCTCAAAGTGTCCTTGCGCTCCAGCTTGGTTTGCCTGCATCGCTTCCCAGCTCTGCGCCTCCTTCGGCATCACCTACCCCCCCCACTGCTGTAATTAGCTCCCATTGAGGGGGTCACAGTCTGATCTGGCACTTTGTGTGGCCAACATTGAGAAGCAGCTTGCCGGGCCTATTCCTAGGGAGGCGTGTGGCAAGAAGCGGCACCTGACTTCCACACCCTCACGCTTCACTGAGGAGTATGAGGAATTTGATTCCACTGGTGGACTTTATTCCCTAGATGAAGGGGAACTGTTCCAGGACTCTGACTCCTCTGGGGACCAGCAGGAGGGTTGCATTAGTGACCCTGGGTCCGCGTCCGGGGAGGAATCATGGTACCCTGAAGACACTGACAATCTGCTGTCACAAATTTTTGAAATCTTGCATATTGCTCCCCCTGAGGTGGCTAAAAGAAAGCAGGGTGAGCTTTTTCATCCTAGTAAACAGCGTCTGGAGTTCCCTGAGCAGGGCCATTTCACTTCTATGGTGCTTAGGGAGTGGGAACGCCCTAACAGGCGGTCATGCCTTCCCCTGACACTACCACTCTGAAGGACAGCGAGGACCGGCCTTTTCGGGGGACCTCTCTCTCCCTCCCCTCCCTTCGTTCTTCCAGAGTAGATTGTGGTTCCCTCTTCTCAGGTAGCCGCAGAGATTCTTGGGGTCATGGCAGATCCCGTGGACGTCCCGGTCTCTCCTGGGGTTCCAAGCCCAAACCTCCTCCCAAGGCCCCCCAGGCATGAGGGGGCGCCCTCACCCATCCGGGTAGGGGGCCGGCTTTGGCTCTTTGCTCACGTCTGGAGGCTCCACGTTTCAGACCGGTGGATTCAGGAGGTGGTGTCCTCCGGTTACAAGATAGAGTTTGCAGCCTGGCCGCCCCCGAGACTCATCAGATCCCGGATGTCTTCAAACCCCCTGTCAGCTCAAGGGTTACTTTCGGCGGTTCAATGCCTGCTGGAGTCAGGGGTCAGTGCCCCATCAAGAACAGGGTCAGGGATACTATTCCAATCTCTTTACGGTCCCCAAAAAGGACAGCTCTCTGAGGCCCATTCTGGACTTGAAGGGCCTCAACAAGTTTGTCAGATTCAAACATTTTCGCATGGAGACGCTACGCTCTGCTGTCAGTACCCTTCGCCCAGGCGACTTCATGACCACCGTGGACATCAAGGATGCTTATCTTCATGTGCCTATCTTCCCAGGTCATCAGAGAATTCTGAGGTTCATGCTGGAGGATCAGCATTACTAGTTCGTGGCCTTACCATTCGGTATCACCTCGGCGCCTCGGGTGTTCACCAAGGTGCTGACGGGAGTGATGGCTCTGCTGCGAACCCGGGGCATTCGCATCCTTCCCTATCTGGACGGCATCCTCATTGTGGCTCAGTCCTTTCATCAGGCCGAACAGGACACCCAGGTGGTGATCTCCACTCTGGAGTCCTTCGGCTGGGTGATCAATTTTCCCAAGTCTTCATTGTCCCCGTCCTTGGTGAGGTCTTTTCTGGGCATGACACTGGATACCTCTCAAGTCAATGTGTTCCTTCCTCAGCAGAAGGTGGAGGGCCTTCAGAAGCAGGCACGGGCTCTGCTCTTGTGTCCTCATCCCTCCATCCGTCTGGGGGCCTCTTCAGTTGCACCTCTTGTCAGTTTGGGAATGGGACCCTGTGTCCCTGGATCAGGAATTTGCTCTGTCTCCTCTGGCCAGGCAGTCCCTTTCGTGGTGGCTGGACTCAAGGAATCTTCTGTTGGGCAGGACCTGTCACCACGGATGCCAGTCTGACGGGCTGGGGGGGCTTTTGGAAGTCCCTACAATTTCAGGGTCGTTGGGGTCCCCAGGAGGCCCATGCTCCCATCAATGTCCTGGAACTGAGGGCATCAGGTTGGTTCTGTCCCACCTGACTACACACCTTCGGGTCGGGCTGTTCAGATCCGCTCAGACAACCAGACGGCGGTTGCCTACATCAACCATCAGGGAGGGACTCAGAGCAAGCGAGCCTTCAAGGAAGTGCCTCTGATTCTGTCTTGGGCGGAACAGAATGTCCCCTGCATCTCAGCGGTATACATTCCGGGGGTGGAGAACCAGGTGGCGGACTACCTGAGCAGGGGGACGTCTCGCTTGGAATGGTCCCTCAACTTCCAGGTGTTTCTCTCCCTCTGTCACCACTGGGGTCAGCCAGATGTGCACCTGTTTGCGTCCCGTCACAATCACAAACTTCCCAGGTTTGTCTACCTGTCACAGGATCCTCTGGCTTTCGCCAAGGATGCTCTGGCAATGCCTTTGACAGAGTTTCGGCTTCCCTATGTGTTCCCTCCGTTCCCTCTACTGGGCAGGGTCATGCGCAAGATTACCCAGGAGGGGCTGTCAGTCATCCTGGTGGCCCCCTGTTGGCCAAGAAGGGTGTGGTTCGCAGACATCGTGCAGTTGGCAGTAGACCAGTATTTCTTGCCCAGGGATCCAGATCTTCTCACTCAAGGACAGCTGCGCCATCCCAATTTACAAACGCTGGCTTTAACAGCTTGGCTGCTGAAACCTACATCTTGACAGAGAAGGGGTTGCCTGCCTTTGTTGTGGATACCATGATCCGGGCTAGGAAGAAGTCCTCGTCCTTTATCTATTACAGGGTCTGGCATGCTTACATTGCCTGGTGTGAGTCCAAGTCTCTTCCCTGTCGGGTTTTTTTCCATTCCCAGGATACTGGAATTTTTGCAACATGGTTTGGATTCTGGCCTTCAACTAAGTACCCTCAAGGGCCATGTTTCAGCTCTGGCGATTTTTTTACCAAAGATCCTTTGCCAACCACCGGTTGGTTAAAACTTTTTTCAGGGTGTTACTCATGTGTGTCCACCTCGTAAGCCTATTCTACCAGTCTGGGACTTGAATCTGCTGTTGTCTGCTCTGCAGGGTCCTCCCTTTGAGCTTATCCGTGGGGCTGCTTTGCCCATTCTGACTCTTAAGGTAGCCTTTTTGGTGGCTATCACTTCTGTAAGGCGAGTTTCTGAACTGGCGGCGCTTTCCATCAAACCTCCTTATTTTGAGAGGCATCAGGATAAGGCGGTGTTTCGGCTTAAGCTGGATTTCTTACCTAAGGTGGTGTCTGCCTTTCATCTCAATCAGGACATTGTCTTGCCTTCATTGTGTCCTAATCCTGCTAATTCCGCGGACACTGCATTCTCTGGATGTGGTCAGGGCTCTGAAGTTTTATTTGGTCGCTACTGAGCCTTTCAGGAAATCTGATGCTCTTTTTGTTCTCACCTCTGGACCTAGGAAGGCTGAACTGCCGGCCGTTACTCATTGGGGATCCCACCCTACTTTTGGACACTGCTTTTGGATGTCCCAACTGTTACGAATACCGAAGCAGGCCGTGCCATGCAATAAAGAAAAAAGCAATTCTGTGAGTACTCACCTGTAGAATTGTTTTTGTTCTTGCATGGCACGTCCTGCTTCGACCCACCTTTGTTATCGTTATTCTTGGTTGCCTCTTTATGGTGATTGTTCCAAGTTTAATTGGGGTTTTTTACCTTTTTTACATTTTTTACCTTTATTCTCTCCCGGCTTCTTGTCTCACTGCTTGTCTATGCTGGGAATTCTATGGTTAATCCCATTACAGTGCAGTACACTGCGCCACCTTGTGGCGGAATAACCCAACTGTTATGAATACTGAAGCGGGCCGTGCCATGCAAGAACAAAAACAATTCTACAGGTGAGTACTCACAGAATTGCTTTTTTAATGGCTGTTGCCCTAATGTAGGTGTGGTACAGTAATTGTCTTTATTTTTAGCCCTTGAGAGAGAAGAAGTGGTTTGCATAAACTGTTTACTTGTGGGACAGATGTGCTTTCTAGCAGTAAATAGGGAAGTGGCCTGCTAAAGGTTGCCACATAACCCTAACGGCCTCATTTTCTTGAGCAACCGCTAAACAGGCAAATGGTGATTTATCTACTACAACTTGTTCTAATTGGTATTTGAGATATACATGTATTTACTATTTTGTTTATTGCATGATAAATCTCTAATACAACATACAAAAAGATGCCTTTTAGCTAGTGATGGGCGAACCCAAAACACAAAATTCGGGTTTGTACAGAACTATGTGAGATCAAGTTCCCAAACCTGAACATGGACTTCTGGCTGAAGTTTCTGAGTTTGGTGTCCGGCCCGAACATGGAAAAGCTGGTTGATGGGTTGCTGAGCAGCCTATCCACCCGCTTCTCCTAAGGGTGCAGCAGCAGGAAGCTGCTGTAACTCACCTGAGCCTCGATCCACAGTCCCTGGTCAGCGGTGGTTTTCCTTTGAAATGGTCCACACCCAGGGGCCACAGAAAGATGGCCACCCCTCACATGAGTGAGGACACTCCTAGTGCCAGCATTGCAGCTGGCATTAAGGGGGTTATTAAAAAAATTATTTCAATGGCCGTTCATTTGTTTGTGTTTAAACAGCGTGTTTGACATTTTTTTTTTTTTGCTCAAATTATTGAGTGACCTCTCCTGGCTGCAAACAAACACTTTTAGAAACTTTTTGGACTTTTAATATTTTTATGCAGAATTTTCATTACAGGTCTGGCACTAAAGTGTTAATGTCACAGTGTTATAACAATGTCATTCCATGTGTTTTCACTTTGTTACTGGTGGATATGTGTTCAAAAACAAAGACTTTAATAGCACAGCTTCTGGTGCTCTATGCTATAGCGACCAGATCCAGAGCACCGACGCTGTGTGTGTGTCCTTTTTTGAAGAGTTGGTCACACTGAGCTGGCGCTACCTTTCGCTCCCTGCAGTGCTGTACTGGTGTTAGAGCGCCCAACATACATCACATTCATCAATGCTGGGCAGGTTACTACAGCGACTGAGGCGCTCTGTTACCGCGCCCGATATCCGCTTACAGCGTCTACTAGTGGTCACTCTAAGCGCCGCTATTCAGACCCTCATCTGCCGATACCTGGCGTTAGTAGTGAAGCAGCCTCCACCAGTGTCCTCACTCATGGGAGTGGTGGCCATCTTTCTGTGGCCCCATCCATGGACCATTTCAAAGGCAAACCTCCGCTGACCGGATCGGGGCTCAGGTAAGTTTTCCAGCAGCGCTTCCTGCTGCATACTCTGCCCAGTCGAGGTAAAGAGGTTTTTTTTTCTGTATTTATTTCTATTAATCCATTCCTGCCCTCCTTTTCTATTTTCTTTATGTTTTTCTCCTTCTTTTCTTCTTCTTTCTTTTCATTCCTTTTATTATCGCTAGCTTTATTTTTATTCTTTCTGCCATTCCTTCTATTATTTCTATCTTTATTTGTGTTCTTTAATTATTTAGTTTTATTCCTTTCTTTTTTTTCCTTATATCTATTTACTATTTTATCTTTCATTTTATCCTTCTTTCTATCTTTCCTTCTAGTATTAAACCGGACCTTCAGCATCATTTATTGAAAAGCCCAAATACTTAAAAAACTAGTCATCAGGATTGAAAATTAATATATTTTAAGTTTTACGCTTACGTATTATTCATTCCCCATCTGGGCTGCAACTCTGTTCAGGACTCCAGGACACAGGTGCCACCATCTTGGCATAGAATATCACATACTGGGGAGAGGAGGAGGGGGGGCAAGTGCAGGGGGGAGTTTTAGTTGTGCTCTGCACAGACAGAGCAGAGCTGGGGTCAGGAAAAGGAAAGCAATCCCAGAATTCAAAGCAGCATAGTCAGAAGACACTTCCTGTCTGCAGGCAGCATGAGACTCCATGCGTGGCCATCTTGAATGTTAAAAGGCTCAGAAAATGCAGTAGATGCTGGTAGTATTATTTTTAATGTGGGTAATCTGTATGTACAGGGTGGAGGAAGCATACAAGATAGACTCTAATTTAGAGTGAAGGTCCGGTTTAAATTCTTGTCCCCCCTTCTCTCCTTTTTACCTACAGTATTTTCTTTCTTTCTCATTCTTCCTTTCCCTCTTTTTTATTTCTTTCTTTTATGCTTCTTTTAATTCTTTGTCATCCCATCTATTATTGATATTTATTTTGCTATATCTTTCCTTATTCTATCTTTCTATCCTTGTCCTCCTTCCATTCTTTCTATCTTCCCTTACTTACATTTGATACATTTGTTAAAGTGGACCAAAACCCAGGATTTTGACTTTTCCCCGGGGGCACCCCACTGTGTTAAATCCCCCCAGATCGGCACACTCAACCCAGTCCCACGGCGCGTCTAAGAGCAGCGGCTCTGATGGCCGCATCCTCCGCTTCCCTCTAGCAGTGCACGTGCCCACGCCAGGCATTTGTGAGTGACCGGCGCGGGCACGCTCCCTGTCAGAGGGAGGAGGAGTATTTGGCCCTCAGAGCTGCTGCTATTAGATGCGCCATGGGACTGGGAAGAGATGGGTTGCTGTGGCGATCTGGGGGGATTTCACACAGCGGGGTGCCCCCAGGGAAGAAACCCAGGATAGTCAAAACCTTTAAATACCCTGGGTTTTGGTCCACTTTAAAATGTCCTTCCTTCCATCCTATCTATCTATCTATCTATCTATCTATCTATCTATCTATCTATCTATCTGTCTGTCTGTCTGTCTGTCTGTCTATCTATCTATCTATCTATCTATCTATCTATCTATCTATCTATCTATCTATCTATCTATCTGTAACACATGGCACAAGGTAGGGGCTAGTGGTGGCATAGACTTTGCTTAATAAATATTGGGCCAATTCATCCATGCAGCTGTGTGTGTCATGACATCCTGCAAAGGGTCACTAAATTTCAACCAACCATGGACCCATAAACCTGGACCTGAAGCTTGTGCCTTGTGCTTTCTGCACAAGGCACAAGATAGGGCAAATTAGGTGCTGCACTGAAAAAATGATGTCCTGCCATATCCCTGTGCTTTTCTCTGTCACTGTTTCTGCCTCCAGGGCCTCTCTGTTGGAAGCGTTTGGCTGAAGTGCTTTTTTTTGAAGTGACACATTGCAACATAAAATAATACGCCACATCACGCAAGCATTCTATTTGAATTACAGCGCAGTGACAGCTGCAGAGTGTTTCACAACTGAATAAAAATTGTTGGTTGGATCTGATGGATTATCAGCCATACAATGGTGCTGCTTCTGCCATCATAGTTACATATAAACTCTAGCAACAGAAGATTACAAAGGCATCCAGGTAGGCTGACCCTGTTCTTGATGGGGCACCGGACAAATGACCCCTGACTCCAGCAGGCATTGAACTACCGAAAGTGAAAGTAACCCTTGAGCTGACAGGGGGTTTAAAGACATCCGGGATCTGATGAATCTTGGGGGTGGCCAGGCTGCAAACGCTATCTTGTAACCGGAGGACAACACCTCCTGAATCCACCGGTCTGAAACGTGGAGCCTTCAGACGTGAGCAAAGAGCCGAAGCTATCCCCCCACCCCATGCCATGGGTGAGGGCGCCCCTCATGCCTTGGGGGCCTTGAGAGGAGGTTTGGGCTTGGAACCCCAGGAGAGACCGGGACGTCCTCGGGATCTGCCATGGCCCCAAGAATCTCTGCGGCTAACTGAAAAGAGGAAGCCACGACCTCCTCTGGAAGAACGAAGGGAGGGGAGGGAGACGGAGGTCCCCCGAAAAGGCCGGGGCTGCCTCCTACGCTGAGGCAGCCTGTCGTCCTTGACCAAAACATCAAGACTCTCACCAAAGAGCCGCAGCCCCGCAAAGGGGAGCCCAGTGAGAGCCTTCTTAGCAGCAGCATCAGCTGCCCACTGACGTAATCAAACAGAGCGGTGCATAGCCACCAAAAGTGCAGAGACCCTACCTCACAGCATCATCCATGGCAGTAAGGATAAATACAACATAACAGAGCAAAGCAAGAGGGCCCTATAATCCTCCCTCCTCCTACCAGCCATAGCGCCATGGCAGAGACGCGTGAGCAGTTTCTTAAGGGCAATAGCAGTAATGGCAGCAGCACAGGCTGGGCGCAGTCCAGCCCGCACACAAGTAAAAGCATGGCAGGTCAGCTGATCCATGCGCCGGTCCTCGCTGTCCTTCAGAGTGGTAGTGTCAGGGGAAGGCATGACCGAAGTATTAGACAGGCCTAGCACGGGAGTGTCCACCTCAGGGGGACAGGACCAATGTTTTACTAGATCAGCAGGAAAGAGATATCTCTTATCCTATCCCTTGGGCACAGCGGGCATCCTGTTGGGGCGTTCCCACTCCCTAAGCACCATAGAAGGGAAATGGCCCTGCTCAGGGAACTCCAGACGCTGTTTTCCAGGACGAAAAAGCTCACCCTGCTTTCTTTTAGCAAGATTTCAAAAATTTGTGACAGCAGATTGTCAGTGTCCTCAGGGTACCATGATTCCTCCCCGGACGCAGACCCAGGGTCACTAATGCAACCCTCCTGCTGGTCCCCAGAGGAGTCAGAGTCCTGGAACAGTTCCCCTTCCTCTAGGGAATAAAGTCCACCAGTGGCATCAAATTCCTCATACTCCTCAGTGGAGCGTGAGGGTGTGGAAGTCAGGTGCCACTTCTTGCCAGAAGCCTTCCTAGGAATAGGCCCGGCAAGCTGCTTCTCAATGTTGGCCACACAAAGTGCCAGATCAGACTGTGACCCCCTCACTGGGAGCTAATTGCAGCAGTGAGGGGGTAGGTGATGCCGAAGGGGGCACAGAGCTGGGAAGCGATGCAGGCAAACCAAGCTGGAGCGCAAGGACACTTTGAGTGCACAGCACACACACCCTGACACTGTCACTCACAGGGGATACCCCACACATGGCACACAGCCAGGATTGCCCCGAAGGGCCCCCAAGCACGCTATCCCCAGAAGCCTCCATATGATGATTAACACAGGCCCAATAGGCCAGCACTGGGTAAAGGCTAATACAAAAGCCACCCGGGATGCCCTTCCACAGGATGCCCCCAGATCAGCAAAGGGTGAGGGGGATGAAGGAGTAGAGCCGGTAGAAACCACAACTCACTGGTATCCCGCCTGAAAGACATAAGTAAAAATGACACATGAGCATCCCGCAGCACATGCCCCACGAGAGCACTAAAAACCACCCCAAGGGGGACTCACGGACAAAGGACACCGCAGGGTCACCAAGGCACAGACCGCAGAATGAAGCGCCACACTGGAGGAAACAGCGCTGCAGCCCAGAAGAGAGAAATCCAGACGTGCAGCTAATCCAAAATGGTGCCGGCAGAGGTACCTCGAGGGGCGGGCCGCGGGGGGACGACGCAAAACGCGTCACTCCCCGGCCCCGCCCCCCCGAAGAGCGCAAAAAACGGCGCCCACGTGACCCCGCCGGCGCCATGACAAAGCAAAAACGCCACAGGTTATAGCACCCACAGTGGCGGAGCACAGTACAAAGCGACGTGGAGGCCAAAAACACCAAAAAACACACTGTAAACGGCAAAAACACAACTAATACCACTTGCCGCTACCACCCGCCCCCCCCGAACAAAGTCAGAGAGGGGGGGGGGAGAGAGACGAGAAGGCAGTGGCGAGTATCCCGGCCAGAAGGGGGGTGGGACCCCTGAAGGAAAAGAAGGGAAACAGTCCCCAAAACACTCACCCCCTCAGAAGCCAGGTCAGGAACTCCGCATCCTTAGTAGGCTCACCATAAAGCCTATGGCCAGCTACCCTTTGTGGAACAGGGTCTGCAGCTTGGAGCAGCGCTCCTGGAGCACCTGACCCTAGTGCTCTTCTACCCTCACCCGATCTGTCAGCCAAGGCTGGGAGGCACAGAGGGTCCAGAAACGGGTGGAAATTGCAGGGACTTGCAGGGCCGCAGGCTTGGTTGCCCCGCTCACCTGCGCAAGAGAGGGAGCCATCTTCTATCTTCGCACTTTCACTGCAGAGGAAACACTGGGAACTATGGCAACACTATGGTTAATCCCGTTTTTATAGGGGGCCGGGAGAAGCCACAGCTCTTCTGCAGTACACTGCGCCATCTTGTGGCTGAATTACCCAACTGTTATGAATACCGAAGCAGGCCGTGCCATGCAATAAAGAAAATCTATATATATATATATATAGATCTATATCTATATCAACAAGCTGGAAAATACAGCTTGTGGTTTTCTTCTCCTAGGAGGAATAAAATCCAGGGTTGACATGTTTTTGAGTGTTCTATTCCATTTTTACAGGAGGGAGCTGGGCCATTTCAATGGCGGAATCAGCATGGCCCAAGGATATTTATTTATCAGGCCTGACTATTATAGAACCCTAGAGCAATATACATGGTTTATCCTCTTTAAACTGGACCTTCAGCATGATTTAATGAAAAGCCCAAACCCTTAAAAAACTATTCCTCATCATCTTAAATTAATATATTTTAGTTTTTAGTCACTTATTATTCTTTCCCCCACCGGGCTGCAACTCTGTTCAGGACTCTGGAGCATGGAGCATCAGGCAGCCTGCAAACAGGAAGTGTCTTCTGACTGTATCACTCTGCATTCTGGGATTGCTGTCCTTTCCCTAACCCCAGCTTTGCTCTGTCTGTGCAAAGCACAGCTATAACCCCACCCCCTGCACTTTGTCCCGCTCTCCTCTCCTCAGTATGTGATGCTGCAGGTCCGGTTTAATATCATACGTGCAGATAGTGCAAGTAAGATTTTTTCTTCAAATGTGCAAGGCATTTAAATACGTTGCCAGATTGTTCCAGTGAATGTTTTAGGTGCAAATCATGCTCTAACTTCCCCCGTTTACTGAATCACACCTTTTTTTAGCTCTTGCCTTATTTTGAAATAAAGCAGGAAACAAAGTACTTATTTTCAGGAGATATTTTAAGGCAAGTTTACTAATCAAGACCTTAGTGTTAAAGTGGACCAAAACCCACAGAGATCGACCTGAGAATCTATAATATTCCATGGCCGCTTGATTCCCTCCCCTGGGGCATCTGCTGTGTGACACCCTGCAGGTCGACCAGAATCCAGAATTGGCAGCAGCCAATGCCAGAATGCCAGAATTGGCAGCAGCCAATTCCCTGCTATTCCTTTAGCAGGCCGCATGCCTGCGCCAGGCATTTGTGATTGGCCACCAGCATGCTCAGATTCGCTCGCTTTAGGCGAAGGCTTAGACAAAGGGGCGGAAGCTGATCTGAGCGCGCTGATTGGACGAGCGGCCATAGGACCGGGAAGAGGAGAGTTTGTTGGGCAACCTGAGGGGGTTTCACACAGTGGGGCAACCCCGATCCGGTGCCCTGGGGGCAAGGACCAACACCCAGGATAGTCAAAATCCTGGGTTTTGGTCCACTTTAAATGACATTACCCTTCACCTTCCAATGCACCATTACTTTCTGGTTAAAGCTATATTCCTTGTATACAAAATACTTACAGAACAGTAAATTGATACTATAGAATAAGTAGAATAATACGTGCACCTCCTCTTTCAATGGCCTCCAGGGCCATAGATCTTCTATATATGTTCAAAAGTATGAGGCGTACAAAAAGCACAGAAAGCATTGTTTAATGATCCTGACTCACTTGTCCTCATTGGTAATTGGGAGCAGTAATGAGCTGAGCATAAGTCACCTAAACTTGTCTGGACACATTCAGAGCTATTTAAATGCAAAATTCTTTCATAACAGTTGACAATTAGGTTTATTTATGGGCCAAAACTATGCCACTAGGAAGTGCTCCACTTCACCTAATTTGCAAATAGTTTTTGATGTTTCTTTCATCACAGTTTTGTTTTTTTTTATCACAGGATTAAATAAGATCAGATAAGTCAAAGTAAACCTTTCTAAAGGACAGCAAGTGCATTGCATTTATGACACTTAAACCGGACCAACAGTCTGGCACAGTTGGAAAAGAAAGGTATTGGCCATTTTGGAGCTTCCTCTCCTAACTGACATAACTGATAAGCACAGTAACAGGAAGCCCAGTACCACTTCCTGTTTGCAGGTGGCCTGCAAGCCCATGAGCGGCCTTCTTTTTTTAAAAAACATCCTAGTAGGTCTTAGAAGAAGGTAAATTATTTTTTATGTGCAGCAATCTAAATTGCCCCGGGACTGGATGTATATAAATACTGGTGGTTGTGTTGGTCTGATTTAATTCATTTTTGACTGTTGGTCCACTTTAAAGCCTGTGCTGGACTCCACTGCTGATGCCCCCTGTCCGGTACTGCAACCTACTGTAGATTTAGATATTAAAAATACCAAGTCAAGCATATGCAGTAAGCTAACAAACATTGATCCCATTATCTGATACACATCATTATTTGTAGCCTGTCCGCCTGTGAAAGCCAGTGCAGGGGGTAGCATCAGTCTCAATGAGCCCCTAAAGGCAGCCATTGGAGGGCGTAGTAGAAGCAGAAGCCTCATAGCCTCCCCAAGTCCTGTGAAAGTCAGTGGAGGGTGGTAGCAGAAGCATTAGTCTCATTGAGCCCCTAAATGCCTGTGACAGCCATTGGAGGGAGTAGTAGGAGAAGAAGCATTATAGCCTCCCCAAGGCATGTGAAAGCAAGTGGATGTGGGTAACAGCAGCAACAGTCTTATTGAGTCTCTAGAGACCTGTGAAGGGACGTGAAGGGGGTAACAGCAGCAGCAGTAGAAGACCTGTGAAATCCAGTGCAGAGGGGGTAGCATGAGTCTCTTTGAGCCCCTAATGACAGTCAATGGAGGGTGGTGACAGCAGCAGTCTCTTAGAGTCCCTAAGGTCTGTGACATCCAGTGTAGGCGGGTAGCAGCAGAAGCAGTCTCTCTGAGTCCCCAAGGCCTGTGAAGGCAGTTTAGGTGGGTAGCAATAGTAGCAGCAGCTCCAGTAGCAGTCTCTCAGGGTGCTCCCATGCTGGGGGATCAATGCTCTAGTCCAGCCGTACTCAACTGGTGGAGCGGGGTCCGAATGCCAGATATCCGGACCTCTTCTCTGAGAGCCCAGCACGCAATTGCTTCTGTGTTGCTGTGCTCAGCACTGCAGTGCTTAGTCTCCTTGCCAGTGTCATGACTAACTCTGCTCCCTGGCACCTAGCATTGCAATATGAAGTATTGCATGTGCGGAAAGTGACATTGCAAGGTACACAAAAACTTAGTTTCTCTGTCTCTTTGCCCCATCCATCCCTGTTCCCTCTTCCTTGCCAGATCCATCCCAGTCTATCTGCTCCATCCATTCCTGTCCTCCCAGTTTTTCCCATCCAATCCCTGTCCCCTCAGCTCTGCCCCATCCAATCCAGTCTCTCTGCCCAATCCATTCCCATCCTCCCAGTTTTGCCCATCCAATCCCCAGCCTCCCGGCATTGCCAATCCATTACCCTTTCTTCCAGCTGCCCGGACCTTCACCTCTCACCGGACGTCTGTAAAGGGACCTTTACAAGAAGTGGTTGAGTACCCCTGCCCTAGTCATTAGCATCAGACCTGGAGGTGGTGAAATCTAGCGTTATCCATGCCTGATTCAAGTTCTCTGTGGGGTCACAATAGCCCCTGCCGCACTAAATACCCTCTCAAATGCCACACTCCTGACTGGGCATGACAGCATGGACATGGCTAACCGTTATGGCCAGATGTCCAGTTTCCCTGCACAGAACTCCACGGGGTCCATGTTGTCATAGGACACGGGGGACTCCAGATATGCCACCACTTGATGGTTTCGGGTGAGGGCAGCTTTGCTCAGCAGGTGGCTCGCATAAAACTGCTCATTATAGACACCAGACTTAAATAGCCAGCATGGCTACTGCTGCCCCTGTCCCCCCCCGACAGTCAAGTAAATGCACAGGGCCCCCTGATGACCTCTTAGTGATGATGCTTGATCATTCTGGTAGGCCTCAAACATAGACTATAGAGTAACTCATGGTAGTACACCACCGTTGCATCCAGGGCTGGCTCCAGGTGTATGCGGGCCCTTGGGTGGCATGGTCTCATTGGGCCCCTTTGTGGTGAAGAGTTGTGTCACATCACCGAGGAACGTCCCAAATCTGGATCCCCCCTAAGGATCATGATATTTGGACCAAAACTCCCCCAAACCACCAAAAAGAAAAAAAAACCTTCTTTAAAGAAAAAATACATACCTCTACAGTGCTTTCCCTCCTGGTCTGATTGTTGCCGCCTGCTGCTTGATCGCCCGCAGCCCGCCGGTGCCCCTGTCACATGGTGTGGAGGCCCATTTCCTCTCTCCCGGCTGGGACAGCACAGGCAGCAGAGGAACCTTACTGCTGCACAGTGCAGCTTCTTTTCCGGCAGGGAATTCCGGCAGTCATCGCTGGTGAGCCATGTCGCACACTCCAAAGGCCGGCCCTGTCAGTGGGCCCCGGGGGCCTCCGGCAGCTGCCCCGCCTTGCCGGGTGCTGACACCGACCCTGGTTGCATCTCTATTGGAAAGTGTAAAAAAACTTTTTGCTGCAGAACAGGAAATAGTGATGTCTCTGAAGTACATGCAGGGAATGATGAAACATGATGAATAGCAACAGGGGCAGCAGTTATGAAGCCTTAACACAGAAACAAAAGAGATTAATGAAGAATTTATGACACTGCTGAAAAATACAGCTACCGGCTCATTCATTTGTGGAGAATGTCTGAAATGTGCCAGTAATTGAAACAATTTTAAAAACTATTTTTGCTTTAGGTGAATCTAACCCAATACAAGTTAGGGAGCAGTGTTTGAATGAAAAGTTGCATTTTTTTAACTTAAAAGGCTTTTTCACTTAAAAAATAAAAATGAGAGAGAGGGAGCAGACCTCTGGCTGCTGCCTCTCAGTGGTGTTGTAGCTGGATGGGGCCGGGGCAGAAGGGGAAACATGGAGGCTGATTCACTACTAGCGCCAGGTATTGGCAGATGAGCGTCTGTATAGCGGGGCTTAGAGCGACCGCTAGTAGACGATGTAAGCGGGTATCGGGTGCCTCAGTCGCTGTAGTAACCTGGCCGGCATTGATGAATGTGATGTATGTTGGGCGCACTAACACCAGTACAGCGCTGCAGTGAGCAAGAGGTAGCGCCAGCTCAGTGAGACCGACTCTCGACACTCAGCATCATACTTATCAACATACACACAGCGTTGGCGCTCTAAAACTGGTCGCTATAGCGAGGCTGTGTGATTAAAGTCTGTTTTTGAACACATATACAACTGTAACGAAGCAAAAAAAAACATGGAATGACATTGTTTTAACACTGGGACAATAGGGCTGATTTAAAGCCTCTTTCACATGCACTTTCGCATGTGTCTGTGTAAGTTTTTCCTTGCTTTTTTTGGAATTTTCGTTACTGTTTTCATGCATATATGCGTTTACACTAATGCAAATACGCACTTTCGATGGTCGTATTTTTATCTTAAAAATTCAGTTATGTCGGGAAAGTTACGTTATTGGTATGGGCTTACACATAATTCAGAGCCTTGATTGTTGATTAGAACATGGACAATAAAATGAGTGTGTTTTCGTTCAACTTACGGGGCCATTTTGCTGGTGAAAGTGTGCCGTCGTGTTGTAAGTTGCAGTGTTATGTAGGCGGACTACATGGAGAAATATGAGCGTTTGCAGCTACGCGTCTGTCTTTCGGATTTCAGGTTGCTGAAGAGCATCTATACAGGTATTTTGTTTATCTTGACATCCTTCCTTATTTTTAAAATATTATTAAATTTTTATTTTTGGTTGTTTTTTGCCACATTTATAGTAATGTTGCTTTGCATTGCGTATTTAATGTAGACCTAAATCTAAATCTATCTAAAGATTGCAACTTTTTATTTTATATTGTTTTATACAAAAAAAATTCATAAAAAAACCATTAAATAACTAATATTAAAAATTAGACTATGCCAAAAAATATAAAAAATTTATAAAAAATGTAAAACATTTACAATGTTTATTATGTCTACCATTTATTAATTAGTTTCCAAATACACTTATGCACATAAATCCCATAAAATCCACAAGGAATTCCAAAATATATATAGACTAAAGGAAATAAAGGTAAGCATGAAAAGAGTGGGACAGAGGAACAAATACAGTGACAAGAGAGTTCAGGTAAGCATGGGAGCAGAAGTGAGTGAGAGAATAGTTGAGACGGGGACATGAATGAGTTAAATAGCTGAGCGCATGCGTACATGCATGCAAACATAGCAGCTTTCCAACAGATTTCTGAGAGAATTCCGTTTGGACGTATATTTAGAGAAATATGCATGCTGAATCTAAAGGGTCACTGAAAATCTTTGTTGGAAGCTACGTTGGAAAACGCTGAAAAATGATATTAAACGTAAACCTCGTCCTCTCGAGGACGCAACGAGAGCCAGAAAATGACATTCTCGTTGGCGTACGCAGCTACGAACAGTAAACGGAAGGCTTCTGATGGAGGCTCTGAATCATGCATACGCACCTAGGCATACGGAAAAAAGTGTAAAATACACAGAACGAGCCAAATACGACACGGTTTTGAGGAGGCTTTGAATCAACCCTAATAACACTTTAGTGCCAGACCTGTAATGACAATTCTGCATAAAAATATAGAAAGTCAAAAAAGTTTCTAAAAATGTTTGCAGCCAGGAGACGTGAATAAAGGGGGGTGGGAGCAGCTCAATCACTATTATTTATACAAAATTATTATTATTATTCAGGGCCTGGGAACTAATTTACCGCCCAGTTTAACCCTCTCATCATCGGGATATCAAGCAACAAACATGTCTAGCTATGTGGAAAGACAGAGATTTGGTTGCATATATCTGCAGATACATGTGGAAGCCACACTGCCCCGGCAAGGCACTCTGTGTTTAGTGTGGTCCCTGCTCTTAATTCTGAGTCCCCAAAGTCTTTCCACATAGCTAGACATGTTTGTTGCTTGATATTTAGTTGATGAGAGGGTTAAATTGGGCGGTAAATTAGTTCCCAGGCCCTGAATAATAATAATAATTTTGTATAAATAATAGTGATTGAGCTGCTCCCACCCCCCTTTATTCATTTGAATTGCCACCCATGAGCACAAGCAGGGAGGAATTCAGTCTATATTGATTTCTCCCTGTGAAGTGTTCTAAAGGGAGGCTGGCAGTTTCCCAGGTGAGTAGCTCTCAGATATTTGTCTGCATTGCATGTCCCAACTTTGGGGACTCAGAATTAAGAGTAGGGACCACACTAAACACAGAGTGCCTTGCCGGGGCAGTGTGGCTTCCACATGTATCTGCAGATATATGCAACCAAATCTCTGTCTTTCCACATAGCTAGACATGTTTGTTGCTTGATATTTAGTTGATGAGAGGGTTAAACTGGGCGGTAAATTAGTTCCCAGGCCCTGAATAATAATAATAATTTTGTATAAATAATAGTGATTGAGCTGCTCCCACCCCCCTTTATTCAGCCAGGAGACGTCACACAAAAAAAAACAAAAAAAAAAACCCTGTTTAAACACAAGCAAATGAACGCCCCTTGAAATATATGGGAGAGCGACAGTGAGCAAAAGTTAATACCTGGCGCGCTGGAAGCTAGAGTGCTGGCGCTATACGCTGAGCCGTCTGAAATGATGAATCAGACGCTACATGGTGCTGTTAGAGTCGCTCACCAGATTCACTTTCATAAATGTAGTTTTGCGTACAGCGCCCAACGTTCACCAGACGCTGTCTGCCACTACGAGGCACTACCTGGCACTATCCCTTCATGAATAACCCCCATGATCTCACTTCTCCGCTGCCCCTGACTGCCACCCTGCACATGTCGAGCTATCAAAGCTCTTGGATCCCCGACATGTGGCTTCCACCTCGCCTTAGCCCCATCCCCCCCTTGTAGCCTGCCCATCTCCCCTGTATGTAGACCCTCTCTCCAACTCCATTCATGACACTGCATAATGGTGGGGTCCGGTACAGCTGTCTGTGGCCCCCGCTGTTGCTGTGATAGACACTGAGGATGGAGAAGGCATCAGAGAGCAGATAATAGTACCGGACGCCGCCACAGTTAGTAAGTGCCCCTCCATTCCATCCTCCCAGCCCGTGCCTGGAGTGAGAGAAGTGTTCCCCCCTCTTAAAAGCTGTGCTGGTGCCCCCCTTACTCCTCTCTCCTCCCGATCCGTGCGAGCGAGAGCAGCGGTGGCACCCCTTCCTCTACTGCTCCTGGCTGATGCCAAGAGTGAAAGCAGCAGCACCGCCAGAGACCAAGCCCTGTCAGTAGGCGGGGTGAGGCTCCACGCACCTCCACTGCGCTGCATGTCCCTGCTGCACAAGATGCTGGGGGGGGGGGCTGGGGGTGACTGACAGCTGCCCAGAGCCCCCTTGAGTACCTACCCACCAATCAACCAGCAACCCACCTACCCACGAACCCAAGCAACCCACCTGCCCACCCAGCAACCCACCTACTTACCCACCTACTTAACCAGTTCGCACAGTCAGTCAACCAGTGTACTCCAAGACGGAGTCTATATCATTAGGATGAGGATATTGGCTGGGGTTGCTTGGGTGCGGGGATAGAGTGGTGAAGGGGATGGGGGCGCCTCATAGGTAATTTACCAAGCAGGTGGAATTCCACTTTACGCATGCTTGACAATGACCTACCCAGATGAGAATGCTTCCAGTTACCCTTTAGCTAATGGAACACAAGGCTGTGATCACCTCTATCTGAAGAAATTACAGCACATTCCCCTCGATTCAAAGAGCAAAAGTTAATTGATTTCGGATCGAGAATCGTAAGTTTGGGTGGGTGTTAGTCATTTTTTTCTGTTTTTTTGGCCATTTACGACTCGCACGAGCCTACGTTCGAATGCGTATATGCCCTTACGATCATCGCAAGTTCGTTCCTAAATTTTAGGATCAAAACGTAAAACTTAGGATCAAATCCTAAAACTTAGGATCAAAACGTAAAACTTAGGATAATCGAATGGGTTTAGGTGTGATTCAGAGAACAGTTTTCAAACCTCTAAAGACGTTTTAAAAGAAAGCCACTGCCGACACCTTTTAGCGGTCGGATTGCTGTTCTTGAACAGGTTTTTTGGCTATGTGGAGGAGTCTGCGCGTCTTGAGCTCCAATGAACTGCATGTATCAGCATGGCCGAGGCCATAAATTGTATGGCAATGCATACCTGATTCATGTATGCATTATAAAAGCATTTTAATGTGGACCTTAATTAGTCCTTTGCATGTAAACCTTTATTTTGCAATCTATTTGCGTTAATTAAAGAAACGTATGTCCTTTGGTATTTATTTTAAAATTGATGTACTAGAATAATATTTTTAGATTGCATTTATTGGTGTAGTTGTTTACCTTTGCTTTGTTTAATTATTTAAGCACATCTTTGGTCAGATGCATCACACTTACTGAGGAGAGGAGAGCGGGATAAAGTGCAGGATGTGGGTTACTGCTGTATTTTGCACAGACCCAGCAGAGCTGGGGGCACGGAAAGGTCAGAAATCAAAGAATGCAGAGCAACACAGTCCCCTTTCTGTTTGCAGGCTGCCCGATAATACCTGACCCGCCATCTTGGCTGTTTCTAGGCTCATAACATGCAGAAGTTGCTGGGTGTTTTTTTATATTTGAGAGCAATCTGTATGGAGAGGGTGTGGGTAACCACACACAAAATTTTAAGTTGTACCATTTGAAGCCAAAATATTAAAATTAAATCCACAAGTAAAAAATGCAAGTTAACTAAAAATTAAACAAAGTAAGATTTACTTATGCAAATGCATTCATTAATGGTTGGTTACTACAAAATGAATGAAATAAAGAAAAATAAGACCAAATATTTAGAATGCACTTTAATGAGGTAAGTTTGTAGTGCGCAGGCGCAAGATCAGAAGGATTTACGTCCAGACAAAAAAGGAAAAAGGGCAAAACCAATGTTGCAACCTGAGAAATGAAACGGAAAATTCAGGATGGAAACTGACATAGGTCTGATTCCCGAACTGCCATACGAACGGACGTACTTTTTAGGATAGAAACGTATTTGCTTATAGAATCACTCGCAAGTTCATACGAACGCACGAGCGGACGTGAAAAATAGGATGATCGGCACCCAAATCAAAGCTGTTACATGTTTCTTTGAATCGACCCTAATGTGTTAAATCTGTCATATCTGCCTCAGCAAAGCATATTATTAGCAAGTCAAAGCAAGGAAGTCTCTGATCTATACATCATATTCCCCTAATCTGGACTGATGAATCTACACCGATTGCAGATCAGATGTGGTATACAATTTCCCCTGACTGTATGAGCAGATCACATGTGACATAAAATTCCCACTGATTGTACAATACAGATCAAATGTGGTATACAATTCTCACTAAGCTGTAGGGTCTAGATCAAATGTGGTTTACAATTCCCACTAAGTGAAGAATGTAGATCGAATGTGGTATACAATTTCCCCTGATTGTACAATATAGATCAAATGTGTTCCATTAACTGACCCATAAGTGGATACTCCACTAATACTTAGAGGCCGATTCATTAATAGCGCCAGGTAGCGACAGATGAGCGACAGTAGCGTTATTTTCACAGCGCCCGCTAGTATTCGCTGTGCTTGGCCATTGTTCGGTCGGTGTGCGGAAATGTTGAATACGGGGTTAGGAGTCGCTGTTTGACAGGTTCCGCGCTGTATGGGAGCGCATGACAGCGAACGGCTCCCAGCATATTCATTAACAAATCACGCTCCAAAAATTCTCGCGCTGTGAAATGCTTGTTTAAACCCCAGAGCGCTGGCGGCGATGGGTTAAAAGTAGTTTTTTAACCCCCAAACAACCATATTTTTAGGAAAAAAAAAAACATGTTTTTCAAAACATTTTGTAATATGAATACATTAATATCAGACCTGTAATATCAATTCTGCACAATTTTTTTTTTTTTTTACCTTAAAAAAAAATCTAACATTGCAGAAGTGGTCACAGAATTTTTGACATTTAAAAAAAAAACAAAAAAAAAACAAATTAATAGCAATTAATTATGAATATTTAAAGACTGTTCCATTGAAAT
Source organism: Gastrophryne carolinensis (assembly GCA_027917425.1). Lineage (NCBI taxonomy): Eukaryota > Metazoa > Chordata > Amphibia > Anura > Microhylidae > Gastrophryne > Gastrophryne carolinensis. Next base: position 603,270,680 of record CM051234.1, read on the forward strand.
GCATTGGAGAGCGCCAGGTAGCGAGAGGTCATACCTGTCGCTGTTCAAGGTCGCTCGCTGGCACTGTGGGGTGAGGCTGGAATAATGATGAATGATTCGCTATCTGGCGCTCTGTCAGTCGCTAAGCAGGATCGGCTTGATAAATGTGTGATTGCGGAGGGGAGCCGGCGTTCTCGTGGCGGTGAGCGTCATTACCGTTCGCTCACCATTCGCTACCTGGCGCTATCCCTTGTTAAATAAGGGCCTTAATATTTAACTGCAATGACAGCACAGTGGTCCAAGCAATGTTATAGTCAACTATTACTTGATATTAAATTGCACAGACAGCCAAGTTGTCTGAGAAAGGGTATACCCCGTTATTACTTGATATTAAACTGCAGTGACACCCAAGTGGTACCGTAGTTTTTATTCAAGTTTGTCCATCTCATAATTAGAGATGGACAAACTTTTGGGAACCTGAATTTGCAATGTTCGGTACGAACCCGAACCCATCTCTACTCATAATGTAATCCCTGTCGTCCTTCAAGTTATATTGCAAATAATATTAAGGCTGCCTTGATCTACATGTTTGTATATTTAACAATCATAAGAATTACCTAAAGTTATTTGTGGCCATATATTATGTTGCTGAAATACGCTGTAATCTAATTTACCGTACTATGGAATTTTTCTATATATACACCAACTCTTTTTATACTGTCGGTAATGTATCTTACCTTGTTATATACACACTTGTAACAATTACCTTTTAACTAAAATCCTAAATTTAGCCTATGTACATGGAATCCCCCTCACTCTCCCATACTCTAGTTAGAATATACTTACTTTTGACCTGATCCTGGGCTGGTGGGTCTATTCCCCATATTAAATTCCCATTTACTTAAATGTCAAAAGAGTGCCAGCCTTTTATGAGAACATGGGATCTTGTGTGCCTCATATGTGTGTTTTTGCTGTTCCCCTATACATTTGGAGGTATGCCATGAACAGTTGCTACCAGAATGCAGTAAAGGGTGACTCTCTAATACTAATACTCTGTGTATTACCTTGGATTTGAAGCTCTTCCCCTCTGAGCTTCTGTTTCCATGTACCACTGGAGCCTCCAGCTTTACATGTCTCCCAGCCCCTATGCTCTTCACTCAGAATCCACATCCTTGGTGAATAGAAGCCTTTCCTGCAGGGTTATTCCTCTGGTGGGATGCCGGATTGAGGAGTCTCGCCACTGCAGCTGGTCCCAGTAGACAAAGAGGTTCACCTGAATCACCAGAGGCCACATCTTTGGTTAATAGACGCCTCTCTCGCAGGATAAATCCTCTGGTGGGCAAAGATAAGAAGGGGACCTGCACTGGATGCAGGAAAAACTTCTCACTTTATTCTGTAATAGGTAAAAACATCAAACGGTAGATCCAGTGGGTGAAAAGGTCCCTCCCCCTCTGGTGGGATAACAGATTGAGGAGTTGCTGATGGTGCCACCACCGCTGCTGGCCCCAGTAGACAAAGAGGGTCTCCTGAATCTCCAGAGGCCACATCTTTGGTGAACAGAAGGCTCTCTAACAATATGATTCCTCTGGTGGATGCCAGGTTGAGGAGTTGTTGATGGTTTTGCCACTGCTGCTAGCCACTGGAGACAAAAAGGTTCACCCTCCAGACCAAAGGGATCCACTTACTCTTATTAGTGGTTCAGAGTGATTTGAGACTGGGGTGCACCTCTACATGCTGTTATGTTTTTAAAGTCTATCATTGGTGGCTCAGCAGCTGCCACCCTGACCCCTACCCTACGACAGTCAGACAGCACTGTTCCCATCATACCCCCCACAGTGAATCAGCCCCACACCCGTCATAGGAAGGAACTAGGCAGAGGAGTGCATTGCATGTCCTAGGAGACGCATTTCTATTGTTCGCCTCAGGCAGCAGAGAGGCTAGGTCCACCCCTGGCTGGATGAGGAAGAAGATGATGATAGGTGAGTATAACAAATTTATATTTATATTAAAGAAGCACTATCACAAATTTGTATAATATTAATAATACATGTAAACACATTGGCTAATGAGAGGAGGGGTACACACAAACTGAATAAAACTCCCGCCAAGCTTGTGGTTCCTTCTCCTCTGGTAGGAATAAAATCCAGGGGTGACAGGTTTCGTCTATCAGGGGGACAGATCCTGTCACCCGGATGTCCCTTTCCTTCCATTAAAAGAAAGAAAAACAAGTCTGGCTGGATATGTCTTGATGTGGGGTGTAAAGGGGCCCCTCCCCCCCACCATCCAGCATATTTATATGGATTTTTTATCACTGTCCTATTTTTCGCGATAGTGCTCCTTTAAGTGTTTTTAAAGTGTAAATTAAAAGGTAATCTGTTCAAAGAGTAAAGGGTCTTGCAAGCCACCAGCAAGTATTGTGCTGATATTCAACAAGATTTCCTGCACCACCACCAAAAAGATCTTATTGCTATAAGGATGGGGCCCCAGAACTCCTGGAAGAGAACTGGAGTAGGAAAGAAGGCCAAAAAGTTGATAGACTTGCAGGACTGGAGGCAGGTTACTTCTTCTTCAAGCCCTATGTGACCAGCCCCTATGCCATAAGGCTAGTAGACACTCTTAAAATAAATAAATATATATATATATATATATATATATATATAAGGAATATGTAAACTTGGATCATGGTACTCTCTGGTTCTGGTGAGACCGGACTGAATGGCCTGGATCTGGTTTGACACGGATCTGGAGAGGACCTTCAACATTCTTGATTTATGTAAAAGATTCACCTTTTACACCTTAGGGTGTGATCTCTAATGTACATTCTTAAGCAGCTTCAGCATACAGCTGACTACAGCATTATGTAACTGATCAACAGAGAAACTAGGAAGCCAGAAAAAGAACTATTCCAAGCATTCTCCTTGTGAGTCTATAAATAAAACTTTGTGGGCGACTCCTAAATGCTCCAGGCAATGCAAATAAATGTTTAAGGTAATGTGCAATCTCACTCTACAAATATGACAAAAGGAACAATTTTAAAATTACCTGGAAGTAACAAGGAGGAGAATTCTACGAATAATTTTAGAACATTGTGGCCCTATTATGAAAAGCTAAGCAGAGGTGTTGATAGGACTAACACCTATCTGGTGTCACAATGCTCAATTGAGCTTGAACCAGGTTTCTTCGGCTGCTTGGATAACATGAGGATGGGTTAGATCCCCTTTTCAAATTATGCATTTATCTTGAAAGAATCTCTACAGAATCTACAGTAATCCATTTTAATATTCAGTAAAGGCACCTGTTGAAGATGTTTCAGTAGATAAGAGGTTGACTTTTATGGGGGGGGGGGGGATTGTTAAAATTCTGGTAGGTCAAGTTTAAAAAAACTGTAAAACAGGCCTCTATTCAATAAGAGTTGAAAAAAATTCTCATGGCAGTAAAAAATTCACTATGAGAAAAAAGCCTGAGAATTTCACCGTTAGTGAATCGCCAGATAAAAAGACAATGAAAGTCAATGGCATTTTTTACTACAGTGTAAAAAGGATTTAAAAAATCTCTACTTTTCTTATGAGTAAAAAAGTATCATTGACTTTCATTGTTTTCTAGCTGGGGATTCAGCAACAGTGACATTCTCAGGCTTTTTTTTCTCATAAAGTGAATTTTTTACCACCACGAGAATCTTTTTCAACTTTTTTTTGAATCGAGGCCATAGGGTTGAAGTGAATATCTGTGGTAAACATAAAAAAGCCGATACTCACCTTTTCTCTGGTCCTTCGCCGTGGAGGGCCCAAGCCAATTCTTCTGCAGGTCGTCCAATGTTTGCAAGCCAACTAGTTGACAGCCCTCACCCCCCTTAACATCACTGTAACATTCACTGTATGGGGGATATGCCAGTCACTGGCTGGACATACTCCCTTTGTACAAGAAGGTGGACATGTGAACACATCATGAAACCCATTCTCCAAGAGCAGTACCTCAAGGAAACTGGAATCCCCCCAACTTTGTTATTTCTCGCAACCTAAACCTCCAGCATTGATCAACTCTTCCCTCTAACATTCTCTAAGACTACTTATCCACTCCTAAAACTAAACCAAGTGGCACCTTGGAATATATAGCTGCCTGTGTAGAAGGCTCCAGTACAAGGAGTTCCTCCTTTTTTTTCGTAAATCACAACTTCATTTGCTGGGACTGGACTCCCCCCTAGTTCTAGGAGACCCCCATCCTTTCTCTCCATTGGTAATAAATTGTCTTTCCTTCTGAAGGAGGGTTAATTCTCTTTGTCTCTCTTTCTTTGACGTCATTTCAGCCATCTTGCTGCTTTAATATATTTAGACTTAGGGTTTTACCTTAAGCTTTGTGGTGTATGTGTAATTCTGAGGCTTGGTACAGCGAGAGCATTCCATGCACCCAAGGTCCCTAACTCCCTAATGCCAACTGCAAAATAACTTTATTCTGTGTTATGTCTCAAGAAGGGAGGGGCAAGCTAAAGTTCTTCTTGGTCTTTAAAAGATACATCCTTCCTTCAATAAAGACAAAGTCATGTGTTGAATTGTCTTGCTGTGTATGTCTCTCTCTTAATTTAAACACATGATTCTCCAACCGGTTGGTAAATGGTGAATAATACAGAGGTTGAGTCAGAGGGGCCAGGCAAGACTTATCAGGGGGTCCGAGCTACCCCACCACCACCTTACATAAACTAGGATTTTCTCTGGGGCCTGGACCTCCTCCATGTGGTGCAAAATTCTGATTGAAGTTTAACTTTAACCTTAATCCAAACAGCAACACTAATAGTGATCACAGAGACATGTGGTTCATCAATACACGGCTTAGATAAGTTCACAAAGGCGACCCAAAGGAGCCAGCAGTTTGACCCTTATATCCAAACATTGAGTTTGATTCAGCAACTGTTGATGTTTCAATAATGGCTGTTTTCAGTGTAAAAGGGTAGGGGATGTAAGATTGCTAAAAAAAGGAAATACATGAGATTTTATCAAGAGGGTTGTTGCCCCTTTTAATCACTGACCTAAGCACAGATCCTCAATTGCTTAGTGGGAAATACAGATCTGGGTGCACAGGTGTTGGCATGGAGTTTTAACCTGCCCCCCTTCCTCCAAATGATGAATTCTTCTTGGGGAGAGGCTTTTAGAACCTAGGGCGTGGCCTCTTGTGATTCCCCTAACACCTTTAGGCTTCTGGTCCTGTTACCTTTGAATAAAGGGGGGGGAGGATAAAAAAAAAATGAAAGGGTTAAAAGTTTCAGCATCATCACAGCACAGGATCAGGATGATTTTAGGGATAAAGTAAAAGCAAACATGTCTCATCAGGTAGCTGATATCTGCCAGTCTGCTGTGTCAGAAGAGTTTTGTTGCTGTATTATTCTTATCACGCTTCCAATATGTTTGCATAAATTATCATATTACTATTTAACTAAAAAACAAAGAGTACCTTAACGGCGCAGGTCAGCTATTCCAGTTAGGCTAGACTTCCTCTTTAAAATGAGGATTTTGACTATCCTGTGTTTTGTTCTTTGCCCCACGAGCATCCTTATGGAAGGCTTACACCCTGGTAGATGCTAATGGTAAGCTTGTTCATGTGGCTATTTATCATTAAATAGCTATTTATTGAAATACAACATGTACACCCTGGTAGATGCTAAGGTTAAGCCTGGTAGATGCTAAGGTTAAGCCTATTCATGTGGCTATTTGTTACTTGGGCCTTTTTTCAAGAAAGGTAGAACAAAAAAATCTCATGGTAGTAAAAAATTCAATTCATGAGAAAAAAGTCTGAGAATGTCACTGTTACTGAATCACCAGCTAAGAAAACAATGAAAGTCAATGGCACTTTTTTACTCCTAAGAAAAGTAGGGAACTGTTTACTCCTTTCTACACTGTAGTAAAAGCTGCCATTGACTTTCATTGACTTATTATCTAGTGATTCAGTAACAGTGATATTCTCAGGCTTTTTTCTCATGAATTGAATTTTTTACTACCATGAGAATTTTTTTCTACCTTTATTGATTGGAGGCCTATATCTGCAGTAGGTTTGGAGTGGTTTAGGAGGGGTTAAAATGGACATTATTCATCCTTGCACGCCCCCGCTTCAGCTGTAAATGCCTGTTGAAACAGGGAGCAGACAACATGCTCACTATAAAACTTTTATAAATCATATAAAACTCTTTTATGATTACTGACAAGTTACACTGAAAATGATAAAACTTTCCATTGTATACAAAAATACCCCAGATTCCATTTAGGGCACATGAGGCCTATGGATCTCTCTAGGCCCCATAAAACCTTTGAGTGGACCTAAACTTTCCTTTGCAACTGGGCGAATTCTGACAGGGGCGATAAACTAGCCTTGCCTACCCCATCAGCGAGCCCTGCACGAAAGAGAAACTCACCTTTTCTTAGCTAAGCTTCAGTGCATACAGTGGAGCACCCAGGATTTTTACATGTGCGGCAGCCACATCTCCTTCAACGACATGTGTGATGGGGAGGAAGCAGTTAATATTTACATTTAGAGCCTTCTCAGTGGAGTAGGACCTAAGAATGACATTAAACCGGACCAACAGCCTGACACAGTTGGAAAAGAAAGGTAGCGGCCATTTTGGAGCTTCCACTCCCAATTGACATAACTGACAATGCACAGTAACAGGAAGCCCAGCACGACTTCCTGTTTGCAGGTGGCCTTCAAATGCATGAACCACCATCTTGTTTTTAAAATTGACCCTAGCAGGAGTTAGAAAAAGGGTAAATGAATTTGTATGTGCAGCAATCTAAATTGCCCTGGGGAGGGGGTGCACAGGAGCACTGTTTGTTGTGTTGCTCTGGTTTAAGTCATTTTTCACTGATGGTTCGCTTTAATAAGTTGTCAATAAAAAGTGTGACTAGGAACAATATATCACATGTATTTCTATGGAGGTTCATTGGGAGTCGTAGCAATGTAGTTTAGACTCTATATGGCATTGGTGAAATCACCCCATAGGGGATAATAGGCCCATAGACTTTAATCGGAAGACAAATGTCAGAGAAAGGTCATCTGGTTTTGAGGGAAAAACCTAACAAACAGAAACCAAAAGATACATATGAGTAACACCATATCCCATGGGACACCTGTTCTGACCCATGTGTGGCATGGTCATGGGAGGGCCAATTAGCAGATACATATATGAGTCAATATTTAAGGGGAGGTTTTCTGTTTCTAGTCTCTAGTCCAGGGGTACTCAAGAACTTTTTGTAGAGGTCCGCTTGTAGCAGTATGCCACAAGCTGAAGGTCCGGAACCGGGGGGTAGGTTAAAATCAGCGCACCAGGGAGCTATATATTCCAGAAGCATAATTAAATAAAGGCTGCTTGTCCCCCCTCTGGCATTATATCTATTGGACATTGGGGAGGAAACAAACAGCAACTTTTTTTTTTTTGACCATGTCGAGCCTACAGCTCTTACCCTTGGTGCACTGATTTTAAATAAACAGAGAGAGATGGGATGGGATGGGACAGAGCTGGGAATAGAGAGATGGGATGGGACAGAGCTGGGAAAAGAGAAAGATGGGATGAGGCAGTGCTGGGAGAAGAGAGATGGGATGGGACAGAGCTGGGAATAGAGAGACGGGATGGGACAGAGCTGGGAAAAGAGAGAGATGGGATGGGACAGAGCTGGGAAAAGAGAGATGGGATGGGACAGAGCTGGGAATAAAGAGATGGGATGGGACAGAGCTGGGAATAGAGAGATGGGATGGGACAGAGCTGGGAATAGAGAGATGGGATGGGACAGAGCTGGGAATAGAGAGCTGGGATGGACAGAGCTGGGAATAGAGAGATGGGATGGGACAGAGCTGGGAATAGAGAGATGGGATGGGACAGAGCTGGGAATAGAGAGATGGGATGGGACAGAGCTGGGAAAAGAGAGAGATGGGATGGGACAGAGCTGGGAAAAGAGAGATGGGATGGGACAGAGCTGGGAATAGAGAGATGGGATGGGACAGAGCTGGGAAAAGAGAGAGATGGGATGGGACAGAGCTGGGAAAAGAGAGATGGGATGGGACAGAGCTGGGAAAAGAGAGAGATGGGATGGGACAGAGCTGGGAAAAGAGAGATGGGATGGGACAGAGCTGGGAATAAAGAGATGGGATGGGACAGAGCTGGGAATAGAGAGATGGGATGGGACAGAGCTGGGAATAGAGAGACGGGATGGGACAGAGCTGGGATAATAGAGAGATGGGATGGGACAGAGCTGGGAATAAAGAGATGGGATGGGGCAGAGCTGGGAATAGAGAGATGGGATGGGACAGAGCTGGGAATAGAGAGATGGGATGAGACAGAGCTGGGAATAGAGAGATGGGATGGGACAGAGCTGGGAATAGAGAGATGGGATGGGGCAGAGCTGGGAAAAGAGAGATGGGATGGACAGAGCTGGGAATAGAGAGATGGGATGGGACAGAGCTGGGAAAAGAGATGGGATGGGGCAGAGCTGGGAAAAGAGAGATGGGATGGGACAGAGCTGGGGACAGGGAGAGCTGGGAATAGAGAGATGGGATGGGACAGAGCTGAGAATAGAGAGATGGGATGGGACAGAGCTGAGAATAGAGAGATGGGATGGGGCAGAGCTGGGAAAAGAGAGATGGGATGAGGCAGAGCTGGGAATAGAGAGATGGGATGGGGCAGAGCTGGGAACAGGGAGAGCTGGGATGAGGCAGAGCTGGGAACAGGGAGAGCTGGGATGAGGCAGAGCTGGGAACAGGGAGAGCTGGGATGAGGCAGAGCTGGGAACAGGGAGAGCTGGGATGAGGCAGAGCTGGGAACAGGGAGAGCTGGGATGAGGCAGAGCTGGGAACAGAGAGAGATGGGATGGGATAACTCACCCTGCTGTCTTTCCTCCTGCCTTCCCACACGCTGTTTTTCCTCCTATTCGCCGGCTCCGCTCCCTGTCTCCTCTCGTCAGCCGGCCCCTGTGTTTCCTCCCGCCGGCCCCGCCCCCGTCTCTGCACCAGTCCGCCGTCCCCTGGGTTTCCGCCCTCCGGCCCCACCCCCTGTCTTTGCTCCCACCCACCGGCCCTGCTCGCTGTCTCTCCTCCCGGCTTGACGCCTGCCCGCCCGCCTGCCTGCTGTTTCTCCTCCGGCCCGCCTACCCCGCCCACTGTCTCTTCTCACTGTCCTTCCTATTGGCCGGGTCCGGAGAGCAAGCGGCCGCGGTCCGGAAACGGACCGTGGTCCGCGGGTTGAATACCCCTGCTCTAGTTCATGATGGAATATGTTAATGTTAGAAGAGGAGAAGGTATCCAGCAGGAGCCAGCGCCTGCTGTAGGGGAGACAAACAGTCGGTGGCAGCCTGATTGAAAACAAGCTGAACAGGACTTGTACAAAGGGCTGTTTCTTGAGCAGAGCGAAGGGTGATCGCTCTGGGGGGCAGTACCATTCTGACACACTAAATTGTACTTACAATATACTTCAATTAGCCCCCTGTTCGTTCCAATCCGCCGACTGTGTTTTAAAAATTGCTGCTCTGCAATTCCCCCCATAAATATCCCTGTTAAATACCTACGAGCCCTCGTCTCGATCAGCCCACAGCATAAGTCGCATCCTTCGGCTGTGTGCCGCCATGCACAGCCATTCAGTTACAGTGGGCCTGGTTGCGCACAGCCAGAAAAGGATGCGAGTGATGCTGGTGCCAGCCGCGCATGTGCTGTGCCAAAGACAAAAAAGATTGGAGAGGTTCTGAAGCTACCCCCCAGAAGCCCAGAGTGGCCGCACTCACACCAATTGAATAAAAATTAATGCATTTAATAATTCACAGATATGATTACACAATGCTACACGTACCTGAAACACAACTAACATAAATGACATGTGCATGGGACACTATCACCACAATACAATGGGGAACAATCAGACATACACAAACATGTAATGACTGGAGGGAGAAGGAGAGGGGAGCAAGAAGGGGCTACTGGGATTAAGTATCAACACATATAAATCGTGTGCAATGTAGTGCACTAAATTGCCACAATACACATTGGCCTATGCTGGAGCAACTCAGATCAGAAAATAGCAAATACAATGTTCCAGTATATTGTCAGAGACTGCAAGACGCTGGAAAAAGTGCAATGTGCATGAATGTGCATACAGCAAGTGGCCTCTGAAGAGGTGTGCAATGAAATCAATTGAATGGCAAGAAGAACCAAGTACCAATATAAAGATGAGCATCAAACAAAGAAAAACATGTGCAAAAAAGCTGAGAAAAGAGCTAGTGCCAAAAAATAAATAAACAGATAAACAGATATGACTCAGTAGGAGACTGAATCCAACTAAAGTGCAAGGTGCAATGTAAGCAGCGTGAGCAGTCGCTCTAAGGTACTGGCATCTATTAGATAAAAATATATTAAGGCAATACATCACCAAATAGCGCATGTGTTTTGGGCTAGTTGGTGAGGTAAGCATATCGGAGGACTGGGAGGGTTTCCGACAGCAGAGCATTCCAAATCAGGATTCCCCGGGGAGAGGGAAACAGGTGCCCCTGAAGTCTGAGCCGCTTTTGGTCCACTTTAAGCAGCGTAGCAGCAACCTGCCAGTCCTGGCCCAGCAATTCATGTCCTGAAACTGAAAAACTGCTAAAACAGATTCCCTTTTTAAAATGGACCACAAGTCATATTAGACTTTTTGCCAGCTTGAATGTGTCCAGGGGGCATCTTAAAGGAGCACTGTCGCGAAATTGTGTAATATTAAAAATACATATAAACACGTTGGATAATGAGAGGAGGGGTCACTCATACACCCGAAATGAATACAACTCCCGCCAAGCTTGTGGTTTTTTCTCTCATGGTAGAAATAAAATCAGGGGTGACAGAGGCTGTCCTGAGTCCTGAGTTGCAGCCCAGCGGGGGAAAGAATAATAGGTAAGCAACTTAAAACTTAAAATATATTAATTTTAGATGCTGGGGAAGAGTGATTTAAGGGTTTGGGCTTTTGATTAAATTATGCTGAATGTCCATGCTAGGCACGTTTTTAACACAATTTGCTCCACAAGAGCCTGCAAGTAAGCCACGCCCCTAAAGCACATCCCTCCCCTGCCCATCTGTAAGCTGGTCTCTAAGGTTGGCATTATGTGGGTAAGGTGTTTTACTTTGTTAATCCCCCACCTTAGTGTCTCAGGGTGGAGGGACACTTTTCTCAAGACTAGACTTCCACTTCCACTTTGAAATATAATTTCTAGTCCTTTACGTAAGTCTTGTGCCGTTATTATCTGAGGAGAAGTGTCCGGAGCGCGTCATAGTGAACTTTCACTTCTTTTGGTTCCCCAGGTGCTGTATACTGTGCAGTGACAACAGTGATCTCATCTCACCATACACCAGCTAAGTGTTGCCACCTAATGGGCCATATGCAGGATCGGACTGTCCTACAGGGTTATCAGGAAAAAATCCGGTCCCAGGGGTCCATTCAAGGACCTTCATCACCAAACCTGAGCTATGTATAGCTTATTTGTGGCATCTCAAGTGCACACACACAGACTATGGTAAAGTGTTTCTATGCATGGGTCCTGAATCTCAATATGGGGTGGGCCCCCAGAGTCGGTTCTGCTGGTGGGCCCCAGGCATCCCAATGTGACACTGGCCATATGCTTTATAGATGTCTATGATATAAATATTTTTTTCTAGGGTTTTCCATCTCCATTGTAAAAGATTTGCCTTTTTATTACTAACTAATACATTTTTGTGTGCTGTGTGCACCAAGCTGTACCATTGGCAGGACTAGTTCCCTTCCCTGTGTGAGAGACCCTCTACCAAATGCTTTCTTTAAGGTGGGTATAGATAAACTGGGATTAGGCCAATCCCAATTAAATGTACTGGACCTAGAAATCTAACCACACCTCAGATTTGTCTTAATAAGAAGTTTTCTTTATTTTCAATTGAATATTAAAAAGCTTTTGTGAGCTCACTGTATCGTACATCTAAGATTCATATACATGTCCCATTGGTTTGCAAGATAAATCTTTTAATTACATAAGGGCAGTCAATATACAATAAAGAATCATTTTCTCTACATATATGTTGTTACGTGTCTTGCTTGAAAAAAGGCAAAGAAGGGCAAACATGTTTCGCCTGTCAAGGCTTCCTCGGTGCCCTGTTACAAATACAAATAATATTGCATTACCCTTTGTTGTTACAATGATTGTCAATTTATGCATAGTAATATTGTTCTATGTACCTTTTAGCCTTAGGTCACATGTATATAACGAAAACAGCCTTAATTTTCCACAGGAGTGATGGAAGAGTTCTGCACATGAGTTAATGTGGAGAGTGCCATAATCGTCACTGCCTGTATTATTGAGGTCCGTACTAGCCCTTTAAGAATAGGAATAGTGATAAACATGAGTCGACGATGTTGAAGCACTCGGACATAGCCTATGGAGATGCTTTTTTAAAGGGTCTGTCCAGATATATATATATATATATATATTCTCACATTTTGTGTTATATCTGGAAAGTGACTGTAAATTATAATCTGCAGCAATCTGAAGGTAGAATATGGAGGCAGTAAGAGCTTCCTTCAGTCATGTATAAGAAACCTCTGTTCTTGCTATAGCACTTGTTGATATGGCTTTTTAATAACAAAGCAGACCAAAACCTGTATTTCCCCCAACGGATATTGGTCCCACTGCCGGAGCATTAAAACAGTCTGGAGGGAGCCCCCCCCCCGCACATCACCCCCAGAACACTCCATATTTTTACCTTATCCTAGAGCCTGGGTCAAAAATGGAGCCCCGCGATTTGTAGGTCTGGGTCACGTCCTCTGCTTCAGCAGCCAGAAAGCTTGGTAACCAATCGCGGGGCTCCATTTCCGGTGAAGATTCGAGGATAAGGCATACCTCCCAAGTGTCCCTGATTTGGAGGGACTGCCCCTCTTTTGAGTCTGTGTCCCTCGTTGTTCTCATTTGTCCCTCTTTGATGTGTAACATGCAGCAATAAATGATTCATTTACCTAATTTAAAGTGTTTATATTGTTGTAACTGTTACAACCTATCCCTTATACATCCCTCAATGAGGGGGTGTGGCCTAATTTAACAAATGTCCTGCTTTCCCATCCTGAAAAGTTGGTAAGTATGGATAAGGTCAGAATATGGGGCAGTCTGGGGGGTGATGTGCAGGTGGGGCACAGCATTCTGTATGCTCCCTCACAGACTGTTTTAATGCGCTGGCAGCAGGGGGAAAAATGGGTGTTGGTCCGCTTTAAGTAATTTGGTGGTACAGCACCTTTAAGTTAATGCAGGGAAGTTACAATTCACTGCATCTGTAGACCCCATACAGCCCTGTTACATGTGATCACTGATCTCATACATTTCTTTGTATTGCATGGTAGTGTATATATCTATTTCTCACCTTTATCCTTATTTCTTGCAGCCTATTCTTAGCTGTGTCGGTGAGTCAGTGTCACATCAGAGAGTCATAGTGAACTTTAACTTCCTTTACAGCTGCTATATACTGTGCAGTGACACCCATGATCTCATCTTAAAGTAATTGTACAGGCACACTCAAATGTATTCCCATTGTGTAAGGCTACGCATGGTGAGGTGATATTCTTATTTTTTCCCTTTATAAGTAATTATAAAATTATAAAATGTCACCCGGTGATCCTCGGTGTGATGAAGAAAGATGCAAACGTGCTGTGTGCAGTGCATTGTAATTGACTGACAGTGCTATGGTCTCCATTTTAGGATATCAATAACAGAGGGGGTGTCAACCTGACACAAGCTTCAGGATTCAATTTGTGGTCAGGATTCCGGGGGGGGGGGGCAGAAGGAAGTAATTCCCCTTACTTTCAGTGACCATAGCAAAGAGACAGCATGGGACTAACACTGCATCAGGGAAGCTGTCAGGAAATTGATTTTTAAGTTTGACTGGTCAATCCCGTTAAAGAGAACCAACCACCATCCTAGGCCAGTGGTCTCCCTCTTTGTAAGACATCTTGATTTACCATGCCCTGATGATCACTCAACTCAACTTTCCCTAAATCCCACGGCTCATGAGCAGCCCCTGACTGCATCCACACTAAACCTCAGCCTTTTGTGAATGGCTGGCGCAGATAGGTTGAGAGGTGGGGGTATGTCCAGCAGCTCTTGCTCCATCTAGCTTTGCTTTCCAGTTCAGGCTCAGAGCGGCAAGCAAAAGCTGAATGGTAAGCGCACTTGTGATTGGCCGGGCCTTCGAATGCACAGCAGGGGTGGAGGAAACATGTGTTTACAGGCGATTTGAGAGGTTTCACATAACAGTTGGGATGACCCAGGCAGAAGGAACAAAACATGTGCCACTAAAAGAAAGACTGGCCCATAAGCCCTACCACAGGACCCTAAGCACCGGAACAGTAAACTACCATTAAAGCATTACTGTATTAAAAAGTAGTCTATGCGTTGTAATTACTATTGCTGAGTTTGTATTTAAAAGCTATTTGCGGTTACTTCAAGAGCCTTTTTCATCCAATGCTGATTATCCAGCTTGAATAATTAATGAACTTGTAAGATTTAATGGAGTTATTTCTTATTTATTTTCTACAATTTATGGTCATATTATTTAGGCTGGATGCAGATCATGTAACGTTAAGTGATGGAGAATCATTTGATTTATTTACTCCTATTTTAATTTTTAAGGCTTATTTGCTGTTTACTTTGTTTAACTTCATGCTACTGCAGTGCCCCAGCCACTGCAACTCATAAAAAATATGACATGTAGTTCCTCTCTCTTGAGGCTTCAAGCTGGGTTCCCCATGGAATATTGCACAGCCTATACGAATAACGAAACATACTAACAGGTATGTAACTATAGAGTATAGAAAAAAGCCGCTACCAACAAAACCATACCAAAACTGTTGTTGCACAGTTCTAAGTTCTGATTCAATACATGTGGATTACCTTAGAACTGTGCACCAGTTTTTGTATGATTTGGATGGTATCAGTTTTGGTGGGTGAACACCGGCCTGCCCTCATGGGCACTGGGCTCTTCCATGTCATCCTGGGCATGGGGGTAAGGGGAATGAGTGGGGTGAGCGTAGTGGCAGGTCACTCGCCATGTCGGCATGTAACTTGCCACCCCCATGCGCTTTGAACTAGTATTGGGGTCCCTCTGGCAGTCACTAGGGATGGGGTTCTCTTCTGTGAGCCAAAGAAACCTGGCTCATGTGACTATCAGCAACCAATCAGGGGGGTTGATTTTGCCAAGGGAGTGCAGGGATACCCCCAGCGCAGTGACAAAAAGGTATTTAGTGTAAAAAAGGTCCTCTAATGTTTATATTACAAAATGTTGGTAAAGTTGTGCCTAAATGATTTCTTTCGTAGCAGCATTACTGCTAGCACCGAATAGATACGTTTATGCCTCACACTCCAACATCTCTCCCTCCTGCTGTAAATGAAACAAACATGGGTCATCCTCTTACATTTTAAAAGCCAGCTAGCCAGCTGTGTAACACATTGAAGCAACCAGGCTAATGCTAATTGTTACAACTGTAACAAAAGCCACCAATTCCATAATACGCTACAGACAGCTATTTAAATGAAACAGCTCACAGCTGGCTATCAGCTTTCTGTAATGTCTAAATGTGTTTCTGTGACTTGCAGTTGAATGCTGAAGAAGAATGTTGCATCTGTACAAAAGGTGTATTGGCCCAAATGTCATAGAACCAGGACTGTTTCTCTGGTTTCCCAGCAGAGGGCCCCAAGGTTTCACCGTGAGCTCGCATTTTCGCATTAGACATAGTGGGGCCAGTAAGAGTGCGAATATGCATGTGCATTTGTGTGCCGTATGATTCAATGGATTTGTGCGTATGTGCGATTATGCACGCGCATACGCATTGCAAACACGCGGAAATGCGCTCGTTTGTGCAGGGGCCCTAAGCTCCCATAACAGTTGGTCATTTCTCCTGCCTGTTCCTGAGTTCCAGTCTTCCATTCTTGTGTACCGACCTGGCTTGTTCCTGACTACGCTCCTGCTCTCCTGACGACCTCGGCCTGTTTACGACTTCGATCCTGTTCTGCCTGCCCACGACCTCGGCCTGTTACGACTTTGATCCTGTCCTGCCTGCTCACGACCTCGGCTTGTTTACGACTTTGATCCAGTTCTGCCAGCCACAACTTCAGCTTGTTCAACACTTCCAGTCCAGCTCTGGTCTGTCCTCTACCCAGAACTTGGAAAAACCCACTCCTAGGTTGCCTGACCTGGGGCCTGCAGCCCAGCCTATCCTCACCTTTAGAGGCTCTAGTGAAAACCAGGTTGGTCCCTAGATTCCAGGTTTCCCTGTCAAGAGGTGAGCCGGTTCTTAGTCTCAGCAATCAGGGTTAACACCCGGTAGTCTGACACCATAGTGCCATTATAACCCTCATCTTGAGTTAGGATAGCTGTATCCCTAAATGCCCCAAAGAAATGACTAGAATCAGACGTTAATACTTACGTTTCCTGCAGCATCTGCACCTGCGTCACCATATACAATTCATCATTGCTGTTTTGATTGATGGGCTAAAATGTGGTTGGGCATTTAAATTTGTAATATCAGGGGTGCTTGCAAGAATTTATTCCAAGACAATTTAGAATAATAATAATAATAACAAAAACAGCAGCAGTGCACTCAACATATTGCTTTAGCTTTCTTCACACAAAATTAATTATCTATATTTCTTGTGAATTTTACACTGTATTATTAACATATTTAAATCTTGAATTAAAAGTCCTATATAATTAAAAGGCGTTGGGTGTTGAGCAAGCAAAGCCTGAGCAGTGTGCGCTCTGGGGCAAGGTGTATCTCCAAACTCACTGATAAACACACCCAGCATTTGATGAAAGATGTGGAAGACGTGCAGATTGTAGGATGTAGGCTTACACACTGTGTCCCGGGGCTTCAAGTTCTTGGCAGTTGGTCCAGCGTCGCTTGTCCTCCGTCCTGGGAAGAGGAGATGCAGAGCTTCACTCGTTCCTCACAAGACTCTACATGCTGGCGGATGGTGGAGAATGCTTCTGGGAAACTGCAGGAGAACCAGTTATTCCCCATTATGAAAAAAATTACTAACAACCCTTGCCATCTAAAAATGAATTCTCTAAGACACCCACTAAATTAACATAATATAAGTCCATCTTGAAAAAATCTAAAGCAAGAGCTGCTTACCCCCATTTACCTCCAGCAAAAAGCAGGAGGAAAATGCAGACTTCACTAACTGACATGCTTATCTCTTTCATTAAACACATGCCAAAGTGTTCTTTGTGAATACACTGTCGTCCACCAGTTACTTTTCGTATTATTTGGTATTTTTTACAATTGTGAGAACTAAAAAAATGTGAAAATAGTTATAAAAGTTTAAAATTGTTATATTGCTTAAAGCAACAGCCCCAAAAAGGGGGAAATTTGGCCCAAAAAGTTTAGAGTAATAAAAACCTGAAAAAAGAATGTTAGTAATGAGTTATTAAGCACTAATACGCTCCAACAAAAACACGGGAGGGAGGAGTACAGGAAAAATCTGGGACAAAATATTGGAAAACATAACATTAAAGGGCAACTGAGATCAGTATATTGCCCACTAAAACTCTACACATTAAAACCAGGAGAAGATACATGCCACTGGGCAATTACTACAGATTGGAGAATAGAAATTCGCCTATTACACAGTAGCTAGTGTGAGATGTGTCAGGGATCGCCCTTTTCTGATGTCAAGGGACACGTATTTGTCTTTGTCCAATCAGGCAAACAGCAGAAAGTTCGTTCAATCTGACTCTTGGTCAGCTTTATTGGTAAAGGTTGCAAAAGCAAAATAAAGATAACACAGCAACAAAAGAAAATCCTTGCCTGTCCGGCACTAACTAGAGAAGTGAAAACCCTCACTACTAGCTGGAGAGCTTCTCTCTGCCAGCTACAAAAAACACTTCCAGCAACCTTTACTCACATGAATCTCTCCACAGACCTGGGCTGTGTCCTCAGCCAGAGAGAGAGATCTGCCCCCTGACTTCCTCCTTTTGTCAGCCTCTCATTCCCCCTAATTAATTACCTGACAGGTGAGAGGCTCAGCTATTACCTCACATAGGAACGGAACCTGGGAGAAATATACCTGTCTTCTACTATCAGACCTGCATGAATGTCACACTAGAAAGACAAATTCGCCAATGCTTGAGGAAAGACGAGGGTGAAATAATGTCTTGTAATGTGATAAGCTCATCTTGTGGTAGTACCGGAAGCGATGACCTCATATTGTTTGCCGTAATCTGCTTTTAGTCCTTCATTTCTTTTTTCAATCAAAAAATAAGAGCAGGAGCCAAAAGCCACCTGGTCAAATCCATAAATCACCTGGCAAAATCTGGAGAAGAGCACAGCCAGCATTCTGTTCTGTGAGGTCGCAAGATGAGGTCTGGCCTTCTGACACATTACCTTAATGGTTTGGGCAACCACAAAGTGTGTGGGTGCTGGGTGAGTCATCTCCCCTTCTCTTTGGGTCTAAATATCTTATGATCTAGGAAGTCCATTCTTATGCACTGGCACGTTGATATATTTTTAGTTTCTATTCAGATTTAGAAGTTTCCCTTAGGACAGTTATTTAATTAATTCATTAATCTAATTGGTATTTTTGATCATTTGTGGTATATAAGTACATTCTCTAGACCTTAGATTGGCTCATATAAATTGTCTTCTGGTATTTTTCAATATACCAGTTTTCAATATTACATTTTTATATTGAACATTCAATGTTATTATATGGGCCCTCATTTTGTGGGTGGGTTCACTCCACATTAATTTAATTCGTCATTTAGTGATTTCAATAAATATATTTGGCCTGATGCAGAGCTTCCCCGATCTGACCTTATTTTGTTCCGTTTTTGCTATGGCCCGTTTTCCTTCCGATTGTCTCGAGGTCCAAATGTGATTCAGAGCCGCCGTCGGGATCCAAAACACAAGGATATTATTGACTGATTGTGCCTCCTGAATGTCAGATTAGGTTAGGCTTCTATGCATCAAATCACTCACCTTCCCCAGGCACCTCTTGAGGTTGGGCTGCTTCCTCCACTATCCTTTGTGATGGTCCTGCGACGTCATCATCTAAAAATGACAATAGTGCACATTAGTATATGTCTTTATTGCATGTATCCGGACATATGTAGGTTTGAGAGTCTTACCGGAGTCAGGTTGGAGCTGTGGCTGGTTTGACTCCCTGCCGTGCGACTCCCCCCCCCCTGTATAGTGAGGTCCAGCGGCTCCTCATACTCACTGGCAGAGGAGGGGGTGGGCGTTGGCACTGGCGTGGCACCACCTATACTTTCCCCAGTACCTCCCAACATTGGGCTTCGGGTTCTTGTCCGGGTGGGACGGAAACGCAAATTCCATTCATGCGCTGCAATATAAACACAATCATAAACACATGCCCAGGCAAGGGCAGTGTGTTTATTGCATGTCATGTACCAAGACTTACCTGGAAAGTGCTTTGCAAAGTACCGCCTGCCCCGGGGCCTATGCCTCCTCTTCAAATCCGACCAGTGTTGGGCGATCTGGTTGAAGGTATAGGTGGTTCCAGTATTCCTGGCAATTGCCTCCACCACCGCCAGTGCCAACGTCCTCTTCTCGAAGTCGCACGGCAGGAAATCATAACGGTTCCTCAGCATCATCTGGATAAAAAAACACAATGGCAGAGCATTATTGACACAAATAGATCTAAAGCCAGTTTCGGAGACTCATTCCTGCTCACATGGGCCTACTTAGTCTATCTGCCTCTAGGCTAGTGTGCTGCTACGCACATGTTTAAAACTAACCTGGTCTAGTAGTTTAGTTTAACAAGTCAGTTTGTCCTCACTAATCTTGCCCTGCCATGGCTAATTTTTGTTTAGAGGCTTGTGCGCGCACATAAAAGCACGCTCGCCTACTCACATCCATGATTATTTTGTCCTGCTCCTCAGTATAGATGGCGGGCGACATCTTGCTCTTCCTTCCGGGTGTGGTTATGACGTTCCCCCGCGGTGGCATGCGTGCACGCGTGCACGCAGCCACACACGCTGCCGAACACGCCCTCACGGGAAAACTATTTAAAGGTCAATGCACTCAGCTCTGTGTTGGTTACCATATCACTATGCCCAGACCAAAAGGCAGCCGTAAGACCCCAAAAAGCCCAGAGCCACATACTAGCCGCACAGATAGACATCACGAACACCCACACAAGAGCAGACACAAGAGCCGAGAGGGACATGGCCATAGTCAAAGGGTGGAGAAGCCAGCCACACAGGCTTCTAGGAAAAGACGCAGGAGCAAGGAGCCCTTGGCACAGTCGCCTCCACCTGTTAAATCAGCCAGGCCTCACAAGGGCCACAAATCTCTTCCAACCCTGCAGCCTCCACCTCCTCCACCCACAAAGCATGTGGGTAAATCCAGCCACACCACCAAGGGGAAGCGTAGGTCCAAAACCACTAGCCCACCCAGGCCAACCACCCCTCCTCCACAAGCACAAGCAGAGTCAATAGAGAGCTCCACAGGTGACAGCTCGACAGGCACCCAGCCATTATCACCTAGCACCCCCCACAGTCCATCACAGTCACCCATCAGCCCAAGAAACCTAAACTATTCCCCAGACAGCCAGCCATCAATGTCATCTGTTGCCGGGGACACTACACACCCATGTGGGCGCCAGCTGCGCCGTGGCTCACTTACAGCCCGTTTCTGTGATGTCCAAAGCATGGCTGTAGCCACTGGTGTTTGTGAGCACTATGATGCCCTATTTGGGCGTTATTCCAAGTCAACCCCAAAGCAGGCCAAGCAGGAGATTTGGGATAAGATTTGCCGGCAAGTGAATAGTGTTGGTTCTGTGAGGAGGGATGTTGAGCAAATTAAACGTAAATTTGGGGACCTTAAATATTATGGGAAAAAAATGGACATGCGCCGCCAGCAGAGGTAAAGTCCTTTTAGAGTGTAACTGAATGTATATCCTGCTTTGTAACAGGATGTAACACTTATTAGGTGTGCTTTCCCAGCATGCAGACAGGGGGTGGGATCCCAACTAAAATCATCCTAACACCAGCGGAAGAGCATGTGTTGACCTATATTCACCCGGCAACCCTTCAGGGCCTGCGTCAGGGCCAAGACACAGACAGGAATGTCAGGTCCGGAGGTGAGTATCTTTTAACATTGATACTTTTTAATGGGGACCCAAACAGTTGCATACTCCTTATTACACACTGGTCTTTGCTGACCCTCTAAAAGTACTTTCTCTCGTCAAAGAACCAACTCAAGACACGCCACAAGGCCAAGCTACCCCTGCATTGTCCCAGAGGAGCACGCCACAACAGCCTTGTGTCAACACCAACCAACCTGAGTGTACGGATGAGGTAAGTCAATGGTCAACTGTGTAGACTTCTGAAATTGCACTTGCAGCCATTTAAGGTTCAATAGTGGACTCACTACCTGCTACCTTTCTTTGCAGACCCTAACCAGTCCACCCATTATAGAAGTAACTCGTGATTTGGAGGAGGAGGACACAAGTCTGCTGCAGTCAAGGCCACCAGAACCTGTGGGAGTCCACTACCCATACCTCAGTGGCACAAACCTCTTCTGCCGTGGACATTGGGCGCACAACAGACTCTGCGCCAAGCCAGCCACCAGCAGCCACTCAATCAGTACCAGACGCACCCACCCGTGCCAGTGGTGGAACCCAGCAACGTTGCCATATCAGCCAGAGGAGACAGCTGCAGATAATGGAGGAAGCATGGCACCACGAGAACGTGGAGTTTGCAGCTAACACACAGAGGTTTAATAAGACAGTGTGTTCACAAATCACCTCTATGTCACAACAACTAGAGGTTTTGAATCAAAATGTGTCAGGCCTGCTTGCAGAAACAAGACAACAAAACAGGCATATGGCTGAAATGGTCCACCAATGGCAGTTAATGAATCAAAGCCTTGCTCATATTGCCGCAAACATGCAGCAACCCCATCCATCCACTTCAACCTCCTACTCGACCTACCACTGAAGGCATGTGTTTATGTATTGATTCTGGGGAGCAGGACACAAGACTACCGTAACCCCAAACACATGCTCTTCCACCACCCCACATTAACAGGCAAAAAATTATTCAACAATGTTTGTCACATTATTTTTTGCTTTTTAGCATACAAAATAAAAAAGGCACACATTGGCCAAAATGCATTAAAATTAAGCAAAAACATTGTCCACAAGCTGGGAGCGGATCGCCTGTGCCGACCCACTTTGTGTTCCAGATTAGGGAGGTGTTACATCTTCTGAAATCACTAAAGCGTCCTCAGCCAGGTCACTGTATCTGGGAACCCGGCTCCAGATGGCGAGGTTGTGCAGGACCCCACACGCCACAATTATTTTGAGGACCTTGGCGGGCTCATACTGTAAGGCACTCTGGTCCAGACAACGGAAGCGCATCTTCAATAAGCCAAAGGCACGTTCCACCACTGACCGAGTCCTCCTAGGTGCAGTATTATACCGCTCCTGGGCCTGCGAGGATGGGTGGAGGATGGGGGTAAGTAACCATGGGAGCAATGGATAGCCAGAATCACCTGGAAAAAAAAAAAATAAGCACACACCCTAATACAAAATACACATGACAAATGGGCCCCTTTGCCACATATGTAGTGGCAGGCCCCATAACTAGCAGAGACATAAATAGAATCCAAAATAAAAAAACACAAAAAAAGTGTATCTTAACAAGTAACATCATGCTAATAACAAAGAGACAAAAGTACCTTACATGCTACTTACAAACAGGGTATGTTAGGTTACTTTAAACTGCTAAGAACAGGGAACAACAGACAGAGGCCTAAGGGGAAGAGGCTCAATAATGTGCTGATTACCATTCCAGCATTAGTGAACAGGGACAAAAGGTCAGCTGTGCAGTGTCAGTGCAAAGCACAGTTCTGATGACGCAACATGCACATCCACCCAGCACACTCCTGTACAATGACTCTGGGATACAACATAGCTAAGAGGGGCAGGACAGAAAGGAATAGTGGAGAATCAAAATCAAACACATAGGAGGAAATACTGGTAAGTAAGTGATTGTAAACTTCTACTGTTTCATTGTAGTCTCTAACAGATTAGTGGGGTACAGGCACAGACCAATACGAAAAATCATGCTGGACAGCAACAACAAATTTTAAACACATACCCAGTAGCCATCTGCTAGACAGATCTCCAGATTGAAAGCGCACAAAGAGGCTGGAGTTCCTCAAAATGTGCGAATCGTGGGTGGACCCAGGGAAGGCTGCAAAGATACTAAAAAATTGCATATCTGGGCCTGACACTGCCTGCACATTTATAGAGTGGCCCATCTTCCTGTTCCTGCAAAAGCAAAATATAAGAGGAATTAGTGGGCCCAAAAGGCAAAACAGAAGTAAAAAGATACATTCACATAAGCAACATTTCAAACCACTGGATGTTTGGTATACACAGGATGTAGGTCTGCTTTTAGCCATTGAAAAATAATCCACATTGCAAAAAAGTAAATTTATGTGCTACATTGCACACACATTCTGACCTAAACCACATACCTGAACAGATATTTCTGCGCTGCAGGCGGAATTAAGGCAACATGGGTACAATCGATGGCACCCATGACGTTGGGCATGTCGGCTATATTATAAAAGCCCAGCTTAACCGCATTCCAGGCTTCTGCTGTGTCAGGGAAAAATATATATTTTGGTGCCAGGGTAGCCATGCCATCCAAAAACTTGGTAAGGCTGTGGCTCAGCGTAGACTGGGACATCCCCACGGAGAAGGCACCCAAGAAGGCACCCAGTCTCTGGAACGAGCCATTGGCCAAAAACTGCAGGCAGCCAGCCAATTTGGTCATACCTGCAATTGCATGCCCCTTCCTTGTGGTGCGGGCTAACCATGGCCGCAGCTACCTATACAAGTCCTGGAGAGAAACGCGGTTAAGGCGGGTGAGCTTGAATAGCTCAAGGTCATGCATGCCATCGATGTCCAGACGCGTTCGGTGCAGCCTGGTTTCTGCCATGCCCAAAAGAACCAGGCCGCGTAGCTGACGCCTTTGATGCTCGCGCACAGCAGAATGCATTCCAAAGTCATGGAGCACAAATACGGCTGCTAACACTGGCCGTAAGTTGAGCGCCCACACCCTCATTATAACGGGCTGCTTTCAATCGGAAATCAAGGCTCTGAATCAATTAAAAAAAACGGAGCAATCAACGACAAGTCCGTTTTCACGGAGTCCTGCCTCTTGCGAGCCGACAATCGTAAAGGTGCATGCCGAAACACCTGAGCGCACACACGCACACAAAAAGCAACGGAGCACCCTTTCATGCCCCGATCGCAGCCCAAAACCAACGGGAAAACGTACGGGATAGATGAACGAGGAGGCTCTGCATCAGGCCAACTGTCGTCATATGTGTTTGGTATGCAGTCCACTATTTTTATCAGACGGGGAATGGTTTCTCCACCTATGTCATCAGTTGAATTCAAGGTATGACATCAGTTGGATTCTAATATCACTTTTATGCAGAAGACACTGAAATATAACTTTCTGGCCCAAATCTCTTTTCCCTGCTATCTTACCTTCCTACACTCCAGCCCCTTCCTGAAACAAAAAACATAACCCTCGTTCCTGCCACCTACAAATAGTGATCCTGCTAATGAAAAATAAAAACCACTTACCTCCTCCCGAATTCAGCCCCTGAAGTCGGTGGTGCTGCAGCTGCGGAACCAAACGCCCACCACCAGCTTCCTGGAAGTCCGGCTGGCCGATGGGAGTGGCACGTGAATGGGCGGAACTGCACATGATGCAAAGGGCCCAGAGTTCAGTAAGATGGTGGCGGGCGTTCAGAGCCAGCACTGGGGGCTGGAATCGGGGTGAAGGTGAGTCTTTTTTTTTCTTTTATTACATTTGCAGGATCGCTATTTGAAGGGGGCAGGACAGGGGTTATTTTTTTCAGGAAGGGCCTGGAGTGGCCCTTTCCCTGTTGTCATCCTCTGTTGCTAGACCATTTTTCATCATTTTGTTCTATTTCTGTTTACATGTGATTTTTGCAGGAATTTCCGGCAAAATTATATATTGTTTTTTAAGGCAATCTTTAATATGAAATGTCTTGTTTGAAATGTTTTTTGTGTTTTCTTAAGATTTTGGACTAAAAATTAAAAAAAAATGAAAACATTATAGTTTTGTTTTGTTGTCATTTTTTTACAAAAAATTTTGGTTTTTAAAGAAAATCATATTGCATGTAAAAGTTCCATTCCCAATGGTTACCACATATGTAGAGGTAGACCCGTTCCTGGGCAAACTGACACCGCAAAACACTACACTGACACCAAAAGAGTGTTTCATGGGACTTTCAAATGAAAACTCTTAAATATTACAAAAAATATTACAATACAATATTACATACAAAAAAATGGCGTGTGGTCCCCCCCTCCCCCCAGTAAAACCAGCCCGGGCACCAGCTATGGGGGCTGGTAGACCATGGTGCAGAGGCCGAATGTCCATCCCACACTTCTGAAGGCTATCAAGCCGCATAGCTGACATGGGCTGTGGGCTCTTCTGCACCCCCCCTGGGCTTTGCGGATGCAGGTAATGGGAGGGGGGGTGATGGCAAGTCTCGCGCAATCTGGCAGATGACTTGCCAGCCCTGTAAACTGGTATGGGCCCCCTTAGTAAACCTTACCAGTTCACAAAGGGTTAAATGTAAAAAACACACACACACATAAAAATATTTTATTATGTTTTTATTTTACTTACCTCCTTCAATCGCAGATCCTGTTGTTCCGTGCCAATCACCGCCACTGCTTCTGACAGCTGGGAGTGGGTATAAAAGGCCCCTCCTGGGGCAGAAAGCAAGCTGTCAAGGGGCTTTCTCTGCTCTGACCTGGGGGGGGGGGGTCTGAGAGGAAGAAGGGACCCGTGTGCTGAATTGCGGACAGAAATGAGCAGCTTTTTTTTTTTCCGTCCACAAACAGGTAAATGGCAGGCATATGAAGTTCAGGTGCTTGCCACCTAATAGTGGCCCCCCAGGCCCCTAGAAAGAGATGCCAGGGGCCACAACGAACTTCAGTGAGGGCTACGTGCGGGCCCCAGGGCCACAGGTTGTGCATAAGCTGACCATTTTTTTCAGGGGGACAAATTTAGGATGTTTACATTTTGACAGCCTAACAAATAGCTAGGTTAATTTTCAACATTGACAACATTGGTCAATTAATTGAGTGATTTGTTAAGCTATCACAACATCATAAATTTGTCCCCCTGAAAAAAATAGTCAGCTTATGCTCAACCTGCGGTCTAGGGGCCGCACGTGGCCCACGCTGAGGTCAGTTGTGGCCCCTGGCACCTCTTGTTATCTCTACCCACCTCTGCCTCGCCTCTACTCATCTCATCTCTTTCCACCCACCAAAGTCCAAATGACTTTTTCCCATCTGATTCCTGCCCACTTCTTCCCACCGCACCTTTTTCTGTCCGATTCCTGCTCACTTCTTCCTGCCTCACCTCTGCTTTCCTCACCTCAGCCCACCTCGCCTTTCCCCACCTGACCTCTTACCCGCTACTTTCCTCCCATCTAAATCTTTACCTTCCTCAACGTTTATCTCTGCCTCACCTCTTCCCATTTCTTTCTGCCTCACTTCAGCCCAGTTCTTCATTCAGCTCAGCCCGATTCACCTCAGCCCACCTCACCTTTTCCCACCTGACCTCTCACCCACTTCTTTACGCCTTACCTCAGCCCACTTAAATTTTACCCTCCTCAACTTTTATCTCTGCCTCACCTCTGCCCATTTCTTTCTGCCTCACTTAAACCCAGTTCTTCATTCAGCTCAGCCCAATGCACCTCTGCCCGCTTCAGCTTTTTCTGCTTCACCTTGCCATTGCCCACCTCCCCTTTTGCTGCCCCACTTATTGCCCACTTCTTCCTGCCTCGCCTCACCCCACATCACCTTTTTTCTGCCTGCCCGCTCCCTACTATTGCCCACCTCACTCCTGCCCATCTTTTCTCACCTGTGAATATACAAAAAAAGAATTGCAAAGAAATGCTTTGAAGTTCCGACTTTCCTTCACCTTGAAGTGGAACAATAAGGCAATGCAGTCCTTAGACTAAAAAAGGTTGTGCACCCCTATTCTTGAGTATTTGAACTCGTTACTGTATGCTTTATCTTGTCTGCAATTATGACTTTATACAATGCTACAGAAAAAGTTAGTGCTAAATGAATAATGAATAATAATGCTTCATTTTCTCTTGCAGCTCCTACGCATGGTAACTAATGCTTGAGGGTTAGTGGTTTGCTAACAGGCATTAGCTAATCCAAAGAGCCAGCTAAACAGAGATGAAGGTCGGCTGCACTCAGGGATAATATTTTTATGCTAAACAGGGAAAAAGATGATAATAATAATAATGGGTTCCAATAAATAATGCATTGGCTTTAAATAGCTGCTTTGTGTTTGTGTAATAATGGATGCCGTTAATTGTGGATGTGTAGCAGATTTAACCTGCCAAGATCTAGCAGAATTGCTCCAGTAATGGTTAGGCATTATACATGGCTGTATTAAATCTAGCAACAGGATAATTACCAGAGCCTCATTTCCCTCTGGCTGCTGCCAATTTTTTGTTCCAAGGTTTAACAGCCATAATATAGAAATTAAAAAGATAAGCCTAAAGAGACTACTACTATAGCCAGATAGTCTTCTTCTTCACATCTAATCTGTTCCATAAACTTTTTCCAGTGACACTTCAGAATAATATAAGGGGCCAATTGGGCACAGCCTTTAAGTGAACCAAAACCTTCCAAAAAATATACATAAAAACACAGAGCTTTTTCATTCAAAACAATTGATATGGTGTCCCAAAGTGCATGTGCCAACTTTATACTGGGATACAGAGTCCGCTAGAGCTTTTCAGACCAAAGTTCGTATTATCCCAAAACACATGTGCCACTCGCCTTAACATGTTCCCGTCATCGGTAGTGCAAACTGCTTACCAAGTAATAATTAGAGTAATGAATTTGTAAGGCTAGGGAATTGTCAGCAGGCAAACAATCCAACAAGAATGCTTCCAGTAGCAGCAGGGGAACCACTTAGGGGCACCCTTTGTAGAAGCCAAATGCTCCACACATAAATTTAATAATTGGTTTAAAATTTCACTCACATTCACAAAAACTTATTAAATACATATCACACTTGCCATCACTGGCCTCACTTATCGACTTTTAACACCCTGGATAAAGTCGCAGTCAGCGGCGAAAAGCGTTGGGGGTTTTGGCACACTACGTTTGGAACTTTATAGTGGATTATAAACTGGACACCCCGACAAACAAGGACGTTTGAGTTTGTTTGCTGACGTGGACTTAAAGGCTTTTGAAGCTAGGCGGGGAGAACTGCTGCATTTTCTACAAGTGTGATAAGTTTTTGTGAATGTGAGTGCAATTCTTAACCAATTATTAAATTTATGTGTGGTTTTAACATTATTGTACTAGTCCTATTTCTCTTTCCTTTGCATGTACTCTTTCGGATTAATGATTGTATGAATCATAATTTGAGCCTGGAATTGAATTATTAAAACAGAGCATTTGGCTTCTATAAAGGGTGCCCCTAAGTGGTTCCCCTGCTGCTACTGGAAGCGTTCTTGCTGGATCGTTGCACTGCTGACACTTCACTAACCTTACAAGGTCATTCCTTATTAATTATTACTTGGTAAGCAGTTTGCACTACCGTTGATGGGAACACGTTGAGGCGAGCTACAATTTACTGAAAGTTTTAAAATGATTTTTTAAGTATCTTTATGCACGGTGTTTAAAACCAAAACCTTTTCTAACTTTTTACTATCCTGGGTTTTGGTCCTTGACCCTGAGGCAGCCTGATTTGGGATACCCCACTGTGTGAAACCCCCAAGTGACCCGGTCTGACTCACCCTTCCCTGATCCTAAGGTGGATGCGCGGCCTTCTGTCCAATCAGCGCTCTCGACTTGGCTCGTCTAAGGAGCCTAGTCTTGCCAAGGGTTCACTGAGCATGGCAGAGTATGGTCAATTTATTTTCAACAAAAAATACAGTCCACCTGTGTCTTCCACCTTATCACAACCTGGAAGTTGTCTCCAGCTCCCGGCCTGTGAGGCGCCGACATGATGGGCGAGGAGCACTCTAGAGCACCGATACTCAAACGGTGGACCTCAGCATCAGATTTCCGGACCTCTGCCCCTGACAGCCCTGCACACAGTTGGTTCTGTGTTGCTATGCTCAGAGCTGCTCCCTGCCATTGTCATGGCTCCCTGGTACCTAGCAATGTAATATGAAGTACTGCACCGGTGGGAAGTGGCATTGCAAGGTACACACAAACTTTATTTTTCTTTTTTAATGCCCCATCAATTCCTTTCCACCTGCCCCAGCTCAGCTCCATCTATCCCCATCCCACTATCTCAGCCCCATCCATTCCTGCCCCCCCATCTTTTTTCCATCCAATCCCTGTCCCCTTAGCTCTACCCCATCCAACCCAGTCTCTCTGCCCCACTGATTCCTGTCCTCCCAGTTTGCCCATCCAATCCTCAGTCTCCCAGCTTTGCCAGACCATTACTCTTTCTTCCAGCTCTCTAGCCATCACCCCCCCCCCCCAGTGTGCTGATTTCTAACTATCCACCTCCCTCGCAACAGCCCCTTTCCCGGACCTTCACCTCTCACTGGATGCCTGTATATGGACATTTACAAGTAGTGGTTGAGTACCCCTGCTCTAGAGAGTATCCTCGCCAGTGCCGCTGTCCACGGTGCTGAACAGCCCAAGCGCTGCTCGGACAACTGCTCGGACAGCTGCTGCAGCAGGGATTACCCCTGACACCTATCCCGGAGGTGCACAGAGGCCCTGAACCCATCATCCTCATCATAAGTGATAGGGCAACGAGAACAGGATATCTATTGTCTCTCCTACATCAATGCCCAATTCTTTTAATTAACTATTTGATTATAAATTAATTTATAACTGATGATCAATAATCCACAATACAGTCATAATTAATCACAACAAAAAATCTATGGCAAGAAAAGTACAAAACTTGAGGTCTCATTAAAGCCCGGTGCTATCATGCCTTTCAAGACATAACTCCACCTAGTCTCTTTCCTTAATGATTTACTAACTAGATTATCCCATCTTTGGGACTGGTGGTCGTGTTCTAATCCCTGTATAGACATGTCACGGGATTGCTGTTTTGTTTCTCAAAAAAATGTGTCCCTATTGGGGTCTTAGCATTGCTATTTTTGATATCATGTTGGTGCTCATATATTCTTTCTTTGAGTCTGCTATTTGTCTTCCAAATATAGAAACTACCACAAGTACAAGGTAATAGGTAAGTTACATATTTTTGTCACAGGGACAAGGCAGTCTTACTCTTCTCAAGGGTTTTTTTCCCACAAGGTGGTTTCAGCTTTGCACCTAAAATAGGGGAGAACTCAACAGGCAGAGCTCTTCTCTGAGAAGAAGATTGGACCAGGTAAAAATAGAAGGACACCTGGGGAACTAAACTAAGCATTTACTGGACAAAGGAACTGGCAAGATAACATTAATAATGGGCCTTAAACACAGGCAGAACAAAGCAATGAAAGAACACTTGACTGGAGCAGAACACAGGATTCGAACAACAAAACACATTAATCTCCTAACAAAGAAACTTAACATAAGGGACATGGAGGGAAATAGCAAGGTTCTGGCACTTACCCCATGAGGACAAGAACAGGAGATACCAGCAACCTCTAGAAGTGGGATGCACAGCCTGCTGGATGGTACTGGTGAAGACAGCAGGTTAGAGACCCCTCTATCAGCTCTATGATTCTACGAGTTGCAGACCATCATGGGATCCTAGATCACTCTCAGGCAGGTGCAATAGATGATGAGAGTAAATGGCCAGGCAGCTTTGCAAGGTGTGGCCACTCAATAGCAACTGATTGATTTCAGAACAGTGCCACCAGCAGGATGCCCTCTGAACTTCCTGACCTTGACTGACAGTTTCTACATATACATTTCAGTTATGTAGCTAAAGTAAACCTGTTGAAGTTAATTTGATGACACAGGCTTCTATGCACATAAAAATCATAGGCTATATACAAAATATACTGGTCATTAAAAAAAGACAAACACACAGAAAATCCATTTTATTTACACATAGGGGTATTATTTTACAGTGTAGAAGGCTGTTAGCGCCACTTTCTAGTCATTGAAGCATTTTTATTCTAATCGTAGCACACAATGATCCTTGGAATCCTTATATCCTTTAGCTGCTGAGACAATATGCTGTAATATTTGTTCATTACTAGAAAGATTAGCTATAAGCTGATTTCATGCAATTAAAATAGTTCCAATGGTAAATGAGCTATGAAATATTACCTGGGTGATGAGAACAGATTAAAATATTAATATCACACCAACGGGACAATCGCTTGTCATTAGAGGATTATTTATCAGCTAATAGTTACTTCATTTTTCCAAAGCATCACAGTGTACAAGTCACAGAGGAGTCCAATTAAGAAGTATTTATCATTATCCGATTATATTGTGCTGTCATTTTTAGCAAGGAGTGATGATTCCCTGGTTCCTTTTAGCCTCCATGAGGCTTATATTTTCTACATATATGTGAGGAATTCCTTAGTGATTTCGACTTGATTCCTTGACTTAAAGTCATTGCCCAGGCAATTTTTGTCCTCTAAACCCTGGGTGCGTGTTATAAGAAAAATAAGGTGTATATATAATGTGACATTAAGATACTATACTGGGCCAGGAACAGTACAGCAGGGCCGGTGTACCCCAAAAAGTCACAACACATGGGAACAACACGCAGGAAAGTGAAATTTCTGTGTGTTGTTTCTCTCTAAAACTGCTGCTGCAAATACGGGCTATAGGCTCGATTCAGAGAGACACAAACAAACTTTCGGTTTGGTGCCGACGTCGTAAGATTTTCAAAATTTCCCGCTCTCGCATGAACGTTCGATCGATTCTATGCATGCTTCGTAAACCTTCCGTAGCGCGTCCGTGTGCTCGTATGCCAGAGTACGCAGACGAGGATGTCATTTTCCATCGAAAAGGTTCAGATTTATTTTGCCCAACTACCAACGTAGCCTTTCGTTTTTGCCCTTTTCCCATCGTATCCTCACACGAATCCTATCATTTTCCCGCTACATCCTGCTTCATTTTTTCCTAAAGTATCTGTCCAGACGAAATTCTTGCGAGATTGCGCCTGCGCACTACAAACTTCTCTCATTAAAGTGTTCGCCTACATAATTTCACTTCCATCACTAAACTCACCCTAACCACTTAGCGCTCTCCTGCCTTTTCCCTGGAGCTCCCTTAAAGCTCACCCTAACCACTTAGCGCTCTTCTGCCTTTTCCCTTGACCTCCCTTAAAACTTACCCCAATCACTTAGCGCCTTGGTTCTTCTTCCATTTTAGGTCCCTAAAACTTACCCCAATCACTTAGCGCCTTGGTTCTTCTTCCATTTTCACACCCTCAAACTTACCCAAATCACTTAGCGCCTTGTTTCTTCTTCCATTTTCACACCCTCAAACTTACCCAAATCACTTAGCGCCTTGTTTCTTCTTCCATTTTAGGTCCCTCAAACTTACCCCAATCACTTAGCGCCTTGGTTCTTCTTCCATTTTAGGTCCCTCAAACTTACCCAAATCACTTAGCGCCTTGTTTCTTCTTCCATTTTCACACCCTCAAACTTACCCAAATCACTTAGCGCCTTGTTTCTTCTTCCATTTTCACACCCTCAAACTTACCCAAATCACTTAGCGCCTTGTTTCTTCTTCCATTTTAGGTCCCTCAAACTTACCCAAATCACTTAGCGCCTTGGTTCTTCTTCCATTTTAGGTCCCTAAAACTTACCCCAATCACTTAGCGCCTTGTTTCTTCTTCCATTTTCACACCCTCAAACTTACCCCAATCACTTAGCGCCTTGGTTCTTCTTCCATTTTCACACCCTCAAACTTACCCAAATCACTTAGCGCCTTGTTTCTTCTTCCATTTTCACACCCTCAAACTTACCCAAATCACTTAGCGCCTTGTTTCTTCTTCCATTTTAGGTCCCTCAAACTTACCCCAATCACTTAGCGCCTTGGTTCTTCTTCCATTTTAGGTCCCTCAAACTTACCCAAATCACTTAGCGCCTTGTTTCTTCTTCCATTTTCACACCCTCAAACTTACCCAAATCACTTAGCGCCTTGTTTCTTCTTCCATTTTCACACCCTCAAACTTACCCAAATCACTTAGCGCCTTGTTTCTTCTTCCATTTTAGGTCCCTCAAACTTACCCAAATCACTTAGCGCCTTGGTTCTTCTTCCATTTTAGGTCCCTAAAACTTACCCCAATCACTTAGCGCCTTGTTTCTTCTTCCATTTTCACACCCTCAAACTTACCCCAATCACTTAGCGCCTTGGTTCTTCTTCCATTTTCACACCCTCAAACTTACCCAAATCACTTAGCGCCTTGTTTCTTCTTCCATTTTCACACCCTCAAACGTACCCAAATCACTTAGCGCCTTGTTTCTTCTTCCATTTTCACACCCTCAAACTTACCCCAATCACTTAGCGCCTTGGTTCTTCTTCCATTTTAGGTCCCTAAAACTTACCCAAATCACTTCACGGACATCACAATCTTGATTTTCAAATATGTCATTGTCCCCTTGTTTTTTTTCAATGTATGTGTGCAAATAAATGGGACAACATTTGTTTTTTTTTTTTTTGGTTTTTAATTGCTCAATTGCCATTTGTTGGCAACATTTTTCTGGCAACTTTGGCCCAAAAAAATTAATAACTATATACAAATTGTTTTGGCTTTACTAAAAATATATACACTGTTTTTGTTAAAAACTTTAAAAACTATATACAATTTACAACTTTTTAAAAACCAGAAAACTATATACACAGAAATTTGGTGTTTAACCAAGAAAACTATGTACAAATACAACTATTTACAAATCTACAGGGCCAGGAACCAGGACACTAGTCTTCCTCTTCTGTTGTCCCCAACGTGTCCCGCATCGCCTGCAGATCGGCCACCAACTCAAGGACCCTCCGATTGATATCAGCAAGTCGCTGTCTTGTGGTCCCTTCCCAAAAATCAGAAATTCTAATTATTCGGAGAACAATACATGTTTATCACCTGTGTAATTAATGTATTTAAAGAAACAAATTAAGTATAATGCACATATGATTAATCACAGGAATTAAGGTTAGTAAGTGGCCACAGGACAGTTGGGCAACTAATTAAGCTAATTCAGTGGCCACAGGACAGTTGGGCAACTAATTAAGCTAATTCAGTGGCCAGAGGACAGTTGGGCAACTAATTAAGCTAATTCAGTGGCCAGAGGACAGTTGGGCAACTAATTAAGCTAATTCAGTGGCCAGAGGACAGTTGGGCAACTAATTAAGCTAATTCAGTGGCCACAGGACAGTTGGGCAACTAATTAAGCTAATTCAGTGGCCACAGGACAGTTGGGCAACTAATTAAGCTAATTCAGTGGCCACAGGACAGTTGGGCAACTAATTAAGCTAATTCAGTGGCCACAGGTCCCTCTTATATTGGCATTGACTAGGGCATTATGTGTTTTTGTGTTCATGGGAATTTAGACCGAAATCTCTAGAATGACATGACTACTTACTTGGTTGGTGGCCGAGAGATGGCTCGTTGGGGACAACACCCTGAGGTCCTGGTTCCTGGCTCTGCTGTGAAGAAGTGCCTGTAGAAACATGGGCCAAATGGTTAGTTTGGATGTCTGATTCCGCAGTCCTCCAATGTTTTGAGCTAAGTCTGGGTCACATCACTCACCTTCTCCAGGGTCTTGTGGGCTCCTATCTGCTGCCTCCTGACCCACTACTTCACCCGCAACCGAAACATCTACAAATACAGAATAAAGGATTCAGTT
Source organism: Gastrophryne carolinensis (assembly GCA_027917425.1). Classification (NCBI taxonomy): domain Eukaryota; kingdom Metazoa; phylum Chordata; class Amphibia; order Anura; family Microhylidae; genus Gastrophryne; species Gastrophryne carolinensis. The sequence continues at coordinate 603,305,511 of CM051234.1, forward strand.
TGGTGATATCAGGAGCTAGCAATTCTCTTTTTTGGTGTAGACATGAAGAGTGACATACCCGAGGATCCCGCATGCGTGGCAGGGTACGACTGCCTGCCCACGCTGTGCCGCCCCTCCTCTGTGGTAAGGTCCAGGGGCTGGTCTGAGGAGGCCACAGAGGAGGGGTCGGCCCGTCGCCCTGGAGATCCACCACCTTCACTCCCAGCTGCAGAATCATGCAGCACTGGTCGTCCTCTGCGCCTCCGGGTGCGGCGAATTCGGTAATCCATTTCCAACACTAGAAAAGAAAAGGCATTCTAAGTAAAGTCCTACCTTCTGTCTTAGTTACATATTGCATGCAATCGCAATCTACTTACTTGGAAAATGGATTCCGAAGAACCTCCGCACCCGGGGCATGTGCAGCCGTTTGAGGTCCGACCAATGCTGCATGATCTGCGTGTGGGTGAAGGTGGTGTTGGTCTGCTGTTGGATGGTGGAGATTATCTCCAGGGCGACGTGGCGTTTTTCAAATGTGTTGGGCAGGTAGTCGTACCTGCGCTCCAGCATGGTCTACAAAACAGAAAGAAAACATCGACTTTACTTCTCAATACATATCAATATGTGTCAGCAAAACATTTTTTGGGGTAATTACATTAACACACACACATTTCTAGTGTTCATTAATTTCACAATATGGCCTAAATGTTGTTTGGCACGTGTGTTGCGTGCCTTTGGTTGTGCATGTAGTTTATCACATTTTTAACCAAAGCCATTTATTCCTGCGCTTCCTTCACATATAGAGCAGCATTTCCTAATCTAACAAAAGTCCATCGAATACACTTACGAACATGATGATCTCTTCTTGTTGGCGGGTGAAGATAGTGGGTGCCATCTTGCTTCTTTTTCTCGGCAGCAGATAAGTAACGCCCCAGCGCGTTCCGCACGGCCGTGCGAACGTACGCAATGCCTCAGCGGGTTCCGCACGGCCGTGCGAACGTACGTCACACGCTGGCTTGCTTACTTAAAGGTCCCTGCACACCCAGCTGATTATTTGAGAAAATCAAAATGGCACCCAAAAAACCTCCGGGCAAAACTGGAAAGGAGCAAACGGGGAAGAAGGCAGCCAAACGGCAGGAGCCTTCCGAAGGGCCCAAAACCAGGTCGCAGCAGCCAAAAGCAAAATTACGGCCTAGTACCAAAACGCCGGCCAAGCCAACTACCAGCTATGGGCAAAAAAAGGAGCAGGCAGGCAAACCAAAGACCCAGGCCACAAAGGCTAGTATGGCTACTGGGCCAAAAACGGGTAAGAGGGTCCGAAGACCCACCCCACCCTGCCCCACTACAACACCCACAATAGTCCGCAGTAGGTCCCGCAGTCCCCCTCGAGGCCGAACCAGGTCCCGCAGCCCCCCTAGACGCCGCAGCAGGCCACGCAGCCCACAAAGAGGCCGAACCAGGTCCCGCAGCCCCCCTCGAGGCCGAACCAGGTCCCGCAGCCCCCCTAGACGCCGCAGCAGGCCACGCAGCCCACAAAGAGGCCGAACCAGGTCCCGCAGCCCCCCTAGACGCCGCAGCAGGCCACGCAGCCCACAAAGAGGCCGAACCAGGTCCCGCAGCCCCCCTCGAGGCCGAACCAGGTCCCGCAGCCCCCCTAGACGCCGCAGCAGGCCACGCAGCCCCCCTCGAGGCCGAACCAGGTCCCGCAGCCCCCCTAGACGCCGCAGCAGGCCACGCAGCCCACAAAGAGGCCGAACCAGGTCCCGCAGCCCCCCTCGAGGCCGAACCAGGTCCCGCAGCCCCCCTAGACGCCGCAGCAGGCCACGCAGCCCACAAAGAGGCCGAACCAGGTCCCGCAGCCCCCCTCGAGGCCGAACCAGGTCCCGCAGCCCCCCTAGACGCCGCAGCAGGCCATGCAGCCCACAAAGAGGCCGAACCAGGTCCCGCAGCCCACCACGAGTGTGCCCAAAAAAAAAACAGAAGAGGGCCGGCCCTGCAAGATCGCCCTCACCCTTGGTCCGCCCTACTACCTCCAAGGGCAGCACTACTTCAGGCTCCGAACGAAGCTCTCCTGCTCGCCCACATTTGGCACCGGCACAGGTGGAAAGGCAAGGTTACTATGCCACATCAACACCTGGGACTTCTGTGGCCAGCCAGGCCAGAACACCCAGTCCCTTGCCCAGTCCAGGCCAATCCCCAGGCAGCCACCATTCCCTGCATTATACCCCACAAACCCAGCCAAGGATGTCACCCCATTTGGATGACACCATGGAGGACCCACAACCCAAAACAACCGGGCGCACATTGCGAAGAGGGCAGTTGAGTGGGCGTTTTGGTGAGGCCCAAATTATGGCCTTGGCTAGTGGCCTGACCTTAGTTTATGATGAGCTATATGGGCGCAGATCAAAAAACACCACCAAACAGCGCAGAGCCAACATCTTGGCAGACCTAACCAGACAAGTGAATGCAGCGGGGGAAGAGTTAAAGGATGTTGTACAGATTCAGCGCAAGATATCGGACCTCAAATATGCTGCACGGAAGAAAGAAAATCAAAGGCGGATTGACAGGTAAAAATGTTAGCTTTAGGATTAGACTGGATGTTGTATTGGCCACCTGGTTCTAAATTACCCTAACTCTGTTTTGCAGCATGAAAACTGGAGGAGGTTTTCCCTCCAAACTCAAGTTGACCCCGGCTGAGGAGATGATTTATGGATTGATGCATCCAGTCGCCGTCGAAGGCCACGCGGCCCTAAGGGACACAGATTCCCCGACCCGTCCTGCAGGTGAGTAAGATGTATGTGACCTTTACAATTAGTGAGCATGCACAATTAGCCAGTAACACATCTGGGAAGCCAGGCACCTAGGCTGTGGCTTGTAGGTGATTTCTGTGTTGGGCCAGGGTGTGGCATGTGTGTGGCCACTTAACTGTTGATTTTTGGTCCACATACAAGACGTGAATGTACATTGAACCCGAGTGTAAAAGTTTGTGGGTTCCCATTAAACCGGACCTTCACCATGATTTAATGAAAACCACAAACTCTTATCCAAAAAATCCTCAGCATCTAAAATTAATATATTTTACATGTGTAGTCACTAATGTATTATACTTTCCACCACTGGGCTGCAACTCTGTTCGGCAATTTAGGATACGGCCGCCGCCATCTTGACTCCGAAGCATCACACTTACTGAGGAGAGGAGAGTGGGATAAGGTACAGGGGGGCGGGTTATAGCTGTGCTTTGCTCAGACAGAGCAGAGCTGGGGTCAGGGAAAGGTCAGCAGTCCAAGAATGCAGAGCAGCACAGTCAGGAGGCACTTACTGTTTGCAGGCTGCCTGATAAGATGGCGGATTCCATAAGCCGCCATCTTTGATGTTTAAAGGCTCATAACATGCAGTAGATGCAGGTTGGAAGATTTGTAATGTGGTCAATCTGTATGTACAGGGTGTGGGAAACATAGAAGCTAGACTCTTAATCAGAGTGAAGGTCCGCTTTAATGGCCTCTAAGGGATGTGGTCAGCCACATAACAAGCTGAACTTGAATGTTTGGCTTAGTTGAGTAGAACAATGTGGAAGTAGTTGTAGGCCAAAAATTTAACAACATAATGGCATGGAAATTGAAGCTTATTTGGCCCCGTTGTTGAAGTGCCCATGACAGTTTTGACCCGTTAACTAGTTCGGCATATGTCTTTTGACCCGTCAACAATGCATAGGTGTGTGTTTACATAGTGTCTTTGCTTCTCATGCAGGCCACCATCATCGCTCAGCTACTGTGGAATCCACTGCCAGTGTGGACATGCCGTCAACTTCCGTGCAGCCTAGGAGGGAGGAACCGATATATTCGGTAAGTTTATTGAGCAAATGTCGTTTAGCCATGTTACTTTGCATGTTACTACTAACAGATTGACATATGTAGTGGGCAAGCTAACATCTAATTTGTCTCTGTCCATACAGACCCACACACTCATGGATGAAATCCAGGAGCTGGAGGAGGATGGATCCTTTATGTGCCCTTCTGAAGATCTACCCCTGGCCCAGAATCTGCAACTGGTCCAAAATGTTTCACCACCAACTCAGCAGCAGCAGAGGGAATCTGGCAGCATGGTGGCTGCACATGATGGCCAGCATGCACAGACTGACAGTCAAGTCCCCAGTGTTGTCTCTGCTGTTGAGGATAGTGAAAGCATGCCTGTGTCTGTTGAGGGGCCCAGACCAACGGCCTCGGCACGACCCCGAACCAGGGGATTGGGGAGGCGGAATCCGCTACGGCGCAACCAGGGGAGGGGCATGGCAATGTTGGACGCATGGCACCACGAGAGGGTGACCTTCCAGCAGCAAAACCAACTAAACCGAGAGGCACTGCATGGCCGGATCGAGAACCTAAATACCACATTACAGGCTGTGCAGAACGAATTGAGGACCCTCAACAGCCACATGGAGACTGCCAACAATGACAACCGTGCCTACAGGGGTGAAATGGTAAATATCATGCGCAACATTTTGGACCAGTTGCAGATTCAGAATGCCACACAGGCCCACGTTCGGGCCAATCAGCAAGGGCCACCACCTGGGTACTATGGCCATCACCCATATTAATGTCTCCACAACATGAATCTGTACAACATCTTTGCTCTTAATCCCCCCTGTATTGACTTGTCTGGTGAGGCAAACCAAGATACCCTTGGTGTATGCCTTGGGTTGTGTGTTTTTGATTTGCGCCCATAGAGCTCCTTAGAGTGGTGAGGTAGGCCACTAGCCAAGGCCATATCTGAATCCTCACTGAACGTGCCACTCAAGCTTCTACCCCTGTACCAGGTTTACACCTGTGGCAGGGCCAAATGTGGCCAACCAGGATTGTTTTTTTTTTTCATTATTGCCATGGGTGATCTAACCATTAATCCTTTGTGTTTACCTCAATTTTTGGAGCAAATTGGAGTGAGCAGCAACTCCAAGTTGGAGCTCTTATTTTTTACAAATAAACAGTTAAAGACACCTGTGGCTCCTAAATTTTATTGTCTCTTTTTTGGGTGTCAAAGAGAAATATATACTTGGACATTCACACAGTTCACACATCCAAAAAAGAGAGTTGGAAAGCATTAGGCCTGTGGTGAGTAATTACTTTATTACTTATTTGAACACCACAAACATAACGAAACATACACAAAGGGAAATAAAACTAAATCAACAACACAATGTTAAACAAAGGCCAATACAGGTTACATTAAGCAAAATGGGTCGCGATCAAATTAGTCCGCACACTTTGGCCAGACACACTACTGTGTGTGTCCAGAAATGACTCCTCCTGGTCTTCGCTGGGTGGAGAGGGAGCAAATTCTACATACCGGGGGACCCGTTGTGAAATCGCAAAATTGTGAAGAACAGCACAGGCCATTATTATGTCTATGACCTTTTTCGGATCATATTGCAGGGCGCCCCCGGTATGATCCAAACAACGAAACCTAGTCTTCAAAAGACCAAAGGCCCTCTCTACCACAGCCCTGGTCTTGCGGTGCGCACAGTTGTAGGCATCCTGGGAGGCATCCTGGGGCCGGAGTACTGGCGTCAAGAGCCACGGCAGCAGCGGGTATCCTGAATCACCTTATACATAAGATTAGGAAAACAAACATGTAAGACCATCAAGGCACCAGCAACATCAATAGGAGGCTATTTGTCAATTGTGTGATCAACATGAGGCAACATTTGCCACTGTCCCAGTCCCAAACTAAACATCTGTCCTAGAGGTTTACAAAAGGACAACATACAAAGAGTGAGGATGAGGGACAATCATACATATGGATCCCAGCTCTGGGTTTCAAAGTGTGCTTAGGATGTAGGTTTTGCTGACCCCTTATATGCTTTGTGTGAGACCAAAACAGCAGAAACACGCCACATGCACTTTATCCCGCTCTACTCTCGTGTGGAAGTGCAAACCAGCTTAGCAAAGATGGGTCCGAAACTATGCTCAAGTTAAGTGCACGATTCCACACAAGGGTGGTGTAAGAGGGATTATTAAATTAGACCAACAGATAATTTAGAATGTGGCTAATGCAGGCCAAACTTGGCGAAACACTTGGTTGGTTAATAACTAACATTTAAGTGTGGTTTCACATGGGCAGAAGTTTATTTAAGGTGTAAGTTTGGCAGACATTACTGCCAAATGCTAATTAAAAACAAACATCCACAACTACATTATGTGGTTTATGTTCACTTACCAAGGAGCCATGCACCGGAAAATTCCCCAGACTCAAACCGTCGGTACAATCCTGATCGTCTAAGGATGTACGCATCATGGGCTGAGCCTGGGTAGCCGGCGAGGACGCTAAGGAACCGCATGTCCGGCCCCACCACTGCCTGCACATTAAAGGAGTGGCCCATTTTGCGGTTCCTGGAAAAAAAGGAAGACAAGAAAACATTAGGAAGGCATTTAGAAAAATGAACACACACATTTCGATAAGGAGGGACCATTACAAGGTGGGAGCATTACAAGGTGGGAGCATTACAAGGTGGGACCATTACAAGGTGGGTCCATTACAAGGTGGAGCCATTAGAAGGTGTAAACATTACAAGGAGGGACCATTACAAGGTGGGACCATTACAAGGTGGGAGCATTACAAGGTGGGACCATTAAAAGGTGGGAGCATTACAAGGTGGGTGCATTACAAGGTGGAACAATTAGAAGGTGTAAACATTACAAGGAGGGACCATTACAATGTGGGACCATTAAAAGGTGGGACCATTACAAGGTGGGTCCATTACAAGGTGGAGCCATTAGAAGGTGGAAACATTACAAGGAGGGACCATTACAAGGAGGGACCATTACAAGGTGGGACCATTACAAGGTGGGACCATTAAAAGGTGGGAGCATTACAAGGTGGGTGCATTACAAGGTGGAACCATTAGAAGGTGTAAACATTACAAGGAGGGACCATTACAATGTGGGACCATTAAAAGGTGGGACCATTACAAGGTGGGTCCATTACAAGGTGGAACCATTAGAAGGTGGAAACATTACAAGGAGGGACCATTACAAGGAGGGACCATTACAAGGAGGGACCATTACAAGGTGGGACCATTACAAGGTGGGACCATTAAAAGGTGGGAGCATTACAAGGTGGGTGCATTACAAGGTGGAACCATTAGAAGGTGTAAACAGTACAAGGAGGGACCATTACAATGTGGGACCATTAAAAGGTGGGACCATTACAAGGTGGGTCCATTACAAGGTGGAACCATTAGAAGGTGGAAACATTACAAGGAGGGACCATTACAAGGAGGGACCATTACAAGGAGGGACCATTACAAGGAGGCTTAACCTAAAATGAAACCAAAAATTAAAAACATTACTTACCTGTATATGTACTCGTCGGCAGCAGGAGGCACCAGGGCGACGTGGGTACAGTCAATGGCACCAATGACGTTGGGCATGTCGGCGATATTATAAAAACCAAGCTTAATGGCGTTTCTGGCTACCATATCATCGGGGAAAAAAATATATTTGGGGGTTAGGGTAGCCATGCCTTCCAAAAAATGTGATAGTGCGCGGCTCAGCGTAGGCTGTGAGATCCCCACGGAGAGGGCACCCAGCCTCTGGAACGAGCCGTTCGCCAAAAATTGCAGGCAGCCAAGCATCTTGGTCATACCTGAAATTGCATGCCCCTTCCTTGTGGTGCGGGCTAACCATGGCCGCAGCTCACTATACAATTTATGGAGGGAAGCGCGATTAAGCCTGGTCAGCTCGAACAGCTCAACGTCATGCATGCCATTGATGTTCATGCGTCGCCGCCGGTGCAATCTGGGCTCTGACCTCAAGATCCCATCAATGCCAAACAGAAGAAGACCTTGATGCTCTTCAAAGTCACTCTCCATCACGCTTGGCTGCCTAGTCCCGAGGTCAAAAAGGTGCCGTAAGACGCTCGACAAGGAAATGACTATATGGGCGTCGGAATACTTGCCAATCAGCTCTCTGAATTAATCGCCAGCCCATTGCAATGACGTAAATGATTTGACCGATCGAAACATTTTCGATTTCGAAGGAAAAAAGTCCCGAAGTTGCGTAAAAACACAAAATGAATTTCGATGGACGAACGAACATATACGTCTATGTTCGAACGTTCGTGCGAGTCGAAAATGGCCCAAAAAAAAGGAAAAAATGACAAACACCCAACAAAACTTTCGATTGCAAATACGAACATAATGACATTTGGGATTTTGAATCGAGCCTTATATGCTGAATTCATGTTTGACCTAACAGGAATTATGAGTCTAGGCTAAAGACAGCCAATCAGTGCAATCGTTCTCGCCCGATTCTGTGCTGTGGGAGCGGAAGGAAGGTAGGAGTGTATGGGGCGACCTGAGGGGATACACACAGCAGGGCATCCCAATTCGGGATGCCACCGCACGGAGGAACAACACACGAAAAGTGAAATTCCTGTGTGATTTTTCTCTTTAAGCTGCTGCTGCAAGGATGGGCTATATGCTGCAGTCATGTTTGACCTAACAGGAATTAAGAGGCTAGGCTAAAGACAGGTCCATGACATTTGTCCTTCTAGCTTGAGGCTATGCATGGGGGTATGTATCCTTTCAGGGTCAGACAACAAAATATTTGGTTTGCAAAGAGTTTGGCTTATTTATTCCAATAATAATATATCTCTATGGTCCAGTGATAAAGTCAGCATGACGAAACTAGTCTGGGGTGGTATACGGCAGTACTATTCATTTAAATTTTTACTTTTGTTGAAGCTGCGCTGCTGAGAGCATCGGCGGCTCCCAGGCCCGGGGTTTAGACCAGCAATGCTTTCTCGCCACGTATAAACCTGACTTACATCTTGCTTCCCCTTGGAACTTGTTGCAAAGTATATTGACACCTGTGATCTAGTGAGCATATTCAGAGATGCTAGCAGAACCTATAGTTTAACATTATCATGCTATGTCGCTATTTTTTGTCTGTTTGTTTTTATGAGCTGCAAATTGAAGCAATTTAATTGAATCTTTTACATGTTATTTGTCGAATAATTTAATGAAGGAACACATTACAGAGGAAGAATTTAGAAAGATAAGACACACGTGGTGGTTTAAGAACTGTTAATAATTCCTTTATGGACTTCATCAAATTCATAAACATTTTTTTAAGAAATATAATGTGCAGGAATCTAAAGTACAAGATTAATAGTATATCTCAGCCATTTCTGATTCAATTTAAAAATGGAAAACAGTTTAGGATAGCGACAAATATAGCCAGACGCAATGGTGTAACAATTACCGTAGCTTTGCCTGCAACATAACTTTAATGTTAAGCTTTGTGGTCCAAAGAAAAAAAGGGTCTATCAATCCAACATCCATCCCTTTTTTTAAATTTTTTACTGGGGGTTAATAATAATTCAGAGTAGCCAGTATTAGAAGTTGTAATGTTATGATAATTTTATATATTTTGTTCCCCAAGATATTGCAAAATATCATACAATCCTTTGTTTAGCAAAATGGCTGTTGAACACTTAATTAGTATTCAGCATGGTCGAATACCTTTCTTTGTTTTGAAGGATCTGTCTTGGCAGTTTAGGCCTGAGCTTAGTTTCATGTAAGTATTCGCATGCAAATTAAGCTGGCCAATAGATACCTGTTGGGTTGAGATCTGAGCTAATCAGAAGATCACTTGTGCTATTCTGAATGAAACAAAGGTACAGCAATTGAGAGATGAGACAGATTTGCTTGGGGCAGCTGAAGGAGAGATGGCTTGTGGGAGCTAATAGAGACATACCATGAGGCTTTCTTTGGAACTGAGGAAGCTACTTTTGTGAACTTGAATGCCAAACTCAAACACTGACTTCTGGCTGAAGTTTGGGTTTGGAAACCCAAATTAGCAAAGTTCGGTACGAACCCAAACTTTGCGGTTTGGGTTCGCCCAACACTGCTTATGACTACAATCTATTTATGATATAAATAAATATATATTGTGAGATTCCGGGATCTTCTTGGGCACAGACACAGGCATAAAAAGGGTAAATTATTTTGACATCCACAAAGTCCAACTTAAGCAAGCTTTCTTCAGCATACAGGGAAATACAACTCTTCAAGGCAAACTGTTTTCACAGAGTCCCAAGATTAACTGGCCACACAGGCCTACTCACACTACATAAAAGGGCGCTTCAGCCCTGATGTCCATCTCACTTGGTTTAGAAGCAGCCTCTAGCCGGCACTGCTCCTGGTGCCGCCTGCACCCTGTAGCCCACACAGCTACCTGGCCGAGGGCTCTCCTCAGCCTGACCATCAGCACTTTGGGACTGGAAGCTCCTTCTTTTATTATGCTTCATGGCCTGCTTCAGTGAGATTAAACCTTTCCATTATTTCATCAGTAACATATATATTATTTATAATTATATTTGTATTACTCAAATAGAGGTAAATGCATTTAATTACTCTTCTATAACGGGATATGATAATATATCCTGATGGGTTGCTGAGGCTTAATAACTGGCCAATAGCTGCATGACTGGAGGCATAAATGTTGTTCTAAGGTCCGTATCCATTTTTATGATATGCCCACAGAAACCTTTAATGCTAAGCATTTTTTATGAAGTACTGCAAAATGATTATGTTCAAATGATGCTGGGGTCACCATGACACATACTCTAACGTCTGTTAATTCTGTTGGTTTCAGGCAGCAGCAGAGCCTTTTAAACTTTTACAAAGATTTATTACTTTCTATAGATTACTATTCCAGTAGGCCCAGAAGTCATTTACTGATTTCATCTCTGGTAACAGGATTACGTTCCCACAAGAAATATCGAATTCAGGGACCTAATAAATGGTAAGGTGCTTACATCGTGGTATTTCCGCTACAGCCTAATGACGCATTCCGGCACTCCACCATGATGTGACTCATCCGACATTTGAATCTGAAGCTGACAACTAGGGCCTGCCATTGGCAGGTTCATCATATACTATTGATCTCTTATTAGATCTTTCTTTAGCTAGTGTCTAGTGTTTAACTTGATATTATAGATAAATACCGGTTCCATGACCTCGTCACAACAACATCATCATCATTATCGCATCACCAAGATTTTGGACAGAAGGGCAAACATGTCAGATTTATAGAGAGAACTCAACTTGATGGATTTTCCTTCATTGTGTAGCACCACAGCATTATCGACTACCAAGAAAATCATAGATTATAATGAAGAAACAAATGAATTAAACCTGAGCTCATAGGTTAATTGTATCCACCATCAATGCAATATACGTCACAAGAGGATTCTGTTTTATATTTTTCATTATGTGACGCTATCTAGCCCTGAAAGACAAATACCAGGCACCTATGTACAAATGGTAACTTTGGGTCAGACATTAACAGGTTGATTCAAAGAAACATGTAACAGCTTGGATTTTGCTCACGATCATCCTATTTTTTACGTCCGCTCGTGCGTTCGTATGAACTTGCGAGTGATTCAATAAGCAAATACGTTTCTATCCTAAAAGATACGTCCGTTCGTATGATATCTCCCGAACTTGCCTCAGTCAGTTGGCAATCGTAAAAATCACGTTCATGTGCTCACCTGTTGCGGCGGCAGCCTGTTTTGTCGGCGGCTTCCATCGTCCAGCTCTTCCAATTACTTGCGTTTGCCTCTGGTTTTCATTGGTTTTTGGCCTCTTAGATTCGTGCGTTCTTATGTTTATAAGATCTTGCGCATGCGCACCCTCAACCAGAAACTTACATAAACCCCGTAGCGGCTGCATCCAACTTCATTTCTCGGTCCCTCAAACTTACCTAAACCCCTTAGCGCCTGCATCCAATTTCATTTCTCGGTCCCTTAAACTTACCTAAACCCCGTAGCGCCTGCATCCAACTTCATTTCTCGCTCCCTCAAACTTACCTAAACCCCTTAGCGCCTGCATCCAATTTCATTTCTCGGTCCCTTAAACTTACCTAAACCCCGTAGCGCCTGCATCCAATTTCATTTCTCGGTCCCTCAAACTTACCTAAACCCCGTAGCGCCTGCATCCAACTTCATTTCTCGGTCCCTTAAACTTACCTAAACCCCTTAGCGGCTGCATCCAATTTCATTTCTCGGTCCCTCAAACTTACCTAAACCCCTTAGCGCCTGCATCCAACTTCATTTCTCGGTCCCTTAAACTTACCTAAACCCCGTAGCGCCTGCATCCAATTTCATTTCTCGGTCCCTTAAACTTACCTAAACCCCTTAGCGGCTGCATCCAATTTCATTTCTCGGTCCCTTAAACTTACCTAAACCCCTTAGCGCCTGCATCCAACTTCATTTCTCGGTCCCTTAAACTTACCTAAACCCCGTAGCGCCTGCATCCAACTTCATTTCTCGGTCCCTTAAACTTACCTAAACCCCGTAGCGCCTGCATCCAACTTCATTTCTCGGTCCCTTAAACTTACCTAAACCCCTTAGCGCCTGCATCCAACTTCATTTCTCGGTCCCTTAAACTTACCTAAACCCCGTAGCTCCTGCATCCAACTTCATTTCTCGGTCTCTAAAACTTACCTAAACCCCTTAGCGCTTGCACCCTTCTTCATGTTGACGACCCTAAAACTTACCCAAACCACATAATGTACATATGTCTATATGTTTATAAGCGTGTTTTTTCTGTTTTGTGTAATTGTTTTTGGGTGCGCATATTATAAAAGACACATTTATGAAGGCTTCAAATATAATTTATTTAAATTATTTTGTTTTTTTTTTTTTTTGGGATTTTCAAACATAGTAAAATGTTTTTTACTTTTTTTTCAAAACTTAGTAAAATTTTTTGTTTTCTTTTTTCCATAGTAAAATGTTTTTTACTTTTTTTTCCAAACTTAGTAAAATTTTTTGTTTTCTTTTTTCCATAGTAAAATGTTTTTTTTTTTATTTTTTCAAAACATAGTAAAAGGTTTTTTTCTTTTTTTTACAAACATAGTAAATTTTTTTTTTTTTTTTTTTTTCAAAACATAGTAAAATGTTTGATTTTGTTTTTTCCAAACATAGTAAACTTTTTTTTTTTTTTTTAAAAACATAGCAAAATTTTTTTTTTTTTAAAAAAAACATTAAAACGTTTCCAATAGATTAAAAAATGTTAACCGAGTTAACAAAAGTAGCCAGGACCAAGGGCACTAATCATCCTCCTCTTCTTCATCTGTTGGCCCCAACGTCGCCTGTATGGCCAGCAGCTCGGCCACCAACTCCTTCATTCTTTTTTTTTTTTCATGCACGGTTTTTGGGATAATCCCTGTAAGCAATAGAGAAATAAACATAAATAGGAGTCCCAGACCGGTTTGTATGCTGGAAATAGATTTGGGGTTAATCAAATACATGTAAATGCATGACATATGTCATTCTTCCAAGGGATAAAGTTAATGCATTTCCCACAGGTAAGTCTTTTAACTCCTGACACCGGACCTTCAACATTATTTAATGAAAACCAATAACTATTCCCAAATGATTCTGCACCAGATCAAAGTACATTTTGGAGGTTTTTGGATTACAGCGCCGCCATCTGGACTCTGAAGCATAACACTTAATGAGGAGTGGAGAGTTGGATAAAGTACAGGGGAGTAGGTTACAGTGGTGCGTTGGGAATCCCGAGCATAGCTGGGTTGAGGGAAAGGTCATCACTCACACAATGCATGGCAGCACCTTCCTTTTTTCAATCTGTATCCCATGCTGCCTGTAAATATTGTGCATTCCATATTCCCCAATATTGGTTTTGTTCAGTCTAATAACATGCATTAGATGGGTGAAGGGTGTTTTTCCATGTTTCTAATCTGTAGGTACAGTGTGATGGCTAAGTCTTTGGTTCTTAATACTAGTTAGGGTCCTCTTTAAGCTAACGAAGTGCCCACATGAAAGTGTGAACTACACATTGGCTACGCCTTTAGTTATGTGTGTGTTATTAGCTAAGCAAACATTAATATGAATAATGGCATGGAGACTTACGGAGTTGGTGGCCGACAGATGGCTGGTTGGGGCCAACAGGCTGCCCTTGGTCCTGGCTCTGCTGTGAAGAAGTCCCTGGAGAAACATGTGACATTTGGTTAGTACTTGTAGAGAGTCACTATTCCCAACATATCTGGCTCCCAGTCTGGCTGACATCACTCACCTTCGCCAGGATCGACTTCAAGCATCTCTGCTGCCTCCTCCTCCACTATCTCACCCGCTCCAGAAGCTTCTACAAATACATAATAAAGGATAACTTAGTTTTTGGCCTGCCATGTATATCTTTGTGCCTATACATGAAGAGTGACATACCAGAGCCTTCCCCATGCGTGGCCAGGTATGACTCCACGCCCACGCGCCTTGGCCCCTCCTCTGTGGTAAGGTCCAGGGGCTGGTCTGAGGAGGCCACAGAGGAGGGGTAGGTCCGTCGCCCGGGAGATCCACCACCTTCACTCACAGATGCAGAGTCATGCAGCACTGGTCGGCCTGTACGTCTCCGGGTGCGGCGAATTCTGAAATCCATTTCCAACACTACCAAAGAAAAGTCATTATAAATAAAGGCATAACTTAGACATTTGGAACATATAACATGCAATTGCTTGGTACTTACTTGGGAAATGGATCCCAAAAAACCTCCGCACCCGGGGCATGTGCAGACGCTTCAGGTCCGACCAATGCTGCATGATCTGGGTGTGAGTGAAGGTGGTGCTGGTGACACGGTGGATCTCGGCGATGATCTCCCGGGCGATGTCCCTTTTCTCGCACACATTGGGCGCGAAGTCATACCGGCGCTGAAGCATGATCTGGAAAACATAATGGACACAGAGCTTTTACTTTTACACACAGACCCATATGTGTTGCATCACAAGTTGAGTATTTAATGTCATTAACACACACATTTCGAATGGCCGCCATTTTTGGGGAGTGCCTTAAAGAGGACGTTGACTGTGATTGACAGTCTGGTCTTATGTTATATGTATCACACACCATGTACATACAGATAATAGCCAACATCAAGAATCAGGCCACCTGCATCTATGGCATGTTAGGATGTTTTAAAGATCCAAGATGTAGCCTAATGCTTAGGCTTTTGGCCCACGTGTGTGGCTTCCCGTTGTGTTTTTATGGCTTAGGAAAACAGTGTTCCGCAAACATCCGCATCAAGGTCCGAGACAGGCCAGGTTTGACAGCTCGCCCCGCTACTCCACAGGTTAATTAACTGTTGCTAAGCCGGAGCAATTGGCCGAATTAGGACATCAGCATAGACAGGTGAAAACGTGGCCAGGCTCGGCCCTTGAGGATGAAGTGTGAGGAGCCAGTGATTAAACATTAAGAGACCCCAAACTAGTTCCCAACGCATCATTTACATTTAGGCCATCATTGACTATTCTATTAAAATGCACAGGCAGCCACTTACCAGCATGAGGATCTCTTCCTGTTGACGGGTGAAGATAGTGGGCGCCATCTTTAGTCTTCTTCCAGGCAGCAGATAAGTGAAACCCCAGCGGTTTCCTGGTTCCGCACGAACGTACGTCCGTACGAGCGCGTAGTCGTGCGCATAGGCGTCAGACGCTGGGCGCATGATTTAAAGGTCCCTGCACCCAAAGCTCATTCTCTTTGAGCTTTTGGACAAAATGGCACCAAAAAAGGCAGCAGCTAAACGCGGCCAGCAAAGCCAGACCTCTGAGGGCCCAACAACCAGGTCCCAGCAACGACCGAAGAAGCTAAGGTCCCAGAAGGCCCAGAAGGCAAGTACCACCTCGGCCCCACCAAGGGACACTGGACCCTCCCTTTCCCAAAAAAGGGCCCCAAAGGCACGTGCCCCTGCGGCCAAAAAACAGGCCACAGCAGCCACCACCACCTCTGCCCCCAGAAGAGGCCGCCCAAGGGAGCCCACACCACCCATGCTTTCAAGCCGGGCACTTAGCCAACCCAGGCCCCACAGCAGTGCCCGAAGCACATCCAGCCCACACAGAAGGGCCCGAAGCCCCTCCAGCCCGCACAGAAGGGCCCGAAGCCCCTCCAGGCCGCGCAGAAGGGCCCGAAGCCCATCCAGGGCCAGAAGCCCCTACAGGGCCCGAACCCCATCCAGGGCCAGAAGAACCCCATCCAGGGCCAGAAGCCCAGCCAGGGCCAGAAGCCCCTACAGGGCCCGAACCCCATCCAGGGCCAGAAGAACCCCATCCAGGGCCAGAAGCCCAGCCAGGGCCAGAAGCCCCTACAGGCCCCGAACCCCATCCAGGGCCAGAAGAACCCCATCCAGGGCCCGAAGCCCAGCCAGGGCCAGAAGAACCCCATCCAGGGCCAGAAGAACCCCATCCAGGGCCCGAAGCCCAGCCAGGGCCAGAAGAACCCCATCCAGGGCCAGAAGAACCCCATCCAGGGCCAGAAGCCCCTACAGGGCCCGAACCCCATCCAGGGCCAGAAGAACCCCATCCAGGGCCAGAAGCCCCTACAGGGCCCGAACCCCATCCAGGGCCAGAAGAACCCCATCCAGGGCCCGAAGCCCAGCCAGGGCCAGAAGAACCCCATCCAGGGCCAGAAGCCCCTACAGGGCCCGAACCCCATCCAGGGCCAGAAGAACCCCATCCAGGGCCAGAAGCCCCTACAGGGCCCGAACCCCATCCAGGGCCAGAAGAACCCCATCCAGGGCCCGAAGCCCAGCCAGGGCCAGAAGAACCCCATCCAGGGCCAGAAGCCCCTACAGGGCCCGAACCCCATCCAGGGCCAGAAGAACCCCATCCAGGGCCAGAAGCCCCTACAGGGCCCGAACCCCATCCAGGGCCAGAAGAACCCCATCCAGGGCCCGAAGCCCAGCCAGGGCCAGAAGAACCCCATCCAGGGCCAGAAGCCCCTACAGGGCCCGAACCCCATCCAGGGCCAGAAGAACCCCATCCAGGGCCAGAAGCCCCTACAGGGCCCGAACCCCATCCAGGGCCAGAAGAACCCCATCCAGGGCCAGAAGCCCAGCCAGGGCCAGAAGAACCCCATCCAGGGCCAGAAGCCCCTACAGGGCCCGAACCCCATCCAGGGCCAGAAGCCCCCGACCTGGCACCAGCCGGGAACAGAGCCCCCGACCTGGCACCAGCCGGGAACCTAGCCCCCCAAGAGGGCCCCGAATTGCAACCATGACCACATCTACACCTGGAAGTTCGGTGGCCAGCCACGCCAGAACACCCAGTCCCTTGGCCAGTCCAGTCCAGTCATTGGGAAGCCACCAATCCGGCCATTCCCCTACCCAGCCCCAGGCCATAATGTCACCACATGTGTCTGCACACATGGAGGAGCAGCCAAGCCAACCATCTGGCCGCACATTGCGCCGCGGCCAGTTGAGTGGGAGATTCTCCCATGACCAAAATATGGCATTGGCTAGTGGCCTTACATTATACTATGACGAGCTATATGGGAGCAAATCCAAACACACCACCAAGCAGCGCAAGATGGAATTGTTTGAAACCATCCTCCGACAAGTAAATGCAGCGGGGGAAGAGAGGAAAGATGTGTCCCAAATTCAGAAGAAAATCTCTGATCTGAAGTATGCTGTACGGCAAAAAGAAATTAAAAGGCATAATTACAGGTAAATAAATGTTTTCGCTAAATATAATGTTTGGGATGTGCTGTATGCCCCTTTTCTGAATACCAAACGATTTTCTCTTTTCAGCATGAAAACTGGAGGTGGCTTTCCATCTAAATTGGAGTTTACCCCTGCTGAGGAGATTGTGCTTGGACTTCTCCATCCGGTCGCGGTCGGTGGACATGCTGGTCTAAGGGACACAGACTCCCCGACCCGTACCCACGGTGAGTACTCTTAAATCTGCATGTTTGCCTGTTTGCTAAATAATCTACAGTTCACTAGTAACAAGATAACGGGATGCCCCTATGGTTTGCCTTGCTTGGCCTCGCACTACTGTGGCTGTTTGTGTCCTCTTTTGGTCCCTGGGAATCACACATTTAGGCCCACAGCCATTATGGCAAAGATCAAATGTCCAATTGTATTGTTAAAGTCATGAAGTTTCGCAAGATAAGTGAGATATTTTGAAGCAATCACAAAACACACATCATTATGTATGGCTTGCCTTTTGGTTGTGTGAGTTGTGTTTGAGTTAACTATTTAATTAGCCACCCACAAACATATGTGACCAAGAGCAGCGAGACTCAACTGGCGGCCCGGGGTCCCAATGCGGGCCTTGCCACCACATTCAAGGACCCCTGCCCAGACAGCCCTGCACTCAGTTACTTCTGTGTTGACGTGCTCAGAGCTGCCCCCTTGATCGGCCATGTAGTGGTTGGTCTCCTGCCCAATGTCATGGCTCCGTGAAACATAGCATTGCAATATGAAGTACTGCCCAGGAAGTGGCATTGCAAGGTACACAGTAACTTATTTAAATTTTCACTGGCCACAATCGTGTCCCGCTGCCCCTGCTCTGGCCCATGTGCCACAGTCCCCCCATGCCCCCCCCCCCACATAAGCCCCATACATTTGTTACAGATTGGCTCCATCCATCACATCACCATCAATACGTTAACTCCCCCCTTTAGACATCCAATCCCTGTCCCCTCAGCTCTGGCCCATCCAGCCCAGCAAGGGCAAGCAGCCTTTATTAGTTGGCACTTTGAAAGCTCCAGCACCTCCACCAGTGTCTTTATTTTTAACTAGACACCCCCTGCGTCAGCACCATGGCCAGACATTCACCTCTCACCACATACCTTTAAATGGGCGTTTCAAACAATTGTTTGAGTACCCCGGACCTAGCGAATGGTAGGCTAAATCCAAAAATGTGCCCTGAAAGTTGGATGCTGAATGGGTACACTTCATGACTTAGAACTGAGGTCACTTAGCAGTTTGTCCGAGCCATTGCACCTCTGTAAACTTGCGTGGGTTTGAACAAAGGTCACCATTGCTCTAGAGTTGAATAATATTACAAATAGAGCTATATTTGATTACCTATCCAAAAAAAGGTTATGTGTGTGTGTTTACGTGGTATTTTTTTCTCTTCTTCAGCCCAGCATGATCCCTCAGCAAGGGTAAACTCACCCCCCAGTTTGGTTATGCCTACCAGGTCCGTACAGCATCGGAGCCCAGATCAGAGATTTTCGGTAAGTTTATTTAGTAGCATAAATACTAACAAGTGCTTAAGAATGTGTTAAACTGTTGAAATCCTAAATTGGGACGCAAACTTAGCCTTTTTTTTTTGGATATGTCCCTACAGACCCGCACACTCATGGAAGAGATCCAGGACATGGAGGAAGATGATGATGTCTCCGTACAGGGCACGTCGGATGAACTCCCCCTGGGTCCCAATTTGGAACTGCTCGATAATGTTTCTCTGGCCAATCCTCAGCAGCAGAGTGAATCTCCATCCATTGTGCTTGCACATGGGGAGACTGACACTACAGTCCCCAGTGTTCACTCTGCTGCTGAGGATTTGCAAAGCAGGCCGGTTGCTGTTGAGGGTACGACACCACGCGGCAGGGCACGCCCAAGAGCCAGGGTAATTGTGCGGCGGACTCCATTACGCCGCCCCACAATTTCCCAGGGGAGGCAGAGTGCCCTGCTTCAATTATGGACCCAACAAAGGGACTCTTATGACGCCCAGCTCGTTACAGAGCGTGAGCAAAGGCATGCCGACATGGTGAACATCCATACCAGTCTACAGGGCATCCTCGCGGAGTTGCGTACCCTCAACAGCAACGTGGCCAATTCAAGTAATGGCATCCAGTCAGCCATGGCTGAGATGACCAATATGCAGAGAAACATTGTGGAGCAGTTTCAAATTCACAATGCTGCCATGGCCCAGGCTAGGTCCCATTCCCATGGACCTCCACCTGGACCTCCACCTGGGTATTATGGGCAGCCACCCTATTAAGCCATGGGTGTGTGGGACATCTTTTCTCTTAACCCCCACTGTATTTACTTGTCCTTTGAGGTTTCAAACAATCCATTTTGTGTTGCTCTGGCAGGTTGTGTTTTGTATTTGCTCCCATATAGCTCCTTAGAGTAATGCTTAAGGCCACTAGCCAATGCCATAGGTCTATGTGGAGTTTATCTGGCCACTTATGGCTTTACCTATGTATTTGGTTGGTGCTCCTCCTGTTTGCAGACATGTTTGTGTGACATTATGGCCATGCCCAAATATCCCTGGGCACAGGCAATATTAATGACTGGACTAGGCTGGCCTTTGGACTGGGTGTCCTTGTTTGGTTGTGCCACTCACTTCCAGGTGTAGATGTGCTCGATGTTTTTTTTAATGTTATCCATTTGTTACCACAGATGTATGTGGACTGATTTCTGTTAACCACTATAATTTTTCATTTGCAAAGTAAAACAAAAATTTAACTTCCAATACTTGTGGCGTTTTTAGTGGGAAGACTTTTGTAACAGCTTGGCCTAAACCAGATAATTTTGGTTGGAAGAGGTGTAACAATGCACAGCGAAAGCTAAGGAAACTACATGAAATACATTAGGCAACAATTAAGGTCGAAATGTTTTACTTAGAGGTAATGCCACATTAGGGCAAAACAACATATGTTTCCAAAAGGATAACACACACATACAGAATGGTGAGACAGGGAAAAAAGTTAACTAAAATGCTGGCTGATCAGGTTGGCTCTAACAGATTGGCCAGACTCACTGGGGGGCCCCTCAAAATTCTCGGCTTCATCCTCGACGGCTGAAGAGGGCAGGCTGTCCACATAACGTGGGACACGTTCCAGGATGGCAAAATTGTGCAAAACAGCACATGCCATTATAATGTCGATCACTTTCTTGGGATCATATTGCAGGGCCCCCCCAGTATGGTCAAGGCAACGAAAACGTGTCTTCAGCAGACCAAAGGCCCTCTCCACAACAGCCCGGGTCTTGCGATGCGCACGGTTATACGCTTCCTGAGAGGCATCCTGGGGCCGCAGCACAGGCGTCATGAGCCAGGGTAGAAGTGGGTACCCGGAATCACCTTAAACAGAGAATTAAATGTAATCAAAATTAAAAAGGCAACACAACCAACACCAAAAAATTCACAGATATCATAATGATGTAAGGTAAAGTGTTCCCCAAAAAAAACAGGGCACATTAGGGCCCCCAAAAATTGCACTAAGGTATAACCTAAATAAAAATGGAACTTCTATATACCAATTAATTAACAAACATCTGCACGGCCAAGGGTATTTGTATTTTACATATATTTGTAGTTTTCAGACATGTTACAATTAGGATGCTGCTGAGGGCCTATCCACATTTCTCTTGAAACTACAATGTATGCATTTTAAGTCCACTTTGACATTTAACGACCAATAGTACAAAAGGGAGCCAAATGTCAAAGATCCCTAGCCACATTTCACTGGAAACTACAATGTATGCAGTTTAAGTCCACTTTGACATTTAACGACCAATAGTACAAAAGGAGCCAAATGTCAAAGATCCCTAGCCACATTTCTCTGGAAACTACAATGTATGCAGTTTAAGTCCACTTTGACATTTAACGACCAATAGTACAAAAGGAGCCAAATGTCAAAGTTCCCTAGCCACATTTCTCTGGAAACTACAATGTATGCAGTTTAAGTCCACTTTGACATTTAACGACCAATAGTACAAAAGGAGCCAAATGTCAAAGATCCTTGGGTATAAACTCCAAACCAATATATTTAGGCACAAGGAACTTACAGACATCCTAACTAAAGGGAAAACATTCTGAAGGCCAAAGCGAGACAAGGATTTTTTGGGTAAGTTCCTAATATATGAGCCAAGAAAAAGGCAGTTGGACGCTTCTGTCAAGTTTTCCAAAACAAACAGATCAACAAATACAAGATTAATGCCACATTTAATAACACACAAATAGGACACACTTACCAAGCAGCCATGCCCCCGAAAATTCACCTGCCTCAAATCTCCGAAACAACCCAGATCGCCGGAGGATATAGGAGTCGTGGGACGATCCGGGGTAGCCGGCAAGGACACTCATAAACCGCATATCCGGACCAACCACGGCCTGGACATTAAGTGAGTGTCCCATTTTACGATTCCTTAAGGCAAAAACATACAAAAAGGGTAATTGATATTTGACCCAAAATAATAAATTAAACACAAAACATGTCTGCACTCTATTGGGAAATACTAATGAAAAGCCGAGATAAAGCAGCTACACAAATGAGGGATAAACAAATATGCTGCCGCAAAGGAAAACAGGTGACATGACACGTTGGGCAACATAATAACCAATCTCAATACCTATATATATACTCGTCGGCTGCCCTAGGTACGAGTGCCACATGTGTGCAGTCAATTGCACCAATAACGTTGGGCATGTCGGCCACATTATAAAACCCAAGCTTAATGGCGTTTCTGGCTGCCATATCATCAGGAAAATAAATATATTTTTGAGTTATGGCAGCCATGCCTTCCAAAAATTTAGATAGTGCGCGGCTCAGCGTAGGCTGTGACATCCCCACGGAGAGGGCACCCAGCCTCTGGAACGAGCCGTTCGCCAAAAATTGCAGGCAGCCAAGCATCTTGGTCATACCTGAAATTGCATGCCCCTTCCTTGTGGTGCGGGCTAACCATGGCCGCAGCTCACTATATAATTTATGGAGGGAAGCGCGATTAAGCCTGGTCAGCTCGAACAGCTCAACATCATTCATGCTATCGATGTTCATGCGACGACGCAGGGGCAATCTGCTCTCAGACATCTCGATCAACTCAATGCCAAAAAGCATAAGCCCTTGATGTGCCACAAACTCGCTCCGCTCCATCCTACTCCCGAGGCCAAATAGCTGCCGGCAAACATTTCGTAAAGCAGCTCTTTAATGGGCTTCAAAACAATTAGCAATCACCTCTCTGAATTGGGCGCAAGCCCATGTGAAGGACGTAAAAAATAGGATCGGACGCAAATAATACGATTTGGACGGGAAAAACACACGAACTAACGCAAATAATACGATTTGGACGGGAAAAACACACGAACTAACGCAAATTATACGATTCTCGTACGAAATGCGTATGTTCATATACGTCTATGCGCGAACGATCGTACGAATACGAAATGGCCCAAAAAACCAGAAAAAATGACAAACACCCACCCAAACTTACGATTCTCGATACGAAATCACTTAACTTTTGCTCTTTGAATCGAGGGGTAAATAAGCAAACTGATCCTGATAAAATGCAATTCCATCTACATTTTCTAAAAATTCAACCCTAAACAAATGTGAGATTTGTTTTTATCAAATCTGATAGTTTTTAGTAAGAAATAGGATGTTATTATATTTTTAGTGTGTGATGCTATCTAGGCATGATTTCCAGGCAAATAAGTACAAAAGTTAACTTTACGTCAGGATATGTTTGAAGACTTTGGCGTCTTCAGTGCAAAATGTTCTACTTATTCGGACCCTTAATAAAAATTTTCAAGATTTGTTTCTGCATATCTGATCTTTTCTTAAAAGGAGTTGCCTGATTCTTTTGAATTAGGCAAAAAAGAAACTGGACACTCTGGTATATCCAACACATGTGTTAGGCACTTACCTCGTCGCCGTCCCGGGTCCCGCGACGCGCTGTCGGGCGGTCCCCGGCTGGTTGCTGCCCCGCGCTCCCCGGGCGTCTTTACTCCCCAGCGTGGTGGCGGCGGTCAGGGGTCGGCGGCGCGAGGTGGTGTCGGCAGCCGCGCCGCAGCCCGCTCTGCGCGGCTGCGCGGCGGGCTCCCTCACTGTCCGGCGCTTCCGCCTCCCGGCGGGGGCGCGCTCGATCATCTACGTGCTCGCGCGCGCGCGCGAGCACGTCACCTTTATGCCTCCCGGCGGCGCTTTCCCCAGCGCGCCCGCCGGGGGCGAGTTTGTTCCATCCAACCCTGGCCCTGCTCATAGAGGGAGCCCAGGGACTGGTCGGCCTGTCTGGCCTGGGCCGTCCAGTTCCTGGGACCACTCCCGTTTTTACTGTTGCACCAAGCACCTTCCTTCCCTCCTTTTTCCCTGTTTCCCATTGGCCAGACTTCCCTATATATCTGCACTATTCCAGTTTCCCAGTGCCCGTTATAGCTTCTGGGTTCTGGATGTGTGTTGCTGTTCCTTAGTGAAGATTTGGATTTGGATTTGGACCTCGACTATTCTTGCTAGCTGCCTGCCCTGACCTCCTGGCCTGCCTGACCACTCTCTTGCTTGACCCTCCTGTACCTCGCCTGTGACCTCCTGGATTTGACCTCGGCTACCCTCGACCATTCTTAGTTATCTCCCTTGGATACCTCGCCTGAGACCACCTGGTTTGACCTCGGCCTGATTTATGGACTTTCGCACCCGGCATCCTCATTCGGGATTCCCTGCCAAACACCAAGCTGCACCTTAAGCTATTATCCTTTGCGCCTGTTAAGTCCTGGGGGCAACCGACTGGGAGAGGCATTACCCGTGTCTCCTACAAGCGGGGGCTTGTCTATAGGCGGAAGTGGCGGTGGAGATTGGGGGATACTGGCTTAAGACAGACGGGTGTTTGGTACAGTCCTGACATTATAACGGGCCAGAAAGAAGAATGGACCAAATCCTGGAGCAGGTGCAGGCCCTGACAGCGGCGGTGGAGCACCTGGCTCATCGAGTTGCGGCCCAGGAGAACCGTCCTACTCCCATTGTCCCCACTTCTCAGGGGACTCCGGCCGCAATGACTGTGGAACCCAAGATCCCGCTCCCTGAAAAATTTTTTGGCGATAGGGCAAAATTTGCCAATTTCCGGGACTCTTGTAAACTATACTTCCAGCTTCGCCCGGTTTCTTCAGGCTCACAGGAACAGAAGGTAGGCTTGATAATTTCCCTGTTGCATGGAGACCCTCAGTCCTGGGCCTTCAGCCTATCAGCTCAGGACCCCATCCGCCAGTCGGTGGATAGTTTCTTCGCTGCAATGGAGGTCCTTTATGATGATCCTGACAAAGGGGCCTCAGCTGACGCTAAGTTACGTACCCTCCGCCAGGGACGCCGTCCAGCCGAAGACTACTGTTCCGAATTCCGACGTTGGGCAGTTGACTCACGTTGGAACAATCCTGCCCTCTGCGGTCAATTCCGATTAGGTCTGGCTGACTCTATCAAGGACACCCTGGTGAACTACCCGGAACCCCAGACTCTGGATGAAGTGATGCATTTGGCCATCCGCATTGATCGCCGACTCCGGGAAAGGCGCCTAGAGAAAGGCTCACATCCTGAATCGGCTGCAAAATCTGAGGCTCTAGTCGCTCAACCTTCAGAAGAGCCTATGCAGCTAGGTGCCACCAGGCTCACCGAAGGCGAGAGACGACGACGCCTATCCGAGGGGCTCTGTCTTTACTGTGGTGGGACCGGCCACATGGTTAGACTTTGCCCAAAGAAACCGTCGGGAAACTTCAGAGCCTAGGGGGTTTCGAGGGGGCCCTCCTAGGCTGTAAGGTATCTCCTCAAGTATCGTCTCCAGTTTTCGTCCCAGTTCAGTTTATGATTGGTGCTAAATGTGTTAATCTAAAGGCTCTTCTAGATTCTGGAGCAGCCGGGAATTTCCTGGACTCTGATTTAGCTCAGACTCTAGGAATTATGGTACAGACCTTGCCAACTCCTATCCGGGTTTCAGCCATTGATGGCACTCCAGTGGCCGGGGGATTAGTTCGGTTCCAATCACCTCCTATGCAAATCAGAGTAGGAGCCAGTCATTCTGAGGTTATCAGGTTCCTGATTCTGAGCATGCCTGGTACTCCTTTGATTTTGGGGTTGCCATGGCTGCAGGAGCATAATCCTCAAATTGACTGGGTTTCGGGGCAAATTACCAAGTGGGGACACCAGTGTTTCCGGAACTGCCTAGAATTTCCCCTCAGGGTCACGCGCCTACTCCCTATGGGGATTCCAACTCCATATCTGGAGTTTGCTGATGTTTTTTCAGAAAAGGCAGCAGACAAACTTCCTCCCCATAGACCTTGGGACTGCCCAATAGAACTGCTCCCTGGTACGATGCCTCCCACAGGGAGAATATTTAATTTGACCCGAGCGGAAACCCTTGCCATGCGGGAATATATCGCCGAGAATTTAGAAAAAGGGTTTATTCGGCCTTCATCTTCCCCAGCAGGGGCAGGGTTTTTTTTTGTGGAGAAAAAGGATGGGGGACTTCGCCCCTGTATCGATTACCGGGGCTTAAATAACATCACGGTAAAAAATAAGTATCCCCTACCGCTTATTGAGGGACTCTTTACTCAGGTGGTTGGGGCGCAGGTCTTCTCTAAACTAGATCTCCGAGGGGCCTATAACCTCATAAGAATTAGGCAGGGGGACGAGTGGAAAACGGCCTTTAATACCCTTGAAGGGCATTATGAATATTTGGTTATGCCTTTCGGCCTGTGCAATGCCCCTGCGGTCTTTCAAAGTTTTGTCAATGAAATTTTCAGGGATTATCTTGGCCGGTTTATGGTTGTCTATCTAGATGACATTTTAATTTTTTCTTCATCCCTTGACGAGCATCGTAAACATGTGTGCCTAGTTTTGCAGAAACTTAGGGAGAATTGTTTATATGCCAAGTTAAAGAAATGTCAATTTGAGGTATCTGAGGTTCCGTTCCTCGGTTACATTATCTCCAAATCTGGTCTGTCTATGGACCAATCTAAGGTGAGGGCTGTGTTAGAATGGGAGCAGCCCAGAGATCTGAAGGGCCTGCAGAGGTTTTTGGGTTTTGCCAATTTTTATAGAAGGTTCATTAAGAATTTCTCTGCCCTGGTTACACCACTAACTAACCTAACAAAAAAAAGCGGGTACCCCCCGGTTTGGCCGGCTCAAGCTGTCCAGGCCTTCGGGAATCTTAAGAGGGTATTTAGCGCTGCTCCCGTCCTAGTCCATCCCGATGAACAGCGACCCTTCCTTGTGGAGGTGGATGCTTCAGAAATAGCGGTCGGAGCGGTCTTGTCTCAATACCACGGCTCACCTGCACGCCTCCATCCATGTGCCTTCTTTTCCAAGAAATTCTCAGCGGCCGAAAGAAATTATGATATCGGCAACAGAGAATTACTGGCCATCAAGCTTGCCTTCCAGGAATGGAGACACTGGCTGGAGGGGGCTCAGTATCCAGTTACGGTCTTTACGGACCATAAAAATCTAGAATACATCCAGTCCGCCAAGAGGTTAACTCCTAGACAGGCTCGCTGGTCCTTATTCTTTTCTCGGTTTAATTTTTCTATAACGTATAAGCCCGGGTCTAAAAATATAAAGGCGGACGCCCTGTCTCGGAGTTTCTCTCCCCCTGACTTACCGGAAAGGGTGGTCTCTCCCATCTTACCTCGCTCTCTAGTGGTGGCTGCCATCCAACCCCAACTCCCTGATCTTACTCAGTTCCAGGCCCAAGTTCCTCCTGGGAAACCCGCTTCGGCCCTGTTTGTGCCCTCTAGTTACCGGTCTGAGTTCTTGTCCCATTTTCACGATACTAAAACAACCGGTCATCCAGGGATTAAGAAAACCATAGCTTTATTGTTACGCCAAGTTTGGTGGCCTTCTCTTAGGAAGGACGTTCAAAGGTTTGTCTCCGCTTGCAAAGTCTGTGCCCAAAGTAAGTCCTTGAGGAGCTCACCGGAAGGCTTACTCCTTCCATTATCCATTCCTGCCTCCCCGTGGACACATCTGGCCATGGATTTTGTTACTGACCTTCCCCCGTCTCAGGGACATACGGTTATTTGGGTAATTGTGGACCGCTTTAGCAAGATGGCCCATTTCGTCCCTTTAAAGAAACTCCCCTCAGCTCAAACTCTTGCTCAACTTTTCATTACTCATGTCTTTAGGATTCATGGTATTCCCATGGATGTTGTTTCGGATAGGGGGGTCCAGTTTGTCTCCCGGTTCTGGAGGGCTTTCTGTGCCAAGTTGGGGTTCACCGTCTCCCTTTCCTCGGCCTTCCATCCGCAGTCGAATGGTCAAACCGAGAGAACGAACCAGTCCCTGGAACAATATTTGCGCTGTTTTACGGCAGGTTCTCAAACTGATTGGGTCTTCTTCTTACCTTTTGCGGAATTTGCTCTTAACAACGCCACGCATTCATCCACAGGGGTTTCTCCTTTCCACTGTGTTTATGGCAAGGATCTGAAGTTTTCTGCTCTTTCGGACCAACCCTCTAGAGTTCCCTCCGTGGATGAATGGGTTTCCAAATGGCCAGGGGAGTGGAATAAAATCCAGCAACATCTAACTAGGGCCGCTGGTCAACAGAAAAAATTTTCTGATCGCAAGCGATCGTCTAATTCTAACTTTAATGTGGGTGACTGGGTTTGGCTTTCAACCAAGAATTTGGCGCTACGCCAACCCTCCGCTAAGTTAGGACCTAAGTTTATTGGCCCCTTCCCCATAACACACAAAGTTAATCAGGTTACATACCGGTTGGCCCTCCCTTCATCCATGAAAATCTGTAAATCCTTTCATGTTTCACTTCTTAAGTCCGCAAGAAACCATGAACCTAATAGTCCTCCTAGTCCTGTGGTAGTTGATGGGCATCAGGAGTTTGAGGTTGCCCGGGTCCTTGATTCTCGTTTCTTTCGGAACTCTCTTCAATATCTTATTGACTGGAAGGGATACGGTCCGGAAGAAAGATCTTGGGTTCCTGCCAGAGAAGTTAATGCGCAGAATTTGGTAAAGAGGTTTCATAGGGAGAACCCTTTAAAACCTAGTTTGGAGGGTCCAGTGTCCCCTCCTCAGGGGGGGGGTAATGTTAGGCACTTACCTCGTCGCCGTCACGGGTCCCGCGACGCGCTGTCGGGCGGTCCCCGGCTGGTTGCTGCCCCGCGCTCCCCGGGCGTCTTTACTCCCCAGCGTGGTGGCGGCGGTCAGGGGTCGGCGGCGCGAGGTGGTGTCGGCAGCCGCGCCGCAGCCCACTCTGCGCGGCTGCGCGGGCCCGGCGGGCTCCCTCACTGTCCGGCGCTTCCGCCTCCCGGCGGGGGCGCGCTCGATCATCTACGTGCTCGCGCGCGCGCGCGAGCACGTCACCTTTATGCCTCCCGGCGGCGCTTTCCCCAGCGCGCCCGCCGGGGGCGAGTTTGTTCCATCCAACCCTGGCCCTGCTCATAGAGGGAGCCCAGGGACTGGTCGGCCTGTCTGGCCTGGGCCGTCCAGTTCCTGGGACCACTCCCGTTTTTACTGTTGCACCAAGCACCTTCCTTCCCTCCTTTTTCCCTGTTTCCCATTGGCCAGACTTCCCTATATATCTGCACTATTCCAGTTTCCCAGTGCCCGTTATAGCTTCTGGGTTCTGGATGTGTGTTGCTGTTCCTTAGTGAAGATTTGGATTTGGACCTCGACTATTCTTGCTAGCTGCCTGCCCTGACCTCCTGGCCTGCCTGACCACTCTCTTGCTTGACCCTCCTGTACCTCGCCTGTGACCTCCTGGATTTGACCTCGGCTACCCTCGACCATTCTTAGTTATCTCCCTTGGATACCTCGCCTGAGACCACCTGGTTTGACCTCGGCCTGATTTATGGACTTTCGCACCCGGCATCCTCATTCGGGATTCCCTGCCAAACACCAAGCTGCACCTTAAGCTATTATCCTTTGCGCCTGTTAAGTCCTGGGGGCAACCGACTGGGAGAGGCATTACCCGTGTCTCCTACAAGCGGGGGCTTGTCTATAGGCGGAAGTGGCGGTGGAGATTGGGGGATACTGGCTTAAGACAGACGGGTGTTTGGTACAGTCCTGACAACATGCACCCAGAGTAGTCTGCACTCCACCCTGTTTGAATGAATGGCAATTAATACCAAACTAGTGTAACATACAATTTTATTCAAAGTATAAAGCAGACAAAACAAGAATAACCAAAAAAAAAGGGGCTACATACAGTTAAAAACACATAAAGGACAATTAAAAGGACAAAAAGTCCAAAATGTGGGGCGAGGGGGGAGGTTCGGCTAGGCGGTAAAGTAATCCCAAATCAGAAAAATCTTAGATTCATTTTAAGTCATAAAACATGACAGTATTTGTAATGTCATCAAGCCAGAGTATTAGCCAAAAGTGTGCAGAAGAATGTGCAACCAGAAAGAAGCATACAGCCCTGTGAAGATCAGGGCTGAAGCTATGAGCAGAAAAAAGCAGTGAAAAGCAAATTTAAACAGTGTGTGATGACAGAACGTCCAGAGATAGTCCGTGTGACATAGTTAGAATCTGGCTTGATGGACAGCACAATATGATTAATTAATAAATGTATAAAGTCATGTTAAACAGTAATTTGTACATCACCGTAATCCTGAGAAGCCTGCCAAACGCCCCCACACACCGCACAGACCAACCGCCGACGCGCTGCGTGGATATACCACTTCACCTGGACGGACCAGGTGAAGTGGTATATCCACGCAGCGCGTCGGCGGTTGGTCTGTGCGGTGTGTGGGGGCGTTTGGCAGGCTTCTCAGGATTACGGTGATGTACAAATTACTGTTTAACATGACTTTATACATTTATTAATTAATCATATTGTGCTGTCCATCAAGCCAGATTCTAACTATGTCACACGGACTATCTCTGGACGTTCTGTCATCACACACTGTTTAAATTTGCTTTTCACTGCTTTTTTCTGCTCATAGCTTCAGCCCTGATCTTCACAGGGCTGTATGCTTCTTTCTGGTTGCACATTCTTCTGCACACTTTTGGCTAATACTCTGGCTTGATGACATTACAAATACTGTCATGTTTTATGACTTAAAATGAATCTAAGATTTTTCTGATTTGGGATTACTTTACCGCCTAGCCGAACCTCCCCCCTCGCCCCACATTTTGGACTTTTTGTCCTTTTAATTGTCCTTTATGTGTTTTTAACTGTATGTAGCCCCTTTTTTTTTGGTTATTCTTGTTTTGTCTGCTTTATACTTTGAATAAAATTGTATGTTACACTAGTTTGGTATTAATTGCCATTCATTCAAACAGGGTGGAGTGCAGACTACTCTGGGTGCATGTGTTGGATATACCAGAGTGTCCAGTTTCTTTTTTGCCTGATTAGATTGTACATGCACGGGTTCTCTTAGCACCCCCTGTTTTATATCAACATTTGACTTTGATTTCGATCATTGTGCATTTGGCTGTGCTTATCCACTTTATATTGGTATACATGATTCTTTTGAATTGACTGCATCCCAAATGACTGCACCGATTGTAATGAGTTGGCATGAAACAAATCTCAGGCGATGTATAGCCACAACCAAGACACCTGCAGTGCCTATGTGGGTATTTCACTAAAATTAAAGAGAGATCACTGTAATACTTACCTTGTCTTGCAATGCTTAACTTAGCCTCTCAAACACGTTGGAGATTCATAGAAGCAGATTTATGCCAGTGGAAAACATTTGTGGATGTTTAAATATTAGCTACATGCTTTTTTAGATGTTATTGGTTGGAATCCTTTTTACTACAGAGAGTTTTTACATGTTTTAGAGCTGTTACAAATTTAGTTTAATTTAAATTGCAGCAGTACATTCCTTGTGTTCTTTATGCGTTTATGTATATAAAGAGGTGGAGTGGCAAGAGGTGGGGTGAATAGAATTGGGAAGAGGTGAGGTAAGAGGAGGTGAGGGGGAAAGAAGTGATCAGAGGTGAGATGGAAGTGTGTCGGCAGAGGTGAAGTGTGCAGGATGAGGCGCATAGGTGGAGCTAGGTGAGCAGAGGTGGCAAGAAGTGGGCAGAGGAGAGGTGAGCAGAAGTCTGGTGGGAAGAAGTAAACATGGCTGGGCAGAGGTGAAATGGGAAGAGAAGTGATGGACAGAGGTAAAGTGGGAAGAGGTGGATAAAGATACAGTAGGAAGAGGTGAGTTGAGTAGATGTAGGGTGGGACTAGGAGGGAAGAGGTAGGGAGAGGTAAGATGGCAAGAGGTGGGAGTAGTTGGGGGGAATAGCAGTGAGTAAAGGTAAACATCAAAAAGTCAAGTAAGGACTGGTAATGAGGGTACAGCTGGGACAGCTAGCAATAGATTACAGAATAATGCCCTTCCTGTCTACAGTGCCCGAAAGGGAAGTGATGTTGGAATTCAAGTGTCACAGACAGCACTAGTTTTAGCCTTATCGCACCTGAAATATTTTGCCTGGATTTAGGCTATAAGAACTTATTGACACAATCCTTTCCTGCACTCTGCTCACCACTCCCTAGGCTACGGGGGGCCACAACTGATGGCAGTACAGGCCACATGTGGCCCCCATTGTGTATCCCTGGTATAGAGCATCCCCTTCACTACCAGTCTTGCCAGTGAAATTCTGTGTATGTGTAAAGGGTGCGTCCATTATTTTCCTCCTCCCGCAGGAACCACTGAAGCACATCGAGGGGCTGGACGAAGAAACCACTCTAGCTGGGCTCCGGAATATATCCTGTGGGCTGGGTCCACTCCAGCAGCTGAGATGGTTGGTGGGGCGTCGGACGTTTGGTGACTCATTGCACATGCGCGGCGCTGCTCTCACCATTTTGGTGTGGGGCAGAGAGCTGGCGGTGGTGTTGTTGCTGTTCATGCGCTGGTGCCCGAATGCACCATCTTGGAGGAGGGAGGGCATCTGGTTTGTGAGGGGAATATTCTGGAATTCCTGCTGCATAGTGGTGGGCGGGCCAGCCAGAGAAGGACCACCTTCGGAGCTACAAAAGGGACATCTCAATGTTGCCTGAACAGAGTCAGTGAGGTGAGTCAAAGGGGGAACTCCTGCATTTCGAAGTGCTTCTAAACCCGCATAAATGTAAAGACCAAAGTGAAGTTTTCTTTGAAAAAACACTATCCATCAACACCCTAAAGCTGAACTTTTTGAAGGGTGTGAAGATTTATTCTTCATAAGTTCATTCACTGTGTGAAGCCTCCCGAGGAGCCTAAAGAAAGGGACTCGGTTGGAGAATGCCATTATTGTTTTATTACGAGAGTATGGAGCCATATTGCAAATGAAGAAAAAAGTACTAGAATAAATTAAAGAGACAATACCACATTTTTCAGAACTACCAAGACTGTTCTTTGCTACTGAGACCTTTAGGTTCAAGGATAAGTGAACTTTTTCTCAGTTCCACTTACTATTTAGAGTATAGTCTAAAAGAATTTTAGAATATAGGTATATTTAACAATTTTAAAAGAATATATATTGATTAATATATGAAAGTATTAGAGAAAGCATAAGTGTGTTCGATGTATGATGTTTATTATATTTTAATGTAACAGAGTTATTGTTTGCACCATTGACCCCTTATCTTCAAAAATGTCCACTTGACTCTCCTGTATTTTGCTAAAAAAATTTTTTAAACTTAAATTTTTTAAACTTAAAATTATGATTACTATCTACTAAACTACTGTATTTATCTATACTTTGCTGAATACTTACCTAATTTACTTTTATCTGGTGTGATGCGTTTCAATCCTTTTCTACGTGTCTACCACATTTATAGAGAATGTAAATATATACTTGGAGATAAATAAATGATTTAGATTCTGATCTCGAATTTAAACACTTTGGAAGATATTTGACATACGTTCTTAAAAATGAACATTGAGTGAGGTTAAAACCTCCTCCTCCAAACTGATCTGTTGCCCTCCCCGTCCGGTTTTACCTTTGGGCTCAAAGTACTCACCTCGCTGGGGGACATATCTTCTGGGTCCCTCAGTCTCCAGGCGACCTTCCGATGGATGGCCCCATTTTGCATCCCATGATCTCCTGCCTGTGCAGCGCCCATAAATGGGATGCAATGGAGCAGCCCTAAATCCTGCGATACTTCGCTGAGCTGCTAGATTTTTTTAGCTGTATATGTCTATGTGTTATTTCCAATAAAGTCTAATTATGTCTTTTGTATAGAATTTGTTGTGCGGTACTGGCAGACCGCGAATTTAGAATCTCATGTGTATAAGGGCTTTTCTTCTCTTTTCTAGGGCTTTTTTTCTCACCTAACCAGCACCAATATTTTTAATATCTGGCTGTGCGGGTCTATCTTACATTTTGTATAGCTGCTAGATCGCGTTAGACATTAACGAGCACGGCTAAGGACGTGCATGTCAGTTAGGGATTACTAAGCGGAAGTAGGGTGAGGATCGGGCTCTGAAGCAGCTGGATGTCACCGCAACAGGCATCAGCAGCATCAAAAAGTAGAGGCCGAAGGGGGGGGGATCGGATCTTTTTTTTTCGGTCCGATGTTCCTCTTCAAAGTGAACCAACCACCTCCTATGGAAGGTTAAATAAAAAAAAAACATGTATAAACCCCCCTTAGTGTCCTGGTAATGAATTGAATAAAAAATCTCTCTTTAAAGGAAAAATTGGGGGAAAATTAAGGTAAAATGAAATCTTCTTTTGGCCCTTATCTTCCTCGTCTGTCTTCTAGTACTATTTCCAGCAGGCTGTAATTGCTCCCAGCATGCCATTGTGAGGGGGGCTTAAACAGCTGGTTTAGAATTACGGTATCCTGTCACAAACCAGTAGCACACAATGGCATAGCTGAGGAAAAATTAAAATAACTATAACAGGAATACAAAGCTTCGAGGGCAGATAACATGCAAACGGTAATGTACCTGGGGTGGGGGGAGCAGCATAGATTGAGTTGTTTTGGGGGGTTTTGGTTCACTTTAAATTAGACTTGTTATGTGAAGCCCTTGTTTCTGCAGTGAAGCATGAAACTCACCCTAAATGGCTGATAGCAGAGCCTGTGATTATCTCTGCCTCGCAGGCAGGGATGGCCGCAATGACCATGCATTTCTTTTACATTCCTTGTTACTTGACGTTGATAATGACAAGTGTTACCAATATAGATTTGTTTCTGTTTCCAGGAGACATTGTACAATGGCGAGTGAAGGTGACACAAATAATCATCCAGTATGTGTTGTTCTGCCCCATAAAACTTGGCCCAAATTCCATCTAAGTAGCATTTTTTTCAATTTTAGTGTTTTGTCAACATATTATTCTTCGTTTTGCCAACATATTAATTATCACTTTACATAAAAAATAATTATGGTTCCTGATCCTTAAGTCCAACTCCACCCAACATCTTACTTATTTTTTCAGTTTTGGATAGAAGGAGGATGGGTTATTATCAGTTTAATCATTTTTGTTTTTGCTCTCTGTGACCCTTTTGAGAGAATCTAGAGGCTAATTCATTACTAACGTAGAATCAGCAGATGAGCGTCTGTATAGTGGAGCTTAGAGTGACCGTTAGTAGATGCTGTAAGTGGGTATTGGGCACTGTAACAGAGCGCCCCAGTCGCTGTAGTACTCTCGGCGCTCCACACCATGTGTCCTACTTTGAGGCCCCTGAAAAATTGTCATTTTGGGGGTTATTTAAAAACAGCTAGCGCCAGGTAGTGCTGTCTAGCGGCAGGTAGCGTCTGGTGAACGCCGGGCGCTGTACGCAAAACCACATTTAA
Organism: Gastrophryne carolinensis; assembly: GCA_027917425.1. Lineage (NCBI taxonomy): Eukaryota > Metazoa > Chordata > Amphibia > Anura > Microhylidae > Gastrophryne > Gastrophryne carolinensis. The sequence goes on from CM051234.1 coordinate 603,340,718, forward strand.
GAAAGCGAATCTGGTGAGCGCCGCGTATTGCCTTTCCCTCAGTGTCGCTCTCCCATACATTTCAATGGGCTTTCATTTGCTTGTGTTTAAATGTGTTTGTCAATTAAATTTTTTTTTTTTTTGTTCAAATCATTGTGTGACCTCTCCTGGCTGCAAACAAACATTTTTAGAAACTTTTTCGACTTTTTATATTTTTATGCAGAATTGTCATTACAGATCTGGCACTAAAGTGTTAATGTCACAATGTTACAACAATGTCATTCCATGTGTTTTCACTTTGTTACAGGTGGATATGTGTTCAAAAACAGATAATCACACAGCGACTGGCACTCTATGCTATAGCGCCCAGCTTTAGAGCGTCAACGCTGTGTGTAGTTATATATGGTGTGGAGCGCCGAGTGCCAGACGCACTGAGCTGGCGCTACCTCCCAGTCACTACAGCGTTGTCCTCTTGTTATATGTGGTGTGGTCTTGGGTGCTTTGACCTTAGGACACCACCTAGCGTTCTCCATTGGCTCTGCAGTGAATCAGAGACAGCACTCCCCCCACACACATAACATTTATCAATGCCGGCCAGGTTACTACAGCAACCGCTACGCTAGGTTACAGCGCACGACACCCGCTTACAGCGTCTACTAGCGGCCGCTCTAAGTACCGCTATACAGATGCTCATCTGGCAATACATGGTGCTAGTGGTGAATCAGCCTCCACATCTTCATATCACATTCTTTAGATTTCTAAACTCTCCCCTTTGATTTGTGAGTCACCAACAACAGTCAGGCTGATCTCATGGTGCCAGGTCACGGGGTTTATTGTTAGTGTTTATGTTACTGGTATTCACTATCACTATCTTCAAGATTTCCCTGTGCTTCAGTTCTTCTCTTTAGAAACTTTCACACTGACTCAGCATAGTTATAGTTTACTGCTGAAATGTGTTTTACAGTGTTTACTGCCTTGTGTGTGGTTGTTACAGCCTTTATAACAATTTACACGAACTTTGTCTAGATTATTACAATGTAGAATCACGGGCAGGCTGATTCATCACTAACGCCAGGTAGCGACAGATGAGCGCCTGTAGCAGGCATTTTCAGAGCGCCCGCTAGTAGTCGCTGTGCTCGGCCGTGGGTCACAACTTCATAGCGACTCAGTCTCTGTTCAGTAATGTTGAATACATTGTGAGGAGTCGCTATTTGAGCAGTACAGCGATGTATGGGAGCGCATGTTAGCGACTGCTCATAGCGACCGACTCACAGCATATTCAGCAAAAAAACAGCCTCACAAATCTCTGGCGCTGAAAAATGCTTCTCTGAAGCCCAGAGCGCCGGAGGCTGTGTGTTTAAAGTCTGTTTTTCAGCATCTATCCGCTAGTAACAAAGCGAAAACATATGGAATTACATTGTATCAACATTGGAACATGAACACTTTAATGGCAGACCTGTAATGTCATTTCTGAAGAAATATATAAAAAATGAAACAAAATTGGAAAAAACGCTTTTTCAATGCCAGAAGATGTCACAGAATTATTTGTGATTTTTTGAAAAAAAAAACAAAACCCTGTTTAAAGAGAAGGAGAGGATCGTCCATTGAAATGTATGGGAGAGCGACAGGTAGCGAGAGGTCATACCTGGCGCTGTGCAATGCTGAACGCCGGCGCTGTTTGCTGAGGCTGTGAAAAGGATAAATCAGACGCTACATGGCGCTATCCCAGTCGCTAAACAGATTCTGATGTGTAATGTGTAATTGCATGCCGTGTCTGGCGTTCACCAGTCGCTACCTGTCGCTACCTCTCATTAACCAGCCACTACCTGACGCTATCCTTTCTTAAATAAGGGCCTTTGTCTCAGGTGAGCATTTAATAAAATGTAACCTATTCTGCCTATACAGTTTTTACAAGTTTGTTTTAATAGTTTTAACTGTAATAACTGAAGGCAGCTAAATGGCTCTTTAATCTCCTGTTCTGTTACTTTGGTCACCAGGGCTGTCGATTGCGATGCACTTTTAACAATAATAATTTTCCATAGTAGGCCCAGCGATAACTCATCAGATCATCAGGCCCCTGCATTTTCATAATTTCACAAGCCACAGAAATAGAGCCCACTTGTCATTACCCCCTTACCGGTTCCCCGTTCCAGCGTCGTCCCGGGTCCTCAGCCGCCCGCTCCCGCTGCGCAGCCACCTGTCCGGCGGCCGCGGCGGGCGGCGGCTTCTGTGCAGGCTGGCGCGCACGCGCCTCCCTGCTCACTCGGCGGCTCCGGCGTCGCTTCTCGTGCTCGCGCGCGTGCGCGAGCACGTTCAGTTTATTCCCTCCGGCGGCGCTGCTCTCAGCGCGGCCGCCGGAGGAAGGTTAAATGATTAATTATTAAAGCCCCAGCTGCACTAGTGGGACCTCCCCACTGGCATTGGGCCAATCAGATGCCTTTGTGTTCTGGGCGGTTCGCCCCATGTCCAATCTGTTTGAAGTTCCTGGTTGCACCAATCACTACACTGACTCTCCTTGGCCAATTATGTCTGTTCCCTATTTAACCTCAACCCAGTCAGTCTGTCATTGCCTGTTATAGCGCCTAGACCCTAGTATTTGCTTATCCCTGAGATTGATCCTGATTCCTGTTACCGACCCGTGCTTGCCTTGACCATCCTCGCTCTCCACTCCTGTTGCCGACCCTCGCTTGTTTGACCATCCTCGATCTCCACTCCTGTTGCCGACCCTCGCTTGTTTGACCATCCTCGATCTCCACTCCTGTTGCCGACCCGTGCTTGCCTTGACCATCCTCGATCTCCACTCCGGTTGCCGACCCTTGCTTGCCTCTGACCATCCTCGATCTCCACTCCTGTTGCCGACCCTTGCCTGTCTGTTGGACTTCCACCTTACGCTTACATACCGGCCACCCGATTCCACTTCCAGCCGCGGGCTCTCCAGTTCTCTGTACCGTAAGACCTCATCCTTTGAGCCATAAAGTCCTGGGGGCAACCGATCCCGAGCAGGCGTGTTCTGCGTCTCGGCAAGCGGGGGCTCCTATAGGTGAAGCTGGCTGCGGAGATTGGGGGTTGAGGTCCTTACTAAGAGAGCTGGAGTTGTCCAAGTGGTAGATCGTGGTTCCGGGAGCGTGACAGTATAACAGACCATATCAATATGGAAGACCTGGTACAGCAAGTTCAGGCGATGGCCACCGCTATCAACCAACTTGCCCAGAGAGTGGCCAATCAAGAAACCCGCCAGATTTCAACACCCGCTGTACCACCTCATATTCCTGAACCTAAGGTTCCTTTACCTGAAAAGTTCTCTGGAGACCGGACCGGTTATTCGAACTTCAAGAATTCATGTGAACTTTATTTCAGGCTGCGGCCTTTATCTTCTGGCACTGAGACCCAACGGGTGGGTTTAATTATTTCTCTGTTGCAAGGAGATCCCCAGTCATGGGCTTTCAGCTTGCTTCCTGAAGATCCTGCCTTACACTCCGTTACTTCCTTTTTCTCAGCCATGGGAGTGCTGTATGCGGACCCCGATCGTCAGTCCACGGCGGAAAGCAGGCTTCGGGCCCTGAAGCAGGGTCGGAATTCCGCCGAGGACTACAGCGCTGAATTCCGGCGCTGGGCAGTGGAGTCTACTTGGAATGATCCAGCCCTATGTAGCCAATTCCGTATGGGGCTCTCCGAAAATATTAAAGATGCTCTGGTCAATTTCCCCACTCCAAAAGATTTGGATCAACTTATGCAGGTCTCCATCAGGATCGATAGACGTCTTAGGGAGAGAGCCAGAGAAAGGGTTAGGGCTACCACTCCCTTTAGACCTCCACAAACTCCCAACCCTTCAACCCCTGGTGGGGTAAATACCTCCTCCTCCTCTCAAGAGGAGCCAATGCAGGTTGGCAGAGCCCGTCTTTCTCAGGATGAAAAACAACGGAGACGGTCTTTGGGCCTTTGCCTCTATTGTGGGTCCCCGGGTCACTTTGCCAGGTCCTGTCCGAATAAGGGGTATCCGGCGGGAAACTTTCTCGCCTAGATCAGGAAGAGGGTACTGATCTAGGTGGGTTGAAGCATTACTCTCATCATGATAAAATGTTAATCCCTACGGAGCTTTTCTGGGGTCTTTCCAAACAGGCAGTATCTGCTTTTATCGATAGTGGAGCTGCAGGTAACTTCCTGGATCGGAGTATAATCTCCATCCTAGGGGTTCCACTGGTACCCCTTGAAAAGTCTCTTCAGGTTTTGGCCATAAATGGGAAGGCTATCCTGGGAGGGCCGGTCAGTCACAAGACCCCTCCTCTCAGATTGGTGGCCGGCTCATCTCATACTGAACATATAGAATTCCTGGTGTTTGATTGTCCGGAGACACCAGTAGTTTTGGGATACCCATGGCTAAAGCTCCATAACCCCGTATTTAATTGGCAGTCGGGTGATCTGGTTAAGTGGAGTAATTTTTGCAGATCACATTGCTTCTCCACTATCCTTAGGAGTGTGCAGATTTCGCCCCAAGAACTACCTCTGCCTTATATAGACTGGGCAGATGTCTTTTCTGAGCGGTCCGCTGATAATCTTCCCCCACACAGACCCTATGACTGTCCCATCGACCTACTTCCTGGAACTATCCCTCCTAGGGGCAAAATCTATAATCTGAATCGAGCTGAAGAGCAGGCCATGAAAGAATATATTTCTGAAAATCTGAGTAAAGGCTTTATCCGCCCATCAACTTCACCAGCGGGTGCCGGCTTCTTTTTTGTTGAGAAGAAGGATGGAGGTTTAAGGCCTTGCATAGATTATAGGGCCTTGAATAAGATCACCGTTAAAAATCGTTATCCTCTTCCCTTAATAGGTGATTTATTTAATCAGGTAGTGGGGGCCCGAATTTTTTCTAAACTAGATCTAAAGGGGGCCTACAACCTGATCCGTATTCGGCAAGGGGACGAATGGAAAACGGCGTTCAATGTTAAAGATGGTCATTATGAATATTTAGTGATGCCTTTTGGCCTTTGTAATGCTCCTGCGGTCTTTCAAGACTTCGTTAATGACGTGTTTCGTGACTTTTTGGGTAACTTCGTTGTGGTTTATTTGGATGACATCCTCATTTACTCTAAGAACCTTTCCGAACACAGGCAACATGTAAAACTGGTCCTTCAGAAATTGAGAGAGAATAATTTATACGCTAAAATCTCTAAGTGTATGTTTGAAGTCGCCTCCGTTCCCTTCTTGGGATATATTATTTCTAGTCAGGGGTTGGAGATGGATGGGGGAAAAGTTTCGGCAGTACGGGATTGGGTACAACCCAAATCCTTAAAAGAATTACAACGCTTTTTAGGATTTGCTAATTTCTATCGACGTTTTATCAAGGGTTTTTCTAGTATCGTTGCGCCTCTCACCAATCTCACCCGCAAAGCCGCGTTCACTGTTAACTGGTCACCATCAGCTATTGAAGCCTTTCGTGTCCTAAAACAGGCTTTTACTTCGGCGCCAGTTTTAGTGCACCCCGACGTCAACAAACTTTTTGTTATTGAAGTAGATGCGTCTGAATTAGGTGTTGGAGCTGTTTTATCACAATTCTCCGGATCTCCTGAACGTATGCATCCATGTGCCTATTTTTCCCGGAAATGTAATACCGCAGAACAAAATTATGATGTCGGCAATAGGGAACTGTTAGCTATTAAACTGGCATTTGAGGAATGGCGTCATTGGTTGGAGGGTTCCTTACATCCTATCACTGTATATACCGATCACAAAAATCTCGAGTATATAGGCGCCGCCAAGAGGTTAAATTCTCGACAGGCCCGTTGGGCATTGTTTTTTTCGCGTTTCAATTTTATTATTACCTTTAAGCCGGGCGTGAAAAATACTAAGGCCGATGCTCTGTCGCGCATGTTTGGTGAGTGTAAGGATCGGGGGGATACTGGTGAGCCTATCTTACCTGCAGGTTGTGTAGTCGGGGCCTTGCTCCCTGATCTCTCTAATGTTTTGGCACCGTTCCAAGATGAATCGCCTATAAACGCACCTATGGGATGTCAGTTTGTACCGCCGCACTTGCGTTCTGATATTATTCGCGAATTCCACGACGCAAAGACTGCTGGGCATCTGGGAGTTCGTAAGACTTTTATTTTAGCTCGGCGCCACGTATGGTGGCCTTCTATGAGACGTGATATCACTACCCTTATCAACGCCTGTTCCGTCTGTGCACGAAGTAAAGGGGTACACAAGGCCCCTAGTGGTTATCTTATTCCCCTTGAGATCCCTAAAGAACCTTGGTCTCACATTTCGATGGACTTTATTGTTGATTTGCCTCTTTCTCATGGGAACACTGTGATTTGGGTGGTCGTCGATAGATTCAGTAAGATGGCTCACTTCATTGCTTTACCCAAGCTACCCTCGGCTCCTGAGCTTTCGCGTTTATTCGTCTCACATATTTTTCGGCTCCATGGTATTCCAGTAAATATTGTTTCCGATCGGGGTGTGCAGTTTATATCATGATTTTGGAAAAAATTTTGTTCACGTCTAGGGATTCAGGTTTCTTTATCCTCCGCATATCACCCCCAGTCTAATGGGCAGACTGAGAGAACAAATCAAAGCTTAGAACAATATTTAAGATGTTACATCTCTGACGCTCAGGAGCAGTGGTCGGAATTTATTGACTTTGCCGAATTTGCGTATAATAATGCGCCGAGTGACAGTACTAAAATATCCCCTTTCTTTTGTAATTACGGAAAGAATCCTAGGGCTTCTTCTATTTCTGCTGCACCTTCTGATTTTCCGGTGTTAGAAGAGTGGCTTCAGAAACGCAAGGATATTTGGGCACGCGTCCAGGAAAATTTAGAAACTATGCGCACTAAATATAAAAAATTTGCTGATCATCGTAGGTCTCAGGAACCTATCCTTCAGTGTGGAGACCTTGTCTGGGTTTCCACTAAGAACATTGCTCTCCGGCAACCTTCTTGTAAACTGGGTCCGAAATTTATCGGTCCTTACCCCATTATCAGGAAACTTAATAATGTGACCTTCAAAGTTAAGCTCCCTCCTACTATGAAAATCTCCAACTCGTTTCATGTATCTCTGTTGAAACCAGCTAAAAACTCTTCTCCTGCTGGTCCTCCTCCCGTTTTAGTGGATAATGTGCAAGAATATGAAGTGAACAAGATTTTGGATTCGCGTAGGGTTCGCAATACGTTACAATATTTAATTGATTGGGTTGGTTACGGTCCTGAGGAGAGGTGCTGGGTGTCTTCTTGTGATGTCCATGCCAGGGCTCTTGTACGGAAATTTCACCGTGACAACCCGGGGAAGCCGGGTGAGGGTCCGGAGGCCCCTCGTGAGGGGGGGGGGTAATGTCATTACCCCCTTACCGGTTCCCCGTTCCAGCGTCGTCCCGGGTCCTCAGCCGCCCGCTCCCGCTGCGCAGCCACCTGTCCGGCGGCGGCGGCGGGCGGCGGCTTCTGTGCAGGCTGGCGCGCACGCGCCTCCCTGCTCACTCGGCGGCTCCGGCGTCGCTTCTCGTGCTCGCGCGCGTGCGCGAGCACGTTCAGTTTATTCCCTCCGGCGGCGCTGCTCTCAGCGCGGCCGCCGGAGGAAGGTTAAATGATTAATTATTAAAGCCCCAGCTGCACTAGTGGGACCTCCCCACTGGCATTGGGCCAATCAGATGCCTTTGTGTTCTGGGCGGTTCGCCCCATGTCCAATCTGTTTGAAGTTCCTGGTTGCACCAATCACTACACTGACTCTCCTTGGCCAATTATGTCTGTTCCCTATTTAACCTCAACCCAGTCAGTCTGTCATTGCCTGTTATAGCGCCTAGACCCTAGTATTTGCTTATCCCTGAGATTGATCCTGATTCCTGTTACCGACCCGTGCTTGCCTTGACCATCCTCGCTCTCCACTCCTGTTGCCGACCCTCACTTGTTTGACCATCCTCGATCTCCACTCCTGTTGCCGACCCTCGCTTGTTTGACCATCCTCGATCTCCACTCCTGTTGCCGACCCGTGCTTGCCTTGACCATCCTCGATCTCCACTCCGGTTGCCGACCCTTGCTTGCCTCTGACCATCCTCGATCTCCACTCCTGTTGCCGACCCTTGCCTGTCTGTTGGACTTCCACCTTACGCTTACATACCGGCCACCCGATTCCACTTCCAGCCGCGGGCTCTCCAGTTCTCTGTACCGTAAGACCTCATCCTTTGAGCCATAAAGTCCTGGGGGCAACCGATCCCGAGCAGGCGTGTTCTGCGTCTCGGCAAGCGGGGGCTCCTATAGGTGAAGCTGGCTGCGGAGATTGGGGGTTGAGGTCCTTACTAAGAGAGCTGGAGTTGTCCAAGTGGTAGATCGTGGTTCCGGGAGCGTGACACCACTCCTGCAGTCCAGACCTGCCTGACAGTGTACCAATACCAGTCAAGTCTAGGACCAGTGATCAAGCCTTTTTTGAGGGGGAATGACCTGATGTGTGAAACCCCAGGGCTTGCAGTAAATCGCACCTTTTCAGAGATTCCTTAAACCGGACCTTCACTTCAAAAAGCATATCTTGTATGTTCACCCCACCCTGTACATACAGATTCCCCACATTCAAAATCCTCCTACCTGCACCTAGTGCGTTTTCTGTGCTTTTAAACACCCAAGATGGCAGCCCATGGAGTCTTAGGCTGCCTGCAGATAGGAAGTGTCTTCTGACTGTGCCACTCTGCATTGTGGGATCGCTGTCCTTTTCCTGACCCCAGCTCTGCTCTGTCTGTGTCTAGCACAGCTAAAACCCTACCCCCTGCACTTGCCCCCCTCCTCCTCTCCCCAGTTTGTGATTTGCTGCACAGTGGGGGAAAGTATAATAATATGTGACTAAAAATGTAAAATATATTAATTTTAGATGCTGGGGGATAGTTTTTAAGGATTCAGGCTTTTCTTTAAATGATGCTGAAGGTCTTGTTTAAGCTCCTGACATAGGCCTGTCTAGATGCTTGCAGCTCCCCCTCCATTCCACTTTCTATCTTGCTCATCAATTTGCCTGGCAAAGAAGGCTGATTGGAGGAGAGCCCACACATGCACATTGGGATTGTTGTTTTTTTAAGCACATTAAGTCCTGGAAGAAGAACAAAACCCAGTAGTGTGTAAATCCTGATTTAAAGGAGCGTGAGAAATTGGTCCAATTAATAAAAATCTCTATAAATATTCTAAATAGCAAGAGGACGGGTCACTTATACACTCTATATCAAAACAATTCCAGCCAAGCTTGTGTATTTTTAATGGAAGGAAGCAGAATCCAGGGTTTTTAAATGTTCAATTCTGCTTTTACAGGGGAAATCTGCTCAACTCCCATGGCCTGTCCTCTGAGACCCCTTGTACTGGAATAACAGCTTACTGCAATTTGTCTGATGTTTGTAGATGCTTTAACCATAAGATTCCTGGTCTGATCAATTCCCTCCCACCGGGGCATCCAAAATCGCGATGCCCGCTGTGTGAAACCCCCCAGGTTACCCCATACACTTACCTTGTTTCCTGGTCCAATGGTGCATGTGCGAGCTGTGGCTGCATCCCCGCTATCCCCCTAGCAGGGCACGTACCCCCACCAGGCATTTGTGAATGGCCAGCACGGGGCGCTCCGTGTTAGAGGGAAGCAGGGAATTCAGCCGTCAGTGCGCTAAGAGCCGCTGGCCTTAGACGAAGACGAAGCTTAGACGATGTGATGTCAGGGGCTCCAAGAGCACTGATTGGATGAGTGGCCACCCAGGAAGAGGTGAGTTGGCATCGGCGATCTGGGGGTTTCACATAGCAGGTCACTCCCAATCGGGGGCGTTGGATAGTCAAAATCCTGGGTTTTGGTCCACTTTAAAGTTTTATTCTCCTGCAGGTCCTCCAATGTTGTATACTTGATTATGTGTGTGCAGTGTCCCTTCATGGCCTATAAGTGGAGAGAGGCAGATTCACCCAGGATTCTCCTCAGAGAGAGGCCTGTTAAACCAGTGACAGCCATGGTGATAAAACATTACATGCATCCAGCCAACTAGAGAGTTTTTATTATGTGCAGAGTTTGGCTTGGAGCCAGTTTCACAATCATCATTTAGAAATTCTCTGCATTAGAATACCGGGATATTCGTAAAGCAGTAAACAGCAGAGTATAGCCGCAGTGTTGCACAGGGGATTTCTCTTTTTTTGTTTCACAGCTTTTGTGGGTATTTCGAAAATATAAAAAACATCAAACAAGAAACCACAGATCACACACAGACGTCATATTACTGTTCCCCATTATGGAATGGAAGCAGCCAAGATTTATGTGTGTAAAAGAGCAATATATAAAAGATGATTAAAATTAAACTCAATTGTCTGGCACCCCCAACAGAACACCTTGCTACTGTGCGATATAAGCTTGTCTGTAACCTAAAACCTAAAATTGCCTCTCTCCTCATTGGTTGAACCTCTCCAGTGATAAGTTTGGAAAAATTGGTAAAGGTAGTTTTTTTCTTCATGAACAGACTGGTCATTTTTTTAAATGTCAGGTATAATAAGAAAGGGTAAGACTCTGTTCACACATCTTCACTTTCTGTTAGTTGAAACGCAATTGCAGCGCAGAGGAAACATTGTACATTATCCTAGACAGGATAATTCACACATTTTACGCATTAAAAAAAACAGTGCAGACACCTTTTGCAGCGCAGCTTAGTAACAGCGCAGGTCAATAGACATCTATGGCAATGCAGGTATAACACAGTTTACCTGCTTTGCATTTGTGTTGGCATAAAATGTTCAATTTACTGCAGGGGTGTCAAACTCAAATTCTCCGAGTGCCACGTCAACTTTTTGGTGGCCATCAAAGGGCCAGTTAATAATATAAAATTCAAACACTAACATTCACATTTAACAACAATAATAATAGGCGCAATAGTATTGGGTGTTGGTGAGTGTTGGGAAATGCAATCACAAAGCAAAGGAAAATGCTGCCCATTATGTTTAATGGGCCAATTCACATATATACGCAGTGTATACATGTGAACTGGCCCTTTAAAAACAAGGCTTTTCCCTCACACAACAGTCACTGCAGGGAAGGGCCCTCAGACAGGGGCAGTCACACCTTCTCGGAGTCTATCAAGGTGTCAAGTCTGGAGTTCCTCCACAGCTTGAGTTCCCCTGCTATATGCCACTTCACTAGCAGTTGGCTCTGTCCTGCAGATGTGTTGTTAATTAGCCAGCACCTGCTCTATATTAGCTGATCCACCCATTCAGCTAGTGGATCAGCATTAAATCTGTCTTCTGAAATGTCTTTGTCTTTGGACTTCTGAATCTGAACCTGAATCTGAACTTGAATCTAAAGCTGTATCTTGTATGTATGCACTCTGACTCCACATGTATATATGTACAGCAGCCTGTTTGATGTGTGTGTTGTTCACTGGTTGTCACAATTAAACACAGTTTACTGCTTATTCATAGTCTCTCAGTCTCGCAGTTCTCGAAATTCTGGTCACTCATTAATAGAGGATCTCTTCATTGAGAAATCCATGACACAAGGCCTGTTGGCCCCCTTGGATCCTCTGTACTCCTAAGGGAGGCCTCCTACCACATTCATGCCCCACTGAGTTTCATCCTGCATGGACCTCAACTCTCTCTGCATATACCTCCGCTCTCTGCAACTCAGTATGGCTCTGCTTGCACTAGACCCATGTCCTACTCGCTTCAAACTTCACCCGGGCCTCGTCTCTGTAGTAGCCCCACCAGATGTCTTAAGCAGGAGGCTACACCAGTCTTCCCCTTAGCATGGTTATGGATGACTTCCCTGTCTATCCCTGTGGCTTCACCTTATAATACCTCAGCTCTATACAATGTTGCTTGTAGTTTTTCCTCCAAAAACCTCCCTTAAGTGAAAGGGCCCTATTTAATGTTGGCACTGGGACTCCATCACTGCATGGCCATATCCACCTCCGCCCATAATTATTTCCTACAATACAATAGCCTCAACTATAGAGCTCAATGGTGTTGAGCAGTTGAGAAGTGAATGGGAATCTGAGCTCAGTGGTAAAGTCGTGGGCTGGCAGATCTTAATCCAATAAAGAAATGTGGAAAATCCTGGATTTGAATAAGTCTGTTCACTTCTAATCCCCCTGTAACCTGAGCAGTGTTGCAATGAAGAATGGGGACTAATTGCATACTAATTACATTTTTACAGCTCAAGCAGAAATAAGAAGCGTTCGTTGTGTTTGTCTGTATGTCATCATTCAACTAGCGTTTCAGGGGAGATTACATACAAATCATTGTAAAACCACAGGAAGTTGTGAAATATAAGTCCTAATATTCTGTCATATGGTTAATATGGTAAATTTCTTGTAATAAAAATGCCAGCTTTTTTACATGATTTAAAGTTATACTATAGGCAAACCTTATTGTTGTCCCATTTTCTCAGGCTACACGTCGCACTTTCCCAAACTTTAATCAATTTTCAAAAAGGCCCTGTAGTTTCTAAGTTATTAGTAAAAGTATTAGAACATTTGAGATGCAGAGAAATGAGGAGAAATGGTGGATGTGGCAACAGCGATTTGATGTAAGCATATATATTCAGATATGTCCAGACAAAGGGGATGAGAGATGCTGCAGGCTAAGAGTGTCCAGCCTTCCAGCACATAGTGTGACTAGAGAGGAGGGAGGAGGGCAGGGTTTCATAGCTGCATAGAGAGCCAGCCAATCACGACTTCTGGGCAGGGAGTAGGGGGTATCCATTCTCGGTCCACTGAAGGTTGATTGAAGGATCAGGTCAGCGGGGTGGAGACTAAAAGCTGAGTGAGGAAGTGATTTCCTTGCTAAGTAAATTGACATAGCAGGAAGGAGAGTGCTGGAGGGACTCAATGTAAGGTAAGCTATTATTTTTATTTTTTTTAACTTTTGACTTGCCGATCACGTTAATGATAAACCGTAATTGGAATACGAAAAGGAAAACATAGATTTACCCATCACTCCTTGCAGTGGACAGAGCCATGCAAATAATCTGTTTGTCACTGATTTTGCAATGGCAAGGATTAGCAAAACATTTACATAGCCAAACACTTTCCACTTGTTGACACGTGTTTCAAGCTTGTGGCTCTCATGGAATTCAATCAGAGCCCTTTTGCCAAAGGCTGTAAACACAGGCTGAATTGAACGAGTCCCCCAAACAGAACAAAACCCAACAGAGGTACTGTCAAGAGTTGCCAAACAGCCCAAAATAATGCATGCACGTAACAATAATTTTTATTGAAAAATTCAGCTCTGCAAAGTACTTTTGAAATACCCCTCATAAACCATAAATTCTCTGAAAGTACACATGTTAAGCTTTCTAGGCATACCCAGCTTGTTTTAGTGACTTCATCTTTGTGAAAGTAATCCCTCGAAGAATCCTTTGGTTTCTCTAAAAAATTTAGAATAAAACAGAGTTGTCTACCCGGGGGAGGGGGGGGGCATTTTGGGGGGAGTTTTTAACCTGGACCTTCAGCATCATTTAATGAAAAGCCCAAACCCTTAAAAAACTATTCCCCAGCCTCTATTCTTTCCCCCGTTGGGCTGCAACTCTGTTCAGCACTCTAGGACACGGGCGCCGCCATCTTGACGCAGAAGCTTCACATACTGAGGAGAGGAGAGTGGGATAAAGTGCAGGGGATGGGTTTCTAGCTGTGCTTTGCAGGCTGGGGTCAGGAAAAGGACAGCAATCCCAAAATGCAGAGCGACTCAGTCAGAAGACACTTCCTGTTTGCAGGCTGCCTAATGCTGCATGGGACGCCATCTTGGATGTTTAAAGGCTCATAACATGCAGGTAGGATGATTTTTAATGTGGGCAATCTGTATGTACAGGGTGTGGGATACATATAATATATGCTCTTCTTCAGGGTAAAGGTCCGCTTTAAGGGTTTAAAACCACTTTTAATTCCCCCAAAACATGGTGTGGGGTTCCCCCTACCCAGCATAACCTAGGATTTGGGGAGGCAGGGGGGACTGGGGGTTAATGGCCCGAGCCTTGTGAACTGGTATAGGGGTCTCATGGATCCCTTATCAGTTCACAAACTGTTAAATGTAAACTAACGCACAGACATATAAGAGAAAAATCCATCCCCTGAACCTATGCAACTTGGGATGATTCACAACCCGCTCACCCCAGAAATAAAACAATGATGCAGACTGAATCGTCTGTGCATCTATTGCGGCTCTAGTGAACATTATCGTTTGAACTGCCCTGTCCATCCTGGGGGTACTCAAACTGAGATCTGGATCGCTATTTTTCACAGGGGGTGCTTACATTTTTCTCCCTCTCTTCCTACAGTTTAAGAACCAATGAATTAATGTGACAGCCATCAAATATTCCGGTGCCAGGGGTTCGTCATAGTGTATGTGGCCGATATTCTTATATTTTTGTCATCCCCTGAGCAACAATATGATCACATTTCTCAGGTCCTCCAACAGCTAAGACAGCACCACCTTTATGCAAAGGCCAAGAAATGTGATTTCCACAAGACGACCATACAGTTTTTGGGGCTAAAGATTTCAGGTTTATTGGTCTAGAGATGGACCCCAAAAAGGTCTCAGCTGTCCACGACTGGCTAGTTCCCTCTTCCTGGAAAGAAGTGCAAAGATTTTTAGGCTTCGCAAACTTCTACCGACTGTTCATTCCGAACTTCTCCAAGGTGGTTCATCCCATCACGGACCTCACCCATTCCCAGGTCTAGTTCCAATGGTCCACCATGGCCCAGTCTGGCTTTGAAGACCTGAAGAAATGCTTCACAACTGCCCCTGTTTTGGCTAAACCCGGTCCTTGGCTCCCATTCATCCTGGAAGTTGATGCCTCTGAGTCAGCAGTGGAAGGCATTTTGTCCCAACGATTTGAGGAGAAGCAAGTTTTACACCCTGTAGCCTTCTTCTTTAAGAAACTTTTACCGAATGAACAAAACTATGATGTCGGTGACTGATAATTGCTGTCCATCAAGCTGGCTTTAGAGAAGTGCCGTAATTTACTAGAGGGTGCTGCCCATCCTATATGTCAAGCCTCCTGGCTACAATCATGGGGAGAGCTGAGCTGAGCTCCAGGTATGGGGCGAAGTGAAGCAGAAAAAACTCCAAGAGCAAATAAAAAGTCTGAGCAGAGTCCAAGGGTGAATCCGGGGTCAGAGGCAGGCAGAAAACAGGCAAAGTCCATAAGCAATCCGCGTCAAAAATCAGGTTATCCGTCAGTGTATAAATCCAGGAATTCAGGAATCAGGTAAACAAGGTCCAGGAAGTAAGCTGATAACACAGCATTGGCTGTAGGCCAGCTGTCCTCTTAAATAGGGCTATCAATCAGCACAGGGAGGGATGTGCCAGAGTCTGGTGAAGTCACTTCCTGTCCATTCAAACTCAGGACACCAGGAAGTGAAATCAAGTCCAAGAGCTTACACTCTAGGCCTTGTGCACTTCCAATGGGCTGAACAGCAGGTGTCACTGTGGAGCATGCGACAGATGAAGAGCCTGCTCTGTTAAAACCATGCAGCCGAGCATGTCTGCTGCTGCATGCAGTCCGTGGTATGGCGCGCTCACGATGCCTTAAAGGGTAAGAAAGGCGAGGAGACTGACATTGCCCCCCCCTTAAAGGACGCCTCTGGGCGGCCGATCTAGAGAGTCTTTGCTGAAAAGCTCTGATTAATTGTGGAGCATTGAGATTACTAGATGGCTCCCAGGAATCTTCCTCTGGGCCGTAATCTTTCCAACGAACAAGATACTGAATGGAGGCACCTCTCTTCCGTGAATCCAGGATCTGTTCAACCTCATATTCCTCTTCACCATCCACAATAATTGGATCAGGAGGTTTATCTTGGGAATCTCTAAAAGTTCCTTTCTTTAAAAGGGACACGTGAAAAACTGGGTGTATCTTCAGGCGATTAGGTAATTCCAATTCAAAGGCAACTTCATTAATAGCTCTCTTAATCTTAAAAGGCCCGATAAATTTAGGACCCAACTTCTTAGAGGGAAGATGAAGCCTTAGATGAGTGGTAGAGAGCAGGACTTGATCTCCTACTGCAAAATTGGAAGCTGAAGACCGATGAGTGTCTGCTGTCCTTTTGTAACGTTCTTGGGCAGCTCGAAGGGTTGTTTGGAGCATCTGATGAGTGGCAGTTAGATGAGCTCCTAAATCTGCAGCTGCCGGTACATTCACTGGGATGCAGGTATCAGGCAAGGTCTTGGCATCAAATCCATAATTTGC
This sequence comes from Gastrophryne carolinensis, assembly GCA_027917425.1. Taxonomy (NCBI): domain Eukaryota; kingdom Metazoa; phylum Chordata; class Amphibia; order Anura; family Microhylidae; genus Gastrophryne; species Gastrophryne carolinensis. The sequence goes on from CM051234.1 coordinate 603,356,861, forward strand.
AGCAAATGGAGTGAGGCGGGTCGAAGAATGGACAGAGTTATTATAAGCCAGTTCAGCTAATGGGAGTAACTGTGTCCAATTGTCCTGCAGGGCCGAGGAGTAGCATCGTATGTACTGCTCCAGTGATTGATTCACCCGTTCAGTTTGTTGGTCTGGGGACTCCTACAGAGTGCTGTCCAGAATCGGGCAGTAAATTGGGAACCGCGGTCAGACACAATCTTAGACGGCAGGCCATGTAAACGAACAATCTCTTTCACAAAAACTTGTGCTAACTTCGAGGCCGAAGGAAGGCTGGGGAGAGCTATAAAATGAGCAAACTTGGTTAAATAGTCCACAACCACCAAGATAGTGTTGTTGTCAGAAGGTGGAAGTTCTACAATAAAGTCCATAGAAATATGTTCCCAGGGACGTTCTGGCACCGGGAGAGGCATGAGAAGACCCGCAGGTTTGGTGGTTATGTGTTTATTCCGGGCACACGTCCCACAAGAAGAAACATGTGATATACAGTCTGCTCTTAGGGTGGGCCACCAGAAATGACGTTGAATCAGATGTAGCGTCTTCTTGAGCCCTAAATGGCCTGCCAAGGGGTGATCGTGGAATTCGGCCAGAACCCTGGAACGTAAAGATTCAGGAACAAAAATCTTTTCTTGATGGACAAGAATTCCATCTACTCGTGATAGTTCAGATTGTAGGTTCTCTGGGATAGAATCGGATGCTCTTCGAATCTCAGCAATGAGTTCAGATTCAAGTAACAAAAAATGGTTCGGTTGCAAAATAGTGGGTTCCACAGGTTCAGGACCTTGGTCAGAAGGATGAAGACGGGAGAGTGCATCAGGTTTGGTATTTTTGTTTCCTGGACGGTAAGAAATATGAAAGGAGAATCTGGAAAAGAATAGTGACCACCTTGCCTGACGTGGCCGGAGTCTTTTTGCAGACCGAAGGTACTCCAGGTTCTTGTGGTCCGTGAGGATCAAAATTGGATGTCTGGCAGCTTCCAATAGATAACGCCATTCCAGGGCAAGTTTGATAGCAAGAAGTTCTCGGTCACAAACATCATAGTTTTGCTCTGCTGAAGACAGTTTTCTGGAAAAGAAGGCTACGGGATGGAGTTCTCCTTGCTCAGATTCTCGTTGAGAGAGTACTGCTCCTACAGCATTGACGGAGGCATCTACTTCAAGTACAAAAGGGAGCTCGGGGTCAGCATGTCTTAAGATAGGGGCAGAAGTGAAACGCTCCTTGAGATGAGAGAAGGCCTCCTCAGCAGCTTCAGACCAGACAAATGGAGTATTCTTACGGGTGAGATCGGTGATAGGGCGGACTATCTGTGAGAAATCTTTAATAAAAGGTCTGTAAAAGTTGGCGAAGCCAATGAAACGCTGTACTTCCTTGCGATTCATAGGTTGTGGCCAGTCCAAGACGGCAGCCACCTTCTCAGGATCCATCACAATGCCGCTACTGGTGATAAGTAACCCCAGGAACTGAATAGAAGGTTGTTCAAACTGACATTTCTCCAGTTTGGCGTATAATTGATGCTCTCGAAGACGCAGAAGGACACGACGGACATGTTCCCGATGTTCCGAGAGGGAGGAAGAGAAGATTAGTATATCGTCCAGGTAGATGATGACGAAAATATCAAGATAATCCCGGAACACGTCATTTACAAAGTGCTGGAATGTTGCAGGGGCATTACAGAGTCCGAACGGCATGACCAAGTATTCAAAGTGACCATATCGTGTGCGGAAGGCCGTCTTCCATTCGTCACCCTGACGGATCTGAATTAAGTTGTAGGCTCCCCTCAAGTCCAACTTGGTAAAGAACCGAACGGACCCCAAACGCTGGAAGAGTTCAGAAATCAAGGGCAAAGGGTATCGGTTCTTGACTGTAATTTGATTGAGGGCCCGGTAATCTATACAGGGTCTCAGAGACCCATCCTTCTTCTCCACGAAGAATATCCCTGCTCCTGCAGGCGAAGTGGAATGTCTAATAAAACCCTTAGCCAGGTTTTCATCAATATATTCACGGAGAGTCTGTATCTCGGCTTCAGACAATGGATAAATACGTCCAAAAGGGATGGCCGACCCAGGCAGAAGGTCTATTGGACAGTCATAAGAGCGGTGAGGAGGAAGCTGGTCTGCACCTTTTTTGTCGAACACATCCTGGAACTCTAGATACGCAGGCGGAAGGGAATCCGGTGGATTAAGGGTTACTACAGAGAGGTTACTCTCCTGCTGTCTGCAAAATTGGTTGCAATAGGGAGAGAACAAAGAAACTGAACCGGAAGACCAGTCGATGACGGGGTTATGTATAGAGAGCCACGGGAAACCCAAAATAATAGGGTACAAAGGAGAGTGCATTAAATCAAATTGTATTAATTCTGAGTGTCCATCAGGAGTAGAGCAGCCAAGCGATTTAGTTCTATGGGACACCGGTCCGGACTTGACGGTAGTTCCGTCGGCCAAAGTGAGAAGCAGAGGGGTAGGCCGAACTTCACATGGAATATTGTGAGTCTGTGCGAATTCTAAGTCCATGAAACAGCTGCAGGCCCCGGAGTCAATCATGGCCCTGGTCTCAACCCTTCCTCCGGGAAGTTGTAAACTAAGAAGCACAGAGAGGTGAGAACCAGGCACAGGAAGTGGTGTGCTCTTAACAAGAGGTGTTGATCTCTTCATAGCTGCGGGTCTGGTAGGACAATTAACCCGAAAGTGTCCGGGGTTCCCGCAGTACATGCAAAGGTTTAGCCGCCTCCGGCGCAGTCTTTCCTCTTGGGACAAAGCAGCCCGGATGGTTCCCACTTGCATGGGCTTGATAACCCCCGAATTGGTCTGCGGAAAGTCAGGTGATGCAGGCGAGGACCGTGGAGCAAACCATTGGGCTAGGGCTGAACGCTCTTCACGGCGTTCCCGCAGCCGGCGATCCACCTGGATGGCTGCAAGAATAAGTTCATTTAAAGTTTCAGGAGTGTCGAAGTGGGCCAGTTCATCCTTAATCAGTTCAGAAAGACCTAAACGAAACTGATGTTTTAAAGCTGGCTCATTCCACTGGGTGTCAAAACTCCAGCAATGAAAATCAAAAACATACTCCTCAACTGGACGGCGACCCTGTCGCAAATTACGGAGAGCTGCCTCTGCTGATGCAACATGTCCGGGATCATCATAGATGGCTGCCATAGCAGAAAAGAAAAGATCAACAGAGGCCAGACAAAGATGATTTTGCTCCAGAAGACAATGGGCCCATGTTTGGGGAGGCCCTTGCAGAAGGGAAATAACAATTCTGACCCGGACTTCCTCAGCAGCATAGGTTCGTGGTTGCAGAGAAAATAATAACTGACAACTGTTCCTAAAAGCACGAAACTTCTGGCGATTTCCTGAGAAAAATTCCGGGAAAGGAACTTGGGGTTCAGGGGTGACGCCGGAATCTGCCCCCTGTGTGGTAGAAACAGCTGTAGCAGAAGATACTGTCGGGGGCGTGAGTTGATTTTGCCGATCCACAAGCTGAGTAAAGCCTCCCTGTAAGCCCTGGACGGCTGCACAGAGGGAAAAGACTTGCTGCATCAAAATATCAAAGGGACGAGGTTCCCCACCGGAGCTCATGTTAAGGCTGTGTTATACTGTCAAGCCTCCTGGCTACAATCATGGGGAGAGCTGAGCTGAGCTCCAGGTATGGGGCGAAGTGAAGCAGAAAAAACTCCAAGAGCAAATAAAAAGTCTGAGCAGAGTCCAAGGGTGAATCCGGGGTCAGAGGCAGGCAGAAAACAGGCAAAGTCCATAAGCAATCCGCGTCAAAAATCAGGTTATCCGTCAGTGTATAAATCCAGGAATTCAGGAATCAGGTAAACAAGGTCCAGGAAGTAAGCTGATAACACAGCATTGGCTGTAGGCCAGCTGTCCTCTTAAATAGGGCTATCAATCAGCACAGGGAGGGATGTGCCAGAGTCTGGTGAAGTCACTTCCTGTCCATTCAAACTCAGGACACCAGGAAGTGAAATCAAGTCCAAGAGCTTACACTCTAGGCCTTGTGCACTTCCAATGGGCTGAACAGCAGGTGTCACTGTGGAGCATGCGACAGATGAAGAGCCTGCTCTGTTAAAACCATGCAGCCGAGCATGTCTGCTGCTGCATGCAGTCCGTGGTATGGCGCGCTCACGATGCCTTAAAGGGTAAGAAAGGCGAGGAGACTGACATTGCCCCCCCCTTAAAGGACGCCTCTGGGCGGCCGATCTAGAGAGTCTTTGCTGAAAAGCTCTGATTAATTGTGGAGCATTGAGATTACTAGATGGCTCCCAGGAATCTTCCTCTGGGCCGTAATCTTTCCAACGAACAAGATACTGAATGGAGGCACCTCTCTTCCGTGAATCCAGGATCTGTTCAACCTCATATTCCTCTTCACCATCCACAATAATTGGATCAGGAGGTTTATCTTGGGAATCTCTAAAAGTTCCTTTCTTTAAAAGGGACACGTGAAAAACTGGGTGTATCTTCAGGCGATTAGGTAATTCCAATTCAAAGGCAACTTCATTAATAGCTCTCTTAATCTTAAAAGGCCCGATAAATTTAGGACCCAACTTCTTAGAGGGAAGATGAAGCCTTAGATGAGTGGTAGAGAGCAGGACTTGATCTCCTACTGCAAAATTGGAAGCTGAAGACCGATGAGTGTCTGCTGTCCTTTTGTAACGTTCTTGGGCAGCTCGAAGAGTTGTTTGGAGCATCTGATGAGTGGCAGTTAGATGAGCTCCTAAATCTGCAGCTGCCGGTACATTCACTGGGATGCAGGTATCAGGCAAGGTCTTGGCATCAAATCCATAATTTGCAGCAAATGGAGTGAGGCGGGTCGAAGAATGGACAGAGTTATTATAAGCCAGTTCAGCTAATGGGAGTAACTGTGTCCAATTGTCCTGCAGGGCCGAGGAGTAGCATCGTATGTACTGCTCCAGTGATTGATTCACCCGTTCAGTTTGTTGGTCTGGGGACTCCTACAGAGTGCTGTCCAGAATCGGGCAGTAAATTGGGAACCGCGGTCAGACACAATCTTAGACGGCAGGCCATGTAAACGAACAATCTCTTTCACAAAAACTTGTGCTAACTTCGAGGCCGAAGGAAGGCTGGGGAGAGCTATAAAATGAGCAAACTTGGTTAAATAGTCCACAACCACCAAGATAGTGTTGTTGTCAGAAGGTGGAAGTTCTACAATAAAGTCCATAGAAATATGTTCCCAGGGACGTTCTGGCACCGGGAGAGGCATGAGAAGACCTGCAGGTTTGGTGGTTATGTGTTTATTCCGGGCACACGTCCCACAAGAAGAAACATGTGATATACAGTCTGCTCTTAGGGTGGGCCACCAGAAATGACGTTGAATCAGATGTAGCGTCTTCTTGAGCCCGAAATGGCCTGCCAAGGGGTGATCGTGGAATTCGGCCAGAACCCTGGAACGTAAAGATTCAGGAACAAAAATCTTTTCTTGATGGACAAGAATTCCATCTACTCGTGATAGTTCAGATTGTAGGTTCTCTGGGATAGAATCGGATGCTCGTCGAATCTCAGCAATGAGTTCAGATTCAAGTAACAAAAAATGGTTCGGTTGCAAAATAGTGGGTTCCACAGGTTCAGGACCTTGGTCAGAAGGATGAAGACGGGAGAGTGCATCAGGTTTGGTATTTTTGTTTCCTGGACGGTAAGAAATATGAAAGGAGAATCTGGAAAAGAATAGTGACCACCTTGCCTGATGTGGCCGGAGTCTTTTTGCAGACCGAAGGTACTCCAGGTTCTTGTGGTCCGTGAGGATCAAAATTGGATGTCTGGCAGCTTCCAATAGATAACGCCATTCCAGGGCAAGTTTGATAGCAAGAAGTTCTCGGTCACAAACATCATAGTTTTGCTCTGCTGAAGACAGTTTTCTGGAAAAGAAGGCTACGGGATGGAGTTCTCCTTGCTCAGATTCTCGTTGAGAGAGTACTGCTCCTACAGCATTGACGGAGGCATCTACTTCAAGTACAAAAGGGAGCTCGGGGTCAGCATGTCTTAAGATAGGGGCAGAAGTGAAACGCTCCTTGAGATGAGAGAAGGCCTCCTCAGCAGCTTCAGACCAGACAAATGGAGTATTCTTACGGGTGAGATCGGTGATAGGGCGGACTATCTGTGAGAAATCTTTAATAAAAGGTCTGTAAAAGTTGGCGAAGCCAATGAAACGCTGTACTTCCTTGCGATTCATAGGTTGTGGCCAGTCCAAGACGGCAGCCACCTTCTCAGGATCCATCACAATGCCGCTACTGGTGATAAGTAACCCCAGGAACTGAATAGAAGGTTGTTCAAACTGACATTTCTCCAGTTTGGCGTATAATTGATGCTCTCGAAGACGCAGAAGGACACGACGGACATGTTCCCGATGTTCCGAGAGGGAGGAAGAGAAGATTAGTATATCGTCCAGGTAGATGATGACGAAAATATCAAGATAATCCCGGAACACGTCATTTACAAAGTGCTGGAATGTTGCAGGGGCATTACAGAGTCCGAACGGCATGACCAGGTATTCAAAGTGACCATATCGTGTGCGGAAGGCCGTCTTCCATTCGTCACCCTGACGGATCCGAATTAAGTTGTAGGCTCCCCTCAAGTCCAACTTGGTAAAGAACCGAGCGGACCCCAAACGCTGGAAGAGTTCAGAAATCAAGGGCAAAGGGTATCGATTCTTGACTGTAATTTGATTGAGGGCCCGGTAATCTATACAGGGTCTCAGAGACCCATCCTTCTTCTCCACGAAGAATATCCCTGCTCCTGCAGGCGAAGTGGAATGTCTAATAAAACCCTTAGCCAGGTTTTCATCAATATATTCACGGAGAGTCTGTATCTCGGCTTCAGACAATGGATAAATACGTCCAAAAGGGATGGCCGACCCAGGCAGAAGGTCTATTGGACAGTCATAAGAGCGGTGAGGAGGAAGCTGGTCTGCACCTTTTTTGTCGAACACATCCTGGAACTCTAGATACGCAGGCGGAAGGGAATCCGGTGGATTAAGGGTTACTACAGAGAGGTTACTCTCCTGCTGTCTGCAAAATTGGTTGCAATAGGGAGAGAACAAAGAAACTGAACCGGAAGACCAGTCGATGACGGGGTTATGTATAGAGAGCCACGGGAAACCCAAAATAATAGGGTACAAAGGAGAGTGCATTAAATCAAATTGTATTAATTCTGAGTGTCCATCAGGAGTAGAGCAGCCAAGCGATTTAGTTCTATGGGACACCGGTCCGGACTTGACGGTAGTTCCGTCGGCCAAAGTGAGAAGCAGAGGGGTAGGCCGAACTTCACATGGAATATTGTGAGTCTGTGCGAATTCTAAGTCCATGAAACAGCTGCAGGCCCTGGAGTCAATCATGGCCCTGGTCTCAACCCTTCCTCCGGGAAGTTGTAAACTAAGAAGCACAGAGAGGTGAGAACCAGGCACAGGAAGTGGTGTGCTCTTAACAAGAGGTGTTGATCTCTTCATAGCTGCGGGTCTGGTAGGACAATTAACCCGAAAGTGTCCGGGGTTCCCGCAGTACATGCAAAGGTTTAGCCGCCTCCGGCGCAGTCTTTCCTCTTGGGACAAAGCAGCCCGGATGGTTCCCAGTTGCATGGGCTTGATAACCCCCGAATTGGTCTGCGGAAAGTCAGGTGATGCAGGCGAGGACCGTGGAGCAAACCATTGGGCTAGGGCTGAACGCTCTTCACGGCGTTCCCGCAGCCGGCGATCCACCTGGATGGCTGCAAGAATAAGTTCATTTAAAGTTTCAGGAGTGTCGAAGTGGGCCAGTTCATCCTTAATCAGTTCAGAAAGACCTAAACGAAACTGATGTTTTAAAGCTGGCTCATTCCACTGGGTGTCAAAACTCCAGCAATGAAAATCAAAAACATACTCCTCAACTGGACGGCGACCCTGTCGCAAATTACGGAGAGCTGCCTCTGCTGATGCAACATGTCCGGGATCATCATAGATGGCTGCCATAGCAGAAAAGAAAAGATCAACAGAGGCCAGACAAAGATGATTTTGCTCCAGAAGACAATGGGCCCATGTTTGGGGAGGCCCTTGCAGAAGGGAAATAACAATTCTGACCCGGACTTCCTCAGCAGCATAGGTTCGTGGTTGCAGAGAAAATAATAACTGACAACTGTTCCTAAAAGCACGAAACTTCTGGCGATTTCCTGAGAAAAATTCCGGGAAAGGAACTTGGGGTTCAGGGGTGACGCCGGAATCTGCCCCCTGTGTGGTAGGAACAGCTGTAGCAGAAGATACTGTCGGGGGCGTGAGTTGATTTAGCCGATCCACAAGCTGAGTAAAGCCTCCCTGTAAGCCCTGGACGGCTGCACAGAGGGAAAAGACTTGCTGCATCAAAATACCAAAGGGACGAGGTTCCCCACCGGAGCTCATGTTAAGGCTGTGTTATACTGTCAAGCCTCCTGGCTACAATCATGGGGAGAGCTGAGCTGAGCTCCAGGTATGGGGCGAAGTGAAGCAGAAAAAACTCCAAGAGCAAATAAAAAGTCTGAGCAGAGTCCAAGGGTGAATCCGGGGTCAGAGGCAGGCAGAAAACAGGCAAAGTCCATAAGCAATCCGCGTCAAAAATCAGGTTATCCGTCAGTGTATAAATCCAGGAATTCAGGAATCAGGTAAACAAGGTCCAGGAAGTAAGCTGATAACACAGCATTGGCTGTAGGCCAGCTGTCCTCTTAAATAGGGCTATCAATCAGCACAGGGAGGGATGTGCCAGAGTCTGGTGAAGTCACTTCCTGTCCATTCAAACTCAGGACACCAGGAAGTGAAATCAAGTCCAAGAGCTTACACTCTAGGCCTTGTGCACTTCCAATGGGCTGAACAGCAGGTGTCACTGTGGAGCATGCGACAGATGAAGAGCCTGCTCTATTAAAACCATGCAGCCGAGCATGTCTGCTGCTGCATGCAGTCCGTGGTATGGCGCGCTCACGTTGCCTTAAAGGGTAAGAAAGGCGAGGAGACTGACACTATATTGATCATCGCAACCAATAACTTCAGTCAGCTAAAAGTCTTCGTCCACGATAAGCAAGATGGTCCCTCTTTTTCTCCCCCGTTTCAACATTTACATCACTTACCGCCCAGGCTCCAAGAACAATAAACCAGACGCTCTCGCTATGCTCCATGCCAAGAATGATCAGAATCCAAAAAGATTATCCAGTGATTTCTGAAAACCACTTTCTAGTTCTCAAATCCTCCCTCATCTCTCAAATCAGACCACTTCACAATCCTGCCTTCTGCCCAGTGGGGCTACTGTTGAAAACAAACTAATGTTGTTAAATCGGAAAATCCTTGTCCGTGAATCTGTGCAAACCAGAGTTCACCCCCTGGCAAGGTATTTTGGTTTTCAGAAAACCTTTGGGTGATTGTGGATCATTTTTCCAAAATGGCACATCTTGTTCCTCCTGAGGGATTAGCCTCAGCTCTGGCTCTTGTGGACCTTTTGATCAAAGAAATCATATGCCTATATGGGTTGCCCAAGGAAATTCTGTCCAACCGAGGTTTACAGTTTACAGCCAAATTTTGGCCTGGTTTATGCAAAGCATTAAAGATCTCTCTACTGCACATCTCATCTTACCATCCCGAGACCAATTGCCAGACCAAGGGAACCAATAAGATGCTAGAGCAATATTTAAGATGCTACTCTTCATATCTTAAGTACGATTGGGTAAAATTACTGCCATTCGCTGAATATGCCTATAACAATACCAAGCATGCTTCCTTTTTTTGCAAGTCTGGGTTTACATCCCAGGATGCTTCCGGATCTGCCTTTTTAAGTTGATGTACCCATGGCACAGAAGATAGCGACTCAGCTCACCAACACCAACTCAGGGAGACTTTCAAGATCTCACAGTAGTCCCAAAAGAAATTCTCTGATGTCCATCAATGTCCTACACCAGTTTTCCAAACTGACAATATGGTTTGGCTGTCCAGCAGTAACCTTTGTCTTAGGATACCGTCTAAGAAGCTTGGCCCTAAATTCCTAGGCCCCTTTGTTATCAGGAGGAAGATTAACTTTGAACTTGTGCTACCTCCTTCCTATCAGATCCATCCTGTGTTTCATGCCTCCCTATAAAGCAGCATCCATCACTACACTGCATCCCCTACTCCAGAGCCAGTTCTGGTGGATGGAAGAATACTAATTGAAGACCATCTTGGATTCACGTTGTCGAGGTCAGGACTTCAATATTTAATAAGATGGAAGGGTTAAAGCAGACCTTCGCCCTGAACAAGAGCATATCTTCAGATTGCTCGCATTAAAAATCATCCTACCTGCATCTACTGCATGTTATGAGCCTTTAAACATCCAAGATGGCGTCTCATGGAGCATCAGGCAGCCTGCAAACAGGAAGCGTCTTCTGACTGTGTTGCTCTGCATTCTGGGATTGCTGTCCTTTCCTTGACCCCAGCTCTGTTCTGTCTGTGCAAAGCACAGCTCTAACCCGCCCTCCTGTACTTTATCCCGCTCTCCTCTCCTCAGTATGTGATGCTTTTGACTCAAGATGGTGGCACCCATATCCTAGAGTCTTGAACAGAGTTGCAGCCTAGTCGGGGAAAGAATAATAAGTAAGTGACTAAAAACTTAAAATATATTAATTGTGATGCTGAGGAATAGTTTTTCAGGGGTCTGGGCTTTTCATTAAACCTTGCTGAAGGTCCGGTGTAAGGGAACAATATTCATGCTCCAAACCTTGTGAAAACCCCGAGACACCTGACCCTGGGGTCGGCCGGAGGCCTCCCGTAAGGTGGGGTTCAATGTTAGGTTCCTGCCAGCTCACAGATCCGCACATTGGATCACCAGCAATAAAGGTTCAATGTAAAGATACCTTGTGGTGCCCTTTGACCCCATCGTGGATTTTGACCCTGCTTTGCATACATACCTTGCCTCCAATCTACCTACAGCCGTGCCCAGTACTGCCAGGTGGACTACCCACAGTGTCCTGCAGCTCAGCCTGTCCTTCCTTGTGAAGGGCTCCAGTGAAGACCAGGGCATAGCATAGACCTGGTACGTCTGGACGTTCAGTGGCTCCATCAATTAAGCTCTCCCGGCTTAGCGCCTGAAACCAGCTAGCCACACGTGACTCTGAGCCTTGTGAACTGGTATCGGGGTCTCATGGATCCCTTACCGGTTCACAAAGGGTTAAATGTAAAAAAAGACAACACACAAAAAGAAAAAGGCATTTAATTTTTTTCTTTACTCACCTCTGATCCTCCGCTTTGCCTCTGGCGATCCTGTCCCACGGCGATCTGATGACAGATGCTGGTTGATCGGTGGAGGGGGGCTGGGGAGGCAGGGGATCACAGCCCCTTGCCCCTCCAACCCTCTCCCCACAGATCACCAGCCACTACCAAGCATCTTCGGGCAGATGACATCATCCGCCCTGCCCACAAAATGTGGGGCTAGCAGGGATGAAGTCCTATTTTGGGCCCTCTCCTCACCACAGAAGGGGGGGACAGAGGCCCCCCAGGTGAAGAGGAGACCTGGCGGGAAAGATCACGGCCGCAGGTGAGTAAATGTTATTTTTTTATTCTAGATGCCAGCAGCAGCAGCGAGGGGCTCCTGAAGCCAAAAGAGCCCGGGGGGGGGGGGGGGATCGGATGCCCCCAGGTGAAGAGAAGACCCAACTGGATCGAGGATGGGGTCAGATGAGATGTTTTGCTTGCGGCCGCTAGCAGCGGGAAACCAGGCACATAACTCTCACATACTCGGCACTTAACGGCAGGAGAGGCAACCACATGAAAGTTACATGCTTGGAGTTTAAATGGTTCAAGTAGTTAAACAATTGCAATAAAAATGTAATTTTTTATTGATAAACCTCAACTGATACGCTTACGATAGGTGTATTGCAAAACTGTGTAATATTAAAAATCCAAATAAACATCGTCTAATGAGAGGAGGGGTCACTTATACACCTGAACTGAATAAAACTCCCTGCCAAGCTTGTGGTGACAGGTTTCTGAGTGTATCAATGAATAGGGAAAGAACCTATCACCCCTGATTCCACTTCCTTCCACTAAAAGAAAGAAACAAGCCTGACTGGATATTTCTTTACGCCTGGTGTATAAACAACCTCTCCTCCCGCCATCCAGAATATTTATATGGACTTTTGGGCGTTAACTTTCGTGATAGTTAACGCACAACATGTGGCAAAAGCCTTACTTGTCAATAGAAGTGTAAGAGAAAATTTAGCTGTCAGTGTGGAGATTAAGGTTTCCCTCCAGTCGGTGGTGGCACACAGTTCACCCAAGAGAAAACAGATGGGCATCACTGAAGAAAAGTGAGAAATAGTATAGGAAGCCCATATTTTGTGCTGGTCACCACCTTTTTGTACCAGTGATGTCCATGTGTAGCACACATATGCCTAGCCAGATCACAAGGGTGTATGGGTAGTGTGGTCTTCTTAGGCTCCAAAGAACACGCCATACACAAGTGAACGCTGGGGATGCTGACAGTCTCTAGTGACACTGCAGGACCACATACTGTCGCACAACACTATTTATTTAAGGAAGGTCACTATAACCCACAATGCCAAAGATCCCCTTTTCTGGCAAGAAGATGGCAGACACACACTCCAGTCTCCTTCTTGGATACATGGGCCTTTATCTTCCTCCATGAGCGTCTGGACAGATGTCTCGTCTTGCCACTATTGGGTTGGCAGTCCTGGCTTGCTCTGCATACTGCTGGGTTTCAAAATACACTCTACACAGCACTGATTATTGGGATGCCTAAGCCTTATGGATGTTGCGCATGACAAGGACCATGCCTGCATGAGGAAGTTTCCGGTAAGTCTGAGGGGGCTCAGATTCCTGATCTACACTACACAGCCATCTAATGGCCAAATACTTAACTGCACCTGGGGCATTTCTTACTCACCAAATCAATAGCTAATTATATTTACTAACACTGCCTAGGCCTAACTCGAAATGAGATTACACTCACTAACACTCTCTAGGTCTACTTAGAAAAGACTTCGCAGGTGTATCACCTCCCCAGCATGGCCAGACTAAAGAGGTTTCCTACTCCCTATCTTTTATTGGTTACTAACTACAACCTGGACTAATTTACTAGCTGCTGAGCACTGACAGATGTTCCTGTCACACATACACATGATTGGGACCAAAGTTGGTGACTATCCCCAGGCCTGAGGAAGACGTGGCCCATTTGGGAACTCTCCACCATCAATCTGCCCTCCAGTTCTGGGCCATGGTCAGGTTTAGCTCCCTTCTGTGGTTATGACTATTTGTCTGTTTTTTACTTGTTCACTTTCTTTTTTTAAAGAGGAACAAAACCCAGACTATCCCGTGTTTTGTTCCTGGGGCATCCTGGATTGGGATTGCCTGCTGTGTGAAATCCCCCGAATTGCCCAGTACAACTCACCTCTTCCCGGTCCAACGGCCCATGTGCAGGCTCTCCTCCAATCAGAGCCATCCTGACAAAGTGGTGGGGGTAACCACCACGCAACACGTCGGTGTTGGCAGCGAGTCTAGGACCTGGACCTATCTGTTCTTATTTGGTGATAACTTTTATTAGTATCACATGTTGTATGCAGTTCATATCTTGGCATATTCCTAAGCACTCTATCAGCACTATCTGCACTTTAAACTATGCACTGCACTTATGCAATTTTCTGCCCTATGGTACCCCTGAAGTGACTAGGGGTCGCCCTTCTTCTTGCACTTTTTCTCCCCCATTATTAGGGGATCATTTACACTTTTTTGCACAACTCATAATTTTCTGCACTATTACCATGGCACTTTCATACACCATGTCAATTCTTGAACCTCAATATATCCATTAGAGCTATTTATTCAAAAGTCCATCCCCTTAACCGCACTTTCTGTGTCTTTTAATCATTTTTAATTGTCTTTGTCTTTAATGTCATTATTTCTTACTATAATAAAGGTTAATTATAATTTTTATACCTAATATGTTGAGCACCTGTTTTAAAGCAAGGACCTTTTGGACTGTACTGGCAGCCCAATTGTTTTGGTTGTTGTATATATGCCACATAGTGGCTTCCTTGCTAGCCAGCACCATATCCTATAATTGAACAATCAGAGCCATTTGCCGTGACTATTTCCTCTTTAACGAAAGTTTTAAATACATTTGCACATTTTTGGAATTAAAGTCCCCGTCCAGGCAAACTCTAACTTTTTTACCCCCCCCAATACCCCTTAGGATCAGTATAAAATGAGCCATTTCCAAGCACCTGCAAATCTCTTATTATATGTAAATACCTCATGTATTCTAGGCTAAACTGATTTTCCTGCTTCAATTTTTGGGTGGTGGTGAGCTGGGAAGAGTGCATCATGGAGAAGATTTGAGTGTTGAACATACTCTGCTGTGGTCAGAGACAGCTGCAGGACCACTGTGGCTTGCTGTGTTTTTTCACGCAGAGAGCTCCAAAGGACAGAGTAGCTGTAGGGCCACTTTTTTTGCATGGTCCTGGAGGAATGAAATTGAAAAAAGTTTGAAAAACTTTGGAGCCCTGCTTCAGCTACTGCAATGCTGGAAATTGAGGAAAGGTACATGGCACAGGCATCAGGTCAGTGGCTTGCTGGTTAATTATTGCCTTTGAGTTTAGATTCCCTTTATGTAATCTTTGCACTTTTAAAGCACAGGGGTAAGAGTGCTGCCCTGTGGGGGTCCACTCTGAGTAGGGTGCTACCCCTACACTGCTGCACCATTGCCCATCATTTTATTTATTCAATGCACAGTATACTATTTAGATTACTCATAGAAATAATGTTTCAATAGATACAGATTCCAGATCAGGCTGGTTTTGTATGCAGTGCAGGGCTTTATCATGCTATTAGATTGTATGTAGTATGCTTTATATGTACTGATGGCTGAAGTGTTCCCTAATGGCTGGGGTATGTCTTGGCTATATGTATTTTACTTGGCTTTAAGTGTGTGTGTGTGTGTGTGTGTGTGTGTGTGTGTGTGTGTGTGTGTGTGTGTGTATTTATGGCTTGGGAAAGAAATATATTTTTGAGACTTTAGGGTTACATTATGTTGGTGTGCTGTCATTTGTGGTTTTAAGGCTCTGTTAGATTGGCAATCCAGCACATGTGTGGGGGGCTATGATAATAACACCCCTCGAATTCAATGGGTGTTAAAGCTGACCAAAAGGTCAACAGAGGTTCACGTTTGACTAACCCTAAAAAGGGGAAGTTGACCAACACCCAGTTTTTGGGTGGTTACAGCTTCTCACAAACTGCTGACCTCTAAAATAGACAAAATATAAACCACCAAGATAGACACACTTGTCACTTGCTCACCTTTACTCCAAATTATTAACTATCTGCAAATATCATTAAAACCACACATGCTTTGAGAATTGTTTCCCTTGGAATAGCGCCATGCATCCAGAAATTGTGCAGAGTATCCCAAAAAATGACAAACTTATCAACATATTATATTTTGTAGAGTGGATGTTTAATACATTGTTTCCCTAACTGATCATTTTGATGTGTTTCACCGTGTTACAGGCTTCATCAGGAAAAGTTTAATCTTTCCAGGGATCAGATGCTAGTGTAGGGACAGTAGAGTCCAGTGATTAAAGGAGCCACTGCACACAACCAATTCTATAATGTGTCTCAAAAATCTAGATAAAACAGAGGTCTCAGGTGGCACATATTTGCAGAGGTATGTTAAAGCTGCGCCATCGAACACCATGGGACCTCTGTGTAGGTACAGTCCTAACTCTAATATATGAGAGCCCCCTTTGGGACATACAATGCCATGGATACATTGGGAGCAGCTTACCTAAAGTTGCCCTGTATCTCCAGGGCAGCATATGGAGGGAAAGGGTGAAACGCCTCCCCTATACAGCTTAAGACCCCCCATCCCCTGTGATTGCACAAAATCAAAAGATACAAAGAGAGAGCTGTCTGCGGCTCAGACCATTTTATAATTAACCTGGATGTAGCACATGAATATCTGAGATGATTCCCCTTCTGGAATTTAAAGTAAAAAAAATGTACATTATCTGCTGACAGCAGTGCTCCTGTATTGTGAGCCCTGCAGCACTGATTGGCTGGCTAGGCAGTCAATGGAGCCACTGGCTAGCACTGATCACAAGGTGTGTGCACATCCACCCCCTAAACCCAACTGTTCACCAGCGGTGATGTGCGGCACCAGAGGGACTGCTGACAGTGTTGTAAATGAACATAAGTAAATAACATTGACCGATTTTAGGTTTTCTGTTTATGTCTGCATGGTGGGGCATCCCCACGGGGGTCTTACAAGATTAGAACCTCCTTACAACAAACTAAATTGTCACCCCCCTTAATTGTCAAAGTATAAAGTAAGTCCAAAACAGGTCACATGGCAGATTTACCCCCCCCCCCAGGGCATCCCATATCCAGATGCCCATAACTGGGGGATTCAGAGGTCTCAAGAACCTGAAAAAATATTTTAGGTCTTATTTATCTGGGCCTAAAACCGTGGTGGTACAAAGATCCAATCACAGTAGAACAGAAGATTTGTAAGACCAAAATTTAAGATCAGCTCTAAAAATGTAAAGCACAGCACAGGCCCTTAGGGTGCAATGCAGTAACCAAAAAAGTACTGTACAAGATTTTAACATCTGGGGAGACTATTCTGGAATTAGCAATAGAGTTACAGATCAGGGCCTCGATTCAATAAAGGTAGAACAAAAATTCAATTCATGAGAAAAAAGCCTGAGAATGTCACTGTTACTGAATCACTAGATAAAAAGACAATGAAAGTCAATGGCAGCTTTTACTACAGTGTAGAAAGGAGTAAACAGTTCTCTACTTTTCTTAGGAGTAAAAAAGTGCCATTGACTTTCATTGTTTTCCCAGCTGGTGATTCAGTAACAGTGACATTCTCAGGCTTTTTTCTCATGAATTGAATTTTTTACTACCATGAGAATTTTTTTCTACCTTTATTGAATCGAGGCCGCTCCAGGTATGCAGGCATGCTCTAGTAATTCCACATTTGCTGCCTGTTAAAATTGAGTCACAACAGGACCTCTGACATTTTCATTTAATCAGCACAATGTTCCTCAGACATTTGAAGGTCTAGGGTAGAGATGAGGGAACTTTTGAAAAGTTCGATTCGGCCGATTCGCCGAATTTCACAAAGAAATTCGGGTTCGGCCGAATCGAACTTTTACGAAGTTCCCCATCAAAAATGCCGGCATGGTGGGAGCGGGCCGGCCGGTTCCGCTGTCAGCGGGCCGGCAAAGAGGCGCCCTCTGATGACGCGCCCTCAGATGACAGCTGAGAGCGGCGCCGGCCTCCACGCTCCAGACCTGCAGGTAAGTGTTTGCTTTTTTTTTAAATGCCGGCATGGTGGGAGCGGGCCGGCCGGTTCTGCTGACAGCGGAGCGGGCCGGCCCGCTCCCACCATGCCGGCAAAAATGCTTTTTTTTTTTTTTTGTTTTTTAAATGCCGGCATGGTGGGAGCGGGCCGGCCGGCTTTACCGGCCCGCCGGCAGGCTCCCACCATGCCGGCTTTTTTTTTTTTTTAATTTCAGGAAAAATTCGATCGGCACGAACCACAAAATATTCGGGTTCGTGCCGAATCGAATATTTCCTGAAATTCGGAGCGAATTCCGGTTCGTCCGAACCGGTTCGCTCATCTCTAGTCTAGGGATAGCAGTACAAACTGTGAAGCCTGGGGTGTGGAAATCGCCCCAAAGCCCACAAACTAAAGGAGCACCACCAATAAGAGTATATACAATATATTTATTTTAGAAAAAGCACATCATAACATACAAATACAACAACCATATAACACATTAAAAAAACCAAACCTGCTCCATGTCCTATATTGACAAACAATCCTTTTTACATATATCAACCTCATGAATAACCGGTATGGTATACAGTCCTAGCCTGCTCAATACTATCAATTAATAAAAAAAGAGAATACTGCTTTGGGGCGATTTCCACACCCCAGGCTTCACAGTTTGTACTGGTATAGATAGTTTAGTGTAAAGCACGCCTTGACTCAGTATCTTATTAGTGGTTCACCAGGTGCTATACATTTGAAGGTCTAGGGATATATATTAAAATAACACAAATACCCCCCCCAGACCTGAATGGCACTTGGGTGACCATAATATTTCAAATTATTAACTAAACTACATCAAAACTGAGATATATTTCAGCAACACGTGTGACTGTCTAGTGATTGTTACTCCATGCAGTCTATGTCGAATGTACTTAAAGCAGCTATGTTGCAAAAAAATGGTCCAATAGTAAAAAATCGTATTAAATATGCTATGTGGCACAAGGAGGGGTTACACCCTGCATTTAGGCTAACTACCATCAATCTAATTTTTTACTTTTACTGGAAGGTAAAAGAATCAGGGGTAACAGGTTTGTGGATGTAACATGCTGCATGTAAAAGGAACAATTCTAAAAGGGCTCAATTCTAATGGCCTGCCCCCTGAGCCACAGATGGAGCAGAGTTATCTGTAGTCTGTGCTGGAACAGTTATACATTGGTATAGCGGTGCTGCGGGTGTGTTTAGATGCTTTCACCCATCATGCAGTGCTTAAAAGTGTGGTTATTTCCACTGTTCCAAAATGGTTGGTTCAGTTCTCCCCTATAATAATCGGATGGTACTTTCTGTTACCCCGCTTCTTCTTTCATCCAGAAAAGGAAGACAACAAGTTGGGATGCAATGCATATTGTATAACTAGCCCTTTCCTCTTACTTTCTAACATTTTATAAGGATTGTTAATTGTTAGGCAACTTTGTGATGTTGCTCCTTTAAAGTGGACCAACAACCTACAAAACAACAAGTCTCTGAACAGTTAAACATATAAAGACACTTACCTTTTGATGACTTTTGCAGCCTTTTGTCCCTTGCAGCGTCTGTATTCTTCAAAAATCTCGTCCGGAAGTCCCGCCCTCTAGCTCTTGTCCGTTTATTACCATGCTGTAAAAAAACGTCAGGGTGTTGGTCCACTTTAAGAAATGCTATATTATAGAGGAACAACACACATGAATTTCACTTTCCTGTGTGTTGTTCCTCTCTGCGGTGGCATCCCAAATTGGACGGCTAAGCAGCAGAGTGGCGCCGCCAGCCGCATCAACCGCCCACTTTGTAGCCGTGGTGTGACCACTGCATGACTATAGGTGAGCGGGGATGCGGCCAGACCGCACAGGTGCAGAAAGGGCACCGGGAGAGGGTGAGTGTTTCCGGAATTCATGGGGGGGGGGGGGTACACACAGCGGGGCATCCCGACTTGGGGAGGCCTGGAGTCCCAGTCAAGGACTGGGATTGGGGAGGCCTGGAGTCTTCCAGACTCCAGAGCCTCCGATGTTCCTCTTTAAGGCTACAAATTGACTCCACGCTACACTGGGGATCCATGCTACACTGACCTCAGCTCACTAACACAGTTATCAGGAAAAGTTGATAAATATTTTTAATGAGCCAGTCAAAAATGTCATGTGATGGGAAAATCCCTTTGCCTCTGGTGTATAGACTTGAAACTGACCACTTCCTCGTAGTGATCACATTTGTCGTGACTATATAGTAAATGCTTCCCTATCAAGACTCATCTGACATAGACTGTGGTTACATATTATTTATGTACTTCATAATTTGCATATGCACATAATGATATATCATTAACAACAAATAAAATATACATGTAAATCTAAATGTTCTAAACCTGGATCATACAAAAAAGACAAAAAGGAAGTATTCAAAGTCAAGTTTACGCCTCCCCTCCACCTCTGGTTGCAATCCAATTTGGGATAGGATAGCCTATCAGTTAAAAGTAAAGAAAGGCCTAAATCAGATAAAAATACACCAAGCCCATGTTCCTGTGCTGCTCATATGTCCAGTGTTACCACCCCCAGCCACTGGAGTTTACCCGATGAGCAGGGCCGTATTTAGAAGTGGAGCTGCCCTAGGCACTTTTTGGTCACCCCCCCCCCTCCATTTTGACATACCACTGGGATTCTCACTATTCTGGAGTGGAGTTGGGCCTGTTGAACTATGGCATTACAATTTGGGATGCCCCGCAGTGTGAAACCCCCCACATCACCCTCAGAACTCACTTTCCCACTGTTCCAACAGTGTTTGTGCAGGTTTTTGGTCAATCGGCACTTAAAGTGGACCATAACCCACCTTGGACTCCAGGGCAGGTACTCAACAGCTCTGATTGTTTACAATGGGGAGTGAAAGTGGTCACATCCCCTGCATCTTCGGGCTGTGCGAGAGTCCCAGTGCAGACTAACCTACAACAAAGGGCCGTAGGCCCAAGACACACGGGCAGACACTGGAAGGGCCGCAGGCCCCAATACAGACATTAGCAAAACTGTGGTGAACCACAAGTCCCAGCACATACAGCAAAGACAAAGAGAGAAACTGTGAAGGACAGTAAGCCCCAGTACAGACAGAGACACAAACTATGAAGGGCTGTGAATCCCAGCACAGACAAGACATAAACTAAGGAGGGCCTGAAGGCCCACAAGGACACGGAGGTACAGTATGCATCTATGCATATATCACTTTTATGACCCCTAAAGTTCCCTTCATCAGGGTATTGGGTGGTTAGTGTGTATTTATCCAATCGCGGCTGTTCGGGGGTCAGTACACAGGAAGAAGCTGACCAAGGTAAGGTGTGTAAGTAACTGTGGTTGGGCCAAAGTGGAGTGCATTTTAATTAAACAATTACCAGATGCCTCAGGGAAAGACTTGTGCAGCGACACCTGTTAATTCCTTGGTAATGGTCTGTTAATTCCTTACAGTACTGAACATACAGTATCAAATGTCGAGGCCGACATGAAAAAAGTGGGGATGAGGTTGATTGTGTAGCAGGCTAGTGGCACTTAGCAACTTTTAATAATATTATATTTTGATAATAAAAGACAGAAGCCCTCTTTAGCCTGGCCAAGTCAGTTAAGTAAATTAGTCTCCTAGAACTTACTTAATTTAGTTTTGTTTGGAGAGTATTAGTGGTAGAAATGCTGTAGATGCATTCAGGGGCGTAGCTAGGGGGGAGCAGGGGGGCCACTTGCCCCGGGTGCAGCAGGTCAGTGGGGCGCCAAACGGGGGCCTGAGAACAGGTGGGGGCGCCATTTCGAAGCTTTACCTCGGGTGCCAGAAAGCCTACTCCTCTGGATACTAGATAACAGTAGGAGTCAGAACTATAGCTAGAAAAGGAAATATAAATACGTTAGCGAATTAGCCATAGAAGAAAGATGGATTGACTTGGTTCTGTTTAAAATAAAATATGGGTCTGGCACATGACAGAATATTGCAACATATCTGAGCAGATTTATTCCCAGGGTCCACTCTGTCAATTCTATCACTCCTTGACATTTCTTCCCATCTTCTATTGCTGTGTGTAAATCCAAGTGCCACCAATCTAAGGCCAGCCCAGGAAACCTTTTACACATCTTGAATAGTGTGAGAACTGGTACAAATGGGGTCTTGAACCGGCAATCCATGTTCTGTCCATTGCTCTGGGCACTGTGCTAAAGCAATGAGTTGGGGAGTTTTCTTTTCCAACTGTGCCAGGCTGTTGATCAGGTTTAAAGAGTGCTGCTGAAGAACTAGGTTGGTTAAGGGGCTCTCCGTCGTGTACCGGACCTACAGAGACCCAGGTGGTTGTCAGCTTTCCTCTTTGGTAGCCGAGATCCAATATAGTCCGCACTGGGGCCCTAGTTCATCCGTTGTCTGCGCTGGGGCCAGTTCCTCCATTGTCTGCAATGGGAGCCTAGTTTCTCTGTTGTTTGTACTTGTTGTCTGCACTGGGACCTGGTTCTGCCTTTGTCTACACTGGGGCCCAGTTCCTCAGTTGCCCGCTTTGGGGCTCAAACCCTCCATTGTTCACACTGGGCCAAACCATCCATTCTTGTCTTGTATATGTCTGACCTGTGCTTCCCCTTCCCAAGTCTGCGACCATCAAAGGACTACCCGTGGCCTGTGTACTCTTTACCTTAAGGAGTGTTGCTGAAAAACTGGGTCGGTTACGGGCTCACCATTGTGTCCCACGTTCCGATTCCTAAACCAGGTGATTTCTGGTGCCCGTGGGCACTGCCTAGAGGGTCCCCTTGGTGCTGCCATGGAAGTTCCAGCCCCCCGGGTACTGTTCCCTGAGCTCTGTCTGTAATGAAGAGTTGCCTTTTGGCTATGACCCTGGAGGGAGTTCTGGAGCCCTACAAGCATCTAAGCTCTGTTTAGTTTCAAAATAGGCATTTGGAATCCACCTTATAGAGGCGGGGGGAGAACTGGCATGAATAAGGTCTTGAACTAGCAATCCACCTTCTGTCATCACACAGTGTCCGCTGTTCTAGCCACTGTGATATTTGATGGTGTTGTTGTGTGATAGAGTTGTGTTCAGTAGTATGGTTCTCCTCTGCGTCCTAGAGTTGTCTTAAACCTTACCTGGCAATCATTATGCTGTGGTGGTTCCTATAAATGCATGTGACTGGCCCTGCCCCTGTGTTGGATCATTGTATTGTCTCCCTGAAGTCTAGCTGTACTCTCCAACCCCCCTTGCTATACCTCCTCGTCATCGGCCTAGATCCACTATAGTGTGCACCAGAGCCCTAGTTTCTCTGTTGTCTGCACTGGGGCTCAGATCTCCTATAGTCTGCACTGGGGCCCTAGTCCACCATTGTCTGTATTGGGGCCTGGTTTTGTTGTTGTCTGCACTGGGACCCAGTTCCTCCATAGCTGGCTTGGGGCCCAACCCTCCATTTTCTACACTGGGGCGCAGACCATCCATTGTCTTGTAAACGTCTGCCCTTTGTTTCTCCTCCCCAAGTCTGCAAACACTTAAAGTGGACCAACAGTCAAAAATGACTTAAACCAGACCAACACAACACACAGTGCTCATATACATCTCTGCAGGGCAATTTAGATTGCTGCACATAAAAATTATTTTACCTTTTAATAACTCTTGCTTTGGTAAATTTAAAAAACAAGATGGCACACATACATTTGCAGGCCACCTTCAAACAGGAAGTGCTGCTGGCTTTCCTGTTACTGTGCATTGTAAGTTATGTCAGTTGAATCCAGGCAGCAACATGGCTGAGATGCTGGGAGAGGAAGCTCCAAAATGGCCGCTACCTTTCTTTTCCAACTGTGCCAGGCTGTTGGTCCAGTTTAAGGACTACCTGGGGCCTGTGTACTCTCCACCTCCCAAGGAGCACTGCTGGAGGACTGGGTTGGTTAAGGGCTCTCATTCGATTACCAGACCTCCTACGCCCCGGGTGGTCAGCAGCTTGCCTCTTTGGTGGCACAGGTGGGTTGTCTGTCTTTTGACCATCTGTTCCCAGTCAGCTGTCTAGTTCCCCCGTCCCCAGACAGTGACCAATGACTATGGGCTCCAGGGAGGAGTTGACTGCCGGGCTGAGAGCCACCTCCGTGTCCTGAGTCTCGATCCTTAAACCAGATAAATCCCAAACTACCTTGAGTGCCTAGCAATTTCATTCACCTGGACATGACACATAGACCCTTAGAAGCAGATTTACTGTATGTTTGTCAGAGAGGATAACTAAACAAAATACTGTTGGGCTAAAATTTCCTGTCAGACTTAATTCTTAAGCTCTAAAGATTCCTCAGCCTCTCAAGGGACAAAATGATTGTGCTTCTTTCTAAACAAAACATGTTGGCTGACTTAAAGAGGTCCTTCAATCTGAATAAGAGTGTATCTTATATGTTTCCCACACCCTGTACATACAGCTCACATTAAAAATCATCCTACCTGCATCTACTGCATGTAATGAGCCTTTAAACATCCAAGATGGCGGCTCATGGAACATCAGGCAGCCTGCAAACAGGAAGTGCCTTCTGACTGTGCCGCTCTGCATTCTGGGATTTCTGACCTTTTCCTGACCCCAGGAAATATAGTCCTTTATGTATGTATGTAGAGTTTTGTGATGTCTTGGTAATATGTACAATAATTTTTGATATTAAATATTTGAACAATTATTTTTATACTAATTCTGGTTTGTGCGACCTCTTTTGTGGGGCACTTCATTGAGCCTTTGCTGGTTGGCTCACTTTCTTGGTGTTTATTGATGGGGTACTGGGTACCCAGGTGCCTTTGAGGTCAGCACCCACATATATATATAAGTAGCTGTGCATTACTTCAGATTTTGTGTTGTTCTACTCTGTCTGAGCAAAGCACAGCTATAACCCGCCCCCCCTGTACTTTATCCCACTCTCCTCAGTAAGTGTGATGATTTTGAGTCAAGATGGCGGCGCCCATATTCTAAAGTCCTGAACAGAGTTGCAGCCAGGTGGGGGAAAGAATAATAAGTAAGTGACTAAAAACTTAAAATCTATTAATTTTACATGCTAGGGAATCGTTTTAAAAGGGTTTGGGTCTTTCAATAAATCATGTTGAAGGTCCGGTTTTATAGCTTTATCCTAACATAATATTTTTAATAGATGAACATGAGCAATGACCTCACAACAGCTCTTAAACCAGAGTAAGTAATAGACCATGTATTAATTTTTTATAAATAGGATTATATCTTTTTTTGTTTTGTTTTAATGATCAAACCTGCCAAAGGGACAATGACGTTTACATTGTGGAATTTAGACATAAAATTGCCAATTCAAAAAGCATTCAGAAGCAAAATGTCTTCAGGAAATGCAATGTTTATTCGGTCAACCGGGGGCCTGCTACTTCGATTGCCATTGCCCAAATTTAAGGGCTCTTTTGCTTGCTTAAATACAGTTTTAGACATAGAAGCTTAAATGACCACCCTGATTGGATGTCTGAACACGTCATTTTCCCATTGGACATTTCAAACATATATATACAGACATATATGGAAGGTATAGCTCAGACGTGAAGATCTGTTTCTCATTAAGCAGACATAACATTCTCTAGCGATAGTCATATGAGAAGGGAGGGGTGAAAACCTCTCCAGACACTGAGAATGTGAGAGATGGCATACAGGCGGCTAATTAAATGAATACTAATTATAATATTTCATTTTCCACCTCAAGATAACAGCAAATAGTAACTGTTAAAGGGTAATTCCACTTTCAATAGCATTTTTAAAAGTTTCCATTAGCGTGTTCTATTTGTATGCAACTCTTATAAAATAAAACAGTTTTACCATAGCAACGATGAGTTTACCTTAGCTATGTATACCAAAGTTGTGATTTTGAGTACATATCATATACTTCCTCACTCTAGCATGCTAATCATCTGATTGGCTAAGGCATAGGTGCCAGGTTTAACCGATTCTGCTGAAATTCAACTTCAGTTTGCAAGAGTTAATGGCCAGGTTCTCAGCTGGAGAGGTCATTAGGCTGATTAGACTTATCCAAAGCTGCTAAAGGGTTCACCTGTTACATTGGAAGAATTGTGGGACTTGTAGTCCTTTGTTTTTACAGAGTCCCAGGAATATGAGAATTATGGAAACACCATGCATATAGGTAAATCACAGGTCTGGGGGCACAATCCTAACACGTGATTATTTTACATTCCAGAAGAGGAAAACAATCAGGCAGAACACCAAAAACCTGAAAAATGGTAGTCAATGTTATTTTCTTCTAAAAAAGCATCTAATATTTTTTTTTTGTAGCTGTCAGCTGTTCATGCAATAGCGAGATTCTGTGAGGATGAGATACATTTGTTTGTTCCACTGGGCAATTCAAAGTATTCATTTACAATCTGGTTTTCAATTGCATACTTGTTTTTGCATTTCAACCCCCTGAGTTGACAACCCCATATCTAGCACATCGGCAGTAACAGTGCATTAACTTTATGCCTAGTGCTAGATATGGGGTGCAAAGAGTCCTTTGAGGGACTAGTGTGGCGAGGGATTGTGCAGGAGGCTAGGGGGTAGCGTTAGGCATGCCCTTTTACTCACCTAGGCCCTAGCTCACATGCTGCAGCAAGTTTCCTGCCCCCCGCCCTGATCCACCGCAGTCAGCTGCCACAGCTTCAGCTGCCGCTCCGTGTCTATTCTGTACAGGCAGCTGGGGTAGACCGGCCAGGGATCGTCGGCTGGAGCTGTGGCAGCAGCGGAGAAAGGAGCCGGGCGATGAGGGAGCACAAATTCCCGTCTGGCCCGCTCTCTTCATGGCCCAGGCCACCTGCCAGCATGCCCAACCAAGAGGCCAGCCGCCATCCTCTCCTCCCTGCTAGGATGCCTGCTCGCCGTCTGCCGGTTGCCTGCCAAGATGCCGGAAAGCCTCTCCGCCTGCCTGCTGGCTGAGATGCCACTGCTACCATGCCACCCTCCATGCCATCTTGCCCACCTACCTTCCTGCCTGCATACCTACCCACCCATTTGCCTGCATGCCCACCTACCCACCTGCAGGCCTGCATGCCCACCTACCTACCACCTACCTACCTACATACCTACCTACCCACCTGCCTGCAAGCCCACCTGCCAGCCTGCATGCTCACCTACATACCACCTGCCTGCCATCATGCCCACCCACCTACCAGCATGCCCACCTACCTACCACCTGCCATCATGCCCACCTACTTACCTGCATGCCTACCTACCCACACACCTGCCTGCGAGTCCACCTACCTACCACCTGCCCATCATCATGCCCACCTACCTACCTGTATGCCTACTTCCCAACCTGCCTTCAAGCCTACTTACTTATCCGCCTGCCCACCCTTCTACCCACCTGTCTGCATGCCCCTATACCCACCCATCTGCCTACGTGCCCACCTAACTGTCTCACCTAACCATTCACCCACCTGTATGACCACCCGCCCACCTACCTGTCCACCTGCCTACCTATCTGCCCGCCCAGCCACTTACTCTTCCACCCACCAAACTACATATCTGCCGCCCAGCTTCCTTTCCATCCACCCACCCACCTACCTACCTGCTTGACTTCCCAGCCATCTACATGTCATTCTGTCCCACCTACCTGGCTGTCCATTCACCCATCTGCCCATTCATCTCTCTGCTTACTTGCCCACTCCACCTACCTATGTATCTGCATGACCACTGGAACACAAGGAGGGACAAACATGTACAGATTCTCAAGGCTAAAATTCATTAAGGGGATAAAAAGCATTTCAGAAATCTGAGTTATGTGCCAACTTTATTCACATGAAACATTGATTCCAGATCTGCAACAAAAAAAAGAGACCTTTTTGGGACCACTTCTTAAATTTTTATGTGTTAGTTAAGGAGTAGAGATGAGCGAGTAGTGAAATATTCGAAATTTCGAATTTCGTTTCGAATAGACCGCGTTACTCGACTACTCGACCGAATATCGAATCCCATTATAGTCTATGGGAAAAAAATGCTCGCCACTTGGAAATCTCAATTCGACCACTTGGAGGTCACCAAGTCCACCCTGAAACATCAGAAAATGATGCCAACACTGCTGGAATGCAACTGGGACAGCAGGGGAAGCATGTCTGGGTGCATATAACGCGCCCAAGTCGCACTATTACGCCACTATCACAGCCACTCAACAATACACTTCAAACACAATATAACTTCTACGTAAAGTGAGACAAGACAAGGAAACCTTCTTTCCTCTACATTGCCATGGACCCCAAGCCAAACTGTACAAAAAAGAAGAACAAAATTCTGCACCCCTTAAAATCACGTTGCCTAATGACAACCACAGATGACATAGGCAAGGGGGAAA
Source organism: Gastrophryne carolinensis (assembly GCA_027917425.1). NCBI lineage: Eukaryota > Metazoa > Chordata > Amphibia > Anura > Microhylidae > Gastrophryne > Gastrophryne carolinensis. The sequence continues at coordinate 603,384,474 of CM051234.1, forward strand.
ATAAATAGACCCCACCCCTAATTGTCATTGTGTGTGTGTGTGTGTGTGTGTGTGTGTGTGTGTGTGTGTGTGAGAGATGTGGTCAGACATGTCCTCTTGTGTCATTGTGTCACCCCAGCAGTAAGGGAAGCTTAAAGGAGGAGGTTTGTTACAGTGTGTTACCCCAGCAGTAAGGGAAGCTTACAGGAGGAGGTTTGTTACAGTGTGTCACCCCAGCAGTCAGGGAAGCTTACAGGAGGAGGTTTGTTACAGTGTGTCACCCCAGCAGTCAGGGAAGCTTAAAGGAGGAGGTTTGTTACAGTGTGTCACCCCAGAAGTAAGGGAAGCTTACAGGAGGAGGTTTGTTACAGTGTGTCACCCCAGCAGTCGGGGAAGCTTAAAGGAGGAGGTTTGTTACAGTGTGTCACCCCAGCAGTAAGGGAAGCTTAGAGCTGAGACCTCTTAAAAATTGTGTGGAGGCCCAAGAGCTGAGACCTTTTAAAAATTGTGTGGAGGCCCAAGAGCTGAGACCTTTTAAAAATTGTGTGGAGGCCCAAGAGCTGAGACCTTTTAAAAATTGTGTGGAGGCCCAAGAGCTGAGACCTCTTAAACATTGTGTGGAGTCCCAAGAGCTGAGACCTCTTAAAAATTGTGTGGAGGCCCAAGAGCTGAGACCTCTTAAAAATTGTGTGGAGGCCCAAGAGCTGAGACCTTTTAAAAATTGTGTGGAGGCCCAAGAGCTGAGACCTTTTAAAAATTGTGTGGAGGCCCAAGAGCTGAGACCTCTCAAACATTGTGTGGAGTCCCACGAGCTAAGACCTCTTAAAAATTGTGTGGAGGCCCAAGAGCTGAGACCTCTCAAACATTGTGTGGAGTCCCAAGAGCTGAGACCTTTTAAAAATTGTGTGGAGGCCCAAGAGCTGAGACCTTTTAAAAATTGTGTGGAGGCCCAAGAGCTGAGACCTTTTAAAAATTGTGTGGAGGCCCAAGAGCTGAGACCTTTTAAAAATTGTGTGGAGGCCCAAGAGCTGAGACCTTTTAAAAATTGTGTGGAGTCCCAAGAGCTGAGACCTTTTAAAAATTGTGTGGAGGCCCAAGAGCTGAGACCTTTTAAAAATTGTGTGGAGGCCCAAGAGCTGAGACCTTTTAAAAATTGTGTGGAGGCCCAAGAGCTGAGACCTTTTAAAAATTGTGTGGAGGCCCAAGAGCTGAGACCTTTTAAAAATTGTGTGGAGGCCCAAGAGCTGAGACCTTTTAAAAATTGTGTGGAGGCCCAAGAGCTGAGACCTTTTAAAAATTGTGTGGAGGCCCAAGAGCTGAGACCTTTTAAAAATTGTGTGGAGTCCCAAGAGCTGAGACCTCTTAAAAATTGTGTGGAGGCCCAAGAGCTGAGACCTTTTAAAAATTGTGTGGAGGCCCAAGAGCTGAGACCTTTTAAAAATTGTGTGGAGGCCCAAGAGCTGAGACCTTTTACAAATTGTGTGGAGGCCCAAGAGCTGAGACCTCTTAAAAATTGATTGTATTAAGCCCAAGAGGTGAGCCATAATTTTTTTTTATTAATACAGCAATTCTACGGCGGTTAAGGAGGAGGAGGAGGAGGAGGAAATGGCACTTCATACAGATGGCACTTCACTCTTGGCTGCTTTCCACTGTTGTACAAGCAAAGTCCGGGTCAATCCACTTGCTGTTCATTTTGATTAGCGTCAGCCTGTCGGCACTGTCGGTTGACAGGCGGCTGCGCTTAGCGGTTATAATGCCCCCGGCTGCGCTGAACACCCTTTCTGATAGCACGCTGGCGGCAGGGCAGGCAAGCACCTCCAAGGCGTACAGGGACAGTTCCAGCCACGTGTCCAACTTGGAGACCCAGTAAGTGTAGGTCGCCGAGGGATCGGGGAGGACAGGGGTGTGGTCTGCCAGGTAGTCCCGCAACATCCGCCAATACTTGTCCCTCCTGCTGATAGCGGGCCCCGCAGTGATGGAAGTTGCACGAGGGGGTGACATGAACGTGTCCCACACCTTGGAGAGTGTTCCCCTGGTGGCTGTGGGCCTGATCGATGTTGTCAGACTCTGGGAGACACTCTCCTCTCTGCCGCCAGCGATGCTGGGTGGGAAAATCTGCATCATGTTCTGCAAGAGTTCCCTCTGGTATTCCAGTGATCGTTTCGTCCTCTCCTCTACCGGAATAAAAGAGGAGAAGTTATCTTTATACCGGGGGTCCAGGAGTGCGAAGACCCAGTATAGTTTGTTCTCCAATATCCGGACAACACGTATGTCCCGGGAAAAGCAGCCCAGCATGAAGTCAGCCATGTGTGCCAGACTCTGAGTAGGCATGACCTCACTGCCCCCACCAGAAGGATCATTTTCCATTTCCTCCTCTTCCTCCTCCTCTCCGCCCCATCCGCGCTGAACCAATGGGACGCACACAGCCTGACTGCTACCCTCGCCGCCAGCATCCTCTTCCACAGCCACCTCCACGTTGTCCTCCTCCTCCTCATCCTCCTCCTCCTGCAACTGCCACCGAGCAGCAGACAAAAGTGTGGTCTGACTGTCTACTTGCGTTGCGTCTCCTCCTATCCCCGTCTCCTCTGTGTGCAATGCGTTCTCCCTTATTGCGATGAGCGATTCTTTAAGGACGCCTAGGAGCGGGATGGTTACGCTCACTATAGCGTCCTCGCTGCTGACCTTCTTAGTGGACTCCTCAAAGATACGCAATACATCGCATATGTCTGCCATCCATGGCCACTCGTGGTTGGCAAACTGAGGGAGCTGAGTTGGATGCACGCGTGGATGCATCATCTGGTACTCCATCAATGCTCTCTGCTGCTCACACACCCTGGCCAACATGCAATAGGTGGAATTCCAGCGAGTGGGCAGGTCGCACAAAAGCCGATGTTGAGGCAAATGGAGGCGTTGCTGGATTTTTTTAAGCTAGCAGCAGCTACAGTTGACTTCCGAAAGTGAGCGCACAAGCGCCGCACTCTCACCAGTAGCTCTGCCAGGTTGGGGTAAGTCTTTAGAAACTTTTGAACTACCAAATGAAAAACGTGGGCCAGGCATGGTACGTGATTGAGTTCTGCAAGCTCCAGAGCCGCCACCAGGTTACGGCCGTTATCGCACACGACCATGCCTGGTCCTAGCTGCAGCGGCGACAGCCACATCTCTGTCTGCTGCAATATGGCGTGCCTCACCTCTGCGGCGCTGTGCTTCCTGTCGCCCAAGCTGAAGAGCTTAAGCACCGCCTGCTGACGTCTCCCCGCGCCAGTGCTGCAACGCTTCCAGCTAGGGGCTGAGGGCGATGTTAAGGCAGAGGAGGAGGAGGAGGAGGAAGAGGAGGGGGGTCTATCAGAACCCGTGCTGGCAATCTTGGGCGGGGGTGGTATGTAGGCCGTCCCTGTTTGCGACCCCGTCCCCGCTTCCACAACATTCACCCAGTGTGCCGTCAAAGAGATGTAGCGTCCTTGGCCGCAAGCGCTTGTCCACGAGTCGGTGGTCAAGTGGACCTTTGCGCTGACTGCGTACCTCAGGGCCCGCCTGATGTTACGCAACACGTGCTGGTGCAGGGCGGGGACGCCACACCGGGAAAAATAGTGGCGGCTAGGGACGGAATAGCGAGGTGCGGCAGCCGCCATCAGGTCGCGGAAGGCCTGTGTCTCAACAAGCCTAAACGGCAACATCTCCAGGGCCAGCAGTTTGGAGATGAGGCAGGTTAAGGCTTGGGCTTGGGGGTGACTGGAGGCGTACTTCCGCCTGCGGTTGAACGCCTGCGAGATGGACAGTTGATGGGACGAGGAGATGGAAGGTGCAGACGAAGATGCGGGGGAAGGGGGGGCTGAAGGAGAAGGCCCCAAAGTAGCCGAGGCAGAGGCAGATGTGGAGGTGTCCTGGCTGGAGGTCTGGACCGCAGTGGCAGCACACAACAAAGGGGAAGAGGCAGTGGCAGCAAGACCGGGCGCAGGTTGTATTGCGTTTGCTCTCTCCCACACAGCCCAGTGCTTGAATTCCAAGTGACGGCGCATGCCTGAGGTGGTCAGATTGCTCTTCTCAGAGCCCCTACTCAGTTTTGAGTGGCAGATTGCGCAAACCGCGCTCAGTTTGTCATCCGCGCAAACATTAAAAAATCTCCACACCACAGAAGTACGAGGCCTCGATGGGGGAGCTTCGCGCGACTGCCTGCTGCCGGGAAGAGCTTCGGCCCTGCTGGCTGTGGCCTGCCTTCTCTGTCTGGACTGTCCTCTGCCTCTGGACTGTCCTCTGCCTCTTGCTGCCTTATTCGGTGATGCGCAGACCGCATCTCCACTGCTTTCCCCGCTGGACATCACCCCTGTCCAAGTGGGGTCGGTCATTTCGTCGTCCACCACCTCCTCTTCCACTTCCTCTCTCTGCTCCTCCTCCTGCCCACTGGACATTCCAACAGCCTCCCTTGATTGCAACTGCGTCTCATCATCATCGCTCATGATAGCAGATGCTGGTTCCGGGTCCACATCACTAGCAGATGGAGGATACTCAAGTGTTTGGGCATCACTACAAACAAATTCCTCTGCTAGCTCCTGGGATTCTTGCAGCACATCTGGAAAAGGACCCGAAAAGAGGTCCTGGGAGGGGTCAAGGGTGGGCTGACTCTGTTGGCCAGGTTGGGAGGAAGGAGGGTCATAGTGAGTCTGTGTGGATGACTGGGTGGTGGACAAGTGACTGGAAGCGTTATCGGCCATCCATTGCACCACCTGTTCACGCTGCTCAGGCCTTAACAGAGGTGTACCCCGCCCCCCGCATAACTGTCCCATAAAGGCAGGGAAGCTGGATGAGCATAATGCTGGCTGCCCCTCACCAGCACGCATTGTATCCCCACTGGCTTCAACGCGGTTTGTGCCCCCACCAGCATTTCCGCGCCCCCGTCCTCGTCCACGTCCCTTTGCGCTAGCCCTCCACATTTCAGACGTTTTACTTTTTTGGCCGCGCGTTATGCCAAATATAAAAATATTTTTAAGAAGAACACCTGGCTATACAGCCGTATACTGCCAGAAGGTGAAATGGTGCCTATACGCACCGTGTATAAAACAGTGTTTTGTTGGCACAGAGGACACAAAACAGTAGTGCCAAATATAAATATATTTTTAAGAAGAACACCTGGCTATACAGCCGTATACTGCCAGAAGGTGAAATGGTGCCTATACGCACCGGGTATATAACAAGGTTTTGTTGGTAAAGAGGACACAAAACAGTAGTGCCAAATATAAAAATATTTTTAAGAAAAACACCTGGCTATACAGCCGTATACTGCCAGAAGGTGAAATGGTGCCTATACGCACCGGGTATATAACAAGGTTTTGTTGGTAAAGAGGACACAAAACAGTAGTGCCAAATATAAAAATATTTTTAAGAAGAACACCTGGCTTTACAGCCGTATACTGCCAGAAGGTGAAATGGTGCCTATACGCACCGTGTATAAAAAAGTGTTTTGTTGGCACAGAGGACACAAAACAGTAGTGCAAAATATAGTTTTGTATATAGGTGCTAATACACCACTGAAGTCTTTCTGTCCCTATTCCAGCATCAGCAGCTACCCCTCGCTAAAGCAGCCGTTTTGAGCAGAGTGTATATAGTTTTGTATATAGGTGGTAATACACCACTGAAGTCTTTCTGTCCCTATTCCAGCAGCAGCAGCTACCCCTCACTAAAGCAGCCGTTGTGTGCAGTGTGTATATAGCTAGAATGAGCTATATACTGTTCAGCATAGTAGCCCTAATAAGGACTCTTAATGACTCTCTTGTCTTCTGGTAGCTGGTATATATGGTGGTAAATGCGAGATTCTGAGCTTCTGGGGCCCTGCCTGCCTACATAGGATATGAGCTATATACTGTTCAGCATAGCAGCACTAATAAGGGATTAAGGACTCTCTTGTCTTCTGGTAGCTGGTATATATGGTGGTAAATGCGAGATTCTGAGCTTCTGGGGCCCTGCCTGCCTACATATGAGCTATATACTGTTCAGCGTAGTAGCCCTAATAAGGGCTCTTAATGACTCTCTTGTCTTCTGGTAGCTGGTATATATGGTGGTAAATGCGAGATTCTGAGCTTCTGGGGCCCTGCCTGCCTACATATGATATGAGCTATATACTGTTCAACATAGCAGCACTAATAAGGGATTAAGGACTCTCTTGTCTTCTGGTAGCTGGCATATATGGTGGTAAATGCGAGATTCTGAGCTTCTGGGGCCCTGCCTGCCTACATATGATATGAGCTATATACTGTTCAGCATAGCAGCACTAATAAGGGATTAAGGACTCTCTTGTCTTCTGGTAGCTGGTATATATGGTCGTAAATGCGAGATTCTGAGCTTCTGGGGCCCTGCCTGCCTACATATGATATGAGCTATATACTGTTCAACATAGCAGCACTAATAAGGGATTAAGGACTCTCTTGTCTTCTGGTAGCTGGTATATATGGTGGTAAATGCGAGATTCTGAGCTTCTGGGGCCCTGCCTGCCTACATATGATATGAGCTATATACTGTTCAGCATAGCAGCACTAATAAGGCATTAAGGACTCTCTTGTCTTCTGGTAGCTGGTATATATGGTGGTAAATGCGAGATTCTGAGCTTCTGGGGCCCTGCCTGCCTACATATGAGCTATATACTGTTCAGCGTAGTAGCCCTAATAAGGGCTCTTAATGACTCTCTTGTCTTCTGGTAGCTGGTATATATGGTGGTAAATGCGAGATTCTGAGCTTCTGGGGCCCTGCCTGCCTACATATGAGCTATATACTGTTCAGCGTAGTAGCCCTAATAAGGGCTCTTAATGACTCTCTTGTCTTCTGGTAGCTGGTATATATGGTGGTAAATGCGAGATTCTGAGCTTCTGGGGCCCTGCCTGCCTACATATGAGCTATATACTGTTCAGCGTAGTAGCCCTAATAAGGGCTCTTAATGACTCTCTTGTCTTCTGGTAGCTGGTATATATGGTGGTAAATGCGAGATTCTGAGCTTCTGGGGCCCTGCCTGCCTACATATGAGCTATATACTGTTCAGCGTAGTAGCCCTAATAAGGGCTCTTAATGACTCTCTTGTCTTCTGGTAGCTGGTATATATGGTGGTAAATGCGAGATTCTGAGCTTCTGGGGCCCTGCCTGCCTACATAGGATATGAGCTATATACTGTTCAACATAGCAGCACTAATAAGGGATTAAGGACTCTCTTGTCTTCTGGTAGCTGGTATATATGGTGGTAAATGCGAGATTCTGAGCTTCTGGGGCCCTGCCTGCCTACATATGATATGAGCTATATACTGTTCAACATAGCAGCACTAATAAGGGATTAAGGACTCTCTTGTCTTCTGGTAGCTGGTATATATGGTGGTAAATGCGAGATTCTGAGCTTCTGGGGCCCTGCCTGCCTACATATGATATGAGCTTCATACTGTTCAACATAGCAGCACTAATAAGGGATTAAGGACTCTCTTGTCTTCTGGTAGCTGGTATATATGGTGGTAAATGCGAGATTCTGAGCTTCTGGGGCCCTGCCTGCCTACATAGGATATGAGCTATATACTGTTCAGCATAGCAGCACTAATAATGGATTAAGGACTCTCTTGTCTTCTGGTAGCTGGTATATATGGTGGTAAATGCGAGATTCTGAGCTTCTGGGGCCCTGCCTGCCTACATATGAGCTATATACTGTTCAGCGTAGTAGCCCTAATAAGGGCTCTTAATGACTCTCTTGTCTTCTGGTAGCTGGTATATATGGTGGTAAATGCGAGATTCTGAGCTTCTGGGGCCCTGCCTGCCTACATAGGATATGAGCTATATACTGTTCAACATTGCAGCACTAATAAGGGATTAAGGACTCTCTTGTCTTCTGGTAGCTGGTATATATGGTGGTAAATGCGAGATTCTGAGCTTCTGGGGCCCTGCCTGCCTACATATGATATGAGCTATGTACTGTTCAGCATAGCAGCACTAATAAGGGATTAAGGACTCTCTTGTCTTCTGGTAGCTGGTATATATGGTGGTAAATGCGAGATTCTGAGCTTCCGGGGCCCTGCCTGCCTACATATGATATGAGCTATATACTGTTCAACATAGCAGCACTAATAAGGGATTAAGGACTCTCTTGTCTTCTGGTAGCTGGTATATATGGTGGTAAATGCGAGATTCTGAGCTTCTGGGGCCTTGCCTGCCTACATATGATATGAGCTATATACTGTTCAGCATAGCAGCACTAATAAGGCATTAAGGACTCTCTTGTCTTCTGGTAGCTGGTATATATGGTGGTAAATGCGAGATTCTGAGCTTCTGGGGCCCTGCCTGCCTACATATGAGCTATATACTGTTCAGCGTAGTAGCCCTAATAAGGGCTCTTAATGACTCTCTTGTCTTCTGGTAGCTGGTATATATGGTGGTAAATGCGAGATTCTGAGCTTCTGGGGCCCTGCCTGCCTACATAGGATATGAGCTATATACTGTTCAACATAGCAGCACTAATAAGGGATTAAGGACTCTCTTGTCTTCTGGTAGCTGGTATATATGGTGGTAAATGCGAGATTCTGAGCTTCTGGGGCCCTGCCTGCCTACATATGATATGAGCTATATACTGTTCAACATAGCAGCACTAATAAGGGATTAAGGACTCTCTTGTCTTCTGGTAGCTGGTATATATGGTGGTAAATGCGAGATTCTGAACTTCTGGGGCCCTGCCTGCCTACATATGATATGAGCTATATACTGTTCAACATAGCAGCACTAATAAGGGATTAAGGACTCTCTTGTCTTCTGGTAGCTGGTATATATGGTGGTAAATGCGAGATTCTGAGCTTCTGGGGCCCTGCCTGCCTACATATGATATGAGCTATATACTGTTCAGCATAGCAGCACTAATAAGGCATTAAGGACTCTCTTGTCTTCTGGTAGCTGGTATATATGGTGGTAAATGCGAGATTCTGAGCTTCTGGGGCCCTGCCTGCCTACATATGAGCTATATACTGTTCAGCGTAGTAGCCCTAATAAGGGCTCTTAATGACTCTCTTGTCTTCTGGTAGCTGGTATATATGGTGGTAAATGCGAGATTCTGAGCTTCTGGGGCCCTGCCTGCCTACATAGGATATGAGCTATATACTGTTCAGCATAGCAGCACTAATAAGGCATTAAGGACTCTCTTGTCTTCTGGTAGCTGGTATATATGGTGGTAAATGCGAGATTCTGAGCTTCTGGGGCCCTGCCTGCCTACATATGAGCTATATACTGTTCAGCGTAGTAGCCCTAATAAGGGCTCTTAATGACTCTCTTGTCTTCTGGTAGCTGCTATATATGGTGGTAAATGCGAGATTCTGAGCTTCTGGGGCCCTGCCTGCCTACATATGAGCTATATACTGTTCAGCGTAGTAGCCCTAATAAGGGCTCTTAATGACTCTCTTGTCTTCTGGTAGCTGGTATATATGGTGGTAAATGCGAGATTCTGAGCTTCTGGGGCCCTGCCTGCCTACATATGAGCTATATACTGTTCAGCGTAGTAGCCCTAATAAGGGCTGTTAATGACTTTCTTGTCTTCCGGTAGCTGGTATATATGGTGGTAAATGCGAGATTCTGAGCTTCTGGGGCCCTGCCTGCCTACATATGAGCCATATACCGTTCAGCATAGTAGCCCTAATAAGGGCTCTTAATGACTCTCTTGTCTTCTGGTAGCTGGTATAGATGGTGGTAAATGCGAGATTCCGAGCTTCTGGGGCCCTGCAGCGACAGCCTGTCTTTCCTTGCTGTGAGCGTCTCTCCCTCACTAAGTTCAAGCTGCTAATGCTGACGAAGAGGAAGTGCTGAGTTTTGTATATTCGAGGTCACATGGTTTTTCCAGCCAATGCGTGTAGACGCCGTTCTCGCGATGCCAGCGTCCTCCCAGGACCTGTCCCACCCCCCCTGCATGGTGATTGGTGTAAAAAACGCGCCAGGGAAGGTGGGAGGGGAAACGAATTGTGAGTGCGCCATCGCCGCTGTACTCGATCGAAATCGAGTATGACGAACAGCGTAGTATTCGATCGAATACCGGCTCGGTCGAATACTACTCGCTCATCTCTATTAAGGAGTTAAAGTGCACCTTTACCCAGAAAGGAAGTTTATGTCATTACCTTCTAGCCCCAGCCCAGTGCCACAAAACACATTGTATTTCTTTTTTTTTATAAAGCCTTTGCCCAATATTCATAAAACTCTAACAGGCAGCAGTATGATGTCCGAATGTTAGCAGTATTATAATTCATTCAGTTACAACTAAACTGTCACATAATGGCAGTTAGGTTGAATAGCTCCCCAATGCTAAGTGCTGTGTACTGTACCTGAATGTATCATCTCTGGAAAGCATCAGGAGTTGGGGCTGCTCGGCCAGGGAGCAATATGGCTGACTGCATCCTGCTCGTGTTTTTATGAATATTGGGCAATGGCTCTAGTAATAAAAGGGAAACTGGGTTGGGTATAGAAGGTGACAGCTTAAACTTCCTTTCTGGGTATAGGATTAATTGCAATGCCCCCAGGTCAAACGGTGACTAGACTTCCACTTTAATACATCTAATCATTGGTGGTCATTGGTAGCCACAAATGGTTAAATATTTATAAATTGCCCCCAGCTTCAACTTGTGAGGGTAAAAAGAGTGGTGGGGAGGGCTGGCCAGTTGGGAGATCAGTGTCCTCTGCCCGGCTCCTGAGCAGGAAGTGGAGTGTGACACCCGCACCAGATGATGGACATCACCGCGGTTCTGGATAGTGAGGCCACAGGTAAGTTTTTTTTGGCTTTTAAACTATTTCAGGGAAAATTATATTAGCACAAATCTCAGGAATCTTTGCTCTATGCTGAATCATTTTTTACCAAAAGTAGCGAATTACAATTAATTATAATCAGTTCGCTAATCTCTAATGACAACAATGGGCAGTCAGATTGGGATTAGTAGAAGGATAGGGTGAAGGTGGGTGACACAATTTAAATGCATAGCTGTGTTGGTGGTAGCATGGGCACTGGCAGCCATGATGGTGGTATGGACACTGGCAGCAGTGGAAGTGGTATCGCATCAAGTGGAAAGCATGATGGGTGTAAGGAGCCCACACATGTCAAGGAATTTCAAATGATAATTGCTTGTCTGTGCACAATTGCCATCAGAGAATCATGTCACCCTCACCAAAACACCAGGATCCAGATGTGCCTGTTCCATAAGCGTACATGAGCTGTAATAGAGGAGGACATCCATAACTTCTCTACCCAACCCTGGTGTGGTGGCTGGGCATTAATTGCAATGCCCCCAGGCAGGTGACTAGACTTCCACTTTATTTCATCTAATCATTGGTGATCATTGGTAGCCACAAATGGTTGAATATAGTAAAAAAAAAACATGGCGCCATTTATAAATTGCCCCTAGCTTCAACTTGTGAGGATAAAAAGAGCGGTGGGGAAGTCTGGCCAGGTGGGAGATCTGTGTCCTCCACCTGGCTGCTGAGCAGGGAGTAGCATGGGAAACCCGCGCCAGATGATGGACATCTCCGCGGTGCTGGATAGCGAGGCAACAGGTGAGTTTTTTTTACTTTTGACTTTTTAACTATTTCAGGGAAAATTGATATTAGCACAAATCTCAGGAATCTTTGCTCTATGCCGAGTCAATTTTTACCTAAAGTAGCGAATTACAATTCATCATAATAAGTTCGCTCATCTCTAATGACACCATGAGCAGTCAGATTGGGATTAGAAGAAGGATATGGTGAAGGCAGGTGACCCAATTTAAATGCATAGCTGTGTTGGTGGTAGCATGGGCATTGGCAGCCATGATGGTGGTAGGGGCACTGGCAGCAGTGGAGGTGGTATCGCATCAAGCTGAAATCATGATTGGTGTAAGGAGCCCACACATCTGTCTAGGGATTTCAAATGAGAATTGGTTGCGTAGAGAAGGACGCCCCTAACTTCTCTACCCAACCCTTGTGCAGTTTCAAAATATGGTGTCCAGCTTGTAGAAGATTAAAACGTAGCTTTTACTTCAAACTGTTAAAATACCATTGATCCATACGTAGTATGCAGGCATATAACAGACTGTGGTGGTCCCCTCCCATCACCAGAAACCGGGTTCTGGTGATGGAAGGGGGCCACCACAGTCTGTAGATGAATGCTGTTATATGCCTGCATACTACGTATGGATCAATGGTATTTTAACAGTTTGAAGTAAAAGCTACGTTTTAATCTTCTACAAGCTGGACACCATATTTTGAAAGTGCTTGGGAAATGTATCAGGAGATTCCGAGGTCCGAGCTTTTGAAGACGAAAGCGTGAGCTGGTTGTGTTTAACTGGTCCAACCCTGGTGCAGTGGCTGGTCATTAATTGCAATGCTCCCAGGCCGAACAGTGACTAGACTTCCACTTTAATACATCTAATCATTGGTGACCACAAATGTTTGAATATAGTAAAAAAACATGATGCCATTCATAAATTGCCCCCTGCTTCAACCTCATGACCCCCCAACACTAAGTTGTGTGAATGATGTTTTTGCAGGTATGCAATATATGTGAGGAGGGCACCTTTCTAGGGGTGTTGGTTTAGATGACCTTTGGTACTCTAGCCCGGACCGATAAGCTTTTACCAAACCAATACGATATCAAGCTGCATTTTATTGAATTTTCACAAGCCTGGTCAGGTCACGAATTGGCCCCTTCACTCTGTGGATTGTAAAGATGGTTTCAAGTGAAGATTTACTTTCTGTGAGAAGCTGTTAAATATTTTTACTAACAGCAGGAACAAAGTAAACTAATGTCTGAGACAAGATGGTGTTTTAGTTTAGGTTAGATGCTACACTGTCATCAAATCCTCTTTGTGGTTTAGCTCAGGCTTTTAAAGTGTTCTGGTATTCTGCAGATAATGAGCGAGACATGGAGCAGTAATGCTGCAAGATGCGTGCAGCTGAGCTGTTTTCCTGTTTGCTCTCAGGCGCTGAGTTATTCCCCTGTTCTCTCTGTGGCAAGAAGACCTTGTCAAATTGCACATTTACCATGCTACATTAGGCTGTGTTATGTGCCACAGGTTGCCTTACCTTCTTTTTCCAGTAAATGTCGTTCAGACCTGATAATAATTTATTCACACTAATGTGAGGTGGAGGCGGTGTCAAGGTCAGTAGGTTCATCAAGAAGCAAATAGTAGTCATGTTAATATATGTTAAGTATTATAGTATTTCCAGTTACAAGAAAACATGAACAATTCAACAACAGGATCTATTTAGTCAGTTACTGCAGCCTTACCATGAATGATTGTGTTTGGAGGACTTTAACCCTTCTATTTGTCAGGGGACTCTTATTAATCACTTGTTTAAACAAACATAGCAATAAATCGAATTTTCAAACTCGCCTGCTGCCTCTCTATACAGCGCCGCCCGATGTCCGGTGTGGGATTCCCATGCTGTTTCCTGCTCTGCAGCCGGATGGAGAACACAGATCCCCCGCCTGACCGGCCCAACCGTCAATGATCCCCGTTTCAGGGCAGGGCTCTTTATAAGGTCATAGAAAACAATTTAATTCTCAAACTCACCTGCTGCCTCTCTATACAGCGCCACCCAATGTGCCTGCTCTGCAGCCAGATGGAGAACACAGATCCCCCGCCTGATCAGCCCAACTGTCAACGATCCCCACTTCAGGGCAGGGCTCTTTATCCTGTCATAGCAAAAAATCTAATGATCAAACTCACCTGCTTCCTCTCTATGCAGTGCCACCCAATGTTTGGTGTGGGTTTCCTGTGCTGTTCCCTGGTTTGCAGCTGGATTGAGGGCACAGATCCTCCACCTAACTGCCAACGATCTCTGCTTCAGGGCAGGGCTCTTTATACCCTCATGAGTGTCCTGGCAGAGGAAGCCCTCACTGCCCCGTCACTCACGGCAACACCCCTTTCACAGGACGGGAATGTTTATGCCCCCACGAGCAGACCGAAGAAGCCCTCACTTCCCACACCACGTAACAGGGATGTTACTTATCAGCTCACTTGTGAGGGTAAAAAGAGTGTTGGGGAGGGTTGGCCAGATGGGAGATCTGTGTCCTCCATTTAGCTGCAGAGCAGGGAGTGGCGTGGGACACCTGCACCAGGCGAAAGACATCACTGCAGTACTGGATAGAAAGGCAACAGGTGAGTTTTTTCTGTCTTGTTAACTATTTCAAGGAAAAATTATATTATCCCAAATCTCAGGAATCTTTGCTCCATGCCAAGTAAATTTTGACCTAAAAGTAGGGAATTACAATCCATCATAATCAGATAATCAGTTCACTCGTCTCTAATGACAACAATGAGCAATCGGTTTGGGATTAGCAGGAGGATATGGTGAAGGTGGATGACCCAATTTAAATGCAAAGCTGTGTTGATGGTAGCATGGGCACTGGCAGCCATGATGGTGGTAGGGGCACTGGCAGCAGTGGAGGTGGTATCACATCAAGTGGAAATCATGATGGGTGTAAGGAGCCCACAGATATGTCAAGGGAATTAAAATGATAATTGGTTACCTGTGCGCAATTGCCATCAGAAAATCATGTCACCCTCTAGCCATTTATCCTCAATTGCCTGCAATTAGCCTTTGCACACTGGCATGCACAATCCATCATTGCCTGAGTGTATGTGCAATACGCAAATGGCATGACACATTCTGATGGCAAACATCTATTCACTACCACACAGAGACACTGGAACATTTACCAACTGCTCATGGCTCCTCATCCTTGTACTGTTTGAATATGCTGGCTTTTGTTTTGTGAATCACCTGCATTGTTACCTCAACCTTCCTTCAGTCCATTATAAGGCAATACAGAACCCATAACATTAGGGATTAATTTTGGACAAATAGTTAGCTATTTAATACGTTTTTCATTTAGCTGCCGCTATTTGGAATTTCTATTTGGAAATGAGATAACGCTTACAAACCAATCCAAAATGAATCTTGACAAAGTCACTCATAGCTGGCCATGTATCCTTCCTTACATGTTTTCCAGGAGCCACCTGTGATTTTCAGAGTAAGCATTTTTTTAGTTGCTCGCTACTAGAGATGAGCGAGTAGTGAAATATTTGAAATTTCGAATTTCGATTCGAATAGACCGCGTTACTCGACTACTCGACCGAATATCGAATCCCATTATAGTCTATGGGAAAAAAATGCTCGACACTTGGAAATCTCAATTCGACCACTTGGAGGTCACCAAGTCCACCCTGAAACATCAGAAAATGATGCCAACACTGCTGGAATGCAACTGGGACAGCAGGGGAAGCATGTCTGGGTGCATATAACGCGCTCAAGTCGCACTATTACGCCACTATCACAGCCTCTCAACAATACACTCCAAACACAATATTACTTCTACGTAAAGTGAGACAAGACAAGGAAACCTTCTTTCCTCTACATTGCCATGGACCCCAAGCCAAACTGTACAAAAAAGAAGAACAAAATTCTGCACCCCTTAAAATCATGTTGCCTAATGACAACCACAGATGGCATAGGCAAGGGGGAAAATAAATAGACCCCACCCCTAATTGTCATTGTGTGTGTGTGTGTGTGTGAGATGTGGTCAGACATGTCCTCTTGTGTCATTGTGTCACCCCAGCAGTAAGGGAAGCTTAAAGGAGGAGGTTTGTTACAGTGTGTCACCCCAGCAGTAAGGGAAGCTTAAAGGAGGAGGTTTGTTACAGTGTGTTACCCCAGCAGTAAGGGAAGCTTACAGGAGGAGGTTTGTTACAGTGTGTCACCCCAGCAGTCAGGGAAGCTTACAGGAGGAGGTTTGTTACAGTGTGGCACCCCAGCAGTAAGGGAAGCTTACAGGAGGAGGTTTGTTACAGTGTGTCACCCCAGCAGTCAGGGAAGCTTACAGGAGGAGGTTTGTTACAGTGTGTTACCCCAGCAGTAAGGGAAGCTTACAGGAGGAGGTTTGTTACAGTGTGTCACCCCAGCAGTCAGGGAAGCTTACAGGAGGAGGTTTGTTACAGTGTGTCACCCCAGCAGTAAGGGAAGCTTAGAGCTGAGACCTCTTAAAAATTGTGTGGAGGCCCAAGATCTGAGACCTCTTAAAAATTGTGTGGAGGCCCAAGAGCTGAGACCTCTCAAACATTGTGTGGAGTCCCAAGAGCTGAGACCTTTTAAAAATTGTGTGGAGGCCCAAGAGCTGAGACCTTTTAAAAATTGTGTGGAGGCCCAAGAGCTGAGACCTCTCAAACATTGTGTGGAGGCCCAAGAGCTGAGACCTTTTAAAAATTGTGTGGAGGCCCAAGAGCTGAGACCTTTTAAAAATTGTGTGGAGGCCCAAGAGCTGAGACCTCTCAAACATTGTGTGGAGGCCCAAGAGCTGAGACCTTTTAAAAATTGTTTGGAGGCCCAAGAGCTGAGACCTCTCAATCATTGTGTGGAGTCCCACGAGCTGAGACCTCTTAAAAATTGTGTGGAGGCCCAAGAGCTGAGACCTCTCAAACATTGTGTGGAGTCCCACGAGCTGAGACCTCTTAAAAATTGTGTGGAGGCCCAAGAGCTGAGACCTTTTAAAAATTGTGTGGAGGCCCAAGAGCTGAGACCTCTCAAACATTGTGTGGAGTCCCAAGAGCTGAGACCTTTTAAAAATTGTGTGGAGGCCCAAGAGCTGAGACCTCTTAAAAATTGTGTGGAGGCCCAAGAGCTGAGACCTTTTAAAAATCGTGTGGAGGCCCAAGAGCTGAGACCTTTTAAAAATTGTGTGGAGGCCCAAGAGCTGAGACCTCTTAAAAATTGTGTGGAGGCCCAAGAGCTGAGACCTTTTAAAAATTGTGTGGAGGCCCAAGAGCTGAGACCTCTCAAACATTGTGTGGAGTCCCACGAGCTGAGACCTTTTAAAAATTGTGTGGAGGCCCAAGAGCTGAGACCTCTCAAACATTGTGTGGAGTCCCACGAGCTGAGACCTCTTAAAAATTGTGTGGAGGCCCAAGATCTGAGACCTCTTAAAAATTGTGTGGAGGCCCAAGAGCTGAGACCTCTCAAACATTGTGTGGAGTCCCAAGAGCTGAGACCTTTTAAAAATTGTGTGGAGGCCCAAGAGCTGAGACCTTTTAAAAATTGTGTGGAGGCCCAAGAGCTGAGACCTCTCAAACATTGTGTGGAGGCCCAAGAGCTGAGACCTTTTAAAAATTGTGTGGAGGCCCAAGAGCTGAGACCTTTTAAAAATTGTGTGGAGGCCCAAGAGCTGAGACCTTTTAAAAATTGTGTGGAGGCCCAAGAGCTGAGACCTTTTAAAAATTGTGTGGAGGCCCAAGAGCTGAGACCTTTTAAAAATTGTGTGGAGGCCCAAGAGCTGAGACCTCTCAAACATTGTGTGGAGTCCCACGAGCTGAGACCTCTTAAAAATTGTGTGGAGGCCCAAGAGCTGAGACCTCTCAAACATTGTGTGGAGTCCCACGAGCTGAGACCTCTTAAAAATTGTGTGGAGGCCCAAGAGCTGAGACCTTTTAAAAATTGTGTGGAGGCCCAAGAGCTGAGACCTCTCAAACATTGTGTGGAGTCCCAAGAGCTGAGACCTTTTAAAAATTGTGTGGAGGCCCAAGAGCTGAGACCTTTTAAAAATTGTGTGGAGGCCCAAGAGCTGAGACCTTTTAAAAATTGTGTGGAGGCCCAAGAGCTGAGACCTTTTAAAAATTGTGTGGAGGCCCAAGAGCTGAGACCTCTTAAAAATTGTGTGGAGGCCCAAGAGCTGAGACCTTTTAAAAATTGTGTGGAGGCCCAAGAGCTGAGACCTCTCAAACATTGTGTGGAGTCCCACGAGCTGAGACCTTTTAAAAATTGTGTGGAGGCCCAAGAGCTGAGACCTCTCAAACATTGTGTGGAGTCCCACGAGCTGAGACCTCTTAAAAATTGTGTGGAGACCCAAGAGCTGAGACCTTTTAAAAATTGTGTGGAGGCCCAAGAGCTGAGACCTTTTAAAATTTGTGTGGAGGCCCAAGAGCTGAGACCTTTTAAAAATTGTGTGGAGGCCCAAGAGCTGAGACCTTTTAAAAATTGTGTGGAGGCCCAAGAGCTGAGACCTCTCAAACATTGTGTGGAGTCCCAAGAGCTGAGACCTCTCAAACATTGTGTGGAGGCCCAAGAGCTGAGACCTTTTAAAAATTGTGTGGAGGCCCAAGAGCTGAGACCTTTTAAAAATTGTGTGGAGGCCCAAGAGCTGAGACCTTTTAAAAATTGTGTGGAGGCCCAAGAGCTGAGACCTCTTAAAAATTGT
Source organism: Gastrophryne carolinensis (assembly GCA_027917425.1). NCBI lineage: Eukaryota > Metazoa > Chordata > Amphibia > Anura > Microhylidae > Gastrophryne > Gastrophryne carolinensis. The sequence goes on from CM051234.1 coordinate 603,402,658, forward strand.
GTGGAGGCCCAAGAGCTGAGACCTTTTAAAAATTGTGTGGAGGCCCAAGAGCTGAGACCTCTCAAACATTGTGTGGAGTCCCACGAGCTGAGACCTTTTAAAAATTGTGTGGAGGCCCAAGAGCTGAGACCTCTCAAACATTGTGTGGAGTCCCACGAGCTGAGACCTCTTAAAAATTGTGTGGAGGCCCAAGAGCTGAGACCTTTTAAAAATTGTGTGGAGGCCCAAGAGCTGAGACCTTTTAAAAATTGTGTGGAGGCCCAAGAGCTGAGACCTTTTAAAAATTGTGTGGAGGCCCAAGAGCTGAGACCTTTTAAAAATTGTGTGGAGGCCCAAGAGCTGAGACCTTTTAAAAATTGTGTGGAGGCCCAAGAGCTGAGACCTCTCAAACATTGTGTGGAGTCCCACGAGCTGAGACCTCTTAAAAATTGTGTGGAGGCCCAAGAGCTGAGACCTTTTAAAAATTGTGTGGAGGCCCAAGAGCTGAGACCTCTCAAACATTGTGTGGAGGCCCAAGAGCTGAGACCTTTTAAAAATTGTGTGGAGGCCCAAGAGCTGAGACCTTTTAAAAATTGTGTGGAGGCCCAAGAGCTGAGACCTTTTAAAAATTGTGTGGAGGCCCAAGAGCTGAGACCTTTTAAAAATTGTGTGGAAGCCCAAGAGCTGAGACCTTTTAAAAATTGTGTGGAGGCCCAAGAGCTGAGACCTCTCAAACATTGTGTGGAGGCCCAAGAGCTGAGACCTTTTAAAAATTGTGTGGAGGCCCAAGAGCTGAGACCTTTTAAAAATTGTGTGGAGGCCCAAGAGCTGAGACCTCTCAAACATTGTGTGGAGGCCCAAGAGCTGAGCACTTATTAGTGCTGCAGCTACGGCTGCTTTAGTGAGGGGTAGCTGCTGCTGCTGGAATAGGGACAGAAAGACTTCAGTGGTGTATTACCACCTATATACAAAACTATATACACTCTGCTCAAAACGGCTGCTTTAGTGAGGGGTAGCTGATGATGCTGGAATAGGGACAGAAAGACTTCAGTGGTGTACTAGCACCTATATACAAAACTACATTTTGCACTACTGTTTTGTGTCCTCTGTGCCAACAAAACACTGTTTTATACACGGTGCGTATAGGCACCATTTCACCTTCTGGCAGTATACGGCTGTATAGCCAGGTGTTTTTCTTAAAAATATTTTTTATATTTGGCACTACTGTTTTGTGTCCTCTTTACCAACAAAACCTTGTTATATACCCGGTGCGTATAGGCACCATTTCACCTTCTGGCAGTATACGGCTGTATAGCCAGGTGTTCTTCTTAAAAATATTTTTATATTTGGCATAACGCGTGGCCAAAAAAGTAAAACGTCTGAAATGCGGAGGGCTAGCGCAAAGGGACGTGGACGAGGACGGGGGCGCGGAAATGCTGGTGGGGGCACAAACCGCGTTGAAGCCAGTGGGGATACAATGCGTGCTGATGAGGGGCAGCCAGCATTACGCTCATCCAGCTTCCCTGCCTTTATGGGACAGTTATGCGGGGGGCGGGGTACACCTCTGTTAAAGCCTGAGCAGCGTGAACAGGTGGTGCAATGGATGGCCGATAACGCTTCCAGTCACTTGTCCACCACCCAGTCATCCACACAGTCTCACTCTGACCCTCCTTCCTCCCAACCTGGCCAACAGAGTCAGCCCACCCTTGACCCCTCCCAGGACCTCTTTTCGGGTCCTTTTCCAGATGTGCTGCAAGAATCCCAGGAGCTAGCAGAGGAATTTGTTTGTAGTGATGCCCAAACACTTGAGTATCCGCCATCTGCTAGTGATGTGGACCCGGAACCAGCATCTGCTATCATGAGCGATGATGATGATGAGACGCAGTTGCCATCAAGGGAGGCTGTTGGAATGTCCAGTGGGCAGGAGGAGGAGCAGAGAGAGGAAGTGGAAGAGGAGGTGGTGGACGACGAAATGACCGACCCCACTTGGACAGGGGTGATGTCCAGCGGGGAAAGCAGTGGAGATGCGGTCTGCGCATCACCGAATAAGGCAGCAAGAGGCAGAGGACAGTCCAGAGGCAGAGGACAGTCCAGACAGAGAAGGCAGGCCACAGCCAGCAGGGCCGAAGCTCTTCCCGGCAGCAGGCAGTCGCGCGAAGCTCCCCCATCGAGGCCTCGTACTTCTGTGATGTGGAGATTTTTTAATGTTTGCGCGGATGACAAACTGAGCGCGGTTTGCGCAATCTGCCACTCAAAACTGAGTAGGGGCTCTGAGAAGAGCAATCTGACCACCTCAGGCATGCGCCGTCACTTGGAATTCAAGCACTGGGCTGAGTGGGAGAGAGCAAACGCAATACAACCTGCGCCCCGTCTTGCTGCCACTGCCTCTTCCCCTTTGTTGTGTGCTGCCACTGCGGTCCAGACCTCCAGCCAGGACACCTCCACATCTGCCTCTGCCTCGGCTACTTTGGGGCCTTCTCCTTCAGCCCCCCCTTCCCCCGCATCTTCGTCTGCACCTTCCATCTCCTCGTCCCATCAACTGTCCATCTCGCAGGCGTTCAACCGCTGGCGGAAGTACGCCTCCAGTCACCCCCAAGCCCAAGCCTTAACCTGCCTCATCTCCAAACTGCTGGCCCTGGAGATGTTGCCGTTTTGGCTTGTGGAGACGCAGGCCTTCCGCGACCTGATGGCGGCTGCCGCACCTCGCTATTCCGTCCCTAGCCGCCACTATTTTTCCCGGTGGGGCGTCCCCGCCCTGCACCAGCACGTGTCGCGTAACATCAGGCGGACCCTGAGGTCCGCAGTCAGCGCAAAGGTCCACTTGACCACCGACTCGTGGACAAGCGCTTGCGGCCAAGGACGCTACATCTCTTTGATGGCACACTGGGTGAATGTTGTGGAAGCGGGGACGGGGTCGCAAACAGGGACGGCCTACATACCACCCCCGCCCAAGATTGCCAGCACAGGTTCTGATAGACCCCCCTCCTCTTCCTCCTCCTCCTCCTCCTCCTCCTCCTCCTCCTCCTCCTCTGCCTTAACATCGCCCTCAGCCCCTAGCTGGAAGCGTTGCAGCACTGGCACGGGGAGACGTCAGCAGGCGGTGCTTAAGCTCATCAGCTTGGGCGACAGGAAGCACAGCGCCGCAGAGGTGAGGCACGCCATATTGCAGCAGACAGAGATGTGGCTGTCGCCGCTGCAGCTAGGACCAGGCATGGTCGTGTGCGATAACGGCCGTAACCTGGTGGCGGCTCTGGAGCTTGCAGAACTCAATCACGTACCATGCCTGGCCCACGTTTTTAATTTGGTAGTACAAAAGTTTCTAAAGACTTACCCCAACCTGGCAGAGCTACTGGTCAAAGTGCGGCGCTTGTGCGCTCACTTTCGGAAGTCAACTGTAGCTGCTGCTAGCTTAAAAAAAAATCCAGCAACGCCTCCATTTGCCTCAACATCGGCTGTTGTGCGACCTGCCCACTCGCTGGAATTCCACCTATTGCATGTTGGCCAGGGTGTGTGAGCAGCAGAAAGCATTGATGGAGTACCAGATGATGCATCCACGTGTGCCTCCAACTCAGCTCCCTCAGTTTGCCAACCACGAGTGGACATGGATGGCAGACATATGCGATGTATTGCGTATCTTTGAGGAGTCCACTAAGAAGGTCAGCAGCGAGGACGCTATAGTGAGCGTAACCATCCCGCTCCTAGGCGTCCTTAAAGAATCGCTCATCGCAATAAGGGAGAACGCATTGCACACAGAGGAGATGGGGGTAGGAGGAGACGCAACGCAGGTAGACAGTCAGACCACACTTTTGTCTGCTGCTCGGTGGCAGTTGCAGGAGGAGGATGAGGAGGAGGAGGACAACGTGGAGGTGGCTGTGGAAGAGGATGCTGGCGGCGAGGGTAGCAGTCAGGCTGTGTGCGTCCCATTGGTTCAGCGCGGATGGGGCGGAGAGGAGGAGGAAGAGGAGGAAATGGAAAATGATCCTTCTGGTGGGGGCAGTGAGGTCATGCCTACTCAGAGTCTGGCACACATGGCTGACTTCATGCTGGGCTGCTTTTCCCGGGACATACGTGTTGTCCGGATATTGGAGAACAAACTATACTGGGTCTTCGCACTCCTGGACCCCCGGTATAAAGATAACTTCTCCTCTTTTATTCCGGTAGAGGAGAGGACGAAACGATCACTGGAATACCAGAGGGAACTCTTGCAGAACATGATGCAGATTTTCCCACCCAGCATCGCTGGCGGCAGAGAGTAGAGTGTCTCCCAGAGTCTGACAACATCGATCAGGCCCACAGCCACCAGGGGAACACTCTCCAAGGTGTGGGACACGTTCATGTCACCCCCTCGTGCAACTTCCATCACTGCGGGGCCCGCTATCAGCAGGAGGGACAAGTATCGGCGGATGTTGCGGGACTACCTGGCAGACCACACCCCTGTCCTCCCCGATCCCTCGGCGACCTACACTTACTGGGTCTCCAAGTTGGACACGTGGCTGGAACTGTCCCTGTACGCCTTGGAGGTGCTTGCCTGCCCTGCCGCCAGCGTGCTATCAGAAAGGGTGTTCAGCGCAGCCGGGGGCATTATAACCGATAAGCGCAGCCGCCTGTCAACCGACAGTGCCGACAGGCTGACGCTAATCAAAATGAACAGCAAGTGGATTGACCCGGACTTTGCTTGTACAACAGTGGAAAGCAGCCAAGAGTGAAGTGCCATCTGTATGAAGTGCCATTTCCTCCTCCTCCTCCTCCTCCTTAACCGCCGTAGAATTGCTGTATTAATGAAAAAAATTATGGCTCACCTCTTAGGCTTAATACAATCAATTTTTAAGAGGTCTCAACTCTTGGGCCTCCACACAATTTTTAAAAGGTCTCAGCTCTTGGGCCTCCACACAATTTTTAAGAGGTCTCAGCTCTTGGGCCTCAACACAATTTTTAAGAGGTCTCAGCTCTTGGGCCTCCACACAATTTTTAAAAGGTCTCAGCTCTTGGGCATCCACACAATTTTTAAAAGGTCTCAGCTCTTGGGCCTCCACACAATTTTTAAAAGGTCTCAGCTCTTGGGCCTCCACACAATTTTTAAAAGGTCTCAGCTCTTGGGCCTCCACACAATTTTTAAGAGGTCTCAGCTCGTGGGACTCCACACAATGTTTGAGAGGTCTCAGCTCTTGGGCCTCCACACAATTTTTAAAAGGTCTCAGCTCTTGGGCCTCCACACAATTTTTAAAAGGTCTCAGCTCTTGGGCCTCCACACAATTTTTAAAAGGTCTCAGCTCTTGGGCCTCCACACAATTTTTAAAACATAGCAGCCCTAATAAGGGCTCTCAATGACTCTCTTGTCTTCTGGTAGCTGGTATATATGGTGGTAAATGCGATATTCTGAGCTTCTGGGGCCCTGCCTGCCTACATAAGAGCTATATACTGTTCAGCATAGTAGCCCTAATAAGGGCTCTTAATGACTCTCTTGTCTTCTGGTAGCTGGTATATATGGTGGTAAATGCGATATTCTGAGCTTCTGGGGCCCTGCCTGCCTACATAAGAGCTATATACTGTTCAGCTTAGTAGCCCTAATAAGGGCTCTTAATGACTCTCTTGTCTTCTGGTAGCTGGTATATATGGTGGTAAAAGCTATATTCTGAGCTTCTGGGGCCCTGCCTGACTACATAGAATATGAGCTATATACTGTTCAGCGTAGTAGCCCTAATAAGGGCTCTTAAGGACTCTCTTGTCTTCTGGTAGCTGGTATATATGGTGGTAAAAGCTATATTCTGAGCTTCTGGGGCCCTGCCTGACTACATAGAAAATGAGCTATATACTGTTCAGCGTAGTAGCCCTAATAAGGGCTCTTAAGGACTCTCTTGTCTTCTGGTAGCTGGTATATATGGTGGTAAAAGCTATATTCTGAGCTTCTGGGGCCCTGCCTGCCTACATAGGATATGAGCTATATACTGTTCAACATAGCAGCACTAATAAGGGATTAAGGACTCTCTTGTCTTCTGGTAGCTGGTATATATGGTGGTAAAAGCTATATTCTGAGCTTCTGGGGCCCTGCCTGACTACATAGAATATGAGCTATATACTATTCAGCGTAGTAGCCCTAATAAGGGATTAAGGACTCTCTTGTCTTCTGGTAGCTGGTATATATGGTGGTAAAAGCTATATTCTGAGCTTCTGGGGCCCTGCCTGACTACATAGAAAATGAGCTATATACTGTTCAGCGTAGTAGCCCTAATAAGGGCTCTTAAGGACTCTCTTGTCTTCTGGTAGCTGGTATATATGGTGGTAAAAGCTATATTCTGCGCTTCTGGGGCCCTGCCTGACTACATAGAATATGAGCTATATACTGTTCAGCGTAGTAGCCCTAATAAGGGCTCTTAAGGACTCTCTTGTCTTCTGGTAGCTGGTATATATGGTGGTAAAAGCTATATTCTGAGCTTCTGGGGCCCTGCCTGCCTACATAGGATATGAGCTATATACTGTTCAACATAGCAGCACTAATAAGGGATTAAGGACTCTCTTGTCTTCTGGTAGCTGGTATATATGGTGGTAAAAGCTATATTCTGAGCTTCTGGGGCCCTGCCTGACTACATAGAATATGAGCTATATACTGTTCAGCGTAGTAGCCCTAATAAGGGCTCTTAAGGACTCTCTTGTCTTCTGGTAGCTGGTATATATGGTGGTAAAAGCTATATTCTGAGCTTCTGGGGCCCTGCCTGCCTACATAGGATATGAGCTATATACTGTTCAACATAGCAGCACTAATAAGGGATTAAGGACTCTCTTGTCTTCTGGTAGCTGGTATATATGGTGGTAAAAGCTATATTCTGAGCTTCTGGGGCCCTGCCTGACTACATAGAATATGAGCTATATACTGTTCAGCGTAGTAGCCCTAATAAGGGCTCTTAAGGACTCTCTTGTCTTCTGGTAGCTGGTATATATGGTGGTAAAAGCTATATTCTGCGCTTCTGGGGCCCTGCCTGACTACATAGAATATGAGCTATATACTGTTCAGCGTAGTAGCCCTAATAAGGGCTCTTAAGGACTCTCTTGTCTTCTGGTAGCTGGTATATATGGTGGTAAAAGCTATATTCTGAGCTTCTGGGGCCCTGCCTGCCTACATAGGATATGAGCTATATACTGTTCAACATAGCAGCACTAATAAGGGATTAAGGACTCTCTTGTCTTCTGGTAGCTGGTATATATGGTGGTAAAAGCTATATTCTGAGCTTCTGGGGCCCTGCCTGACTACATAGAATATGAGCTATATACTGTTCAGCGTAGTAGCCCTAATAAGGGCTCTTAAGGACTCTCTTGTCTTCTGGTAGCTGGTATATATGGTGGTAAAAGCTATATTCTGAGCTTCTGGGGCCCTGCCTGCCTACATAGGATATGAGCTATATACTGTTCAACATAGCAGCACTAATAAGGGATTAAGGACTCTCTTGTCTTCTGGTAGCTGGTATATATGGTGGTAAAAAGCTATATTCTGAGCTTCTGGGGCCCTGCCTGACTACATAGAATATGAGCTATATACTGTTCAGCGTAGTAGCCCTAATAAGGGCTCTTAAGGACTCTCTTGTCTTCTGGTAGCTGGTATATATGGAGGTAAAAGCTATATTCTGAGCTTCTGGGGCCCTGCCTGCCTACATAGGATATGAGCTATATACTGTTCAACATAGCAGCACTAATAAGGGATTAAGGACTCTCTTGTCTTCTGGTAGCTGGTATATATGGTGGTAAAAGCTATATTCTGAGCTTCTGGGGCCCTGCCTGACTACATAGAATATGAGCTATATACTGTTCAGCGTAGTAGCCCTAATAAGGGCTCTTAAGGACTCTCTTGTCTTCTGGTAGCTGGTATATATGGTGGTAAAAGCTATATTCTGCGCTTCTGGGGCCCTGCCTGCCTACATAGGATATGAGCTATATACTGTTCAACATAGCAGCACTAATAAGGGATTAAGGACTCTCTTGTCTTCTGGTAGCTGGTATATATGGTGGTAAAAGCTATATTCTGCGCTTCTGGGGCCCTGCCTGACTACATAGAATATGAGCTATATACTGTTCAGCGTAGTAGCCCTAATAAGGGCTCTTAAGGACTCTCTTGTCTTCTGGTAGCTGGTATATATGGTGGTAAAAGCTATATTCTGAGCTTCTGGGGCCCTGCCTGACTACATAGAAAATGAGCTATATACTGTTCAGCGTAGTAGCCCTAATAAGGGCTCTTAAGGACTCTCTTGTCTTCTGGTAGCTGGTATATATGGTGGTAAAAGCTATATTCTGAGCTTCTGGGGCCCTGCCTGCCTACATAGGATATGAGCTATATACTGTTCAACATAGCAGCACTAATAAGGGCTCTTAAGGACTCTCTTGTCTTCTGGTAGCTGGTATATATGGTGGTAAAAGCTATATTCTGAGCTTCTGGGGCCCTGCCGGCCTACATAGGATATGAGCTATATACTGTTCAGCGTAGTAGCCCTAATAAGGGCTCTTAAGGACTCTCTTGTCTTCTGGTAGCTGGTATATATGGTGGTAAAAGCTATATTCTGAGCTTCTGGGGCCCTGCCTGCCTACATAGGATATGAGCTATATACTGTTCAACATAGCAGCACTAATAAGGGATTAAGGACTCTCTTGTCTTCTGGTAGCTGGTATATATGGTGGTAAAAGCTATATTCTGAGCTTCTGGGGCCCTGCCTGACTACATAGAATATGAGCTATATACTGTTCAGCGTAGTAGCCCTAATAAGGGCTCTTAAGGACTCTCTTGTCTTCTGGTAGCTGGTATATATGGTGGTAAAAGCTATATTCTGCGCTTCTGGGGCCCTGCCTGACTACATAGAATATGAGCTATATACTGTTCAGCGTAGTAGCCCTAATAAGGGCTCTTAAGGACTCTCTTGTCTTCTGGTAGCTGGTATATATGGTGGTAAAAGCTATATTCTGAGCTTCTGGGGCCCTGCCTGCCTACATAGGATATGAGCTATATACTGTTCAACATAGCAGCACTAATAAGGGATTAAGGACTCTCTTGTCTTCTGGTAGCTGGTATATATGGTGGTAAAAGCTATATTCTGAGCTTCTGGGGCCCTGCCTGACTACATAGAATATGAGCTATATACTGTTCAGCGTAGTAGCCCTAATAAGGGCTCTTAAGGACTCTCTTGTCTTCTGGTAGCTGGTATATATGGTGGTAAAAGCTATATTCTGCGCTTCTGGGGCCCTGCCTGCCTACATAGGATATGAGCTATATACTGTTCAACATAGCAGCACTAATAAGGGATTAAGGACTCTCTTGTCTTCTGGTAGCTGGTATATATGGTGGTAAAAGCTATATTCTGAGCTTCTGGGGCCCTGCCTGACTACATAGAATATGAGCTATATACTGTTCAGCGTAGTAGCCCTAATAAGGGCTCTTAAGGACTCTCTTGTCTTCTGGTAGCTGGTATATATGGTGGTAAAAGCTATATTCTGAGCTTCTGGGGCCCTGCCTGACTACATAGAAAATGAGCTATATACTGTTCAGCGTAGTAGCCCTAATAAGGGCTCTTAAGGACTCTCTTGTCTTCTGGTAGCTGGTATATATGGTGGTAAAAGCTATATTCTGAGCTTCTGGGGCCCTGCCTGCCTACATAGGATATGAGCTATATACTGTTCAACATAGCAGCACTAATAAGGGATTAAGGACTCTCTTGTCTTCTGGTAGCTGGTATATATGGTGGTAAAAGCTATATTCTGAGCTTCTGGGGCCCTGCCTGACTACATAGAAAATGAGCTATATACTGTTCAGCGTAGTAGCCCTAATAAGGGCTCTTAAGGACTCTCTTGTCTTCTGGTAGCTGGTATATATGGTGGTAAAAGCTATATTTTGAGCTTCTGGGGCCCTGCCTGCCTACATAGGATATGAGCTATATACTGTTCAACATAGCAGCACTAATAAGGGATTAAGGACTCTCTTGTCTTCTGGTAGCTGGTATATATGGTGGTAAAAGCTATATTCTGAGCTTCTGGGGCCCTGCCTGACTACATAGAATATGAGCTATATACTGTTCAGCGTAGTAGCCCTAATAAGGGCTCTTAAGGACTCTCTTGTCTTCTGGTAGCTGGTATATATGGTGGTAAAAGCTATATTCTGAGCTTCTGGGGCCCTGCCTGACTACATAGAAAATGAGCTATATACTGTTCAGCGTAGTAGCCCTAATAAGGGCTCTTAAGGACTCTCTTGTCTTCTGGTAGCTGGTATATATGGTGGTAAAAGCTATATTCTGAGCTTCTGGGGCCCTGCCTGCCTACATAGGATATGAGCTATATACTGTTCAACATAGCAGCACTAATAAGGGATTAAGGACTCTCTTGTCTTCTGGTAGCTGGTATATATGGTGGTAAAAGCTATATTCTGAGCTTCTGGGGCCCTGCCTGACTACATAGAATATGAGCTATATACTGTTCAGCGTAGTAGCCCTAATAAGGGCTCTTAAGGACTCTCTTGTCTTCTGGTAGCTGGTATATATGGTGGTAAAAGCTATATTCTGAGCTTCTGGGGCCCTGCCTGACTACATAGAAAATGAGCTATATACTGTTCAGCGTAGTAGCCCTAATAAGGGCTCTTAAGGACTCTCTTGTCTTCTGGTAGCTGGTATATATGGTGGTAAAAGCTATATTCTGAGCTTCTGGGGCCCTGCCTGCCTACATATGAGCCATATACCGTTCAGCGTAGTAGCCCTAATAAGGGCTCTTAATGACTTTCTTGTCTTCTGGTAGCTGGTATAGATGGTGGTAAAAGCGATATTCCGAGCTTCTGGGGCCCTGCCTGCCTACATAGGATATGAGCTATATACTGTTCAGCGTAGCAGCCCTAATAAGGGCTCTTAAGGACTGTCTTGTCTTCTGGTAGCTGGTATAGATGGTGGTAAAAGCGATATCCCGAGCTTCTGGGGCCCTGCCAGCGACAGCCTGTCTTTCCCTGCTGTGAGCGTCTGTCTCTCACTAAGTTCAAGCTGCTAATGCTGACGAAGAGGAAGTGCTGAGTTTTGTATATTCGAGGTCACATGGTTTTTCCAGCCAATGCGTGTAGACGCCGTTTTCGCGATGCCAGCGTCCTCCCAGGACCTGTCCCATCCCCCCTGCATGGTGATTGGTGTAAAAAACGCGCCAGGGAAGGTGGGAGGGGAAACGAATTGTGAGTGCGCCATCGCCGCTGTACTCGATCGAAATCGAGTATGACGAACAGCGTAGTATTCGATCGAATACCGGCTCGGTCGAATACTACTCGCTCATCACTACTCGCTACCAAAAGAAGTCTATTGCACTTATATTGGTGCTGCAATTAAAATTGATTATAGGGACAGTCCAGACAATAGCAATATCAAGGCAGTAAGGTGATCACCTTAGGAGATACAGGTTGTTCAAGAACCTAACAGGCTGTGGGTTCCCTTTACTACCATCATTTAAAAGAGCCCTGCCAGTCCAGTATGAATTCCAACAGCTCTATTTGATATAGCCCCAGGAATTTAAAGCGATTATATCATGCCAGAAGCCAGTCCCGGTAGCGTAAAATATAACTGAGAAGCATGGAGGAGTAAGTTCGGGATCAAGATTACAGAGAAGCCCAAGATTAAAGTGGACCAACAGTCAAAAATGACTTAAACCAGACCAACACAACAAACAGTGCTCATATGCATCCCTCTCTGGGGCAATATAGATTGCTGCACATAAAAAATAATTTACCCCTTTTTAACTCCTGTTGTAAAGTTTAAAAGCAAAATTGTGGTTTATGGACCAGAAGGCCGCCTACAAACAGGCAGTGCTGCTGAGCTTCCAGTTACTGTGCATTGTCAATTGGGAGAGGACACTCCAAAATGGCCTCGACCTTTCTTTTCCAACTGTGCCAGGCTGTTGGTCTGGTTTAATTTATATATTTAATCATTTTAAGTGCCCACTAGGAAAATTATATACATATAGTGAATATATATATATATATATATATATATATATATATATATATACAGGTCAGAAGGTTGAATAAAAGTCAGTTACCATAAGATGTTAGGCCTTTTCAGCCACAAGGAGGTGTGAGGCAACCTGCGAGTTTCTGGTTCTGCCATCACAAAAATCAATTGTACTCTCCACCAGACAGAGACAGTTAATGTTAATGTGTTCCTTTCCCAAACATTTAAACACATGACTGGTCACCCCCCCCCCCCCCCCCAGGATGGGCCTTGATTTCCTCCGCCTGGCATCTCCTGGGAGCTGCTTAAAATTAAAATGCGTTATAACTTTTCAGTGGCAGGTCATGGAGAGATGATTCTGTTGTCATCAGGCCCAGAAGGGTTCTGGGCACACTTTAAGACAAAACACAGCTATCCTATCTGGCTTCCGAGTTCCCATTATCTCAGTGCCTGAGGTTGTTGGGGTAACGGGAGAAGCACACATACCGGCAGTATAATCTTCCATTCCAAAAATGGGGTCAGGTTATGTGTATTATGCATGGGATTTTCATAATTCAACATAACCTTGACGTGCAGACATTTCTGGTTGTCCTCTTTGAAGTGTTGTGGTTGGAGAAGGCTCATGGCAGGGAGTACATCTGGCCATAGACCTTCTGTCTCCATCAATGCTTAGGTCACTGGCAGGCGTGAGCCGTGCATTTTAAATAAGATCTGAGCTCCATCCAAAGATGGAATATTATATTCCTTCACACTTGGCGCACTGAGGAACAGGGGCAGAGTGACCACATTTGGAGGTGGTTGTGGGGAAACAGAAAGAAAAGGAGGGGCAAACCTTGGAGCACCACTACAGCATCTACATGCAATGGAGGAGAAATACAAGGGACAGGCTTCAGGTGAGCTCCTTGCTGCCTTATTATTGCCAATGCCTGCTCTGTCCCTTTAGGATAATTACATTTTGTTTTACCCTTAAGTAGCAAGCTTTACATTTCTGTTGCCTTCTTACTACTCACCTGTGTTCCCTTGCATGGACTCCTGCGTGTCTATCTGTCTGTCTCTGTATCTTTCCCATCATGCTTGTTCACAAGTCACATATACATTTCTGTTCACAGACAAAGAACACGATTGCGATGTGGCAATATTTACTAGTTACCATGTTGCCCTTTTCATGCTTTATTTATTCAATCACTTTGCAGCACAATAGCTGTTTGCACGTATACATTGTTTCGGGCCATTTGTGGACAAAGAAAGAAAAGTTTACATACAACATCACCTTAAATACACCTGTCCTCCATTCCCTGTTCAAATGACCCATTACTGGAATATGGATTACATGTCTGTTTGTGGTCTCTGGTTCACATGTCACATGTCATATGGAAATGTTTATGCTAATTCACCTGAAGCTCTCTGGTGTGAACTGAAATTCTAAGCTGTCTAATTTGTTTTTTCTTGTTGGGCCCCACTTTGCTATATAATATATTACTGCTTGTGAAAAATATGGGGAAACAGCATTATTTTTAGTAGAGAAAATGTATTTTGTGCACTAAAAATAGTTAAAAGATAAAAATAGAAGAATAGAAAAAAATCCCCAAATGTATTAGGTCATGGGTACCCAACCTTCAAGCATCACCTTTCATTTTCTAATGATCTCAAGTACTACCTGGGTGATTTGTATGTGTTGTAAGTCACCTAAAACCAGACTGTACTGCCTGTGGATGAGGCCTGGCTACTGAGAAGATCCAGATTTAAGAAACATAGTTCTGAAAGACTATGGTTTATTTTCTGTATGTTAGAGTAACGCTTTAACGCTGGACTTTTCTGTAATTGCTTTTGCAAGGCTTCTCCTTATCCCTTATTCCTTATCTAAGGAATGTGCTGCTTCGCATGGGGGCCTCTGGGAACTGAGAAAACTATAAAATACGCCCTGAATTCAACCTTGTACATAGTCATAAATTTTCTGTTCTCATTATTTTTAACTTAGGTAATTGTCTGTTCTGCGCATGCTCTAACTATGAAAGTTTTCAATAAAATCAGGGGTCAGAAGCTCCCCCTGCTCAGTGTGTTTCTCTGAGGTTTTGCTACACACCTCGTCGCGTGTATTGATTTCTCTTAGAATATAGCAATTGGGAATCGGACAAACAGAAGCCAGACCGCGTCCAGTGACGCGGACCTAACATTACGTGGCGCTCCGAACAGAGACTCTCTATTTTGTCGCAAGAGGTATCGCACCCGCCGAACGGAACATCAACTGATGCCACCTCGGAACAGCAGACTTCAAAACCTGGCCAGGTAAGAGACAGCTTTTATGTACTCTTATACTCTGCTCTTCCCTGTGAGGCATCAGCGGGTCCGTTCTAAGGTAAGATAGGCATAGCCAGCCTCTGCGAAAGAGGGTCATTTTAAGAATCCTAAGGCGCTTCTGTTGTCTGCATTTGTTTTGTCTGTCTGTATTTGTTTGTACTGTCTGTTCCTCTTTTAGATAGTTAAATATACTGAGATAGGTATAATTGTGATATCATGAGCCTGGCATTTAGTTAAAAACTTTGGAAGGTCATTAGACGCCCCATCCCACTGGCGAGGGAAAACCCGCTATAACCCAGTGACGGTGAACGCAAGTGGTGACCAGAAGAAGTTTTAGATAAAAATTTTACCCTGTATGGTTCCATAGCTCATTTAGGCGTGAGCTAGTTTGTCAAGTTGACCGGATTTGACGGCGCCTTCACGGTGCATGCCAGCCGATCTTGACTTTGTTAAGTTATAAGAACCACAGTTCCCAGGCTTAGTTAGAAGACCAGGACTAGTCGATAGGTGATTTCAGAAAATTAAAGCCAATATTACTGGGATGGGAATAAGATACAATTAGTGTATCTAGGACTGTCACTTACCCATATGATAGGTGATGTGTTGTTTGTGGTGATTTCAGAAAATTAAAGCCAATATTACTGGGATGGGAATAAGATACAATTAGTGTATCTAGGACTGTCACTTACCCATATGATAGGTGATGTGTTGTTTGTGATCCTAATTGTTTGTCTTGGATTATGTGTTGCTATTTGGTTAGCGTGTAGGATCACTAGACATTACCAGGAGAGACCCACAGAGAGGTACTCCAGTTCCTAGTTCCTCAGGAGGAAGCCAAAGAAGGCTAGCCCACAGAGAGGTTAGACCCCAATAAGGTACCTGAGGCAGGTTGCTAGGAAGGTGGGAAAAGAACAGTCCAAAGAGATACCCCAGGAAGAGAAGTGGCAGACATTAGAAGAAATCACCAGGGAAAGGTGTGGCTTAGATGCCGCTAGGAATTTGAAAAAGATTTGGAAGGAATTTACGCTAGTTCATAAATGACAATTAGATTTAGGGAAATGGGAACAGATAGCTAAAGGGAAACATGGAATTATTTTTGACAAAGGATGGGATCATCAAGTAGAATGTGCTCTGAAACTTTCAAGTTTAGCAGAAAAGGAAGGCTGGACGTACAGTCCACAGAGGATACAATGGAATACTACACCATTGCTTCATCCCCAAGTAGACCCCATACCTGATGTTCCAACAAACCCAGTACTGCCACCCCCATATGAGAGGACAGTAAAGAGAGAAACTAGTAAGTTGTATCCTAGACTCCCCATTGGCCAGTAACAGTACGTATGGTCCAGATCCAGGACCAGATGATGGCGATAGCAGCTTATGGCAATGCTATTGTGGAATGATAAAGTAAGGGTTGGGACAGAATGTGTACCCAGTGTAAAGTAAGGGAGCAGGATAAAGTAGTAAATGAAGAAGGAACATGGAAATGTGTAGTTTGTGGTTGTAGAGGGATGGGTTTAGAACAAGAAGAATGTAATGTTTGTGGAGCAGATCAGCAAGGAGGGGATCCAGATGAGCGAATAAATGGTGTTAGCACAAGAAAGAAAAAAAGTAAATTTAGTTACTGAAAAATCATGGACTTGCCATCACTGTATGACTTATGGTTTACCAGAAAATGTTACACATTGTCCAAGGTGTAAAACTTATATGCTTGCAGGACCCCCTCCTAGAAGCAACACTTATAAATTAGTTGCGCCTGTGTTTACCCATACCAGGCAGAGTCCAGATGCTCAAAATGCAGGACAGTTTGTCAATTTATTAACCAAGAAACCCCTTATTATAAGCCATGGACTCCAGCTGAATGTATGGCTTTGTTGCAGAATGCACCTGATCCCCATACTAGCCCTTCTAGGTTTGGCAGGTATGTCACATAATGCCACCTGGTTGGATGGAGAAGATCTTTGTAGGATGAAAAAGTCCCCTACTATGTTTCATCAATTTACTGATTATATGAGAGCACATGTACCACAGAATGTTAGACTTGGGGACAGTAGAACTGATTTTTTTATTTTTGAACCAACATATATTGATGAAGGCTTAGATGTTGGAAATATTGGAGTTCAAAGGTTGTTTGTTAGAGCCTATATTGATAGTTTAAAACCAACCATTAAGGAAAAGTTAAAGGCTTCTACCCCAGATTGGAGGACTAACCATACTATGGCACAATTGTTAGCTAAAACACAGGGTATTGAAATGGATATGCATGACAAGCCCAAGGTGCGTATGGTTGCCCAGGTTAAAACTGATGTTAGACCTAAATCTCAAGGTAATTTTCAGAGTAAAATTTTAAAATGTTATTATTGTGACAAACCTGGTCATATTAAGAGGAATTGTCGAAAGTTTGCTGCCGATCAAGGAACAGCCCCCAATAAGTCAGAATCTAAAAGTAAAGAACAAGACTGACTATCGGCAGTAACATTCACAGTACCAGCCAAAACACCCATAATACCGATTGAAATTGATGGCAAAACAGTTGAATTTTTGATTGATATGGGCGCGACTAAATCTGTCATTAGTAATAAAGTTTTAAGTAAGAAACAGCAGTCAGAAGCCCAAACTATAGCTTCAGGTTTCGATGGTCTGCCTAAAGTTATGCCCATATCTAAACCACTAGAGGGCAGGCTTGGTCCACACATGTTTATCTCTAAATTTTTAGTCTGTGATTCAGCACCTTACAATTTATTGGGTGTAGATAACTAAACTTCAAGCAAAAATTGATTTTCAAGAAGATGGTCAAGTTGTTCTAACTTTGCCTGACCATCCTGATGATTTAGAATATTGTATGCAAATACAAGCTCTTGAAGATTTTGAACTCACTAATGTACTTACAGAGAATGATCAAGACTTACTAAGAACTGTACCTGACCATTTATGGTCTAAGTCAGGGTCTGATATAGGACTTCTCCCTGTTTCACCAGTAGAGGTCCATATCAAACCAGGATCTACCCTACCACAGCTTAAGCAGTACCCTTTGAGTGCTGCACAAGAACAAGCTATAGGAGAACAAATTGACGAGCTTTTGGCCAAGGGTGCTTTGATTCAGATGCAATCAGGGGCTAATACTCCTTTGTATCCAGTCAGGAAAAAGGTTTTGGAACCAGAACAACCTGTGAAATACAGGATGGTACAAGATCTTAGAGCCATTAATAACATTTTGGCTCCAATGACACCAGTGGTTCCAAATCCTCATACATTGCTTTCTCGAATACCGAGTACAAGCATGTATTTTTCTTGCGTGGATCTAACGGGAGCTTTCTTTTCGGTTCCTTTAGCACCTGAATGTTACCACCTCTTCGCTTTTCAGTCTTGGCAGGATGGAAACCATCAACAGATTGTGTACTTCTACAATAGGTAGACGTTTTGCTTCTTTGCTGCCCAGACAAAATCACATGTGAGGAGGGTACTTTGTCTCTTCTTACATTTTTGGCTGAGAATGGCTGCAAGGCTAGCAAAGAAAAGCTACAATTCTGCCAAACACAAGTTACCTTTCTAGGTCACTGCATTTCACAAGGCACTAGACACCTTACTAAAGACAGAGTGAAAATAGTCAAGAACATGTCACCTCCTAAGACACATAAACAGTTAAGAGCGTTTCTAGGACTCATCTCTTACTGTAGACAGTGGATTATGCATGCCAGTTCACTTATGCAACCACTGTATGATTGTGTCAAAGTCACACTTTTTTTTTGCCTAACACCAGAAGCAAGAGATGCTTTTGAACAACTTAAACTTGCAGTCACACAAGCACCAGCTTTAGGTCTTCTTGATTATTCTAAGCCATTTACACTCATGGCTACTGAAATACAAGGACACGCTACAGGAGTTTCAAGGCAGGCACATGGCACAAAACAGAGACCTATTGCTTATTATTCGTGTAGCAGCAGTTTCTCTATTGGTAGACAAAGCTTCTGAAATTGTACTTGATAATGAATTAGCTGTGTCTACCAATCACGACATTCATGGGATTTTGTCACAAGTTAATCCCAAACACCTGTCAATGGCTAGACAGCTTAGGCTGCAGTGTACCCTTTTACTACCCCCAACAATTAAGTTTCAAAGATGTACTTCTCTGAATCTGGCGACTTTGTTACCAATTTCTTCAGATTCTGAAGGGGGGAGTAATAGTAAAGATTTTTAGAATTTTTTAGAATTTGAACATACTGAAGACACACATGACTGTATTGAACTTATGAAGCGAGAAACAATGGGTTTACCACATGTGCATGAGACACCTTTAGAAAACCCAGAATTTGAATTTTTTGTAGATGGCAGCAGATATGCTGATGAAAAAGGACAGTTTCATACAGGTTATGCAATAGTAACTGAACATGAGGAGGTAGAAGCTGAGCCATTACCACCTCATATGTCTACTCAGGAAGCAGAACTTACAGCCCTCTCTAGGGCATTAATGCTGCTAAAAGACACTACAGGCACGATCTGGACAGACTCCGCCTATTCTTGGGGTATTGCCCATGATTATGCCCACCTGTGGAAAGCAAGGGGCTTCTTAACAGTTGCAGGTACCCCTATTAGACATGCTGATTTAGTTAAAAAAATTCTGACCAACCTGAACAATGTCAAGTAGGTGGCTATAGTAAAAGTAGCGGCCCACACAAAACAAACAACCAAAGAGGCTAAAGGTAATGAAAAAGCTGACTTAGCAGCTAAACAAGCAGCTTTGAAGAAGATAGAGAGTGTAAGTGTAAATCTTACCCAGGAATCGGCGGTAAGTATGGAACTGATGAAAAATCTTCAGGACAAAGTGATGCCTGAGGAAAAGGAAAAATGGCTCAGAGCAGGAGCCCAGCAAATTGATGGATTATGGGTCAAAGGAAGCCGATTGTGCTTGCCTAGCTTCCTATACCCAGAAAAGGCACAGGTATCACATCTGCCTACACATCAGAGTGCAAACTCTATGGTAAGGAGTACCAATCAGACTTGGTATGCTCCAGGCTTTAGTAGCATGGCACGACAATACTGTGCAGCATGCTCTTATCTGTTTGACGGAGAACCCAGGACAGGTTGTTAAGACACCGGTAAGACATCAACCTAGGTCTCTCTATCCATTTCAAAGGCTTCAAATTGATTACATCCAACTCCCTAAGAGTGGACCCTTTGAGTATGTACTTGTGTGTATTGACTTGTTTTCGGGATGGCCAGAAGCTTACCCAGTAAAATCAGCAATAGCTAAAACCACGGCAAAGAAACTAATTACAGAATTGATACCACGTTTTGGTCTATGTGAGACCCTAGAGAGTCAGACCGTGGCTCGCACTTTACAGGTGAAATAATGCAAAATGTAATGCAAATGTTAGGTGTCCAGCAGTCCTTCCATACACCCTATCACCCACAGAGTTCAGGGAGTGTGGAGAGACTGAATGGCACCATTAAACTGAAGTTACAGAAAACTATGAAGGAATTAGGTAAACCATGGATAGATTGTTTACCAATTGTGTTATTTTCAATAAGATGCACCCCTACAAAGAAAACAGGGTTGTCACCTTATGAAATTCTGTTTGGAAGTGCTCCCAGAACTGGGTTGTACTTTCCACAACATCTTGCCCTAAAATGTGATGAATTGACTGATTATGTGATACAGTTGCAGAAACATCTCACTAAACTGCACAAAAGTGTTTTTGATTCTCTTCCAGACCCCGACCAGATAACAGGAACTCATAATCTCCAACCAGGAGACTTTGTCTATGTAAAGAAACATTCTAGAAAGTCTTTGGAATCAAGGTTTGAAGGAACCTTTCAAGTTCTTTTGACAACGCCTACTTCAGTGAAGCTTGAAGGAAAATCTACTTGGATACACGCAAGTCATTGTAAAAAGGTTACAGGTCCAGAGGGAAAATTAAATATTTCCTCTTAACAATGATAATGGCTTTCTGCCTCAATATTTCATCCCCTGCACCTATGAGAAATAGAAGGGAGATAGGCACTCATCATCAGGAGTTACTTTTGCTAAAGTATAAATAATATTTTGGCATTGTGCCTTCTGGGCATAATGATTTATGTTCTAGTAAAACTAGCTCTTTGCCTTGTAGCCAAGATCAAGACACCTAAAGTAACACATAAACGTATCTTGATTGCAGATAATGCCCTTTCTAAGTGAGTAACTATGTTTCTTTCCTTTAGAATTGACATATCATCTGTCAAAATTCGAGACTCTTCTTTGGAAGGATGCTGTTCAAGTACTTGGGGGATGGAACCAGTTGGAGAAGACCTGTGTTCCCCTAGGCAACTCGCCGGCCTGGGATAGTACCTGAGTGACTGAACTGGCTATAAACCTTCCGAAGTGGACACAGTCAAAGGAAAGACAGATGTAGATGTCAAAGGGGGGAAATGAGAAGATCCAGATTTAAGAAACATAGTTCTGAAAGACTATGGTTTATTTTCTGTATGTTAGAGTAACGCTTTAACGCTGGACTTTTCTGTAATTGCTTTTGCAAGGCTTCTCCTTATCCCTTATTCCTTATCTAAGGAATGTGCTGCTTCGCATGGGGGCCTCTGGGAACTGAGAAAACTATAAAATACGCCCTGAATTCAACCTTGTACATAGTCATAAATTTTCTGTTCTCATTATTTTTAACTTAGGTAATTGTCTGTTCTGCGCATGCTCTAACTATGAAAGTTTTCAATAAAATCAGGGGTCAGAAGCTCCCCCTGCTCAGTGTGTTTCTCTGAGGTTTTGCTACACACCTCGTCGCGTGTATTGATTTCTCTTAGAATATAGCAATTGGGAATCGGACAAACAGAAGCCAGACCGCGTCCAGTGACGCGGACCTAACACTACAAGACAGATGACAGGTCATAGGAGCCACACCATCAGAATCAGAAGCAGCATCAGCAAGAGCAATAAGGTTTTGATGGGGCATTTGCGAGGCGTTTTGATTATCCCAGGCAGCCTTGTGATATTTTTACTGGGGCAAGGCACATGGCTGCTGCTGAGCACAGTGTTGTTACTGGCACCAACATCCTTATCCTTAGTGGCAGAAGGAATTGCAGGGATGTCTTTTCCTCTACCCCATCGTTTCTCACCCCCTCCTTTCCCAGACATTTTACTTTGTTTTTTCTTGTTGGGGTCCACTTTGCCATCTAGTACATTGCATCTTGTGAAAATGAAAAACATGGGATAAAGCAACATTTTTAGAACAGAAAATGTATTTTGTGCACTAAAAATAGCTTTTTTATGACTAAAATGTGGTTTTAGCCTTACCTGGGAAAAAATCCCCAATTGTATTAGGCCAGGGGTACCCAACCTTCAAGTGCCGCCTTTTATTTTCTAATGATCTCAAGTACCACCTGGGTGATCCGTACGGGTTTTAAGTCACCTAAAAATCTCAAACCACAATTTATATTGCACAAAATACACACAAATGTACATAAAAAGTTTTCCTTGCCTTTTGGAGCAGTAAATCAGGATTTGGTAAGTATAAATGGTACAAGTCAGTCTGCAGCCTCATCACGGTACCACCTGTTGGGAACTCCTCTATTAGGGCATTATTTACCCTGAACGTGGCAATATTCCATATGTGGTGGTTAATTTCCGGTGCATTGGTTGGCAAATAGTGCGTGCGAGATAGCACAGAGCCAATACCATATAACAATAAAAACAACAATACAATAGCATTCCCATCTATGATGCATCATAAAATGTCTCATGAGCTGACTACATGACATGCCCCTCGCCCCCCCCTCGTTGGGTTTAGTCATTGGGAAGGGGGCACAGCCTGCTGCTACAGAAGAGGACCAGCATGACCCAAACAGGTATGAGACAGCAGCAGCACCATAGGACAGGTGAGGAGGGGGCAGATTATTTTCCTTTCCACACTGAGCACTATTTTAGGGACAAAAAGTTAGTATATATATTTTTTTCCATTTTGCCTGGACAATCCCTTTAAGAAGTTACAAAAAGTAAAAACATTTCTGTTGCAAAATTGTAGCTATAATGCAGAAGAAAAGAAAATTGTGTTCAGTAATGTGGATATTTGGAAGATCAGCTGCTGCTGACAAATTTAATTTGGAATCTAGATACTTGTCTAGTGTGAGGAATAATGCTGCCTAACAGAAATCTTATGAGCAGATGAAAAAGCCACTAAAGATTACCTCTCTAAAAGCCAAGAAATCCTCATTAACAATTCCCCATCCCTCAGTAGTTGTGTCATGGAATCTTGGATTATTCTCTATTCTTCGTCCAGAAACACACACACAAACAAAAACACTATGCAAACCTTGCAAAGGTGAGGGGGAAAATGCTGCAATGTAAGATCGCTTTCCAAAATTATTTTTATTACCTAACATAATATGTATTAATATATATATATATATATATATATATATATATACACACACACACCTTATTTTTTGCCCTATAACATGCACTATTTTTACCCAAATGTGTGTGTGTGTGTGTGTGTGTGTGTGGGGGGGGGGGGGATGTCGGTGCAAGTGCATCTTATCGAGCGAATGTAAAATGTAAAAAAAAATACTTACATGAGTCTTGCGCCCACTGTCCCCGATTTGTCTCCACCTCTCGGTCTGACATATGCTCAGGTGTTTGTGTCAGCGCGCACTGACACCTGAGAGGCAGTGGCATCGCCAGAAGACACAGTGTCCCCGCTTTGGCTTCTGGCACTACTATTGGTGACACTTGCTAAGAACAGAGAATCTTAAAGGGGAGCCATGCATCAGTAATAAAATGAAATATAATATTTGCCCTATTCCTCACACCGGCCTCTGCTGGGTTTTGGGACTGGGAGAGAGATGGACTTCAGTTGTTATTTGTAGTCTATACCTTAGGCACAAGGGTGCTGATTCAGCAAAGGGTGAAAAGGTTAAGTCCAAAAGACTTTGCACAGCCTTGCATGAGCCGAATTTCGGGACATTCAAACAAACGGCCAAATATTTTGCGCCTATGCAAGAATTTTAGGGTCACATGCACGCTTTTCATCTTATGCTGGCACCTACCAGCGTAAAATGAATGTCACCATGCCAGTTTCCACAAAGGCCCCACCTCCTGTTCCCCCCTTAACTGCAAATGCAGGTAGGGTGGCTGCTAAAGAGATGCCCAGCTGAGCACAAAAGGCATGATTAGGGTGAGGACAGTAAAGTAAAAGAATGACTTACAAAACCCTATGCAGGTGATCACCACTATCTGCCAGTTTCCTCCAGACAATGAAAACTGGTCCACCAAAGTTTATCCTAATTAACAGTGAGGAAACCTGGCAGATTTTGGTGGACAATAGCGGGGTAGTCTAGTTTCTAGTTTTGTTTGGCACAAAACATAGAAACAATAGTGGCTTTTCCCAACAATTTCTTTTTTGACCTTATTTTTTAAATATTTCTAGTCTAGTCTATATTCTTATAGTATTCTTATATTATTAACATGTTTGTAAGTGTCAAATAGTGGGCAGAGCTGAAAAGGATCACATTTGTGAAAGCATCATGAAATATATCTGTGAGTACTGGGAACCACACAATACTCCTATCATAGACACAACAACTGGGTACCACAAGGTCAGTAGAAGATCCCCGGCTCCTCATACACAAATACCTGGGACACTGGTATGTCTGTCATCCCCCCTCTATCAGATCTCCTCCATATACAATATTGATGATGGTAACCGGGACGGATCCAGGTTTACATGGGACTTTGAGCGATATGATCTCAGTGGGCCCCTTTGTGGTAAAGAGTCCCGTCACATCACTAAGGGACATCCCTAATCTGCATTTCCCCACTAAGAATCAAAAGAAAAAAAAAAAAATAGTACCTCTACAGTGCTTCTCTTTCCGGCACGAAATCCCGGTCTCCTTGTTGCCGACTGCTGCCTGCTGTTTGATCACCCGCAGCCCGCTGGTGCGCCTGTCTCGTGGTGTGGAGGCCCCTTCTTCTCTACCCAGTGGGGACAGCACAGGCGACTGCACAGTTGGTCCCCCGGCAGCTGCCGTGCCTTGCCAGGTGCTGACGCTGGCTCTGATGGCAACTATGGCTGACCCCTTACAAAATTGTATTACTCTAGTTTAAATGGCTGTTTTACAAAAATGTATTTTGATCTCAGATTCTTATAAGCATCCAGCTCCATTCTTCACATGAGATTAGTTGGTCTTTCTGTTCTGATAGACCTCATATGTTCATTTGAGTGTTTCAAATATATTCTGGCACCAGAGATGCACAATCTTTTCCATGTTGTGAATATGCTGTGCATGCTGTGAATATCACCACAATAGAAACACGTTTACATTTACATTTATTTCCTACGTTTGATTTTCTAAAAAAAATGAGATTTTTAACAAACTCTGCTTATAAAACAATATAAAAATAAGCTTACCACATTCTCCGTTCTAGTGCCGGCCGACATCCTCATCCTCCAGCTGTCCGCTGTGTTTTGAGTGGGACAGAGGACCCACATACTCCGTGTTGGGCTCCCACACTGAACTCCCATTCACCCTGGCTTTTGACATCTCGTCCCCACTGCAGGAAGGAAGCTGACGTTAGCTCAGTCACCGATATAAAAGGCCCCTCCCTGCAGTGGGGGGTAAGATGTCAGAAGCCTGTGTGATCGGCAGCCCAGCGCAGGGTGGAGGATGTGGGTCCTTTGTCCCACTGAGGACATCGCGGCTGGCCAGAAGATGAGGACGTCAGAGGAATGTTGTTGGTGCCACCTTCAGGTCATGGGATTGTGGTAAGGTAAGCGTTGGCGGCAATCCCTGTGGGGCCTGGGGCAATGCGAGCATACCAAATCGGGAGCCCAGCTTAGTGCAGAGGATGTGGGTCCTCTGTCCAGCTGAAGACACCAACTACGGCCAACTGGAGAATGAGGAAGTCAGAGGAATGTTGTCGGTGCCACCTCCAGCGTTGCAGGATCGTGGTAAGGTAAGCAGTGGCGGCCATCTCTGTGAGACCTAGGGCAATGCAAGGCATACCAAACAGAGCTGCCCAGAGGTAGGGCTTTTACTAGGTCCTGGAGTCTTTTAGACTCTAGGGCAGGGTCAGTAATGTTTCCTGGCAGAGTGTGCGCTGTGTGATTGCCCTAACACCAAGGCCATTTGAGGCACCTTTATCTCAGCCTCTTGTTTTCTGCAGATAAGCCAGAGCCAATATTAGTGGTGCAGGCCATTAGATACCCCCCCTCCATATTTGGCTCAGTCATGGGGAGGGGGCACTGCCAGCTGCTATGAAAGAGGCTCAGCATGGCACATTCATGTATAGGACAACAGCAGCACTATAGGATGTGTGTAGAAGGGGCAGAATCTTTTCCTTCCCGCACCGAGAGATGTTTTGCCACGAACTTACCCTGGCCCAGGTATACTTATGCTTGTTGCTCATTTAAAAACCCTATTCCCTTTTGTTTACCTAGGGTGGATTCAGCATCAGGTGCAAAAAGAACACTTATATTTCATTCACCTAGATTGACCTTTATTTCAATGTGAACTTTTTGTACTTGCTGCTAAATCCACCACTTAAAGGAAAAATATAAGCACCTGCAAGTTGCATCACATCAATTAATTTTAGGTTGTGAAAAATATGACTGGAAATCTTCTGTTGCCCAGATGCCTTAGGTGCCCTTCTGTTAAAGTGGTCCAAAACCCGGGATAGTAAATTGTTTTGACTATCCTGGGTTTTGTTCCATTCCCCGGGTGCACCCCAATTAGGGGTGCCCCGTGTGTGAAATCCCCCAGGGTGCCGCATGATGCCCAACTCATCTCTTCCCGGTCCCATGGCGTGTATAAGAGCAGTGGCTCTGACGTCCGCATCCTTCGCGTCCCTTTAACAGAAAGCGTGCCAGCGCCGGCCATTCACAAATGCGCGGCGCGGGCATGCGCCCTGTTAGAGGGAAGCTGAGGATGCGGCCGGCAGAGCCGCTGTTCTTAGATGCACCATGGCACTGGGAAGAGGTGAGTTGGCTGCGGCGATCTCGGGGGGGTTTCACACAGCAGGGCTGATCGGGGTGCCCCCGGGGAAAGAACCAAAACCCAGGATAGTCAAAGTCCTGGGTTTTGGTGCACTTTAAGCCTGATTGTGTGATGGCAGTATCACCTGTTCCAGCTGTGTCCAGCATTCCAGTATCACCTGTTCCAGCTTTGTCCAGCATTTCAGTATAAACTGTTCCAGCTGTGTCCGCCATTCGAGTATATCCTGTCTCATCCATGTCCAGCATTCCAGTATCACCTGTCCCAGCCAGGTCCAGCATTCCAGTATCACCTGTTCCAGTCATGTTCCAGGTTATCATCACAAATTACTTTTCAGTCCCTCCTGCTGTGGTGTCCTCCCTGTTATCCATCTCAGGAGGACCTCAGCGTCTGTTGAGATTTTGCATTTACCAGGAGACATGGTGAGCCAGTTCCCCACATTGTGATGCAGACAGGGGTCGGCATTTTGACCACACCTCTGCTTCTACCAGAGAAGGGCCTAATTAAAAAAGCAACTGGCTATAGAGTGAATCTTCAAGTTAGCAATAGCAAACTTTTGTAACAAAAGAACAATCAAGGAATGGAAAGTACATTCTGATTTTCGACTTCACCTTTAAAGTGGATTTATCTAGGAACTCTTTCTGGGTAACTAGGAAATCTGAACAATTTGTCTTCTTCTGTAAGTGAGCCGTGATGAACTGCTTGCTGATTTCTGGTGGCAATATGTACGCTAAGTAGATCTGACTTGCTTGTTGTGACTTGTGATGTGTTTTATTATACAGCTTGGCACCAGCAGGAATTACGCATAAACCTGACTTATAAAATTATAACTGAAACATCTGGAAGATATTTATTTGAGTGCCTGTTTATAAGAGCCGACATTCAGAGCCTGATTCGTTGTATTGCGTCGTGAATTTTACCAGTCAAGCCTCTTGCCAGTTCTCTAAGTGGGATGCTGCGAAGAGTCTGAACTTCAGGGCCCAAGTGAACAATAAATTCTGAAATGTATCAAAATAAAAGCCTGGTGATTCATTAGGTGCTGTTATGTCCTTAAAACTTGTATGATGTTTAGTTACGTTGCATTCATATTTCTAGGGAAAAGGAGAGACCTTGCCAGGCTTCAAAGACAACTGTAGGCCAAAATGAAAATTTACCATTTAAAGAGCTCCCTTCTCACATTCCCGTATCTTATAGCTTATTATTAATAATAAATATATATAGGGGTGTTGTTGGAGGGGGGCAGGGGGGGAGACGTGCAACGGGTCAGTGGGGTGCCAAAAGGGGGCTGAGCACAGTTGGCACAGATGGCAATGAAAACCATAGCGCCACTGATCAGTAGGGGGATGCAGGATTGTCTATCTCCCTCCCTCAGTGGCCAGCATCACACTGTGTGTGAGCGGGCCTCTATTTCTCCTTTTTAGGCACCCCCCCCCACTTGACTGTAACTGCTTTATAGGGTCACTGATCGCCAATATGGAGGAGCAGCATGGTCCTGGGGTTACCTGTCAAACAAGTATGGCTGGTTTGGGTTGGAGCTGAGGACCAATGGTGAAGCGAGTAGGAAGGCAGTTTGAGGGGGTGTGGAACCTGCTTGCTGGTGGCACCCAGGAAGGTTGTTAAGATTAAGCGATGTACTGTCCCATTGGTATGAGCTTGCGGGGTCTTATCAGGAGGGTTACCCCCATGTGGAGGGACTGCATGTCAGAGTTTGGCTGTCATGAATATGGGTGTATATCAGGATCGACAGGGGGTATGTCATAGTGGCTTCAGCTGAACAAAAGGTTGAGGGGTTTACTCAATGGAGGTATCTAGGCGTTTTGGTCTAGGTCTAGGAGTTTTTTTATGGGAGAGGAGTGGGTTTACAGTCATGTGTTGGCGGGCTTCCCAGCATCAGGGAGTCAACACTGGTTAGCTATGCCAGTATCCTCCCTTTCGGGTCTGAGTTGGCAGGTTAGATGAGAACTGAGGCGTAGAATGGCGCCTGTTTTTCGAATGAAAATGAGACAGACTAGCCAGTTTAGTTGGCAGAATGACTAAAATTTCAGGGTAGCCAGGTTGTCGTTATTTTGCACCCTGGTGGTTAGCCCTGTTGAGCTCCAAACCTAACAGAGATAGAAGCGGAGCTTAATCGGCTTCCACTTATTTAGGTGCATCAAGGATTTTTCCTTCTTGTCAATCTTGCAGGTTTAGTTTGGTTGCTTGCCATTCAGACTCGATAGAGGGGTTGGAGATTTGTGTTGTCTGTATTTATTTGTTCAGCTGTGGCCAATTAAATTGTATAATTCCAAAGATATATACATCGTACAGTGTTTTATTAATGGGAATTTGGGAGATAACATGGGAGATAGTGGGAGATAACATGGTGCTCTAGTCCAGTCATGAATCCCACATAGGCCATGATCAAGGGCAAGCAACGTAACCAACAACCACCTTTGCTTGACCATAGTCACAGTGACCATGCCGGCTCTATTGACTGCAATGAAGGGAAGCGTGCCAGAGTCTGGGCTGCCACTGTGGCTGACAGGGGGGGACGATCGTATGAAACGATGACCACTGCTTTACAGAATTGCGGTTACGTTTTATTAAGTGGACAGAAATACTTTGTATAAAAGAAAAGGCATGTATTTCTTTTTGTGGTTGTTGTTTGTCTGGACTACCCCTTCAGATTGTATTACTGACTTAAAAGAGACCCAAACCCTTCCTGACTACATGTGGGCCAGGAAACCCCCCTTCTGTCACTTGTAATCCGTGTAATTAAGAAATACCAACCTTTTACTCCAGGAGCCACATCTGACAGGCATGTGCAGCCTCCAAAAATGAGGGGGGGGGGGGGGTTCAGGTCCCCCATGAGTTCCATGAGTAAAAGGTAAGTATTTACAGGTGGCAGGAGGGGATGGCTGAGTGTGCCACAGACATGCCTGCACCTCCTTGTACAAAGAATAGTGGGACCAAGGCTGTTTCTAGAGGAGAGCGAGTAGGGCTATTGCCAAGGCCATTGAGGGGGCCGTTATTCTAGCCATTGTGTTTTCTGCAAATGAGTCAGGACCAGTAATAGTCCTGACCAGTAATAGTAATAGGACAGACCCCTCATGCCGCCATATTGTGAGGGGGCACTGTCTTCTGCTGTGGTAGAGGCACAGCATGGTACATACCTGTATGTTACAGCACCATCATAGGATGGGTAAGAAGGGGGCAGAATTTTTTCTCTCATGCACTGAGCACTATTTTGCCTTGAAATTGCCCTGACCTGCCCTTTCTGCTATGTTCCTCAGTAACCTCATGTGTGTGCTTGCTCGGCAAACATGTCTGTGCCATCTGTTTGTGGAATTGGTCCTCCCCCCTCCAAAATTAGGCATTGTGAAGGCAACTCTACACCCCCTGGTAGGTGCCGGGGTACAGCATTCCATGCTGCTCTGTGTACATGAATTCTAGAGTTTGGGGTAACCCTCCACCAGTTTGCAATCTAACCAAACACAAATGGATGAGCTTCTGAGTGGTCAAATGTGTAACTCAGAAGCACCCCTCTTGGCCTCCCCACTTACCTCTCAGCCCACCCCAAGTTTATTTTCTTCCAGACCACCCTTTTAATATCACATTTTTTTGGCCACCTGGCCCACATCCTTGGTCTCCGGCCCCACACTAGTCACCAGGCGGAAAATCTGTTGCCAGATTTAGTTGCGCACCACTTTTGGTGTAGTGCCGTTCCGTTTCCCAGCCAGCCTGTCAAAGTAATCGGAGACCCTGTTCAACAGGGACTCCAACTGGCCATCAGTGAACTGGGTGCTCAGCTTACCCTGGATCAAGGGAACATGCAACCCCGGCTGTGGCTTTGTTGCTCTGCCCTGGGCTGCAGACCGGTGGTTGGAGAGTGGGAAGTGTGGCTGGCAGCAGGGGAGTGTCGCTGCCCCTAGATGTTGTGCCTGGGGTGCTTTGGCCGGGTGCTGAGCCATGCCTGGCTTCTGGGCTCTGTGGCATGGTTCAGGCCAGAGAAAGCACTGCCATCAAAGTACAGGTGTCGGGTGTGTGCTTTCATACACAAGAGGGGAAGGTAATTGGGCCCCAATTTAGACTTTAAGAGCAAAGGCGTTGGCAACCTAGAGGCTACAAAATCATGGGCATCCACTGGGGTGCCTCCAGCAGCGTGTGTCACGCTGCTGGAGGAACCTGGAAGAAACCCTCTGTATCATGGCACCATCCCTGTTTACCAGTGCCAAGCAGTAGTACATTATGCTGGTAAGTACACAACTATGACACGCTATACCATGCTTCGCCTACACATGTTTGCCGCTTTTCAAGCAAGTAAATGGGCGGACATGTGACAGTGTCTGCCGGAGCACAGGCATATGAACCAGGGCACACGGTGGGTTGCACAGTAATGGCGGAGGCCTAGTTTTAAAAAACAAACAGGGTTTGTGTTGACTTGAGACTACAAAAATGTGCACACCACAACCCTGTCTGCCTGTAAAGGTCTAAATGTGAAACAGTCCACGGCCATTAGCGTGCCACCACACCTGTGCCTTAGTGAAGATGCCGTCACTTATACGCTCCGGCCACTGTAACATGTACCAAATTTCCTGTTTGTAGGGGATGCTGCTGGAGCGGGCTCAGATGTGAGTAGGCCAAGGGCTAGGGGACACTGTTGCAGGCTGAGACAGAAGCTGGGGCCGCCATTTTGCCTAGGTGCGTCAATGATTCCTATCCACCAGTAATGGAGGCCTAGAGAGCTGGGTCCGCCAGGTTGCCGAGGTGTGTCAGCGAGCTAGGAATGACTGGGAGATGCCTATGCACATGCTGCTTTGGAGTAGCATCATACGCTTACTCAGTGATGCGAGGTCACTTACCAGCCCAGAAGGGTAAGACAATACAGGCATCATCCTGCTGCACATGGGGGAGATGTGAGACACAGGTATTTAAAGGGAAATGTTAGTGTGCATGTGGACCTAAACTAGAACAATAAATGGACTACAGTAAAGTGACCTTTTTTTTAGTGTTTTCACATTGCAGACTTTTACAATTGAGGGTTATGACTTCAGGCCCAACGCCAAGAGGACTTTGGCAATAGAGGTGGGCACACATCTGAATGGCTAGGGGCCGACTGCTTACACACATACTCAATTTTGCAGCATTGGTCGGGCCTCAAAAGAAGGCAGAAGCTCTGGGTGAGGCAATTTTTCTGCCAGAACTGAAGCAGCCAGAAGTTAAGCGGCTGCTTCATAGTTAAGTTGCCCACTCATTCTGAACTGTGTGACTGAATTGTGCTTCTCTTCTAGCATCAGCATTTTGGCAGAGAATAAAGCCCACCCGGAGCAGAACGGCTGTCCAGCGCCAGACCAGACCAAGGCGGGTAAGGCATGGAGCCCAAAGATTGCCAACATCCTCAGTCTCCTCTTTGGACCCTCCACCACCAGCACAGAAACCAGCCAAAGAGGAGAACGGCCAGGTGTTGGGCTTGGGGTCACACCTAGCTCAAGAGAACTCAGGTAGGACAACAGACAAAAAACACACAGCTATAGGCAACTCCCAATGGCATGTATCCTAAGTCCTGTTTTGTGCTTCTCTTTCCCCTGCAGACTCCTCTGATCAGGGAGAGTATGCGGCTATGGGGCCACCCAAGGCCAGAATCTCACAAGACTCACAAGACTCACAAGAAATATCAAGCTGACGCAACCAGGAACAGAACCAACAGCACACATGTACTTACAGATCCTTTTATGTACTTACAGACCCTGAGGAAGGCATGGTGCTGTGGCAGAAGGTGGATTCATAAAATGGCTAACTACATGGATGCAGAAAGTATTGAGCATTAGGGGGCATTTGCCAGGGAGAACTGGCACACATGTGCACAGGCAGATCTTGACAGGTCTTTCTTTGGTCTTTATAGGCGCCATGGAGCAGAGACAGGGGACAATACCCAGGAGGCCCCAAATAGGCACAATTTTTACATTTGATGTTTTTTGAGTCCCAAAGGACACAAAATATTTGCAAAATAAAAGCAAAATGTTAATATATATATATATATATATATATATATATGCAGTGTGGTATGCTTTTTAATCCAAACATGCTTAATTAAGTTACATTGCAGGGATGCACCCAAAAGAAACCAGAAGGGAAAAGGTAAGACACACTACAGGGATACAGACTACATGGGTTACCCCTAAAGGAACCAGGGGATACACACAAACATAGGATGCCCCAAAGGTGGAGTTCAGTGAGGGGGAAAAACCTGCATGCTTATGCCAGCGAAATTACCACAGAGCTCAGAAATCCAAGGATTCCATGGCACCATACGGCTGGAAAAAGGTACAAACTCTACTTTCAAGGCAAGTTCCCTGGCCAAAACCATAATTGCTCTCTAAATTGAAGGTTAACGCAAAGCCCTTGAGATCGCGTAATGTATGCCTGGCCAAGAAGATCTCAAAACGTGGCTGAGAATAATACGAGTGTTCGCAATTTTCGGGTTTCCGAGTTGGCTTCCGAAAATAAAATGATCATGGAGAGACTTAGAACCAGGCTTAATGTATGGGGGGTGACATGGCCATTTGCAGGACCAGCTATGCTGGAAGAGTATTCTATGTTGTTGTTTTAGTTACTTAAAAAACAGATTAGTTTAAAGTATCTTCAAAGTTTTGGGTTCTTCTCAACTACCTTCTTCCCATCATCAAATTTAAAGTAAAGTAGATTCGGACAGGCTAGAGGATAAACATTTTCAGGCCTAATGTTTCCTCAGAAAAGTCTTTTTTACTGATTTTGACATGGAACCAAACATCTTTTTTTCCGGGGATGTCTAATACCCAACAACTTGTGTTTCTAATGTTCTGCTCCTTAAGTTGGAGGACATCTTGCGGAAGATCGGCACATACTCTTAATCCAACACTCTTGGAGTGGAGATCTGAAAGGTTTGTTTACCACACATGACTTGCATTTCAGGCTGCTCGGAAATGTGTCTCTCATTCCCTTAGTTTACCCAGTGTTATGGGTTTTAGATTCCTGCTGATATTTTTCCAGTTACGATTTTGCCCACAAAATGTGCCAAACATTACTGCCTGTTTCAAATCACACTTCAACAAACAATGCTCTCAAGGAAGCATCTTGTCTTCAGCTCCTCTGTATTACAAGCGAGACATCCATGTTGTGCGAGCAAGCAAATCAAATCCATGTTTGTGATGTTATATATTGAATCCGTATCACATTGTATCATGTTAAGTGCTGCTTTTTTTTTTAGTGAGGTTAATATTTTCATTTTACAAATTTGGAGACTCTACAGGAGTCCCTGAAATTTCCAGACCTTGCCAAACTTTTCTGGATACCTAATATGGGGCTATTATTGAATTTTATACAATAAAATGTTTTACTCAATGCACGAACATAAATGTCCTTCACAACACCAAAAACCACATTTTGATTGTTTTTGCACTTTATTGTTGTTGAGTGAAAAGATATTTTCATAAAATACAACACACAGGCACACAGACACAGGTATCCAAAATAAATTAGAAAGGTGCTGCTAATGTCAGCCTCATCTTGCCAAATCATTTAATGCAATACCTATTAAATTTAAACCCACATTTTTAACTAACATCCTCTGAATTGTTCACCCTGTGAAAAGTACCCTGTGCCAATTTTCACTGCTAATGCTATACTCTAATCCCAGATGATGCCATCTGCCTCCTCCATTCATTGTTATCGATGCTGCGTGGCAATGATGTCATTGCCACACCTATGCAATGATCACCTGCCATCTCACACCGAGGGACAGCCAAAAAATCAGTGTTCTAGGACAATTCAAAATCAAATCAAATTCTAATTTCTATCAATTTTTTACACCCTAAGAAGGGAAAATCGGTGGGGGCTTTGGCTAAATGTATTTCACATGTTCAGTGGGTTTTGGTCCACTTTAAAGAAGATCTGAACTCTTGCTGACTACCAATGCCAGGTAGGGCCCAAGTCAGCAAATACCCTAACCCGTCAACTCCCACGACCAATGGGAGCATGTTTTCTTTCTCTCATCAGCTGGTTCTCCACTTGAAAGAGGTGAGTCTAATGCGTGTTGCTCTGATGACTTGAGGGAGTTGGTTAGGATTGTTTAGTGTTCCTGTAAAGCAGGATCCTTCTTAGCACACAGCACAGTATTGTGTACTGTGCTGTGCCTTCGGCCCTACAGGCTGCCCAGTACCATCTGTTGTTTCTTGTCCCCCAATAAGGAGCATAATGCCTGGGGAGGCAGGGGTAGGGGTGAAGGTGGAAATGGCACTAGGACACAGCCACTTAGAGCCCAGGGGAAGGACCTGTTGACCAAAGAAATGGTTTCAGTAAATTTCTGATGCTCTGGTAGGAATGTAGGTCCCAGTTGGGACCACTGATGGGCCAGGAGCGGGCGATGAATATGTGCCTGCACAGCAATGGAGCAGAGGTAATGTGAAATACATTCATTTTACTTGTGTTACCGATAGACATCTATAGGCTGCATTATTATAATGTTGTCATGTCAAAATAGGAGACTTACATCAATGTATTTCTCCTCCTGGCCCAAATACCAATATTCAGCTTCTTTACTGCTGGCTGTCAACCTCCATTGATTGGCTAATAAGCTAAAAAGCATTCCAGGTCCACAGTC
Organism: Gastrophryne carolinensis; assembly: GCA_027917425.1. NCBI lineage: Eukaryota > Metazoa > Chordata > Amphibia > Anura > Microhylidae > Gastrophryne > Gastrophryne carolinensis. The sequence goes on from CM051234.1 coordinate 603,437,470, forward strand.
CTTCAAAGCCAAAGCTTGGGATGGTGTTTTTATGAACAATAAGCTGAGCGACTTGGTTTTTTGAGTAGTACAGTAGGATTTACAGGACCGCTATCAGGAGAAGGGGACAGCATCGGGCAAAGGGCAATGCCAGTAATAGAGCACCTGGCAGCCCCCTATAGATTCCTTCTACTGATGATGCTGTCCTAGAGATATGCCATAGTGACAGCTGGAGAATGAATGATAAGTAAAAACACTAAACCACTAATGATTTAATACATCTACTCTACCTCGGGGCCCACTCACACATATTTTCTCAGAATGCCCTGTTGTGTAGACTTTAAAAAAGCCTGAAATCATGGCCCATGTGACCGCTGGCTGCCAATAGGCTTTGTCAGGTCACATGGAGGTCTTCTTTCAAATCCTTATTATAACAAAATGTACTGTATAATGTCCTTTAACATGGTTACCATTACCAATATAGCCGAATGATGGCTCCTCTTGTTGCCCTATCAATGGAAACACCAAGGCCACTGCAGTTTTAGAGGTGACGAGGGGGATACAGGAAAAATTGCTTCCTGTGAGTGATGCAGCTGACTGTTCTCATGCAACACTGCTACACAACACCAGCCATGAAGCAGCATGGGAGAAGATGATTGGTAAGTGGTGCCTTTGGATACACACATTAAGTGTAATTAAACAGATTTCTGCTAACTTCTTAATTACCCCAAAGAATGATGCCTCCAGGGTGACATGACCATTTTCAGTATTCTGTATTGTAGTTTCAATTACTTAAACACATTTTTAAGTGACAGATTAGCTCAAAGGTGTTTTCAAGGCCTTAGGTTGCTCTCAACATCAACTTTGAAGGGAAGAATGTTTGGACAAGCCATAGGATAAGCATTTTCTGAAAGTCTAAAACTGATTCCTTGGGAAAGTATTTATTATTTTTTAGTGATTTGACATGGAACCAAACTGTTCTGGTGATTTCGTAACGTATGTTTCTAATGTAGGGGGACATCTCATAGAGGATCAGCACATTATATATACATATAGGAGCACTATTGCGAATTTCCGACATGAATACAGATTGAACACCCTGGCGAAGTGTCATTTCGACACGCAACGCGTCGGTGGCGGCTGCGGCGGGGGACCCCTGGTGACAAGGTGATGTAACAGTGTTTATTTATTTGTAGGTTGTATTGTATTTTGATACTTGGAGTTACTATTTGGGGGCTCATTTGGCCCCACCTGAAGCCCGGTTAACACAGTTTTAACACTTTATTATCAAGGTCTCCCACTCGTTATGTGTGTTGTATAGTAGGTTGCCTTTCATGTTTAGTGCAAGCAGCTTCACAGCCTGTGCACACCACATTTGTGGTTTATTTGTATATAGTATTCATTGCACTCAGCACCTTTCTTTCTTTATTACACTCTTGTGTCACATTCAATTAATTAATTTTCATTCAATAGTTTTTATTTTTTTTTTTACCTGGGTTCATACTTGTCATTCTTCTGGGGCTAATGGTTATTTGTTCGGGCCTATTACCAGTATATTACATCATATATTTTTGTATTATATAGCCAATACATTACAACTACCTATACCCATTACATATTAGTCACCGTTTATCGGGACCCCCTGCTTGTTGTGTTTGTGTTTTTTAATCTTGGATTTGTCATATGATGTGCCTTGTGTTACCCCCACGGCTGGCACCTACTTTGATTAATTGTTCGGCAGTGCACCATCCACCATAGTTATAGATTACAGATTGAAATCATACTTGTCGTGTAATTCATTCTTGAGGTGCTAAACAAATGTGTTCCCAAAAAAAGTTTACATGGTGGCATTGTAGAGCATTGGTTGCTTTAAAAGCAGCCTGGGTGATGGCTTCCATCCTCAGGAAGAAACCAAGTCGTGTGTGGGGGAGAATCCCCCACTGTTCCCTTGTGATGTGAAGGAAGTGAGCAGGCGGTTAAATGGGGGCCTGTAGGGAAAGTTGATTGCACTGCTGGAAAATTTGAATGGAGAGATAGAGCGACAGAGAGTCTTACCGCGAATGGAGTGAAAGAGAGCGCTGCCTGGAAGGGAGAGAGAAAAAGACTTGGGATACCCCGCTATATGAAACCCTCCAGTTCGGCCATAAAAACATACCTTTCCCCATCCCATGGGGCATGTATGGCCCTCATCCAATTTGTGCTGTTTGCTTGGAAAATTGCTCTTTTTGCACGCAGAGTTTGGCAATGGGGAGCCGGAGCGGCTGCATCCCTGGGCATCCAGCCTATCTTAATGGATATCCATGGGAGTGCGCCTCAGCCCAGAGATGCTGAGGATATGGCTGCAGCTATTTACATCTCAATGGGAGCCAGGAAAAAGGTGGGTTTTGTGGTGCCCCAGGTGGCGTTTCACACAGTGGCGCATCCTGCCTTTTAGACTCCAGGGTCAGGGTCTTAGGGCTTTGTTTGGGTTTAATACCTTTATATATACTTGCACAGTCATTCAAAGTAGATTTATTTTCAGTTTGGTTTATTTTGTTGAGATTTTATATATTTCTTGAGCCGGCTTGTGGCCACAGAAGCATGACTTGTGTTTCTGGTTGCCCAGAAATGTGCCTGGACGCGGCCAGCAACTTCACCAACTTCACCAGCAACTAGTTCAGTGCCAGAAGAGTCTTGGTTCTCTACTGTGCCTCTGCTGCTCATATTCTCTCGGATTAACCCCGTCTACCTGCTTTCCATGTGTGCAACCCAGCTCACCTTTGGACTTTGATCTCTCGGATTACCCTTTTATCTGCCTGCTTTCCTTGTGTATGACCTTGACCTTCCTCCATTGTCTGCCTCTTTTCCCAGTCCTGCAACCACTGCTGTCTGCACAGACCATTGTCTCCCCGGGGAGTGACCTGGGACCATCCAAGCAGCAAACCTATCTCTCCTTGCAGGGATCTCCAGAGAAACATGGGGAGGACCTTAGATTCCATTCCTGCAGGGTCGAGCAGGAGCGGTTTTGAAAGAAACCTTTTGAATGATAGCATGGATTATTTCCATAAAATTCATCATTTCAGGTAAACCTGTATGTATTTTTTTATAAAAATCTTATTTTATAAGTGATATTTTATGAGGTTTGGGGTAAAATATTCCTAGGGGTTGCCCATCCTTTTTTCCAGGTGCATATATTATATTGGACTTCCCCACTGACCATTCAGTAATCACTAATTATAGCGGAGGGATGTACAGTTGTACTTGATCCCCACCTATTTGATGGTGTGTCAATCACATCTCTCTTTAGTATCCAGGCAAACCATACTACCATACACTTCAGGCCATCCTTTACTACTGTTATTCTGATGCTTTACTTTAGTTATTTCTGTACTCCAAGTTCTACCGACCAACCAGTTCATTTGTTAACCCACATAGGCCTGCAGTCTGCACTATTTTAATATGCCTACTGTAAAAGCTCGACATTTCTAGGCCAATAGATCACCATGTTAAACCTAAAAGATTTAGCCTGACCCCACTGATTAAGGTTTTCCTGGCTATAGCTAAAGCTACCACACCATTTTACCGGGCTAAACCAACTATGAATTGGTTGTATTGTACATGCACAGGTTATCAACAAACGGGGCAGTTTCTATGCACAATAGAGCTCAATGCAGAAAGGAAAATAAATGCCCTCTTCTCACCAATCTTACGGTGCTGCTGCTACTGTCCTATAAAGGTATGTGCCATGCTGTAACTCTTCATTAGCAGCAAGCAGTGCCGACTTAGTCCAATATGGGGGGATGAGGGGACTGTCTCATGGCCTGCACCACTAACAGTGGCCCTGACTCATTTTCAGAACACAGAGCGATCTCCCTGTTCGCCCCCTCCTAGAAACAGCCCTGTTGACAAAATACTATATGGATAGAAACATTTTCCTCTTTGATCTGTGTTTACACTCACAGAGCTTTTTGGACTCTTTTGAATGTATCTTTTTCAGTCATTTGTGTGAGTATATATGTATATGGCTTTATGACATTAAAGTAAAACACTCATTTAAAGTGGCTACAGCTCCCCAGCTTACTCTCAGTTTGCATATATTGGTGGGATCAGATATACTGAGCTGACCTTTCTTTCCTTGATCTGCCTTGTCATAATTCTCTAGTGAACATACCAACTTGATAGGACATGAACGGTTTGCATCATAAATTTATCAAGTCAGGATGTTTGTGCTTGCATATACGGTATCTACATTACAATCACAGAGTGGCTTTTTAATCCATCTAAAGAATTGCGTGCAACCTTTCGTGTGGGACAAGGTTCCGCCATCCTCCATGAAAAGATACTCAGGGTCTTGTCAATGATCCAACCTGGACCCAGCTGCTACGGAAGTCCGGGAGTAAACTTGTTCAGCCCTCATTAAGACTCTATTAGGTTTGCTTTCTGGGTCTTTTGTTTACTCTGAATTGCATTCTTATTGCTTCATTATATAAATGGTGGATTTCACACATGGGAACCTACGCAGGAATGTACGTTCGATAATTACCGCATAGACAAAAATTCCAAAAACAAACCTCCATGAAAAATAGACAGAGAGATTGGACACATTTCCCTGCTGTTCAACATATTTTTTGAATGCAACAATGGCTCATTAAGCCAACGATATCAATTCATGACACAAGGCATATGTTCACTGCTGTGTGCAGACATTTGTTCAGTATTGGCACACTAGATGGGATTATTATTAGGCTATTCTTCAGGCAAGAGATGCTTTTGCAATCAAATATGATTTTTGTTTTACTAATGATGCCTGCTTTATAGGGCCATTATTTTACTTGTTATTATTATAATTGCTATTTTTTATTTAAATAGCTCTATCATCTTTTTCTGACTGTACTATACAATACCATCAGTATGGAGTAAATGTGTTGCTTTCTGATTTAGTTCAATTCCATTCAAATCCATTCTAGTAATTCTTATCTAGATAATGGCAGTGCTCTCCCACCACCATTAGACCCCCCCCCCCCCCCACCGTCACCACCACCACTGGAACCTAGGCAGGGTTGCAAGTAACCGTCTAAAGGGATATTCAGGCAAAGAGTTAAAGTGGACCAACCACCATGCAGGCCAGCCGTGGAGTCTAAAATATTTCAGGGTAATTCATTTCAGTCCCCCTAGGGATTCGGGATATCTCACTGTGTCTGCTCCCCAGATCACCCACATTCATTCACCTTTCCAGGGCTCCCACACCATGCTCACCAGCCAAGGCCACATCCCCACCACTCCTGTAGCTCAGAGACGCTCCTGCGCCAAGCCATTAATGTAGGTTGAGGGCTGGAGTGCACCTCATACTGTAGGGAGACCAGGGATGTGACCTCTTTTGCCAGGTTCTCTCTGAATTCAGGGCCCTATGCCAACCATTATTATGCACAGCATACAGTGCTGGTTGACAGAGAGCCCATGCATGTGGCTGGGGACCAAGGGAGGGGTGAGTTTTTGGGGCAAACTGGGGGAGTTTCACCTGTATTTTGGTCCACTTTAAACAGGAACAACACCCATTTTTCACATGTTGTTCCTAGCGTAGTAGGGCACCCCAATTGCCATTGCTCCCCTGCACATTAACCCTGTTAAACTCAAGCAATCTTACCTTTCTTCTCAGTCCCTCTGTAAAATTGAGCAGTACGATTCGCCGCCATGGTCCTGTGGCCTTGAGACCACGTAACCATGGCAGCTACGTGAGTCTCAGGTAGCTGAATTTCATGGCCATAAAAAAAGGAAAACAGATACAAACTCATCTAAGTCCGTGATCAATCCAGTAAGGTCTTCTCTTCATCCTGGGGGCCTCTGATCCCTCCCCCCGGGCTCTTGTGCCAACAGGAGAGGGCCCAAACACAGGCCCCCCTTCTGACACCACTAACAGTTGCTATGACTTGCCATCAACCCCTGACCCCCCATTACTTGCCTCACCAAAGCCAGGGGGGACCCTATGGAAAATGTGTTTTTTTCTTTAAATGAACTCTTTATGTCCTATCACCCAGCCCATATACAAGGCTTTCAGCAGCAGCAGCAGGAGTGAGAGCAAAAGCCAGGGTGATTGGCGTGGGACACAGTGCTCAGGATGTTTCAGAGGTAAGTATTAAGATAACAGAGCTGATATATAGATCTGATACTTCCTGGTTTTATCAGTTCAGTGTTGTGAGACATGTGCTAGAGTTAGTTGAGTAAGCACACAGACAGAGAGAGCGTCAGGTGCACCAGTGGGGACCAACACACCAGAGGAAGAGAAGCAGAACACCTGGTCAGCTAGTAAACAAGCCAGCACAGCCCTGATGGAGGATACAGTTGAGCCTAGGAGGAAGGGCACTAACACTGAAGACATTCTATAAGGTACCGATAGTCCGTACATGAATGCACAGACTGTTTTACTAATGCTGATGCTGCTGGAATGTTCATGGTTAAATAAAGTGAAGGAAAGAGACTGTCTAAACAGTGTGATCCCTCTTGGAAATAAGGCACAGTCGGCCCCACACAGTTCACCCAAGATTTCAAAGAATCAGTGACAGTCTGTGTGTGGTTTTTTAGATTCAACCCTTTGAGAACTGGTAAGGGGTCCATGAGACCCCATACCAGTTCAAAAGGCTTGAGGGGCTGGCATGCAGATGACTTGCTATTGACTCAAGGCTCCCCAATACCTGCCTCCCCAAAGTTCGTGGAGGGGGGGAAAAGCCTGTAGCGTTCAGGGCTGGGGGCCACCGAGGATGGCCTCCGTGCCCTTGTCTACAAGCCCCGCATAGCTAGTGCCCAGGCTGGTTTTACTGTGAAGTAAGACCCAACACGATTAAAAAAAAGAAAAATAAGGACCGCACACTATTTTTTTTATTTAATCCTTTATAGTGTGGATAATAGTTGAATTTGATTTATAAATGTTATAAAGTATTTTTATCAGTTTGGGGGGGTCACCTGCGCAGGAACGGGGGCTACCAATACATATGTGGTACCATTGTAATTGGGAGAAATGTGGCTTTCAAATGCAATATGGTTTTCTTGAAAAAAATAAATGTTTTATTTAAAATAAATTAGGCAATTAAAAAAAACATTTTTTACACTTAAAAATATTTTAAAAAAACACTGGAAATGTATTACAAACAATACATTCATGTTAAAGCCCAAACTCTGATAACAAACAACAATATATAATTTTACATTTTATATAATTTTAAAATTCCTGCAAAAATCACAGTTAAACATAGCACAAAATGGTAACAAAATTACCTGTCAGCAGAGGGTGACAAAATCCCAAGTAGGCTGGCAGCTAAAAGGGTTAAAACTGCATGTTGGGTATTATTCTGTTCAGGGGACCTTGTGCTTTCATATTTAACTTGTTTTTTCTAGTTTTCGTATTGATATTTTGGGACAATTTGTTTTTTATTCTGCCTGTTTAGAATTTTTTTTAGAAAAAAACAATGCAATGAAGGTATTCTTCGAGGGATTACTTCCAGAAAGATGAGCCCACTACAGCAAGCTGGATACACCTAGAAAGCTTACTGTGTCTACTTTCAGGAAATTTATGGTTTACTGGGAGTATTTCAAATGTAAAGGGTTGTTTTGGTTGAAAAGCGCAAGGTGCACACTTTATCTGCAGAGCTGAAATATTCAAGTAGAATTCCCCTTACGCGCATGTTTTACTCTTCCCTTCACTGTACCTATGCATGTTGGGTATTGTTCTGTTTGGGGGACCTTGCTTTTTCAGAATTATGTTGTTTTTTTTTTTGTTTGCATATTGTTTTTTTAGGAAAATGTGTCCCTGCCCTTTTATTTTTTTTTTTAGGGAACCCTGTGCAACCAAAGAATTCATTGAGGGATTACTTCCAGAAAACGGTGCCCATGTCAACAAGCCTGGTGCACCTAGAAAGCTTGAGGTGTGTACTTACAGATAATATATCGTTTATGGGCATATTTCAAATGTAAAGGGTTGCAAGGTGTGCATAGCAGTTATATTTTATCTGAAAATCTCTGAAAAGCAATGTTTCAGTTTGGGGGAGTCTCCTGGGCAGGAAAGGGTGTCTACCAATACATATGTTGCAACTGGGAGAAATTGGGATTTTACAGGCAATATGATTTAATTGAAAAACATTTTTTATTACTGAAAAAAACAAATTGTAAATTTTTTTTGCACATATTTCACCCAAAAATATTGAGAATAAACTAAAAAAATGACAAACGACATTTCATGTTAAAGACTCTGCTGAAAAAAAACAATATCCTGGGAAATCCCTGGAAATCCCTTCACAAATCACAGTGGAACATGTATAGCGCAAAATAGTGAAAAATGGTCTGGCAACAGATGGTGACAAAATCTCTAGGTAGGCTGGCACTTAAAGAGTTAGACAGGACCAAAACCCTAGGTCTATGGCTGATTCTTTCTACCAGGGTCACCCTGTTTGCGATGCCCCACTGTATGAGATCCCCTATTTTGCCGTAAAATCATACTGGTCCAGCTATCCCACAGCACATGTGTTGACCACGATTGCATCCCTCCTCTTAATGCAAACACCCATGCCAGTACTATCTAAATGGAAGGGAGCAACTGCAGGGGTGCCATACACTCTCAGCGCTCTTTGCCAGTCTCTATCACTGACTGAGCGTGAGCATGCTTTGTAGGAGCAAGGATAAGATAGGCAGGCACATAGAACCAGGGATTTCCAGTGGGGCAGGAACCAAGACCTGGTTTTGGTCCACATTAAATAAGCCTGCTTTCTGCTCACTTGATGCTGTGAGTCAGGGGACATGTCTTTCATTCAGTTTTGATATACATTTGGGGCCCTGAGATTGGCTGTCACATGGCTCAGGTATCTACTACTCCTCTGCCACCGAGTGAGCCCACTGACAGCCATGATTTGGCTGGGGGGGGGGGGCATAGTGCAGGTAAGCAAAACAGGGACCTTGCATGGGGGGGAATCGACAATAAGGATGCCCCCTACGCTTAGCATTTTGTCGAACAACATCCATTTATTATTCCATACACCAAACAAATACCAAGACAGTCAGCAACAGTGGCAGAATGTATGAGATGATGTCATGTAGTGCTGGATGCTCCCAAGCATCTCGAGAGCCATGTATCAGCACTGATGCTGTTAGTGGGAGCAGCAGCTACCAGCTGATGAATTGCCGCAGGAGCAAAGGTTTGCTACACTCATGGGCCCCACTTATATCTACCAGCGTGGCCAATTACAAGCTAATGTTTCCTTCTGAGCTATTTATTTAGGTAAAATAAAATGAAGAAAAAAATGCTTTCCGGCACTGGGAAGTTAATACTGTCCAATAATTTCTTAGCTTCCATCTAACCAGTCTTAAGCAAGGCATTCCGGTGGGACAGTTCCTGCGCATACGCAGGAATTGCTCCAACGATGAAGAATTTGAGCAACAAGCTGGTGATCTTGCACAACGGTTTCGGAGAAGGGGATACCCAAAAGCGGTAGTGGAAAGGGCTCGGTCACGAGCAAGAAATACACCAAGATCAGGTCTTCTGATACCCAAACAAAGAACACGTAAGACCCCCGAGGTAAGATATGTAACAAGATACAATAGTGATTGGTCTAAACTAAGATCCATATTGAAAAGACACTGGGGCATTTTGAGCACAGATCCACAGATAGCTAAGTGGACAGAAGGTGGCCCACGAATGACAGCACAACGGGCCCCCAGTATAAGGGACAGGGTATGCTCTAGCCATTATAGGAGCACATCAAATTGGTTACGGGACAGTGCTGGAACAGGAGGGAATCACCCTTGTGGAGGGTGTTCCATATGTCCCCATATGGTGAAAGGTAAGAACATAAAAAATTTACAGACAGGCAAACAATTTTCAATACGCCAATTTATTAACTGTAGGACATCAGGGGTTATCTATGCCATAACATGTGGGTGCCCAAAGATGTATATAGGGGAGACATGTAACACCCTGAAAGCAAGGATACAAGCCCATCTATCCAGCATTCGTCTGGCCTCGAGGAATGTCTCATTGGGAAAAATAGTACCGCCAGTGGCCTTACACTTTTTGAAGGAACATCAGAGTGATACCAGTAGCCTGTGTGTTACGGGTATTGAAAGGGTGAGTTTGGGTCCACGGGGGGGGGGGGAGATATAAAGAGATTATTACAGCAGAAGGAGTTGCGATGGATCTATCACCTGGACTCACAAGCCCCCACAGGACTGAATGAGGACCTGGCTTTTACACCTTTTTTGGGGATTTAGGGTGTTTTCACATTTATTGATTTGGATTAGGTAAGTACCTAAGTTTATGTAGGCACATGGTGGTTTTTACAACACTTTTTGGGTTGATCACGTTTTTTTTGGGGGGCATGGGTTGTTAGGAATAACACAGTTTCACATCTATGGTATTGATAATATGTTTTATTTAGTTCATTGTAGCACTGGCACATCAAGTCACAATACCAGGCCGTACATTCAAAGAAAATATCTCCTGGAATGAAGAAATGATGGGGCTTGAGCAAGCGAATTCTGGAGTTACCATCGCTACTGAGCAGTCTGTGGTTAAATGTACTTAATGGTTTGGTTCCCATAGAGCAAAACAATATCTTGTAAGTCAGCAGGGGGACCCCATTTCTGTAATGAAAATAGGGATCATATAGTTGTATTATGATCTCCCAGTGTGTCTATATTCTCCCCGTGGACATATTTGGGACATAAGTGTACATAACTGGTTTGCACGTACACACAGGATGGGTTGCTTGGCATAGATATATCCACCGAAGGAGCCCTAGTGTGTACCTTCTCTTCAAGTTTTCCTCCCCTTGATTTCCTCCCCTCCCGTTTTCCCCTTTTTCTTTTTCTTCCCTTCCCGCTGTGAACCTTGGCCTTGCCCTGGAGAAGTGACGCGAGACGTCACGCAACATGTCGGTTGGAAGAGGAGGGGGTTATTTGGCTGGTCATTGGAACGTTTAAGGTACTGTGCAATGTTATGTATGTGTCTGCTCTTTTCTCCCTACGGGTGTCCTTAGGATAGACATGGTTAGTTTGTTGTGATATATGGCACTCAGCACTTTATGTAAATATAATATATTAATTCATTAATTTTTTAGCACATTATTGTATATTAATCAATTGTCTTATGAATTAGTCACTTGTAGATAGGCAGCAATGGGTATTTAGATTAGTAGCAGACCGATAGATATCAATTACTAATTTAGCCATAAGGGCTTATTCCATCTGGACACTCTGGTCAGTGTTGTCCTGCCCCCCCTCCGCATATTCTGGTGCTCCCTTTTCTTCCCTTCCCCCACCCCCCCTCCCCCGTTTTGGGGGATTGTTTGTAAATATATGTATTTTAACCAATGTTTTTTAAGAAAATGTATGTACATAGTAAAATCATTTGAATAAAGTAATATGAATTGGTAATTAAAACGGAGTGGTGCCATTCACTACAGGGAGTGGATTAAGGGAGTTTGGGACTCTCTACTTTGGTGGGATATGCAATAATTTCTTATGTAAGCATGGAAATAGATGATAATGCCAGCGCATGTTTTTTTCCCCAATAAATTATGTATAAGCACTTGAAACATTGGACGTAGATGGTGACTAATTTCTCTGTGTGACTTAATAGGGTATCCATAGAGAGTTTGGAGAGGCGGATATAGGCCACTCCCTATGGTAAAGATATCCATAGAGAGTTACATATCGATCACTTGTGCTGTCTGGGGATAACAAATGACTACACAGCCCAGCACTGAAAGTACAATATAGTAATGTATAGTAGCCATGCTGTACAGTTTAATGAGCACACATTGTATATAATTGTAAATAGTTTTGGAGAAGATTAGGTTTATGTAGTATAATGCATCATAAATTTCCTCCCTTTTAGTTCCCTATATAAAATAGATTAAGGGTTAGTTATGTGATACCCAATACTGGGTCATGGCGTTATGGTTAACATATGGGATGGAGTGGGATGGATGGATGTATCTGTCCATAGGTCTGTTACAATGTGTATTCAGACCCTGCGCTAGACTCACAGGTGACGTAGCTGGTGTGGAATACCTGGGGGTGGGAGGGGGGCAGCTCGTTTACTGACAGGTCATTTTCCTCCTAGCAGTAATGTGCATATGCGCTTAGACATTATCAGCTCTATGGGCTGTGTCTGTCAATAAGGATTGAGCAGGATGGATGGATCTGCCTGTGTTTGCAGCACACTATGCTTTGATTATGCTGCAGCTGGGATGATGACACAGTGAGTGTGGGCTGGCTCAGTGGGTGGGAGGGGCGGGACGGCTCTGCACCAGCACGTCTCCTAGACAACAGTGATGCGCATGTAATCGATGACGATGGTTTCCCACAATGCTCAGCGCCATAACAGAATGTAAGCAAATGCCGGCTGATTTGGTACAGCTGATATGAATCAGAGGATGGGACAACACTATTTAAGGGTAGGAATAGACATTGGATACTAACCCTCACCTTGAAGCAACATGGGAGTTGCGGGCGTGGTGATTTATATTTGATGACCCTGTGATGCTGACTCTATCCCCTCGATTCAAAGAGCAAAAGTTAATTGATTTCGTATCGAGAATCGTAAGTTTGGGTGGGTGTTTGTCATTTTTTCCTGTTTTTTTGGCCATTTACGACTCGCACGAGCCTACGTTCGAATGCGTATATGCTCTTACGATCATCGCAAGTTCGTTCCTAAATTTTAGGATGAAAACGTAAAACTTAGGATCAAATCCTAAAACTTAGGATGAAAACGTAAAACTTAGGATCAAATCCTAAAACTTAGGATGAAAACGTAAAACTTAGGATAATTGGATGTGTTTAGGTGTGATTCAGAGAACAGTTTTCAAACCTCTAAATACGTTTTAAAAGAAAGCCACTGCCGACACCTTTTAGCAGTCGTATTGCTGTTCTTGAACAGGTTTTTTGGCTATGTGGAGGAGTCTGCGCGTCTTGAGCTGCAATGAACTGCATGTATCAGCATGGCCGAGGCCATAAATTGTATGGCAATGCATACCTGATTCATGTATGCCTTATAAAAGCATTTTAATGTGGACCTTAATTAGTCCTTTGCATGTAAACCTTTATTTGGCAATATATTTGCGTTAATTAAAGAAACTTATGTCCTTTGGAATTTATTTTTAAATTGATGTACTAGAATAATATTTTTAGATTGCATTTATTGGTGTAGTTGTTTACCTTTGCTTTGTTTAATTATTTAAGCACATCTTTGGTCAGATGCATCACACTTACTGAGGAGAGGAGAGCGGGATAAAGTGCAGGATGTGGGTTACTGCTGTATTTTGCACAGACACAGCAGAGCTGGGGGCACGGAAAGGTCAGAAATCAAAGAATCCAGAGCAACACAGTCACAAGGCCCTTTCTGTTTGCAGGCTGCCCGATAATACCTGAGCCGCCATCTTGGCTGTTTCTAGACTCATAACATGCAGAAGTTGCTGGGTGTTTTTTAATATTTGAGAGCAATCTGTATGTAGAGGGTGTGGGTAACCACACACAAAATTTAAAGTTGTACCATTTGAAGCCTAAATATTTAAATTAAATCCACAAGTAAAAAATGCAAGTTAACTAAAAATTAAACAAAGTAAGATTTACTTATGCAAATGCATTCATTAATGGTTGGTTACTACAAAATGAATGAAATAAAGAAAAATAAAAGACCAAATATTTAGAATGCACTTTAATGAGGTAAGTTTGTAGTGCGGAGCCGCAAGATCAGAAGGATTTACGTCCAGACAAAAAAGGAAAAAGGGCAAAACCAATGTTGCAACCTGAGAAATGAAACGGAAAATTCAGGATGGAAACTGACATAGGTCTGATTCCCGAACTGCCATACGAACGGACGTATATTTTAGGATAGAAACGTATTTGCTTATAGAATCACTCGCAAGTTCATACGAACGCACGAGCGGACGTGAAAAATAGGATGATCGGCACCCAAATCCAAGCTGTTACATGTTTCTTTGAATCGACCCTATAGTGCCATTTTTTATTCTTGAATATTCAGGTTTGCTGGTGTCATTTAGCACGCACACGTGCACTTTGAGTATATCTTTATTGTTTCCATTCACTTATAACTGTTTGAACTGGGCGAGTCTGCCAATATATTTTCTGTGGAATTTAGTTTTTTATTCATTTTCACATGAGGTATTGTTAAGAGTTGATACTTATTAGAGGTTTTACACTTTGAGGGTTTACACATACAATTTTTATGCCGGCATAAAATAACTGTTATAATAGGATCTAATAAGTGCACATAGGGTCTTTTGATGCATTGTTCCCCTTAGGGGGGGTTTTCATCAATATTATTGTGACCATGGGGTCATCCATGTGATTTTAATTGTCCAGTGTGTTTTTGTGTATTTTAATAGTATCTCCTTTTTCATAATAAAGAATTTTGTATCCATGTTGATGTTGGTGCTCCTTTTTGAAGAAAGGTGTGTAGTTGGACACGTCCACTTCAGTCTTGTTTGGTTTATGTGAGTGAGCACATGTTTATATTCAGTGGTATTGTCTGGTGCACCCCTGTTACTAGAAATAGTAATGTATAGTATACGGTGTTATATTTATATATTACTATATATAAACTATATACCGTAGTTGTTTATCAAAGTTTTAAAAAGTCTAATTGTTAACAGTTTTTATTGATACTGACCAAGTTTAATGTTTAAATGTAATTTGACATAACATCATAGAATAAATAAATCTTTTCACCAAACATTGCTCAAGACCGTCTTTTGGTGATAAATATGGCTCCCAAGGTAAGAAAGGTTGGGGACCTCTGCTCTAACAGTAGATATTACAGACCCAATGCAATTTTTACAGCAGCTTTGGGGACCTCTGCTCTAACAGCTTTACAGACCCAATGCAATTTTTTTACAACTGTATCCAGATATTGTTCAGAAATTTCTTGTTGCAGCTGTTTCCACAAATTTTCTGCACTTCTGTTGTTCATTTAAAGCGGAACAAAGCTCCGGGTGTTGTTCCTTGCCCCAGGGGCATTCCAATTTGGTGCATGCATGGGCTAGCGTCCACTCCACACTGTATGCAGTGCATATTAATGCCTGGCATACGGTTCTGTTTAGATACAGAGCCTGGCAATAGGGGACAGGAGTCGCTGTATCCCCAGTTTCCCTTTAAACATGGACACGCTCCCCCAAGCCTATCTGAAGGGTTGTGTGTAGGTGTGCGCCTCAGCCCAGAAATGCTGGGGATGCGGCCAGCGTTGTTTGCATCACCAGCCCTGGTGTATTTTAGAATCCAGGGCTCAGCACACTGGGTTTGTTCTGTTTCAAAGGAAACAGAAGCTCACTGATGGCAGAGAATGGAGGTCAATGCACAGTTGGGGGTCTGTAGAAGCATGAGAATTGATCCAACTCTAAAACATGACCTTTACTTTGGTTGGGTAAAATCAATATGTGGGACTCAAAACAGGGCCAGTGGTGACACATTTTGGGTGGATGCCCGTACTCGTACCACTGGTTCTCTCCAGTTCTGTTTCAGACAAGTTCAATGTCATTTAAGTCTGGTGGCTGTTCCATTCTTACAGGCTTCTTGTTGTCTTCTGACACAAACTAGAAGTATGTTTTGGATCAATGTCAAGTTGTGTTATGAAACCCTGACCAACTAGATGTATGCCAGAAGGTATAGTATGGTGCATCAAAATGCTGTGGTTGCCCTTTTCATCCAATGTGCCAGTTACCCTGTACAAGGTACTGACTATCACACTTCCTCCTGCATGTTTGACAGTTGGTGTCCTATTGGGTGTAAGGCCATTTTGTGTCTGGGGGGGGGGCATCCAAATTGTAATATGCAGCCCAGCAATTGGCAGTCGGTGGTCACGTGGCCAGGTAAGCAGCCCACAGCATTACACCGTTTTTTTGTTGAGTTCAGCTGCCACACATGTGATGATGGGTCCATAGTTGGATAATACTCCGCTAAAAAAGCAACTCTTAAAATAAACCAAAATCCTGGGATCCCAGTCCTAGAGTCCAAAAGACTCTCTGACTGGGTGTATGGACTTTTAGATGTGGCCCCACTGTGTTTATTTCCCCCACGAATCGCCATATACTCTCCTTGATCCTCAATCCCATGTGGCTGTGGATTCAGACGACATCCCTTGCTCTGTGCACTCACTGTGCCAGGCAGACTTGGATGGCTGCCAGCAGGTGTGCAGAGGGTAAAGCAATGCCGCCAAGTGCTGTGCCATGCACATGCTCAAGCACACTCATCATCATCATCTCCTCCTGATCCCTATTGCTGACATGGTGTCAAACCCCAGGAACACCTGTCTTCTTTGTGAGTTTACAACCCCCAATCTCCGAAGCTAGATTCACCTTTAGCCAAACCCCCATTTGGTGGGACGCTGTAAGCACCTCACGTGACACGGTTGTCTCCAGGACTTAGCTCAAAGGATGTAAACTCACGGGGGTGAAGACGGATTAACTGAAGGTAGGACTGAGCGTAATCGGGTAGTAGAGGTAGGTACAGATTACAGTTCGGAGAACTCAGGAGGAGAATACAGGCAAGGTCAAGGTCAAACCAGGAGATCAGAGAGCTTCGCGCCACCAGGGATGAGACGGGTACATAGTCGAATTCAGGCTGGCGTTGGTACAGGCGGGAATCTTGGGATAAATCACACCCAGCTAAACGCTATCACGGGCAATGACAATATGTCCAGGAAACCTTTTATAAGGCATGAATAAAACAGATTGGACAGGGAGAATTGACTTCACTGGACCATACAATAACCTTTGGGCTAATTGCCCCAGCTCAAACCCTCAGGGCGTTTCGCCCAGAACAACCCTTAGGATCATTGGCCCTTTAAACTAACCTCCGGCGAAGGGCATAAGACAGACTTGCTCGCGCACGCAAGCACGTACTGAGGAGCAGGGGAAGCGGCGAGGAGAAGAGGAGGAGGACGTGCTCTTTGCCGTCCGAGGACGCCGCGTGACTGGGCTGGAGGTAAGTGCACCGTGACACATGGCATAAAAAGTTCACAGTAATGGCTTGTTATATTATTCCTGCCTTGTCGATTTGTTCAGCGCCAGCTCCTGAAGGTAAATCGACTGATGATTGTAGATGAAAAATTTTAATTGTTTATCCTTTATTGTTATTTATTTGCCACCCTTTATACAGTGTCCATATTTTCATATAGCATGCTGCACAAATCTGATCCCATTTGTGGCTTAGGCCCATTTTCTGCTCGATTAGCAAGCGATGGGAACCAGCAAGCAGTCTCTCTGTTTACTTAAACTTGGCTCTAGATTATATCTTCATCGGCAGCCCGTGTGAAGACTTTTCCTTCACACTTGGATTCTGCATTTATTTTGCAAAGCCACATAGGGCCGATGTTTATTCTGGTGGGAGTGCTTAATTCTTTATGAACTCATCTGTTACAAGTTCAAATGGGCCACAAAGGGAAACATGCTGAGGATAATAAATGTGGCCTGACACCCTACCATGAGTGGAAGCGTCTAATATTCTGAAATACTGCACATTCAGTTTTGTCTGTGCAAACTTGTATTGTGGCAATATTCATATGTTATTTTTTTGTCCTAAAACAAGGTGACCTATCTCCCCCCACCACTACTCGACATAAGGCTAAGTGGCTGGCCCTCAGTCCTAGCAAGTTACCAGCCCCTATGCCCTTCGCTACAGATCCCAGGGAGCACCCTTAGAAAAAAAACATGCCCATGCTGTATGTAACAAGCCCTTACACAACCCCCTCGCTGGTTGGGGTGCATGTAACCAGGTGGGAAGTATCAGAAAACCACCAGTCAGTTTCCCAGGTAGGTGGCTTGCTCTTGAACTGGCCCTTTGTATCCCTTACCAATTCACAATTAGTGCAAAGTAAAAAAAAAAAAAAACACTGACACAGTGAAAAAAAAGTTTAATAAACTACATAACAATAGGGTTGATTCAGAGCCTCTTTCTCGCCATTTTTTTGAGTGAAAATTTCCATTCTCTGCCATTTTCCCCTTTGTCTGATTCAGCAGAGCCTTTTTTCTCTGCGAAAATTTTTGTTTGAAATGTTTGTATTTTTGCGTGATTTTTCGTTCGGTAGCAAGAGCTCCAAAAAAAAAAAGCGAAAAAGAGGCTCTGAATCAACCCTATTATGCTCTTGATCCAGTCTGTGGAGTTCAACCAGCGCCTCCTCTTCCATTGGCAGTGGCAGTCAAAGTGACTGCTCTGTTGGCATTTTGGCTCCATCCAGCCGGGCGGGAATTCTTGCTGTCCCAGAGGGAACCTTTTAGGCACCAGGGATGGGGGCTGTAATGGCTACCCTCCATGTGTGTCACTGTGGAGGGGAGGGGCTGGCCCTCTGAGCCCTGGGTAACCAGCCCCTATTTACTGAAAAGACCAGTCCCTATGCCTGGTGCACCGGGCTAGTAGCTCGGGGGGGGGGGGGGGAGGGGGGGGGAAGGAGGAGCAAATAATGTGTTTGGCTACAGAGAAAGAATAAACATGAATAACCTGAAACAAGTCTAACAACAAGCCCACAAACCAAATTGGGGTGTATATTGTAAGAAATCCCTCTTTTTGCTATTTAGTATGTTTATACAGTGGTGTGTTGCAGCTGATCTCCTTTAAGATTGCATTATAACAACGAACAAAAATCAGTGGGGACACCCATTTTTTATTTTGGGGGTGATTTTGTCTCTGGGGGCGCGTCCACCTCCCCCCCACACTCCTCACCCACCCGGTGGAGGTAGGCATCGGTCAAGGGGCCCCAAGAGGCAAAATTGGGGATGAAAAGAAATTTGTAATAGTGGGTGTGGGGGAGGGGGGGGGGCACAGAGTGTGCAGCAGGAAACCTCATGGCTAGATAGCTGTGTCGGCACTAGGAGTGTCCTCACTCATGGGAGCGGCGGCCATCTTTTTGTGGCCATGGCCATAGCTCATTTGAAAGGAATTCCCTTCACAGAGGGGAGCGGGCTCAGGCAAGAATTTTTTGTTTCTTATGTTTTTTTGTGAGGAAACATTTTTTAGGATTTTTTCCCTTAGTGCAATTCAGAACCATTTTATCTGAGCAAATTATTGTGCCTGTAGTTAAAGTGGACCAACACCCAGGATTTTCACTATCCTGGGTTTTGGTCCACTTCCGCGGGGCACCCCGGTCGGGCCCCGCCCCGCTGAGTGAAGCCCCCCCGATCGCCCTAAATAACTCACCTCACCCCGCTCCTACGCGAGTGCTCGTCCAATCAGAGCGCTCAGAGCCGCTGTGGTATGGACGGACAAGCGACGGACAACCACAGCGGCTCTGAGCGCGCTGGAGGCCGCGTCTCGCGCTCCCTTCTAACAGGGAGCCATGTTGCTGCGGGATGCGCGCCCTGCTAGAGGGAAGCGCGAGACGCGGCCTCCAGCACTCTCAGAGCCGCTGTGGTTGTCCGTCGCTTGTCCGTCCATACCACAGCGGCTGTGAGCGCTCTGATTGGACGAGCGCTCGCGTAGGAGCAGGGTGAGGTGAGTTATTTAGGGTGATCGGGGGGTATCAGACGGTCCAAGAGGTGATGACGAAGTCATAGATCCAACATGGCCATCAGGGTTTGGGTGGAAGAGGTGGTGGTCACACAGCCCTAGACAGCCAGCAGATGAGGGAGAAGGGTGCCAGCGGTCAGCCTGTTGCTGCCACTGACCACCATAACCAGATAATAAGCACGCCAAGGCAGGCTTAAAAGATCTCACCAGCATGGCATATTTTCTAGCAGTGCACAGCTGACAAGACACTAGTCATTTGCAAGCTGTGCCACCAGTGCCTGAAGCAAGGGAAAATTCTTAATAATCTCAGCAATATGCCCATGATCAGGCACCTGTAATCATGGCACGATTTACAGTGGCAGAAATACCTAAAATCATGGAAACACCTGAGGCTCCCTCTGCTGCTTTGGTTGACTCAGCCACTATCACTCCTTCCCAATGACAAGGCCACCTGTCTCCCCCCAAAGGGAGGATGTGAGGCCACCACCGCAAACCCCAGCAGCACCATCATCACCAACCGTGTCCCCACCATCCCAGAATTTAACTTTCTATCCTGCAAACTTTAGAGAGAAAACAGAAGTTGGGCCCATCTCACTCACGAGCCCTGGCACTAAATGCATTTCCAAGTTGCTGGCCTTTAAAATGCTCCCATTTCATATATATATATATATATATATATATATATATGCACTGTCCTATAAAAAAATAATTGGGGTAGCATGCCTTGAAGCAGACTATTGATGCTTATGGCGGTCTACCGCGTCTAAAAGTGGTCTGCATATCCAAATTGTTACAATCTTCGAGCCCAGAGCTCAGAATATAAGTTCAAGGATTTCTAAGATGAGCGATACAGCAGTGACAGGCTGTTGATCTGATTTTGTAGTTCAGAGCTGTTTTTATAAACTGTGGCCTAGAATAATGACAGTATCTGTATCGGTATCTAGAGATCTGCAGGAGCAGAGAAATATCTGCCTCTCCCGTGAAATAGCTGAGTGAAATGATTTAATGCTTCCCCAACATGGACATGTGCAGAGGCTGCTGGCGGATTCTTCCCTGCCATCCATGCCTCAGCACCATTAAGTGTGCAGAACTGTCTGTATCCTCCCAGGGCTCCTATCATATGTACTATCTACAGTGACTCTCCACTTTTCCTGGACCACCATCAAAAATAATTAAAAACTAATGGAGGGTTTGCATGTTTTCACCAATAGACCCCACAGTTCTTCTTAGCCTTTTTCCTGGAATACCTATACAACTGTATAACAGGCTTTTTTTTTACCAGAAATAACAAGGCCGTCCCTAGAATATTCCAAGCTAAAAGGCTCATTTCCAACCAAACTACGGCTATTAGTCTGGTGCACCAGGCATGGGAGCTGTATCCCCAGGTCTTAAAGAACTCTGGGTGGCCCCTGCCAGTAGGGTCCTCAATATTTTTTCAGGGACTGATTACTTGGCCTTCAAGTCCTGAGAATGCCAAGTGTGCGGTTGCACGGGGCCTCTGAGAAAACCTTTCCCAACCTCTCTGAAAGGGGCACCAGGAGCACTCAACTAAAACAACATGCCTCTTTTTTTCCAAAATAATCCCATCTCTTTCTTTCTTTCTCTCACTGTTTCTTTCTCTGCAATCCTATTCAACTCTCTCTTTCTTTTTTTTCATTTTTTCTCATTCCTACTTTTCTCCCTCGCTCTTTTTTCTTATTTTCTTCACTCTCTCCCTTTCCTCATTTATTTATTTATTTATTTATTTATTTTTCTTTCTTCCTCTCTTATTCAACTCTCTTGGTTTCTTTCTTTCCTCTTTTTCACTCTTTCGCGCTCTTTCTTTTTGTTTTTATCTTTCTCTCTCTCACACTTTCTTTATTTCCTTTCCCTGTTTCTTCGCTTTCGTTCTCTCTTTCTATTTTTCTGTGTTACCTCTGTTACAAGCTCGCCTGTTTGTGTGTGTCTCTAGGGGATGCCATCCTTAGCTCTTGTACAGGCCAGCACTTAAGGGGGCAGTGGGCAAAGATTTTTATGTAAAAAAAAACAAAAACTAAAAATACAATCTTGGTGATTGGGAAGTCAAAAGTGAAAAAAAATAATATTGGTAGCTTACCTTACATTGAGTCCTCCCAGCGCTCTCCTTCCTGCTATGTTGGTCTACTTAGTGAAGAAATCACTTCCTCAATCAGCTTTCAGTCTCCACCTCTCTGACCTGGTCCTTCAATCAACCTTCAGTGGAGCGAGAACGGAACACCCCCCACCCCCTCCCCAGGTGTCCTGATTGGCTGCTTCTCTCTGCAGCTATGAAACCCCGCCCCCTCCCTTCTCTCTGGTGACACTATGTGCTGGCAGACTGGAGATGCTCTTAGCCTGCAGCATCTCTCACTTCCTTTTTATGGTCACACTATGTGCTGTAATAACTAGAGGCACAACAATGCACTTATTTTTTTACTATGATATATGTAAAGCACACAGTGTGCTTACATCACATTGCTGTTGCCACGCCCACTGTTTCTCTGCATCACCAATGCTCTAATACTTTTACAAATAACTTAGGAATTACAGGGTCCTTTTTGAAAACGGATTGAAGTTTGGTTCACTGCAACGTGTAGCTCGAGACAATGGGACAACAATTGGGCTTACCTTTAGTATAACTTTAAGCTAAGGGCTAAGCCAGCAAGACATTGCTGCTGTATGGGGCCCAAAAATTCCAGATGGCGGCCCTGATATTGATGATAGGAAAACGAGTTATTATCACTTTTAGCAGAACTACATCACTTTCAGACTTTAGTAAAGGGAAAGGAGCTTCTAAAGGTGTTCATGTCTCAACCCATGGTCACACAGGATTTTTTCATTTACTTCTGCATCAGGACAATGTGATTTTCCACTGGGCATGCAGTTCAGGGTTGGTCCAAAGGTAATCTTTAAGAAAGTGACAAATCAAGCAATATGTTTGGTTGTCTTCCAGTAATACAGAGAGCATGAGTTCTGAGAAGTGACTGTGTGTACATCAGGAAAGCAAACACCAGCATCTCAACAGGCCATTTCATTGTGTGGGAACAAGACTAAACAAACACACAACTCAGCTGTAAAGTTCCATGCCTACATATAGTGGTTAGGCCCAGAGCAGGGGAAGCCAGTGCAGAACTATATGGTTTGCTCCAGTCGTTTATATAAAGGGCTGGAACATGTTAGGGAGAATCATGAGAAAAATAAGAGAGCAAGGAAAGCGTGTGACGGTTGCCTCAGCAACAGAGAGAATCCTCTCTGTGAGAAGGACAGAGCAAAGGGCCATCAGGTGCGCTCCCTGGTGCCGTGGAGCACATATTCAGGCTGAGGGACTGGAGACTCATACTAGACTAACCTTATGGAGACATTGTGGACTGCCTGGCTGGAATAGTAACCCCTGGTCTTGACAGGAAAAGATGGTGCAGAGTGGGAGTTCTGGGGAGTGAGAAGTAATTTTCCTTCTGGAAATAGGTGGGTAAGGATCTTCCTCAAGCATCCTCAAGGAAGAACTCCAAGCTGTAACCAGGGGTGTGCCAAATAGGTAACTAGAGAAAGAGAGGAGTGCCTGTTATTAGTTGCTGTGTAAAAGGCCGTGCCAATGCATACAAATCTCTTTTTTGTTGCATTTGAAGCTGCCATTTTTCATCACCAAGTGGAGTAATTAGGGGCCTTCTGTTGAGTATCTTTCCAGCCCTTACCCTAGCCCACGAAGAGTCCCATCCCAAGCCTGGCCCTGTCCTAGGGTCACGTCCCAGCCTCGACAAAGTACTCCCACTCTGCATTGGGTTTTCCTGTTTGCTATAAGAAGGGAATTCTAGCTACCATGCTTCCAAGCCCTAGAAGAACCAGTCTAGCAACTTGACCCTATCCAGGGGTCATCTGTTTACCACCGCTAATGCACAACTGAATTACAAAAACCCAAAACCACACCTACCCTCCACACAAGTCATACAAAGTCCCAGTTGTTACAATGTAAAAATCCAGCCAGCCCCCTGCTGCATTACATTGTAAACAGCCAGGCTGATGTGACAAGAGAAGCAACCATGCACCTGTTTACAACTGCCTTTGATTTGTGAAGGATCTCTGCTTTGAGCTTTCCAGCAGTGACTGTTAGCCTTGGTATGTACAGTGTCTAAAGCAGTGATGCACAACATGCGATGCACAACACAACTAAAGCAGTTATGCACAACATGCAGGCCGGGGGACACATGCGGCCTGCACTGCCTTCAGTTGTGGCCTCTCAGCACACCTAGGGAGTTGGAGAGCTGAGCTTACCTTGCCTGCAATGCAAGCAGCTGGCCTCTAGAGGGCAAGGCATCACTTAAACAGAATGTGAGGCACCGATTAATGTCTCTGTAGAGGTGGGTGACCCACATGTGCTACTGGTGAGTTGTCTGTGTGTTTGGAGATACTTATGTAGACTCTTATCTCTGCCCAGCTCACCTTATCTTTCCTCTTTCCACCTTACCTGTGCTCACTTTATCTCTTTTTATCTCTTATCTACTTCTACTCACCTCTTTCTCATGTGTCCCACCCAACCTCTACTCACCTCACCTTTGTCCATCACTTCTTTTCTCACCTCTATGCACTTCAGTTTGCCTCTTCCTGCCGTAACTCTGCTAACCTCCATCCTGCCCACCTCAGCTCTTTCAAACACAACTCTGCCAATCTCTCCCCCAATCCCTTCACCTCTGCCTACCTCTACTCACCTCTACTTATCTCACCTCATCCTGTCACATCCTCCTCTTACCTCATCCTGTCCCACCTCACCTCATCTAATGCTGCAAATAATACTTGGCTGTTATGGGCATAAAAGGAGAGAAACATATGGTGTGACCATGATCCTCCCTGGCCTCAACCCTATTGAGAACTTTTGGAGTGTGGGAGGCAGTTCACACCAAAACAGCAGCTCTGGGAGGCTATTCTGACATCCTGCAAAGCAGAAACTCTCCAAAAACTCCCAATGAAGTCCCAGTGTCAATGAATTGTGAAGGTGACTTCAGAGAAGGGCTCCTATGAGAACATGTAAGTAACTAGGCCTGTTAAGATGTTTTTGCTTAAAATAGCTTTTGATTTCAGTTAGGTAACAAGTTAATTCTGAAAATATAACATGTTCTTTACAACATATAACATGTATTGTTGTGCATAATAACTTTGAGAATTTTAATTTGTGAAAAAATTACTGTTATCATTGGGAGATTCGTTCAATAAAATGTGATGTATCTTGACAATTATACTTACTGTCATTTACATTGACCCTTAAGGACAATCAGAGAAAAATAACAATTGCATAATAATTTGGAGCACAGACTAAAGAAAAACAATCACCAGTATTTTCACTCTCCTGGTGATTGTTCCGCTCCAATTCTGGGATCCCATCTATGGAATCCTCTGGAGCATTATAATAACTCACCTCTCCGAAGATCCCACTGCCCATGCATGGGCTCTCCCCAATTAGTGGTTCATGTTCCATTCAGCTTTACTAAGCTGGTTCAGCATCTGAGTCACTGACCACTGGTCTGCTCTCATGGATACCCGTGTTATTTATTTAGAACTGCCATCAGCCAGGAGGAAGCCAGGCATGTGGCCACAACATTTTCCCCGTGGGATTACCAGTGATGTGAGCATACATAGCGATCTGGAAGATTTCACACATCAGGGCATTCCAAATCCGGATGGCCCAGGGAGTCTTTTAGACTTCAGGGCCGACTGATTTTTCCCATTGAACACCCATAACCTATTACATTTGCTCAGTGTCTTGTTAAGAATATGTAGCACCCGGCTCCATGTTTATTGGAAAGTGTATATGTGGTCAGGTGCGCCCAGCCACACACAGTGTTCTGCAGTGACAGACATTGCCAGTAATAGGACCCAGTCCCTCAGAACACTGTTTCTCAATCTGCAGTAGGTTACACGCTGGTGTTCAGGGGGGCACCAACTGGGTGTCTGACTGGTCTGGTATTTAATTTTACTGTTAAACTGTTAACAGTTTAACCTTATCTTTCTTGCTGTAAAAGTGACATGGAGCCTGTGGCCTACTTATTTTGATACTATTTATAATTGATCACCCTCTTGGGTGTAACTGGTTGAAACTTCTTGAGGCCAGGGGGTACTTGGTGTAAAAAGGAGGAGAAGCACTGCCTTAGATGGCCAACTGTTAGCCAACACAACTAATTAGTCTGCATGCTTGCTTGTGAGAAAAGCACATGCGGAGAAGCAGGGTTCGACATACTGGAGAGGAGTTAGAAGGAGGTACAAGTAGGCGATGTTGCATCATGAGAGTAACCCATGTCCAGGGACAGAGAATGCTGATGCACACATTGCTCCTGGATAATGATGCAAGGTTTGGGTTCAAACTGAACTTTGCGAGTTCGGGTTCCCAAACCCGAACATGGACTTCAGCCGGAAGTCCGAATTTGAGTTTGGATGCTGAGCAGACCATATACCTGCTTCACTTAAGGGTGAGGCAGCAGGAAGCGCTGCTGTAACTTACCTCAGCCCTGCTATCCACTTCAGCGATGATCCTTTGAAATTCGTCCCCAATCGATGCTACAGAAAAATAGCCGCTGGCTCCCATAAGTGAGGACACTCCTAGTGCCAGCACTGCCACTCATGGGGCCATCTTTCTGTAGCTCCGGCTGGCGGCGATTTAAAGGGAAGCCGCCAATGAGGATTGCGAAGGAAGAGGATCGCGGGACCAAGGGAAGTTACAGCAGTGCTTTCTGCACCACCCCCCTCCCACAGCCACCCCCTAAAGTTTGTGTCCCTGTTGAGTTCAATGGAGACCGGGTTCAGGTTCAGGTTCCCAAACCCGAACATTTATTCACAGTTTGGCTGAACTTGTCAGACCTGAACTTTGGGGGGGTTCACTCATTCCTACTCCTAATGAGAAGCAGGAGGTAGCTAATGCTAGGCTGTGGGCAACACATACATGTAATTCTAGTCGTATTTGAAGACCTGAGATCACCCTCACACAAACTGATTTACTTATACCAGGGGTGTCAAATTCTCTCCTCAATGGCCAACATCAGGTCATGTTTTGGGGACCTCCATATAGTTGGCTCTATAGCTCTGCCTGAGCATTAATTACTCCACTTGTCCCTCTGTGTAAAGATCTGCAGCTACTGTAACTGCACTTTTGTCGCCAGGTCCAAAGGCAGCTTGTGCCGGTCTACTTAAAGGCCTTGCACTTCTGGAACTTATCTAAGTCCGATCTATCTATTTACTGAATGATTTAGATGTCTACCAAAGATTTATTCTTTAAAATGTATTATTTTTAGCAGCTGATTGCCTCTACATCCAGACATTTTATCTATGAAAGGATCGAAAATAAATATATTTTTGAAATAAAACGAGCACTGGAGGACATTTTTTTAACTTGTTTGTCTCGCCTGCACAAATTTCCAATCATGCGTCTGAAGAAAGGAACAGGATATTGCTAAAGGGGGCTGAAGCTCAATGTGCTGTGTGCTGCTTCCTAATTCAAGGCTGGGTGGTGAACATTCAGTGGCACTGCACTGACTCTGGAATGGTAAATGTTTTTTTATCTTAGGAAGAGCGCTGAATACTTACACATTGCTACAAACAAGATCTATAAGTGACAATCTGTTTTATCTGTTCTGTGTACCCTGAATATATAGCTGGAACCTAATTCCTTTGTAAGTGTAATATGTTAATAATTTTTCACTGTTCAGTTACTCACCTTCAATTTTTAATTGACCATAAGGATATCACTGGCACCCATAAACAACTATTATTTGCCTGATGTGTTATACTGCTTTATGTATTACCTTATGTATTATATTGAATTGCTTATCCCAAATTTGGGAACTCAAAAGTAGTAGTGGGGACTCAGCAGAGATGGGTGCCATAATGTGTCATGAGGTTTATACATGTCTAACAAATATATAATACAGTAATTAGAAAACTAGGCTGTTTCTTTGTGAACAGCCCAGGCCTCAAATAAATTGTATAAATTGTATCAGTGGAGCACCCCCAGGCCTCATATAATTTGTAAAAATCGTATTAGAGGAGCACCCCCCGGCCTCAAATAAATTGTATAAATAGTATCAGTGGAGCACCCAAGGCCCCAAATGATTTGTATAAATAGTATCAATGGAGCACCCCCCCTTACTCAGGTGGAAATCATTTTTAGTTTAGATATGAGTGTAGGTTGGTAATGATTTCAGTATCATAATCCTTAGTGTGGTTGGTGGTGTTGGTCCCCGCTGCTATATGACAGACTGGGGGGGCTTCCAGGATGCTGGATCCCCCTGCACAAAAACTCCAGAGCGCCCCTTAAAGCTTAGCTTCACCACTATTCTCTAGCACAGGTTTTGGCCCCCCCAGCATTCACATGGGTAGCGAACACCTGGCAACCTGAATGGCCTGCCCATGTGAGCGCCAGACCGTGGTTAAGGTAAGGATCACAGGCACTCTGGAGGATTATGTGCGGGGGGCTCCAGAATTCTGGATGCCCCCCCCCCAGCCTGTCATTTAGCGACGGCGAGCCAAAGGTAGAGAGGGCGACTCCTGCTGAGGAGGAAGGCTCAGTCAGCTGTGGGCTGCCTGTCCTAAGAGAGGGTGCCCCTGGATGGTTGCCCCAAAACAAGGGACTGGAGGCAGCATGAAGGGTCTGATTCCTGAGAGTAGACCTCAGTGCAGTTTAGTCCCTTTACAACGTTGACCTTTCACATCAATAGCAAGTGGTGCTCCGCAGTTTCACTTATTCACAATGGTACAAATTGTCCTCTGACCACAGCAGCATGCGAACAGTTCTCTAACTGCACAGTCTCAAAAATAACTGCCACCTTTAGTCTTAAAGCCAGTAATCATGCTTTTTTGAAACTCTAACAAAGAGTTGATTTTACCCATGACAGCAACAGGGGATATGTGTACAGACAGCCTATTGCCATCCTCAAATACCCACCAAGCCAGCCCATGACACGTGATTTCCTTTTATGAACACATTGGCTACATCGAAAGTAGGAAGTAGTCATAATAATGTGACTCTACTGTATATTATAATTATAAAAAAACAATTTAGTTGTTTCATTATGTCTATAGTATGACATACTGGATGTCTGAACAAAACCTATTCCAATGTTATCCCATTGATTAAAAATGTTCCTACTGCTTGCAGTTGAATTAAAACTGTAGTTTTGTTAACAAGCTTGATTACCTGCTAAGTACCAAACACCTAGAGAAATTAGACACAGCAGCACTAACAAAACATTTTTCAAGCCTCTAATTAAAACAGTTCTTGAGAATATAGAAACACGATTTTATTTTTGCAGAGATTCACTGCCATGTTTGGATTTTTCTTTGACCTCAAGAAAGCTGCCACTGATTTGTCTATGTTAGAGCACCACAGTATAAAGGGTAAGTCTACTTTCAACAGAATTTCTGAAAATGTTTATTGTTGTGTGCCAAAATGATGTCTTCAAGGTGCTGAGCTGATCGGATCTAGTATATTTTTAATGTTAGTAAAATCGTGTTTTATAGAAGCAGTTTTCACTGTCTGTATACCCAGACAAGAGATGTAAGTTCTGTACACACAGAACACTGCTGCTGTGCATGAGTAAGTTTGAGTGAGCTCCCTCACCTAACCAGCAGCCATTGCAGCAGTGTTCTGTGTGTACAGAGCCCATCTCTCATTTCTTGATGTACAAATGGTGTACGTTGTCAATGGCAACAGATTGCAGATAGTGAAAATGGCTTCCGTAAAACATTTTCTAACATTTTTCCATCCCCTTTCCCTCTGGTGATGTGTAAGTCGTGGATTCATGGGACATCAATACACGACCCACTGGCATCATCTGCAGTGATGCAGCGCTGGACAATAGATGGGGAATGGTAGGTATCAGTTATTTAAAGCAGACCAAACCCACTAAACTTGTGAAATACATTTGGCCAAAGCCCCTGACGATTCTACTTTCTTAGGGTGTAGAACTAGAAATGGATATTTTCTCTTTTCATATTGTCCTGGAACACTGATTTTTTGCTGTCCCTCTCTGAGAATGGCAGACAATCAGTCGCTGCATAGGTGTGGCAATTACACAGGCTGAGCTTTACAGCTAAAACAAGCAGAATTATCTAGAATCTAGTTAAACAGGAGCAGTGCAAATGAGCAAAAGGTACTCTTCATAGGGGGAGCAATTCAGGGGATGCTAGTTAAAAATGTGGGTTTTTGTCCGCTTTAAGATTAATACATTAATTTTATAGCTGTGTGGTGTTTGTTTTCACTTTCACTTTACTTTTAAACTGGTAAGGGGACCGTCCGGGAGGGGAGACCATGGGATCCACGCCTGGTTCATTGTAAGGAATGTAAGCATGTCCATGCTTGCTGTGGATACGCGGAACCTCCTGCACTGCTGAACACATGTTGTGATAGGACACTTGCTGCAGAGCAGGCCAGAACTTCCAAGGCATAGAGGGCAAGCTCTGGCCACGTGTCCAATTTAGCGACCCAGAAAATGAACAGGGAGGACCCATCGCTCAGTACTAGGAGATGCGTGGGCAGGTAGTCATCCACCATGCGAGTCAAAGCCTCCTGGTATTACGGGCCATATCTGATGGTGGTGGATGTGGTAGACAATCAAAGTGTTCTAAACTGTGGCATGTTCACCCTCCATTGTCAGGTGGTACTGGTGTCACCTGCATTGGCGACTTGCTTCTCCTCCTCAGCCTCCTGCCGCAACTGAGACCTCAAAGTCAGTTGGGAACACTGCCAGTAGTGCGTCCACCTGCATGCCTTGCATTTGATTTTTCGATCCTGCTCCAGTGCTGGAATCAAGAAGGTGATGTTTTCCTTATAGATGGGATCCAGCAGGGTGGCCACCCAGTAATCGCCACTGGTAACTATGCGGGCAACTCTACAGTCGTTCCACAGGCACTGGAGCATGTAGTGGCTCATGTAAGCCAGGCTGCCCTGAGTCAAGGAAAAGCTATCCTCAGTATCAGGTGTCTCCCCCTCTGCCTGCTCCTCCCTCCAGCCATGCTCCAGTGACACCCATGAGCTGCACTGAGTGTCACCCAGACAAAGTTCTGCTCTTCCTCCTCCCCCTTCAAAACCTCTGACCTTTGTCTGCTGGCTGGACAGTGCAATACCTGGCCGCTGTTGGCCCAGCAACCCACCCCGCTAGCCATGTGTGCACTGCTCTGACACCTGGGAAAATGAGCCTTTATTTTCCGCATTTGCTTCCTCCTGTGCCACAATCACATCCTCCGTCATGGCCTGAAGGGTTTTTCCAGCAGGCAAAGGATGGGGATGGTAGCGCTGACAATGATGTCATCAGTGCTGACCATATTGGTGGCATACTGGAAGCACTGCAGCACTGCACAATGCCCCTTATAAGGACCCACTCATTGATTGTGAACTGCTGTTGGTCTACATTTCACCTGGACATTTTGGAGCTGAAATTTTGGAGCATAAACAACATGGAATTTCACCTGGTGGGAAAGTCACATATGAGGCGATGGGTGGGAAGTCCAAAGTTCCTCTGCAGTGCAGTCAGGCAAGCGACATCAAGGTAGGAATGCCAAAAGTGTGTGCACACACTATGCACTTTATGCAGCAGCTCCGACATAGCTGGGTAATGGGCCAGGAAGCTTTGCACCACCAAGTTGAGCATATGCACCAGGCAAGAGATGTGCTTTAACATGGCTCAGCCCAAGGATGCTACAAGGTTACACCATTACCGCAAACCACCTTGCCAGGCTTCAGGTGCGACGGCAGCAGCTACTCAACTGCCTGCTCCTGGATACCAGTCCACAGCTCCTGGCCAGAGTAGGGTCTTAGCACTGCATGCTGCCATTTCCCCAAGGCTGTGCTCAAATTGGTGGTGCAGGGGCTGTGCTGACTGCATGAGGAGGAAGCAGAGTAGGAGCCAGACGCAAGAGGAGGCACCAACTGATTTCCAGCAATCCTGGGTGGTGGAAAGAGATGTGCCACAGTGACAGCCACTACATTGACTCAGTGGGCAGATAGAGAGATGTAACGACCCCTGCCCATGCTTACTACTCCATATGTCAGTGGTGATGTGGACATTGGAACTAATGGCATTGCCCAGTGTACATCTTAATTTGCCCAAAGCCTGTTGGTGCAGGGCAGGGTTAGAAAAGTAATTGTGGCTGGGAATGGTGTATTGTGAGACAGCCACCTCCATCTGATTTTAAAACTGTCCATATCTGCCGGATAGAATGGGAGCATTTCAAAGGCCAGCAATTTGGAAATGTTCATATTCAGGGCCAGGGCTCTTGGGTGAGAGGGGCTGAACTTCTGCTTTTTCTCTAAAGTTTGCAGAATGGAAAGCTGAATGCTTCCCTGGGATGGTGTTGACAGTGTGTGAGTGTGTTATTCAGCTGTGTGTAGTCACTCATATGATGTTAATTCACTGGTGTGTCCACTGTGTGTAGTCACTAATATAGTGTTTATTCACTGGTAGGTTCAATGTGCTTTTCACAAGTGCACGGATGAGAAAAAGCGGAGATAAAATTCCCTGTGTGCATTAGCACACAATGGCCACTATTTGCCTTAGCGCTATTACTCCCTTTTGGGGGAGACAGGTGGTCTTGTTGTTGGGGAGGCTGAGACAATTGAAGCAGCAGTTTGCAGATGCCTGCTCACTTTTTCCTCAGGGTCTGTTGGCACAGCGTGCACATGACCTGTGTCTTGTTGTCTGTGCACTGCTTGAAAAAATCCCATGGTGGTGAGATCCTTTGAGGCAGCTTTGGCGTGCTCAGTCCCTGGGCTTGGTGGGCAGTAGTAGCAGCGTTCTGACTGCTGATAGCTTGCATCCTTCTCCCTCTTCTGCTGGGTGCTTGGTGCTGTGTGACCACCACCTCTTCCTCCGAACTCTGATGGCCTCCAGTTCATGTAGGGTCTAGGACCTTGTCATCCTCCCTGGCTTCCATCCACTCCTTCCATGAGCCTCCCTAGCTAGGAGTGTCATCATAGAGCATTAGCCTTGACTTGTGGCTGGAACGGCCTTGCTGATTCTAAGGGGGTGAGGTGGAGGGCTCAGCACTCTCAGCATAATTGGAGTGGGTGGAAGACAATCCCATGGAACTGGTACCGCTGTGTGCCATATAATCTATGACTGCTTCAATTTATTCTGGCCCACCATTCTGCCCCCAGTATTGGGACCTACAAAAATGCGCTCCAAACCCTGGTGCCTGCTTGCACCAGAGGAATGTGTAGCAGGCAAGGCAAGGTGTATACGCCACAATTATTTGATAATAAACAGCAATGACAGCCAAGTGGTCTGAGCAAGTGTATACTCTACTATTATGTGATATTAAACAGCAGTGACAGCTAAGGGGTCCGATCAAGGGTATACCACAATATTACTTGATATTAAACTGCAATGACACCAATGTGGCCTGAGCAAGTGTATACTCCACTGTTACCTGATAATAAACTGCAGTTACAGCCAAGTGGTCTGAGCAAGGGTATACTCCACTATTGCTTGATATTAAACTGCAGTGATAGTTAAGTGGTCTGAGCAAGTGTATACTACACTATTACTTGATTTTTAACTGCAGTGACACCCAAGTGGCATAAGCAAGTGTATACTTCACTATTATATGATATTAAACTGCAGTGACAGCCAAGTGGTCTGAGAAAGGTCTCCACTATTACTTGATATTAAACTACAATACCAACAAAGTGGCCTGAGCATGTGTATACTCAATTATTACTTGATATTAAACTGCAGTGACAGCAAAGTGGTCTGAGCAAGGGTCTATTCCACTATTACTTGCTATCTATCCCTCACTGCAGTCACTGGCCCTAAATAAATGTCCTGACAAGTACAATAGCATGCTTAAAATCAACCTATCTATCCCTCACAAAGACAGTTTTGTTTGTAGCGATGTCCTATCTGTCCCTAAGCAGCAGACAGTAACCTGTCCCTATCTACAGCAGAGCATCAGTGAGACTGGTGGCGCCAGCAAGATCGGAGGCCAATCAATGGTTGCTAGGGCAGAAAGAAGGTTGATTGGCTCCTGTGCAGTCAATCAGCCTTCTTCCGGGGTTCAGGCCTAACGCAGACACGTATTTCAGTTTGAAATCCATGTTCGGGTTCAGGGAGTCGAACTCGCAAAGTTCAACACTGACACGAACTTGGCCATTCGGGTCCGATCATGCCTATTTATTACCCATTTTCTTTTCCTAGTAGATAAAGCAAGGAACATTCTGATTATCAATGAATCATACTACACAAATCCGAATGCTAGTTCTATATCTTAGTCATATACAGTATATTTATTAGCAAGTAATTTACTTTATTCCTGTTTGATCCACCAAAACAATTCACAAAGCTAAATTAAAAATGTGCCCTGGAGTGTCTGCCAACCAGGACCATCCGATGGCATGTGGATTTTATTAATTAGCATAGTTCTGAAAACTGGCGCTACATTCCCCATTCTGTGTATTTATTTTAATTAAAAAATGTAGCATGCAACAGCAATTATTTTTAGAGCTTACCTCCCACAAACTTTTCAAATTAAGCTGCTGCTGACGTTACTGCTAGATTTCCATGACAAATAGCTTAGGTTCTGCTTCAGATTGGTCAGGTTATGACTGGTTGAATTATACAAACCTTTTGGATATACATGATAGATGTACAGTATATGGAGACAGAGATAGATCTGAAACTAATTTGGATTTGAGAACTGAACAGTTTGTAAGGTATTTGGACACAGACATTTTAGAAAGAAATAAAAGGCGCTGCCCCCATGTAATCCATCTTCCTGACTACATACAGTGTATAATATACAAAAAGTTATTTAAAATCATTGTACATTTAACATAACCAGGGTTATTTTTATATAGTCTTGGTTTTGCTGATCCTAACAGATGTATTAAAATTAATGTGGGAAATGTAAGAAATTACTAACTGTCTATGCATAAGGGCGTCCCCAAAGACCACCCCTATGTAAAATACAGATGGGATCAATGTATTGGCGCTTGTGGCCCCAGCTGTGGAGGAGGATCAGATTCCCTCTCTTTCTGTATATAGAGACACTATGGCGGCCACCAAGGCGGCATGGTAATACATAAGGGGGTGCAGTCTGGCCACAAAGCTGGGCTTTGATTGGTGGTTGGGTTTGGGGGGAGGGTCCAAAGGCAGGACAAATCAATAGGAACAAAAAGTGAGGAGGTCAGTACCCCTAAAAAATTCAATGCTTTATTATAGATTCCTTAAGAACATCTCCACAGTGAATAAACAGCTTTAAAAGGGAATCTATAATAAAACATTGAATTTTTTAGTGCTGACCTCCTCACTTTTTGTTCCAATTGCATTGTGGGGCTGCCCCTGGTCTTGCACCCTCCTACCAGTGTGCATTTACACTTTTTCCTTTTTCCTACTTATAGGACAAATTAATAGTCTTCCTGAAACTGCTGGCACAAACAAATGGGAGGAGTTGATGCAGCTAAAGGTAAGCTGCATCAGCATGCTTCAGTTATGGAAGGTTGGACAATCACTTTAACCTTCTGCACACTCACTAAATTTATGCGAAAAAATAGCAATCTTTTATTTAAGTGCCAACCTTCCTAGAGTTTTTGTCACCCTGTGTTGCCAGACCATTTTGCGCTATTTTGCGCTACACGTGTTCAACTGTAATTTTTGAAGGGATTTCCCAGGAAAATTATATATTGTTTTTGGGCTTCAACAGGAAACATGAAAATGATTATTTTTTTCACAATTTGTAGTGTTTTTTGTAATAAAAAGTTTGTTAATAAATTTTTTTTTTGTGAAATCCCAATTTCTCCTGGTTACAGCGGTACCACATAAGTATGGGTTGACACCCTTTTCTGCCCAGGAGACTCTCCCAAACTGAAACGCGCTTTAGGAGATTTTCAGATAAAATACAGCTATGCTATGCGCTATGCGCACTTTGCAGTTTTTCAAGAGAAATAACCCTTTACATTTAAAATACCACCCACAAACGATATATCCTCTGGAAGTACACACCTCAAGCTTTCTAGGCATACCAGGCAGAGTATACTATGTCTAATTTTGTTCCAATGATCAGTGTGTGGTTGCGATAGAGAACTAGGCCCATGGGAAGAAATATAGCAAGGTGAGGTGGAAAGGAAGGAGTCATTGATCTAGTCCTACCTGCAGCAGTATATGGAACTGATCGTTAAGCTCATTGCACTGGTGAATGGCTATGGCTATCTGCGAAGTAGATTTAAGGTAAAGGCTAAGCTTCATCAAGACCCGCAGGGGTATAATGGCTTTAGGCATCTGCCCTCAGCTTTTACAATTGCTGGGGAGTGATGTTCTGTTTACTGTGCAGGACAACCCTTGTTTTGTAGGAACTGTCAGAGATTTGGGCACACTTTGGATGTTTGTAATGATCCCGAGAGATGCCAATACTGTGACAGCTCACAGAATAAGGCCTGAGACTGCAAGGCCGGGAAAAGGTGCAACATTTGCTGTTCTCCAGGCCATATAGTTTGGGGATGCCATCAGATGGGGGGGGCAAGTATTTTTTCTCATGTCCTAAAACAGAACCCTTTGATGAAACCTAGTGTCCCCCCTAGGTATCAGTGTTCGGAAGCCTAGTAGGGAAACAAAAATTAAAGAGCCCAAGGTTCTTACTCAAGATAGTGAGGCAGCAGCTGGTACTTCCAGGAGTGGTGATATGGGTTGGGAAGTTGGGGGTAGTTCTTGTGCAAAAGGAACAAAGTGACAACCCAAGTGAGAAACAGGTATTGGAAGAAACGGAGACTGTTGAGGAGGTGGTTGGAAAACGCATATTGAGGTCCCAAAAGAATGCTCAGACATGGTTGTGGAGTTTTGAGTCTAGCGCTAAAGCAAAAAGAGCTTCATAAACAAGGCCCTGGCACCCCCATACTAAATCTCAAGCCTCTCCAAAGAGAAGGGAAATCATTTGATTCCTTTTTAGGAGAAGAAAGTAAGGGATGGAGATCTTCTATACCTACCGTGATGCTGAATCAGGCTGACCCAGGGGTTCCAAGGGCTGGCGCAGTAGGAACCATCAAGGGTCATCTGATCTCGGTGTGAATCCTGGTCGTTCAGTATTTACAGGGGTAGCTGGTCATTTTCTGCAGCTGCGCTCCCTGCTACTTGCCCTCCCACCCTTTCAGGATCCCTGGTAAGGGTGTAGGGGTGATCCACTGCAGACAATTTCCAGTCAGGGATCCCTGGAGGGATGGGTACTGGGGGGGGGGTTGGATTTTCTTTTCACCCCCCCCCCGGGCTTCTCTAATCCTTGGTTCTACTGGAGGGGGTTCATCCATTTCCTGCCAGCTCCATATTGGGTTTGGGGCCATGCATTATACGTGCAAATACTTTTTGTTCTAGGAAAGCACCTCTTTTCATTTTCTTCTTTCCTTTTCACATATCCTAACTGAAATCCCTGGCCTCGTGATTGTCCTCCAGTGGTTTGGTGTCCGCAGTGGGGTCAGGGGAGGAAGAGAGTGAGATTGGGGTTTCCTCTTTCCCATACTCTTCCGTGGAGGACCCCCTTGATAGAGCAGGTCAAC
Source organism: Gastrophryne carolinensis (assembly GCA_027917425.1). Taxonomy (NCBI): domain Eukaryota; kingdom Metazoa; phylum Chordata; class Amphibia; order Anura; family Microhylidae; genus Gastrophryne; species Gastrophryne carolinensis. Next base: position 603,474,440 of record CM051234.1, read on the forward strand.
TCACAGGACAATAAGGGAGGCCGTTGGTGGTGGGATCCTTTCCTTCTGTCTTGTCATGTCGCTCATTGTGGCTAGTATCAATGTGAGCAGCATTTGCATATCACATAAGAGAGCAGCCATCTTTGATACTTTGGGCAGCATTCCTGCGGACATTTGTTGTCATTTATTATATCATTTTATTGATTCTTTTGTATTTTATTGTAAATATTATTCCTTTTAAGAAGTTATTTCTTAATACAAAACTTCGAAACCTGTGTCCACTAGTTGGATGTGTCTGGCTGTGTAAATTTAAAGCTAATCCTTGGCATCGCACCATTAGCGTTTCTAAGGGCCTTGTATTGCACAGAGATATAAAGAGATGATTTGCATAGCTCCACCCACTGCAGGGAGTGATGGATAATGTAATTTTGTCAATTATTTGCTGTGCAAATACTTTCTGTTCTAGGAAAGCACCTCTTTTCATTTTCTTCTTTTCTTTTCACATATCCTAACTGCGATCCCTGGCCTCGTGATTGTCCTCCAGTGGTTTGGTGTCTTTACTCCTTTCCAGCCATCGGTGGGAGCAGTTTAGGTATGTGAAGCTTTGGCTTATGTTGAGGGGGGGGGGGGGGGGGTGGATGCTCTGGATTCACATTGGGTTTCAAAACCTATTTTCATAAAAATGTGTGTTGGACCACTTTAACTGATTTGCAAATGCCTAGTATGAACTCTCAGAGTTTTGTTAAAACCAAAATCTAGATGCCTAATAAAGAACTTTATTGTTGTGACATATGTTATTATATGTACATTACATTCATATAATAAAGCTGCCTGTTCCAAACATCTTAACCTTTTGAAATAATCTCTTGACTTTTAATAAACAAAGTTTAATTTGAAACAACCTTTTCTAATTTATTGCTGTTTCAGGGCTTCAGTTTTAACATTTTAATATGCCATCTCATGCTTATTGTTATTTGTTTTAAGATGTAATAAATGTTCAGACTCGCTTTACATTAAATTATTTTTCATGAAAACCTGAATTTATATGCCCTCTTGTATTCGGAAGTTATTCGATCAGGTTTCGTAGATACTGTAGTTTGCAGAAAAAATTGCAAGGTACCTAAAGGTTACCTAAGGCAAAACATTCTTCTACCCACAGCCTCTATTTGACATTTAAAATAAAACAATAATTAATGTGGACTTAAGCCCCTCCCCCCTCCAGTACATGCCATTTCAGGATGAAAACCATGAAGTTCATGAAGACTCCTTCTAATAAGACAAATCCAGGCTGTAGACAGGTATACTGGGCTACTAGTGAAGTTGGGCTTTTGGGGGATCTTAAAATCCAGCCTCCCACTAACCTTCTCCCACATTATCCTTCTTGGGGACAGTAAATAATGAGCCATTTCAATGCATCTGAAAATCTCTAAATACCTCATATATTCTGGGCATAAACCCTGATTTGCTTCAATTTCTGGGATGTGGCTGAGCTGGGAAGGGCGTGTCATGGTGCAGTCTAAAATATGCTCTGCTGTGGTCAGAGACAGAAGAAAGTTGATGAGGCCAGAGAGGCTCTTAAAACAGAGATTTTTTTCTAAGAATTTGTTATACAACCTCATTGGATACATTTTGGATACATTTTGCCGTTAATTGTAAAACTGCTAAATCACAACCCCCATGTAACCTGCTGAGCAGGATTTATCCAATTTTTTAAGCAGTTTCTCGTGTAGATAGAAAAAAAGAGATTTGGAAAGAACAATGTCACATGCCACAGTTGCATATAAGTTTCCCCAAACACAGGAGAAGTCCAAAAAGGAAAATCGATGGTTGAGGATCACTTACCTCACTGTTGCTTCCTTGCTGCCTTCCAGTCCGTGGCGCTCCACGCGAAGACGTCATATAGCAACCAGGTGACCTCACTCTCTTCCCACTCACCTCAGATGCTGCTTGGACTGCAGTGTTCTGCGTCAGAAACATGCCCAGACATATTTGTCTAATTGGAAGGCAACTGGTTACCGACCTTTGTCTTGACTAGGTAAGCTTTTGTCTTTTGACAACATCTGCCTGGACTCTGTTAAACCTTTACCTGAATGTTTCTGACCCTTCGTCCTGACTCGTGTTAACCTCTGTCTGTTTGTTGCTGACGTTCTGCCTGGATCTGTTAACCTTTGCCTGCCTATTGCCTGCTTATTGTCTGTCTGTTTCCATCTCTTGTCTGGATTCCATTAACTCTTTGCTGCCTGGTGTCTGATCTGCCCACCTGTTGCTGTCAACCTGCTTTACCACATCTGATTTGCTCGCTTGCTGACCCAACCTGCCTACCATTGCAATTTGTATTGGTCGCCAGTTCGATTTGCCTGCTATTACCAACACATCTAGCTAGTCCCTGGTTTCAGTTGACCGCTGTTGAACACCCCCAATTTGCACAAGCCTGGAAACTAGCTACAGTTACCAAGCTACACCTGCCGCTCAAGGTACATGACCATTGACTGTGCTTTGGTGATCTGTTAGAGAAACCAGATACCCAGCCAAATGATGAGTGAAAAGAATGCTTACTTAAGCAAGGTACAGTCGACCCCTTCCAGCTGCTTAGAGAGAGGAAATGGACTTTATATCCATAATTGGTTGGACATCCCCTAAAGCAGTAAATATCTATCTATCTATCTATCTATACATACATATTGTGTAATTAGTTAGCCACTGAAAAGTATAATTTTCTTAAAAACACTGTTTGCTTTTTGTTTTTTCTTTGTAGAATATCTAAAGAACTTAGATATTAGAAGAACTTAGATATTGTGACATTCTGCTTTTAATGCTCACCCTAGACTGCATAACATAGCACTTGAGTTTCCTTGACACCAACGACTAAAATACAATTAAAAGTCTGTCTAAATATAGTTACACATCTCTCAAGTGGCAAAAACCTTTTTGGCGAGCTGTCAAAATTTAGAACACTTTTGTAATTACAAGAGAAGATCTCTTCCCCACATTAAAGCTTCTCTTTTGTCTGAGAATTACTTCAGATCTTCCAGGATGGCATGTGAAAGTCTTCTCCTTAGTCCACAGTAGTTTGAGTTCCAAGAGAGTTTAGACAAGTCTTATTGTGCTCCATATAATGTAAATCAAATTTCTAAAGAATTCCCAAACACATTCATATTATTTTCTCCAGCATTTAGATGTTTTATCACTAAAGTAGACAAAGGGGATTTTTAAAGATTACGTGGAGATTACAATAAGATATACAAGGGCCATCAAAGTAAATGAGGAATGCAGAAGTATTACAAATAATGAGACTTGCATTAAAGTTGCGAGAGAGCTTAAAGTGGAAGTTAAGTCAAAACTTTCACCCCGGGGCAGATTAAAAGTCTAATGACTTTGTGGTTAAAATGCTAGTTAAATGAGTCGTAACATTGTTGATAACCTTTTATCTTTTTTGAATCATGTTATTTTTCCTCATGAAATTCAGCATAAAGTATTCATTATATACTTTAAAGAAAACTTTCTTTTATCCAGGCCGCATTTGACGTTTACCTCGATGTTGACCTTTGCAAAAAAGACTGACTGTTAGTATGCTGTTAGTAGAGAAGCGAAAGGATATGATTTTATCAATCTCTATCATCTTTTATCAAGTGTATTGTTCCATCTAGTATCCCTTTATGTTTTTAACATATGTTATTTACAGTATATATTCCGCATTCTTTAACATGCAACTTAATGCATTGGTGCAGGGAGCTATCTTGAAAACATAAGTGCTTTTTAATGGCTTCTGTGCTAAGATAATCCAATGAGTTGAAATGTGTTCCTGTGTTTAATTATTGCTACATCTGTACTTACTATTTTTATTGTTAATCAAGCAAAAGAGATGTTTTTCTTAATATCTGAGGAATATGAATTGTGAAATGTTTTGGGTGTGAGATGAGCTGGTGGTAGGAGTAAGGCAGAGCAAGAGTAAAGAATTCTGGACAGAATCTATTAAGATTAATGTCCTCACACTCACTCACTTGCATTAGCATGCAAAAAACACCTCTCCATCCATCAGGACACCAAGCATGTGGGGGGTTAGAAACAACAGAGTTCTGATGAGATCATATCATAATTTTCTGATACTCTAGAACAGGGGTGTCAAACTAATCTTCACAGAGGGCCACATCAGCGGTCTGGTTGCCTTCAAAGGGCCAGTTAATAACAAATAAGGAAGTAAATGCAAACCTGAACATTCAGTTGTACCATTTTGCCACTGACAGATGCAGACACACAATTATTTTGCCCATGACGAATGCAGATGCTGCATTATTCTGCCCAGAATGGATGCAGATACTGATTTTTTTGCCCTGCGTTGTCACATAATTAATTTGCCCAAGACAGCCACACAATTAAGTTGCCCGGGACATATGCAGACACTGAATTATTTTACCCAGAATGGATGTAGACACAAATTTATTTTGTCCAGGGCGGATGCAGATGCAGAATTATTTTGCCCAGAAGAGATAAGGACGCTGATTTTTTTTGCCCATGGCAGATACAGATGCTGAATTATTCTGCCCCGAATTGATGCAGAAAATGTTTTTCTGCCCTGCATTGTCACATAATTATTTTGCCCAGGACAGCCACCGAATTAAGTTGCCCAGGACAGCTGCAGACACTGAATTATTTAGCCCAGGACAGAGACAGATGCTAAGTTATTTTAAGAAAATGAAAAGATAACATTTTTTTTTTACCAACCGCACTTGCCAATAGCCAGCAATAACCCCTGCAGCAGCTGTAGCCTCCCCTGCTGTGGGAGGCTACAGGGTTTAGGAAATCCTTAATTGAAAAAACAGGGGAATCTCTTTTTTTTTTCTTTTAGTTTAAGGTCAGCGAGACCTTAGATTTCCCTGCTTAAATAAAATTAAAAAAAAATCTGATACTAGCCGTTCTCCAGTATGAGTCAATACTGAAGTTTTTTATTGCTCCTAAGAGAGCTGTTATGGTTTCAGAATTAAACCTCCCTGGAATAGCTGTGAATAAATGATAGAACACATTTTATAAAAAACAGCTGACAAGACAAACTAGACAGTTGCTTTAAATATACTATTGCTCTAAAAAGGTCCTAAAACAATTCCATGGAGCTCAATATCCAACTTAAACCAGACCTTCACCCTAAATAAGAGCCTATCGACTGCCATCTTACAGAAAGGGACAGCAAAAAAAAAAAAAAACAGTGTCCCAGGACAATTCAAAAAGTGAAAATACCCATTTCTAGTTTTACACCCTAAGAGGGGAGTATTGGCAGGGGATTTGTCCAAATGTATTTTACTGACTCCATGGGTTTTGGTTTAAAAAAAATGTTAGGGATTTACCCATCCATCACCAAGTGCTGGTATTCCAAGCCGTCTGCCACTGCTTCTGACAGTCGGAGAGATCATCAGAAGCTGTGCATGCGGATTTCAGGGAAAAGTTAGGATTCATGATGAATTGATTTTCCCCTAAGATTTAGAGCCAACTCTGGTTCTGATGATGCGGCTCACTCATCTCTAATAAATATTTCTAGTCATAGGTACAAGGTAAAGATTGCTTTCAAATGCACATAAAGGCAAAAAATAACCCAACATACCCATGATTATTAGCAGTAGGTAGGTCTCCTTTGCCTTTATAATAACTCAAGCAACCTGAAATACCCTGCTGGCCAGGCAATACTTCAGTATATCTTATAATAACTACACAGCCATCACCTCTTGCTTGTGGACACATGTTTTGGGACACTGGCCCTCACCAGTACAAGGTTAGAAGTGATGGCTGTAATCACACTTAAAGTGGTCCTATTACCAGGATTTTGGCTATCCTGGTGATGGTTCCTTGCCATCAACAGTGCTTTATGCCTTGCATACTAGTACACGGCATAAAGCCATTGTTTTGAACAGTGTGTTGTCATACGGGGCATCTGAGGCCACATCCCCGGCTCCCCATGGAGTGCATGCTCCTGCCCGGCCTATCTGAATGGGTGGCCATGGGAGCATGCACAGCTGCAGGCACATTGGGGAAAGGTAAGGGCTTGCAGGCGATCTGGGGGGAGGGCCTCACACAGTGGGGTGTGCTGAATCAGCATGCCCCAGAGGCACCTAGTCGGCCGGTTCAGGAGTCTTTTAAACTCCAGGGCCAGCATCAGCAGTGAAAGGTCTACTTTAAATGGTATGGAAGATATTAGGTTATTCCTATAGAGACAGTTATTTCTGATGCATTACCCAGCATTAAAGCGGACAAACACCCTTTGTGACAAAGGTGTTGGTGGCCAAATGCGCTGTTATCTGGCAGGCTGGGGAAGCCAGTGGCACGATTGGCTGTCTGATGATTGGCATACTGATGAAGTGATGGGTGTTACTACCGCGCAATTGTCAGTGTACGTTCAGCCTGCTTTGACACTGGCCCCAGTGATTTGGTGATGTGATTAATTAGTTCCCTATTTTTGCACTTTTCTTGCATATGGTTGTATACTTTATTTGGTATATATATTGGTATAATAGTTGTGGTTCTTTGCATATAGCACTCTGAGTGGTAATTATTGGTTTATTCACTATTTGAATATTTATTTAACACATGCAGTATTTATTGCACTTTAAATTCTCTTTATAGTTTACTCTTGTTCATAGAGGGTGGGGTGTGGGTTTGGAGACATGTATTTAATACACATGCAATTTCTTGGCACTATTTAAGGGTTTTAGGACACTTTATATTAGTGCATTATTTATGGGAACAGTGCAATAGCTTTGATACTAAATGAGGGGGTCTGTCCTCTTAGCATGACTTTTTAACTGATATATATATATATATATATATGTAGTGTGGCTCATATTCTGAGAGGCGTACGTGAGTGGACTGATCTGGCAGTCCATCTTACTTTAACGTTTTGGCTGCGTGGTACTCAAGTGGACAGAACATTCGGTGGCTGGCATGTTACTGCCCACGTGAGCACCCGGCAGTCAATCACAGTGCTGGATTAGATTTACGGGTGTCCTGAGGGGTTATGTGTAGGGGGGGCTCTAACTTTCTGGATGCCCCCCCAGCCTGTCAGATAGCGCCGGTGGCCACCAACACAGTCGCCACGGAGGGTGTTGGTCCGCTTTAATGACTTAGCATATATAATTGGAAACATTGTAATATGTGACCGTCTCAGACTTTTATTCCTATAACTATAGCTCAGAACATACACCAGTAAGCACAGAAATTAATGTTGATGCGTGCCAAATTGAGTTTCTCACTCCACCCTTTAACATTTATCTATCTATCCAGCCTCCTAGGCTGCCAGGCAACGTGTTCAACAGATCATGGTGTTTATATCTAATTTTTACAGCTTAATATTGCAGCAGCTGGCTGTTAAGTGCTTTTAGGAGGCATCAAAAAATACCAAAAAAAATCTGCAATGACTCTTTCCATATAGATTTATACTCGCCTTGTCATCTTGAAACTCTATCCTAGCAGACGTTTCAATTGGAAAGCTTGTAGGCTGTCATTTTTAAATGTACTTTTATGAAATGCGTGTCAAATATATGAGGAACAAGGTTGACAGTTTTCATTCGCTTTGGTGTCAACCTGCATAGCTATTTTCTGGCGTTAGGAAGTAGTCATCATGTGTCAAAGTGAAGGATGTTATAGAGATGAATCCAGACATTTCAAACAGAAGTTTAAGTTTACATGAAAAGTTGGCTTTAGACAGGAAAACAAACTGCTTCACTCTTCCAGGGTTATCTAGACGGAGCAAGGGCTTGCCAGTCCAAGTAAAAAGCTGGAACATAAAAATAGCCTGGTTTAAAATTTTTATTCTTTAAAGTAGACCAAAACCCACACTGATCAACCCGGGAATCTATAAGATTCCCGGGCCGATCGATTCCCCCCTGGCCGGGGCATCTAAAATCGTGTAAATCCACCCAGGTCGCCCCATACATTTACTTTGTTTCCCCATCCAATGGCGCATGCGCGAGCGGCTGCATCCCCGCTATCCCTCTAACAGGGTGCGTGCCCACGCCAAGCATTGGTGAATGGCCGGCGCGGACATGCTCCCAGTTAGTGGAAAGTGGGGGGATGCGGGGATGCGGGACGAAGGCTTAGACGATGTGACGTCAGTGGCTCTGAGTGCGCTGATTGGACAAGTGGCCGTGCATGCGCTGTAGGACCAGGAAGAGGTGATTGGCAATCTGGAGGGTTTCACATAGTGGGCAACCCCTGGTGGGAAAGGACCAAACCCAGGATAGTCAAAATCCTGGGTTTTGGTCCACTTTAAGGGACAGTTCACGCAAATGCCAATATAAAGGCAGTAAGAAGCTCACCCGAAGCCTGTCCCTTTTGTCTTTCCTCCATTTCCCCAGCCCTAACTTCAGCCTTGATTATACATGCTGACCAACTGCGAAGCACATTGGTGGCCCCAGTGGCAGTGCCCCAGGCTACTCATGGACCAAGGGTCAGTAAAATTCTGGGATGATTTTTGGCCCCAGTCTGCCACTGGCTATGAGCATGAGTTAGTCTTGGGACCACTGCAACCAGCACCCCCCCCCCTTGTAGCCCAACTTGAGATGTCCATCTGCAAAAATCCCTGTAGTAAGACTGGAAATCTTCAGGAATTTTCACCAGGGCCATGTTCTTGTACTGCCTTTGCCTTTGCCCCGTGTGTGCTACCTTGCCTGCTTATGCACCATCACTGTCTCCAGTCACTAGAATGGGGCCCCCTTGTCAACTGGCTGCCCAGCTGCTTAAGTGCTGCAACGGATTAAGGCTGAGGGGATTAAGTAGCTGGGTTTTCAGCCCACAGATGATCTGTAAAGTGATACAGCAGGCATAGGAAATTGTTAGAGATTTTTAAATTGAAGAAGAAATGGCCAAGGTATCAAGGTTAACAGATTCACCGTGAAAATTTCTCCTCTGAAGCAAGTCCACGTAGCTGTGATGCAGCATAATAATCAGCATAATGTGTGGGGTCTGTAAGAGACCTGAGATCTTGCTTCAGACACAGGCATTCTCATCACCCTGGCTGTGCTACTTTGCATGCGCATCGCCAAACAAACATTCTCGCACCTCCGAAAAAGCATGCACGCACCCTTGAGGGAGCATGCATACACTCCCAGACACACATGCGAACACCTCAATGTGCCTTCCCACATACGGGCATGTCTGCACCCCCAATTGTGCACGTGCACGTCCACTTCTGAACAGGCTTGCCCACCAAATGCGCATCCACAAATGCACATGTGTACACCCTCAGACACACATGCACACACTCCCAAGCATGCATGTGTGCACCCCTGAGCATGCACTGAACAGACATGTGCAAATCAGATGCACAAGCACGCACCCCCGGGGAAACACATCTGCACGCTGCTGAACACACAAGCGCCCACCCCCAGGCGACAACTCCCATGGAAATTTGGAGAAGGCGGGGCAGGAGAAGCAGAGACGCCAAAAAAAAAACGGAGCAATGATACATATAATAATGTAGCAGCAAAAGGTTCTCATCGCAAAAGGTTCTCATCGCAAAAGGTTCTCAGCGCCTTAGGTGATGAGGGGAGGCGGGTTTAGAGGGGAGGCGCCCCAGGGTCAGCTAATCAGTCAGGATTTCCTCATTTGAGCACAAAGTAGAAAGGAATGTATGATGAGCCCCATGAGCCCTATTAACAAGTTTAGCCTTATTTTGGCTGCTGAATCCTCAGTTCTCAAAAGACCCAAGTAAATGCCCCAGCTTAAAAGAGCACAATCGCAAATAATGGCGCAATGATAAAAATCCCCAAAAAATGCTGGATGGTGGGAGGAGGGGTCACTTATACACCCAGCATCAAGAAATATCTAGCAAGGCTTGTTTTTCTGTCTTTTAACATAAGTGAAAGGACATCCGGGGTGACAGGCTCTGTCACTTCTGATAGACTAAACCTCTCACCCCTGGATGAGAGAATAAACCACAAGCTTGGTGGAAGTTTTATTCAGTTTGAGTGTATAAGTGACCGACGTGTTAGCCGACATGTTTATAGGTATTTTTAATACACATTTTGCAGTTTTGCGATAGTGCTCCTATAAAAAGCCACAATTGAAATGTTTAAAATGAAAATGTTTATGAGATAGCCCCCCCCCCAAAAAAAAGATAAAAGCTTAGTTAGAGTCTATGGAATGCTACATTGAGTTTCTTTTGATGTGGTATTTATTCCCAGACCAAATACTGTACATATGCTGATGAGTGGGAACTCCCACATGCTTCAGAGAATCCTAAGAAATCAGTCCTATGAATAAATTTGGTGCAGCTGTACAATAGGGGCAGAGTTCTGGGAGAAAGTATTCCAACTCATTAACAAATCTCTAAACATTCAGCTTGACCCCTTTCCTGAACTAGCATTATTGCTTCATAAGCCATCTGGATGTACTTCATCACAATTTTAATTGATCAAACATACTGTGATGGCCTTATACCAGGTAAGGCGGGGGCCTGGACGAAACATATGATTCCATAAAACAATGCAGTATAACATGATAATAACATCAATCAACATCAACAATTTTGAATTGCTCCCAAATTAAATACTTGGAGACATGAGATCTATGGACCATTTTTTTTCTCCTGGCAATAGGAATATATAACTCTTAGTTATCAAAGCAAAACCCCCAGCGCCACCGCAGAAATCATCCTTTTCACCCTCTTTCTTCTGCATTCTTTATTCATCTCTCAGTTTTTATTTCTTGCTTTCCTTTTGGCCCCTTTTGTCTTATATTTGTCATTGTAATACTTCTAGGTGTGATCATATGTAAAAAAGTAAATCCCATGTGCAAAGTAGATTTAGTTATATAAGTATACAGTACCAATAAAAAGATCATGACATCATTCAGGCATGGCACGATGAGTATTAATTCACTGCAGGGTCATGGTATTGATCAGACCTGGGCATTGTACGGCCCACGTTGATTGCCTCTTACTGGCCTGGGCTGAGCTGGCTGGAGGAGTCCCTCCCCTCATGCTGCCTGCGAGGCGCCCGCAGCTTGCTAAGCCCATAGGTACTACAGGGTTGCTTCTCCAACCGTTAAGTTCCGTGGCGTAGTACCTACGGGCTGGCTTTCCCCCCTGCTAGTGTAAAAAATAAAGTAAATTAACACTCACCCTGGGGGTATCCGATTACCCCCTGGGGCTCTTCTGCTACTTAGCACCAGCGGCTTCGGCAGCCGCTGGTGCTAAGTATAAAAAAAACAAATTACACTCACTCACCTATGTGCCCGATTCCTCTGGCTGGGTCTCCTCTTCACCAGGGGGCTTCCGATTGCCCCCTCCGACGTTCTTGCGTGAGGTCATCCTGCTGTGGGCTCTGGTCTTTCAGATGCAAGGTCTGATCACTGGAGGCGGTTGGAGGGTAGGGAATGTGGTCCCCTCCTCAGCCCTGACAGCTGTCAGCTGGAGCTGAATTATCGCGGGGCACAGGAGCGGAGGTGAGTGTTAAAAATAATAAATATTTTTTTTTTCTCTCCATGAGACCCCTATACCAGTTCACAAGGCTTAGGGGCTGGCAAGTCACCTGCGGCTAGGGGGTGACTTGCCATTAACCCCCGGCCCCCCATTACCTGCCTCCCCAAAGGCCAGAGGGGGCAGAAGAGCCTGGGGATATGAGGCTTTGGGGTTTGTAGCCGGCAGGGTGGGGGGCCACAAAAACTGGCCCCTGCACCCTGTTCTACAAGCCCCCATAGCTGGTCCTCGGGCTGGTTATGCTGGGTAGGGGGGGCCTCATGTCATTTTTAACCCTTAAAACTCCCAAAAAAATGGGGTCCCCCTTCCCGTGGCTGGAGGTTAACTGCAGGGGAGGCAGCCACGTAAATTTTACGTGGCTGGCGTTTAAAGGGTTAAAGCAGGAAGGGACAGCAGAAGCGTTAAAAAAATATAAAGAAGAAAACAAACAATGTAAACAACAGATAAGGGCAGCTAAGCTGGAGACAGAAAGACTGGTCGCAAAAGAGAGTAAAACTAACCCCAAATTATTCTTTAGCTACAAAAACCGTAAAAGGTACAAACCTGAGGGTGTGGGCCCCCTGAAAAGCAAGGAGGGGACACCTATAGAGGGAAATGAGAAAGCAAATTTACTAAACAACTTCTTTGCTTCTATATTCACAAAAGAATGTGACATGCCGAGTGAAATGCAGGGGAATAACCGAAACCCTCCATTAACCCTTTCGCTGCCAGCCTACCTGCAGCTTTTGTCACCCTCTTTTACAAGACCATGTTTCACTATTTTGCGCTACACATGTTCAACTGTGATTTTTGAAAGGATTTCCAGGGATTTCCCAGGAAAATGATATATTGTTTTTTTCAAGAGAGTCTGGGCTTCAACATGAAATCTCTTGTTTGGCCTTTTTTCAGTGTATTCACAATACCTTTTGGTGAAATATGTGTAAAAAAAATCTATTTTTTGCAATTTGTAGTGTTTTTTTGTAATAAAAAAATGTAGGTTTGTCAATAAAATTTTATTGCGTGCGAAACCCCAAATTCTCCCGGTCACAGCGGTACTACATATGTATTGATAGACACCCTTTCCTGCCCAGGAGACTCCCCCAAACTGAAACTGAGCTTTAAGAGATTTTCAGATAAAATACAACTATGCTATGCGCACCTTGCAGTTTTTCCAGAAAAACAACCATTTACATTTGAAATACCCCCCACAAAATATATATTCTCTGGAAGTACACACCTCAAGCTTTCTAGGCGTACCAAGCTTGTTTATGTCGGCTTAGTTTTCTGGAAGTAATCCCTCAATGTATTCTTTGGTTGCACAAAGTTTCCCTAAAAAAGAATAAAAAGGAAGAATCAAGCCACATTTTCCTAACAAAAACTATATGCAAACAAGAAAACACAAGTAAAGTCTCAAAAAGCAACATGCCCCGAACAGAACGATACCCAACATGCATAGGTACTGTCAAGGGAAGAGTTGGCAAACACCCCAAAGTAAAGCATGCGCATAACAGTAATTTTACTTGAAAATTTCAGCTCTGCAGACAAAATGCGCACCTTACAATTTCTCAACCAAAACAACCCTTTATATTTGGAATATCCCCTATAAACCATATATTCCCTGAAAGTACACATGTTAAGCTTTCTAAGAGTACCCAGCTTGTTGTAGTAGGCTCACCTTTCTGGGAGTAATCCCTCAAAGAATTCTTAGTTTGCAAAGGGTTTCCCTAAAAAAAGAATAAACAAACTGAATAAATAACATGTTTTCCTAAAATATAAATATGCAAACAAGAAAAAACAAGATAAATCTGAAAGAGCAAGGTCCCCTGAGCAGAACAATACCCAACATGCATAGGTACTATTAACCCTTTTAATTGCCAGCCTACTTGAAGTTTTGTCACCCTTTGTTGACAGGTCATTTTCCCCCAAATTCTGCGCCATGTTTAACTGTGATTTTTGCCGGAATTTCCAGGAAAATTATAGATATATATTTTGCAGCAGAGTTTAGGCTTGAACATAAAATGTCTTGTTTGTAATTTTTCTACAGTTTTTTTTTATATTTTTGTGTAAAAATAAATAAATAAATATTTTTTAGACAATTGTCTCCTTTATTTTAAATAAAACATTTACTTTATTAGAGAAAACCATATTGCATGTGAAAGCCCAATTTCTCCCGATTACAACGGTACCACATATGTATTGGTACCCCCCCTCCCCATTCTTGCCCAGGAGACCCCCCAAACTGAAAATAGCACTTTATAACATTTACAAATAAAATACTACTACTATCCACACTATAAACATAAGGGGTTAATTAAAAAAAAATGACATAGGGTCCCGCCTCCCGGGGGGGGACCCCATTTTTTGGGGAATTTTAAGGGTTAAAAACCCTTAAAAATCCCCAAAAAATTGAAATGGGGTCCCCCTTACCCAGCATTACCAGCCCGGGACCAGCTATGGGGGCTTGTAGGAACAGAGTGGAGGGGCCAGCTTTTGTGGCCCCCCCACCCTGCAGCCTACAAGCCCACATAGCCTATGTGGGCCCAGGCTCTTCTGCTCCCTCCTGGGCTTTAGGGAGGTAGGTAATAGGGGTGCCGGGGGTTAACGGCAGGTCACCTGCTAGCGGCAGGTGACTTGCCAGCCCCCAGCCTTGTGAAATGGTATAAGGGGTCTCATGGACCCCTTACCAGTTCACACAGGGTTAAGTGTAAAAAAACACACAGAAACAACCAGAAAAAATATTTTATTTTTTAAACTTTTTAATACTTACCTCCCATCCATCCCTGTGTCCCACGCTGATCAATCTGGCTTCTGCTCTCCTGCTGCAGCTGGAAGCCTTTTTTAGCTGCTGGCCGACAGAACATAAGGGGTTAATTAAAAAAAATGAAATTTTAAGGGTTAAAAACCCTTAAAAATCCAAGAAAAAAATGAAATGGGGTCCCCCTTCCCCAGCATTACCAGCCCAGGACCAGCTATGGGGGCTTGTAGGAACAGAGTGGATGGGGCCAGCTTTTGTGGCCCCCCCACCCTGCAACCTACGAGCCCACATAGCCTGTGTGGGCCCGGGCTCTTCTGCCCCCCCCTGGGCTTTAGGGGAGGAAGGTAATTGGGGTGCCGGGGGTTAGCGGGTGACTTGCCATCCCCCAGCCTTGTGAACTGGTATAAGGGGTCTCATGGACCCCTTACCAGTTCACAAGGGGTTAAATGTTAAATAAAAAAGACACAGACACATAAGAAAAAAAAAATGATCTTTATTTTTTTTTTTTACTTTACTCACCTCCGATCCTTTGTCCCCCCGGCGATCTGCGTTGACAGTCTGCTCGGGTGTTTGGAAGAGAGAGCCTGGGGAAGGGGGGGCGATCTCAGCCCTCTCCTCCTCCCCACCTCTCTCCTCCAACCACCCGAGCAGACTGGTCCTCTGTCTCGGGTGCCGGTAATAGGAGGCGACTGCTGGTGACATCACGATGTCACCTGGCCCTGCCCCCAGGGGGTGGGGCTAGCTGTCCCATTCCAGGAAGTGGGAGGGGAGGGCAATTTCTGCCCTCTCCTCGCCATGGAAGAGGCTGGGGGGGCAATTGGAGGCCCCCCCAGTGAAGAGGACACCCGTCAGAAGACAGCGCGGCCTCAGGTAAGTAAATATCATTTTTAATTTTTTTTTTTTTTACAGTTAGCAGCTGCTGCTGCCGAAGCGGGGGGGGGGCTATTTCGGGGGCTCTCCTGGAGCCATCCGATCCCCCGTGGGATCCGGCACCAAATTAAAGAGGAGACCGGGAAAGATCCAATCAGGGGTCAGGTGAGTATTTTTATTTTTATTTTTTTAACTAGCAGGGGGGAAAGTCAGGCATGTAGATTCTACGTGCTTGGCACTTAAGTGGAGTAGAAGCGAGCACGTAGAATCTACGTGCTTGGCACTGAAAGGGTTAAATGTCACTGGTCTAACCAAGGAAGAAGTCCAGCACCGTCTCAAGCATATAAAAATCGATAAATCACCGGGACCAGATGACATACATCCTTGTGTTTTAAGGGAGTTATGTACAGTAATAGACAAGCCGTTATTTCTAAAATTTGTGGGCTCAATAACTACAGGGTCTGTTCCGAGGGATTGGCGCTTGGCGAATGTGGTGCCAATATTCAAAAAAAGATCTAGGGGGGAACCTGGGAACTACATACCGGTAAGCTTAGAATCTGTGGTAGGCAAGCTGTTTGGAGGTTTCTTAAGGGATACTATCCTGGAGCATCTTGGGGAAAATTACCTTATTACTCCATATCAGCATGGATTATTGAGGAATCGCTCCTGCCAGACAAACCTAATCAGCTTTTATGAGTAGGTAAGTTCAAGGTTGGATCAGGGGGAGTCTTTGAATATCATATATCTTGACTTTTCTAAAGCATTTGATACTGTTCCACATAAAAGGCTGGTACAACAGATGAGAATGCTTGGACTGGGGAAAAACGGGTGAGAAATTAGCTTAATGATCGGAAGCAGGGGGTGGTTATCAATGGCACACACTCAGATTGGGTCACTGTTACTAGTGGAGTACCACAAGGGTCAGTTCTGGGACCAATTCTCTTCAATATATATATAAATGACATTGGGTAAGGATTAAACAGTAAAGTCTCAATCTTTGCAGATGATACTAAGCTGTGCAAAGTAATTAAAACAAAAGAGGACAGCAGGCAGCTACAAACAGATTTAGATAAATTGGAAGCATGGGCAGTTAAATGGCAAATGAAGTTTAACACAGATAAATATAAGGTTATGCACATGGGAAGGAGAAATCTGGGTCATGATTACACACTAAATAAAGAAACACTTGGTAAAACAACAATGGAAAAGGACCTAGGGGTTTTAGTTAACAATAAGCTCAACTGTAGTAATTAATGCCAGGCAGCTGCTGCCAAAGCAAATAGGATCATGGGGTGCATCAGGAGGGGCATAGGTGCTCATGACCAGAGCATCATTTTACCCCTGTACAAGTCACTGGTCAGACCCCATATGGAGTACTGTGTACAGTTCTGGGCACCTGTGCTTAAAAAGGACATATCAGAACTGGAGTGCATTCAAAAGAGTACCCTGAAAGATTGTCAAAGTTAGGTTTATTTAGTTTAGAAAAAAGATGCTTGAGGGGTGATCTAATAACTATGTATAAATATATTCGGGGTCACTACAAAGATCTGTCCCACAATCAATTTATATCCCAGAGTGTAACTATAACCCGAGGGCATCCACTAAGGTTAGAGGAAAGGTGCTTTTTCCACCGACATAGGAGGGGACTCTTCTCTGTAAGAGCAGTGAGACTATGGAACTCGCTGCCAGAGGAGGTAGTAATGATGGATACAGTAAAAACGTTCAAAAGTGGCCTTGATGCCTTGATGAAATAACATTTCCAGCTATGTCTACTAGACCACTGGAAGGAGATAAACCAGCTGAACTGGATGGACTAAAGTCTTTATTCAGCCTTGCATACTATGTTAAAGGTAGGTGCAAATCTCCTTTAAGAAGACAGTGATGTTGCATCAATTTCCAGTAAATGCGTAATGCACAATACAGAACATCTCTATCACATAACACAACTTATTTTCTTACTGCGGAGGTGATATCTGATGCTCTCATGTGTAAAGCAAAGTTAATTAGCGGGACCTTTTTTTTCTTTAAAAGCTTTACCTGGGAAATGACACAGCCTGTTTCCTGGCTGTAGGTGAACCATTAACTGACTAATGGGAACTAACATGTAGTCTTTAAGTTCCATTTACAGTAATTTTTGGAAAGCTGCTGTATTGATAGATTTGTTTAGCCTATTAGAATTCTGCTCCCCTATATCAGGTCCGATCTACTGATGGCCAGACCTGCTATACTACTCACTGTGTACTATGGTGTACTACTCACTGTCCTTAGGTTTGGCTGACAGAGACAAGCTGGGCAACAGTTGCTTTAATATTTAGGGCAAGGTCTATTGAATGTACAGGCTGTACAATTCGACAAAAGAATGTGTTTATATACTCATTGTATGCTTGCACATACATAGGAATTTTTGTTCTGCATTTATCCTACCTGTCCAGTGAGAACGCACACAAATGATTCAAATCAGTGAGTGCACACAAGTGCCCAGATGCCTTGCTCAAGAGCAGGCAATTCAGTCATGCCCCAGCTATCGAACCTGCAACCCTCTGGTAACAAGATTGAGCCCCTAACCAGTAAACAATGACTGCCTCTTATAAATATTTAGAATAAATACTTTCCCATTACAGGGGAGCCTTTCATTAGGTTCAACACTTTACAGAGAAGTGGTGTAATAATGTTAAGAATGTCTCCTTTCTACCTTAATAGAACAAATGTGAATACAGCAAAGCCAGCTCACCAGGATCCCAAATAAAACTTAACATTTATTAAATATTGTTAAAAACCATATGTGTCCCATGCAAAGTGTGCAGTCTGATGTGCCAAATAAGGTGACGCGTTTCGGGATTACTTCACCCCTTACCTACCTCAAGGGATCCTGGTGAGCTGGCTTTGCTGTATTCACATGGTTTCAAGACAAACAAAGGTCTTTCCATGCTTTCAGCACTTCCCTACCGGGGAATTTTTTGAGCTGTTTACTTTTTGTTATAGACTTAATAGAACAAACCCCAAGAAGAAATCAGGAAGGAACAGGATGCTGTGAGTCAGCTGTGAGCGTATTACATTGTAGGCGACAAATGTTCGTGCAATTATTGGAAAATGGAAGCAACACAAGATGACTGTTAATCTTCCTCGGTCTGGGGCTCTATGCAAGATGTCACCTTGTGCGGTAAGGATGATTCTCGAAAGGGTCAGGAACCAGCCTAGAACTACAGAGGAGGGCCTGGTCAATGACCTGAATAGAGCTGGCACCACAGTCTCAAATATTACTGTTAGTAACACACTACACCATCATTAATTAAATTCCTTCAGGACACACAAGGTCCCCCTGCCCTTGCCAGCCCATGTCCAGGCCCATTTGAAGTTCACCAATGATCCAGAGGAGGCATCGGGAGAGCATCATGTTGTCATATTAAACCAAAATAGAACTTTTTGGTATCAACTCCATTTGCCATGTTTGGAGGAAGAAAGAATACAACCCCAAGAACACAGCCCCCAACAGGAGGCTTTGGGCGTCGGGGACATCATAATTTGGAGGTGCTTTTCTGCAAAGAGGACAGGGCGACTGTATTGAAGGGAGGATGGATGAGGCCATGTATTGCGAGATTTTGTCTAACAACCTCCTTCCCTCAGTAAGAGCATGCATAGAAGATGGGTGGTGGCTGGGTCTTCCAGCATGATAATGCCCCAGAACCTACAGCCAGGGCAACTAAGAAGTGGCTCCATAAGAAGCCTTTCAAGGTCCAGTCACCAGACCTCAACCCAATAGAAAAATCAAGGTCGCCCGGCAACAGTCCAGAGACTTGAAAGATCTGGGGAAGATTTGTATGGAGGAATGAGCCCATATCCCTGCTGCAGTGTACCAAACAGGAATTGTCTGGCCTGTAACTGTACCAAATATTAAGTTCTGTTTCTCTAGCATATCAAACACTTATTTCATGCAATAGAATGCAAAACAATTATTTCAAAATCATGCAATGTGATTTTCTGAAAATTTTCTTAGATTCTGTCTCTCACAGTTGTTGTGTACCCAGGTCCGGATTATGAGGGGGGTGTAAGGGGCACGTGTCCCGGGGCCTCTACCACTTGCCCTGTAAAGGGGGCCTCCACCAACCTTTGGTCTGGTTCAGGAGGCTTTTCAGTCTTTGGTCTGACGGGCTGTGGGGCCAGCAACAAAGCTATCGGCGGCAGTGGGGGCCCCCCGCGTCTGACCAAGCCTTTGCAAACCTGCAGCCACAGCCACCACAGGGTAGGGCAGAAAATCTAGAGCAGCAAAGACCCTGTCAGCAACACTACAGTGATGAGTGCGTGCAGAGCTGTCAATCTGCGGCCATATAAGCCACCAAGCCCAGCCGCTGGCAGCTCAATGCAGGGAACTGTTTTCCGCTGGACCAGCTGGGTGACTACACTCCCCACCCAGAATGATAAAGCAGGAGTTCCCGAGCAGCACACACCCGCACAAGGCACTCAATCTGATGTCCCGGCAAGTAGGCGGGTGTCAGACAACCACCAATCAGTTACTTGGCTGAACTATTATTTTTAAGGAAAAAGTACTGGAACTGGGGCCTCCACCACACTTAATATGGCCCTGAGTGTACCAGAGATAATAATTACAGACCTCTCCATTCTTTGTAGGTGCACTGAATCAAATACTTATTTTCCCCACACTATTTCAAATTTCAAATTCACAAACTTGTAAGCGCCACTGTAATTTGTCTTATTTTTGTTGTTCCAGCACCTGCACCTCACTGCTGACTGAGAGTAATTAGTAAAGACCAGTGTCTCTGTTTGTGACTATTTCTGTCTTAAAACAGAAGCACGATTAGAAGCAGGTTGGAGCATGGCTTACATTATGTTACATCAGGGGCAGCACAGGGATTCTTTCACAACTTTTGAGGCCAAGTGTCACAAACATCTGATGTGTTACTGTCAGGGGCTCATCTGTAATGAGGCCAAGTGAGGGAGCAGCCTCAGTCTGCCCCATCTAGAGGAATCCAGGGACAGACTGTTGATGGACATGGAGGCACTGCTGCACAGCATCATGGGCCTTATTTAAGAAGCGCTGATGCCACATAATACCATGTAGCATCAGGTAAACGCCGGGTGCAGTATGTGAAAACCATATACTGTATTTTTCTCCCTATAAGACGTGCCTGCCTATAAGACGCACCCCGGATTTGGAAGAGAAAAATTAGAAATAAATATTCTGAACCAAATTAAGTGCTAAAATACCCCCTCCCAAACGCCCCATTATATACAGTGTGCAGAATTCCCCCTGATCACACCATTACAGACCCCACATTACAGGCAGTGAGGGGCATCCCACAATAGAGGCAGTTAGGGGCATCCCACATTAGTGGCAGAGAGGGGCATCCCACATTAGAGGCAGTGAGGGACATCCCACATTACAGGTTGTGTGCGGCATCCCACATTACAGGCAGTGTGCGGGCATCTCCAGAACAGGCAGCATGCGGGCATCCCCAGGACAGGCAACGTGCGGGCATCCCCAGAACAGGCAGCTTGCGGGCATCCCCAATACAGGCAGTGTGCAGCATTGAAGAAAAAAAAAAAACTTACCGTGTATTCCCCGGCGTCCTTGCCACTTCCCGCCACAGGTTCACAGCTAGCAAGAGTCACAGGCCCTGCCCACCCCTGGCCGGAACTGGCCCGCTGTGAACTTGCGGCTGACTGACGCTTTCCGCCGCCACTCCCCACC
Source organism: Gastrophryne carolinensis (assembly GCA_027917425.1). Classification (NCBI taxonomy): domain Eukaryota; kingdom Metazoa; phylum Chordata; class Amphibia; order Anura; family Microhylidae; genus Gastrophryne; species Gastrophryne carolinensis. Next base: position 603,495,191 of record CM051234.1, read on the forward strand.
GCCTCTGTAAGAGTGTAAGAGGTGGTGGGGAGGGGCAGCGGGGAGTGGCAGTCAGCCGCAAGTTCACAGCAAGCCGATATCGGATGGGGTGACGCTGGTAGGAGTCACAGGCCATGCACGTCCCAGCTGATATCGGCTCACTGTGAACTTTCGGCTGACTACAAGTTCACAGCGAGCCTTTTCCAGCTTCCGGGGGGGCGTGGCCTGTGACTCCTGTCAGCGTCACAGGCCATGCCCTACCCAGGGGCCGGAACCAGATGAAGGAGGAGGAAGGCAGCGGCGACTAACGAGGCTGCGGGAGATCGAGGAAAAGTTTTATTTTTTTGGACATGGAGGCACTGCTGCACAGCATCATGGGCCTTATTTAAGAAGCGCTGATGCCACATAATACCATGTAGCATCAGGTAAACGCCGGGTGCAGTATGTGAAAACCATATACTGTATTTTTCTCCCTATAAGACGTGCCTGCCTATAAGACGCACCCCGGATTTGGAAGAGAAAAATTAGAAATAAATATTCTGAACCAAATTAAGTGCTAAAATACCCCCTCCCAAACGCCCCATTATATACAGTGTGCAGAATTCCCCCTGATCACACCATTACAGACCCCACATTACAGGCAGTGAGGGGCATCCCACAATAGAGGCAGTTAGGGGCATCCCACATTAGTGGCAGAGAGGGGCATCCCACATTAGAGGCAGTGAGGGACATCCCACATTACAGGTTGTGTGCGGCATCCCACATTACAGGCAGTGTGCGGGCATCTCCAGAACAGGCAGCATGCGGGCATCCCCAGGACAGGCAACGTGCGGGCATCCCCAGAACAGGCAGCTTGCGGGCATCCCCAATACAGGCAGTGTGCAGCATTGAAGAAAAAAAAAAAACTTACCGTGTATTCCCCGGCGTCCTTGCCACTTCCCGCCACAGGTTCACAGCTAGCAAGAGTCACAGGCCCTGCCCACCCCTGGCCGGAACTGGCCCGCTGTGAACTTGCGGCTGACTGACGCTTTCCGCCGCCACTCCCCACCGCCTCTGTAAGAGTGTAAGAGGTGGTGGGGAGGGGCAGCGGGGAGTGGCAGTCAGCCGCAAGTTCACAGCAAGCCGATATCGGATGGGGTGACGCTGGTAGGAGTCACAGGCCATGCACGTCCCAGCTGATATCGGCTCACTGTGAACTTTCGGCTGACTACAAGTTCACAGCGAGCCTTTTCCAGCTTCCGGGGGGGCGTGGCCTGTGACTCCTGTCAGCGTCACAGGCCATGCCCTACCCAGGGGCCGGAACCAGATGAAGGAGGAGGAAGGCAGCGGCGACTAACGAGGCTGCGGGAGATCGAGGAAAAGTTTTATTTTTTTTTTTACATTCGCCTGTTAAGATGCATGGACATTTTCCTCCACTTTTGGGGAAAAATAAGTGCGTCTTATAAGGAGGAAAATATGGTATATGAAAGTCAAACTGGTGAGCGCCTCTAATAGCGCCATGTGGCGTCACATGTATCACTAGTGGTGGCTCAGTGTAAAGCGTTTGGCAATGTATGTTATGCAGTGCCACGTAGCTCCTGTTGCTCAGTCTCACATACAATTTTAATGCATTTTTTTTCTGTATCTTTTCACATAAAATGAGTGTGTTGGTTCTCATGGGTAGCAACAACTTTAGACGCCTTGTTCCTGGCACTTTAGATTTAGGCTTCATAATTGTATTTTGTGTTCCGCCATTGCAGTGCCAGTGCTCCGGTGTGTTAACAATGTCATTCCATGTGCTTTCACTCTGTGGCTGAGGTTTAATTGTGAGAAACTGACTTTTTTTGAATAGAGTCCAACACTCGGTGCCAGAGCATCCAGTATTAGAGTGCCGACGCTGGCATTGTGTTTTGCATTCTTAAATATGGGCTTCAACGTGGAGCGTTGGGTGCTTTTGACTGGCGCAACCTATCATTTGCTGCAGCGTTGTCCTGCTATATGTGGTGTCGCCTTGGCCTGCTTTCCCTCTGGGCACTACATGAAACAATAGCAGCACTGGTATGCTCAGTCATTTTATAGCACATCCAGACAGCACATTTATCAATGCTGGACAGGATACTACAGCATCACTTGTCCAGCAGCAAAGCTAGGTAACAGCGCCAGACACCAGTTTTGCAGCGTTCACTTCTGGGCGCTCTAAGCACAGCTACATAGACGCACAAATAGCAATATGTCACGCTAGTCTAAAATCAGCCTCCACGTTGTTTCTTTAATACATTTAATCATTGGGAGTCTCACTGGCCCAGGTTGTCTATTATTTCACAAGGGAGGGGGCAGCTTTCTTTCGTACGCCTCAGGTAGAAGAGGGGCTAACTTCACCCCTGGTTACTCTACTATTCTTAGTAATAACCAACGGTACACCTACCTAGGCTAAACAGGTTTCCTTTATTGGGCATCCTTCCGGGTGTCAGAAACCAGCACCTGAGCCATTTATGCTGGGTGATGTTTCTCCAGTGATTTTTGCAGAAATTTCCAGGAAAAGTATATATTGTTTTTTAGTTTGGGCTTTAACATGAAATGTCTTGACTTTAATTTTTGGCAGTGCTTTCCCAATATTCTTGGGTAAAACGTGAAAAACATCTATTTTTTAAATTTTGTACGTTTTTTTTTTTCAAGAAAATTATGGCTAAGCCCCATTCCTCCTGATAACAGCGGTACCACACATGTATTGGTAGACAACTGTTTCTGCCCAGGAGACACCCCAAACTGAAAAGAGCGATTTTGAAAAAAAAAAATACAACTACTATGCGCACAAGTGCTAAGTGCATCAAGTGCTAAAGTATTAAAAAAATTTTCTAAACATGGCATGGGGTTTTGACACTCACTCCTTCTATACCCGCAATATACCTGCATAATTTCACTTGCCAGTATAAAACTCTCCTCCGTCTGGGGCAGAGAACACCCATAAAAGACCATGTACCTGCGATCGCAGGCATGCTGGGGGAAGAGGTGGAGATGGATCCTTGACAGATGTGCCATGCTGTGCCTCTTCCTTAGCAGCAGACAATGCCCCCTCCCCATGACTGATCCCAATACAGAAGATGAGGGCCTGACCACTAACAGTGGTCCTAACTCATCTGCAGAAAACTAGATGGCTGGGATAAAGGTGCTCCAATGGCCTTGGTACCCAGTGTGATTGCCCTGCTTGCCCTCGCCTAGAAACAACCATGAGCGGCACAAAATGCTGCATGTAATAAAAGGAGCAATCATCCATTACCTCCAGACACAACTGTAAGTCATTTTACAATCAAACAGCAACTGCAATGTACTAAGGGAGGAAGATCAGGGCAGTGTTAAGTGACATAGAAATGCAGAGGCGTACTTGTACATGACTCACTTACAGAAGTGGAGGATGCAATAATTGGATCGGCTGATTGAGCCACAACTGAAATTATTTCTATATTGAATTTCAGACATGGGAAGGTTTGATGATAACACTTTGTATTCAGAATGCAGGATGGAATATACCATGCATAATTCAGTCCAAATCTTTGGTGGACTTCCACTTTAAACAAATCGTATAACTTTATAACTTTAATCAAACGTATAGCTTTTTTTTGCCTTGGCAATCCCTTTAAATATAGGCCCTTATTTAAAAAGGGATAGCGCCAAGTAGCGAATGGTAAGCGAACGGTAATGATGGTCACCGCCACGAGAACGCCGGCTCCCCTCCGCAGTCACACATTTATCAAGCCGATCCTGCTTAGCGACTGACAGAGCGCCAGATAGCGAATCATTCATCATTATTCCAGCCTCACCCCACAGCGCCAGGGAGCGACCTTGAACAGCGACAGGTATGACCTCTCGCTACCTGGCGCTCTCCAATGCATTTCAATGGAGCAATCTTTAAATATTCTTAATTAATTGCTATTATTTTTTTTTATTTTTTTTTTTAAATGTCAAAAATTCTGTGACCACTTCTGCAATGTTAGATATTTTTTTTAAGGTAAAAAAAAAAAAAATTGCGCAGAATTGATATTACAGGTCTGATATTAATGTATTCATATTACAAAATGTTTTGAAAAACTTTTTTTTTTTTTTTTCCAAAAATATGGTTGTTTGGGGGCTAAAAAACTACTTTTAACCCATCGCCACCAGCGCTCTGGGGTTTAAACAAGCATTTCACAGCGCGAGAATTTTTTGAGCGTGATTTGTTAATGAATATGCTGGGAGCCGTTCGCTATGGCCATTCGCTGTCATGCGCTCCCATACAGCGCGGAACCTGTCAAACAGCGACTCCTAACCCCGTATTCAACATTACCGCACACCGACTGAGTCGCTGTCAACAGCCGAACAACGGCCAAGCACAGCAAATACTAGCGTGCGCTGTGAAAATACTGCTACTGTCGCTCATCTGTCGCTACCTGGCGCTATTACTGAATCGGCCTCCCAGTATTAAACATATTTCCCATTTTAGCATAAATACTGTTCATATTAAATACTTTTTTATATAATGGTATACAGTTATTTAAATTACTATAACATTCATATTATATTGTTGCTATCGTTTTTATGGTTAAAAGCTCAAAACATTTCCCCGAATAGACGATAAAACGTTTCTTAGTTTTAAAGCAGGAACAAAACCCACTAGCGGCAGCCCTGGAATCTAAAAGAACCCAAACCCGATCACAGACATCAGACAGGCAGGTTTGAGTTCGGTGTCTGGCCCGAACATGGAAAAGCTGTCAGCTGCGGTGTTCTTTTGAAATGATCCACGCCCGGGGCCACAGAAAAATGGTCACCGCTCCCCATGAGTGAAGACACTCCTAATGCCAGCACTGCCAGCTGACACTCCTTCTGACAACGTCCAGGACAATTTTGAAGAAACGGCGCCGCTGACAGGAATGGGATCCAGGGGCTCAGATAAATTTTACAGCAGCGCTTCCTGCTGCACACTCTACAAGCCCCCCATCCCCCCAGCCAGAATCACCTCATTGAACAGCTCAATAACCAGCTTTTCCATGTTCGAGCCGGACGCCAAACTCAAAGACCGACTTCTGGCAGAGATGGTTCACCCATCTCTACTTAGCTGGAAGAAAAAACATACAATTCCATATTACAGGGGACAACTGCTTGTTCCCTGAGCTACACTGTGGGAGACAGTAGCATTAACCACCCAAAAAAAATGGCTAGAATGTGTTTTTATGCTAGATTGCCATCTGCTATATTTTTGCAAATTATTATTAGACTATTTTCGTGATAGAGCTCCTTTAAATGTGTTCAACTGCAAAAATAAGCCGGGTCACGTGTTGTTCTGATGTGATGCTCTGAACTGCTGGGACATTGGGACGACAGATATAGTCTATTGGGTGCTGGTTCAGGCGCAGTGAAACATCACTATTGCCAATGACCCCACCCCACGAATACACCCTCTACAAGCCCAGTTATGCTTTCCTGCAGCGCACGTTAACCAAGACCACGTAACCAAGAAACCAGGACCACGTGACTGCCAGAAGCCAATATCGGGGCATGGTTTGGCTGAGGGAGAGTGGTACAGGTGAACAACACCAGGCTCTACTGTGACCTATACCTAAGTGTACAAATCACATGTAGAACTGCTTCATCACAACACAAAATGTATTTCAGATTCCAGATACATATGTGGCAAACCGCCAAAATTTCAGTGACTAATCATCCAAGTGTTACATTCCCAGCTACACCAAAACCAGGTGAAGCATTACTTATATGTTACTTATTTGTTAATGTACGTTATATATTTTTTTTTACGTATGTATTTGTCACAGATAGATCTTGTGTATGGGGTACCATGTTTAACCATTGGTTTACCTGGCTGGAGTGGCCCTTTAGAGGGGGCAGCCAATCTGTGGTTTGAACTGGACTATAAATTTACAGTAATAAAATTCTGTATCAGGGGCCGTCCAGGGGCCTCCACCACATGTAATCCAGCCCTGTCTCTTAGAGGGCCCCTTTATCAAGGTCTGCTATCTAATCCAATAATTCACAGTTTAGGAATGTACATTCTACTTAGTCACCTTTTTTCTGCAAATGTGAACCCGCCACTGGGTGTTACTACACAAACCTCCCACATCCAAACACAACTGCCGAGTGCCCTCTGGCATATATCAAGGCTCTATTTATCATGGCACCTGTCACAGTGTCAGGAATTACGCTAGACATGGGCAACATTCCAAAACTACTAACACACCCAGAACTCCTCTGCAGCCCTGACAATACTGTTGCTGCTCATATAGGTATTTGTCACCTGAACATACTAACATACTAATTATCGGCTAGTAAAATCGGCTATTAAAGGATCTAAGAAACAGAATAACTTCATGTCTACATAGTCTATATAGTTAAAGGAGGTTACAAAAGTCATATATCCCTCCAGTTCAATGTCTGGTACCTCTCTACCTACATTTAGGTTTATTATAAGACAATAGTGTCCAAATATACCTGATAGAAAGTTAATCATTCACCCACTGTTTACTGATCCCTACAAGGGCCTGCGCAGCAAGTTCTATTGTTCCAATATGGACATACTGTATTTCAGCCAGATTTTCTCATTTCAATCCAGGATCAGGCGTAATATAATATAACAATCACCAAGTAAGGGTAAGTATCTTGGTTCTGGAGTCTAGCAGACAGCTTATTGGATCTATTAGCATGGTTCAATATTCAGATGGCATTGCCATAAGTTGGTCATAAGCAGGTCTGGAGTAATCATAGACATTTCCAAGGTCATGGACAGGTGGTAGACATGGTCAAAATAGCAGACCAAACTTAAATGTTATCAGGACGTGGCAAGCTTGACAATGTGGAGCACAACTTTGACGTGGTAAGAATGTGCCAGGGATGGGCAATAAGGATCAAAACTTGGACATGCTGAGGATATAGCAGGGTCTCATAACAAGGATCATATCTTAGAGATGTCCAGGACCTGGCAAGGTCACCTATATGGAACACCAAACAGACATCGTTCGAACATAGTAGATGTCAGCAACAAGGATCATAGCTCAGACGTGGTCAGGTCCAAGAAAGGTTTGCCATGAAGAGTGCATGTAGATGTTGTCAGCAACAAGGATCGATGGTGTAACATAATTTACAGCTGGAAGCTCAGGGGATGTCTTGAACAGCATGCCACCCAGACGCTACAGTCAGCACTGTGCTGTTCCTGAATCACCTGAGAAACCTGGCCTGCCAGCACCTACTCTTTCTAGGCAATGGGGACGCTGAGGGTGTGGTAGCAGCAAAGAAGCAGCAAAGGAACTGTGTATATATAAGACTAATTTCCAGATGACTAAATTCACTAATCTCATCATTATTGTCCCTGTTTTAAAGTTTTATATATTGTGCAAAACAGCATTAGCAATTTCAGAACTCGTACTAACATCCTAATGAAACCATATCAGACCAGTAGAACAGGTCCCTGCTGGCAAACAAGCCCCTTTACTCAATACCACTTGTCCAGTGCTCTTTACTTGGCCCATGGGCACCGTGGCTGCTGGTTATCAGATGGGATATCAGCAGGCCATTCAGGCATGCCCTACACTTTGAAATCCTTTATCTGTTCCCAAGTAGTGCTAGAAAAAAAGAAACACATCCCATCCCAACTTAAATCAATGTCCAGCTGAAATTAAGTCACTTACCGAAGATGTGTGCGGGCTCTGGCTCTGGCAGCTTGCTTAAAGATGTTATTGTCCTGCAGGCAAATCAAAACTTTATGGAGGTCTGAGAGTTTTTGCCCTTCTTGCAGTGTGCTGGTGCTTGGTGCCCCTAGTGGTGTTTGCAGTACTATACTGCACCTTGCTGGTAGCCCTGGGAAAGGAGGACATAGAAAAGGATGAGTCAATAGTTTGACCTGAATAATGTCTGAAATTGGGTCTGGCCTAGCTGGCCCAAATAGAAAATTTTCTAGCATATAGCAATAGCTATAGTCTGAATCGAGAGCTCATCATTACTTCTGCAATGAGGCCAAGGAAAGAACTTGCAGGTGGTAGGAGTAGCTGAGTAACTGGGTTAAGATCTTCGCCAACCTACACCCTCTTTGAGGGCAGAGAGGTTTTGGGTCTACTTTAAACAAGCAAATTAACTGATCAAAAGAAGATTGTGAGTTAAAGGGCATAAAAAGCCATACAATCCAGCCCTTCAGTGCCGTCCATTTATAAATTCTCTGCAATGTTAATTTCCCTGGAATCGCTGAAACCATACCTTTTTGGTGATCCCATAATGCATGCGTGGGTTGCACCATCATCTGCCTATGTTGGCTCCTATGCCAGACATATCTGAATGGCCAGCACGGGCATGTGCAGCTGGAGGGAGGCACCCGTCTGGACATGTCCAGCTCTCCATTCATTCAGGTGCTAGGTGACATAATTTATTCTCATTGGCTGGAAGCCGTTGGATTGCCAGGATGGTACGTTCTATCCTGATCCCAGGGGTTTTACACGAATCGGGATGCCCCTGCTAGGCGGACCAAGTAGAGAAAAAAAAGTTTTTAGTCTGCTTTAAAAGGGAAATAGATCTACATTGCCCCTCCTCCTCCCATAGTTAAACTTTGCAGTTTTGTGATTTAGCAATTTCAGAATTCGCGTGCAACTGAAAAATGTCCAGTCACCATCAGCTCCTAAAATGTTTATATTTTCATTATATACAATATAAAACATTCTGATACACTATATAATGTAGCTCATTATAATAAGCTGATGTATGGTATAATATATCATAAATAATTTTAGGACAGATTATGGGAAACATAACTAAAATAAAATAAATGCTGGTGTATAGATAGGAGACACTGTCATGTCGTCTAAACCTTCATCTAAGGCCAGCGGCTCTGAGCTCGCTGGCGGCCGCATCCCCTGCTTCCCTCTAACAGGGAGTGTGCCCACGTCGGCCACTCAAAAATAGCTGGTGCGGGCACGCGCCTTGCTGGAGGGATAGTGACCACAGCTCGCGCATGCGCAGTTGGACCGGGAAACAAGGTAGGTGTATGAGGTGACCTGGGGGGTTTCACACAGCGGGGCATCTGGATTTTGGATGCCTCGGGGAGAGGGAATCGACTGGCTCGGGGATCTTATAGATTCCTGGGCCGGCCGGCGTGAGTCTTTCTTCTTTAAAGACGATTTTCAGGCAAATAAAAAAAAAACTATACTCGCCCACGCAGACCATCGCTCCTAGTCCAGGGCAACAGTGCTCACCTTAAAATCTGGATGCAGGTCCCTTACCACCCGACACCTCGCACAGCACCCCCTGCCCTCAGTCACGATGAGCTATCACACCCCCCCTCCAGTCACTGCAACGGAGGGGGCGTGGCAGTCACTGTGACTGATGGCGGGGGCACTGCTACATCAGAGCGAGACAGGAAGAGAAGCCCGACGAGAGAGCGACGCTGAGTGAGGAGCCGGACAGAGAGGGGTCTGCATCCAACCTTGAGCACTGTTGCCCCAGACTAGGAGCAATGGTCTGCGTGGGAGAAAAGGTGAGTGTAACTTTTTTTTATTTGCCTGAAAATTTACTTTAAAGTCAGGACTTGAATAAAAGCTAAAACTGTGATATTGTAGGAGCAACATCATGGTGCAGATGGTCCAATGTTCGTTTTATTGTTACCTGTAAAAACACAAAGCAGTGTCTTTTATATATTGTTTTATTAGGCATTTGTAATTCAGATTTCATATCAAGTCTTAGCATGAAATGTTACTGCACCCTCCACCCACACACTTGGCAGAACTTACTTTCTCTTGTTTAAACATAAGTCTGGACAGATATGGTTTGCCAAGGCACACGCCATGTGCTCTCATGCTAACGTCTAAGCAGGTCAACACACATTTGATGGGCACCTGTCTGCTGGCAGTCATGGCCTAGCCTTAGTGGTTATGCAGCTGATCTTTAAGATGGGGGGGGCAGGAAGTAGCTGTGCACTTCAGTGAAGCAAGTCTCCTATTGGCTGAGCTGTGAATTCTGCACACGTGTTTAGCTATTAACTGTCCCTCAACAGTCTCAGCTCTCTTGAAAAAAGTCAGTATTTCTGTAATGAAGGGCTTTCTGATGGTTTGAGGTGAGGTTTAATGTTTCCATTGTCTGCTGACCCGGCTACACATCCTCGGCGCAGGTGAGGGATCTATGTGTGGTGATTATTGGGGGGGAGGTGCCAGTGCTCTACTTAAGCTCAGTGTAGCCAGCATGAGATCAGCCTGATGAAGTGGGTGATGTGCCCATGGAACGCGTGGCTCCTGGTGCGGTAGGCGGTGGGGAGACTTCACACGTTATTTTCATGATACCTTGGCTTTATTTCTGGTGATGTTTTTTGTGATAGATTTGTGATATTATTCCCTTTGGGATGCCTAATTATATATACAGGTGATTATATTTTCATTGGTGAATAGAGTAGATTGATATGTTTATGAGTTGTTATGGTTGGGAATATAATTCTTAATTGATTGTTTGACTAGTAGCACTTGCACTTTATAAATGTATAGATTTTGTAGTGATCCGGATCATAAGCAGGATTTGCACATGCTCAGTTGCACTGTTGGAACACTTTGTTGAATGATTTAGCACATATATATCTAGGCATTTGATATCAATTAGTGTGGTGAGACTCTCGCCTACACACCTTTATGTTGGTTTGTCCTGTGTGTTATTGTCCCATTTATGTGTTTTTTAAGGGATTTTAATATGTTGAGTGTATTGTATGTATTGATTATAAATATGTAATTAATAAAAATGTATTTTTTGATCAATATAGTAGTTGAGAGTGCCTCCCTACATTGTTTTTTTTGGCCCTGGCTTGAGCTCTTTTGCAGCTTTGGGAGCGGCATCTCTACAGATTGAATAGGGTATAGTGCAAGTCCCCATTTTTTCCTTAATGTTTGTTTACTGTCCCTGGCACACGGTTGCAAAGGTAAGTGTAGGTCCACTTTAAATGCAAATGTCAAGGCACACTCAAAAGCATTCCAATTGTGTAGGGCTATACACGGCAATGTTTTTGAAACCAAAGCTATATTGCATGAAGTTTCACCTTATGTTGTGCTGTCATCTGTGATGGAAGTGGCAGGGCTGAGCGATGCAAGCACACTGTGTGCATCACATTGGAGTAAGGTAGGACAGGTTGGGGCGGCATGAAGGGCTCCATTCTAGCCTATCACTAAAGGACTGGGTGTCAACCTGACACAAGCCCCAGGCTTCGATTTGTGGTTAGGATGGGGGGGGGGGGGGGCTGCAGGCAGCAAAGGTGAAGTGGAAATTCCTCTTTCTTTCAGAGCAAATAGAAAGCATGGGACTGACACTGCATCAGGTAAGTTGCTAGGCAATAGATTGTAAAGTTTGGTTGGTCAATCCCGTTAAAACAGAATTCCAGTGGGGACGGCCTTTTTTCCCCATAAGTCAATGAAGCTCGGAACCCCTAATAAAAAAAAAAAAAACCCACCTGCAGCTTGATTTTGATTTCTTCTGTCCCCTGCTGAATCTCATGCCCCACTCTTTCCACAATGCCGCCATTTTGTTTCACTCCCAGGTGCCCCTGTGCTTGAGAGACCCCTTCACAGCAGATGTGTTTGCTTGTTTGAGTGCGTCCGTGAGCATGGCACGCGTGCCGCTACTGCGCATGCACGAGACCAAGCATGGCCATTCCATCTGAAAGCGAGCATCAAGCTTGTAACCGACATATAACAAATCTTTGCTGGGAGGCTTCTGGAAAACTCTTGTGTGCGGGTGGGCGGGGCCTGCCATGAGAGAGAGGCTGGTGAGGTCATTCCTGCAGCCTATAAAAGGCACAGCATAGCTCTGAGGGAGCAGAGTCCATGAGGTGAGTCAGAGGGAGCACTTCTGTGTCTGTAGGTGTTTCTGAGCCACATAAATTATAGGGCCACAGTGACGTTTCTGGTTAAAACTAACTCTCTCCCTATTTACCTCACAGCTGGACTGTGTGAGGGGTGTAAAGACTTAGAGGCCGATTCATTAATAGCGACATGTAGCGACAGTTGAGCGACTGTAGCAGTATTTTCACAGCGCCCGCTAGTAGTCGCTGTGCTTGGCCATTGTTCGGTGGTTGATAGCACCTGAGTCGGTGTGCAGTAATGTTGAATACGGGGTGACGAGTCGCTATTTGACAGGTTCCGCGATGTATGGGTGCGCATGATATCGACTGGTCAGAGCGACCGGCTCCCACCATATTCATCAAAAAATCACGCTCAAAAAATTCAAGCGCTGTGAAATGCATGTTTAAACCCCAGAGCGCTGGCGGCGATGGGTTAAAAGTAGTTTTTTAACCCCCAAACCACCATATTTTTGAAAACCAAAAAAAAAAAAATTTTTTTAAGAATTTAGTAATATGAATAGGGATGAGCGAATCGATCCGGACGAACCCGGATTCGATCCGAATTTCAGGAAAAATTCGATTCGGATCGAATCCGAATTTCCCCGCGATTCGATCACTCGAAGTTTTCCTTTAACATCCATTCATTTACATTTACAGGCATTCTAAGATGGCGGACGGGACATGTCTGGACATGTATCCCGCGCCAGTGCAAGCTGGGGCAGTCACATGCAGCCTATCAGCAGCCAGCAAGCCCGGTGACGTCACACAGTGGTATTTAACGGCGGCCATCTTGCTTTTCCTCATTTCTCTATTGCATTCGTGACAGACAGAACGCTGTGTAGCTGAGGCAGTTAGACAGGCTGGAGACAGGGACAGACAGGGACAGGCTGGAGACAGGCAGGAGACAGGCAGGAGACAGACAGGAGACAGACAGGAGACAGACAGAAAGCCAGGGAAAGGTAGGAAAAACGGAGCTGGCTGACAGGGAGATTTTTTTTTTTTCATCCAGCCTTTGTTAGCGTTTTCAGGCTGCTTATAGTAACTAACTGTGCATATATACTGAACTGATCTTAAGTCTGCTGTGAGGCATCCCATTCTGTGACTAAAGCAGCCTCTGTTTAAGACCATATAAGCATTTGCTCTTATCATATTTGAAATTAGGCCTGATAAAGACACTTTTGCTGGCCAAAGCACTACTGGACCCTGCCAGGTCCATTCCTGCCCAGGGCATCCCATTCTGTGACTACAGCAGCCTCTGTTTAAGACCATATAAGCATTTGCTCTTATCATATTTGAAATTAGCCTGATAAAGACACTTTTGCTGGCCAAAGCACTACTGGACCCTGCCAGGTCCATTCCTGCCCAGGGCATCCCATTCTGTGACTACAGCAGCCTCTGTTTAAGACCATATAAGCATTTGCTCTTATCATATTTGAAATTAGGCCTGATAAAGACACTTTTGCTGGCCAAAGCACTACTGGACCCTGCCAGGTCCATTCCTGCCCAGGGCATCCCATTCTGTGACTAAAGCAGCCTCTGTTTAAGACCATATAAGCATTTGCTCTTATCATATTTGAAATTAGGCCTGATAAAGACACTTTTGCTGGCCAAAGCACTACTGGACCCTGCCAGGTCCATTCCTGCCCAGGGCATCCCATTCTGTGACTAAAGCAGCCTCTGTTTAAGACCATATAAGCATTTGCTCTTATCATATTTGAAATTAGGCCTGATAAAGACACTTTTGCTGGCCAAAGCACTACTGGACCCTGCCAGGTCCATTCCTGCCCAGGGCATCCCATTCTGTGACTACAGCAGCCTCTGTTTAAGACCATATAAGCATTTGCTCTTATCATATTTGAAATTAGGCCTGATAAAGACACTTTTGCTGGCCAAAGCACTACTGGACCCTGCCAGGTCCATTCCTGCCCAGGGCATCCCATTCTGTGACTAAAGCAGCCTCTGTTTAAGACCATATAAGCATTTGCTCTTATCATATTTGAAATTAGGCCTGATAAAGACACTTTTGCTGGCCAAAGCACTACTGGACCCTGCCAGGTCCATTCCTGCCCAGGGCATCCCATTCTGTGACTACAGCAGCCTCTGTTTAAGACCATATAAGCATTTGCTCTTATCATATTTGAAATTAGCCTGATAAAGACACTTTTGCTGGCCAAAGCACTACTGGACCCTGCCAGGTCCATTCCTGCCCAGGGCATCCCATTCTGTGACTACAGCAGCCTCTGTTTAAGACCATATAAGCATTTGCTCTTATCATATTTGAAATTAGCCTGATAAAGACACTTTTGCTGGCCAAAGCACTACTGGACCCTGCCAGGTCCATTCCTGCCCAGGGCATCCCATTCTGTGACTAAAGCAGCCTCTGTTTAAGACCATATAAGCATTTGCTCTTATCATATTTGAAATTAGGCCTGATAAAGACACTTTTGCTGGCCAAAGCACTACTGGACCCTGCCAGGTCCATTCCTGCCCAGGGCATCCCATTCTGTGACTACAGCAGCCTCTGTTTAAGACCATATAAGCATTTGCTCTTATCATATTTGAAATTAGGCCTGATAAAGACACTTTTGCTGGCCAAAGCACTACTGGACCCTGCCAGGTCCATTCCTGCCCAGGGCATCCCATTCTGTGACTAAAGCAGCCTCTGTTTAAGACCATATAAGCATTTGCTCTTATCATATTTGAAATTAGGCCTGATAAAGACACTTTTGCTGGCCAAAGCACTACTGGACCCTGCCAGGTCGATTCCTGTTGGGGCATCCCATTCTGTGACTACAGCAGCCTCTGTTTAAGACCATATAAGCATTTGCTCTTATCATATTTGAAATTAGCCTGATAAAGACACTTTTGCTGGCCAAAGCACTACTGGACCCTGCCAGGTCCATTCCTGCCCAGGGCATCCCATTCTGTGACTAAAGCAGCCTCTGTTTAAGACCATATAAGCATTTGCTCTTATCATATTTGAAATTAGGCCTGATAAAGACACTTTTGCTGGCCAAAGCACTACTGGACCCTGCCAGGTCGATTCCTGTTGGGGCATCCCATTCTGTGACTACAGCAGCCTCTGTTTAAGACCATATAAGCATTTGCTCTTATCATATTTGAAATTAGCCTGATAAAGACACTTTTGCTGGCCAAAGCACTACTGGACCCTGCCAGGTCCATTCCTGCCCAGGGCATCCCATTCTGTGACTACAGCAGCCTCTGTTTAAGACCATATAAGCATTTGCTCTTATCATATTTGAAATTAGCCTGATAAAGACACTTTTGCTGGCCAAAGCACTACTGGACCCTGCCAGGTCCATTCCTGCCCAGGGCATCCCATTCTGTGACTACAGCAGCCTCTGTTTAAGACCATATAAGCATTTGCTCTTATCATATTTGAAATTAGCCTGATAAAGACACTTTTGCTGGCCAAAGCACTACTGGACCCTGCCAGGTCCATTCCTGCCCAGGGCATCCCATTCTGTGACTACAGCAGCCTCTGTTTAAGACCATATAAGCATTTGCTCTTATCATATTTGAAATTAGCCTGATAAAGACACTTTTGCTGGCCAAAGCACTACTGGACCCTGCCAGGTCCATTCCTGCCCAGGGCATCCCATTCTGTGACTAAAGCAGCCTCTGTTTAAGACCATATAAGCATTTGCTCTTATCATATTTGAAATTAGGCCTGATAAAGACACTTTTGCTGGCCAAAGCACTACTGGACCCTGCCAGGTCCATTCCTGCCCAGGGCATCCCATTCTGTGACTACAGCAGCCTCTGTTTAAGACCATATAAGCATTTGCTCTTATCATATTTGAAATTAGGCCTGATAAAGACACTTTTGCTGGCCAAAGCACTACTGGACCCTGCCAGGTCCATTCCTGCCCAGGGCATCCCATTCTGTGACTAAAGCAGCCTCTGTTTAAGACCATATAAGCATTTGCTCTTATCATATTTGAAATTAGGCCTGATAAAGACACTTTTGCTGGCCAAAGCACGACTGGACCCTGCCAGGTCGATTCCTGTTGGGGCATCCCATTCTGTGACTACAGCAGCCTCTGTTTAAGACCATATAAGCATTTGCTCTTATCATATTTGAAATTAGGCCTGATAAAGACACTTTTGCTGGCCAAAGCACTACTGGACCCTGCCAGGTCCATTCCTGCCCAGGGCATCCCATTCTGTGACTAAAGCAGCCTCTGTTTAAGACCATATAAGCATTTGCTCTTATCATATTTGAAATTAGGCCTGATAAAGACACTTTTGCTGGCCAAAGCACTACTGGACCCTGCCAGGTCGATTCCTGTTGGGGCATCCCATTCTGTGACTACAGCAGCCTCTGTTTAAGACCATATAAGCATTTGCTCTTATCATATTTGAAATTAGCCTGATAAAGACACTTTTGCTGGCCAAAGCACTACTGGACCCTGCCAGGTCCATTCCTGCCCAGGGCATCCCATTCTGTGACTACAGCAGCCTCTGTTTAAGACCATATAAGCATTTGCTCTTATCATATTTGAAATTAGGCCTGATAAAGACACTTTTGCTGGCCAAAGCACTACTGGACCCTGCCAGGTCCATTCCTGCCCAGGGCATCCCATTCTGTGACTAAAGCAGCCTCTGTTTAAGACCATATAAGCATTTGCTCTTATCATATTTGAAATTAGGCCTGATAAAGACACTTTTGCTGGCCAAAGCACTACTGGACCCTGCCAGGTCGATTCCTGTTGGGGCATCCCATTCTGTGACTACAGCAGCCTCTGTTTAAGACCATATAAGCATTTGCTCTTATCATATTTGAAATTAGCCTGATAAAGACACTTTTGCTGGCCAAAGCACTACTGGACCCTGCCAGGTCCATTCCTGCCCAGGGCATCCCATTCTGTGACTAAAGCAGCCTCTGTTTAAGACCATATAAGCATTTGCTCTTATCATATTTGAAATTAGGCCTGATAAAGACACTTTTGCTGGCCAAAGCACTACTGGACCCTGCCAGGTCGATTCCTGTTGGGGCATCCCATTCTGTGACTACAGCAGCCTCTGTTTAAGACCATATAAGCATTTGCTCTTATCATATTTGAAATTAGCCTGATAAAGACACTTTTGCTGGCCAAAGCACTACTGGACCCTGCCAGGTCCATTCCTGCCCAGGGCATCCCATTCTGTGACTACAGCAGCCTCTGTTTAAGACCATATAAGCATTTGCTCTTATCATATTTGAAATTAGCCTGATAAAGACACTTTTGCTGGCCAAAGCACTACTGGACCCTGCCAGGTCCATTCCTGCCCAGGGCATCCCATTCTGTGACTACAGCAGCCTCTGTTTAAGACCATATAAGCATTTGCTCTTATCATATTTGAAATTAGCCTGATAAAGACACTTTTGCTGGCCAAAGCACTACTGGACCCTGCCAGGTCCATTCCTGCCCAGGGCATCCCATTCTGTGACTACAGCAGCCTCTGTTTAAGACCATATAAGCATTTGCTCTTATCATATTTGAAATTAGCCTGATAAAGACACTTTTGCTGGCCAAAGCACTACTGGACCCTGCCAGGTCCATTCCTGCCCAGGGCATCCCATTCTGTGACTAAAGCAGCCTCTGTTTAAGACCATATAAGCATTTGCTCTTATCATATTTGAAATTAGGCCTGATAAAGACACTTTTGCTGGCCAAAGCACTACTGGACCCTGCCAGGTCCATTCCTGCCCAGGGCATCCCATTCTGTGACTACAGCAGCCTCTGTTTAAGACCATATAAGCATTTGCTCTTATCATATTTGAAATTAGGCCTGATAAAGACACTTTTGCTGGCCAAAGCACTACTGGACCCTGCCAGGTCCATTCCTGCCCAGGGCATCCCATTCTGTGACTAAAGCAGCCTCTGTTTAAGACCATATAAGCATTTGCTCTTATCATATTTGAAATTAGGCCTGATAAAGACACTTTTGCTGGCCAAAGCACTACTGGACCCTGCCAGGTCGATTCCTGTTGGGGCATCCCATTCTGTGACTACAGCAGCCTCTGTTTAAGACCATATAAGCATTTGCTCTTATCATATTTAAAATTAGGCCTGATAAAGACACTTTTGCTGGCCAAAGCACTACTGGACCCTGCCAGGTCCATTCCTGCCCAGGGCATCCCATTCTGTGACTAAAGCAGCCTCTGTTTAAGACCATATAAGCATTTGCTCTTATCATATTTGAAATTAGGCCTGATAAAGACACTTTTGCTGGCCAAAGCACTACTGGACCCTGCCAGGTCGATTCCTGTTGGGGCATCCCATTCTGTGACTACAGCAGCCTCTGTTTAAGACCATATAAGCATTTGCTCTTATCATATTTGAAATTAGCCTGATAAAGACACTTTTGCTGGCCAAAGCACTACTGGACCCTGCCAGGTCCATTCCTGCCCAGGGCATCCCATTCTGTGACTACAGCAGCCTCTGTTTAAGACCATATAAGCATTTGCTCTTATCATATTTGAAATTAGGCCTGATAAAGACACTTTTGCTGGCCAAAGCACTACTGGACCCTGCCAGGTCCATTCCTGCCCAGGGCATCCCATTCTGTGACTAAAGCAGCCTCTGTTTAAGACCATATAAGCATTTGCTCTTATCATATTTGAAATTAGGCCTGATAAAGACACTTTTGCTGGCCAAAGCACTACTGGACCCTGCCAGGTCCATTCCTGCCCAGGGCATCCCATTCTGTGACTAAAGCAGCCTCTGTTTAAGACCATATAAGCATTTGCTCTTATCATATTTGAAATTAGGCCTGATAAAGACACTTTTGCTGGCCAAAGCACTACTGGACCCTGCCAGGTCCATTCCTGCCCAGGGCATCCCATTCTGTGACTAAAGCAGCCTCTGTTTAAGACCATATAAGCATTTGCTCTTATCATATTTGAAATTAGGCCTGATAAAGACACTTTTGCTGGCCAAAGCACTACTGGACCCTGCCAGGTCGATTCCTGTTGGGGCATCCCATTCTGTGACTACAGCAGCCTCTGTTTAAGACCATATAAGCATTTGCTCTTATCATATTTGAAATTAGGCCTGATAAAGACACTTTTGCTGGCCAAAGCACTACTGGACCCTGCCAGGTCCATTCCTGCCCAGGGCATCCCATTCTGTGACTAAAGCAGCCTCTGTTTAAGACCATATAAGCATTTGCTCTTATCATATTTGAAATTAGGCCTGATAAAGACACTTTTGCTGGCCAAAGCACTACTGGACCCTGCCAGGTCCATTCCTGCCCAGGGCATCCCATTCTGTGACTAAAGCAGCCTCTGTTTAAAGTGGACCAACACCCACGGGTGATCGGCCCGGGAATCTATAAGATTCCCGGGCCGATCACCCCCCACCCCGCGGGACATCCGAGATCGGGATGTCCCGCGGGGTGTAACCCCCCCAAAACCCCCGAAAAACCCTACCTGATCTTCGGCGGCGGCCGGCCGCCGCCGCCTCCCTCGCGCCCCTGCAGGCGTGCGCGCGCCCGCGCCGGCCGTCTGCGAATGGCCGGCGGGGGCGCGCGCGCGTCAAAAGGGACGCGCGGGAGGCGGCGGCGGCGGCAGCCGCTTAGACGTCCTTGTACGTTGGCGCTGGGAGCGCGGAGAGGTGAGTTTTTCGGGGGGTTGGGGGGGTTTCACACAGCGGGGCACCCCGATCGGGGGTGCCCCATCGAAGTGGACCAAGACCCAGGATAGTCAAAATCCTGGGTGTTGGTCCACTTTAAGACCATATAAGCATTTGCTCTTATCATATTTGAAATTAGGCCTGATAAAGACACTTTTGCTGGCCAAAGCACTACTGGACCCTGCCAGGTCGATTCCTGTTGGGGCATCCCATTCTGTGACTACAGCAGCCTCTGTTTAAGACCATATAAGCATTTGCTCTTATCATATTTGAAATTAGCCTGATAAAGACACTTTTGCTGGCCAAAGCACTACTGGACCCTGCCAGGTCGATTCCTGCCCAGGGCATCCCATTCTGTGACTAAAGCAGCCTCTGTTTAAGACCATATAAGCATTTGCTCTTATCATATTTGAAATTAGGCCTGATAAAGACACTTTTGCTGGCCAAAGCACTACTGGACCCTGCCAGGTCCATTCCTGCCCAGGGCATCCCATTCTGTGACTAAAGCAGCCTCTGTTTAAGACCATATAAGCATTTGCTCTTATCATATTTGAAATTAGGCCTGATAAAGACACTTTTGCTGGCCAAAGCACTACTGGACCCTGCCAGGTCGATTCCTGTTGGGGCATCCCATTCTGTGACTACAGCAGCCTCTGTTTAAGACCATATAAGCATTTGCTCTTATCATATTTGAAATTAGGCCTGATAAAGACACTTTTGCTGGCCAAAGCACTACTGGACCCTGCCAGGTCCATTCCTGCCCAGGGCATCCCATTCTGTGACTAAAGCAGACTCTGTTTAAGACCATATAAGCATTTGCTCTTATCATATTTGAAATTAGGCCTGATAAAGACACTTTTGCTGGCCAAAGCACTACTGGACCCTGCCAGGTCCATTCCTGCCCAGGGCATCCCATTCTGTGACTAAAGCAGCCTCTGTTTAAGACCATATAAGCATTTGCTCTTATCATATTTGAAATTAGGCCTGATAAAGACACTTTTGCTGGCCAAAGCACTACTGGACCCTGCCAGGTCGATTCCTGTTGGGGCATCCCATTCTGTGACTACAGCAGCCTCTGTTTAAGACCATATAAGCATTTGCTCTTATCATATTTGAAATTAGCCTGATAAAGACACTTTTGCTGGCCAAAGCACTACTGGACCCTGCCAGGTCCATTCCTGCCCAGGGCATCCCATTCTGTGACTAAAGCAGCCTCTGTTTAAGACCATATAAGCATTTGCTCTTATCATATTTGAAATTAGGCCTGATAAAGACACTTTTGCTGGCCAAAGCACTACTGGACCCTGCCAGGTCCATTCCTGCCCAGGGCATCCCATTCTGTGACTAAAGCAGCCTCTGTTTAAGACCATATAAGCATTTGCTCTTATCATATTTGAAATTAGGCCTGATAAAGACACTTTTGCTGGCCAAAGCACTACTGGAACCTGCCAGGTCGATTCCTGTTGGGGCATCCCATTCTGTGACTACAGCAGCCTCTGTTTAAGACCATATAAGCATTTGCTCTTATCATATTTGAAATTAGCCTGATAAAGACACATTTGCTGGCCAAAGCACTACTGGACCCTGCCAGGTCCATTCCTGCCCAGGGCATCCCATTCTGTGACTAAAGCAGCCTCTGTTTAAGACCATATAAGCATTTGCTCTTATCATATTTGAAATTAGGCCTGATAAAGACACTTTTGCTGGCCAAAGCACTACTGGACCCTGCCAGGTCGATTCCTGTTGGGGCATCCCATTCTGTGACTACAGCAGCCTCTGTTTAAGACCATATAAGCATTTGCTCTTATCATATTTGAAATTAGCCTGATAAAGACACTTTTGCTGGCCAAAGCACTACTGGACCCTGCCAGGTCCATTCCTGCCCAGGGCATCCCATTCTGTGACTACAGCAGCCTCTGTTTAAGACCATATAAGCATTTGCTCTTATCATATTTGAAATTAGCCTGATAAAGACACTTTTGCTGGCCAAAGCACTACTGGACCCTGCCAGGTCCATTCCTGCCCAGGGCATCCCATTCTGTGACTACAGCAGCCTCTGTTTAAGACCATATAAGCATTTGCTCTTATCATATTTGAAATTAGCCTGATAAAGACACTTTTGCTGGCCAAAGCACTACTGGACCCTGCCAGGTCCATTCCTGCCCAGGGCATCCCATTCTGTGACTACAGCAGCCTCTGTTTAAGACCATATAAGCATTTGCTCTTATCATATTTGAAATTAGCCTGATAAAGACACTTTTGCTGGCCAAAGCACTACTGGACCCTGCCAGGTCCATTCCTGCCCAGGGCATCCCATTCTGTGACTAAAGCAGCCTCTGTTTAAGACCATATAAGCATTTGCTCTTATCATATTTGAAATTAGGCCTGATAAAGACACTTTTGCTGGCCAAAGCACTACTGGACCCTGCCAGGTCCATTCCTGCCCAGGGCATCCCATTCTGTGACTACAGCAGCCTCTGTTTAAGACCATATAAGCATTTGCTCTTATCATATTTGAAATTAGGCCTGATAAAGACACTTTTGCTGGCCAAAGCACTACTGGACCCTGCCAGGTCCATTCCTGCCCAGGGCATCCCATTCTGTGACTAAAGCAGCCTCTGTTTAAGACCATATAAGCATTTGCTCTTATCATATTTGAAATTAGGCCTGATAAAGACACTTTTGCTGGCCAAAGCACTACTGGACCCTGCCAGGTCGATTCCTGTTGGGGCATCCCATTCTGTGACTACAGCAGCCTCTGTTTAAGACCATATAAGCATTTGCTCTTATCATATTTGAAATTAGGCCTGATAAAGACACTTTTGCTGGCCAAAGCACAACTGGACCCTGCCAGGTCCATTCCTGCCCAGGGCATCCCATTCTGTGACTAAAGCAGCCTCTGTTTAAGACCATATAAGCATTTGCTCTTATCATATTTGAAATTAGGCCTGATAAAGACACTTTTGCTGGCCAAAGCACTACTGGACCCTGCCAGGTCGATTCCTGTTGGGGCATCCCATTCTGTGACTACAGCAGCCTCTGTTTAAGACCATATAAGCATTTGCTCTTATCATATTTGAAATTAGCCTGATAAAGACACTTTTGCTGGCCAAAGCACTACTGGACCCTGCCAGGTCGATTCCTGTTGGGGCATCCCATTCTGTGACTACAGCAGCCTCTGTTTAAGACCATATAAGCATTTGCTCTTATCATATTTGAAATTAGGCCTGATAAAGACACTTTTGCTGGCCAAAGCACTACTGGACCCTGCCAGGTCCATTCCTGCCCAGGGCATCCCATTCTGTGACTAAAGCAGCCTCTGTTTAAGACCATATAAGCATTTGCTCTTATCATATTTGAAATTAGGCCTGATAAAGACACTTTTGCTGGCCAAAGCACTACTGGACCCTGCCAGGTCCATTCCTGCCCAGGGCATCCCATTCTGTGACTAAAGCAGCCTCTGTTTAAGACCATATAAGCATTTGCTCTTATCATATTTGAAATTAGGCCTGATAAAGACACTTTTGCTGGCCAAAGCACTACTGGACCCTGCCAGGTCCATTCCTGCCCAGGGCATCCCATTCTGTGACTAAAGCAGCCTCTGTTTAAGACCATATAAGCATTTGCTCTTATCATATTTGAAATTAGGCCTGATAAAGACACTTTTGCTGGCCAAAGCACTACTGGACCCTGCCAGGTCGATTCCTGTTGGGGCATCCCATTCTGTGACTACAGCAGCCTCTGTTTAAGACCATATAAGCATTTGCTCTTATCATATTTGAAATTAGGCCTGATAAAGACACTTTTGCTGGCCAAAGCACTACTGGACCCTGCCAGGTCCATTCCTGCCCAGGGCATCCCATTCTGTGACTAAAGCAGCCTCTGTTTAAGACCATATAAGCATTTGCTCTTATCATATTTGAAATTAGGCCTGATAAAGACACTTTTGCTGGCCAAAGCACTACTGGACCCTGCCAGGTCCATTCCTGCCCAGGGCATCCCATTCTGTGACTAAAGCAGCCTCTGTTTAAGACCATATAAGCATTTGCTCTTATCATATTTGAAATTAGGCCTGATAAAGACACTTTTGCTGGCCAAAGCACTACTGGACCCTGCCAGGTCGATTCCTGTTGGGGCATCCCATTCTGTGACTACAGCAGCCTCTGTTTAAGACCATATAAGCATTTGCTCTTATCATATTTGAAATTAGCCTGATAAAGACACTTTTGCTGGCCAAAGCACTACTGGACCCTGCCAGGTCCATTCCTGCCCAGGGCATCCCATTCTGTGACTAAAGCAGCCTCTGTTTAAGACCATATAAGCATTTGCTCTTATCATATTTGAAATTAGGCCTGATAAAGACACTTTTGCTGGCCAAAGCACTACTGGACCCTGCCAGGTCGATTCCTGTTGGGGCATCCCATTCTGTGACTACAGCAGCCTCTGTTTAAGACCATATAAGCATTTGCTCTTATCATATTTGAAATTAGGCCTGATAAAGACACTTTTGCTGGCCAAAGCACTACTGGACCCTGCCAGGTCCATTCCTGCCCAGGGCATCCCATTCTGTGACTAAAGCAGCCTCTGTTTAAGACCATATAAGCATTTGCTCTTATCATATTTGAAATTAGGCCTGATAAAGACACTTTTGCTGGCCAAAGCACTACTGGACCCTGCCAGGTCCATTCCTGCCCAGGGCATCCCATTCTGTGACTAAAGCAGCCTCTGTTTAAGACCATATAAGCATTTGCTCTTATCATATTTGAAATTAGGCCTGATAAAGACACTTTTGCTGGCCAAAGCACTACTGGACCCTGCCAGGTCGATTCCTGTTGGGGCATCCCATTCTGTGACTACAGCAGCCTCTGTTTAAGACCATATAAGCATTTGCTCTTATCATATTTGAAATTAGGCCTGATAAAGACACTTTTGCTGGCCAAAGCACTACTGGACCCTGCCAGGTCCATTCCTGCCCAGGGCATCCCATTCTGTGACTAAAGCAGCCTCTGTTTAAGACCATATAAGCATTTGCTCTTATCATATTTGAAATTAGGCCTGATAAAGACACTTTTGCTGGCCAAAGCACTACTGGACCCTGCCAGGTCGATTCCTGTTGGGGCATCCCATTCTGTGACTACAGCAGCCTCTGTTTAAGACCATATAAGCATTTGCTCTTATCATATTTGAAATTAGGCCTGATAAAGACACTTTTGCTGGGCATAGCACAACTTGTCCCTGCCAGGTGTACTTACTGCTGGTTTTTAGGGCATCCCATTCTGTGACTACACCAGCCTCTATTTAAGAACCTAACCATTTGCACCTATTCTAATTGAAATTAGGCATGATAAAGACACTTTTGCTGTGCATAGTCTTACTGCTGCCTGCCAGGTGCTCTCTGGTTTTTGGGACATCCCATTCTGTAACATACCATTAGCCTCTGCATTTACTGTAAGCTGCACAGTTATTTAAAGAAATTTGGCCTGTATGAGCCTGCTAACACACTGCTGCTGTGTGCATATATACTGATCTCAAGTCAGCTTTGGGGCATCCCATTCTGTAACATACCATTAGCCTCTGCATTTACTGTAAGCTGCACAGTTATTTAAAGAAATTTGGCCTGTATGAGCCTGCTAACACACTGCTGCTGTGTGCATATATACTGATCTCAAGTCAGCTTTGGGGCATCCCATTCTGTAACATACCATTAGCCTCTGCATTTACTGTAAGCTGCACATTTATTTAAAGAAATTTGGCCTGTATGAGCCTGCTAACACACTGCTGCTGTGTGCATATATACTGATCTCAAGTCTGCTTGGGGCATCCCATTCTGTAACATAACATAACCTACCTACCATACTAAGCAGCTCTCTTATTTAAACTAAGCAGGCCTCTTGGAGGCTGAGTGTCCACTTTTGGGTGTGCATTTATATTCGGTTTCATATACAGTGGGGTATCCCAATTTGTAAGATAACCTACCCCAACCATGTAAACTAAATAGGCCTGTTGCAGCCTGAGTTTCTCTGCTTGCGTATGGCCTGCATTACAATCTGTCTCTTTCAATGACACTGCTGCCTGGGGTATCCCAATTTGTAAGATAACCTACCCCAAGCATGTAAACTAAAGGTTACGTCCTTCCAGAAGGAAAACTTATCCTGAACACTATTTTTGTTAGGGGCATTGACCTTTGGATTGATCGGCATGAAATTAATTTTTTTTTTTTCAAAGTATGGCGCTGTGAAGAAGGTCAAAATGATGTCTCATACTTGGATTATTGTTACTTTTTGTTCAGCTTGAAATATAACAGGCCACACGGGCATCCCAAGGCACATGCTATTTTAAACCTATCTTTTATACAACATAAGCGTTGATCAGGCTACTTCAGTTTGCACTTGTTTTTGACTGATTTTAATAAACCAGGCCGCAGGGCACCCCAAAGCTGCACCTTGCACCCTATCTGGTATACAACATAAGCGTTGATCAGCATCAGCTTCATTAAGCTACTTCAGTTTGCACTTCCTTTTTGACTGCTTTCATTTAACCAGGCCGCAGGGCACCCCAAAGCTGCACCTTGCACCCTACCTGTTTATACTAAATAAGCATCTACAGCCTCAGCTTTATTAAGTTATTGCATTTTGAATTTGTTTTGGTCTGCTTTAAATACACCAGGCCGCAGGGCATCCCAAACCTGCATGTTGCACCCCATCTGTCATACTAAATAAGCGTTGATCAGCATCAGCTTTATTAAGCTATTGCATTTTGCATTGGTTTTTGTACTGCTGCCAAAACACTAGCCCATATGGGCATCCCAAACCAGCACATGTCACCCTATCTGTTATACTAAATAAGCTTCTACAGGCCCTTTTTTTATTTATTTATTTTTATTTATATAGAGCTGCAATAGCTTATATTGTGAGGTTAATTTGCCATTTTGCAGCATAATATAGAGCAGCCCCTGTGTAAATCTGAGGGGCAATAGCTTATATAGTGAGGTAAATTTGCCATTTTGCTTCGTTATATAGAGCAGCCCAGTTGCCATCTAAATCAACTACTGTCCGGCCAGTACAGCTTTTCCAGGGCAAACTCTGCTAGTTGCGGGCACAAGTCAAGTTTGGCTTCCCAGCAAATCCAGTGGATCTTGAAGGTGTGTTGGCATGGTCATGTCAAGGTATGACATGACCTGCTGTTTGAGGTCCAGCTCCAGGTCTTCCTGCTGCTCATGAGTAGACTCACTATGCGGGTGTAGAAAGCTACTCACTAGCGACTGAAGACTGAGGCTGCTGCTGATGGAGCTGCTGCTGCTGCTCCTTCCACCCCCCCAGCAGCCATGGCAGTGGAAGGTGATCGCAGACTTCCCCCCGAGTCAGACCTGCGGGAGTATGGGCCATGGCGCAGATAGACATCGCCCAACTGACTACGTGGGATGTCTCTGTAGTAGGTCAGTTTGTCCTCCCTCTCAGTGGGCGTAAAAAATGCCCCCATTTTGTGCCGGAAGCGAGGGTCCAATAAGTTGGAGAGCCAGAAGTCTTCCCGCTGACAAATGGAGACAATTCTGCGCTCACTAGTACGCATGCATGTGAGCATGCATCGTGCCATTTGTGCAAGTGACTCGGAGGGACTACCTGTCTCCATCTCCACTGTAAACTGCCATGGTGTGTCTGGGTCCTCTGTCTCGCCTTACTCACAACCCTCTAGCTCCTGTGGCTGCTCCTGCTCCTCCTCTCCTGTCAGATGACTAGATAAAATGGTCATTTTGTGAAACCTAAACTGTGGTTTGCTGTGCCCCACCCCCTCCTCCTCCTCCACTTCAGCCCCCACAGGCTTCATGTGGCTGTGAAATGTATGTGCCATGTCTCCAGTGCCCTGACCAGCCATGCTTTCCAACATGTGTTGTAGTACATGAAGCAGTGGAATCTCATCGTTCATCTCATAGTCCTGGCAACTGACTAATAATGTAGCTTCCTCAAAGGGCCTGAGCAAACGGTCGGTGTCACGTATGAGCTGCCAATGGTTTACATTGAATTTACACAGGGGTGTCCCCCTATCCGTTTGGATCATCCAGAAATCCGTGATGGCTTTTCTCTGTTCCTATAGTGCAGTGGTCCTCAACCCTGTCCTCAAGGCCCACCAACATGTCATGTTTTTTGGATCTCCAAATAGCCAGCTCTATTGCTCTGCAGCTGCACTAATTACTCCACCTGAGCATCTTTGTGGAGATCTGCAAAGCCTGGCCTGTTGGTGGGCCTTGAGGACAGGGTTGGGGACCACTGCTATAGTGGATCCTGCATATGGAGGGTGGAATTCCAACGGGTGGAAACATCGCAAATCAGACTATGGTGGGGTACACCGTTGTGACGCTGAGGCTCAATAAGGTTGTGCTTGGTGGTGTAGGAGTGCCAGAAGTGCATGCTAACTTTCTTTCCTGTTGTTCGGATGTCTTTCAGATGGGGGCAAGACTTCAAAACTAGACTGAACACGTGTGCCATGTCAGGACGCATGACTCTGGCTTCCTTGTCGCAGCGCAAACAAGATGTTCTTCCAAGTGTCAGTCACCATGGGTCCAAATTTGCAGTTTTCGTGGATTAAGCAATGCTTTCATGGATTGAGTTCTCATTTTTAGTAGTTCCTCCCATGTGTGACTCTGATGGTCAAGGAAAACCATGTGAAGAACAGCGTGAAACCACAATCACCAAGGGGGCCTAAAAGGATATATATTGTCCACCATGAGTCTATAGTTACAGCTCCAGGCGTAGACAACACTGTGCACTTTGGTACACACTGACAGGCTAAAGGACTGGCCCACCTTCTGTTCAACAACCATGCCATGTGACTCTCCACCTCGGCTCGGCACAAGCCATCAGTTCTCTGAAAGGTCCACCACTGGGTAATGCAGCAGGCTGGACTTATGGTGACGCTGTCTGAGAGGAGAAATCCCTCAGACATCAAGATTAAAAATTCCAAGAATTTTTGAGGGCTAATTATTCAGAGGCAAATGATAGCTAGTTGTTTCTGATTTAATTGCAAGGTGGAAACACACCCTCAAACAAAACTTCACTTTCGCAATACTATTGCATTTGTCTATTCATAATTTTATGTATATACACTAACTAACCTACTTTTTCTCCACAGGATGCTGCATGGAACACTGCCACATCGCTGAGTAGCTGATTTTTCCTACCAACAGTCCGCAATAATTCGCTGCTGCTGCCGCCGCCACCGCCGCAGACTCCAGGGACCCTCTTCCACTACCTCGGCTTGCAACACCTCCTCCCACGACACTCTCCTCATCACTAATTGCCGGATAGTGGAAGAAGAGGCGAGTGTCTCCTCCACTTCTTGGCTGGGCAGTAGCTGCTGAATTTTATGATTATCAGATCTTGGATATCAGATCAATGGATAGTGGAGCTGAACCCAAAGCATAACAGACAGACAGTTGACTGGGGGTGTCAGATGCCACTTGTGATGCAGTGGACTGCTTTTGCAGCACTTCGAGACAAAGTTGCTTCATTGGCTGACACAATGACTGGTAAAGCTGTGGAACATATGGTTGAAAAGCAAGAATAACCATTTGTTTTTATATGAAAAAGACCCTGGTTTATACAGACTTTTTTTTTCCAGAGACTGCCCTGCGTGGAAATGAATGGCGCATGGATCAGCCAAGCTTTCCTCCCAACAATGCCTGATGTATTCCAGTAGATTGATGACGGGGCCAGACCAAGAAAGATGGATCGTGCAAAACAGATTTAAGGCGCTGCTCTCCAGTTACAGACATTCCTCCGCATCGGACCACAAGTAAGTATTGATAAAAAATCCTTTACGTTACTCTTACTTTTTATTAATATTCTTCGGATAAGACGGATCAGACATGATTCCAGATTAAAAATTCCAAGAATTTTTGAGGGCTAATTAGTCAGAGGCAATGATACCTTCTTGTTTCTGATTTAATTAAAAGGTGGAAACACACCCTCAAACAAAACTTCACTTTGGCAAACTTTTGCATTTGTTTATTCATAATTTTATGTAGATATTACTAACTAAGCTACTTTTTCTCCACATGACTCTCCACAGGGTGTGATTCATCCAATTTTTGGGCTCCTGAGGCCAACCCCAGGGTCTGTTTAAAGTAATGTTTGGGCTCCTGCTGCTGCTGCCAACTCCAGGGTGTGATTCATCCAATTTTTGGGCTCCTGAGGCCAACCCCAGGGTCTCTTTAAAGTAATGTTTGGGCTCCTGCTGCTGCTGCTGCTGCCGCCAACTCCAGGGTGTGATTCATCCAATTTTTGGGCTACTGAAGCCAACTCCAGTGTCTCTTTAAAGTAATATTTGGGCTCCTGCTGCTGCTGCTGCCAACTCCAGGGTGTGATTCATCCAATTTTTGGGCTCCTGAGGCCAACCCCAGGGTCTGTTTAAAGTAATGTTTGGGCTCCTGCTGCTGCTGCCAACTCCAGGGTGTGATTCATCCAATTTTTGGGCTCCTGAAGCCAACCCCAGTGTCTCTTTAAAGTAATATTTGGGCTCCTGCTGCTGCTGCCAACTCCAGGGTGTGATTCATCCAATTTTTGGGCTACTGAAGCCAACTCCAGTGTCTCTTTAAAGTAATATTTGGGCTCCTGCTGCTGCTGCTGCCAACTCCAGGGTGTGATTCATCCAATTTTTGGGCTCCTGAAGCCAACCCCAGTGTCTCTTTAAAGTAATATTTGGGCTCCTGCTGCTGCTGCCAACTCCAGGGTGTGATTCATCCAATTTTTGGGCTACTGAAGCCAACTCCAGTGTCTCTTTAAAGTAATATTTGGGCTCCTGCTGCTGCTGCCAACTCCAGGGTGTGATTCATCCAATTTTTGGGCTCCTGAGGCCAACTCCAGTGTATATTTGGGCTCCTGCTGCTGCTGCTGCCAACTTCTGCCAACTCCAGGGTGTGATTCATCCAATTTTTGGGCTCCTGAAGCCAACTCCAGTGTATATTTGGGCTCCTGCTGCTGCTGCTGCCAACTCCAGGGTGTGATTCATCCAATTGTTGGGCTCCTGAAGCCAACCCCAGGGTCTCTTTAAAGTAATGTTTGGGCTCCTGCTGCTGCTGCTGCCAACTTCTGCCAACTCCAGGGTGTGATTCATCCAATTTTTGGGCTCCTGAAGCCAACCCCAGGGTCTCTTTGAAGTAATGTTTGGGCTCCTGCTGCTGCTACTGTCAACTCCTGCCAACTCCAGGGTGTGATTCATCCAATTTTTGGGCTCCTGAGGCCAACTCCAGTGTATATTTGGGCTCCTGCTGCTGCTACTGTCAACTCCTGCCAACTCCAGGGTGTGATTCATCCAATTTTTGGGCTCCTGAGGCCAACTCCAGTGTATATTTGGGCTCCTGCTGCTGCTGCTGCCAACTTCTGCCAACTCCAGGGTGTGATTCATCCAATTTTTGGGCTCCTGAGGCCAACTCCAGTGTATATTTGGGCTCCTGCTGCTGCTGCTGCCAACTTCTGCCAACTCCAGGGTGTGATTCATCCAATTTTTGGGCTCCTGAGGCCAACTCCAGTGTATATTTGGGCTCCTGCTGCTGCTACTGTCAACTCCTGCCAACTCCAGGGTGTGATTCATCCAATTTTTGGGCTCCTGAGGCCAACTCCAGTGTATATTTGGGCTCCTGCTGCTGCTGCTGCCAACTTCTGCCAACTCCAGGGTGTGATTCATCCAATTTTTGGGCTCCTGAGGCCAACTCCAGTGTATATTTGGGCTCCTGCTGCTGCTACTGTCAACTCCTGCCAACTCCAGGGTGTGATTCATCCAATTTTTGGGCTCCTGAGGCCAACTCCAGTGTATATTTGGGCTCCTGCTGCTGCTGCTGCCAACTTCTGCCAACTCCAGGGTGTGATTCATCCAATTTTTGGGCTCCTGAGGCCAACTCCAGTGTATATTTGGGCTCCTGCTGCTGCTGCTGCCAACTTCTGCCAACTCCAGGGTGTGATTCATCCAATTTTTGGGCTCCTGAGGCCAACTCCAGTGTATATTTGGGCTCCTGCTGCTGCTACTGTCAACTCCTGCCAACTCCAGGGTGTGATTCATCCAATTTTTGGGCTCCTGAGGCCAACTCCAGTGTATATTTGGGCTCCTGCTGCTGCTGCTGCCAACTTCTGCCAACTCCAGGGTGTGATTCATCCAATTTTTGGGCTCCTGAGGCCAACTCCAGTGTATATTTGGGCTCCTGCTGCTGCTGCTACTGTCAACTCCTGCCAACTCCAGGGTGTGATTCATCCAATTTTTGGGCTCCTGAGGCCAACTCCAGTGTATATTTGGGCTCCTGCTGCTGCTGCTGCCAACTTCTGCCAACTCCAGGGTGTGATTCATCCAATTTTTGGGCTCCTGAAGCCAACTCCAGTGTATATTTGGGCTCCTGCTGCTGCTGCTGCTGCCAACTTCTGCCAACTCCAGGGTGTGATTCATCCAATTTTTGGGCTCCTGAGGCCAACTCCAGTGTATATTTGGGCTCCTTCTGCCCCTCATAGTGATGCCACTTCAACTCTCTGCAATTGTGCCGCTCTGCGATTCTATTAGCGATGCCTCTGATCTGCATGTGATATTTCTTCAAAGTATTATTTAACTAACCCAGCACGCATCCTGTGCGTGTTACAGCAAGGCTGAATGGTTTACAACCCTATTGAGGCTGTAGGAGGCTCAGAAATAGCCGTTTTTAATAGCGATTCGTCGCGAATTTATTCGGGTCGAAACGATTTTTGTCGGAAAATTCGGCGAATCAGTCGAATCGAATTTTTCAAAAGTTCGCTCATCTCTAAATATGAATACAATAATATCAGACCTGTAATATCAATTCTGCACAATTTTTTTTGTTTGTTTTTTTTTTTTTTGCCTTAAAAAATTTATCTAACATGGCAGAAGTGGTCACATAATTTTTCACATTTAAAAAAAAAAACAAAAAACAAAAAACAATAACAATTAATTATGAATATTTAAAGATTGTTCCATTGAAATGCATTGGAGAGCGCCAGGTAGCGAGAGGTCATACCTGTCGCTGTTCAAGGTCGGACGCTGGCGCTGTGGGCTGAGGCTGGAATAATGATGAATGAGTGGCTATCTGGCGCTATCTCAGTCGCTAAGCAGGATCGGCTTGATAAATGTGTGATTGTGGTGGGGAGCCGGCGTTCTCGTGGCGGGGCCCGTCATTACGGTCGCTCACCAGTCGCTACCTGTCGCTATTCCTTCATAAATAAGGGCCTTATATTTTTGTGTGTTATTCACTGTGTGAAGCCTCCCGCGGAGCAAAGAAAGGGACTCCTTTGGTAATTGTATTCAGGAGAGTTTTTGAGGTCGTGACCACTTGAAGAAAGAAATATCTGGAAAACTATTTACAGCATAGTTACAAATTTAGAGCATCATCTACCTGAACTTTATCATAAAGAGTTAATCTTACATTTTAAACAGGTTGTGTGTGTATTGATAGATTGTTTGAATTACACATAGGGCTTTATTCATCAAGCCATAGCGCCAGGTAACGACTGGCAGTTATAGGTAACAACAGGTAGCGAACGGTGACCGCCGGGCGCTGTACGCAATACCACATTTATCAAAGCGAATCTGGTGAGCGACTCCAACCGCGACACGTAGCAACCGATTCATCATCACAGACGGCTCAGCGTTTATCGCCGGCGCTCTGGCTTCCAGCATTACCTGTCGCTACCTGTCGTTCTCCCATACATTTCAATGGACGATCCTTTTCTTCTCCTTAAACAGGGTTTTATTTATTTATTTTTTTTAATAATCAAATAATTGTGTCACCTCTCATGGCCTAGAAAAAGTCTATTTTGAAACTTTTTTTGATTTATAATATTTTTATGCAGAATTGTCATTACAGGTCTGGTATTAAAATGTTCATGTTACTATGTAATAACAATGTAATTCCATGTGTTTTCGCTTTGTTACTAGTGGATACATGTTCAAAAACAGACTTTAATCACACAGCCTCTGGTGCTCTGGGCTTCAACGACCCGATTTTGAGAGCCGGCACTGTGTGAGGCTGTTTTTTTTTTATGAATATGGTGTGAGTCGGTCGCACTGAGCTGGCGTTACCGTTCGCTCCCATACAGTGCTGTACTGGTGTTAGAGCGACTCACACAATATATTCATCAATGCCGGCCAGCGACTGAGACGCTCTGAAACAGCGAACCATGGCTGAGCACAGCGACTACTAGCGGTCGCTCTCAATGCCTCACTACAGACCCTCATCTGTCGGTACCTGGCGCTAGAAATGAATCAGCCTGAAAGCATACAATGTGTTTTAAAGTTATCCAAATAGCCATATATGTTAAAGTAATCTAGGCACAAGTTTAGCCTTTGTTTGAGATATCCCCCCCCCCCCATATTCTTCAAAAGTAGAAATTATACGGGGAGGCTGATTCATTAATAGCGGCAGGTAGCGACAGTTGAGCGACTGTAGCAGTATTTTCACAGCGCCCGCTAGTAGTCGCTGTGCTTGGCCATTGTTCGGTTGTTGATAGCGACTCAGTCGGTGTGCAGTAATGTTGAATACAAGGTGACGAGTCGCTATTTGACAGGTTCCACGATGTATGGGTGCGCATGATAGCGAGTGGTCAGAGCGACCGGCTCCCACCATATTCATCAAAAAATCACGCAAAAAAATTTCAAGCGCTGTGAAATGCATGTTTAAACCCCAGAGCGCTGGCGGCGATGTGTTAAAAGTAGTTTTTTAACCCCCAAACCACCATATTTTTGGAAACCAAAAAAAAAAAATTTTTTTCTTTTTTTTTACCTTAAAAAAATTATCTAACATGGCAGAAGTGGTCCCAGAATTTTTCACATTGAAAAAAAAAACAAAAAAAACATTAATAACAATTAATTATGAATATTTAAAGATTGTTCCATTGAAATGCATTGGAGAGCGCCAGGTAGCGAGAGGTCATACCTGTCGCTGTTCAACGTCGGACGCTGGCGCTGTGGGCTGAGGCTGGAATAATGATGAATGAGTGGCTATCTGGCGCTATCTCAGTCGCTAAGCAGGATCGGCTTGATAAATGTGTGATTGTGGTGGGGAGCCGGCGTTCTCGTGGCGGGGCCCGTCATTACCGGTCGCTCACCAGTCGCTACCTGTCGCTATTCCTTCATAAATAAGGGCCTTAGAAGCCTGTTGTCTTGTGGCCAAGCTCACTGTGGAGGGAACATATGCAGCAAATCAGTGCAATAGCATAAATGATGTTCACTTTGAACAACCCATTAATTATTTATGAATTTTAAATGTTAATTGCACGAGTTAGAAAAACAGCCTCAGTATTTACATTACGTGAGTCATTTCCTCATGAAGTTTTGGATCAAATGAACATGGATAATGAAGCCAATGGAGCCCTGTGTTCTGATTATCATCACAAAGCATGTTATAGCTCCACATATGGATCCAGCTGGCTTTATTCCTCGCACTTCCTCTCACCCCCCTGAGCCAACATTTCCCTGCTCTTAGTCACAGGACTCTGCTACCCAGCCCCACCTTTTTTAACAGTTTTTATACTAGCTGTAAATTAGTATTATTATTATTATTATTAATAATAATAATAATAATAATAATAATGGATTGATTGTATACTTGTTTAGGAAAAATATTTTCTATTAATGTATTCATTCTATTATTTGTATAATTCTATAATTGTTATGTTCTAATATACTCAGAGTATGTTTGGAAACTACCAGTTAAAAGTTATGGGACAACCCAATTTGTTAATCTTTCTTCTCAATACTTAAACCGGACCAACATCCTGGTGGTTGGAAAAGAAAGGTAGCGGCCATTTTGGAGCTTCCACTCCCAAATGACATAACTGACAATGCACAGAGGCCGATTCATTAATAGCGCCAGGTAGCGACAGATGAGCGACTGAAGTATGGCGCTATGAGCGCCGCTAGCGTACGCCGCGGGCGGTAGCGTTTCGCTATAGCAGACCTCCTCAGTCGCTACCTGGCGTTGTTGGGAACAACGCCTACATTGCTGAATATGATGTTGGAGCTCAGCTTTGTAGGCGCTGTCAGTCAGTTTGACCACGCTATTCAACACAGCGCCTGCGCTTTGCTTTGCTGTGGGCTGGGAATCAAGTACCTTCAGAATTAAACACATTGCAACATGTTTCTTTAGTTTTTTTTTATTTTGTTTTGAAAAGTAAATAAATTAAACAGAAATGTTAAGGAAAATGAAAATGCCCGTCATGGTGCATCTCGGGGTGCCTGAAAAAGATTAAAAAGTGCAGTTAGTATATATATTTAAATTGGCTTTTTCGCTGTAAAAAAATATTGCATTAATTGGTAACCAACATTTGGGTCAAACTTGTACACCAACCCTAATTGTTATGTTGTTCAGCTTCCACCCCCCCTTAGAGTGGTTTTGGTCATCTTACACCCCCCTTAGAGTGGTTTTGGTCATCTTACACCCCCCTTAGAGTGGTTTGGGTCATCTTACACACCCCCTTAGAGTGGTTTGGGTCATCTTACACCCCCCTTAGAGTGGTTTGTGTCATCTTACACCCCCCTTAGAGTGGTTTGGGTCATCTTACACACCCCCTTAGAGTGGTTTGGGTCATCTTACACCTCCCTTAGAGTGGTTTGTGTCATCTTACACCCCCCTTAGAGTGGTTTGGGTCATCTTACACCCCCCTTAGAGTGGTTTTGGTCATCTTACACCCCCCTTAGAGTGGTTTGGGTCATCTTACACACCCCCTTAGAGTGGTTTGGGTCATCTTACACCCCCCTTAGAGTGGTTTGGGTCATCTTACACCCCCCTTAGAGTGGTTTTTGCTAAATTATGATGGGAGGTCAAATAAATTTTCACGGTAGTGCAGTACTTGGATTAGAGTGAAGGGTAGTTAGCTTACCGCAAAAAAGGAAGTGATCATCCTTTCCCTTAGCTCATCGCCAGTCTGGGTGTCCTCACTTCTTTCTGCGGGCAAGTTGGGGATTTCGGGCACCAGTGCTGTCTCTTCAGGGGATTGAATTCGGTGGCGTATACAGATATTGTGGAGCACACAGCAGGCGAGGATGATCTTGGAGACCTTCTGTGGGCTGTACAGCATCTCTCCTCCTGGGCATGCCAAACATAGAAAGCGTGCTTTCAGCAGGCCGATGGTTCTTTCCACAATGCTTCTGGTCTTGCGGTGTGCTGCATTGTAGCGTTCATGGGCAGAGGTCTGTGGGCTCCTGACCGGAGTCAGCACCCACGTTCTCTGCCCATATCCCTTGTCCGCTGTAGAAAAAACACAAGGAGAGAGACAGCAATTAGTACTAGTACATGTTTTGGTTTTCATTTTTTAGAATTTGGCTTACTAGGCCACATATTTGAGGCAAAATACTTTGACATGGTTAATTATTTACCCAGTAGCCAGCCAGCTGGCATTTCGTTGTTCTCAAACTTCCGGCACAGGACTGTCCGCTGCAAGACGTAAGAATCGTGGCATGAGCCGGGGAACCCCGATCTCACCGCCCGCAGCTTCATCTCATGGTCACAGACCACCATAACGTTAAACGAATGAAATTGTTTTCGGTTTCGGTAATACAGCTCCTGTGCACGGGGAGGGCGGAAAGGGATATGTGTACCATCAACGCACCCTAGCACATTCGGGATCCCTCCCATTAGATAGAAAGCATGTTTTATTTTGGCAACCTCCTCCTCATCCTCAGGAAACTTGATGTAAATTGGGATTAAATCACAAATCGCCAGAACTACCTGGATTAATATGCGGCTCATAGTAGCCTGGCTTATCCCGCTGAGGAGGGCAGAGGTTGCCTGGAAGGTCCCTTGTGCCAAAATATTAAGAGTGGCACACAGGCGTACTATGCCTGGAATGGATTGAGTGCGTTTGGTGGATGGCTCGATTTTGTGCTTAATCTGATCATATAGGGACTGTAGTGCAGCACGATTCAGACGGAAGCGGCTCCTGATCTGCTCGTCACTTAAGTCCCATACTGAAAGGCGGATTCCAAAGGAGCGGGGTGCCCTAAGCCTCACAACACCCCGCTCCCTGTCCTCCTGCTCTTCCAGCATACGCATACATCCATCCACCCAGACACCATACATCACCCTCTTATCCATCACACACACTCAACAGATATACAAAATCAAACAAACAAAAACAAAAACCACAAACACACCACACACACAAACAATCACAATCCTCACACACTCACTACAATGCAGCTCACCACAAAACCAGAAGTATAGTGGTCCAAACCACCAGCCTGCTGAAAAGCAGCTTTCTAAGTTAGGCACAACCAAGAGGGGAGTTGCTGCACAGCCCACAAAAGGCCCCAAAATCAAGCCTCACTTGCTGTATGCTCCACAATATTTGCATATGCCAACAAAATCAATCTCCTAAAGAAACAGCACTGATGTCAGAAATCACCCAACAAGCCACAGAGAGTGAGGACAAAACCCAGACAGAGACTCAAATGAGCTAAGGGAAACAAGCACCACACCACAGCCTTTGCCACAGTGTAACAATACCAGAAGCTTTCAAATTCCTTCCATTTATACTTCACTTTGAAAAAGGACAGGTCCGCTTTGCCGCCTTTTGCGTTGCTCTGCTATTTCCGGGCGCCAATTAGCTGACCCAGGTGTGCGTGAAACGGAGTGCGCACGCGCACGCTAGTAGCGCTACTAGCGTACGTGAGCCGAAACTTGCGTGCATTAACGGACATGGCAGAAAATTCAGTGGTGGGCCAATGAAAGGTAAGCTGCTGTTTATTTAAATAGCCGTTAGGATAGCCACATGTCACAAGTGTTTCATATACATGAGTACATTGTTGTATTTGGTTGTGTGTTGTTTGGTTAATGAGGTCTGTAATTAGTTAATTGGCTAACACACATGCTTCAGTCAGTGCAGTGGAGGTGTGGCTACAAGGGCCTGGGCAGTATGTGTGAATCTATTAAGTGGACTGGTTTGTGATTGGCTGTTAGAGCACATAAAACCTGGCCAACCCAAAGAGAGTGCGATGCCATTCTGTAGTCTGCATGCGTGCTTGTTGGTTGTGTATTGGTGTGTGTGTGCAGCTACAGGATGGAGCCAAATTCAGGACATCTGCCGGCCACAGCAGGCCCAAGTAGGAGTTTGGTGGGTGCTGTGCGCAGACCTCCCTTACGGAAAAGGGCCCAGCCTGAAGGTGGTGCAGCACCCCAGGCTAAGCGCCCAGGTGCCAAGAGGGAGCCTGAATTTAATTTGGCGGAGAATAATCATCTTGTGCGCCTTACCCTTGCTAAATGGGAGCTGATATTTGGCTCCCAA
Organism: Gastrophryne carolinensis; assembly: GCA_027917425.1. Taxonomy (NCBI): domain Eukaryota; kingdom Metazoa; phylum Chordata; class Amphibia; order Anura; family Microhylidae; genus Gastrophryne; species Gastrophryne carolinensis. The sequence continues at coordinate 603,533,899 of CM051234.1, forward strand.
AGCAAGTCAATAGGCAAACAAGAAAGAAGCAAACTGTGGGATGCCATTGGTGTTGAGCTTAGTAGCACTGCTCAACACCCATGTAGTGGCCCATCCTGCAGGAAACGCTTCTACACTTTGAGAGGGGCCCTTATCAAAAAGATGAATCACGATCTTGATGTGGACAGTGGGACCATCCAGGCTCCAAAGAGTACCTACAGGCCGTATGAGGAGATGCTGAAGGCCAAAATTCCACTTGCTCGGCTGCAGGGTGTGGATCCTGGGGATGACACCACAGGTTGGACTGAAGGTACATATTTTCTGCATTTTTTTACAAGCTAATGTTAATGTATGTGATTTGCATTTTCTCTTTCTGCCCAACTAACAGTAGGACCTGTGAAGTAGTACATTATACCTCATAAATGTTTTACTTTCCTGTCTGTTGCTTTCTGCATAGGTGCACATGGTGCTGTCCAGGATTTGGCTCAGGACACACAAACTCCTGCCCTTCAACCAACCTCAAGCCTAACCCAGTCTGCCATTGAAGGTATTTACCACTAATTTAGGTGCTGGTTGTTTGGGGACCAAATGGGTGTGGGAGCAGCTCCAACAATAGAGTGGGGCACTGTTGAGGATTAATAATATGGACCTGCGGCCTAATTTCACGCCCACTTTAACCCTCACAGCAACTAACTAACAAGGCCCTAACATGTGTAGCTATGTTGGAAGGCAGAGATGTGTGGCCATATATCTGCATATACATGTGTAAGCCACACTGGGCTTGATTAGTGAATATTAGTGAATGAGCTGCTCACACACACCTTAATGCATGTTTGATTTTTGACCGCACATTACCAATGGCTCAATGTTTGCTTGGTTTTTGCCTAGCTGCCCCGCCATTGGCCCCAGCATCTCCTCAGGAGCCAAGCTACTCTTTGGATGTCGGTAAGTGCATGTGTCAACCTTGCTTTATCCGCTTTAACCCAAGTGCATGTGTCTCATTCCTCTTTTTTATTTGTAGGCCAAGTGACTGGTTCATCTTTGGACCCCACTTCCGATGTTGCAGGTCAACAGGACCCTGTTGGTGTGTATAGCAATACATAATGTATCCTTTATGCTGTTTATGTTACACTGGTTCTATTTGGTTAGTCTAATAATCTACATGTTTGCTCTGTCAACTTGAAGTTGCCTATTTTGAGTGCTTATTCCATCCCCAGGGTCAGTCTAATAGTTTTTGGAGTGATTGCAATGCATTTTGTTTGAAATATTTTTAGACAAACATTCACCCTAGTAGTTTGAGGAATATTTTGAGACATTAATTGTGTTTTTTAGTTGCCCAGAATATCGGAAGTGGCTGTCCGGAAAGGGCCCTTCACGTTCAGGCTGCCAGAGATGAGGGTAAGTTGTTTTGGCTTGATCTAGTATGTATTTTGGCTCTACTTTTGTGGCACTTTCTTCAGGCAACTTGTGTTTCCACATGTATTTTCAAGGTCCAAGCTCGAGTGAGGGCCCCACTCCAGACATCTGGGAGATTGCGGGTATGTGTAATTTTAGCAATGTGTGATCTTATTTGGCCCAATTATTGCCTCTTATTCCTCTAACATACATGTTATCAATCTGAGTTTAACAGATACCTTTTGGCTAGTGTGTAATTTGGCACTTTGTGGAGGTATGGCCTCGATAGGCTATCCATGTTACATTTGAGTTTTGTTCACTGACCTACTAACCTGACTTTCCTGTTTAGCATATGCCAACTTGCCGGAGATCTTGGATGTTGATTTGCCCCTCTCTGGCAGCGATACCCCGCTCCTACCTGTGCCGGACGACATGTAACATGGCTGATTTAGAGGACCAATAACCACATTGCCATGTTCGTGGGTAGTGGATGAAGCAACATGTCACATTTCCTTTCTTGGTCGTTTTTGCAGGAGGCGGAACCAGAACCCCAAGCTGGGACCTCTTCCCAAGTCCCATGCGGCCAAGCTTCCGAGGCTCAAACAAGGGTAAGTTGTATTGTGACAGTTTTGGCAAATGATTTGGAGGGGCATACCTGCATTGGTTCGGTTTGACTAAAATGTTGTTTTCTATTTTGTTAGCCTCAAACCACAGCAAGAGGAGGTGTGGCACCAACCAGTGCGGATTTTTATGAGCTAGGGGTCCGGATGCTGGAGGACTACAGTCGCCAACAGCCGCGTGATGGAACTAATGAGCGCATTGCGGCGTTGGAACATCAGGTGCTGATGTGTCAGCAACAAAATGAGGCCCAGCAGCGCCAGATCGACCAGTTGCTCCTAAACCAACAGCAGAACCAGGAACTTGGTCGCCTGGGCAATCTAATGGAGCAATCTCTCCAGCGACAGGACCAAACTTTGTTGTTGATACAACAGCTCATACAACAGCAGTCTATATTTTTTACTGCACTGTTGTCCCCCAACACCGCCCCTAGCAATGACTCCCAACCTCCCCGGCCACCCAGCCAAGAATATTAATTTGTTTGTGGTTTTTTTTTTTTTCTGTAAATATATTTGATTAACCCACTTCTAAATTGTGTTTTTCCTAAGACATAGCTAATAACACAGTCAGGGATGAGTATCTTGATCTACATATGTAAATGTATTTCAAAATTTATGCCACACATTTGTGACCATAGCTTACTATGGTCTACACATTAAATGGCTCCAAAGGTATGGCAAAATTTACACACAAATGGGTTTGTAGACACTTAAACTATGCTTGACAAGGCACAACACTGTAATTATCAAAATATAAAATTATTTATTATAAAGGTGGCCAACAGGGCCAACATTGGCCCACAAAGGGCCTCCAACAAGGGGCCAGTCATCCCCCCACCCTAACGATGCCGCCGCCTCTTCTTGGCCAGCAGCATAAGCTTCAGACGCCTGATCTCCCGCCACAGTGCGATGCTGGTTTTCACAAGCTGTAGAGATGTAGAATAAAAACAGATTTAATAAATGGAATGTGACCTCAACAGACACAGATGTAGCAATGTAATGTCAGTGTGTCCAATTAGCTGACACTCACATTAACATTGTTGCCCACTGTGCCCTTAGTTGTTAACATTATATGAGTACTATTGGCTGGCTGAAATTTGGCCACCACATCCCAAGCATACATTTACTCTTAACTCTTGGGAATCAAAGAAGGTATAAGTCCCAGTGTGGACATTTATTTGTTTAGTCACAGCCAAACATCAGGGCCTAAGTCCTAACGAGTAAACTAGTTTTGCCAAGAATCTTAGAGGTCACGACCTAAGCAGCCCCATTTGGTTGTGTCTAAACCACAAATTGTCTCTATGTGGCAAACTCAAGAATGTGAGGCAACAATCAAGCATGCAGACAGGCATGTAGGATTGTTGACCAAACACATGTAACCTAGATGTGTGTTAAATTAACACATAGGTAAATTGTAAATGTCTGCAGATTTGACTAGAAGACATAGGGTTCACAAGTGTTTAGCCATATGAAGTGGGATGTACTCACCATCGCAGCTGTGGCGGGGGCCCATGCTGCTGGCCGTCCCTGGAGCTGGGGTGGGGAGGATGGTCACTGGCTCCGTCTGCGTAGCAACATCTATCAGGAGAAAGCAAAAGAGAAAAGCAAAATTAGTGGGCCAATGACACCTGACTATTTGACATCCATCTGGTTAGGGAGTCTGAAAAATCAAATGCTTGCATGGTTACATACATGTTGTCCAACATTAGCATATTTCCTGGACCATGAGTTCATGTAAATTATTTATGGTTGCAACATGGACCTCTAAAGATAATGTGCCAATAACCTTGACAGTGCAATGTTAAGGACTAATTTGCAGTTGATTGTCGAATGTTACTAGTGTGCAACATGTGTTAGCCGGAACAACTTAACCAAATAAGACATTTGCTAGCCCCCATCATGGTGTGGGCAGAAACATAGGGGTGGTTGCCAGTTGGCTAGCACTGTAGTGGGGTTTGTGATGTTAATGTACATTATCAAACCACCTTGTACTATGGACCAGGAAACATGTGTCTGTTAAAAGTGGGCCAAGACCCAGGATTGATACTATTCTGTGTTTTGGTCCACTTTGGCAGAGCACCACCATTTGAGTGAGACACCGTCCGCCGCCGCTGCCTTCCGCACATCACTCCTCCAGTGTGTGCGCACGCGCAGGCCATTAGGAAACAGAGAGCGCAGGCGCACACACATCTAGAGGGGCACGCAGGAGGCTGCGCCGGTGGCTTCTGCCACCCCCAATGAGGTAAGAAGTTTGTGGGGTTTTTTGGGGGGGGGGGGCCCTGGGTGAGGGAGGTGATTGGGCAGGGAAGCTTCGAGATTCCAAGCACAATCAACAATGGGTGTTGGTCCACTTTAAGGAATGTCAAAACATAGGGAATGTGATGGATAACAACAAACACTTACCATGACTATGCCCGTGGAGAAGGCGTTGCCAAAAGGCCATGGAGGTGCCGCCTATATGATGCCCTGCAAATTAGAGAGGAATGGCAAGGGCTAAGTACAAATGGGCAGATGAAACCTGTCACAGACTAACAATGACAAAATGTGCACTCACCAGGGGATGATCCGCCACTTGAAGCCCAGGGAGGGCTCTGAGGAGGAGGCGGGGAGCCTCGGCTCCTCACACTCTGCTCGGAAGATCCCCCAGCCAAAGGGCCACCCTCCTCCCTCTCACTCCCTGCTCCTTCAGGGAGTGTGGGAGAGTCCATTCCTTCCACCCCACTTGGACTCCCCACTTGAGAGTGGCCCCTTGGCTGGTGAGACTCCTCAGAGTCAGAGTGTGAGGAGCTGAGGCTTGATCCTGCCAGCCCCCCAGCAGCACACTCCTCTGGGGCATCATCCCCTTCCTCCCCTGGGTCCTCCAAATAGGATCCGCGAGAGGGACCCTCCCCCGATGACTCCCCCGAGTCTGCCTGCCTGGTTCGGGGGAGGAATCCCTTCCCACGTTTACCCAGGGGAGGACGCTTATCTGTGTTGAGGGGGTGAAAGTAAATAATTAATATTACGACCACAAATGGACACAGCTTAGCAGATGATTTAAACTAAAGTATAAATATAGCATAAGCTTAAACTTACCTGATGCGTAGGCATCATATAGGCGGTACACGCCTTCAGGGTCCCGGCGCTTGAAGTCAGACCATTTCTGTTGGATGGCTCGGATGGAGAGCTGGGTGTTGAAGTGCCGGGACACTGTGGCCTTCACCTCCATGGCTATTCGTTTTTTGCCCCCACGGGCATAGTCATATTGCATCACGCAGAAATCCTATGAGAAATGAAAAACAAACACAAATCAATACATGACATCAGAACAATGGCATAAACAGTTATACTGAGACCAGAGTAAAGTGGACCCACACCCCGGATTATCACTATTCTGGGTTTGGGTCCACTTTGGTGGGGCACACCAATCGGGGGTGGGCCGCTGTCTGAAACCCCCTTGGAAGGCCAGAAAAACACCACTGACCACACTCCCACGTGACTGCGCCAGGCTAGCACAGCGCTCTGCGCCGTTGTGGTATGCGCATCCAAGGCCATTTGGACGTGCATACCAGCTCAGCTGCCTCTGAGCGCCAAAGGACGCGTGTGGCGTTTGACTCTAACAGGGAGTGCGCCTGCGCAGGCCATGAACAAATGTCTGGCGCAGGGGACCACCCTGCTAGAGGGAAGCGCAAGACGCATCCGCAGCTCACGCATGCACAGATGGGACGGGGCTGAGGTAAGGTTTATGGCCCTCCAGGGGGGTTCATCCCCGCAGGACATCCAGATTGGGGATGCCCCGCGGGGAGTGATCAGATTGGTCCTGAAAACTAATAGATTTCAGGGCCAATCCCCCCTGTGTGTTGGTCCACTTTAAACATAAAATGCAAGAAAAACATACTCACTTTGACCACCTGGCCATTAACGCGGCTATCCACTCTCATCCTTTTTTTTTTGCATGCCCAGGAGGGGAAGGGGTGGGAGGGGTGCTAGGTGGGGGAGCTGAGGTAGGTGGGGGAGGTGGGGGAGGGGTGGTGGGGTCTGATTAGGAGGAGGAGCTGGGGAGGCGCTGAATCCGTCTCCTGGGCAGCATGGTGGAAACGCTAAGGAGGAAACAGGAACCGGATATGACCCAAGCGACAGGGACACAAAAAAAAAAAAAAAACGCTCCGCGCACCAGGAACAAGCTAATATCAGCTATGTGCAAGCTAAGTGGCGGAAAAAGTTAATTGACGCATTACAACAAGCTATTGGCCTAAGCGCTAGTCATTTTTTGCTTTAGGTGGCTTTGAAACGCAAAGGAGGAAACCGGAACCGGATATGACCAAAGCAACTGTGAAATAAATTAAAAAAAAAAAAAACGCTCCGCGCACCAGGAACAAGCTAATATCAGCTATGTGCAAGCTAAGTGGCGGAAAAAGTAAATTGACGCATTACAACAAGCTATTGGCCTAAGCGTTAGTCATTTTTTGCTTTAGGTGGCTTTGAAACGCAAAGGAGGAAACCGGAACCGGATATGACCAAAGCAACTGTGAAATAAATTAAAAAAAAAAAACGCTCCGCGCACCAGGAACAAGCTAATATCAGCTATGTGCAAGCTAAGTGGCGGAAAAAGTTAATTGACGCATTACAACAAGCTATTGGCCTAAGCGCTAGTCATTTTTTGCTTTAGGTGGCTTTGAAACGCAAAGGAGGAAACAGGAACCGGATATGACCAAAGCAACTGTGAAATAAATTAAAAAAAAAAAAACGCTCCGCGCACCAGGAACAAGCTAATATCAGCTATGTGCAAGCTAAGTGGCGGAAAAAGTAAATTGACGCATTACAACAAGCTATTGGCCTAAGCGTTAGTCATTTTTTGCTTTAGGTGGCTTTGAAACGCAAAGGAGGAAACCGGAACCGGATATGACCAAAGCAACTGTGAAATAAATTAAAAAAAAAAAAACGCTCCGCGCACCAGGAACAAGCTAATATCAGCTATGTGCAAGCTAAGTGGCGGAAACAGTTAATTGACGCATTACAACAAGCTATTGGCAAAGACGCCATTATTTATTAGCTTGATTTAGCTGGGGGTTCAAGATACTGTAATGCATAGGTCCTTGAAAACCAAAAAAATTGGTGCTGAAAAAGACAAATCTTATTCCTTCATAAAATCATCACGCAATAAAACTATCCAACTACATGATAATGTGGCACACATGAGAATGCATAACGGGTTGTTATGAGCTTGTACGCCTGAATAAATCCTGCATAATGTGGACATGCATGCTCACAACTACAGTGTATTCATTAAGAACGACTGGGGTCGCGGGAAGTGAATTCCTTGCAAATGGCAGAAGGGCACATGTATGAACAGCACAGCGCCGCACAACGCAGCACAGCGCCGCTCGCGCCGCCACATAGCGAATCAAAACAGCGACTGCACAAACTCTGACCACCACAGATTCATCAAGGACAGGGCTGCCGAATAGCTTGGGCGCTGACAATTTCGAAGAGCGAACGTGACCGCCAAACAGGACTGGCTAAAAAGTAGCTTTACAAGCCCCGTGTGTGGTGAAAACAAGCGATTTAGAGCCCAATGAGTTTGGTGGGAGGAGATGCATTTTAGATGTCACTCACAACATTACAGTGTAAAAATAACAACTTTCTCCAAAAAAAGAAAAATAACAAGCCAGATTAATAAAACATATCCCAATAAACATGTGTTGAATTTTGTGCCAAAGACAAGAACACAAAAACCACTTAAAACAATCATTGCAGCGTCTGACATTGAAATGTATGGGAGAGCGGCAGGTAGCGCCAGGTCATACCTGTCGCTGTGATGGGATTAGCAGCGGCGCTGTTCGTTGCAGTCGGCTACATGATGAATCCCGCGCTAGCCGTCGCTCTCGCCGGCGCTAGCCTCATTTAGCTTGATAAATGCGTCATTGTGGCCGACGCCGGGCGTACTTGAGTCGGTAGCCGCCGTTAGCTGGCGGTACATGGCGCTCGTCAGACACTACCTGGCGCTAGCCCGTGATAAATAAGGCCCACAGTAACAGGAAGACCAGAGCACTTTCTGTTTGCAGGCGGCCTGTAAATGCGTGAACCGCCATCTTATTTTTAAAATTGATCCCAGCAGGAGTTAGAAAAAGGTAAATGAATTTTTATGTGCAGCAATCTAAATTGCCCTGGGGGGATGCATGTGAGCACTGTTTGTTGTGTTGGTCTGGTTTAGGTAATTTTTGACTGTTGGTCCGCTTTAAATATATGCATTGATATTTTGGGGCACCTCTTGCATTTCTACATTGAGTTGGATATGGGTTAAAGTGTACCAAAACACAGGATTTTGAATATCGGGAGGGCCCCGCTGGGTGAAACCCCCCAGATAGCCAATGCCAACTCACATCTTCCCAGTCCTATGGTGCATGCGCGGCCGCTTGTCCAATCAGCACGCTCAGAGCCTCTGATGTCAAGTTGTCTAAGGCCAATGGCCCAGAGCGCGCTGATGGCCGCATCCCCTGCTTCCCTCTAACAGGGAGCGTGCCCGCGCCAGCCATTCATAAATGCCTGGCGCAGGCATGAGCTCTGCTATGAGGATAGCGGGGATGCGGCCGCAGCTTGCGCTGTTGGACCGGGCAGCAAAGGAAAGTGTATGGGGCAACCTGGGGGGGTTTCACACAGAATCGGGATGCCCCGGGGGGAATCGTTCTATAAGATTCACAGGCCGATCGACATGGGTTTTAGTCCACTTTAATGCAACACAGTTTCTGGTGGAGGCTATAAAAACAGGGCTGTCCAGCATTGTTAAGGATCTTGGGACCTAGGAGGATGTTAATCGTGGCAGAAAAGTGTTGGAAAGAAGTATCAGTAAAAGGTGGCAGTAGAAAGAAGCAGTAGGTAGGGGAGGAGCCAGTGGGGATCCGCAGCAGCACCAACATCAGCAGTGGCGTCTGTTTTAATGGAGTGAGTGTTGTCATCTCAAATTTTCTGTTCTTCCTCTGTAACAGGGGTTCCCAACCTTTTTTCATGAAGTTCCACTTTCCATTTTCCATAGATTTATATTAAAGGAGCACTATCGTGAAATTGTTATTAAAAATCTATATAAACACCTTGGCTAATGAGAGGAGGGGTCACTTATACACCCAAACTCAATAAAACTCTCACCAAGCTTGCGGTTTGCTTCTCCTGGTAGTAATAAAATCCAGGGGTGACAGGTCTGTCACCGTGATTTCCTCTTCCTTCCATTAAAATAAAAGCAATAAACCTGGCTGGATATTTCCTGATGCCAGTTGTATAATTCATCCCTCCACTTGCCATCCAGCATATTTATATGGAATTTTATTATTGTGCCATTTTTTCATGATGGTGCTCCTTTAAACACCACCTGGGTGCTGTACAGTCGTATAACTAAATTTGATGAGCCTTGATGTGGACATTAAATGGGGCCCTTTCAAGGGTCATACATTAAACTTTTTTTGAATGCGGCAAGACAACTAAAGACTGAAACAACAGAGACAAATGGTGCTTTCTTTATCCAAAGTGAGTACAAATATGATAAGTAATGCGGAGGAGCCACAATGATAGGGCCCCTTTGACCTCATTAAGTGTCATTGGCACAGCTGTGTAAAACCAAGCACCTAGCCAAGCAATCTTTATAAACATTTGTGAATAAATGGGCCACTGTAGAGAGCTCACTGACTCCCAGTGCAATGCTTCAAGAAAAGGCCACAAATCTTCTGTGAAATTAACATTGGCACAAAACTGTGGGGATGAATGGCACGGGTTTCCATGGTCCAGCAGCTTTTACTATCAAGCACAACCCCAAGTGTCAGATAAAGGGGTGTAAATCTCAATGTCACCTCTGGACTTCTTTGTGGGGATCAATAAGAATTCTCTATCTGAGAGTCTAATGGACACGGGCAGGCTGGTTCAATACTAGCGCCAGCAAACGGCAGATGAGCGTCTGTACAGAGGCGCTAAGAGCGACCGCTAGTAGACGATGTGATCGGCTATCGGGCGCTGTAACAGAGCGCCTCAGTCGCTGTAGTAACTTAATCGGCATTGATGAACGTGATGTATGTTGGGTGCTCTAACACCAGTACAGCGTTGCAGGGAGCGAGAGGTAGCGTCAGCTCATTGTAACTGACTCTCAATGACTCACACCATATTCAACCAAAAACAGACTCACAGAGCGTAAGCGCTCTGGATCTGGTCGCTATAGCATAGAGCGGCAGACGCTGTGTGATTAAAGTCTGTCTTTGAACATATCCACCAGTAACAAAGCGAAAACAAATGGAATGACATTGTTGTAACACTGTGACATTAATACTTTAAAAATGGCTCTATCTAGGTCAGGAGAGGTGACACAATTATTTGAGAGAAAAAAAAATTAAAAACGAAAACCCTGTTTAAACAGAAGAAATGTATGGGAGAGCGTCAGGTAGCGACAGGTAATACCTGGCGCTCTGAAAGCTAAAGCGCCTACACTATACGCTGAGCCACCTGTAATGATGAATTGTACGCTACATGGCGCTTTTAGAGTCGCTTACCAGATTCTCTTTCATTAATGTGGTATTGCGCACAGCGCCCAGCGTTCACCAGACGCTGCCTGCCGCTACGAGGCACTACCTGCCGCTATCCCTTGATGAATAAACCCCTTAGTGAATGTCACTTGCCTGACAGCAATGTACCAATTAGAAAATTTGGTGAAGGAGGGATAAAGCTGTAAAGGTTGTTTTTAGGGGTTGGCCAATGCCTTTTAGTTCAAGTGAAATGTTTCAGCATAGCAAAACATTTTGGGCAATTGTGTGTTTCCAATCTTTGTGGTATCAGTTTGGGGATGACCATTTCTACTTCAGCATCACTATTACCCTGTGCACAATACAAGCTCCATAATGGCATTAGAGGAGTTTGGTGTGGAAGAACTTGAGTAGCCCATTCAGAGCCAAATAATTAGAATAGATATTGAGAGCCAGACCCTCTTGCCCAATATCAGTGCCTGACCCTTATACATGCAAACATTCCCATAAAAACTTCAAAATCCCCCCAGAATAGTGGAAGCTGTTGTAGCTGTACAATATTGGTATATGGTCAATATTATGCACACAAGCCTAACATAGTAACTGATGGCTAATGAGTGGTGCTAGCTATTAGAGGGAATTACCTATAGGGATTGGACCGTGGTAATAAGCCTTCCACTAAAAACATTTTCACAGATTTTATAAAGTAGGACTTAAATAAAACAGGGTGGAAAAATCAACTGCATGTCCTTCCAACACTAGAAACTTAAGGTATTGGCTTTTATAAAGACTATCAAAAGCGAAGTTTAAAGTTTAAGTTATCAGTTAGAGCTGAGGTGTTTGGTCCTTTACACTAACTCAATTCATCAGACCAGCAGCAGAACCTACCCGGACTTCTCCTATATCACTTACAAGCCTATTAAAAAGTGTGGGACCCAGGACAGAACCATGTTGTACACCACTTAGAGCTTGCCTCTCTTCAGCGTTCGCACTCTTAACAACACTTTGACAGCTATATTAAAGTGGACCAAACCCAGGATTTTGACTATCCTGGGTTTTGTTCTTTGCCCCCCGATCAGGGGTGCCTCGCTGTGTGAAACCCCCCAGGTCGCCTGATCTCAGTGACCCTTTCCTGGTCCTACGGCGCATGTGCGGCCCTCTCATCCAATCAACTCGCTAAGATCCACTCGAGACCCTTCGTCCAGGAGCTTTTCTAATGTGAGCAGATCCAAGCGCACTGGCGGCTGCATGGCCCGCTACCCTTTAACAGGGAGCGTGCCCGCGCCAGCCATTTTTAAATGCCTGGTGCAGGCACGTGCCCTGCTAAAGGGATAGCGAGGATACAGCCGCTGCTTGAGCCACTGGACTGGGAACGAAGGTGAGTTTTCGGGTGACCTGGGGGGTTTCACACAGCGGGGGGAGCGAGTATGCCTGTCTTGGAGTCTCATAGACTACAGGGTGGGTTTTGGTCTACTTTAAAGCTAGCTACAAATCTACTAAACTATCCAAGGATTAAATTTAATTTTTGCTAACTTATCTATAAACTCTTTGTATGGGATGTTATCAAAGGTTTGGCTAAAATCCAGACAGGTAAAATCCACAGCAATACATGGCTTCCTGTTATAGAATTATCATTAGAATTCCCAGTAAAATACAGCAGCATAATTTCTCACAGAACATACTCGTGACCCAGTGAAGTTTTGATTGTTTTCAATTATGAAAATCTTTTGAAAGAAGACATGCTTATATACTGACTTCATTGGTAATGTAAAGCAGATGCTTTTTTTGAGCTGAGGGTCAACAGGGAGTTATTATATGTAATGCTATTTCATTTTACAGGGGCAATTATGAAGAGCTATAAAAAGAGAAATGCTATGGTTTGTTTGCGTTTAAATATATCTTGTAGGAATTCGGAAAATTGTGAGAGAGAGGCAAATGTTTTATGTGATCAATTATATATTCTCAGAGGCCCTTATTCATCAAGCGATAGCGCCAGGTAGTGTCTGACGAGCGCCAGGTAGCGGCAGCTAACGGCGACTACCGACTCAAGTACGCCCGGCGGCGGTCACAATGACGCATTTATCAAGCTAAATGAGGCTAGCGCCGGCGAGAGCGACGGCTAGCGCGGCATTCATCATGAAGCCGCCTTGACCGAACAGCGCCGCTGCAAATTCCTTCACAGCGACACGTATTACCTGGCGCTACCTGCCGCTCTCCCATACATTTCAATGGCAGACGCTGAAATGATTGTTTTTTGTGGTTTTGGGGTTTTTTTATTTGGTACAAAATTCAACACATGTTTATATTGATCTGTTTTATTAATGTGGCTGGTTATTTATATGTATTAGAATTTTTTTTTTTTTTTCACAATGTAATGTTGTGAGTGACATGGGAATTGCATCTCCTCCACCCAAACTCATTGGCATCCAAATCGCTGGTTTTCCACACAATGGTGGCTTGTAAAGCTATTTTGTAGCCTGTCAGGTTGGGCGGTCACGTTCGCTCTTCGAAATTGTCAGCGCCCAAGCTATTCGGCAGCCCTGTCCTTGATGAATCTGTGTTGGTCAGTGTTTGTGCAGTCGCTGTTTTAATTCGCTATGTGGCGGCGCGAGCGTCGCTGTGCCTCGCTGCGCTGCGTTGTGCGGCGCTGTGCTGTTCATACATGTGCCCTTCTGCCATTTGCAAGGAATTCACTTCCCGCGACCCCAGTCGTTGTTAATGAATACACTGTAGTTGTGAGCGTGCCTGGCCACATATTGCAGGATTAACATTCAGTCGTACCAGCTCATAACAACCCGTTATGCATTCTCATGTGTGCCACATTTTCAGGTAGTTGTCTACTTTGATTGTGTGCTGACTTTTTGAAGGAATCAGATTTGTATATTTAAGGCCCACGGTGTATGCTTTAGAAGGACCTATGCATTACAGTATGTAGAATCCCCTGCTAAATCAAGCTAATAATTCGTGGCGCCTTTTGCCCTAGCTTGTTTTGCAGCGTCATTTTAATGTATTTCCGCCACTTAGCGTGTACATAGCTGATATTAGCTTGTCCCTGTTGCGCGCATGTTTGCTTTTGAATTTGGAAGCACAGTTGCTTGCGTCATATCCGGTTCCGGGATCCTCCTTTGCGTTTCAACGCCACCTTAAGGTAAAACTGTCTAGCGCTTATGCCAATAGCTTGTTTTGCAGCGTCATTTTAATGTATTTCCGCCACTTAGCTTGCACATAGCTGATATTAGCTTGGCCCTGTTGCGCGCATGTTTGTGTTTGAATTTTGAAGCACAGTTGCTAGCGTCATATCCGGTTCCGGGATCCTCCTTTGCGTTTCAACGCCACCTTAAGGTAAAACTGTCTTGCGCTTATGCCACTAGCTTGTTTTCAAGCGTCATTTTAGTTTTTCCGCCACTTAGCTTGCACATAGCTGCGAATAGCTTGTTGCTGGTGCGCGGAGCGTTTTTTTTTTTTAACTTTTTCCCAATGTCGCTTGGGTCATTTCCGGTTCCTGTTTCCTCCTTAGCGTTTCCAATATGATGCCCCGAAGGAGAGTCATGCGCCTCCCCAGCTCCTCCTCAGAGTCTGACCCCACCACCCCTCCCCCACCTCCCCAACCTACCTCACCTTCCTCAAGCACCACCCCTCCCACCCCTTCCCCTCCTGGGCCTAGTAAGCCCAAGCGCACCCGGGTGGATAGCAGAGTCAATGGCCAGGTGGTAAAAGTGAGTATTTTTTGGTTTGTCTTTTTAGCTTAAAAGTTTCAGAACACACAGGGGGGATTGGTTATGACAAATTTTGCTTTTAATAACACATTTGAGCAATCCCCGTGGGGCATCCCCATTGTGGATGTCCTGCTGGGATGCCCCCCCTGGAGGGCCCTAAATATTACCTCAGTCCCGTCCCATCTGTGCATGCGTTAGCTGCGGATGCCTATTGCGCTTACCTCTAGCAGGGTGTACCCCTGCGCCAGACATATTGTAATTTTGGGTGCAGGCGCACTCCCTGTTAGAGTCAAACGCCACATGCCTACTTTGCCGTGCAGACCCAGCTGAGCTGGTATGCACGTCCCAACGGCCTTGTATGCGCATACCACAGCGGCGCCGAGCCCTGTGTTTGGCTTGGGGAGTGACGTGGGAGTGTCCTCAGTGGTGTATTTGTGGCCTTCCAAGGGGGTTGCAGACAGCGGACCACCCACAATTGGTGTGGCCCACCAAAGTGCACACAAACCCAGAATAGTCATAATCCTGGGTGTGGGTCCACTTTGATGTGGTCTATGTATAACTGTTTATGACTGTGTTCTGATGTCATGTATTTATTTTATTTTGTTTGTTCTTTTTTCATAGGACTTCTGCCTGGCCGAATATGACTATGCCCGTGGAGGCAAAAAACGCATAGCCATGGAGGTGAAGGCCACAGTGTCCCGGCGCTTCCAGACCGAGCTCACCATCCGCTCCATACAACAAAAGTGGTCGGATTTCAAGCGCCGGGACCCTGAAGGCGTGTACCGCCTATATGATGCCTACGCATCAGGTAAGTTAAAGCTTATGTTATGTTTAGCCTTTGTGCCGAATCATCTGCTAAGCTCTGTCCATTTGTGCTCTTTAGATTAATTATTTTCTTTCACCCCCTCCACACAGATAAGCGTCCTCCCCTGGGGAAACGTGGGAAGGGATTCCTCCCCCGAACCAGGCAGGCGGACTCGGGGGAGTCATCGGGGGAGGGTCCCTCCCGCGGGTCCTATTTAGAGGACCCAGGGGAGGAAGGGGATGACGCCCCAGAGGAGTGTGCTGCTGGGGGGCTGGCTGGATCAAGCCTCAGCTCCTCACACTCTGAGTGTGAGGACTCTCACCAGGCAAGGGGCCACTCTCAAGCAGGGAGTGAGAGGGAGGAGGGTGGCCCTTTGCCTGGTGGATCTTCCGACCAGAGTGTGAGGAGCCGAGGCTCCCCGCCTCCTCCTCAGAGCCCTCCCTGGGCTTCCAGTGGCGCTTCATCCCCTGGTGAGTGTACATTTTTTAATTGTTAGTCTGTGACAGGTTTCATCTTGCAATGTGTCCTTAGCCCTTGCCATTCCTCTCTAATTTGCAGGGCATCATATAGGCGGCACCTCCATGGCATTTTGGCGTAGGATTCTCCACGGGCATAGTCATGGTAAGTGTTTTGGTTTAGCCATCACATTCCCAATGTTATTACATTCATTCAAGTGTACCCCCAAACATTGATGGTGCTAGGTTTCTGGAAGCTTCCAGGACCAATCACATCCCTCACCCAGGGCCCCCCCCACCCAAAAAAAAACACCAAACTCCTTACCTCTTTGGGGGTTGGCAAAGCCACCGTCCAAGCCTCCTGTGTGACACTGTAGATGTGTGTGCGCCTGCGCTCTTTTTCCAAATGGGCTGCGTGTCCGCACACACTCGAGGAGTGATGTGTGGAAGGCAGCGGGCGCGGAGTACGTTGGCTCATGCAAATTGTGTGGCTCGGCCAAAGTGGACCCAAACCCAGATTACCAGCAATCCTGTGTATAGGCCCACTTGTAACAGACACATGTTTCCTGGTCCATTGTCACAGCTGGTTTGATAAGGTACCCTAACCTCACCAACCCTACTACAGTGCTAGCCAACTGTCAACCACCCCTATGTTTCTGCCAACACCATGATGGGTGTTCTCATTTATTTTCTTGGGTTAAGTTGTTCCCGCTCCAACATGTGGGCCACTATTAACATTAGCCAAACAACTGCAAAAGATTCCTTTACATAGCACTGTCTATGTTATTTGCACATTCTCTTTAGGGATACATGTGTGAAGCCTTACAAATTGACATTAACTCATGGTCCAGGAAATATGCTAATTTAGGTCAACCTGTATGTAACCATGCAAGCCTTTGCATTTTCAGACTCAATAACCAGATGGATGTCAAATAGTCATGTGTCATTTGCCCACTAATTGTGTTTTTGTCTTTTGCTTTATGTTGACAGATGTTGCGACGCAGACGGAGCCAGAGACCCTCCTCCCCACCCCAGCTCCAGGGACGGCCAGCAGCATGGGCCCCCGCCACAGCTGCGATGGTGAGTACATCCCACTTCATATGCCTAAAGACTTGTGAAACCTATGTCTTCTAGTCACATCTGCAGCCAATTTAAATTTACCTATGTGTTAATTTCACACACATCTCGATTCAATGTGTTGGCACAATAATCCAACATGCCTGTTTGCATGCTTGATTGTTGGCTCACATCCTTCATTAGGCCACATAGAGACTATTTTTGCGTTAGACACAACCAAATGGGCCCTATTAGGTCTGGACCTGTAACATTATAGGGTAAACTCGTGGACTCGTTCGGACTTAGGCCCTGATGTTTGGCTGTTACTAAACACAAAAATGGACACACAGGGAATTATACCTTCTTTGCTTCCCAAGAGTTAAACTGGAACAACAACCAGGATTTTGACTTTCCTGGGTGTTGTTCCACTACGGTGGGGCACCCCTGATCGTCACCGCTGTGTGACAACCCCCTGAACTCACTTTGACTCCAACAAACGTACAAGCCATTGCAAATTGCCTCCTCCTCCGCCTCCCCCGCGCCCCTTTTTACGGGCGCGTGCCTGCGCCGGCAATTCACAGACGGCCGGCGCAGGCACGCACACGTCTAGAGGGGCACCAGGGAGGGCCCAGCGGCACTGCCACACATAAAATGAGGTAGGTATTTTGGGGTTTGGGGGGGTTTCACACCCAGGGACATCCCGATCTTGGATGTCCCGCGGGGAGGGAGGTGATCGTGCCGGGAATCTGATAGATTCCCGGGCCGATCACCCGTGGGTGTTGGTACACTTTAAGAGAAAATGTATGCTTGGGATGTGTTGTTCACATTCCTGCCAGTCAATAGTACTCATATCATGTTAACCAATAAGCACACAGTGGTCAACAATGTTAATGTGAGTGTCACCTAATTGGACACACTGACATTACATTGCTACATCTGTGTCTGTTGAGGTCACAGCCAATTTTTTAAAAAATTGTTGTTTCTACATTTCTACAGCTTGTGAAAACCAGCATCGCAGACTGTGGCGGGAGATCCGGCTCCTGAAGCTGATGCTGCTGGCCAGGAAGAGGCGCCGACGGCGTCGTTAGGGTGGGGGGAAGGCTGGCCTCTTGATGGCCGTTGTTGGCCAAGGTTGGCCGTGTTGGCCATGTTTTTGATTAAAATTTTTTTGATTAACATCATTACAGTGTGTTGCATTGCAAAGCATAGTTTAACTGTCTCCCAAACCATTTGTGGGTCAATGTAGCCATACCTTTGGAGCCATTTCAGGTGTTAACCATAGTAAGCTATGGTCTCCAATGTGTGGGCTAAATTGACCAATACATTGACATATGTAGATCAAGATACTCATCCCTGACTGTGTTATTAGCGAGGTCTTAGGAAACACACAATTTAGAGGTGGGTGAAGCAAATATATTTACAAAACCAAAAATATACAAAATTAATATTCTTGGCTGGGTGGCCGGGGAGGTTGGGAGTCATTGCTAGGGGCGGTGTTGGGGGACAACAGTGCAGTAAAAAATATAGACTGCTGTTGTATGAGCTGTTGTAGCAACAACAAAGTTTGGTCCTGCCGCTGGAGACATTCTGCCTGGCGCTGTATTGCTTCTTCCTGGCGCTGTAGAGATTGCTCAATTACATTTGCCAGCCGACCAAGTTCCTGGTTCTGGAGTTGGTTTTGGAGCAACTGGTCCATCTGGCGCTGCAGGGCCTCATTTTGTTGCTGACACATCAGCACCTGATTTTCCAACGCCGCAATGCGCTCATTAGTTCCATCACGCGGCTGTTGGCGACTGTAGTCCTCCAGCATCCGGACCCCTAGCTCGTAGAAATCGGTACTGGTTGGTGCCACACCTCCTCTTGCTGTGGTTTGAGGCTAAACAAATAGTAAACCACATTTTAGTCAAACAGAACCAATGCAGTTATGCCCCTCAAAATAATTCCCATAAACAGTCACTATACAACTTACCCTTGTCTGAGCCTCGGAAGCTTGGCCACATGGGACTTGGGAAGAGGTCCCAGCTTGGGGTTCTGGTTCCGCCTCCTGCAAAAACAACAATGAAAGGAAATGTGACATGTTGCTTCTTCCACTACCCACGAAGATGCCAATGTGGTTCGAGGTCGTCTACATCAGCCATGTTACCTGCGTGTCCTCCGGCACAGGTAGGCTCGAGGTTTCGCTGCCAGAGAGTGGCAATTCAACATCCGAGATGTCCGGCAAGTTGGCATATGCTAAACAGGAAAATCAGGTTAGTAGGTCTGTGGGCCAAACTCTAATGTAACCTGGTTAGGCTATCGAGGCCATACCTCTAAAAAGTGCCAAAATACACACTAGACCAAAGGTATCTGTTAAACTCAGATTGTTAACATGTATGTTACAGGACTAAGAGGCAATAATTTTTGCTAATCACATCAGAAACATTGCTTAAATTACACATACCCGCAATATCCCAGATGTCTTGAGTGGGGTCCTCACTCGAGCTTGGACCTTGAAAATACATGTGGACACACAAGTTGCCAGAAGCAAGTGCCACAAAAGTAGAGCCAAAATACAGACTAGAGCAAGGCAAAACCACTTACCCTCATCTCTGGCAGCCGGAACTTGAGGGGCCCTTTCTGGACAGCCACTTCGGATATTCGGGTCAACTAAAAAAAACAAGGAATGTCTCTAAATAATCAGCAAACTACTACGGGGAATGTTTGGCTAAAAAGATGTCCGCCAAAATACATTGCTATCACTCCAATAACTAATAGACTGACCCTGGGGAGGCAACAAGCACTCCCAAGAGGCATCTTCAAGTTTACCAAGCAAACATGTAGCTTAGTAGACTAACCAAATAGAACCAGTGTAACATAAACAGCATAAAGTATACATTATGTATTGCTCTACACACCAACAGGGTCCTGTTGACCGGCAACATCGGAAGTGGGGTCCAAAGATGAACCAGTCACTTGGCCTACCAAGAAAAAAGAGGAATGAGACACATGCACTTGGGTAAAAGTGGATCAAGCAAGGTGAACACATGCACTTACCGACATCCAAAGAGTAGGTGGGATCCGGAGGAGATGCTGGGGCCAAGGGCATGGGAGCTAGGCAAAAATAAACCCAACATTGAGCCATAGTTAATGTGCGTGCCAAAATACAACATGCATTAAGGTGTGTGAGCAGCTCTTTCACTAATATTCACTAATCAAGGCCAGTGTGGCTCCCACATTGATATGCCGATATATGGCTACACATCTCTGGCGTCCAACATATCTACACATGTTAGGGCCTTGTAAGTTAGTTGCTGTGAGTGTTACAGTGGGCGTGCAATTAGGCCGCAGGCACATATTATTAATACTCAACAGGGCAAAACTTGATTGTTTGAGCTGCTCCCACACCCATTTGTTCACAAAACAACCAGCAACCAAATTAGGGGTAAATACCTTCAATGGCAGACTGGGGTAGCCTTGAGGTTGCTGGAAGGGCAGGAGCTTGGGTGTCCTGAGGCACATCCCAGACAGCAGCATGTGCACCTATGCATAAAGCAACAGACAGAAAAGTTACAAATGTTTGAGCTCTAATGTAATACTTCACAGGTCCTACTGTTAGTTGGTCAGAATGTAAAAATGCAAATCACATACATTAACATTAGGTTAGTATAAAAGCCAGAAAATATGTACCTTCAGTCCAACCTGTGGTGTCATCCCCAGGATCCACACCCTGCAGCCGAGCCAGTGGGATTTTGGCCTTCAGCATCTCCTCATACGGCCTGTAGGTACTCTTTGGAGCCTGGATGAACCCACTGTCCACATCAAGATCGTGATTCATCTTTTTCATAAGGGCCCCTCGCAAAGTGTAGAAGCGTTTCCTGCAGGATGGGCCACTACGTGGGTGTTGAGCAGTGCTACTAAGCTCAACACCAATGGCATCCCACAGTTTGCTTCTTTCTTGTTTGCCTATGGACTTGCTTTGGGAGCCAAATATCAGCTCCCATTTAGCAAGTGTAAGGCGCACAAGATGATTATTCTCAGCCAAATTAAATTCAGGCTCCCTCTTGGCACCTGGGCGCTTAGCCTGGGGTGCTGCCCCACCTTCAGGCTGGGCCCTTTTCCGTAAGGGAGGTCTGCGCACAGCACCCACCAAACTCCTACTCGGGCCTGCTGTGGCCGGCAGATGTCCTGAATTTGGCTCCATCCTGTAGCTGCACACACACACAAATACACACCCAACAAGCACGCATGCAGACTACAGAATGGCATCGCAATCTCTTAGGCTTGGCCAGGTTTTATGTGCTCTAACAGCCAATCCAAAAGCAGGCCACTTAATTGATTCACACATACAGCCCAGTTCCTTCTAGGCACACCTCCACTGCACTGACAGAAGCATGTGTGTTAGCAAATTAACTCATTACAGACCTCATTAACCAAACAACACACACCCAAATCCAACAATGGACTGATGTATCTCAAACCCTTGTGACATGTGGTTAGCCTAACGGCTATTTAAAAAAACAGCAGCTTCCCTTTCATTGGTCCACCCCTGATTTTTGGGCCATGTCCGTTAATGCACGCAAGTTACGGCTCAAGTACGCTAGTAGCGCTACTAGCGTGCGCGTGCGCACTCTGTTTCACGCACACCTGGGTCGGCTAATTGGCGCCCGGAAATAGCAGAGCGACGCAAAAGGCGGCAAAGCGGACCTGTCACTTTTGAAAATGAACTATAAAAGGAAGGAATTTTCTAGCTTCTGCTATTCTTACACTGTGGCAAAGGCTGTGGTGTGGTGCTGTGCTCGCTTCCCTTAGCTCATTTGAGCCTCTGTCTGGTTTCTGTCCTCACTCTCTGTGGCTTGTTGGGTGATTTCTGACATCAGTGCTGTTTCTTTAGGAGCTTGGTTTGGGTGGCATCTGCAAATATTGTGTAGCATACAGCAAGTGAGGCTTGATTTTGGGGCCTTTTGTGGGCTGTGCAGCAACTCCCCTCTTGGTTGTGCCTAACTTAGAAAGCTGGTTTTCAGCAGGCTGGTGGTTTGGACCACTATAGTTCTGGTTTTGTGGTGAGCTGCATTGTAGCGGGTGTGTGTGGAGTGTGATTGTTTGTGTGTGTGTTGTGTGTTAGTGGTTTTTTTTGTTTATTTTTGGTTTTGTATATATCTTTAGTGTGTGTGATGGATAAGAGGGTGATGTATGGTGTCTGGGTGGATGGATGTATGTGTATGCTGAAAGAGCAGGAGGAAAGGGAGCGGGGTGTTGTGAGGCTTAGGGCACCCCGCTCCTTTGCAATCCGCCTTTCAGTATGGGACTTAAGTGACGAGCAGATCAGGAGCCGCTTCCGTCTGAATCGTGCTGCACTACAGTCCCTATATGATCAGATTAAGACCAAAATCGAGCCATCCACCAAACGCACTCATTCCATTCCAGGCATAGTACGCCTGTGTGCCACTCTCAATATTTTGGCACGAGGGACCTTCCAGGCAACCTCAGCCCTCCTCAGCGGGATAAGCCAGGCTACTATGAGCCGCATACTAATCCAGGTAGTTCTGGCAATTTGTGATTTAATCCCAATTTACATCAGGTTTCCTGAGGATGAGGAAGAGGTTGCCAAAATAAAACATGCTTTCTATCTGATGGGAGGGATCCCG
Source organism: Gastrophryne carolinensis (assembly GCA_027917425.1). Lineage (NCBI taxonomy): Eukaryota > Metazoa > Chordata > Amphibia > Anura > Microhylidae > Gastrophryne > Gastrophryne carolinensis. The sequence continues at coordinate 603,556,023 of CM051234.1, forward strand.
AATGTGCTAGGGTGCGTTGATGGTACACATATCCCTTTCCGCCCTCCCCGTGCACAGGAGCTGTCCTACAGAAACCGGAAGCAATTCCATTCCATTAATGTGATGGTTGTCTGTGACCCAGACATGAGGCTGCGGGCGGTGAGATCGGGGTTCCCCGGCTCATGCCACGATTCTTACGTCTTGCAGCGGACAGTCCTGTGCCGGAAGTTTGATAACAACGAAATGCCAGCTGGCTGGCTACTGGGTAATAAATTAACCATGTCAATGTATTTTGCAAATATGTGGCCTAGTAAGCCAAATTTAACCAAACTACCACCAAAAAACATGTACTAGTACTAATTGCTGTCTCTCTCCTTGTGTTTTTTCTACAGCGGATAAGGGATATGGGCAGAGAACGTGGGTCATGACTCCGGTCAGGAACCCACGGACCTCTGCCCATGAACGCTACAATGCAGCGCATCGCAAGACCAGAAGCATTGTGGAAAGAACCATCGGCCTGCTGAAAGCACGCTTTCTCTGTTTGGCACGGCCAGGAGGAGAGATGCTCTACAGCCCACAGAAGGTCTCCAAAATCATCCTTGCCTGCTGTGTGTTACACAATATCTGTATATGCCACCGAATCCAAGCCCCCGAGGAGACAGCACTGGTGCCAGAAATCACCAACATGCCCGCAGAAAGAAGTGAGGACACCCAGACTGGCGATGAGCTAAGGGAAAGGATGATCACTTCTTTTTTTGCGGTAAACTAACTAACCTTCACTCTAATGCAAGTACTGCACTACTGGCTAAATGTATTAGAACTAACATCAAAAAGAGCCCAAAAACACACTAAGGGGGGTGTAAGATGATCCCAACCACTCTAAGGGGGGTGTAAGATGATCCCAACCACTCTAAGGGGGGTGTAAGATGACCCAAACCACTCTAAGGGGGGTGTTAAGATGACCCAAACCACTCTAAGGGGGGTGTAAGATGACCCAAACCACTCTAAGGGGGGTGTTAAGATGACCCAAACCACTCTAAGGGAGGTGTAAGATGACCCAAACCACTCTAAGGGGGGTGTAAGATGAGCCCAACCACTCTAAGGGGGGGTTTAAGATGACCCAAACCACTCTAAGGGGGGTGTTAAGATGACCCAAACCACTCTAAGGGGGGTGTTAAGATGACCCAAACCACTCTAAGGGGGGTGTAAGATGACCCAAACCACTCTAAGGGGGGTGTAAGATGACCCAAACCACTCTAAGGGGGGTGTAAGATGACCCAAACCACTCTTAAGGGGGGTGTAAGATGAGCCCAACCACTCTAAGGGGGGGTTTAAGATGACCCAAACCACTCTAAGGGGGGTGTTAAGATGACCCAAACCACTCTAAGGGGGGTGTAAGATGACCCAAACCACTCTAAGGGGGGTGTAAGATGACCCAAACCACTCTAAGGGGGGTGTAAGATGACCCAAACCACTCTAAGGGGGGTGTAAGATGACCCAAACCACTCTAAGGGGGGTGTAAGATGAGCCCAACCACTCTAAGGGGGGGTTTAAGATGACCCAAACCACTCTAAGGGGGGTGTTAAGATGACCCAAACCACTCTAAGGGGGGTGTAAGACGCCAATGTTGGTTATCAAGTAATGCATTTTTGTATTTGCTACAACTATACTACTTTAAAGATCTATACTAACTGCACTTTTCTTATTTTTTCAGGCACAAACACAGGCACCGTGATCAATATTTAGGACTTTCAAAACTTTATTTGACTTTACTTTGCTTTTTCCTTTCTGTTTGAATTTTACTTTACCATTTCTCTTGTGTTCATTTTTAAATTTATGTAGATTTGAATAAAAAAATCTACTATATATAGATACATGTGGCTATGTGTTTAATTCTGGTGAAAGTTTCCTTGGCATTCTACTTCCTATTGTAATTTTCTTTTTCTTTCTGATTTATGTTTTTATTTCCCTTTTCCATTTTCCTTTTATTTCTCTGTTCTGTTTTTTATTTCTTTTTCTATTTTCCTTTCTCATTTCTGTTTTTCTTTTCTTTTTCTATTTTCCTTTCTCTGTTCTGTTTTTCTTTTCTTTTTCTATTTTCCTTTCTCTGTTCTGTTTTTCTTTTCTTTTTCTAGTTTCCTTTCTCATTTCTGTTTTTCTTTTCTTTTTCTCTTTTCCTTTCTCTTTTCTGTTTTTCTTTTCTTTTTCTATTTTCCTTTCTCTTTTCTGTTTTTCTTTTCTTTTTCTATTTTCCTTTCTCTTTTCTGTTTTTCTTTTCTTTTTCTATTTTCCTTTCTCTTTTCTGTTTTTCTTTTCTTTTTCTATTTTCCTTTCTCTTTTCTGTTTTTCTTTTCTTTTTCTATTTTCCTTTCTCTTTTCTGTTTTTCTTTTCTTTTTCTATTTTCCTTTCTCTTTTCTGTTTTTCTTTTCTTTTTCTATTTTCCTTTCTCATTTCTGTTTTTCTTTTCTTTTTCTATTTTCCTTTCTCATTTCTGTTTTTCTTTTCTTTTTCCATTTTCCTTTCTCATTTCTGTTTTTCTTTTCTTTTTCTATTTTCCATTTCTTTCTCTGTTCTGTTTTTATTTTCATTTTCTTTCTCATTGGTGGTTTAATTGTATTTCCTTTTTATTTAAAAAATAAATAAAAAAAAAAAAAATGTGGCTATGTGTTTAATTATGTTTTATTTTGCATTTATATTCTAATATCTGGTTTAATTTAATTTCCTTTTCAACACAAAATAAAAACTCTTTAATTTTTTAACAAATGTGGCAATGTGTTTTATTCAGAAGGTACTGGATGGCCAGGCCACAGCAAAGCTAAGCGCAGGCGCTGTGTAGAATAGCGTGGTCACACTGACTGACAGCGCCTACAAAGCTGAGGGCCAACATCATATTCAGCAATGTAGGCGTTGTTCGCAACAACGCCAGGTAGCGACTGAGGAGGCCTGCTATAGCGAATCGCTACCGCCCGCGGCTGACGCTAGCGGCGCTCATAGCGCCATACTTCAGTCGCTCATCTGTCGCTACCTGGCGCTATTGATGAATCGGCCTCTTAACTAAACCTTGGTAAACACGCAATGTCTGATTGTGCTTAGAGGCCGATTCATCAATAGCGCCAGGTAGCGACAGATGAGCGACTGAAGTATGGCGCTATGAGCGCCGCTAGCGTCAGCCGCGGGCGGTAGCGATTCGCTATAGCAGGCCTCCTCAGTCGCTACCTGGCGTTGTTGGGAACAACGCCTACATTGCTGAATATGATGTTGGCCCTCAGCTTTGTAGGCGCTGTCAGTCAGTGTGACCACGCTATTCTACACAGCGCCTGTTAGCTTTGCTGTGTCCTGGCCATCCAGTACCTTCTGAATAAAACACATTGCCACATTTTTTTATAAATTCAAGGGTTTTTATTTTGTGTTGAAAAGGAAATTAAATTAAACCAGATATTAGAATATAAATGCAAAATAAAACATAATTAAACACATAGCCACATTTTAAATTATTTTATTTATTTTTTAAATAAAAAGGAAATACAATTAAACCACCAATGAGAAAGAAAATGAAAATAAAAACAGAACAGAGAAAGAAATGGAAAATAGAAAAAGAAAATAAAAACAGAAATGAGAAAGGAAAATAGATAAAGAAAAAAAAAACCTAAATGAGAAAGGAAAATAGAAAAAGAAAATAAAAACAGAAATGAGAAAGGAAAATAGAAAAAGAAAATAAAAACCTAAATGAGAAAGGAAAATAGAAAAAGAAAATAAAAACAGAAATGAGAAAGGAAAATAGAAAAAGAAAATAAAAACAGAAATGAGAAAGGAAAATAGAAAAAGAAAATAAAAACAGAAATGAGAAAGGAAAATAGAAAAAGAAAAAAAAAACCTAAATGAGAAAGGAAAATAGAAAAAGAAAATAAAAACAGAAATGAGAAAGGAAAATAGAAAAAGAAAATAAAAACAGAAATGAGAAAGGAAAATAGAAAAAGAAAATAAAAACAGAAATGAGAAAGGAAAATAGAAAAAGAAAAAAAAAACCTAAATGAGAAAGGAAAATAGAAAAAGAAAATAAAAACAGAAATGAGAAAGGAAAATAGAAAAAGAAAATAAAAACAGAAATGAGAAAGGAAAATAGAAAAAGAAAATAAAAACCGAAATGAGAAAGGAAAATAGAAAAAGAAAATAAAAACAGAAATGAGAAAGGAAAATAGAAAAAGAAAATAAAAACAGAACAGAGAAATAAAAGGAAAATGGAAAAGGGAAATAAAAACATAAATCAGAAAGAAAAAGAAAATTACAATAGGAAGTAGAATGCCAAGGAAACTTTCACCAGAATTAAACACATAGCCACATGTATCTATATATAGTAGATTTTATTATTAAAATCTACAAAAATTTAAAAATGAACACAAGAGAAAAGGAAAATAAAAATTCAAACAGAAAGGAAAAAGCAAAGTAAAGTGAAATAAAGTTTGTAAAGTCCTAAATATGGATCATGGTGCCCGTGTTTGTGCCTGAAAAAATAAGAAAAGTGCAGTTAGTATAGATCTTTAAAGTAGTATAGTTGTAGCAAATACAAAAATGCATTACTTGATAACCAACATTGGCGTCTTACACCCCCCCTTAGAGTGGTTTGGGTCATCTTACACCCCCCTTAGAGTGGTTGGGATCATCTTACACCCCCCTTAGAGTGGTTTGGGTCATCTTACACCCCCCTTAGAGTGGTTTGGGTCATCTTACACCCCCCTTAGAGTGGTTTGGGTCATCTTAAACCCCCCCTTAGAGTGGTTGGGCTCATCTTACACCCCCCTTAGAGTGGTTTGGGTCATCTTACACCCCCCTTAGAGTGTTTGGGATCATCTTACACCCCCCTTAGAGTGGTTTGGGTCATCTTACACCCCCCTTAGAGTGGTTTGGGTCATCTTACACCCCCCTTAGAGTGGTTTGGGTCATCTTAAACCGCCCCTTAGAGTGGTTGGGCTCATCTTACACCCCCCTTAGAGTGGTTTGGGTCATCTTAAACCCCCCCTTAGAGTGGTTGGGATCATCTTACACCCCCCTTAGAGTGGTTGGGCTCATCTTACACCCCCCTTAGAGTGGTTTGGGTCATCTTAAACCCCCCCTTAGAGTGGTTTGGGTCATCTTACACCCCCTTAGAGTGGTTTGGGTCATCTTACACCCCCCTTAGAGTGGTTTGGGTCATCTTAAACCCCCCCTTAGAGTGGTTTGGGTCATCTTACACCCCCCTTAGAGTGGTTTGGGTCATCTTACACCCCCCTTAGAGTGGTTGGGATCATCTTACACCCCCCTTAGAGTGGTTTGGGTCATCTTAAACCCCCCCTTAGAGTGGTTTGGGTCATCTTAAACCCCCCCTTAGAGTGGTTTGGGTCATCTTACACCCCCCTTAGAGTGGTTTGGGTCATCTTACACCCCCCTTAGAGTGGTTGGGATCATCTTACACCCCCCTTAGTGTGTTTTTGGGCTCTTTTTGATGGTAGTTCTAATACATTTAGCCAGTAGTGCAGTACTTGCATTAGAGTGAAGGTTATTTAGTTTACCGCAAAAAAAGAAGTGATCATCCTTTCCCTTAGCTCATCGCCAGTCTGGGTGTCCTCACTTCTTGCTGCGGGCATGTTGGGGATTTCTGGCACCAGTGCTGTCTCCTCGGGGGCTTGGATTCGGTGGGATATACAGATATTGTGTAACACACAGCAGGCAAGGATGATTTTGGAGACCTTCTGTGGGCTGTAGAGCATCTCTCCTCCTGGCCGTGCCAAACAGAGAAAGCGTGCTTTCAGCAGGCCGATGGTTCTTTCCACAATGCTTCTGGTCTTGCGATGCGCTGCATTGTAGCGTTCATGGGCAGAGGTCCGTGGGTTCCTGACGGGAGTCATGACCCACGTTCTCTGCCCATATCCCTTATCCGCTGTAGAAAAAACACAAGGAGAGAGACAGCAATTAGTACTAGTACATGTTTTTTGGTGGTAGTTTGGTTAAATTTGGCTTACTAGGCCACATATTTGCAAAATACATTGACATGGTTAATTTATTACCCAGTAGCCAGCCAGCTGGCATTTCGTTGTTATCAAACTTCCGGCACAGGACTGTCCGCTGCAAGACGTAAGAATCGTGGCATGAGCCGGGGAACCCCGATCTCACCGCCCGCAGCCTCATGTCTGGGTCACAGACAACCATCACATTAATGGAATGGAATTGCTTCCGGTTTCTGTAGGACAGCTCCTGTGCACGGGGAGGGCGGAAAGGGATATGTGTACCATCAACGCACCCTAGTACATTCGGGATCCCTCCCATCAGATAGAAAGTATGTTTTATTTTGGCAACCTCTTCCTCATCCTCAGGAAACCTGATGTAAATTGGGATTAAATCACAAATTGCCAGAACTACCTGGATTAGTATGCGGCTCATAGTAGCCTGGCTTATCCCGCTGAGGAGGGCTGAGGTTGCCTGGAAGGTCCCTCGTGCCAAAATATTGAGAGTGGCACACAGGCGTACTATGCCTGGAATGGAATGAGTGCGTTTGGTGGATGGCTCGATTTTGGTCTTAATCTGATCATATAGGGACTGTAGTGCAGCACGATTCAGACGGAAGCGGCTCCTGATCTGCTCGTCACTTAAGTCCCATACTGAAAGGCGGATTGCAAAGGAGCGGGGTGCCCTAAGCCTCACAACACCCCGCTCCCTTTCCTCCTGCTCTTTCAGCATACACATACATCCATCCACCCAGACACCATACATCACCCTCTTATCCATCACACACACTAAAGATATATACAAAACCAAAAAAAAAAAAAAAAACCACTAACACACAACACACACACAAACAATCACACTCCACACACACCCGCTACAATGCAGCTTACCACAAAACCAGAACTATAGTGGTCCAAACCACCAGCCTGCTGAAAACCAGCTTTCTAAGTTAGGCACAACCAAGAGGGGAGTTGCTGCACAGCCCACAAAAGGCCCCAAAATCAAGCCTCACTTGCTGTATGCTACACAATATTTGCAGATGCCACCAAAACCAAGCTCCTAAAGAAACAGCACTGATGTCAGAAATCACCCAACAAGCCACAGAGAGTGAGGACAGAAACCAGACAGAGGCTCAAATGAGCTAAGGGAAGCGAGCACAGCACCACACCACAGCCTTTGCCACAGTGTAAGAATAGCAGAAGCTAGAAAATTCCTTCCTTTTATACTTCGTTTTCAAAAGGGACAGGTCCGCTTTGCCGCCTTTTGCGTCGCTCTGCTATTTCCGGGCGCCAATTAGCCGACCCAGGTGTGCGTAAAACAGAGTGCGCACGCGCACGCTAGTAGCGCTACTAGCGTACTTGAGCCGAAACTTGCGTGCATTAACGGACATGGGCCAAAAATCAGTGGTGGACCAATGAAAGGTAAGCTGCTGTTTTTTTAAATAGCCGTTAGGCTAACCACATGTCACAAGGGTTTGAGATACATCAGTCCATTGTTGGATTTGGGTGTGTGTTGTTTGGTTAATGAGGTCTGTAATGAGTTAATTGGCTAACACACATGCTTCTGTCAGTGCAGTGGAGGTGTGCCTAGAAGGAACTGGGCTGTATGTGTGAATCAATTAAGTGGCCTGCTTTTGGATTGGCTGTTAGAGCACATAAAACCTGGCCAAGCCTAAGAGATTGCGATGCCATTCTGTAGTCTGCATGCGTGCTTGTTGGGTGTGTATTTGTGTGTGTGTGCAGCTACAGGATGGAGCCAAATTCAGGACATCTGCCGGCCACAGCAGGCCCGAGTAGGAGTTTGGTGGGTGCTGTGCGCAGACCTCCCTTACGGAAAAGGGCACAGCCTGAAGGTGGGGCAGCACCCCAGGCTAAGCGCCCAGGTGCCAAGAGGGAGCCTGAATTTAATTTGGCTGAGAATAATCATCTTGTGCGCCTTACACTTGCTAAATGGGAGCTGATATTTGGCTCCCAAAGCAAGTCCATAGGCAAACAAGAAAGAAGCAAACTGTGGGATGCCATTGGTGTGGAGCTTAGTAGCACTGCTCAACACCCACGTAGTGGCCCATCCTGCAGGAAACGCTTCTACACTTTGCGAGGGGCCCTTATGAAAAAGATGAATCACGATCTTGATGTGGACAGTGGGTTCATCCAGGCTCCAAAGAGTACCTACAGGCCGTATGAGGAGATGCTGAAGGCCAAAATCCCACTGGCTCGGCTGCAGGGTGTGGATCCTGGGGATGACACCACCGGTTGGACTGAAGGTACATATTTTCTGGCTTTTGTACTAACCTAATGTTAATGTATGTGATTTGCATTTTTACATTCTGACCAACTAACAGTAGGACCTGTGAAGTATTACATTAGAGCTCAAACATTTGTTACTTTTCTGTCTGTTGCTTTATGCATAGGTGCACATGCTGCTGTCCGGGATGTGCCTCAGGACACCCAAGCTCCTGCCCTTCCAGCAACCTCAAGGCTACCCCAGTCTGCCATTGAAGGTATTTACCCCTAATTTGGTTGCTGGTTGTTTGGTGAACAAATGGGTGTGGGAGCAGCTCAAACAATCAAGTTTTGCACTGTTGAGTATTAATAATATGTGCCTGCGGCCTAATTGCACGCCCACTGTAACACTCACAGCAACTAACTAACAAGGCCCTAACATGTGTAGATATGTTTGAAGCCAGAGATGTGTAGCCATATATCGGCATATCAATGTGGGAGCCACACTGGCCTTGATTAGTGAATATTAGTGAAAGAGCTGCTCACACACCTTAATGCATGTTGTATTTTTGCACGCACATTAACTATGGCTCAATGTTGGCTTTATTTTTGCCTAGCTCCCATGCCCTTGGCCCCAGCATCTCCTCCGGATCCCACCTACTCTTTGGATGTCGGTAAGTGCATGTGTTCACCTTGCTTGATCCACTTTTACCCAAGTGCATGTGTCTCATTCCTCTTTTTTCTTGGTAGGCCAAGTGACTGGTTCATCTTTGGACCCCACTTCCGATGTTGCCGGTCAACAGGACCCTGTTGGTGTGTAGAGCAATACATAATGTATCCTTTATGCTGTTTATGTTACACTGGTTCAATTTGGTTAGTCTACTAAGCTACATGTTTGCTTGGTAAACTTGAAGATGCCTCTTGGGAGTGCTTGTTGCCTCCCCAGGGTCAGTCTATTAGTTATTGGAGTGATAGCAATGTATTTTTGCGGACATCTTTTTAGCCAAACATTCCCCGTAGTAGTTTGCTGAATATTTAGAGACATTCCTTGTTTTTTTTAGTTGACCCGAATATCGGAAGTGGCTGTCCAGAAAGGGCCCCTCAAGTTCCGGCTGCCAGAGATGAGGGTAAGTGGTTTTGCCTTGCTCTAGTCTGTATTTTGGCTCTACTTTTGTGGCACTTGCTTCTGGCAACTTGTGTGTCCACATGTATTTTCAAGGTCCAAGCTCGAGTGAGGACCCCACTCAAGACATCTGGGAGATTGCGGGTATGTGTAATTTAAGCAATGTTTCTGATGTGATTAGCAAAAATTATTGCCTCTTAGTCCTGTAACATACATGTTAACAATCTGAGTTTAACAGATACCTTTGGTCTAGTGTGTATTTGGGCACTTTTTAGAGGTATGGCCTCGATAGCCTAACCAGGTTACATTAGAGTTTGGGCCACAGACCTACTAACCTGATTTTCCTGTTTAGCATATGCCAACTTGCCGGACATCTCGGATGTTGAATTGCCACTCTCTGGCAGCGAAACCTCGAGCCTACCTGTGCCGGAGGACACGCAGGTAACATGGCTGATGTAGACGACCTCGAACCACATTGGCATCTTCGTGGGTAGTGGAAGAAGCAACATGTCACATTTCCTTTCATTGTTGTTTTTGCAGGAGGCGGAACCAGAACCCCAAGCTGGGACCTCTTCCCAAGTCCCATGTGGCCAAGCTTCCGAGGCTCAGACAAGGGTAAGTTGGATAGTGACTGTTTATGGGATTTATTTTGAGGGGCATACCTGCATTGGTTCTGTTTGACTAAAATGTGGTTTACTATTTGTTTAGCCTCAAACCACAGCAAGAGGAGGTGTGGCACCAACCAGTGCAGATTTCTATGAGCTAGGGGTCCGGATGCTGGAGGACTACAGTCGCCAACAGCCGCGTGATGGAACTAATGAGCGCATTGCGGCGTTGGAAAATCAGGTGCTGATGTGTCAGCAACAAAATGAGGCCCTGCAGCGCCAGATGGACCAGTTGCTCCAAAACCAACACCAGAACCAGGAACTTGGTCGGCTGGCAAATCTAATGGAGCAATCTCTACAGCGCCAGGAAGAATCAATACAGCGCCAGGAAGAATGTCTCCAGCGGCAGGACCAAACTTTGTTGTTGCTACAACAGCTCATACAACAGCAGTCTATATTTTTTACTGCACTGTTGTCCCCCAACACCGCCCCTAGCAATGACTCCCAACCTCCCCGGCCACCCAGCCAAGAATATTAATTTTGTATATTTTTGGTTTTGTAAATATATTTGCTTCACCCACCTCTAAATTGTGTGTTTCCTAAGACCTAGCTAATAACACAGTCAGGGATGAGTATCTTGATCTACATATGTCAATGTATTGGTCAATTTAGCCCACACATTGGAGACCATAGCTTACTATGGTTAACACCTGAAATGGCTCCAAAGGTATGGCTACATTGACACACAAATGGTTTGGGAGACAGTTAAACTATGCTTTGCAATGCAACACACTGTAATGATGGTAATCAAAAAAATTTAATTACAAAACATGGCCAACACGGCCAACATTGGCCAACAACGGCCATCAAGAGGCCAGCCTTCCCCCCACCCTAACGACGCCGTCGGCGCCTCTTCCTGGCCAGCAGCATCAGCTTCAGGAGCCGGATCTCCCGCCACAGTCTGCGATGCTGGTTTTCACAAGCTGTAGAAATGTAGAAACAACAATTTTTAAATAAATTGGATGTGACCTCAACAGACACAGATGTAGCAATGTAATGTCAGTGTGTCCAATTAGGTGACACTCACATTAACATTGTTGACCACTGTGTGCTTATTGGTTAACATGATATGAGTACTATTGACTGGCAGGAATGTGAACAACACATCCCAAGCATACATTTTCTCTTAAAGTGTACCAACACCCACGGGTGATCGGCCCGGGAATCTATCAGATTCCCTGCCCGATCACCTCCCTCCCCGCGGGACATCCAAGATCGGGATGTCCCTGGGTGTGAAACCCCCCCCAAACCCCAAAATACCTACCTCAGTTTCTGTGTGGCAGTGCCACTGGGCCCTCCCTGGCGCCCCTCTAGACGTGTGCGTGCCTGCGCCGGCCGTCTGTGAATGGCCGGCGCAGGCACGCGCGCGTAAAAAGGGGCGCGGGGGAGGCGGAGGAGGAGGCAATTTGCCATGGCTTGTACATTTGTTGGAGTCAAAGTGAGTTCAGGGGGTTGTCACACAGTGGTGACGATCAGGGGTGCCCCACCGTAGTGGAACAACACCCAGGAAAGTCAAAATCCTGGTTGTTGTTCCAGTTTAACTCTTGGGAAGCAAAGAAGGTATAATTCCCTGTGTGTCCATTTTTGTGTTTAGTAACAGCCAAACATCAGGGCCTAAGTCCGAACGAGTACACGAGTTTTCCCTATAATGTTACAGGTCCAGACCTAATAGGGCCCATTTGGTTGTGTCTAACGCAAAAATAGTCTCTATGTGGCCTAATGAAGGATGTGAGCCAACAATCAAGCATGCAAACAGGCATGTTGGATTATTGTGCAAACACATTGAATCGAGATGTGTGTGAACTTAACACATAGGTAAATTTAAATTGGCTGCAGATGTGACTAGAAGACATAGGTTTCACAAGTCTTTAGGCATATGAAGTGGGATGTACTCACCATCGCAGCTGTGGCGGGGGCCCATGCTGCTGGCCGTCCCTGGAGCTGGGGTGGGGAGGAGGGTCTCTGGCTCCGTCTGCGTCGCAACATCTGTCAACATAAAGCAAAAGACAAAAACACAATTAGTGGGCAAATGACACCTGACTATTTGACATCCATCTGGTTATTGAGTCTGAAAATGCAAAGGCTTGCATGGTTACATACAGGTTGACCTAAATTAGCATATTTCCTGGACCATGAGTTAATGTCAATTTGTAAGGCTTCACACATGTATCCCTAAAGAGAATGTGCAAATAACATAGACAGTGCTATGTAAAGGAATCTTTAGCAGTTGTTTGGCTAATGTTAATAGTGGCCCACATGTTGGAGCGGGAACAACTTAACCCAAGAAAAGAAATGAGAACACCCATCATGGTGTGGGCAGAAACATAGGGGTGGTTGACAGTTGGCTAGCACTGTAGTAGGGTTTGTGAGGTTAGGGTACCTTATCAAACCAGCTGTGACAATGGACCAGGAAACATGTGTCTGTTACAAGTGGGCCTATACACAGGATTGCTGCTAATCTGGGTTTGGGTCCACTTTGGCCGAGCCACACAATTTGCATGAGCCAACGTACTCCGCGCCCGCTGCCTTCCACACATCACTCCTCGAGTGTGTGCGGACGCGCAGGCCATTTTGAAAAAGAGCGCAGGCGCACACACATCTAGAGTGTCACACAGGAGGCTTGGACGGTGGCTTTGGCAACCCCCAAAGAGGTAAGGAGTTTTGTGGTTTTTTTTTGGTGGGGGGGGGGCCCTGGGTGAGGGATGTGATTGGTCCTGGAACCTTCCAGAAACCAAGCACCATCAATGTTTGGGGGTACACTTGAATGAAGGTAATAACATTGGGAATGTGATGGCTAACCAAAAACACTTACCATGACTATGCCCGTGGAGAATCCTACGCCAAAATGCCATGGAGGTGCCGCCTATATGATGCCCTGCAAATTAGAGAGGAATGGCAAGGGCTAAGGACACATTGCAAGATGAAACCTGTCACAGACTAACAATTAAAAAATGTACACTCACCAGGGGATGAAGCGCCACTTGAAGCCCAGGGAGGGCTCTGAGGAGGAGGCGGGGAGCCTCGGCTCCTCACACTCTGGTCGGAAGATCCACCAGGCAAGGGGCCACCCTCCTCCCTCTCACTCCCTGCTTGAGAGTGGCCCCTTGCCTGGTGAGAGTCCTCACACTCAGAGTGTGAGGAGCTGAGGCTTGATCCAGCCAGCCCCCCAGCAGCACACTCCTCTGGGGCGTCATCCCCTTCCTCCCCTGGGTCCTCTAAATAGGACCCGCGGGAGGGACCCTCCCCCGATGACTCCCCCGAGTCCGCCTGCCTGGTTCGGGGGAGGAATCCCTTCCCACGTTTCCCCAGGGGAGGACGCTTATCTGTGTGGAGGGGGTGAAAGAAAATAATTAATCTAAAGAGCACAAATGGACAGAGCTTAGCAGATGATTCGGCACAAAGGCTAAACATAACATAAGCTTTAACTTACCTGATGCGTAGGCATCATATAGACATCAGAACACTGTCATAAACAGTTATACAGAGACCAGATCAAAGTGGACCCACACCCAGGATTATCACTATTCTGGGTTTGTGTGCACTTTGGTGGGCCACACCAATTGTGGGTGGTCCGCTGTCTGCAACCCCCTTGGAAGGCCACAAATACACCACTGAGGACACTCCCACGTCACTCCCCAAGCCAAACACAGGGCTCGGCGCCGCTGTGGTATGCGCATACAAGGCCGTTGGGACGTGCATACCAGCTCAGCAGGGGTACACCCTGCTAGAGGTAAGCGCAATAGGCATCCGCAGCTAACGCATGCACAGATGGGACGGGACTGAGGTAATATTTAGGGCCCTCCAGGGGGGGCATCCCAGCAGGACATCCACAATGGGGATGCCCCACGGGGATTGCTCAAATTTGTTATTAAAACCAAAATTTGTCATAACCAATCCCCCCTGTGTGTTCTGCAACTTTTAAGCTAAAAACACAAACCAAAAAATACTCACTTTTACCACCTGGCCATTTACTCTGCTATCCACCCGGGTGCGCTTTGGCTTACTAGGCCCAGGAGGGGAAGGGGTGGGAGGGGTGGTACTTGAGGAAGGTGAGGTAGGTTGGGGAGGTGGGGGAGGGGTGGTGGGGTCAGAGTCTGAGGAGGAGCTGGGGAGGCGCATTACTCGTCGTCTATGCATCATATTGGAAACGCTAAGGAGGAAACAGGAACCGGAAATGACCCAAGCGACATTGGGAAAAAGATAAAAAAAAAAAAACGCTCCGCGCACCAGCAACAAGCTATTCTCAGCTATGTGCAAGCTAAGTGGCGGAAAAACTAAAATGACGCTTGAAAACAAGCTAGTGGCATAATCGCAAGACAGTTTTACCTTAAGGTGGCGTTGAAACGCAAAGGAGGATCCCGGAACCGGATATGACGCTAGCAACTGTGCTTCAAAATTCAAACACAAACATGCGCGCAACAGGGACAAGCTAATATCAGCTATGTGCAAGCTAAGTGGCGGAAATACATTAAAATGACGCTGCAAAACAAGCTATTGGCATAAGCGCTAGACAGTTTTACCTTAAGGTGGCGTTGAAACGCAAAGGAGGATCCCGGAACCGGATATGACGCTGGCAACTGTGCTTCAAAATTCAAACACAAACATGCGCGCAACAGGGACAAGCTAATATCAGCTATGTACACGCTAAGTGGCGGAAATACATTAAAATGACGCTGCAAAACAAGCTAGGGCAAAAGGCGCCACGAATTATTAGCTTGATTTAGCAGGGGATTCTACATACTGTAATGCATAGGTCCTTCTAAAGCATACACCGTTGGGCTTAAATATACAAATCTGATTCCTTCAAAAATTCAGCACACAATCAAAGTAGACAACTACCTGAAAATGTGGCACACATGAGAATGCATAACGGGTTGTTATGAGCTGGTACGACTGAATGTTAATCCTGCAATATGTGGCCAGGCACGCTCACAACTACAGTGTATTCATTAACAACGACTGGGGTCGCGGGAAGTGAATTCCTTGCAAATGGCAGAAGGGCACATGTATGAACAGCACAGCGCCGCACAACGCAGCGCAGCGAGGCACAGCGACGCTCGCGCCGCCACATAGCGAATCTAAACAGCGACTGCACAAACACTGACCAACACAGATTCATCAAGGACAGGGCTGCCGAATAGCTTGGGCGCTGACAATTTCGAAGAGCGAACGTGACCGCCCAACCTGACAGGCTACAAAATAGCTTTACAAGCCACCATTGTGTGGAAAACCAGCGATTTGGATGCCAATGAGTTTGGGTGGAGGAGATGCAATTCCCATGTCACTCACAACATTACATTGTGAAAAAAAAAAATTAAAAAAAAAAAAAAAAATAACCAGCCAGATTCATTAAACAGATCAATATAAACATGTGTGGAATTTTTTACCAAAGAAAAAAACCCAAAAACCACAAAAAACAATCATTTCAGCGTCTGCCATTGAAATGTATGGGAGAGCGGCAGGTAGCGCCAGGTAATACGTGTCGCTGTGAAGGAATTTGCAGCGGCGCTGTTCGGTCAAGGCGGCTTCATGATGAATGCCGCGCTAGCCGTCGCTCTCGCCGGCGCTAGCCTCATTTAGCTTGATAAATGCGTCATTGTGACCGCCGCCGGGCGTACTTGAGTCGGTAGTCGCCGTTAGCTGCCGCTACCTGGCGCTCGTCAGACACTACCTGGCGCTATCGCTTGATGAATAAGGGCCCAAGTGTCACCTGGGTTCTCCAACTCTGCTCCACATGGTTCAATGGTGATAGATAAAATGGCAAGTGTAATAGACATTTGTATCACATAAAAGAACTAGCCATCTGTTGAAAATGGACCTATACCCCTGAGCATTGTTATTAGGGATACAGGGAACTCTGGGTCATACTACCAGAAGCAGGCACAGGTGAGACAGAATCGGAAATGTGCAGGTATAGGATCAACGCCAGGCCATAAATAAGATCATTAGCTAAGCTGGTGGGAGAAGACAGAAAGCCACTGACATCCAAACCAGGATCAGCAATAGTGTAGTTCTGAGCCAAGCCAGGGGTCTTGTTAGCCAGCTAAGGGGAAAACCAGGACTGCGGAGTCGGTAAGCCAAAGCCTGACTCCAACACCAACTCCTCAATTTTATCAGGTCCTGATTCTGACTCCAGGTCCAAATCCATCTTCTTCACAAATGGCCATTAATAAGTAATATACTGACTGTAGTAAGATGGTAACATCTGGCCTTTTCTTCCCATTTTTACATAAGCAGAAGGGTGAATTATAGAACATAAAGCATATTTGTTGGAATACAATTTCTGAACAAATAACTTGAAGTGACATTCCAGGCAAAGGATTAAATTAGCTGATTTCTTCTTGGTAGGAAGCAAGGAAGCATCCTTGTGACTCGCGTGTTGCAGGTTAGGACATTAGGTAAACCAAGAAAAAGCCAGCTCACCAACCATCCAATTCAGCACGGACTTGGGAATCCCAGGCAATTCTCCAATATTGGCAGATAGTAATCAGTGTGCTGTCCAGCCGATCCAATTAAAAATAACGTTTAATGCATCCAGTTAAAAATGCTCAGTTCATAGTGGAAGCATATAAAGTGCCCATGACAGAGCGACCCCAAGGAACAACAAGCAGCACGGCACGTGTGACGTGTTTCGAGCCTAATGTGGCTCTTAGTCATACCTTACCCTCTTGAGCAAGGCAACTAACCCTACAACTACACCTGGGGGCACCATAATTAAGACATCCCACTGCTCCAGGCATGTGTACACTCACTGCACAGATGATCATCAATGCCCCCCCCCAAAAAAAAAATCACAGCATTTCAAAATCTCATATTATGCACAAATAGCTTATGTATTCCCAAGTAATGGGTCATAGTTGAAGTAGGAAGGACATGTCATGGTGCAGCTTTATGAGTCATGAGCATGCTCTGCTGTGGAAGCACTAAGAGACAGCTGTGGAACCACTGTGGCTTGCTATGCTCACTCACACTGAGAGCACCAGTGGCTGCTAGATCACTTTTTTGTGTAGTCCTGGAGGGATGAAATTGAATGGATGGCAAACTTTTGAGCGATGATTCAGCTTCTACCCTGCACTGCTGGGAATATAGGAGAGGCACATGGGACAGACATCTGGTGAACAGCTTGCATCCTCATTATTGCCATTGGGTTTACAGTCCCTTTAAATTCCTGTAAGTTTCAGGAATTGTAACTAAGGGCCTTGGGGCAGCATGAAGATACTGAGTATAAGGGACAGGAGATATTGGAGAGCTTATTATCTATCACCACTAGAACACTCAGCTGCTGGTTACCACTGGCTTATATATAACGAAGGGCTGTATATTGAGAGAACATAAAATATATTTATAAATAACATTTCTTAACTTCAAATGAAAGGTAAATTTTTTAACTATATTAGTAATAGATTTCTTTTTTATGCTGGAGTTGGAATCAATACATTTTTTCAGACTCCAGACAAAACTGCGCTGACTTTACAGCCCCTTTCATACCTTGCCGTTTGCACTGGAAAAGCCCTGCATGCTGTGTTTCCGATGCAATGCAAAAGCGGCTCCATTGAAGTCATGACAGCGCAATGCAAATGCGAACAAGGCACAAGTGAAACCCAACGCAGTACAGCACAAACACAAGTAGAGTACAGGGGCATGGAAAGAAAACAAAGTATATGACTCCAACTCCACAGCCCTGGGAAAAACACAGTGAAATGCACCAAATAGGTATACTCAGGGGTATAGGTCAACTTTTGTTTATTTACATGTCTGTGTTCCTGCATTTCTTTAGCTGGCAATTTTGAGAGACAATTTTGCCAACCAACAGTTATTGGTCATTGCCAGTCACATACAATGTGTGAATAAGTATGTGGTCCTTGTCCTTGTGTCTTTGATTTTTAACCCAGCCTTCGCTATGCTCTTTGATTTTTAACCCAGCCTTCGCTATGCTGTTTTATTGGAAGAGTGTAGACTATTCTCATTCTTGCTGCTTTGGAGGCTTGAGAGGTCCCCATCTGGCACCACCAAGTAAATGCAGGAGGAATAAATACTTCTTTTCCAGGTGTACAGCACGGCTTGCTTCATTTCAATTCTTTACATGTGGGTAATCCGCCACAGGTGGAGCAATCGACTGCAGGAAGACTTGTGGCCCCTCCCGGCCCATAAAAGGTCCAGAATTAACCAGAAGACCCCCAGTCTTCTCCTGCAGTCTGGCTTCAAAGATGGTCTCTTTCTCTCTCTCTCCATGGACTTCGCAGATAAGCGGGGCATTATTAGCCGGTCGGCCGCTGCAAGCCCTATTCCCACCTGCTTCCGGGACCCTTCTTGCCTCCTAGCCATGGCTGCGGATGAGGTGCAGATAGGGGAACGCCGTTTCCTGCCCTTTCCTGCCCTTTCCTGCCCTTTCCTGCCCTGTGGGTTAGGGTGCTGAGAGTCAAATTGGGTTTTTTTTTGTACGGTTATGGGCTGTCTTAGTGGAGGCTTTAATGGAGGCTTCTGGGAATAACGGGACTTGCTAAGCTTTGTCTTGTGTGTGGTATATGCCCGCTGAGCGGTCGCAACGTGGTTTGTGTGCCCTGCGCCCAGAGTGCTATTGCGGATCAGGATGGGGCTAGTGTTGCCGGCCCCAGTCCCATTGCTCCTCCGGCCCCCCGAGTGTTCACCGAGGTACTGACGGGTGTCATGGCCCTTCTGAGGAGCCAGGGCATTCGCGTTCTTCCTTACTTGGACGACCTTTTGATTACAGCTCCATCTTTGCATCAGGCAGAGAGGGATACCAGGATGTGTAGTGTCCACCCTTGAGTCCTTAGGTTGGGTGATCAATTATCCCAAGTCTTCTCTCTTTCCTTCATCAGTAAGATCCTTCCTGGGAATGACGCTGGATAATTCTCAGGTCAAGATGTTTCTTCCTCAGCAGAAGGTGGAGGGCCTTCAGATGCAGGCGCGGGCCTTGTTGGCTTGCCCTCATCCCTCCATCCATCTGGGGATGCAGTTGGTGGGTCTCATGGTGTCTTGCTTCGAGGCTGTGCCTTTCACTCAGTTCCACATGAGACCGCTTCAGTTGAATCTCTTGACCGTCTGGGATCAGAGTCAGAAATCCTTGGAGCAGGAATTCGCTCTGTCCCCTCTGGCCAGACAGTCCCTCTCGTGGTGGCTGGACTCGAGGGATCTTCTAGTGGGCAGGTCCTTTTTGCCTCCATGCTGGGAGATCGTCACCACAGACGCCAGTCTGACCAGTTGGGGAGGGGTTTGACAACCGCTGAAGTTCCAGGGCCAGTGGGGCCCTCAAGAGGCCTGCGCGCCTATCAACCTCTTGGAGTTGAGAGCGATCAGGTTGGTTCTCTTCCAGTTGACTCCCCACCTTCGGGGTCGTGCAGTCCAGGTCCGCTCGGACAATCAGATGACAGTCGCCTACATCAATTATCAGGGAGGGACTCGGAGCAAACGAGCCCTCAAGGAAGTGTCCCTGATATTGTCTTGGGTGGAGAAGACGGTTCCCTCCATCTCGGCAGTATACATCCCCGGGGTGGAGAACCAGGAGACAGATTCCCTGAGCAGGGGGACGTCTCGCCTAGGGGAATGGTCTCTCGACAACAAGATCTTTCATGCCCTGTGTCGCCACTGGGGTCAGCCGGACGTGGACCTGTTTGCGTCCCGTCACAGTCACAAGCTTCCGAGATTCGTATCCCTGTCAAGAGATCCTCCTTGGAAAGAGTTTTGACTCCTTTATGTCTTTCCTCTCTTCCCTCTGTTGGGTTGTGTGCTGCGCAAGATATGCCAGGAGGGGGTACCGACCATCCTAGTGGCCCCCCCGCTGGCCGAGGAGGGAATGGTTTGTAGACGTCGTCCAGATGGCGGTGGATCAGTACGTCCTGCCCAATGTTCCAGAGATCCTCACTCAGGGACAGCTGCGCCACCGCAATTTACAAACGCTGGCTTTGACGGCTTGGCTGCTGAAACCTTCATCCTGATGGATAAGGGTTTGCCGGCTTCAGTTGTCTGTACTATGATTCAGGCTCTCAAAAAATCCTGTTCTATGATTTATTACAGGGTCTGGCATGCTTACATTGCCTGGTGTGAGTCTAAGGCCTTCCCTTGCAACACCTTCTCCCTTTCCAGGATTCTGAAGTTTCTTCAACACGGTCTAGAGTCGGGTCTACAACTGAGTACCATCAAGGAACAAGTTTCTGCCTTGGCAATTTTTTCCAAAGATCTTTCGCTAATCATAGGCTTTTCAAAACCTTTTTCCAGGGAGTCACTCATGCACCGTCCACCGCGTAAGCCTCTGCTACCGGTGTGGGATTTGAACTTGATGCTTTCTGCTCTTCAGGGTCCCCCCTTCGAGCCCCTGTGCGATGCTGCTCTTTCTATTCTGAGTATTAAGGTGGCCTTTTTGGTTGCTATCACTTCAGTGCGTCGCGTCTCTGAGCTGGCGGCACTTTTCATGAAACCTCCTTATTTTGAGTGGCATCAGGATAAGGTGGTGTTCCGTCCTAAGCCGGAATTCTTGCCCAAGGTTGTTTCTGCCTTTCATCTCAATGAGGACATTGTCTTGCCTTCCTTTTATCCTGCTCCTTCTAATTCCAAAGGAATGGAACCTTCATTCTCTGGATGTGGTCAGGGCACTCAAGTATTATTTGGTCGCCACTGAGTCATTTCAGAAGTCTGATTCTCTTTTTGTCCTTCCTTCCGGACCTAGGAAGGGCTTGCCTCCAGCCGAATCCACTATCAGTAAATGGATTAAACAGGCGGTGGTGCAAGCATACTCTACCAAGGGGAAGGAACCCCCTTTCCGTGTTACAGCTCACTCCACTAGGGCTATTGGTGCCTCTTGGGCCTTCCAGCACCAGGCTTAAGTTGAATAGGTTTGTAAGGTCGCTACTTGGTCTTCGGTTCATACTTTTTCCAAGTTTTACAAAGTTGATGTTAGGGCCTCAGCTGACGCTGTTTTTGGCCGCAAGGTGCTTCAGGCGGTAGTGGCTTGAACTGCCTGCCATTGCTCTCTGAGGATCCAACCCTTCTTTTTTGGACACTGCTGTTGGATGTCCCACATGTAAAGAACTGAAATGAAGCAAGCCATGCTGTAGACCTGGAAAAATATTTTTTAAATTTACGGTGTAGAGCACGGCTTGCTTCATCCCACCCTTGTTATCGTTGTTCTCTTTTGCCTTGTTATGGTGATTTTTGTTGAGAGGGTTTTTCCTTTTAGTGGGCTGTGTTTTACTAACATGGTCCTTGCCTCTCGGCTTCTTGCATTACGGCTTTCAAACACTGGGGTCTTCTGGGTAATTCTGGCCCTTTTATGGGCCGGGAGGGACCACAAGTCTTCCTGCAGTCGATTGCGCCACCTGTGGCGGATTACCCAAATGTAAAGAATTGAAATGAAGCAAGCCGTGCTGTACACCGTAAAAACAATTCTACAGGTGAGTAATCACAGAATTGTATTTTCTGCTAACACCATTGCAAGTTACAAGACCAGAGTTCATCCCACAGGATCGCACAATTTTAACCTTATCCAGACATTTCATGGTGGACATCCATGGATATTGGTCAGCACAGGTGTAGTTTGCTTTACAACATTAGTTTTATTGAAATTCAACATAATAAGTTTTTTGCCTTATTTTTTTCTCCTCTCTCTTAAAATAACATTTCCACAGGTAGACTTTGCAACTTCTGTAAAAAGGAATGTGCAAAAGATTCCAGGGCTGGCCGATGGTCTTCCCTTGTAAATATTGCACGGCCACATCCCCAGCATCTTTGCCATTAAGATAGTCGTGGGGGAGCATGCTGGGAATGTAGCCACTTTCACGTCCGTTTTCCATAAAGAGGACATCTCGGGTGACAGGTTCTGTCACCCCTGATAGATTAAACCTGTCACCCCTGGATTTTATTCCTACCATCAGAGAATAAACCACAAGCTTGGCGGGAGTTATTTTTTTAAGTTCGGTTGTATAAGTGACCCCTCCTCTCATTAGCCAATGTTTTTATTTTTAATATTGCACAATTTTGTGATAGTGCTACTGTTATTTAATCTCAAGCTTCCCACCATCTGGTGCCCGGGCTGGTTATGCTGGCTAGGATGGCCCTACGTCATTTACATATAGTTTTTAAGTGTTTTGAACACCACCTAGAGGTAAGTATATAAAAATAAAAAATAAAATACTTTTTCTTGCTGTGTGTGGGGTTTTTTTTTTTTTTTTACAGTTAAGCCTTTGTGAACATTAAGGGGTCCTTAATACTCCTATGCTAGTTCACAAGGCTTGGGAGGGCTGGCAAGTTACCTGTGGCAAGTGGGTGACTTGTCATTAACCTCCAGCCCACCTTTACCTGCCTCCCAAAAGCCTGGGAGGGGGCAGAGGAGCCCGCAGCCCATATAGGCTATGCAGGCTTGTAGCCCACCAAGGCTGGCCTCTGCATCCTGTGCTACAAGTAACCATAGCTTGTGCCCGGGCTGGTTAAGACTTTCTTTTTTGTTCTATTTAACCCTTTACATTCTATTAGCGGGTATAAAAGGCTATCAGCTGCAAATGAGCAGAAGCCAGAGCGATTGGAGCTGGACTCTGATCGGTAATAGAACGGAGGTAAGTATATAAAAATAAATAATAAAATACTTTTGTCGTGCTCTGCATGTGTTTTTTTTTACATTTTATCCTTCGTGAACTGGTAATACCCCTATACCAGTTCACAAGGCTTCTATTACTCCTATGCTAGTTCACAAGGCTTGGGAAGGCTGGCAAGTTACCTGTGGCAAGCGGGTGACTTGTCATTAACCTCCAGCCCACCATTACTTGCCTCCCAAAAGCCTGGGGGGGGGGGCAGAGGAGCCCGCAGCCCATATAGGCTATGCAGGCTTGTAGCCCACCAAGGCTGGCCTCTGCACCCTGTGCTACAAGTAACCATAGCTTGTGCCCGGGCTGGTTAAGACATTTTTTTCTTTTTTGTTCTATTTAACCCTTTATGTTCTATTAGCCGGTATAAAAGGCTATCAGCTGCAAATGAGCAGAAGCCAGAGCGATTGGGGCTGGACACTGATCGGGAATAGAAAGCAGGTAAGTATATAAAAATAAATAATAAAATACTTTTGTTGTGCTCTACATGTGTTTTTTTACATTTTATTCTTCGTGAACTGGTAATACCCCTATACCAGTTTACAAGGCTTGAGGGATGGCAGGTCACCTACAGTAAGCAGATGACTTGCCATTAATCCATGGCCCCCAGTAACTGTCTCACCAAAGCCTGGGGTGGGGGGGCAGAAGAGCCCTTGGACTATTGAGGAATTAATTCAAGAAAACTACACCCACTTCAATAAGCCTGGTGCTGTTAGAAAGCTTGAGGTGTGTATTTCCAGAGAATAAGTTTGATTCACAGCCTCTGTTAAGTGCACTTGCACATGAAAAACTGTGTGTATGTGTGTGTATGAGTATGAGCATCTGCAACATCGCAGCTTGCTCTGCATGTGTCTGTCGGACTTTGGATTGCATTGGCCACGTGTGGATGTTGATCGCATGCATGATGTTGAGCTATTCGAGCTGACCCAACTTAACCGTGTTTCCCTCGAGAAACTGTATTGTGAGGCCATGTGCGGCCATAGTTGGCCCCAATCACAAGCAAGGGGCAATTGCAGATATGACCAAATTGGTTGGCTGCCTTCAATTTCTTGCAAACATCTCGTTCCAGAGGCTGGGTGCCTTCTCTGTGGGCATTTCCCAGCCTACGCTCAGCCGCACCCTCAATAAATATCTCAATGCCATGGCTACCCTGGTGGACAAATACGTTTGTTTCCCTGACTCCATGGTAGCCTGGAATTCGGACAAGTTTGGATTTTATGAGCTGGCCGATATGCCATATATATATATGTCATGAATGCGTGTACTGCTCTGATAAGTATCTCTACAGGTATGTCTTTGTTTGCATTTGCCTCCTTCATTTCATGTAGTGCAGTTAATTATTTTGGGAGTCTAGCTTCCTCATATTTAGTGTGCATTTTCCCCTTGCATTGTATTGGCTCCTGTAAAGTGGACCTCAATCTCCCCTTTCAACTAGTAGTCCCTGAGGCAATAATGTTTTTGAGCAATTCCTTGTCCTTTTTCTCACACAGGTTATGGCCTTTTTAATACTCAGACAATGGCAGTCTTACCAGTGGTTGTCCATTCCTGCTTGGCATCTGTTCTGTCAGTGTAGGTGTGCTTGAAGCTTTGCTCTTGATTAGTGTGTCTTTTGTGCAGGAACTGTAAGATGGGACATTCCATCAATGTCCAATATGTTGAAGAAACACCATTCAATTTTTTCTAGCTTTATTGTTGTCACTAATCTATCACATCATAGTATATTCTGAACATCATGGCGCAATAATCTTAGGCAACTGAGAATTTAACTTATATCAAAATGTATAAACTTCAAACACAAAGTATGTTTCACTATTGGTAGGGTGGGTGGCCTGCAAAGTATGGTGGTTGTCTTGCTTGTTGGAGTACCAACAGCTGTGATAGGTTATCATTTAAGATCTGCCACTGTCCTAGCATTGCCTCCCTCTGACGGTAGCTGTTATGCATTTCCTCCACCACTGAATGGAGCTCATGGTGGATCTGTGGTTCGGCAGAACCGAGCACTGTTTTGCCTGAAGGCTCGGCTATGAGCTTGCCAATCTGCCCCCATCATTTGCACCCGCCTTACCAGGGGAAGATGGCGATGTGCCGGAGACCATTGTCCTCTTTCCCGGGTAGGGGCACTTGCAGCTGGAGTAGTACTAGGCCTTTCCACATGGGTATTGCTTTATGTGGCTCCCAATCCTCTGCAAAAGAGCTGGCAGATGGAGGTAATGGATGCAGCTGCTCCTCACGCTTCACCTGCTGTTCATGCTGGAGCTGTGAATCCAGCTGCTGCTGCAGAGGGAGTGAGAGAGGCTGCTTCTGCAGTGGCATCTGTTTATTGCCGCTACTGATTCTGCAGTGGCATCTGTTGATGCAGCTGCTGCTGCAGTGGCATCGGTTGATGCTGCAGTGGCAGCTGGTGCTGTAGTGGAAGCTGTTGTGTGTGAGGGTGTTGGGGAGGCAACTGGTGCTGCAGAGGGTGTTGATGCTGCTGTTGGGGTTGAGGATGATGCAGTGGCTCAGTTCCTGTATGGCAGCCTGTAGCAGGGGTGTCTGTAGGGCCAGACAATTCATTTAGCTGTATGGTGTTCCATGCATCACCAGTTTGGCCACATTACACTTACCATATCCAAATCTTCATTTGGTCCACCCCTAAATATGCATTCCTTGATGAACTTTCACCAGTAACTGGTAGCCGTTGTTCTTAGATGGCCATGTGTATTTGCTGTTGTTTTTTGTAATGTGAATAGGACTTAAGGTTATTTAAGCCACATACCTTGTGTGCGTAAGCAATGGCTAACCCATCTGCTTCTATGTTTAAAAATGATGAAGGTGTGGTATAGACACATTAAAATCGTTTATTAGTTATAAGTTGGCATGTTTTTATTCAGTTATCTTGGCCTTTCATGGTAGATCCACCAACACTTAGGCCATAATGGCATCATAAACTAGACAATTGAAATGAGTCATATTTCTTTTGAGACAAAGCAATACAAAAAATGTAACTGCTTACCTACTGCAGCAGCATTCACGTCTAAGATGGCAAGCCCTGGAGTGTAGCTGGGTTTAATAGCCCATAAACCATTTCCTCCACTGCTTTTTTTTTTTTTGTCTGTCCCTGATGAAGGGGGCTGCTCCCCTGAAACGTTGGAATTCAGGACACTGCTTTTACCATTTGACCTAATATGGACTTTGGACACTTTGTGATGGATGTTTCATACCACATTTGTCTTTCTATAATACACTTGGTGGAATTATATAACGGAGTGCTGGTCATTTGTACAGATTGAATTCACAGCGGAGCCACCGCTGACCTGGCACCCACGCAAAACTAGTAAGTGTGCACCAGCAACTTGGTTTATTCTGTAAAGAATATGTGTAGTAAATGCACTTTCGCACAAAAAAACTAATATAGAAGGCTCTGGATCAACCCTAATATGTGTGTTTTGAGGTATTTCTAATGCAAAGTTCTGTTTTTCTTGAAAAACTGCAAGGTGCGCATAGTCAACTGGGCAGGAATACAATACATAAATGACACCATTGTAACTGGGAGAAATTATTACAAAAACACTACCATTTGTATAAAAAATCTTCGCACTAATTTTGTACAATAAATATTGAGAATACACTTAAAAAATGACAAACAAAGCATTTCATGTTAAAGCCCAGACTCAAACTCAGGCTGAAAAAAAACAATATTTAATTTTTCTGGGAAATCTGTGGAAACCCCCTCATAAATCACAGATAAACATGTATAGTGCAAAATAGTGAAAAATGGCCTGGCAACAGAGGGTGACAAAATATCTAGGTAGACTGCCACTTAAAGGGTTAAACACTGCAGTAATGCACTTGATTAGGTAAGTAACTGTATAATTGTATTATATTTTTCTTGTATGAGTAATCAAAAGCATACCAATTTAATTTAAATTTAACTTTAACTGATTTGGATATTATTGCTTTGGGTTTATTGTTTTGGTTTTTGCCTGTTGTTATTTTCTAAATAGTTGCTGATTGCTGACCAAGTGCCTATACTGATTAACTATAATTTGGGATGAGCAGATCCAGTGAAGTTCAGGTTCTCCAAGCAGATTGTGACAGAGCCCCTCATTATCTTTGATAGCAGACTGTGAAAGAGCCCCCATAATCTTCTATAGCAGACAGTGACAGAGCCTCCCATCATCCCAAAGCACCCCATCTTCCATAGCAGACAGTGTTGTGTGCAGCCGCCTGCTTGCTGGCCAGGTTGGGAGCTGTCATCTCAGCTTGTGGCCCAAACCCGCCTACTCCCCTTTGCAGGGTGAGATCTGGATGGACGGATCTGGGCTTTGCGAGTCAGGTTTACTCAACCTAATCTATAATGTCTGGCTGCTGTTTTTCGTAGTACTCTGTGGAACTTGGGATGCTGCCCAATTTGTATGCAGATGCCAAGGTTGCATGACAAAATTTCAAGATTGCAGTTTTTAGTTTATACTTTTCACTCTGGAGTTGTGAAGCAGTGCTGTTCTTTCTTAGCTAGATGCTGATGTTAATGTAAACAGTGATCCTTTTGTGGAGGATATGATGAGTTCCATGGAAGTGGCCTTAAACAGAAGACCTTATAAGATGAGTGCAAGGTGCAGATAAAAACCTAATCAAGACATCTTCTGGTTGGTAATTCAACATATAGAGGTGCTGACTTTGGTCAGGATAAGGATAAGCTACTGTAAAGGAGGTGAGATGTCTTTCAGGTGCCACGCCCATGGATAAGGGGTATAGGGTATTGTGAATATTGTCAAGGCAGAAAGCAGAGTGCATATTGTGCTACATCTTGGCACAAATGACTTATTCCAAAGGGACTTTCAAAATTTTAGTCAGTAGCTTGGTAAAATAACAGGTTCAATCCCATTTGCTGAGGATTTGCCAATTTGTAGGAAAAAAGGCACTCTACATGAAGAGTACAGTGATTAAACATGTAAGTATGATGTCTGTCACAACTACTTAGGATGAAGACAGGTGTTGGCAGTTCGGGAAACCTGACTGGTGGTAGGGTAGAGGTGGGAAAGGCTGAGAATAAACTAGAATGGAATACTAAGAACCTCCACACAGGACTATGGTAGTAAGAAAATGTACTTTATGAGAAAAAAGCCTGAGAATTTCACTGTTGCTAAATAACCAGCTAGGAAAACTAAGAAAGTCATGGTGCTCTTCACTCCTAAGAAAAGTAGGGAACGTTTTCTCCTTTGTAAAATGTGCCATTGACTTTCATTGTCTTTCTATCTGGTGATTCAGAAACAGTAAAATTCTCACACATTTTTTATTGAAGTGATTTTTTTACTACCACAAGAATTTTTTTCAACTCTTATTGAATAGAAGCCAATCTGTACCAATGCTTCCAGCTTATGCAATGAGTTCTGTGAGTTAATGTACATCATAAGCAGAGAACATTGGATCCCCTTGCAAGAGCAAAGACCTGGTTCAAGGATTGCAATCACTGAGAAATATCCATACCTGTATAGGCTCGATTCAGAGACACATTCGTCTGGACTTCCGTAGCTGTCTGTGAAAGTTTTTGTGTGTGTTTGTCTTTTTTTTGTTTTTTTCGTCCATTCTTTATTCGTACGAACGTTCGGGCAAATGCGTATATGCGCTTTCGATGAACGAAAGCAAATCGGATCATTTGCGTTAGTTCGGATCATTTTCCCCACAAAATCTGATATTTTTCATTCGTTCAGATAACTTATGTTATTGCTATGGGCTTGCGTCTCATTCAAAGAGCTGATTGCCAACGGACCACCACCCTATAAACCCGTTTTCTTTGTGATCCCCTTACCGGACCATTTTGACCTAGCAGCTATGGACGAGTGCATTTGAGGAGCATAAGGATCTGCAGCTCATGGGCATTGAAATTGTCCGGAGTGCCGAGACCAGATTGCACCCGCGACGCATGCACATCGATGGCATGCATGACGTTAAGCTGTTCGAGCTCACCAGACTTAATCGTATAGTGAGCTGCGGCCATGGTTAGCCCGCACCACAAGGACGGGGCAAGCAATTTCAGGTATGACCAAGATGCTTGGCTGCCTGCAATTTTTGGCAAACGGCTCATTCCAGAGGCTGGGTGCCCTCTTCGTGAGGATCTCCCAGCCTACGCTGAGCCGCGCGCTATCCAAGTTTTTGGAAGGCATGGCTACCATTACTCGGAAATATATTTGTTTTCCTGAGGACATGGTAGCCAGGAACGTGATTAAGCTGCCATTTTATAACATCGCCGACATGCCCAATGTCATGGGTGCCATTGACTGCACCCACGTTGCCCTGGTGTCTCCGGCAGCCGACGAGTATATATACAGGCAAGTACAATCTGACATTTTTTAATATAGTTTCCCTAAATTATTTATTTTCATTTTTCACAATCCCTCCTTGTAAAATCCCTCCTTGTAAATAGACCCTATGAAATAGTTAACATGGTATATCTGGTAATCCCTCCTTGTAAATAGTCCCTTGGAAACAATGGGCAGTATTTAGGCTCTCACATTTTTATCATGTGGCCCAATGGGAAACATTTTAATGTGGACCTTAAAGAGCCAATTACAATTTAAGCTTTACTTGTTCCAACATACATATCCTTTTTTTGGTTACCAAATACTTGTGTACTTGGTTAGTGTTATTTGTATTGGCCCACAGGTTTTTGGGAGGGTGTTATTAGTTAGTGTTTCACTAGTTTTCCTTGCCTTGCTGATATTTTGATTTTCTTTGATCCCAGGAACCACAAAATGGGCCACTCACTGAATGTCCAAGCAGTGGTGGCCTCGGACATGCAGTTCCTTAGTGTTCTCGCCGGGCTCCCAGGCTCATCCCATGACGCCTACATTCTTAGAAGATCTGGATTGTACGGTCCGTTTGAGTCTGGAGAATTCTCCGGTGGATGGCTCCTTGGTAAGTTGACGCCAAGAACGTCTTTGACTTTTCAATGTATGCCTATGAATTTAATTTTTGATCTATGTATGAAACTATGCCTGTTTGTACACCTTGTTTACATGTGAAACACAACCTTAACCATTACATTTATCAAACAACAAAGCCTTGACAAATGTTTGGCATTGTATGGCATTTCCAAATTGACACATTCCACTTTATAGTAAATTAATTATTAGGTTTCCCCACACTCAGCTGTAATTATGTTCTTGACTTTATGATAGGGTCTGCGCCATCTTTGTTTAGATGCATTACACTTACTGAGTAGAGGAGAGCGGGATAAAGTGCAGGGGCCGGGTTAGAGCTGTTTTTGCCTCACACAAAGCAGATAGGGGGTCCTGAAAAGTTAGGACATCCAAGAATGCTGAGCAGCACAGTCCTAAACCAATACCTGTTAGCAGTCTGCCTGATTGGCCATCATCCGCCATCTTTGATGTTTAACCCTTTAAGTGCCAGCCTACCTGGAGTTTTTGTCACACTCTGTTGCCAGACCATTTTGCACTATTTTGCACTCCCCATGTTCAAATGTGATTTTTGAAGGGATTTCCAGGGATTTCCCAGGAAAATGATATATTGTTTTTTTCAGCAGAGTCTGAGCTTTAACATGAAATGTCTTGTTTGTCATTTTTTAGGTGTATTCTCAATATTTTTTGGCGAAATATGTGCAAAAAAATTAAAAAAATCTATTTTTTACAATTTGTAGTGTTTTTTTGTAATAAAAAATGTAAGTTTGTCAATAAAATCTTATTGCGTGTGAAACCCCAATTTCTCACAGTTACAGCGGTACCACATATGTATAGGTAGACACCCTTTCCTGCCCAGGAGACTCCCCCAAACTGAAACAGAGCTTTAGGGGATTTTCAGAAAAAATACAACTGTGATATGGGCTATGCGCACCTTGCAGTTTTTCCAGAAAAACAACCCTTTACATTTGAAATACCCCCCACAAACTATATATTCTCTGGAAGTACACACCTCAAGCTTTCTAGATGTACCAGGCTTGTTGATGTGGCCACAGTTTTCTAGAAGTAATCCCTCAATGTATTCTTTGGTTGCAAAGAGTTTCCCTAAAAAAAGGATAAAAAAGGAGAATCAAAGCCACATTTTCCTAAAAAAACTATATACAAACAAGAAAAAACAAGTATAATCTGAAAAAGCAACATCCCCCGAACAGAACGATACCCAACATGCATAGCTACTGTCCAGGGAAGAGTTGCCAAACACCCCAAAGTAAAGCATGTGCGTAACGGTAATTTTTCTTGAAAATTTCAGCTCTGCAGGCAAAGTGCGCACCTTGCGATTTTTCAACCAAAACAACCCTTTACATTTGGAATATCCCCCATAAACCATATATTCCCTGAAAGTACACATGTTAAGCTTTCTAAGCATACCCAGCTTGTTGTAGTGGGCTCATCTTTCTGGAATTAATCCCTCAAAGAACTCTTTGGTTGCGCAGAGTTTCCCTAAAAAATGTATAAAAAAGCAGAATAAAAAACACCTTTTCCTAAAATATAAATATGCAAACAAGAAAAAACAAGCTAAGTCTGAAAGCGCAAGGTCCCCCGAACAGAACAATACCCAACATGCAGAGGTACTATTAACCCTTTTAATTGCCAGCTTACTTGAGATTTTGTCACCCTCTGTTGACAGGTCATTTTTCCCCATTTTGCGCCATGTTTTGCGCCATGTTTTGCGTCATTTTTGCTGGAATTTTCAGGAAAATTATATATATTTTTTTTTGCAGCAGAGTTTAGGCTTTAACATGAAATGTCTTGTTTGTAAATTTTATTTATTATTAATTTTATTTATTATTAAGTAAAAAAAAATAAATAAATAAACAATTTTTTTAGAAAATTGCCTACTTTATTTTAAATAAAAAATGTATTTGATTAGGGAAAACCATATTGCATGTGAAAGCCCCATTTCTACCGATTAGAACGGTACCACATATTTATCGGTAGCCCCCTGTTCCTGCCCAGGAGACCCCTCTAACTGAAACAAGTAATTTTTAACATTTACAAATAAAATACAACTACCATCCACACTACAAAGGGTTAAATCGAGAAAAAAAAATGACATAGGGTCCCCCCTCCCGGGAGGGGGGGGGGGGGGGATTTTTAAGGGTTAAAAATCCTTAAAAAAAAAAAAAAATGACATGGGCCCCCCCTTACCCAAACTAACCAGCCCGGGACCAGCTATGCAGGGTTTGGAGGAACAGGGCGCAGGGGCCAGCTTTTGTGGCCCCTGGCCCTGCAGGCTACAAGCCCGCATAGCCAGTGGGCCCGGGCTCTTCTGCCCCCCCCCTGGGCTTTGGGGAGGCAGGTAATGGGGGTGCCGGGGGTTAATGGCAAGTCACCGGCTAGCGCAGGTGACTTGCCACCTCCCCCAGCCTTGTGAACTGGTATAGGGGTCATGGACCCCTTACCAGTTCACAAGGGGTTAAATGTAAAAAAAAAACACAGACACACAAAGAGAAAAAATATTTTATTATTATTTTTTTTTTTAATACTTACCTCCCATCCATAGTGGAGCACTCTTTCAGCCTTTTATAGCTGCTGGATGACCGAAAACAAAAGGGTTAATTTAAAAAAAAATGACATAGGGTTCCCCCTCCTAGGGGGGGGGGACTTCATTTTTTTTTGGAATTTTAAGGGTTAAAAACCCTTAAAAATCCCCCAAAAAAATGACGTAGGGTCCCCACTACCCAGCATTACCGACCCGGGCCAGCTATGGGGGCTTGTAGAACAGGGCGCAGGGGCCAGCGTTGGTGGCCCCTGGCCCTGCAGGCTACTAGCCCACATAGCCACTAAGTGGCCCGGGCCCTTCTGCCCCCCCCTGGCCGTTGGGGAGGCAGGTAATGGGGGGCTGGGGGTTATGGCAAGTCACCCGCTTGCCGCAGGTGACCTGCCATACCCAGAGCCTTGTGAACTGGTATAAGGGGTCTCATGGACCCCTTACCAGTTCACAAAGGGTTAAATGAAAAAAAACACCACACAAAAGTATTTTATTAAAAAAAAAAAAAAATTTTTTTACTGTACTTACCTCCGATTGTAAGCTCCTTTGTCCCGCGCCGCTCTGCTGACAGATGCCGGTGATCGGCATCCAGAGAAGAGGGAGACAGGAGATCAGAGGATCTCCTGCCACCTCCTTCCCCGTTGCCGATCACCGGCATCTGACAGCTGAGGACGCTGAAGCCTGAAGTGATCGGGGCTGGGATGACGCCATAGCCCCGCCCCCAAAAGGGGCGGGGCTTGGCGCGAAGATGGACCGGGATGACCGGGGGCGGGGCTTAGCGGCAAGATGGCGGCCGCCATCGAGGAGGATAGAGCCTCCCGGGCTCTCTCCTGAAGATCGGTAAGTCCTGGGGGGCGATCGGAGGCCCCCCAGGTGAAGAGGAGGGACAGCGGGAGCCAGCGCACACGCAGGTAAGTGAATGTCATTTTTATTTTTTTTTTTTTTTACAGTTAGCAGCTGCTGCTGCAGAAGCGGGGGGGGCGGCCTATTCCGGGGGCTCTCCTGGAGCCATCCGACCCCCCACGGGGGATCGGATGGCACCAAATTAAAGAGGAGACCCGGCCGGATCCAACGAGGGGTCAGGTTTTTTTTTTTTGCCCACTAGCAGGGGTAAATGCCAGGCACGTAAATTTTACGTGGCTGGCACTTAAGTGACGGAGAGGCAACCACGTAAATTTTACGTGGCTGGCATTTAAAGGGTTAAATTGTCCCAACATCCCTTAGATGGGGTTAGGGTTTATTTTGGGCTGCGCAATCTGTATGCTCAGGGCTCAGATGTAATATAGGCTCTTAGTCATGGGGAAGGACCATTTTTAGGATTCAATTTAGGGAGTAATGTGTAATTGATGCTATTTTTTAAAGATGTTTTCAGGTGATTCAGGTTATCCACTGCTTCTGTGGCTGCTGACGCCCGTCCTCCGGCCCCAGAATGCCGCCCAGGATGCATATAATAGGGCACACAGGAAGACCAGGGTCGTGGTGGAGAGGGCGTTTGGCCTATTAAAAACCGCCTTCAGATGCTTGGACCATACCGGGGGAGCCCTTCAGTATGACCCCAAAAAGATCATAGATATTATCATGGCGTGTGCAGTGTTGCATAATTTTGCCATATTGCAGCGTGTCTCCCGGTATGTGGATTTGCCCCCCTCTCCACCTACCGATGACCCAGAGGAGGACTACCGTGGGCCACCTAGTGCGTCTGGCCAAGCCATTCGGTCAAATTTGATAGCCACACATTTTTCCTAATTTGTTGTCCCTTTGTTTGTTTTGTCACTTTATTGATTGTGAATTTAGTTTTTTGCCCTTTGTGTCGGTTTGTTTGTTTTTTTTTTTATGTACAAAAGAGTAAGGCATTAATTACTAAAAACATCACGCCTGATTTGAAACTCATGTCTAATTTTGTGCCCAATTTGTTAGTGCAAACTTTAAGTAATCTTTATCCCAAAAAAACCTAAAGGCATCAACATAGTCAACAACAGGTTAAGTAAAAATGTTGGGGTTTGTTTGCAAAGCAAACATTGGAGTTTATGGTCACTCCCATAGTTAATGTAAATACATGGTCAAACAAAAAATGTTATTTTTGGCAAATCATGCTACATAGCAATTGGCCACAGGCAGGACTTTCAAAGTAAGGCACTCCAGGCCAAAGTTTCATACAAAATTTCAATACAAACACATATGTGACAAGCATTGGCATGTCCAGATTTTTTAACAAACAAATAGGACCACAGACACACCCTCTCCTGCTTGCCCACATTTGCCACAGGCACAGGTGTAAAGCGGCCATACCTATGCCACATCTACACCTGTTACTCAGTGGCCCACTCAAACAAGAACCCCCCAGTCCCAATCCAAGTCCAGTTCAATCTCAGCCAGGGGTCAAGGTAGTAGTTTGCCAGGCCAGAATGTCCCCCAATCATGCCTACAAACAGGAGGAGCCAGAACCAATGTAATTAGGCCCAAGCCTGCAGCGCAACAGCTTGAGTGGCAGGTTCAGTGAGGCTTGAGGTCTGGCATTGGCTAGTGGCTTACCTCAGCACTCTTATCAGCTATATGGGCGAAAATCCAAAGCATACAAGCAAAGTCATACACAAAGGGTATATTGGTAGGGCTAACCAGACAGGTCAATACAGTGGGGATGTAGAGCAAAGATGTGGAGAAGTTACAGGCCAAATAGGCCTTAAAATGGGGGATGCCCATAAAACCCAGGTTGGGTCCTTTGCTGCTTTATCCAAATTTTTTTTTGGTGCCATAATGTTGAGACTCTCAAAGAGAATGAGCTGTGTGTCCAGGACCCTTTAAATAAGATTGGCGGGGTCTGACGCTTGCGCGTACGTGTGCGTATGGACATGCGTACGGCCGTGCGGAACCCGGAAACAGCAGGGGCATTACTTATCTGCTGCAGACAAGAGGCAAAATGGCGCCCACAATCTTCACCCGCCAACAAGAAGATATCATCATGCTTGTAATGCCTTTGATTTGCCATCTAAATGCATGCCTAGCCCTTAAGGAAGCGCAGGAAGAAACGGTTTGTTTACAAAGTGTCTAAAACTCCGTGCCAAACCGATGTGACAGCCCACACGTGCGAACCAACCTTGAGTCCAGCTTCAAGGATTGGATTAGGCTAGAATTGTGTCTGTTAATGTCATTTAGTCAAATGATCGATTGGTGACAGATATTTGTATGCAGTTTTAACTACATCCTATGTTTCTGTTGTGTTTTGTAGACCATGCTGGAGCGCAGGTACGACTACCTGCCCAACTCTTTTGAGAAGCGCACCGTCGCCCTGGAGATAGTTTCCAGAATACAACATGAGACGGACACCACCTTCACCCACACTCAGATCATGCAGCATTGGTCGGACCTGAAACGGCTGCACATGCCCCGGGTGCAGTGGTTTTTCGGACGCCATTTCCCTAGTAAATACATAGTGATTGAATGCCAAATGCCAATAATCCAGAAGGTAGGCATTTATTTATAATTGCTTTTCTTTGCTAGTGTTGGAAATGGATTACAGAATCCGCTGCACCCGGAGGCGCACAGGCCGACCAGTGCTGCATGAATCTGCAGCTGAAGGTGGTGGAACTCCAGGGCGACAGTCCTACCCCTCCTCTTTTGGGTCCTCCGACCAGCCCCTGGACCTTTCCACAGAGGAGGGGCGGCACAGTGTGGGCAGGCAGTCGTACCCAGTGACGCAGGCGAGAGCGTATGTGACTCTTCATGTAACCACACACACATACATTCTAGTGTGTGCTAGTTCCACCAAAGCTGAATCCCTTAATCTGTTTTTCTAGATGCTTCTGGAGCGAGTGAAGATGTGGAGGATGCAGCAGATCTCACCCAGGAGGCACAGGGAGAAGGTGATTGATGTGACACACACATTGAAATTGACATTTGATGACTGTTGAATAAGACATTATAAGTGACCCTATTTGCCATGTCTCTACAGCCTCTACTTCACAGCAGTATGTGTATGTATGTGGTAATTGGCATGGCCTCAGAATGACCTCTGCCCACTTCCTTAAATTTATGTCTTAGCAGAATGACCTCTGCCCACTTCCTTAGATTAATGTCTTAGCAGAATGACCTCTGCCCACTTCCTTAGATTAATGTGTTAGCAGAATGACCTCTGCCCACTTCCTTAGATTAATGTGTTAGCAGAATGACCTCTGCCCACTTCCTTAGATTAATGTCTTAGCAGAATGACATCTGCCCACTTCCTTAGATTAATGTCTTAGCAGAATGACCACTGCCCACTTCCTTAGATTAATGTCTTAGCAGAATGACCTCTGCCCACTTCCTTAGATTAATGTCTTAGCAGAATGACCTCTGCCCACTTCCTTAGATTAATGTCTTAGCAGAATGACCTCTGCCCAATTCCTTAGATTAATGTCTTAGTTGGCAACTTAAATCATGACGACATATGTCATTCCATCCACAGGTGAGATGTTTCAAACTAATGTTTGTTTCACAATTTTATACAGGGACCACACGGGCAAGAGTCGAAGCAATGAATCGAAGGATCCTTGAGTTGGTGGCCGATATGCAGCAGCTGGTTGACTCGTTGGGGACAACAGAAGAAGAATAGTGTTCTGGGTTCTGCCAGTGTTTTTTCATGTAAATAGTTGTTTATTTTTTTAAATTTTAAATATTTTTAATATTTAAAAAAAAAAATTAATAACATTTGTACCCCAAATTTTTTTTAAAAAGTCCAAAAAAATGGGCTTTGACTAAAAAAAAACAAAACCAAAATAACAGTTTCAGTGTCTTTTTTTTACACAAATACATTAACACCAAGCAAAGGGTGAAATAAATATTTAGAGATGAAGATTCAGATGACCGGGAAGTGGTTTGGGTAGGTTTTAGGGGCCTAAAATGGAAGAAGAAACTAACCGTGAAGTGGTTTGGGTACGTTTTAAGGGCCTAAAATGGAAGAGGAACCTAACCGCGAAGTGGCTTGGGTAAGTTTTAGGGGCCAAAAATGGAAGAAGAACCTAACCGCAAAGTGGTTTGGGTGAGCTTTAAGGGTCCAAAAGGGAAGATGGAGGATAGTGCTAAGTGGTTTAGCTAAGCATTGTAGTAGAAGTGAGGGTGGCAAATATGTAGGCGAGCACTTTAATGACTTAAGTTTGTAGTGCGCAGGTGCAAGATCGTAAGGATTTACATCCGGACGATTATTTATTGCAAAAGGAAAACAAAATCTAACGGAAAACGGAAAGGATTCGTGGGAAGGAGACGATGGAAAAAGGACAAAAACGAAAGCCGACGTTGTAACATGAAACGGAAAAGTCACGCTAGAAAATGACATCTCGTACTCGTACTCTGGCATGCGAACCGACAAAAACTTTACAGAAGGATAGCAATGCATGCACAGAATCGCTCGCACACTCGTACGAGAGCGTGAAAATTAGAAAAAAATAGATCGGCACTTCTCTCTGAATCGAGCCTATTGCACGGAAAAGTCAGATTAGAAAAAACTGTGGTTGAGTAGCCATTTATTTCAAGAATACTCTTCAATCAACAATAATTAATCATATACACTAGACACGCTCTGACAGACTAAAGAGGGAGTTATAATATGAGGATATGGATAACCTGTTAACTGATAAAATCAATGGAATGACAATGAAGGGGGACATTGTAACTTTGGGTGAAGTGGACTGGAATATCACACGTGCATTGACATGCAAGAGCAGGAGTGAATCAAAGGCACTTGATGAAGCAACTCTAAAACAGCTTGTGAAGTTACCAACATTCTGGACTTACAGTAGTTCTGACCAATTGGGATCTGGTATCTGAGGTTAGGGTACAAGAACGTGTGGAGTCTAGTGACCATCAATGCTTATGGTTCAGCATAAAAACAGACATTTTGCAATCCTACACTAGAATAAGTCTAAAAAGTGAATTAGGTGAGTGGAACAGAGCAGCAGAAGTAAGTGTTCGGTGGTCACTATTAAAAATGGCCATCTTAAAGGCAACTAAACAAAACGTAACAAAAGAATTAGCAAAAATAAAAGGAAGAAGTCACTCTGGTTTACTAGGGAAGTCAGCACTATAGTAAAAGAAAAGAAGTCACCCTATAAGAGCTATAAAGATAGTGGAAGTGTATCTGACAGAGAGAAGTATACAAGTAAACAGAGAGATGCAAAACTGATTATAAATGCTGCAAAAGTAGATGCAGGTAGGATGATTTTTAATGTGAGCAATCTGTATGTACAGGGTGTTGGAAACATATAAGATAGACTCTTATTCAGAGTGAAGGACCACTTTAAATATGTAAATGGATTAAATAAGGTTCAGAAGGGAAGTGATTTTCAAAAAGAAACTTAATGATAGAACAAGAGGGCAAAACCTGAAGCTAGTTGGAAGATCAGGAGCAACGTTAGGAAACATTTTCCCAGAGAAAGAGTAAGAGATGCTTGAAAATCAACAGAAAGTGAATGTAAACTTGCCTGTGAAAAGCATA
Organism: Gastrophryne carolinensis; assembly: GCA_027917425.1. Classification (NCBI taxonomy): domain Eukaryota; kingdom Metazoa; phylum Chordata; class Amphibia; order Anura; family Microhylidae; genus Gastrophryne; species Gastrophryne carolinensis. The sequence continues at coordinate 603,594,501 of CM051234.1, forward strand.
CAAAGATAAATAGAATCTACACACAAGGATAGGCTAGATGGACCAAATAGACTCCTTCTGCTGTCGACCTTCTATCTTTCTTTGTTGCCAGATCAGTTCCTTGGAATCTACAATAGCTATGGAGAATGAAACCCAAGTGTACCACTTTTCTTTTTTGATTTTTTTAACTGGAATGATAAAGCAGCTTTGATATTGACCATGCTAGTAAATGCTGGTGATTTTGAACTCCCAGAGAAATGAAAGTTGTAAGATTTTTGTATTTCTGAAGAACTAAAGTGTGGAAGGCTTTCTGTTGAATTAATTTATAATAGAAAATTAGTGTTCTTTATAATTAGTTAATTATTTAGTTTAGTTATAATTATTTAATTAGTTATAATTAGAAAATTAGTTATCTTTATAGAATCATGGAATGGTGGTTTAATAGCAAGATTTTGATCTAATCTGTGCAAACTTATCATTAATGTTGCTGTTCGAAGTTTTGGATAATAGGCTCGATTCAGAGAGACAAAAAAAAACTTACGTTTTAGTTCCGATCCGTTTTTTTTTTTAAATGTTTCCGTTCTCGTATGAGTGTGCGAGCGATTCTATGCATGCATTGAAAACCTTCTGTAAAGTTTCTGTTCGTTCGTACGGCAGATTGCGAATACGAGGATGTCATTTTCCATACAGACTTTTCCGTTTCATTTTCACATGTTACAACGTAGGCTTTCGTTTTTGCCCTTTTCCCATCGTATCCTCCAACGAATCCTTTACATTTCCCGTTAGTTTCTGTTTCCCTTTTTCAATAAATAATCGTCCAGACGGAAATCCTTACGATCTTGCGCCTGCGCGCTACAAACTTAACTCATTAAAGTGCTCGCCTACATATTTGCCACCCTCACTTCTACTACAATGTTTAGCTAAATCACTTAGCACTGTCCTCCATTTTCCCTTTTGGACCCTTAAAGCTCACCCAAACCACTTAGCACTATCCTCCATCTTCCCTTTTGGACCCTTAAAGCTCACCCAAACCACTTAGCACTATCCTCCATCTTCCCTTTTGGACCCTTAAAGCTCACCCAAACCACTTCTCGGTTATGTTCTTCTTCCATTTTAGCCCCCTAAAACTTACCCAAATCACTTCTTGGTCATGTGAATATTCATCTTTAAATATTTCTGGGCCCATTAGTTTTGTGTTAATGTATTTTGTAAATGAAATGACACTGTTACATTTTTTTTGGATTCCATCATAAAATATAAAATTTTTAAAAAGTTTCTGTGGTCCCCAACGAGTTGGGCAGCTCCTGCATCTCGCCCACCAACTGAAGAACCCTGACACTCAGTTGTGCCACTCTGGCACATGTGGTCCCTGTTAAAAAACTTAAATTAGAATATTGGTATAACCTTGTTGGGGTCATACTGCAGTGCCCCCCCCCCCCCCCCGTATGGTCCAAACACCTAAATCTGGACTTCAAAAGCCAGAGGGCCCTCGCCACCACGGCCCGGGTTTTGCATAGTGCCCGATTAGAGAACCCCTGGCCCGCATTCTGCAGGCAAAGAATGGGCATAAGGAGCAAGGGCAGGAGTGGATATCCAGAATTCCCTGAAAGAATTTAAAAATACTAAAATAAAATACACATTCTAAGCTACAATATTGTTTAACATGTCATCAAGGGCTAAAAACACAGCAATAGCTTAAGTCATGAGTCATCAACTATATTCATTGCCATACAGTGAAAATGGATTGATGGAATGTGAGCAAACTTACCCTGGAGCCATCCACCAGAAAATTCTCCTAACTCGAACTTAGCTCTGCAATATATAAGCATCATGGGACGACTCTGGATGCCCTGCAAGAACACTGAGGAATCGCATAGCTGGACCAATCACTGCTTTTATGTTGTGTGAGTGGCACATCTTGCGGTTCCTGCAACCAAATATAAAATAACTACACAAAGCAAAGGTAACCAACTACAACAATAACTCCTACAACAAATTAAGATTCAAGTTCAACAATCCAAACATAATTCACAAAGGACATAAGTTTAAAAAAACATAGCAATTATATGGATGTGTGGGAAAATAAAGGTTTACATGCTATGGACTAATTTAGGTCAGCATAAAAATGCTTCTATAAGGCATACATGAAAAGTATTGATTCAGGTATGCATTGCTATACAATATGGCCTCGGCCATGCTGATACATGCAATGCCTTGGTGCTAAAGGCGCGCAGACTCCTCCACATAGCCGCAAAACATGTTCAACAATAGCAATCGGAGCCCTTAAAGGTCCCGTAAGTGGATCGGAAATGAAACGGATTTATAGGGTGGTGATCTGTCGGAAATCAGCTCTCTGAATCAGACAGAAACCCATCCCAACAACGGAAGTTATCTAAACGAACGGAAAATTTCCGATTTTGTTTGGAAAATGATCCGAACTGCTTCCGTTCATCGAAAGCGCATTCCCGAACGTTCGTACGAATGAAAAATGAACATAAAAAAGAAAAAAAATGACTAACACCCACCAAAACTTTCACAGACAGCTACGGAAGTCCCGACGAATGTGTCTTTGAATCGAGGCTAATGTTCAGTGCAACCTGAATTTTGTCTGTTTAATTTTTTTTCTATTAGAAATAAAATTTTGGTAAATTTTGGGTCAAATTTAAACACATCTGTTTCTGAACTTTAAAACATCTGTATACAAAGCTAGATTTATCCTTTAAATAGTGGCGTGGTAGAGTGGAAGAATTTAATTATAGTATATCTGTACAGAAATCTAGAGCCCTCAACAACAATGATAAAAACAAGCAAAAGGTATGACCTTTAAAAAACATTTTTCATTATCAAGTGCACTTCAGGTAAAAATGTAAATAGAATGGTACCTTTTAAACATGGGCCTTAAATCAGCAAACTTTTGCTGTATGCTGCTGTCCCCACTGTTTCTTTGCTCTTAAAGGATCACCATTGCGAAAAATGGCCCAGTGATAAAATTCCATATAAATATGCTGGATAACAGGGGGAGGGTCACTTATACACCTCAAGAAATATCCAGCCAGGCCTTTTTTATTTTAATGGATGGAAGAGGACGACAGGGGTGACAGGTTCACTCACCCCTGATACACTTAACCTGTCAGCCCTGGATTTTATTCCTACAAGGAGAAGAAACCACAAGCTTAGCCAGAGTTTTATTCAGTTCAGGTGACCTGTTTACATGGATTTTTAATATTACACAATTCTGCAATAATGCTCCTTTAAGCTCATCTTTAGATTCTCACATTCTTGCATCTCACTGCTCCCCTACATTGGCCTTTGCTTTCATCTGCTGCCCCCTGTTTGGCTCAGTTTAAAATACTAGGATTCAGAGTCCAATAAAAAAACACAAGAGACGCATGGGAAATGTTCTTATTTTCCAGTAAATTCAATGAATATGACCCTTGTATAGGATCACTGCTCTAGTACCAAAGAGCATTTCACTGTCACTCCTGACAACACTTGGAGACTCCCGAGGACACCAGGGACTCCTTCATCAGTTCAGCCAGCAATCAATAACTAACAGATGTTTAAAGCAAAACTCTAGAGATTAATGGGTTGATTCAAAGAAACATGTAACAGCTTGGATTTGGCTCACGATCATCCTATTTTTCACGTCCGCTCGTGCGTTCGTATGAACTTGCGAGTGATTCAATAAGCAAATACGTTTCTATCCTAAAAGATACGTCCGTTCGTATGGCAGTTCGGGAATCAGACCTATGTCAGTTTCCATCCTGAATTTTCCGTTTCATTTCTCAGGTTGCAACATTGGTTTTGCCCTTTTTCCTTTTTCCTTTTTTGTCTGGACGTAAATCCTTCTGATCTTGCGGCTCCGCACTACAAACTTACCTCATTAAAGTGCATTCTAAATATTTGGTCTTTTATTTTTCTTTATTTCATTCATTTTGTAGTAACCAACCATTAATGAATGCATTTGCATAAGTAAATCTTACTTTGTTTAATTTGTAGGTAACTTGCATTTTTTACTTGTGGATTTAATTTTAATATTTATGCTTCAAATGGTACAACTTTAAATTTTTAGTGTGGTTACCCACACCCTCTACATACAGATTGCTCTCAAATATTAAAAAACACCCAGCAACTTCTGCATGTTATGAGCCTAGAAACAGCCAAGATGGCGGCTCAGGTATTATCGGGCAGCCTGCAAACAGAAAGGGCCTTGTGACTGTGTTGCTCTGGATTCTTTGATTTCTGACCTTTCCATGCCCCCAGCTCTGCTGTGTCTGTGCAAAATACAGCAGTAACCCACATCCTGCACTTTATCCCGCTCTCCTCTCCTCAGTAAGTGTGATGCATCTGACCAAAGATGTGCTTAAATAATTAAACAAAGCAAAGGTAAACAACTACACCAATAAATGCAATCTAAAAATATTATTCTAGTACCTCAATTTTAAAATAAATAACAAAGGACATAAGTTTCTTTAATTAACGCAAATATATTGCAAAATAAAGGTTTACATGCAAAGGACTAATTAAGGTCCACATTAAAATGCTTTTATAAGGCATACATGAATCAGGTATGCATTGCCATACAATTTATGGCCTCGGCCATGCTGATACATGCAGTTCATTGGAGCACAAGACGCGCAGACTCCTCCACATAGCCAAAAAACCTGTTCACGAACAGCAATCCGGCTGCTAAAAGGTGTCGGCTGTGGCTTTCTTTTAAAACGCGTTTAGAGGTTTCTCTGAATCACACCTAAACACATCCAATTAACCTAAGTTTTACGTTTTGATCGTAAGTTTTAGGATTTGATCCTAAGTTTTACGTTTTGATCCTAAAATTTAGGAACGAACTTCCGCTGATCGTAAGAGCATATACGCATTCGTACGTAGGCTCGTGCGAGTCGTAAATGGCCAAAAAAACAGGAAAAAATGACTAACACCCACCCAAACTTACGATTCTCGATACGAAATCAATTAACTTTTGCTCTTTGAATCGAGGGGTTAGAGTCAGAGACGGCATGTTCAGCCCATGGCCTATGACTTTAAACAGTGAAGTAAAGGACTGGGAAGATATGGGGGTGAAATGCAACGTGGATAGGAGCATGATGTGTGAGGGACATGAGGGCACTGCAGTCATGGAAACTGGAGTATATAGAACTAATGCGTAAAGGGAAATAAATAGAGGCTTGCAATGGTAGGTTGCAAGGAGAGTGCTATAGGGAGGTGCATTGGCAAATAGAGCTGGAAGCATGTCTGGCTCTTAATAATGTAATAATGTAATAGATTTCTATATAAATTGTATACTACATTGATTTAGACTGGTTGGGAACTGGAGATATGGGACTGGTGTAAAGATGAGGGGGGGGGTGCTATAAATTGAATGCACATGTATATGAAAGGAAATCAGTGTATTGGTACTGTCAACTTCACTCACCTGTTTCCCGTTCCATTGGTGTTATCGGCCAGTGCACTGAGCTGACTGTCATCCTGGGTGACACGTCAGTCTCGGGCATGGCTCAGGCAGAGCCACGTCCATCCGGCCACTCTCACATCTCCGGCATCTTCTCTCACGTGCACACACGCGATCTTTATATGCCCTTCGACGGGGCTGCAGTCAGTATGCCAAACAGAGGTTTAATGCCTTAGATTAGAGATGAGCGAATCGATTCTGACGAACTCGAATTCGTTACAAACTTCAGGAAAAATTTGATCTGTTACGATTCCGAATATCGCCGCGATTCGATCGCTCGAAACGCTTAATTAAAACTCCATTTACTGCTATCCAGCCCATCTAAAATGGTGGACCCACATCCCAAATACTAGCATAAATATTTCCAGAGTACCTGTCTACTAACTGGTTGCATTTTGTTAACAAAATCACTTTTCCACTATAAAAGCAGCCAACTTATGTATTTGAAGAGGGGGCATCCCAAATACTAGCATAAATATTTCAAGAGTACCTGTCTACTAACTGGTTAGATTTTGTAAACAAAGTCCCTTTTCCACTAATAATGCAGCCAACCTATGTATTTGAAGATGGGGCATCCCAAACACTAGCATAAATATTTCAAGAGTACCTGTCTATTAACTGGTTGCATTTTGTAAACAAAGTCACTTTTCCACTATAAAAGCAGCCAACCTATGTATTTAAAGAGGGGGCATCCCAAATACTAGCATAAATATTTCAAGAGTACCTGTCTACTAACTGGTTGTATTTTGCAAACAAAGTCACTTTTCCACTATAAAAGCAGTCAACCTATGTATCTGAAGAGGGGGCATCCCAAATACTAGCATAAATATTTCAAGAGTACCTGTCTACTAACTGGTTGCATTTTGTAAACAAAGTCACTTTTCCACTATAAAAGCAGCCAACCTATGTATTTAAAGAGGGGGCATCCAAAACACTAGCATAAATATTTCAAGAGTACCTGTTACTAACTGGTTGCATTTTGTAAACAAAGTCACCTTTCCACTATAAAAGCAGCCAACCTATGTATTTAAAGATGGGGCATCCCAAACACTAGCATAAATATTTCAAGAGTATTTGTCAACTAACTGGTTGAATTTTGTAAACAAAGTCACTTTTCCACTATCAAAGCAGCCAACCTGTGTATTTGAAGAGGGGGCATCCCAAATACTAGCATAAATATTTCAAGAGTACCTGTCTACTAACTGGTTGCATTTTGTAAACAAAGTCACTTTTCCACTATAAAAGCAGCCAACCTATGTATTTTAAGAGGGGGCACCCCAAATACTTGCATAAATATTTCAAGAGTACCTGTCTACTAACTGGTTGCATTTTGTAAACAAAGTAACTTTTCCACTATAAAAGCCGCCAACCTATGTTTTTGAAGAGGGGGAATGCCAAACACTAGCATAAATATTTCAAGAGTACCTGTCTACTAACTGGTTGCATTTTGTAAACAAAGTCACTTTTCCACTATAAAAGCAGTCAACCTATGTATTTGAAGAGGGGGCATCCCAAACACTAGCATAAATATTTCAAGAGTACCTGTCTACTAACTGGTTGCATTTTGTAAACAAAAGTCACTATTTAAGCAAACTTTGCCTTTCGCCGGGGGGGAGGTTTGGGCATCCCAAATACTAGCACGTGTCTTTTAAGAGTACCTGCCTACTTACCTTTTGCCTTTTGTATAAAAAACGTCCGGTTTACAAGTTTAAAGCACCCATTGCCTTAGACTGGGGGCCATTGTCAGTGCTACCACTTATCTTTTAAGAGTACCGACCGACTTACCTTTTGCCTTTTTTAAAAAAATGGCTGGTTTTCAAGTTTAAAGCACCCATTGCCTTTGACCGGGGGCCATTGTCAGTGCTACTTACCACTTATCTTTTAAGAGTACCTGCCCACTAACCTTTTGCCTTTTTTTAAAAAAAAGTCTGGTTTTCAAGTTTAAAGCACCCATTGCCTTTCACCGGGGGCCATTGTCAGTGCTACCACTTATCTTTTAAGAGTACCTGCCTACTAACCTTTTGCCTTTTTTAAAAAAAAAGTCTGGTTTACAAGTTTAAAGCACCCATTGCCTTTCACCGGGGGCCATTGTCAGTGCTACCACTTATCTTTTAAGAGTACCGGCCGACTCACCTTTTGCCTTTTGTATAAAAAAGTCTGGTTTTCAAGTTTAAAGCACCCAATGCCTTTGACCGGGGCCCATTGTCAGTGCTACCACTTATCTTTTAAGAGTACCTGCCTACTAACCTTTTGCCTTTTGTAAAAAAAAGTCTGGTTTTCAAGTTTAAAGCACCCATTGCCTTTCACAGAGGGCCATTGTCAGTGCTACCACTTATCTTTTAAGAGTACCTGCCTACTAACCTTTTGCCTTTTGTAAAAAAAAGTCTGGTTTTCAAGTTTAAAGCACCCATTGCCTTTGACGGGGGGCCATTGTCAGTGCTACCACTTATCTTTTAAGAGTACCGGAAGACTTACCTTTTGCCTTTTTAAAAAAAAACTGGTTTTCAAGTTTAACCCTTGCCAGCCTACCTGGAGTTTTTGTCACCCTTTGTTGCCAGACCATTTTGCACTATTTTGCGCTCCCCATGTTCAAATGTGATTTTTGAAGGGATTTCCAGGGATTTCCCAGGAAAATGATATATTGTTTTTTTCAGCATAGTCTGGGCTTTAACATGAAATGTCTTGTTTGCCATTTTTTAGGTGTATTCTCTATATTTTTAAGTGAAATATGTGAAAAAAGCTATTTTTTACAATTTGTAGTGTTTTTTTGTAATAAAAAATGTGAGTTTGTCAAAAAAATCTTATTGTGTGTGAAATCCCAATTTCTCCCAGTTACAGCGGTACCACATATGTATAGGTAGACACCCTTTCCTGCCCAGGAGACTCCCCCAAACTGAAACATAATTTTAGGGGATTTTCAGATAAAATACAACTGCGATATGCGCTATGCGCACCTTGCAGTTTTTCCAGAAAAACAACCCTTTACATTTGAAATACCCCCAACAAACTATATATTTTCTGAAAGTACACACCTCAAGCTTTCTAGGTGTACCAGGCTTGTTGATGTGGCCACAGTTTTCTGGAAGTAATCCCTCCATGTAATCTTTGGTTGCAAAGAGTTTCCATTAAAAAAGGATAACAAAGCAGAATCAAAGCCACATTTTCCTAAAACAAAACTATATACAAACAAGAAAAAACAAATTTAATCTGAAAAAACAAGGTCCCTCAAACAGAACGATACCCAACATGCATAGCTACTGTCAAGGGAAGTGTTGCCAAACACCCCAAAGTAAAGCATGTGCGTAACGGCAATTTTACTTGAAAATTTCAGCTCTGCAGACAAAGTGCGCACCTTGTGATTTTTCAACCAAAACAACCCTTTATATTTGGAATATCCCCCATAAACCATATATTCCCTGAAAGTACAGATGATAAGCTTTCTAGGCGTACCCAGCTTGTTGTAGTGGGCTCATCTTTCTGGAATTAATCCCTCAAATAATTCTTTGGTTGCGCAGGGTTTCCCTAAAAAAATGTATAAAAAAGCTGAATAAAAAACACCTTTTCCTAAAATATAAATATGCAAACAAGAAAAAACAAGCTAAGTCTGAAAGCGCAAGGTCCCGCGAACAGAACAATACCCAACATGCATAGCTACTTTTAACCCTTTTAATTGCCAGCCTACTTGAGATTTTGTCACCCTCTGTTGACAGGTCATTTTCCCCATTTTGCGCCATTTTTGCGCCATTTTTGCTGGAATTTTCAGGAAAATTATATATATATATATATATATATATATATATATATATATATATATATATATGCAGCAGAGTTTAGGGTTTAACTTGAAATGTCTTGTTTGTAAATTTTATTCAGTTTTTTACAATATTATTAGGTAAAAAAAAAAAAATAATTAAATAACATTTTTTTTAGAAAATTGTTTCCTTTTATTTTAAATAAAAAAATGTATTTTATTAAAGAAAACCATATTGCATGTGAAAGCCCCATTTCTACCAATTAGAACGGTACCACATATTTATCGGTAGCCCCCCCGTTCCTGCCCAGGAGACCCCCCCAAACTAAAACAAGTACTTTATAACATTTACAAATAAAATACAACTACAACCATTAATTAAGGGTTAAATCGAGAAAAAAAATGACAGCGGGGCATTTTTTGGGGGGATTTTTAAGGGTTAAAAACCATCAAAAATCCCCAAAAAATGACATGGGGAACCCCTTACCCGAAGTAACGTAACCAGCCTGGGACCAGTTATGCAGGGCTTGTAGGAACAGGGTGCAGGGGCCAGCTTTTGTGGCCCCTGGCCCTGCAGGCTACAAACCCGCATAGCCCATGGCCACGGGCTCTTCTGCCCCCCCTGGACTTTGGGTAGGCAGGTAATGGGGGTGCCGGGGGTTAACGGCAAGTCACCCACTAGCCGCAGGTGACTTGCCAGCCCCCAGCCTTGTGAACTTGTATAGGGATCTCATGGACCCCTTACCAGTTCACAAGGGGTTAAGTGGAAAAAAAAAACACCACACACAGAGAAAAAAAAAAAATATATATTTTTTATACTTACCTCCCATCCATCTTGCATTGTGTCCCTTCCCAATCACTGGCTCCTGCTCACCTGCTGGAAGCCTTTTATAGCTAAGGGCTAAGAACACAAGGGGTTAATAAAAAATAAAATTACATAGGGTCCCCCCTCCCGGGGTGGGGGGGGGGGCCCATTTGTTTTTGGATTTTTAAGGGTTAAAAACCCTTTAAAATCCCCAAAAAATGACATGGGTTCCCCCTTACCCGAAGTAACCAGCCCGGGACCAGCTATGTAGGGCTTGTAGAAACAGGGCGCAGGGGCCTGCTTTTGTGGCCCCTGGCCCCCCAGCCTTGTGAACTGGTATAGGGGTCACCACCTCTCTCCTCCAAGCACCCGAGCAGACTGATTCTTAGTCTCGGGTGCTGGTCTTAAGAAGCCGGCTGCTGGTGACATCACAATGATGTTACCCGGCCCCACCCCCATTCCGGGGGCTCTCCTGGAGCCATCTGAGCCCCTACGGGGGATCGGATGGCGCTAAATTAAAGAGGAAACCCGGACGGATCCAACGAGGGGTCAGGTGAGTATTTTTTTTTTTTTTTTTTTACAACTAGCAGGGGGGAAAGTCTGGCACGTAGATTCTACGTTCTTGGCACTTAAGTGGAGTAGAAGCGATCACGTAGAATCTACGTGCTTGGCACTGAAAGGGTTAAAGCACCCATTGCCTTTCACTGGGGGCCATAGTCAGTGCTACCACTTATCTTTTAAGAGTACCTGCCTACTAATCTTTTGCCTTTTGTAAGTTGTGGCAGCAGGAGTCGCGGTGAGAGGCCTGATCTCCCGGTATCTGCTAGCAGTCGTGTTTCGACCAGCAACGCATCTGCCATCATCGATTGGTTAACGCGGTCATCGACCTCATCACAAGTGACATCTGACACCCCCAGTCAACAGTCGGTAGGTTCCTTGGACACAACCCTGAGTTGGCATGCCCCCCTCCAGCCGACGTATCTTATGCTTTGGGTTCAGCTCCACTATTCAGTGAGAACGATGTGTTAGAGGACAGTCAGCAGCTACCGCCCAGCCAAGAAATGGAGGAGACATCCGTCGCTTCTTTCGCTAGGCAGACAAACACTGAGGAGGAGAGTGGCGTGGGAGGTGGTGTGGCGAGCGTTCCGTCTCCTGCAGCACACGCTCTTGTGGAAACCAAGGAGGACATCAGTGACGTGCAGACACAACTCAATGATGATGATTATGAAGATGATCGCACTTGGGAGCCCGGTGCAGAAGGGGCTTCATCATAATCTGGAAAAGAGGGTCCCAGGTTGCCCCAGAGTCAGCAGCTGAGGCAGCAAGGTGGTAGTAGGGTTGGCAGTCAGCATGGTGGCAGAATTGGGATGTCTGGAGCCACACGTGGCCGGGGGCGGGGTAGACCACCTGCTGCATGGCAGGCTGCCTTCCCGGGAGATAGTGGAGCAGGGGTTCCTGGAGTTTGCAGCAGTAGCAGTGAATTAGTGCAGACTGTTGAAGGGAAAATTAGCTACTCTCCAGTGTGGCACTTTTTCATCAAGCATCCGCAGGAGGGTAACCTGGCCACATGCAAGATGTGTAGACAGAAGGTCAAGCGGGCCAGGGCCCCAATGTTGGTACCACGGCCCTGCGGCAACACATGCAGCGTCACTATAAAGCGGCCTGGGAGAGCCGAGGCTTCGAAGTGGGGGTCCAGCCTGCTGCGTCAGTCAGTGCAACGTCGCTTCCAATTTCTCCCAGCCAAGTCTCCAGCACCTCAGCCGAAGGTAGCTGTGCGTCATACCCATCCTCTGCCGCTCCATATGCTCCTCCTACTAAAAGTCAGTCATCCCGCCAGCAATCCATCAGCGAAGCCATGTCCAAGAGACAACAGTATGCACCCACTCATCCTACGGTGCAGAAGCTAAATGTGCTCCTGTCCAAGTTGCTGGTGCTGCAGTCCCTCCCTTTTACGGTGGTGGACTCTGCACATTTCAGAGAGCTGATTGCTAATGCCGAGCCGAGGTGGAGTGTCCCAAGCCGTCATTCCTTTGCAAAGAATGCAGTACCAGCCCTGCACAAATTTGTTGAGCAGAAGGTGGGTCAGTCCTTGAGACTGTCGGTGTGCACCAAAGTGCAGGCAGCGCCGACATCTGGAGCTGTAACTACGGTCAGGGACAATACATGTCTTTCACAGCCCACTGGGTGAATGTGGTTCCTGCACAGCAACTTGGACAGGTCACACCGCTTCGGCCTCCACGCTCCCAGGCCGTCTTGCCTGTCACAGTGTGCGACTCCGCCTCCTCATCCTCCGCCGTCTCCTCAGTCTCCACTGTACGGTCAATTTTCAATGCCCCTTCAGCCTACCATGTGTGCAGGGCACGGCAGTGTCACACTGTGCTTCACATGGTTTGTCTTGGTGAACGGAGTCACACAGGGGAGGAGCTCCTGAAATTCATTCATCAAGAAATCAAAACATGGCTTACTCCCCGAAAATTGGAAATGGGAACCATGGTAACTGACAATGGGAGTAACATCTTGTCTGCGCAGCGACAAGGAAGCCTGAGCCATGCGCCCTGTATGTGTGATGCCCAGCGGGACACCAGCCTTCTGTAAACAGGCAACCCCCAATCTCCACCGCCGCTTCTGCCTATAGTCAAGCCCCCGCTTGCCGGGACGCTAGGCACGCCTCACCGGACACGGTTGCCCCCAGGTCTTAATAGGCGCAAAGGATGGCTGCTTACGGTAAAGGCCGATGAACCACGAGGGTATCCCGAAGCCGAGGTCTTCACAGGTAGTCAATCCGGAGGGTGCGTCAGAGTACAGGGATGAGACAGGTGCGTAGTCAGGGGTAGCCAATGGGTCAAGCCAGGAGGTCAGAGATCGCAGGGCATCCAGAGGGGCAGGCAGGTTCGCAGTCAGACAAAGCAGAGGTCGGTACAGGCAGCAGACAGGGATGGTCGATCAAGCCGGGTCAGGATCAGATAACAGCTAACAGAATCACACCCTAATCACGAGAGACTATCACGGGCACTGAGTGCTGGGCTGACTCCATATTTATTTGGGAATCGACCAATGGCCACCCTGGGGGGGGAGTGTATGTGCTGATTGGTGTAACTTACAACACTGTGAGTGATTGGACACACTATCCAGGGGCTGGTCAGTCTTGGCTGCAGGGCTGATCAGCCCCTGATTCCCATCAGGTGTGGAGCACTCTGCGCTGCCTGCCACTCACAGCACAGCGCCTCCTAGTGGCAAAATTTACAGACTGCGGGACGCGCGCCTGCACAGCTAGAGAGGGGCAAGGGAGGCTGCCAGAGTGACGCGCCGCGCTCCCAGCAGCAGGAGTGCTGCGTCGCCCCGCGGACGCTCGCCGCCGGCCCCCTGGCAGAGGTAAATTCCTTACATTACCCCCCCCTTGAGGAGGGGCCCCAGGACCCTCCACCCTGGGTTTAAGAGGTTTTTTTTTATGAAATCTTTTAATTAAACGGTCTGCATGCACATCTCTAGCTGGAACCCAACTCCTCTCTTCTGGCCCATATCCCTTCCAGTCAACTAAATATTGCAAGGAATTCCGGAGGAAACGGGAATCCAGAATTCGTGCGACTTCAAACTCCTGCTCACCATCAACTAGGATAGGAGAAGGAGAGGAATCCTCCTCCACTCCCCTGACAGGCTTAAGGAGGGAAACGTGAAAGGAATTACAAATCCTCAGAGATGGTGGAAGTTTGAGTCTATATGTGACTTGGTTAATTTTCTGTAAAATGGGATAAGGGCGCTAAATTTTTGGTAGAGAGCCAGACCAAATCCCCCACTTTATAATCTGGATTATTGGATCGGCGACGATCCGCAAAGACCTTCTGCTGACTCGATGCCTGGACCAAATGCCGCTGAATCTTGGCCCATAAATCTGGCCACTGGGACAACCAATCGTCTAAAGAAGGCAAACCAGAGGACGAGCCTGAAAGTGCTGAGAACTTAAGATCCCTCCCATATACACATCGGAAGGGCGATACCCCAGTGGAGGAGTTAACTGCATTATTGAAGGCAAATTCAGCAAAGGGAAGAAATTGGGACCACTCTGACTGAATATCAGAGGTGAAGCAACGGAGATATTGTTCTAATGACTGGTTGGTCCTTTCCGTCTGCCCATTGGACTGAGGGTGAAAAGCTGAAGACAGAGAAACAGTGAAGCCTAGCCGGGTGCAGAATGCCCTCCAGAAGCGTGACACAAATTGGACCCCCCTATCTGAGACCACATCTTCTGGAATTCCGTGAAGTCTAAAAATATAATCTAAGAAATATTGAGCCAATTCTTGGGCTGTGGGCAGCTTTCTTAGGGGGACAAAATGCGCCATCTTGCTAAATCGATCTACCACAACCCAGATAACAGTATATCCCTGGGACTGTGGTAAATCAGTAATAAAATCCATTGCCAAGTGCGTCCAAGGCTTTGAAGGAGTGGACAGGGGCACCAGTGGTCTGGCAGGAGCTGACCTGGGGGTTTTGCTACGAGCACAGATCTTACAGGCCTGAATAAAGGCCTGGGTATCTCTCCTGTAAGATGGCCACCAGACATGACGGGCTAGAAGGGCCAAAGTCTTTTTAACCCCTGGATGACCCACCGTCTTGGAGTCATGAAACTGCTGAAGTACTGCCGGATGGTGGGACAGGGGTACAAAGAGGAGGTGATCGGGTTTGCCCGGAGGAGAATCCGATTGAAACCGACTTAGTTCACTTGACAGGTCAGGTTGGATGACAGCTATGACCTTGTGTGTGGGATTATGGGAAGGATCTCCTCTACAGGGACTTTATCAACTGTGAAACTTCTGGAGAGAGCGTCAGCTTTAACATTCTTTGTTCCTGGTTTGTATGTTATGGTGAAATTAAAACGGGAGAAGAAAAGAGACTATCGGGCCTGACGGGGGGTTAACCTTTTAGCTGATTCGATGTATTCTAAATTCTTGTGATCTGTGAATACCGTAATTGGGAACTGGGCCCCCTCTAACCAATGTCTCCATTCCTGAAAGGCTAATTTCACAGCTAGAAGTTCTCGATTGCCAATATCATAGTTCCGCTCAGCGGAATTAAATTTTCTCGAGAAAAAGGCACAGGGATGTAGCCGTTCAGGAGACCCACTGTACTGTGAGAGAACTGCCCCTACCCCGAGCTCAGATGCATCTACTTCGACTATGAAGGCTCGGTGGATATCAGGGTGGGTCAACACAGGTGCCGAACTAAAGGCAGACTTAAGGTTCTCAAAGGCTTGGATGGATCGGCCCGACCAAGTAGGGGTAAACGCCCCCTTCTTAGTGAGGTCGGTGAGTGGGGCTACCAAGGTGGAAAAGTTTTTTATAAAGCGCCTATAAAAATTAGCAAACCCCAGAAACCTTTGTAAACCCTTCAAATCTTTAGGTTGTTCCCACTGGAGGACTGCAGACACTTTGGCCTGATCCATTGTTAACCCAGTATCGGCAACAATGTATCCCAGGAACGGAACCTCAGAAACCTCAAAAACGCACTTTTTTAGCTTGGCGTAGGGGTGATTTTCTCTCAATTTCTGTAGAACCATCCGCACATGCTCTCTATGCTCGGTTAAGGTCGGGGAGAATATTAGGATGTCATCTAAGTAGATGACCACAAAACGGCCCAAGTATTCTCTAAAAACTTTGTTAACAAAGTCCTGGAAGACTGCTGGGGCGTTACATAGGCCGAATGGCATAACAAGTATTGAAGGCAGTCTTCCACTCGTCTCCCTGACGGATCCTGATTAAATTGTAGGCCCCCCTCAGGTCAAGCTTAGAAAAAACCTGGGCCCCAATGACCTGGTTAAAGAGTCCCTCTATTAAGGGAAAGGGGTATTTATTTTTAACTGTAATTTTATTCAGGCCCCTATAATCAATACAGGGGCGCAAGCCACCATCTTTCTTTTCCACAAAGAAAAATCCGGCACCCGCTGGTGAGGTAGACGGCCGAATAAAACCTTTCTGCAGATTCTCAGCAATGTATTCTTTCATGGCCTTATTCTCAGCTTGGGTTAAATTATAAATCTTTCCCCGAGGCGGCATAGTTCCTGGGAGAAGATCAATCGGGCAGTCAAAAGGCCTATGAGGAGGGAGTTCATCAGCGGCTTTTTCAGAAAACACGTCTGCGAAATCTGCATAGGGGGTAGGGATGCCCTCAGCAGTCAAGCGAGTGGAACGTACAGGGAGCTCAAGACAAGACTGGAAACATTGTGGCCCCCACTTGATAACCTGCCCAGAGACCCAGTCAATTTGGGGATTGTGTTTAGACAGCCAGGGGAGTCCCAGAACCAAAGGGGTAAGTGGCATCTTAAGGAGCAGGAAGCTCATTAGCTCGGTATGTCCCGCCCCCACTCTAACAAACACTGGTGGAGTACGGTACTGAATCAGGCCCCCGACAAGGGGGGTATTATCAATGGCTTTGACTCTAATTGGATTGGCTAAAGATTGCAGCGGAATCTTTAATGCTTGAGCCAGGCCCCAATCAATAAAATTCCCGGCGGCCCCACAATCCAAAAGAGCCTCCACAGACCTGGACTCAAAATCATGAGTAATCTCGACAGGCAATGTAATTTGTGTGCAACACAGAGGAAATACCTTGCAGCCTAGGTGGGTTTCCTCGACCCCACCTAGGCTCTGAAGTTTTCCGATGCCTGTTTCCGAGGGCAGGAGCGGACCAGGTGACCGACTTCTCCGCAATAAAGGCATAGACCTTGCGACAGACGCCGACGCCTCTCAGCTTCAGAAAGCTTGGTGGCCCCAAGCTGCATGAGTTCTTCAGAAGAAGAAGGGACTAAGGCCTCAGGCTTCATACTGACTTCAGACTGGGCCCCTTTTTCCAGGCGTCTTTCTCGTATGCGTCGGTCGATGCGGATAGCCAATTGCATGGTTTCATCCAAGGTGTTAGGTACTGGGTGATTTACCATGACATCTTTTATGACCTCTGACAGACCTAGCCTGAACTGCCCACACAATGCTGGGTCTTTCCAGCGAGAATCCACTGCCCAGCGTCGGAATTCCGAGCAATATTCTTCTGCCGGTCTTCGCCCCTGTCTAAGAGATCGTAGCTTGGCATCAGCAGTTGCCCCTCGGTCTGGGTCATCATACAGGATCTCCATGGCCTTGAAGAATTCCTCAACAGATTGGCGGGCGTAATCCTGAGGGGAGAGGCTAAAAGCCCAGGATTGGGGATCCCCATGCAGAAGGGAGATGATAAGTCCCACCCGTTGCTCCTGGGAGCCGGAAGCATGAGGGCGAAG
Organism: Gastrophryne carolinensis; assembly: GCA_027917425.1. NCBI lineage: Eukaryota > Metazoa > Chordata > Amphibia > Anura > Microhylidae > Gastrophryne > Gastrophryne carolinensis. The sequence goes on from CM051234.1 coordinate 603,611,764, forward strand.
CTGAAAATAGAGCTTACAGTTGGCAAATTTACTCCGGTCCCCTGAAAACTTCTCTGGAAGGGGAATCTTGGGTTCAACTGGAAAGGCGGCTATTGCCCCCTGGGGCACAGAGGGTGCAGGAGCTGGACGGTTCTCCTGAGCCGCCACTCGAAGTGCCAGGTGCTCCACGGCCGCGGTCAGGGCCTGCACCTGTTCCAAAATTTGGTCCATTAATGTGGCCCGTGATAATGTGATGCCCAGCGGGACACCAGCCTTCTGTAAGCAGGCAACCCCCAATCTCCACCGCCGCTTCTGCCTATAGTCAAGCCCCCGCTGGCCGGGACGCTAGGCACGCCTCACCGGACACGGTTGCCCCCAGGTCTTAATAGGCGCAAAGGATGGCTGCTTACGGTGAAGGCCGATGAACCACGAGGTTATCCCGAAGCCGAGGTCGTTCACAGGTAGTCAATCCGGAGGGTGCGTCAGAGTACAGGGATGAGACAGGTGCGTAGTCAGGGGTAGCCAATGGGTCAAGCCAGGAGGTCAGAGATCGCAGGGCATCCAGAGGGGCAGGCAGGTTCGCAGTCAGACAAAGCAGAGGTCGGTACAGGCAGCAGACAGGGATGGTCGATCAAGCCGGGTCAGGATCAGATAACAGCTAACAGAATCACACCCTAATCACAAGAGACTATCACGGGCACTGAGTGCTGGGCTGACTCCATATTTATTTGGGAATCGACCAATGGCCACCCTGGGGGGGAGTGTATGTGCTTATTGGTGTAACTTACAACACTGTGAGTGATTGGACACACTATCCAGGGGCTGGTCAGTCTTGGCTGCAGGGCTGATCAGCCCCTGATTCCCATCAGGTGTGGAGCACTCTGCGCTGCCTGCCACTCACAGCACAGCGCCTCCTAGTGGCAAAATTTACAGACTGCGGGACGCGCGCCTGCACAGCTAGAGAGGGGCAAGGCAGGCTGCCAGAGTGACGTGCCGCGCTCCCAGCAGCAGGAGTGCTGCGTCGCCCCGCGGACGCTCGCCCCCGGCCCCCTGGCAGAGGTAAATTCCTTACAGTATGGCACACATGTTCAACCCAGTTGTCAAGCGTTTTCTGAAGTCTTCCCCCCATCTGCAAAATGACGGGAAGGAAAATTTGTATGCACTTCAGCCACTCCTACACTGCCAAGCACACCCTTCTTGAGCTACAGCATCAGAACGGTATCCCCCAACATAGTCTGATTTGCGATGTTCCCACCCATTGGAATTCCACCCTACATATGTTAGATCCACTATACAGAGAAAAACCATCAATGATTTCTTGATGATCCAAGCAGATAGGGGGACTCCCCTGTGTAACTTTAATGTGAACCAGTGGCAGCTCATACTTGACACCTGCCGTTTGCTCAGGCCCTTTGAGGAAGCCACTTTATTTGTCAGTCACCAGGATTATGGCATGAACAACGTGATTCCACTGCTTTATGTAATACAACACATGTTGGAAACCATGGCTAGTCAGAGCACCGGAGACATGGTCCATACATTTCACAGCCACATAAACCCCGTGGGAGCTGAGGAGGAGGAGGAGCACAGTAAAGCACAGTTTAGTTTTGGCAAAATGTGCAGTTTATCTAGTCATCTGAAAGGAGAGGAGGAGCAGGAGCAGCCAGAGAAGCTAGAGGGTTGTGAGGAAGGCGAGACAGAGGACCCAGACACACCGTGGCAGTATGCAGTGGAGATGGAGACAGGTATTCACTTGCACAAATGACACAATGCATGCTCACGTGCTTGCGTAGTGACCGCAGAATTGTGTCCATTTTTCAGCAGGATGACTTCTGGCTCTCCACCTTATTGGACCCTTGCTGACGGCATTTTTTACACCCGTTGAGAGGGAGGACAAACTGACCTACTACAAAGACATTCTATGTAGTCAGTTGCCCGATGCCTATCTGCGCCATGGTCCATACTCTCGCAGGTCTGACTTGGGGGGACCTCTGCGCTCACCTTCCACTGCCATGGCTGCTGGAGGGGGTGGCAGGAGCAGCAGCAGCAGCTCCATCAGCAGCAGCCTCAGTCTTCAGTCACTAATGAGTAGCTTTCTGCACCCGCATAGTGAGGCTACTCATGAGCAGCAGGAAAATCTGGAGCAGGGCCTGAACCAGCAGGTCGTGTCATACCTTGAAATGACCATGCCAACACACCTTGAGGATCCGCTGGAATTCTAGGCAGCCAAACTTGACTGGCAGAGTTTGCCCTGGGAAAGATGTCCTGCCCGGCCAGTAGTGTGCCATCTGAGCAGGTCTTTAGTGCTGCGGGGGCCATAGTGACGCCAAGGAGAACTCGTCTGTCCAGAGAGTGAAAGACTCACCTTTGTGAAGATGAATCAGGCATGGATCAGCCAGGATTTCCCCCCACCAATAGCTGATGCATGTGAGTAGCTGATGCATGGTAGCTCCTTCTGCTGCTGCCAACTCCAGAGTGTGTCTTTCAGGCAATATATGGGCTCCTAATGCTGTTGCCAACTCCTGCGTGTGTCTTTCAGGCAATATATGAGCTCCTAATCCTGCTGCCAACTCCTGGGTGTGTCTTTCAGGCAATATATGGACTCCTAATGCTGCTGCCAACTCCACAGTGTGTCTTACAGGCAATATATGGGCTCCCTATGCTGCTGCCAACTCCAGGGTGTGTTTTTCAGGCAATATATGGGCTCCTAATGCTGCTGCCATCTACAGGGTGTGTTTTTCAGGCAATATATGGGCTCCCTATGCTGCTGCCAACTCCAGGGTGTGTTTTTCAGGCAATATATGGGCTCCCTATGCTGCTGCCAACTCCAGGGTGTGTTTTTCAGGCAATATATGGGCTCCCTATGCTGCTGCCAACTCCAGGGTGTGTTTTTCAGGCAATATATGGGCTCCCTATGCTGCTGCCAACTCCTGGGTGTGTTTTTCAGGCACTATATGGGTTCCTTATGCTACTGCCAACTCCAGTGTCTCTTTCAGGCAATATATGGGCTCCTAATGCTGCTGCCAACTCCTGGGTGTGTTTTTCAAGCAATATCTGGGCTTCTAATGCTGCTACCAACTCCAATGTGTTTTTCAGGCAATATATGAGCTCCTAATACTGCTGCCAACTCCAATGTGTTTTTCAGGCAATATATGAGCTCCTAAAACTGCTGTCAACTCCAATGTGTTTTTCAGGCAATATATGGGCTCCCTATGCTGCTGCCAACTCCACTGTGTCTCTTTCAGGCAATATATGGACTTCTAATGCTGCTGCCAAATCCAATGTGTTTTTCAGGCAATATATAAGCTCCTAATACTGCTGCCAACTCCAATGTGTTTTTCAGGCAATATATGAGCTCCTAATACTGCTGCCAACTCCAATGTGTTTTTCAGGCAATATATGAGCTCCTAATACTGCTGTCAACGCCAATGTGTTTTTCAGGCAATATATGGGCTCCCTATGCTGCTGCCAACTCCACTGTGTCTCTTTCAGGCAATATATGGGCTCCTAATGCTGCTGCCAAATCCAATGTGTTTTTCAGGCAATATATGAGCTCCTAATACTGCTGCCAACTCCAATGTTTTTTTCAGGCAATATATGGGCTCCCTATGCTGCTGCCAACTCCAGGGTGTGTCTTCCAGGCAATATATGAGCTCCTAATGCTGCTGCCAAATCCAGGGTGTGTCTTTCAGGCAATATATGGGCTCCCTATGCTGCTGCCAACTCCTGGGTGTGTTTTTCAGGCAATATATGGGCTCCCTATGCCACTGCCAACTCCAGGGTATGTTTTTCAGGCAATATATGGGCTCCTAATGCTGCTGCCAACTCCAGTGTCTCTTTAAGGCAATATATGGGCTCCCTATGCTACTGCCAAGTCCAGTGTCTCTTTAAGGCAATATACGGGCTCCTAATGCTGCTGCCAACTCCTGGGTGTGTTTTTTTAGGCAATATATGGGTTCCTGATTCTGCTGCCAACTCCAGTGTCTCTTTCAGGCAATATATGGGCTCCTAATGCTGCTGCCAACTCCAGGGTGTGTTTTTCAGGCAATATATGAGCTCCTAATGCTGCTGCCAACTCCAATGTGTCTTTCAGGCAATATATGGGGTCCCTATGCTGTTGCCAAATTCAGGGTGTGTTTTTCAGGCAATATATGGGCTCATCATGCTGATGCCACCTCAAGGCTCTGTGCCGCTCTTTGACAGCGAATCTAATAGTGACGCCTCTGATCTGCATGTCATACTTCTTTACAATATTATTTCACTAACCCAGCATGCATCCTATGCATGTTACAGCCAAGCAAAACGTTCTGCAACCCTATGGAGGCTCTAGGAAGCCCAGAAATAGCTGTTTTTAATAGCGATTCATTGCAAATAAATTCGGACCGAAACAAATTTTTCCGGAGAATTCGGCGAATCGGCCGAATCGAATTTTTCAAACGTTCGCTCATCTCTACGATAGATTTAGTGCAGGGGCCATAAGCCCCTAGGTATGTGCTGGGATATCAGCCAGAATAACTTTGCAGGCGAATAAGTCCAGAGGACCAGAGCTAGTCACATCACCATGACCCCTATTTAAAGTGGACCAACACCCTGGGGTGATCGGCCCGGGAATCTATAAGATTCCCGGGCCGATCACCCCCCTCACCGCGGGACATCCGAGATCGGGATGTCCCGCGGTGAGGAACCCCCCCGAAAACCCCCCAAAAGCTCACCTCCCCGGCGGCGGCTGCGGCGGCCGCCGCCTCCCGCGCGCCCCTCTAGCCGTGCGCGCGCCCGCGCCGTCCGTTTGTGAATGGCCGGCGCGGGCGCACGCGCTGTCAGAGGGACGTGCGGGAGGCGGCGGCAGACGCGCTGGCTTGTCCGTCGCTGTCAGCGCTTGTCCGTCGCTGTCACCCGGCCACGTGGGAGCGTTTTGAGGTGAGTATTGGGGTGTTTCTGGGGGGTTTTACACAGCGGGGCACCCCTAATCGGGGTGCCCCCCTGAAGTGGACCAAAACCCAGGATAGTCAAAATCCTGGGTGTTGGTCCACTTTAAGTGTACATGCACATTCAGTCAGTGCCTGTGATAACCATCATTTCAAGTGCTCTAGCTAAAATAGTGTGATAATCAGTTGTGTGTGACTCACATCTTGCTTGACCTCATCCTCGTATGAACCCCTTGTACCCCTCTACTGCGCCTTAAGATCTTCTGCTGTGATCTTGGATACCCTTCTCATCTCTTGACTGTTGATTCTATACAGCCACCGTATTCTCTTGTGTATGACACTTGGCTTGAAATTTTACCCCTAGATTTCCTAGCCCTTTTTGTCCTTTCATTTGGTTGGACTGATCTTTACGTGCATGACCCCTGGCTTCGTCTGACTTCCCGTACCACCCATTGGATCTCACCCCGCTGTAATCCCAGTTTCTCAGAGAGTATTATTTGTGCTAATAAGTCTGGGGACAAATGTGTCCAGTGAGGTAACCCTTATCCCGACTAATGGGGGCTTTGCTATAGGTGAAACAACAGTGGTGATCTGGGTTCTGAGTACTGGGGAGTCTACCATGTGGTAGTAATGTTAGATATGAATGTGTCAATATTGTACTATTACTCAATGCCGTATGCGTATGTATAATTCAAAAACTCAAAGAGGGAAAGGAAAAGGGAATAGACAAATCCCATCCAATCTCTAAAAAAAGGGCAAAAGGGGATCACCCCAGGATAGCACCTTAACTTTTTATGCCACTTCTTATTTTAAAACAGACAATATATTGAATATCATAATAAAAAAGTTTTTCTGTACAAGTTTCAGTTGTACAAAATTGTTAGAGCCCCTTCTTCCCACTCATGGACCTTGATTCATCAAGAGTTCTCATGGTAGTAAAAAATTCATTTTATGAGAAAAAAGCCAGAGAATGTCATTGTTGATGAAACACCAGATAGAAAGACAATGAAAGTCAATTGCACTTTTTACTACAGGTAAAAAGGAGTAAAAGTTCACAAATTTTTTCAGGAGTAAAAAAGTGCCATTGACTTTCATTGTCTTCCTATCTGGTGATTCATCAACAGTAACATTCTCTGGCTTTTTTCTCATGAAATTAATTTTTTACTACCAACTCTTGATGAATCAAGGCCATTGCCCCATTGTTGGGCTTGTGTGCAAATAAGATGGCTATTCAAGAGAAGGACTGAAACTTCTGAGGTGCGGTTGGGCTAGGCTTCCCCCAAGAAATGTGAAAAAGGGACTAGCGCTACCAAGCTCCTGGTTTAGGCAGCAACATCATATGTACTTGTATACACAGACTTGCTCAAGTTATTCAGGCAAGGGATATCTTCTAAACAGATATGATTGAACAACAAAGCAGGTAATAACACTTCAAAAAATAAGTAGATCAAGAGATCGTTGACTATATTGTTGGTCCAAACTAGTTCCTCTGATTTTCCAGCATTTTTCTTAATTCAAAATCCAGAGCTTCCCTCTTTATATATTTTTTCCCAGCACATACCAACTATAATAATGTTGTACAATGCATACATAGATATAAGACACCATCTAGTGACTGGTGGCCCAAGCTACACATTGAATGTGCCAAGATGTCCACAGGCCCCATCCTCAGGTGGAGTAACATTTATGTTAATATGAATATGAGATGCTGGAAAAACTTGTTGGTATTCCATAACACACTCCTCCTTAAGGCCTTAAGGCCCACACAGACGCACAGGTGAAGTAACTAGTGGAGCAACAGGGCTATAGAGACAGCTCAGTAAATGTACTGTTGGGGGGCCTTGAGGAGGAGGGTTGGGGAGCACTGCCATAACATACCTCTCAGTGCAAAAAGTGTAGTTATCAAGTCAAAAGTCAGAGAACCTGTGATATTCCCATCTATCAACAGTGCCAGCCATGGGATGAGTGAGTGTGTGGCATTATCCCATACATTTCAATGGGCTGGGATGGGTGTAATTTTTTTGGTCACTTTTTTTTATTTTATTTTTTTTGGTGGGGTGGGCTGGTGCATGTGCCATGGGAGCCTTGGGCTGTTTTGAATTGATATTGGATGCATTTTTGTGTTTTACACTTATGTTATTTGGGCCATGCAAAACCTGTGGCATACCTTTCAAGTTCCCCCAATACAATTCCCAGTGTTTTTTTTCTGCTGGCCACCCCCCCCCCCCAAAAAAAAAATGGGGATTGCAACAGGCACTGTATACCTGCAATCCCCTTTGACAGCACCTGTACGGGCGCTGTGTTTATTAGTCATGAATGCAGCAGTTTTACATCGCTCACAGCTGGCACTAGGGGTGCATCGGCTTAGACAAGTCCTGCTGGGAGCGAGCACGCTCAGAGCGCCTGCTTGGAAGTGTGGCCAGCCAGAGCCACAAGAGATGCTCAGGTGCGCCGTCACATTTTATTCATAAATAAGGCTGCTACTGAACTGCAAACCACTGTAAGCCACCCTAGTTCTGTTTGAATGGATTTCTCTAGACTGTAGGCCGGTCCACATGAATGCATCCACGAGTAAGAACTTGGAAGCTAGGAAAAGATTACTGACAGCATCAACTGAAGATACTGCACACATGGGAGAAACAATGTTAGACAGAATTTTGGGTACCAGCATTGTTGGAGGGATAGCTTACTCTGTGGAGCCATGTGTACAGAAGTAACAAAGGCCACTATTCTGTAAATTTGCCTAAAACTTTCCCATAAAACTTTGGACTGTTTCTTGCTTTATTTCAAAATAAGACATCAGATGAAATAAGATGTGATTCAGTAAAGGGGGGAGTTAGTGCAGGATTTGCACCTAAAACTTTCACTCAAGCAATATGACATTTTATTTAGTTATTTAGTAAAAGGGTCCACTAACTGGGGAACTTAAAACTTACTGAAGACCTTCTGCATAACTATTTGGATGTGTTTGGCTGAGTACATTTAAAGTTAATCCCTGGCATTTCACCTTTAGTGTTTCTAAGGGCTCAGAGACATAAAGAGATTATTTGCAGAGCTCTGCCTGCTGCAAGGATTGATGGGTAATGCTATTTTTCCTTGTGTTGGGTGCTGTTCAAATACTTTCCATTTTAGGATATCACCTCTTTTCCTTTACCTTTGAGTAAAGGGTCTTTTGGTCTCTTTAGCCCCTTTATAATTAAGCCTAACATGGGTCTCTTCACATAGTGGCTTTTGACAGGTTGAAGTAATGAAATCATGTGGATTTTTATGCACTTATATACAGATCTAATGCTCTGTTTTCTTTGAATCATGCCTTATTTTTTCATATCTCAGCATAAATTGGCCCTTATTTTCATTAGATATTTTTGGTACGTTTACTGAAACAACGTCAAAGTGTCCATTTTCTAAAGATGCTCCAGTGAAAAGTGAAGACCAGACCACAGCTGGCATCATGTTGGCCATTTTTTAACACCTCCCAGGGCTGTAAGGGCCACGAGAGGGAAGCTTGAATGCCTCCAGCGCTAGTAGTTGAAAAAATACTGTTATGGCCAGCCTCTTTAACTCCAATTTTTTTTTAGCTTGGGGCAGTTGTGCTCTGTGAAAATGAGCAGTGTAATTTGGATGGGCAAGCTTTTATTTACATGAGCAGCATATGTAGGGCATAGAGACATGGAAAGGGAACAGTTTTTTTCAGGACTTAAAACTTAAGATAATTTGTAAATATACCCCTCGATTCAAAGAGCAAAAGTTAATTGGTTTCGGATCGAGAATCGTAAGTTTGGGTGGGTGTTAGTCATTTTTTCCTGTTGTTTTGGCCATTTCCGACTCGCACGAGCCTGCGTACGAATGCGTATATGCTCTTACGATCATCGGAAGTTCGTTCCTAAATTTTAGGATCAAAACGTAAAACTTAGGATCAAATCCTAAAACTTAGGATCAAAACGTAAAACTTAGGATAATCGGATGTGTTTAGGTGTGATTCAGAGAACAGTTTTCAAACCTCTAAATACGTTTTAAAAGAAATCCACTTCCGACACCTTTTAGCAGTCGGATTGCTGTTCTTGAACAGGTTTTTTGGCTATGTGGAGGAGTCTGCGCGTCTTGAGCTCCAATGAAATGCATGTATCAGCATGGCCGAGGCCATAAATTGTATGGCAATGCATACCTGATTCATGTATGCCTTATAAAAGCATTTTAATGTGGACCTTAATTAGTCCTTTGCATGTAAACCTTTATTTTGCAATATATTTGTGTTAATTAAAGAAACTTATGTCCTTTGTTATTTATTTTTAAATTGATGTACTAGAATAATATTTTTAGATTGCATTTATTGGTGTAGTTGTTTACCTTTGCTTTGTTTAATTATTTAAGCACATCTTTGGTCAGATGCATCACACTTACTGAGGAGAGGAGAGCGGGATAAAGTGCAGGATGTGGGTTACTGCTGTATTTTGCACAGACACAGCAGAGCTGGGGGCACGGAAAGGTCAGAAATCAAAGAATGCAGAGCAACACAGTCACAAGGCCCTTTCTGTTTGCAGGCTGCCCGAGAATACCTGAGAAGCCATCTTGGCTGTTTCTAGGCTCATAACATGCTGAAGTTGCTGGGTGTTTTTTAATTTTTGAGAGCAATCTGTATGTAGAGGGTGTGGGTAACCACACCCAAAATTTTAAGTTGTACCATTTGAAGCCAAAATATTAAAATGAAATCCACAAAGTAAAAAATGCAAGTTAACTAAAAATTAAACAAAGTAAGATTTACTTATGCAAATGCATTCATTAATGGTTGGTTACTACAAAATGAATGAAATAAAGAAAAATAAAAGACCAATGCCCTTATTCATCAAGCGATAGCGCCAGGTAGTGTCTGACGAGCGCCAGGTAGCGGCAGCTAACGGCGACTACCGACTCAAGTACGCCCGGCGGCGGTCACAATGACACATTTATCAAGCAAAATGAGGCTAGCGCCGGCGAGAGCGACGGCTAGCGCGGCATTCATCATGAAGCCGCCTGGACCGAACAGCGCCGCTGCAAATTCCCTCACAGCGCCAGGTATGAGCTGTCGCTCCCTGGCGATGTCCAATGCATTTCAATGGAGCAATCTATAATTATTCATGATTAATTGGTAATAATTTTTTTTTTTATTTTTTTAATGTCAAAAAATCGGAGAACACTTCTGCAATGTTAGGATTTATTTTTAAGTCAAAAAAAAAAAAAAAAAAAATATGTGCAGAATTGATCTAACAGGTCTGATATTAATGTATTCATATAACAAAATGATTCTAAAAACATGTATAATGTTACATTCAAAAAATATGGTTGTTTAGGGGTTAAAAACTAGTTAATACCCATCGCCGCCAGCGCTCTGGGGTTTAAACAAGGAATGGACAGCGACAGCACATTCGGAGCGTGATTTTTTGATGAATATGAAGCTAGCCGTTCGCTCTGGCCATTCGTTGTCAGGCGCTCACATACAACGCTGGACCTGTGAAACAGCGACCCCCCAGCCCGTATTCAACATTACCGCACACCGACTGAGTCGCTGTCATCAAGCTAATGCCGGCCAAGCACAGCGAATACTGGCTGGCGCTGAAAAAATCACGCTACAGTCGCTCATCTGTCGCTACCTGGCGCTATTGATGAATCGGCCTCCAAATATTTAGAATGCACTTTAATGAGGTAAGTTTGTAGTGCGCAGCCACAAGATCAGAAGGATTTACGTCCAGACAAAAAAGGAAAAAGGGCAAAACCAATGTTGCAACCTGAGAAATGAAAAGGAAAATTCAGGATGGAAACTGACATAGGTCTGATTCCCGAACTGCCATACGAACGGACGTACATTTTAGGATAGAAACGTATTTGCTTATAGAATCACTCGCAAGTTCATACGAACGCACGAGCGTACGGGAAAAATAGGATGATCGGCACCAAAATCAAAGCTGTTACATGTTTCTTTGAATCGACCCTAGAGTATACTCAATGTTTAGGTCAGCATTTATACTGTACATGAAATACATCAACAAATATGGGGGTCATGCTAAATATTTATTGAAGCAAGTGTCTGGGTGCACATTTGGGGGAGAATTGCAACCTCTGTGAGCACAAGAAAGTGCAATAACATTTTTTTGCCAAAAATCACCTGTACCTGCGAGGGGGCATATTTACCGGTTAGGTGCAGAGTTGGACTGGCCATAGGGAGAACAGGGACAGCCAGCTGGGCTGTACGGCTTTGGGGCCAGTTGGGATGCTGCTTTTAACACCCACAATAAATACCTGCCCTCTTAGTCTCCCTCTCAGCCCCCTGTACCCACAAGCCAAGGAACCCCAGCCCCCAATGCTATAGCCCCGACATGATTGGGAGGGGCTTCAGCAGGTATGCCTCTGGACACCAGGCACTGGTAAAATCCAGGGCTGATTTTGGCCCCATCCTGCCATTGGTTAGGTGCATCGTTTTTGCAATGAGGTAAGAATATTTTTTGACTGTTTTGAAACAACAGCACCCAATGAGATATGCCAAACAATTTACAACTTTTTTCTGCATAACCCAACTTTCAAAAAAGGATATCATTACCTCATTGGAAAAATTATGCACATAACCTGTAAAAATGCTGCATTGCAGGTTATCTTTCGGGAAAAATTCTAACAAACATTTTTTATTGCTCTCTTTTGTGTGTTAAAGTAAAATAAAAAGCTCACCGTGATGCAGGATGCAATTCACACCCAAATGAGTGCCCAGAGTTAAACTGGCCTCACCAAATAATTAGAATGACCCCTAACATTAATTTTCTGCAAAGCCTGGAACCTTTGGACCCCCCACACTCCCTTCTTGCTCATCTCTGATGAAAACAAGTGACTCACCTCACCTAGGCCACTTGAGATTTGACAGGCAAGACTAATGGTCTTGTTGTAGCACTGCGTGATTTGCAGACATCCATATTTATGGTCTACTTTAAAGCAGGTTATCAGCAAGAGCAATCACAGCCTTCTTTCAAAGAACAATGCTCGTATTCAGACATTAAGACAATTAAAGTATTGACAGTCTATAAATTTGCTAAGTAGAAACTGTATTAATGATAGCAAAACTTTGGAACACAGTTACAGTTTACGACTTGATGGCTCTTTGTTTAGTTCTCTTAGTTTTAGCCTTTAATTTAATATCGGTTACAGGCCATTGACTTCCAATGACATACCAGGCAGAAATATTTTACCATTGAGTATATGTCAAAGAGTGTCTGGTCATTCTGATCAAAAGAACTGTAAGTCTTAATTATAGCATATGTGTCACTGATAAAAGGGAAACTTTGTTGTCGTTTTAATTAGCAAACATTTTATCTTGAACAATAATGACAAGAAAGACCAGTTCAGAAACATGAAAGTTCCTGTCCAGACAGGCAAAAAATGATAACCACCTGCCAACCTGCAGACTTGATCAAATACATTCCTGTGGACTCCTGTCCTCCAATTTCCACGCGGTTGGCTCCCCTGCTGGGTCACATGGCATTATGCTCCATAATTGATTAGCAGTAAGGGGCATATCACTAGGCTCAGGAGTGTACCTTGATGGGGTGCAATGGTATCAAGTCCCAAAAGGTCAGGAGGGCACTTTGACCCGCCTCATGGACTGTGGTCTCTCAGAGCTGTTCTGTGCCTTTTATAGCCTGCAGGAAGGACTTGTAGTCCTTCCTGCAGGCTATAAAAGGCACAGAACAGGTCTGAGAGACCAGAGTTCGTGCTTCCAGCCTCATGTCTCATGGCTGGTCTTGCCCACCCACACTCATAAGAATGTTCCAGAACTCTCCAAGCCAGAAGGGCCCCCTCCCTCCCCCAAGATGGCTTGTTATTGCACCGGTGCACGCATAGTTTACTCCACTGTTGCCAGCTGTCTGCCCATCTTCAAAATGAAGAGAGCAGGGCTGTGCGAGCAGTAAGTCTCCATGCCTCCCGCATCCACATAAAACAACCTCAGTGGGCAGAGAAGACTCTGCCAGCCGGAAGAATACCGGAGCCTGGCCTTGGGGCCTTGCTGCATCTTGGTGCTGTTGCCGTATCTTCACTATACCTATAGCTAGGTGTGCACCCACACTAGGCCTTTCTGAATGGTTGCTGTGGGCACGTCTGTGGCAAAGTGAAATTTGAATGGAAAGTGTGCTGCTGATTGTGCATTGTGGGAACAAGGAAGAGGTGAGGAAAGGGGGCAATCCTGGGGGATACACACAGCATGGAACACCAAATCCCATGTCCCCACGAGGAGAAACAATACAATGTCTGCTTTAATGTCTGTTTGCTCAGTCTGTAAATACACTTTCAGCATTGTACAAGGCTACCATAGAGAAAATATAATAAGAATATGCAGGAAAAAAATGCTTTTATATCTACATAATTCATTGGAGCCAGATAACAGGCAGTAAACAGTGCAGCTATGTGTTCTAGCCTAGAGAACTGGCTCAGACATGCCATGATTGTCTCACCATTCAGCTGAATACTCTGGTTAAAGTTTAACACCATCAAAGGTGCCTGTGTGCCAAGACAACATGGCACAACATAAAACCCTTGTCTGGAATTTATTTTCAACTGGCTTCATCAGTCATGCGTTGCCCAAATGTGAAATCATCTCAGTAACTTGTCTACACAGCTGTAACGATGAACATCCTGTCTCACATATACTGTTAGCATATGCAATCAAAAGACAAAAGACTGATTTTCAGTATTACGTTTGTCAATGGAGGCAAAATCCCAGCAATGAGACCACATTTGCCAAGTGTACAGATCTAACCTGGCTCCTATCAGAGCATGTTAGCGTGTGCCAAGCTGAGAGCCAGTGCATTAATTAAACCGGAGCCACGGCATCATTTAATCAAAAACCCAAACGCTTAAAAAACTATTCCCCAGCATCTAAAATGAAAATCTTTTACATTTTTAGTACTTTTTTTTTCATTCTTTCCCCCACTGGGCTGCATCTCAGGACCTGAGGATATGGGCGCCACCATCTTGCCACAGAAGCATCACATACTGAAGAGAGGAAGATGGGGAAAAAGAGTAAGGGACGGGTTATAGTTGTGCTTTGCACAGACAGAGCATAGCTAGGGTCAGGAAAAGGACAGCAATACCAGAATGCAGAGCGGCATAGTCAGTCTGCAGGCAGCCTGAGAATCCATGGGCCACTATCTTGGATGTTTGAAGGCTCATAACATGCAGTAGATGCAGGTAGCATGATTTTTAATGTGAGCAATCTGTATGTACAGGGTGGGGGGGGGGGCATATAAAATAGATTCTTATTCAGGGTGAAGGTCCGGTTTAAAGTTTCAGGCTTAATGATTGTGTGGAAAGGGTTGCTATGGAGTTAAACATATATTGGTCACATCCAAACATAGTACTGCTATGCAGTGAAATGTTGGTTTCGATCACTCAAGACACGTGGAATAAGTTGAGAGGTGTAATACATACAATACAATTTGATACAGTGACATAAAACAATGAAATGCACTAAAACCTGATACAAGCAATCAAGCAAGTTAATGGCATAAGTAGAATGTTAGGCATATAAGCAACATGTAAGTACTTGTCTAGTAGAGTCCTAGGCGATTAAATACTGTTGTGGAGTGGAGCACTGCAGCTTGTAGCTGATGCTATCAGTCAGGGCCGGCACCAACACTGGGCTTGCCAGGACATGCGTCAAGGTCCCTGGCCTCGGTAAGGGCCCACTCAAGCTCAGACTCAAGCTCATCTGCAGTAGGCTCCATGTGCAGACTTGCTCATGGTTGACCTTAGGAGCAAAGAATAAGAAGCGGCAATTAACCCTTTCAGTGCCAGGCATGTATATTCTACGTACTCGCTTCCACTCCACTTAAGTGCCAAGCACGTAGAATCTACGTGCTTGACTTTCCCCCCTGCTAGTAAAAAAAATAAAAATCAAAAATACTTACCTGACCCCTCGATCCCCCGTGGGGGGTTGGATGGCTCCAGGAGAGCCCCCGGAATAGCCCCCCCCCCCCCCCCCGTTTCGGCAGCAGCAGCTGCTAACTGTAAAAGACACTTCCTGGAATGGGTCTGCTAGCCCCGCCCCCTGGGGGTGACATTGTTGTGATGTCACCAGCAGCCCTCTTAATGCTGGCACCGTGAGACAGACAATCAGTCTGCTTGTGTGCCTGGAAGAGGGCAGATGGGGAGGAGGAGAGGGCTGAGATCGCCCCCCCCCCCAGACTCTCTCCTTCAAACACACGAGCAGAGGTGAGTAAAGTAAAAAAAAACAAAATTTTCTTATGTGTGTGTCTTTTTATTTAACATTTAACCCCTTGTGAACTGGTAAGGGGTCCATGAGACCCCTTATACCAGTTCACAAGGCTGGGGGATGGCAAGTCACCCGCTTGCCACAGCGGGTGACTTGCCATTAACCCCCGGCACCCCCATTACCTGCCTCCTCAAAGCCCAGGGGGGGGCAGAAGAGCCCGGGCCCATATAGGCTATGTGGGCTCGTAGGCTGCAGGGTGGGGGGGCCACAAAAGCTGGCCCCCCCACTCTGTGCCTACAAGCCCCCATAGCTGGTCCCGGGCTGGTAATGCTGGGTAAGGGGGACCCCATTTCATTTTTGGGGGGGATTTTTAAGGGTTTTTAACCCTTAAAATTACAAAAAAATTTAAATTAAATTCACCCCTTATGTTCTGTCGCCCAGCCGCTATAAAAGGCTTCCAGCTGCAGCAGGAGAGCAGGAAGCCAGATTGATCAGCGTGGGACACAGGGATGGATGGGAGGTAAGTATTAAAAAGTAAAATAATAATAAAATATTTTTTCTTATGTGTCAGTGTCTTTTTTTTACACTTAACCCCTTGTGAACTGGTAAGGGGTCCATGAGACCCTTATACCAGTTCACAAGGCTGGGGTCTGGCAAGTCACCTGCCGCTAGCAGGTGACTTGCCATTAACCCCCGCCCCCGCACCCCCAATTACCTGCCTCCCCAAAGCCCGGGGGGGGGGGCAGAAGAGCCCAGGCCCACACAGGCTATGTGGGCTCGTAGGCTGCAGGGTGGGGGGCCACAAAAGCTGGCCCCTCCACTCTGTTCCTACAAGCCCCCATAGCTGGTCCCGGGCTGGTAATGCTGGGTAAGGGGGACCCCATTTCAATTTTTTGGGGATTTTTAAGGGTTTTTAACCTTGAACATGAACATTTCATGTTCAAGCCTAAACTCTGCAGCAAAATATATATCTATAATTTTCCAGAAAATTCCGGCAAAAATCACGGTTAAACATGCCACAGAATGGGGAAAAATGACCTGTCAACAGAGGGTGACAAAACTTCAAGTAGGTTGGCAATTAAAAGGGTTAATAGTACCTATGCATGTTGGGTATTGTTCTGCTCGGGGGACCTTGCTCATTCAGATTTAGCTTGTTTTTTCTTGTTTGCATATTTATATTTTAGGAAAACATGTTATTTATTCAGTTTTTTTATTCATTTTTTTAGGGAAACCCTGTGCAACCTAAGAATTCTTTGAGGGATTACTTCCAGAAAGGTGAGCCTACTACAACAAGCTGGGTACTCTTAGAAAGCTTAACATGTGGAATAACAGGGAATATATGGTTTATAGGGGATATTCCAAATGTAAAGGGTTGTTTTGGTTGAAAAATCGCAAGGTGCGCATTTTGTCTGCACAAGTAAAATTACTGTTATGCGCATGCTTTACTTTGGGGTGTTTGCCAACTCTTCCCTTGACAGTACCTATGCATGTTGGGTATCGTTCTGTTCAGGGCATGTTTGAGATTTTACTTGTTTTTTCTTGTTTGCATATAGTTTTTTTTAGGAAAATCTCCTAAAGCTCTGTTTCAGTTTGGGGGAGTCTCCTGGGCAGGAAAGGGTGTCTACCAATACATATGTGGTACTGCTGTAACCGGGAGAAATTAGGGTTTCGCACGCAATAAAATTTTATTGACAAACCTATATTTTTTATTACAAAAAAACACTACAAATTGCAAAAAATATATATTTTTTAATTTTTTTGCACATATTTCACCAAAAAGTATTGAGAATATACCTAAAAAATGACAAACAAGAGATTTCATGTTGAAGCCCACACTCTCTTGAAAAAAACAATATATAATTTTGGTGAACCCTGTCACCCTGCAGTTCTGCTACCACTGATAGGTCCTCCTCTGTCACTAATCGTCCTCAGTTCTCAGTGCCTTCTCGGGTGATTGGTGGCGACTTAGAAGATAGCGAGGACCAAGGGATGATCAGCAGAGTTAGACCATATAAAGCAGAACAAAACCCTGGGATTTGACTTTCCCTGGATTTGGTCCAAGCCGTAACTGTTCAGGCTTCAACGACGCATGCATGTGCTCTTGTCCAATTAGAGCCTCTTGCTGTGGTTACATCATTCAGCAGGCAGATCACATTGACTAGAATAGGGAGTGTGTGCTGCCACATCCCCCGCATCTCTGTAGTCATAGCAGACAGCTCTCATTGGATTAGAGCCCACGCATGCGCCATTGAAGTGCAAGAAGGTGAGTTTTTATGGGTGATCTGGGGGGCTTCACACAGTGGAGCATCCCGTTTCGAAGCCAGCAGCCGGCCCTAGTATCTTACAACCAAGTACCCCCCAAGGAGGAAATCAATTATTGATGTTACCAAAATAAGTAGGTCACGGGCCTTGTAGCACAAAGCAAGAAAGAATAACAGTGGACTACAAGACAATCGATAGACGTCCATCAGTGGCAGCAGAGCTGAAAAGTGACAAGGTTCAACTTAATGAGATCCTCTCACCCAAGGACCCACATAAGCCTGGAGCCGGCCCTGTCACCAGTTATTAGTATTTGCTATTTTTTGCCTTACACAGACAGTGGTTGATAAGAGGATAGATTCGTTTTTCATCTTTATATCAGTGATGAGAACAGTAAGAGGGGTAGGGATGACCCTGGTGCTGCTCTGGTTGAGGGATCAAACTGACTGAGTAAAAAAGCTAATTTTTTTGAGCAAGAATTTTTTGGGTGAAATGTTTTCCTTTTGTGTGATTTTTTGTTTAGTTGTGAGATCTAGAAAAAAAAAATCACCCGAGTTTTTGAGAATTTACCCTGCTGAGTTTACTTTCTCACAAAAGTGTGACTTTCCACGGAGGCTCTGAATCAACCACATAGAGCTCTTCAGTACACAGTATTTAGCATTCATTGCCCACGCTCACCCGCAGCCGGCAGATAGCAGGAAGAAGATCAGGAAGTATGTGCTTCCTGCACCTTTTTGAACACATCCTGATCTTCTTCCTGCTACCTGACGGCCGTGGGTGAGCATGGGGAATGGATGCTAATTACTGTGTACTGAAGAGCCCTGTGTCCAAGAAGTCTTTTGTAAATAAATGCTTTACAGAATTAAGCTATATGCATGTTGCTTATTTCATCTTTGCACTGCAGAAACTGAGTTGGAAGCTTCTGATTATTTTCCAAGAAGTGAAGCAGCTTATTACTACAGTGGGCAGTACTATTACACCGAGGCCATAAGAGAGTCCTGGAGAGGAATTACATTAGGAAATGCATTTAATTTGACTCTTTCTGGAGTTGCTCGGTGTTGGGTGGATGATATAATAGAAACCAACAAACTACCATGTTATCAAGAAGGCACATAGAATTACAAATTGTTGCTGTGGACATTTTTAGTTTCCATGCTTTTTATTGTTATTTTACACTTTGAACTCAATACTACAGGTTTATTGCATGTTGTGAGCATTTATGTTTAAAGTTTCTAATTTTTCCATTTTTGTTTACCTAGCACGATATACAGTGTGTGTAAATGGCATTTCAGCCGCTACATATTGGAAACGAGGAAAGATTTGCACATCATTGTTCATCAAAGAAAAATAAAAGATTCAGTACATTTGAAAGTTTATTGGTAATTGAAAACATTTGAATTGCCTTTTCCTTGATCTTGTTGTGTTACTGTAATTGCTGAAGCACAAACACTGCTTTTCTTCCACATGCGGTTGAAGTGTTACAATAATTACCTCTGCAAAAGATGCATTTGGTAAGATTTTGTAGTGTCTTTTTAAAAATTCATAAGGCAAATTACCAGGGGAAAATTCTGTTAAATCTCATCAGCACTGTCAGGATTGTGCATTACTCAGATACATCTAATGCTGGTCCATATATTATGGCCTTTAATTTGGTTGAGCATGATCCCTTGAGCAATAAACTGCAACAGCAGAGTCTTCATGCTCACAAATTCCCTCAATTATTATGGTCAGATTTCAACCATACTAGAAAGCCTGCAAATATGCCCGGAAGGCAAACCTGTTGGGGACCATCTTTCCTTGATCATGTCATTTAAAGAACACACAGACACACAGACACATGCTTTTACCATTCTTAAGTGGATTTGATCGGATTTGATTGGATTGGTCAAATCGTAAACCATATTTCTCTAACAAACCCAGAGGTTCAACAACAGCAAAATGGAATAATGATAATCCCCCCAAACCACATGGTAGGCTTTACTCAGAGGCAGTGGAGACGGCTGTGGTCAATGTCATGGCAATCAAAGATAAAAAAAGGTAATTGTCAAGGCTCACTGATGCTGAATTTCTGGTTTTATCACAGGGATGCCATTAAAATGATTGCACTCACCCGATTATCAGAATTGAAAAGCATGTTTCATTAATCCCTACACCACCTACATTTCTGTTGCAGTGAACATTGATTTCCCATTATTCAAGCATATGGCTAAATTTGAAATTCAGTTTATAACTCCCTACACAATTTCTTAGTGATTTTGATTTGGGGGGATTTGTCACAGAACTAGGGGGTGTCCAAGAATCCTTGTGTGTATGCATCTGCGCACCAATGCATCTAGTTGAAATAAGAGTGTGCATAGCAACACTCATTGTGGGCATGCTAATGCGCTCACATGCGCAATCACTTGTGTTCATTTTGAACATACACATGTGCATACATTTGCGTGTGAGGTGAGCATGTGAAGTGTCAAATGCTTCTGCACATGTGCAAGAGCCTTTAAATAGTGGCGAGCCATGGTCAGCAGCACCAGTGTATTAGATTTCCTGTCTGTGCATCTGAGTTACTGTGTTTATTCACTTTCTGTGTACAACCCGGCTTGTTTCAGCTTACAATTCTGATCTCCAATATAACCATGACATGTTCTACAACTACAATCCTGATATTCCAGCCCATGACCTCAGTCTGCTTTCAGCTACTTGCCCTGTGCCAAGTCCTGGTCTGTCCATTGCCCACAGACTGCAGCCCAGTCTATACCCCCTTGCATGGCACCTAGTGAAGACAAGGTTCGTCCTTGTCGAAACCAGGCATCAAAGCAGGACATGGGCAGGAAACTGGATCTTGTATTAGAGTAAAGACCAGGAACATGAGTTTGACAAGAACCAGAGATCAAGGGAGAGGACTTCATAGCAGACCACAGACCAAGAACCAAGAAGGGACATGGAAAAGGAATACTGGCCTAACACTTGGATCAGATGGGGGAAACTGCACCATTACTTCAAAATCAGACAGCTAAGAAGCCCTTGAGCACTTTTACACTTAGTGACCCTTCTGCCTGCAATATTGGCAGGGGTCTAGGGTTTGACAATGGAATTCATCTATGGAGGAAAAATGTTTGTTTGGTCACACAATGGGTACCAGGGAATATTGTCAATGAGGATGAGGCGATGGAAGCTGGATGACTAGGTCACAATATTCTGACATGAATGTGGAACATAATATGCCATACAAATTTAGGAGAATCCATTTGTCAGCAAACTCTATTTCTTTGAAAAGACCTTGAAAGAAAGTAGCAGTCAAAGGGCCGCCGATAGCTTTGTTGCTGGTCCAAGAAAAACCAGGAGAAACCCAAAGGTTGGTGGAGGCCCCCTTTGCAGGGCAAGTGGTGGGGGTCCCGGGGCTAGAGCCCCTTGCGCCCCCCTCATAATCCGGCCCTGCCTACTTACATGGTATCCCCAAACAAATCATGAATGTGTTTGCCAGACAAATTCATTTCCACAACTCTTATCCATGTCAAACAGACAAATATGGCAATAAAAATGTTATCAATGCCAGTTTTTTTTTTGCAAAAGCCAGGAGGCCTCGCAGGTCTAGCACAGTACAATGTAAGGCAAATCCATTGGGAAGCCCACTAGGGGCCACTAAACCTTGCAAAGTCTTGTTGCCAACACAGGTCTCTGTTTTATAGATGCACAGTTGGACTCTAGAATTGGATGAGCATATCATCATGTGCCCTTTACACGCTTATTAGTTGAGTGTTACTACAATTGATAGATCTGTCTTGATTCATTCACATCTAGAAAAGAAGAATTATTTTTGACCTTGGGAGGCAGCTTGGATACTAGTATCTCAAGTGTTGTCTCTATGCATGGTGGTACATTTCCACCAGAGTTTTCCTGACAGATCTGGCTCTCAGCTGGCAGGGATGCCCCAAAGTAGAGAACTTTGTCATTCGCTCCACCTTGCTTCAGTGTTGTGCTGTCCACCCTTGGCTTCTTATCCTGGTCTGTGCCTTCATGGTGACTTATTTGCTTGCTCATGTCTTTGTTGACCCAAACCTAGATCTCTTTAGAGGGGTGAAAAAGCGAAATAAAACATATATAAATTACCTTTCTGAACAATATTGAAAACTAAAAAACTGTTTTGACTGCAGAGGGGTTTTTAGTCAATAATAGTTGACTGGACAGAGGAAAATATGTGGTGTGATAATAACAGTATCTTAATATTACACAAGCATCTAATTAAAAAAAAGTAAGCTTATATAAATTAGAGTAATATTGGCAGAATTCAGACATTATATTCCCTAACAGATATTGTTCCATCCTGCCTTGTAATTTTCTTTTCTATAATGATCCCCAGGTTTTAGCTGCTTCAAATGCTTCCCAACATGTGTAAAACAAAATCCTTTGGCTTTTCTTTCCTGACATTATTTGTCCCTATACTATGTATTCCTTGATCTCTGTCTGGATTTTATAGGAGCATTTTACGTTTCCTCTTGAGGACATAATTTCTCACAAGTAATACATTCAACAGAAACCGTATTATGTTTCTTAATTCTTGTCCCAGGCTTTATCAGAAATCCCGCTTGTTATGCATTTCAATGTATCCCAGATTACTACTGGAATTGACTTTGGGGTTTCATTCATTTCATTAAAAACACTAATTGCCTTCCTAATGTCTTCCCTAGCTAAGGCATCAGATGATATTTGATTCTTGTATTCCCACCACGGATCACAGCCTTAACCATTTCAGAGAGTAAGGACAATGGAAGCACTGTGAATTAATAAAATGGTGCACAGGCAGCCATTTTTATTTTGTTCTTAAGCTTCTTAAAAAGATAACAATTTATAAAAGCCTGGGGGCACGACACAATTTGCACAATAAATTGTATATCAGTAAATGTCCCTTCAAAAGACTTACAGACAGTTCAGGATTACAGATGAGTGAACTTTTTGACAAATTAGATTTGGACAATTTGACGAAACCTGGGTTCTTTCAAATCAAATTCTATGAATCGGCAGGCTGCCAGGCTGCCCTCAGTCGGCATGAGGGGGTGGCTGCCCCTGGCAGGCTTTTCAGCATGCAGGTGTGGGGGGCTGCCCCTGGCTGGCCTCTCGGCGGGCGGGCTTCCGGCTTCTCGTCATGCGGGAGTGGGGGCCCTGGCCTCGGCAGGCTGGCTTCACTCCATTCAGCTGTTGGAGGGATGGCTGCCCCCAACTGGCTTCTCAGTGGGCCAGCCGTCGGCTGCTTGTCATACGGGTCAGGGGGTCTAGCTATCCCTCGGTGTGCCAACTGATGGCTTTCCCGCATGTGGATGGATGCCATCGGCTGGCTTCTCGAAGGACATGTAGATGAGTGGGTTCTTGGCGGATGTATGGACGCAGGTGCTCTTGCCAGCTTCCGGCGCATGATGTCACTGATGGAAGTGAGGAGGGCGGGTTAGTGGCATGGATTAAGAGGTTGCAGGTGAGTTTTTTTGTTTATACCCATTTCAGGGAAAAAACTGATTGGCAATTTACTAGTGACCAGTGACCAAGAATAGATGCTGCAAAATCCACCTTTTCACTTTGCTGACTCTGGATGCAGAGTGAAACAAGCCTGAGCGATCCTCAATAATATAATAGTTCCATACTAGACCATTCCTTTAATAGATCACGTTCTTCTATTATTACATTGTATCATTTATATAAACCACAAATCATATATCCTGGATTACAGTGAGTTAGTGTGTGTTTGAACTTGTGGGGGCAGACAATATTTGCTGTCTAAAAAACTCCCACACAGTTCAAGATATATTAAAGTGATACTTGCAATTGGTGATCTATACAAATCGTTGAAAGAATGTATCATTCAGCCATCACTCCTTGCTCTCTATTAGCAAGCATCCTATGGGCTATGCAGATAAACAAATGATTTAGCATAACCCCATAGGGTGCTATTGTTTCCAAACTTACAAAAAATTATTCTTACCTCATTGGAAAAACTGATGCACCTCACCTGTAAAATGCCTTATCCCATTTACAGATGATTTTTTTCAGGAAAAATTTGAAACAATATTTTTTATGTTTTTAGATTAGAAATCTCATCAAGATACAGGCTGCAACTTACACCCACATGTACACCCAGAGTTGAACTTGCTTAACTAAGGCCCTTATTCATCAAGCGATAGCGCCAGGTAGTGTCCGACGAGCGCCAGGTAGCGGCAGCTAACGGCGACTACACGTCTCAAGTACGCCCGGCGGCGGTCACAATGACGCATTTATCAAGCAAAATGAGGCTAGCGCCGGCGAGAGCGACGGCTAGCGCGGCATTCATCATGAAGCCGCCTGGACCGAACAGCGCCGCTGCAAATTCCCTCACAGCGCAGGTATGAGCTGTCGCTCCCTGGCGATGTCCAATGCATTTCAATGGAGCAATCTATAATAATTCATGATTAATTGGTAATAATTTTTTTTTTTTTTTTTTTTAATGTCAAAAAATCGGAGAACACTTCTGCAATGTTAGGATTTATTTTTAAGTAAAAAAAAAAAAAAAAAAAAAATATGTGCAGAATTGATCTAACAGGTCTGAGATTAATGTATTCATATAACAAAATGATTCTAAAAACATGTATAATGTTACATTCAAAAAATATGGTTGTTTAGGGGTTAAAAACTAGTTAATCCAGATCGCCACCAGCGCTCAGGGGTTTAAACAAGGAATGGACAGCGCCAGCAAATTCGGAGCGTGATTTTGTTGATGAATATGAAGCTAGCCGTTCGCTCTGGCCATTCGTTGTCAGGCGCTCACATACAACGCTGGACCTGTGAAACAGCGACCCCCCAGCCCGTATTCAACATTACCGCACACCGACTGAGTCGCTGTCATCAAGCTAATGCCGGCCAAGCACAGCGAATACTGGCTGGCGCTGAAAAAATCACGCTACAGTCGCTCATCTGTCGCTACCTGGCGCTATTGATGAATCGGCCTCCCAATCTTTAGCATGACCCCCACTGAATGTAACCAATCCCACACCTGTCTCAGACCACAATAGAGCATCCAATGTATTATTACAGGCTGCTCAGCGTATAGCGCCGGCGCTTTAGCTTCCAGAGCGCCAGGTATTACTTGTCGTTACCTGACGCTCTCCCATCAATGGACGTTCCTTTTCTTCTGTTTAAACAGGGTTTTTTTATTTATAATTGTGTCACCTCTCCTGGCCTAGAAAAAGTCATTTTTTAAAACTTTTTTGATTTTCTATATTTTTATGAAGAATTGTCATACAGGTCTGGCTCTAAATTATTAATGTCACAATGTTACAGCAATGTCATTCCATGTGTTACTGGTAGATACGTGTTCAAAAACAGACTTTAATCACACAGCGCCTCGCGCTCTGTGCTATAGCGATCAGATCCAGAGCGTCTACCCTTTGTGTGTGTTTTTTTTTGTTGAATATGGTGTGAGTTGCTGAGAGCCGGTCGCACTGAGCTGGCGCAACCTTTCACTCGCTGCAACACTGTACTGGTGTTAGAACGCCCAACATACATTTCATTCATCAATGCCGGCCAGGTTACTACAGCGACTGAGGCGCTCTGTTACAGCACCCGATAGCCGATCACAGCGTATACTAGCGGTTGCTCTAAGCGCTGCTACTCATCTACCGATACCTGGTGCTAGTAATGAATCAGCCTCCCCGTCTATCAGATATCCTCTTTTTTCCATTAAAAAAAAAAAAACAAGCCTGGCTGGATATTTCTTGATGCCGGGTGTATAAGTGAACCCTCCCCCCCACATCCAGCAAATTTATATGGATTTTTATCATTGGGCCACTTTTCACGATAGTACTCCTTAAAATACTAATTTCTATTTACCGTATGCCTTTTATGAAACCCCATATAGAATTTTTGCATTAACTCTTTGAATTTTCTGGAAAATATAAGGGAAAACAGCTTTTTTAACAAGGGTCTAACTAATGGTGAATGCATTGTGTAACTGACATCCTAAGCCCTCTTGAGGACAGGTTTTATTTAAACTGACCTGATGTCAGTCTGACATTAATTCATGGTGTACTGTACTACTGCCACTGATGGATTGCAAGCAGCAAAATGTGCCTTAAAATAGTTGCTTGACTGACCATCAACGTCATGCTTTATTTGTACAAACAGATATGGAGCAAGGAGGGGAAATTTCTTGTATTTAGAATGTATTACAATGCAATTTAGAATCAAAAATTCTTTGTTCATTTTGTTTCTAAGAGGAGGAATAATATTTTTATTTTATCGAAAAGTTGTGCCCTGTTTTATGCAACCATCTAACCAGACATGTGGTCTCCTTATTCCACGTGGAAGCTGATTTAAGACTAGCGCCACATATTGCCATTTGAGCATCTATGTAGCAGTGCTTAGAGCGTTTGCAAGAGGGCACTATAACGTAGCTTTGGCGCTGGACAAGTGACGCAGTACTATCCTGTCCAGCATGTGATGTCTGGAGAGCGCTGTAGAAGCATCATCCCTCAATCAATGCATATATAGCACCCTGAGGCGAAGCTGCCCAGAGCAACGCCACATATAACAACAGGACAACGCTGCTGAGAAAACTAATTTATTAAAAATGCTTTTTATACACAACTAAATGAAACACCATTGAAATGTATGGGAGAGTGCTACTGGGCGACAGGTACTACATGGCGCTGCTAAACATACAGCGCTGGCGCTTTACACTGAGCCACCGCTAGTGATATATTCAACGCTACATGACAATATTAGAGGCGCTCACCAGATTGACTTTCATATATGTGGTTTTCACATACTGAGCCCGGCATTCACCTAACACTACGTGGTACTACGTGGTGTTAGCACTATGTGTTTCAGGCTTTAGGCCCTCATCAACACAGGGCCGGAGATTAATGGCTTTATAGTATAAGGCCTTTAATTGTATTACCAATGTTGCCCCTACTGCCTCACTAGAATTTCAAAATTTGACCCACTTACAGCAAAGAAAGTGTTGGGGACACATTGAAATGACAGTGGCAGACTGGCCATTGGAAGACTCATGATAATTTCCGGTGGGCCGCACTGCTTTGGGGCTAGTTGGGCTTGCTGCGTTAAACGCTCGCAATCAATGCCTGCCTCTCAGTCTCCCCACAGCACTCCTGTGGCTGGCCCCATTCTACCCTCCAAGTCAAGAAAGCTAGACCACCAAGCCCACAGTATCTGTCCCTACAAAATAAAAGCTTCAATAACTTTGGATTGGCCATATCTACCCCTGCTTCCTGCAATGTTATAGTCTCAGTGGGGATGCCACAGACTGGTCATAGGCTGATGGGACTGGTAAAATCCCAGACTGATTTTTGGCTCCAGTCCGCCACTGGTCGTATCCAAGGGTTTAGGCAAAGTTGTGGTCAATACGTATGTGTTTCCTTCTGATGGCTTTGTAACTCTACCACCAGTGCCATTTCTAGGCACAAGCATGCAGTGTTGCCACCTTGAGGAAGGAAGTCTTCCCTTTTGACTCTGAGCATGGAACTGAACTGTACTGGAGTGCTCCCTGGGTACTTTAAATCCCTGCTGCCATATTCTGAGGGAGTGTGTGTGGAGAAGGGGGCCACGGCACTGACAGCAGTGTGGCTGGGAAGCATGTTGTCATACACGCCCTGGCTGCTGCATTCTGGCCATCAGCCTTCACAACACGGCAGGCAGGGCAACTACACTGGAGGGGCATGGGCCAATCAAGAGGTACGTTTTGCAGTGTTGGCTAAAGTTGTGAATAAATGCCTACTCTAAATCATTACTTTAACCTCAATCCTTACCCGAAATGCGTTCCTGCAATTGGTCTCCATCGGCCTTCACAGGCGACCAGGAAAGAGAAAGTAACCCATGCCCATGTAACTGCCAATGGCCAATCATAGGACTGCATTTTGCTCGAGGATCAAGGTTAAGGTAATGATTTAGAGGGGTTGCGGTGGCCGTTGCACAGGGGCTTCTTGAATTTGGATACCTCCCTGAGCCTATCACAATGCCGCCCCACACCAGTTAGTTAGATATAACTAACAGGCCGATTCATTAATAGCGCCAGGTAGCGACAGATGAGCGCCAGTAGCGTGATTTTCACAGCACCCACTAGTATTCGCTGTGCTTGGCCGTTGTTCGCTTGTTGACAGCGACTCAGTCGGTGTGCGGTAATGTTGAATACGGGGTTAGGAGTCGCTGTTTCACAGGTTCCGCGCTGTATGGGTGCGCCTGACAGCGAATGGCCAGAGCGAACGGCTCCCAGCATATTCATTAACAAATCACGCTCAAAAAATTCTCGCGCTGTGAAATGCTTGTTTAAACCCCAGAGCGCTGGCGGCGATGGCTTAAAAGTAGTTTTTTAACCCCCAGACAACCATATTTTTTGATTAAAAAATTAAACAAGTTTTTCTAAACATTTTGTAATATGAATACATTAATATCACACCTGTAATATCAATTCTGCACAAATTTTTTTTTTTTTTACCTTAAAAAAAATATCTAACATTGCCGTAGTGGTCACAGAATTTTTGAAAATGCATTGGAGAGCGCCAGGGAGCGACAGGTCATACCTGGCGCTGTGATGGGATTAGTAGCGGCGCTGTTCGCTGCAGTCGGCTACATGATGAATCCTGCGCTAGCTGACGCTCTCGCCGCCGCTAGCCTCATTTAGCGTGATAAATGCGTGATTGTGTCCGCCGCCTGGCATTCTGGAGTCGGTAGCCGCCGATAGCTGGCGCTACCTGGCGCTAGTCAGACACTACCTGGCGCTAGCCCTTGATAAATAAGGCCCTTAATCCTTCAATAGGTATATGGGAGGGATTTTCCTAGATTTAATTTTTTTTTTTCCAAAATAATTTCCCTTTATTTCCGTTTATTGCTGAAGGCAAGCTTATGCCGCAAACAGTATGAACATTCTTGGCAATACTTAAAACATCCTTATCATTAATGTTAACCCTAGGCATTCTACATTTTACTTACTCAGTAATGTTTGATTGCATAACCTATTTCCAATAATTTCTTGATTTATAGAAAGTGTGACTCATTCAGGTGTAATGTGATGGATGTTTCTCCCTCTGTAGCCAGGTTGTGTAGGTTAAAGTTGGGGTGTGGTGTTGGGAACACGATGTTCACAGCGGCTACGAGAAGGCTATTACTTTGAATGGTAAGCCATATTGCGCAAGAGTTTCCCTAGCTCATATAAATGCAAAGGCCATTAGATAAGGAGCGATGGCATATGTGTCTTTATAATAGTTGCTGAGGTTGCTGAATATCATTAGAAACTGAATCTTTCATCTCTCAAGAGAGAGGAATGCTTAGATTTATGAAGGCTTGACATTAATTGGTTTCCTCCTCTAGAATTTACTAGCTAAAGATAAAGACCATGGCCTTGATTCAATAAGAGTTGAAAAAAATTCTCATGGTAGCAAAAAAATCTCTTTATGAGGAAAATGTCACCGTTGCTAAATCACCAGCTAGAAAGATAATAGAAGGCAATTACACTTTTTTACTTCTATGAAAAAAATTTACATTTTTACATTATAGTTAAAAGTGCCATTGACTTCCATTGGCTTCCTATCTGGTGACAGTGACATTCTCAGGCTTTTTTCTGATGAAGTGTTTTTTTTAATACCATGAGAATTTTTATTGAATCTGGACCTATGACCTCTTCCAGAGATTAGCCCATCAGTGAGTGTGTTGGGTGCTCTACATGGAGGCTGATTCATTACTAACGCCAGGTATCGGCAGGTGAGCGTCTGTATAGCGGCGCTTGGAGCGACTGCTAGTAGACACTGTAAGCGGGTATTGGGCTCTGTAACAGAGCGCCTCAGTCGCTGTAGTAACCTGACCTGCATTGATGAATTTGATGTATGTTGGGCGCTCTAACACCAGTACAGTGCTACATGGAGCGGGAGGTAGCGCCAGCTCAGTACGACCGACTCTCGGCGCTCCACAACTTACCAAAAAAGGACACACACAGAACGTTGGCCCTCTAAATCTGGTCGCTATATAAATCTGGTGCCAGACACTGTGTGATTAAACACAGCCAGGAGAGGTCACACAATGATTTGAACAAAAAAAAGTCAAATACTCTGTTTAAACTCAAGCAAATGAACGCCCATTGAAATGTATGGGAGAGCGACAGTGAGCAAAAGATAATACCTGGCGCTCTGGAAGCTAGAAAACCGGCGCTATATGCTGAGCCACCTGTAATGATGACGCGGACGCTACATGACACTGTTAGAGGCGCTCACCATATTCGCTTTCATAAATGTGGTTTTGCCTACAGCGCCCGGCATTCACCAGATGCTGCCTGCCTCTACGAGGCACTACCTGCCACTATCCCTTCTTAAATAACCCCCACAGTTTAGAAATGAAATAAATAAAAAAATGTAAATCTTGCTACAGTTCTCTGCCGTAAACAGCACAGGCCTCATTGGTATACAATAGTGTGCAGCATGATGCTAGTTTTCTGGTGCACTACAGTCCAAAACACCTAACCTAGATTTTTAAGTTTGGCTTAGCAGAGTGCTGGCCCTTACTGCACCCTCACCCTGTGTGTGGGGGTGAAGGTGCTGCACTGCTGTACACTAAAAGATTAGTAAATGGTGATAATTGTGGTTTTCATGATCATCATCATAATGTTGGATAAATCAGATATCTAAACCATTCTTACTGAAAGGGTGCCAGCCTAAGTTGGAAACAAGACTCTGTGTCTTTAAATGAGCCAAGGGAGGGAATTAAAAAAAACTTTATTACAAATTTGTCTAATATTAATAATGTTAGAAGGAAGGAGGAGGTGTAACTTACTGTATACACTCCATGTGAAAATTGTCATAAAGCAGGGTTTTTTCATGTAAAGTACATTCCACTTTTGCAGGTAGGAACCTCTCAAAGGTGAGAACTGGCTCTAAGTGATCTCTAAAATAGATGTTGGTCCAACACATCTGATGGCTCCTGCTCTGGAAGGTGGGAACTGTGTGTGAAGTGTGAAGTCCCCCAGTCGTCGATCTGACCTTTCCCCGGTCCTATGGCACATGCATGGCCTCCCGCCCAATCAGTGCACTCAACTGCACTGATGCGTACTTGGCTTGGCTCATCTAAGGAGCTGAGTCTAGCTGAGCTCCACTGAGCATGCTGGTGCTGCATCCCTGCTACATTCTAACAGGGAGCTTTTCACAAATGCCTGGCACATTCACATGCCCTGCTAAAGGGATATTGGGGATGCAGGGCAGTTGAACCAGGACAGAAGGAGAGTATAACGGGAGACCTGGGGGGTTTCACACAGCAGGGCATCCTTATTATGGATGCCCCAAGGGTAGGGAATCAAGCAGCCCTGGAATCTTATAGATTCTAGGGCCAATCTGCGTGGGTTTTGTCCACTTTAATGCTACTTGTCCTTTAAATATAATGGGTAGCAGTTTGGCAAAAAAGAAATGTAACCCTCTGCACACTCATACTATTGAAAAAAACTAGCTATCACTTGTTAAAAACATGGACTGTTAGTTAACATAGATTGCAATGCATGTAAAAGCGAGGTAGCCATGGCAAGGCCGTCCAATTTATACCCCGTCCATAACATATAAGAGTTTGTGCAGACATGCAATTCATGAACCAGTATGTCTAAAGTGCAATAATGTAACTTGCTTGTACACCCACAATGAAAAATGCTTCACTTGCCTGCACAGCGCTGCATTCTGCTGGGGGGTTTTGGTTTGAGGCTAGTTGCCATGGATGGCCTTGTCGTGACTACCTCGCTTTTACATGTTAACTAACAGTCCATGTTTTTAACTAGCTAGCGTTTTCAATAGTATGAGTGTGCAGAGGGTTACATTTCTTTATTGTCTATGGAGTGTGGTCACATCCCTCTAGCACAGACCTGGGCATTGTAAGGCCCGCCGGCCGTATACGATCCTTTGATTGGCTCTGACAGGCCCGGGCTGAGCTGGCTGGCGGAATCCCTCTGCTCGTGCTGCCTACGAGGCGCCCACTCGTCCCTCTTCGCAGCGGGGCGGAGCCTCCCATCTCCCACACTGTACAACCCCTGCTCTAGCACCTATTTGATTGCTATATATTGACTGGATGAGCACATCCTAGCTTCCTTTTTGCTAGCACTTTGGCAAAAATATTTGCTGACATTTGCATAATAGAAAATGTGGCATAAAGTCTGTTCCACAGAGCCTATGAGGTATTATGCTTCTGATTACTAGTCATGTATTGGATGTATTATGTGTGGAGTGGATTTAAAGCTTCAGTATATGGTCCACCAAGGAATTCATCCTTTTTACTAGTAGTTTTATAGCTCTATAGTTGCTTGGTTTTATTGACAAATTCAATGAGGCTTAGCCATGGTTGGTTTTGTGATAAATATTATTTTACTATTAAAGTCAAGGTTTAAAATGCAATAAAAATAATTAAATTGTCTTTCATTATGAAAGGGTTTTCATGGTATAATGTAGAATGTGTATTAGTATGATACCAATAAAACTGGCTAGCCCAATACAAGCCTTCACTACCTTGTCTTGTTACAATTGCTGTGTGGGGAAGACAATTCTTTAGGGGTAGAGAATCTATCAGCAAACATTGGTCAGTTGTAACATTTTACCAATCATTCAGACATATGAGGGCGCATTTTTACGGTTTAGGTACATTATTCTAGTGATGTAAGTGTATATTTTTAAAGTTTGGAAATAACAGCACCCTATGGGCTATGCTAAAGATTTCACCATTTTGTTCTGCATAGTCCACAGGGTTCTGTTTCCAAACTTAAAAACAATATTCTTACCTCACTGGAGACATGATGTAACTAACATGTAAAAATGCCTCATCACATGTAAAGGTCAACTTGGGGGGGAAAAACATTTTCTTGCACTTTTTTGTGTGTAAACACTGCAAGTCACACTGGCTTCATCAAATATTTAGCATGACGCCCATTATAACGTACAGGTAACCAACTGCCATCCAGGTATACAAATACGCCTAAGGAGGTGCCGTTTAACTCCCAAAATGCGCCGGGCGCTGTACGGGAAACCACATTTAAGAAACCGAATCTGTTGAGTGCCTCTAACAGCGCCATGTAGCGTCATATGTATTATTACAGGCGGCTCAGTGTATAGCGCCTGGCGCTCTAGGTTCCAGAGCGCCACATATTACCTTTCGCTCAGTGTCGCTCTCCCATACATTTCAATGGCCGTTCATTTGTTTGTGTTTAAACAGCGTGTTTGACAATTTAATTTTTTTTTTTTTTGCTCAAATCATTGTGTGACCTCTCCTGGCTGCAAACAAACACTTTTAGAAACTTTTTGGACTTTTTATATTTTTATGCAGACTTGTCATTACAGGTCTGGCACTAAAGTGTTATTGTCCCAGTGTTAAAACAATGTCATTCCATGTGTTTTCACTTTGTTACTGGTGGATATTTATTCTAAAACAGACTTTGATCACACAGCGTCTGGCGCTCAGCTTTAGAACGATGATTCTGTGTGAGTCTAGTGTTTTGTTAAATATGGTGTGGAACGCCAAGTGCCGAATGTACTGAGCTGGCGCTACCTATCGCTCACTGCAGTCCTATACTGTTGCTACAGCGGCCAACACACATCACATTCATCAATGCGGGCCAGGTTACTGGAGCGACTGGACGCTCTGTTACAGCTCCCGATACCCGCTTACAGCGTCTACTAGCGATCGCTTTAAGCACCGTTACACAGACGCTCATCTGGCAATACCTGGTGCTAATAATAAATCAGCCTCCACATTTTAACTTTGTTTGTACACCTTGATGGCAGTATGCTACCTTTACTTTCTACATTCTCCAGTGGGCACAGCAGCCCCTGCCAGACTCCTCCAGTGTCTTGGACATTCTTGTTATGGGGCAGTCTTCCTTTTCTTTTGGACAGACATTATAACACTGTTTCAAGGTCAACTGGATCCAACCTGCCTGGTAGCACTGGGTGAAATCCAGGTAAGTAGCCATAATATGCATTCAGCCAACTGTAAATTTTTACTACTTCGATCTTTTATTCACCCTTGCTCCCAGCCTCCATCATCTGCAAGGCTCAGGAAACATGGAATACAGTAAACATGTGAGTTAGGGGGCTGCAGGTGAAAGTCCCCCAGAAGATCGGGGATATGAATTTAAGTGTCCACCACATAATTGGGCTTCCTTTGCAATCTCACAGATTATACCCCCAGGAGACTGGTCCTGCAAGGTGGTGGGCTCAGAACATAAGACCGAAAGCTCTCTAAACATTTAAATGAATGAACTACTGAAATAAAGAATATATGTTGTATATTTGTAACCACAAAACCACATTAATTTGAGGTCTCCTTAAGAAATGGTTTAAAAAAGCAAAACTGATATTACTTCAAGATGTGGCCTTTAGCAAAAGATTGCTCTAAACTGGTTGTGTTTTAGGAGGCATTTTCTTTAACTTTCCTCCTTCTTTTATGTCGACAGAGCCCAATCTACTGTATCTGCTTAGTTAAATGCTTCAGGGAATGTAATAGTCCTATATTTTTCCCATCTGCTGTGTGTATATTTACTTACAGAGCCCAACGCTGCAGATGCGAGCCATAGAGCGTAAAACTAAAAGATGTTCTACCTAACTATTCCATGCAATAAATAATACATCTAAAGAACAAACCATGAGAAAACTCTAAACTGCAAACAGCTTTGAGGAAATATTTAAAATACAGTTTTTGGTGTTTGAACTGTTTTATGAAAGCACCTCTGGTCATTGATAGAAGAATCTGCAAAGATTATGTAATAGGGAGCTCCACAGATTGGCACAGGAACAGGCTCCCTGCCATGGCAAGGATTCGGACAGATTAAGGTGTCCTGGAGATATAAAAAAGTAATAGAAACCTTACTTCAGGACTGCTAGCTCTGGTTAAAGAAGGGGCCAAAAATGTGTGGCGAAGATGTGGAACAAATGTGTTGGCACCCGGGTATCCAGATTGTAACAAAGCCCTGTCCTTAGCTGAGGCTGTGGGAAGTATATAAAACCCTCAAGCCAGGTGCTTGTGGTGCAGATGATAGGATAATGGTCCTGAAGGTCAGGCAGCTGGTATTTAGGAGCACCCTTCCATGACCCTACAGGAGTGCTTGTTGTAGTGTTTTTTTCTTTTTCTTCTTTTACACTACTTCAAAATGTGTAAGAGGTAGATGCTCTAATAGGGTAGAGGGTCAGGAAATGTTATAGGGTAGAGGGTCAGATGTTTTTGTGATAAACCCAACTAACACACTGCACCCCCTCCTGGGCACACTGGTGGGGAGGAGGAAAATACCTGGGATTTCCAACTTGTGGTATGGGTACCACTGATGGTATCGAGATTGTATAAGGTGGTAAGTGTTGAGGCTCCAGAATGACCTGTACCCCAAAAGGATCTGCTGCCATCTATACTATATCCAAGCCTAATTTTCTTCATAAACACATAACTGACCAAAAGGTTATGACTCTTCTTGTGGGTCTTTTTGGGCTTGTCACTACCCAGATGGTACTTGGGAAATTGGAAATTAGTACTTGATAAAAAAAAAAGTTGAGAACCCCTGACCTAGAAAAGTGCTTTGATATAAACACTCTGGTTAGTACCACATACATAAATTAAAGGGGTTATTTAAGAAGGGATAGGGCCAGGTTGTGCCTCGTAGCGGCAGGCAGCGCCTGGTGAGCAAAACCACATTTAAAGCGGTCCTCCACCTTGAATAAGAGCATATCTTATATGTTCCCCACACCCTGTACATACAGATTGCTCACATTAAAAATCATCCTCCCTGCATCTACTGCATGTTATGAGCCTTTAAACATCCAAGATAGCGGCTTATGGGGCATCAGGCAGCCTGCAAAGTGTCTTCTGACTGTGTCGCTCTGCATTCTGGGATTGCTGTCCTTTTCCTGACCCCAGCTCTGCTCTGTCTGAGCAAAGCACAGCTATAACCCGCCCCCCCTTACTTTATCCTGCTCTCCTCTCCTTAGAAAGTTTGATGCTTCTGAGTCAAGATGGCGGCGCCCATATCCTAAAGTCCTGTACAGAGTTGCAGCCCAGTGGGGGAAAGAATAATAAGTAAGTGACTAAAAACGTAAAATATATTAATTTTAGATGCCGGGGAATCATTTTATAAGGGTTTGGCTTTTCAGTAAATCATGGTGAAGGTCCGGTTTAAGAAAGCGATTCTGGTGAGCGCCTCTAACAGCACCATGTAGCTTCACATGTATTAATCCAGGCGGCTCAGCGTATAGCGCCGGCGCTCTAGGCTCAGGAGCGCCATGTAGTACCTGTCTGAGATGCTCTGTTACAGCCCCCGATACCCACTTACAGCGTCTAAGCGTTGCTCTAAGCGCCACTATACAGACGCTCATCTGGCAATACCTGCCATTAGTAATGAATCAGCTGTCCTCAAGGTGCTGAACTGTACACAAAAAAAATGTTTGCCCTACCTCTGCGTACCTGTAATGGGGCATTTTTAACAGGTGAGGTCCATCATTTTTTCAATGAGGCCTATAGAGTACTATTATTTCCAAACCTAAAAAAAAATATCCTTACCTCATTGAAAAAATGATGGACCTCCCCTGTTAAAAATGCCCCATTACAGGTACAGGTAGGTAGGGCAAACATTTTCTTGTAACAAAATGCCCTATCACAGATACAGGTGATTTTTTTGGTGGAAAAAGGAGCATGACCCCAAAAGACTACATTTCTTAAGACCTGTTCCCCATGGCTACATGACAATGGGGATCATGCTAAATATTTGGTGAAGCCAGTGCGACTTGCAGTCTGCATTGGGGTGTGTATTGCAGCCTGCTTCCCTTTTTAGTGTTTAGACACAAAATAATTGCAAGAAGAAAATTATTTTTTAAAGTGGACCAAAACCCACCGAAATTGTGAAATACATTTTGGCCATAGGCCCTGCCAATAATCCCTTCTTGGGGGGTTGGACTAGAAAAAGATTATTATTTTTTTTGATCATCCTGGACGATTAATCGTCCTTTATTTGCTGTTCCTCTCTTTGAGATGGCAGATCAGTCATTGCATTGGTGTGGCAATGAGATCATTGTCACACACAACAATGGCAATGAATGGAGAAGGCGGAGCTTTAAAGCTAAAACAGGCGCCATTATCTGGGATTAGAATGAAGCAGGAACACAAAAATTGGCAAAAGGTGCTCTTCATGGGGATGCTAGTTAAAAATGTGGGATTTGGTCCGCTTTATAGTGGACCAACACCCACAAAACAACTAGGCTTTAATCAAACAAACATGAAAAGACACTTACCTTTTGACGATCCTTGCAGCCTTCTGTCCCTCGCAGCGCCTGTTTTCTGGAAACTCCTTGGCCGAAAATCCCACCCTCCAGTTCTTGGACGTGGCCTTGACTGGCGTCTGCACTCTTTAGATGTGCATACCAGTCCTCTTCTATCTTCAGAGATTGCGGGATTTCAGTTTAGATTCTGTTCAGGGGTGACATCATCGGGGTGGGCGTGACCTCTTGCTTGCAGTCGTCTTCTCTCGGGGGCGTGCACGTCTCTGGGGTCTGGTTCCCCTGTCCTGTTAGAGCGCGCTCGCTCGCTCGCTCACATAAAGATTTAAAAAAAAGAAAACGCGCAAGCTCAGTAGCGCCGCATTAGGTACAGTGAAGCGCCGCTCGCTCCCGATGCAAGTGGCACTTCACATACCTACAGCGCATGCGCGGGATTTCCTAGAGGAAGAGGTCAACTGATCTCTTCCTCAAAGAAGCAAATCTAAGATGGCGGCGCGAACGAGAAAATGACGCAACGCCACGCAGGAGCATCGGAGGAAAGTTAAGGGGTCCTCGGGCATGTCATCAATAATTTTTTGAGGGAAAAAAAAACGACAGGGTGTTAGTCCACTTTAAATTTGAAAATAACAGCACCCTATGGACTATGCTAAAGAATTCACCATTTTTTTCTGCATAGCCCAGGTGCTGTTGTTTTGAAACTTTAAAAAAGAAAACATCCTTACCACTTAGGAAAAATGGTGCACCTAACCTGTGCACAGGTACAGGTCGTTTCTGGGGAAGGTAGAAACA
Source organism: Gastrophryne carolinensis (assembly GCA_027917425.1). Classification (NCBI taxonomy): domain Eukaryota; kingdom Metazoa; phylum Chordata; class Amphibia; order Anura; family Microhylidae; genus Gastrophryne; species Gastrophryne carolinensis. Next base: position 603,649,182 of record CM051234.1, read on the forward strand.
TTTTTTTGACACTTATTTGTTTAGTCAAAACGCTAAAAAACTCACCAAGATACAGGTGTGCATTGCGCTGTCTCTTCCACACCGCAGTGCACACTGGAAGTCACATTGGGTTCACCAATTAGCATGACCCCCACTGCCCCCCCTCCGCAGTGAGAGGGGAGGTGGTGTATCTTTGAGGTTGTTCACTAAAGCACATCCTTCCCTTTCCTCTGATCCCCTGCCCTCCATCCCCGCCTTTTTTCTTTTTCTTTCTCCCTTTTCTCTTTTTATCTTTCCTTTCCTTGTTCTCTTTCTGCTTTCCTTTGTTACTTTCCCGATTCTTCTCCGTTTTCTCTCGCTGTGATTGATTTATCTGGATCTGCTCCACTTCCTTTAATTTTTATTATCTTGTTTCTAACTTGTACATTTCTCTCTGTTCCTTAACCGTATCTCTTTCTTTTATTCATATAATCTGAGGCTTATGTCTATATCAAGACAATAGGGTTGCTCCTACCTTAAAGATGGAGAAAATGTATAAACTAGACATGCAGAATCCCCAACTTACAGTAACAAAATATGGATTATATGTATGTTCTTTATTTTATATTGTCTCTTCTTTAATATTTGTCTTAATGTACAAGCGTATTGTATTCATTTAAATATATAGATTTGGGGGAAGAAAATATATTATAGGTTTCTGTCTCAGAAACATATATACTGTATTTTACTGATATATATATATATATATATATATATATATATATATATATATATATTATTTATCCAATAAACACATACTACGTCATAAAAAAATGTTGCTGTGTGCTGCAGCTAGATATTTTATTGAAAGAAAGCAAGAGTATGGAACAACAGGGACACATATATTGAATTTTTTACAGAACGGAATACTGTACGTCATAGACAGCAATTTGCAGGAATCATAGAGTAGAAATTTCCCAAGTGATAAAAATCTTAGTTCGCAGTGTGCAGACCTGGTGAGGAAATCATTTATATTGTATGGTGAGAGAAATACACTTGCTTGCGAATGAAAATTACATTTCCTGTGTAATAAAGATCTCATTCTGAGTCTGTCTCATCATCCTGTTTATTCTAGCCCAGGAGTACTTAACAACTTTCAATAAAGTTCTACTTACCGGGGTCTGCTGCAAAATGAAGGTCCTTGCTGAACATCAATGGTCGTCGCGGGCGTGCATCACTAGTGGCGTGTAGCATGACCCAGGAACTCATTCTTAATGGAGTTCCATGGAGTATATGTGGGTTGTGACCCATCTTCCACTACCCCCAGGCTGCTGTGCCTGCATGCAGCATCCGTCTAAATGGCTGGTGGCCAGGGCACACACAACTAGAACTGAGTGGTGCGACTCATTCAGAATGGAGATTGGGGGTCGCGCTGCTCCCCCTTTAACAGCGCGCACCCACAACTGCCATTTAGACAAGGAAACAGGCGACCCTGAAGTGACAAAGTTGGCTTAAGTGGCTTTTGGTCAGCTTTAATTCAAGTAACAATCACTATCCTGGTGATAGGTCTATTGTGGGCACATGGATTTGGGGTTTGCTATGTGAAACCCCCAGATTACCCACACAACTCACCTTTCCCCCAAAGCATGTGTGTGCTCTCATTCAATCAGCGCCTATATGCTGTGCATGCCTATGCACAGCATAAAAATAGCTGTTTTGAACAGATCGTCAGCATAGGCAGTGGGAGTGGCCAGATCCCTGCAGCCCGTGGCATGCTCCTGCCCACAGCCTATCTGCACCTCAGCTGCAGAGAGAGCACAGCGTGGGAACTCCAGGAAAGGTAAGTGATTGCGGGCCTGCATGGAGGGTTCACACAGTCAGGCATACCGGGGCTGGCTCAGGAGTCCTTTTTATCTCCCTCCTACCCCCTTTTTTTCATCTTATCCCCCATATGGCACTCTTTTTGTTTTTTTTTTAAAGTGGACCAAAACCCAGGATGTTGACTATCCCAGGTTTTGTTCCTTGGACCGGGGCATTCCCATTTAGGATGTCCTGCTGTGTGAAGCCTCTTGGATTCCCAGTAAAACTTACTTGACCACGATCCATGAATGGGCATGGATACCTAAAGGAATAGCGGAATGCGACTAGCACATGCGGATATTAGTCAGTTTTACTGGGGATTGGGGGGGGGGGGGGTTCACACTGCATCCCAAATCAAGATGCCCCAGAAAGTGGGAATCAGCCTATTGTCCACTTTACCACTTTAATGTAATTCCTAGCCACCCCCCCCCCAAAATGACTCTCTTTAAGCCTTGTATCTTACCCCCATGATGTTCTTTTTGCTTATTTCACCCTTCCCTTCCTGATGATCGCTAGCCAGCTTGCCTGTTTGTCTTCTATGTGGGGTCCAGAAGATTGGCGGCCATGGTCCGGCACTTGAGTACCCGTGTTATAGCCTATACTAGCAATCAGTGCAGTTGTGTTTTGTCTTAAATAATTCCTTAAAATGATTGAACACCGAAACTAAAAAACTAAAAGGTAGCTTACCACAGCTGATTGGTGATAGTCTGGCAATTAGCAACTCATCAGGGGCAGCCATGGCCTAGTGGTAAAAGGAAAAGACTTGAGACCAGAGGCTGGGACAAGACTAGAGAGCAAAGCACCTATCCCCTGAAATGCTCCCCAGGCAGTGTGGATAGGGCCGCCCATGGCTCCGGGCATGTGTGAACTTACTGCCCCTTAGTGTGTTCACTGGTTTGTAGTTTGTCTCACTGCAAGGATGGGGAAAATGTGGAGAACAAATTCCTTGCGTGGGCAAGCATACTTTGGTCATATATGCAAATTATATATTACATTACTTATACTTGACCGCTGGATATCAGTCCGTGATTTAGCCAGCGATTGCAGCATGATCACGGACCCAAACACCATTAACCAAGTTTTTCATGCCAGTTCCCGTCACCCGCTGTTAGGCGTTTTAGGCATGTTAGGCCTCAGCACACCCCATTGACATGAATGGAGAAGGTGTGAGAGTGCTCCCGTGAATAGAGGGTCACAAACCTGACACGCCATCAACTACATCCCCTGTCTGGGCTTGTGGCAGCGTAGGATGCGCGGGCTGCAGCACCGACTGTGATTCAATGATAAGGGTAGTTGCTGATTGCTGGTATAGCACCGATCATCATTTTTCTTTGTTCCAGGAAAGGAAAATAATCTTGGCTGGATTAGTACACATGGGGTGTAGGATAACGACTAGTGTTGGGTGAACTTGAACTGCAAATGCACTGCCAGCTGGCACTTGGCCCCGGCCATAGCCCGTTTGACGGAAATGCCAACCAGGGACCTGATTGGGGCTCAGGTGAGTTACAGCAGCTCTTCCTGCTACACAATCTGTGCCCCCTGCCATCACAATTTCTCTGATTCTGCCTCTGGGGGCCCTTGAGGAGTAGCGGTGCAGAGTGTTTGGCAGAAGGCACTGCTGTAACTCACCTGAGCCCCAATCCTGTCCCCCCAATCACCCCCAAAGTTCTGGTCCTCATTGATTTAATTGGGGACCGAGTTCATGTTCGCGTTCCCTGAACCAGAAAGTTTGACCAAAGTTGCCGAACCCGAACACCTTGGGGGGTTTACCCAACATTAGTAATGACTCCTCTTGCTATCTATGCATTTGCCATTGGTTATGCTGGGGCAATCACAAGGGTTTCACAGGCCATTTTTCCTTTTTAATAAATAACCCCAGGTCTATTGTCCTTTCAACCACATTTTACTATATTTTTTACTGTTACAAAGTAGTTAAAATACTTAAGACTAAACTTCACACAAAAAAAAAAATGTAAATAACATTTTCAGCATTGCAGCTGAATTTGAAAATATTTTATCGTGTCCATATGGCGATCGAAGAAACACAATCACATTTGATTAGTTTATTTTTTTAATAACGCCATGATGTTGCCAACACACACAAACACCAATATTAAAATATTACCAAGATAGTTTAATTACCTTGTGTATTGAAAGCTGGATACTTGTATGGTTTTGCCAGATGTTCTCTCCAAACAATGTTCAACAATACAAAATGAGATCAATATTTGGCGATAACGCTATCATAAAAACTCTACCATTTATTTATACTTTCTGGGCTCAAATTCCAGAAAAATTAACTTGCTCCCACTCAAGTTCCAGGGAAACTTTTCCCTGTTTTGGACTGTACCCACAGAAATGTTTCTAGATGGAAAGAAAATCCCTAAAATTCAAAAATCCATAAAACACAGATGGGTGGTAAAAGGCCATCATGGGAGTAACAATGTAAATGTCTTCAGGACATCACTGCAAAGATGAAAGTTTTTACTATTATTAGTTTAATAATTGTTTATTAAAAAGTGTTGTCACGTTCCATGGTGCTGTACAAAGTATAAGTTACAGGAGGATGGGAGGAGTAACATACTGATAATGCATTGGGCATTATATAACATAGATATATATATATATATATATATATATATATATATATATATATATATATATTATGAGTCAAATGCAACAAAATAAAACAGCAATAATACAGGGATATGTGAGAAGAGAGGGCCCTGCTCTTGGGAGCATACAATCTAAAGCAGGGGTACTCAACCATCTTGTAAAGGTCCCATAAAAGGTGAAGGCCGGGTGGAGAGCTGTCACCGGGGATGGATAGTTATAAATCGGCACACTGGGGGAGGGGCTATAGATTACCTAGGCTAAAATAAAAAAAGGCTGCTTGTACCTTGCAATTCCACTTCCGTCCGTGCAGTACATATTGCAATGCTAGGTGCCAGGGAGCCATGAAACTGGCAGGGAGACTAAACACTACATCGCCGATCAAGGGGGCAGCTCTGAGTACGGCAATACAGATAAGTGCAGGGCTGGCAGGGGTCTGGCGCCGAGTGCCACATTCGGACTGCGGTCCGCCAGTTGAGTATCGCTGATCTAAAGGATGAAGCTGAAGACAAGAGTTTGGGTCACAAAGAGTATGCACTAAGCATGGGAGCAAATGCTCTGAAGGGTGACAAGAATGTAAATTGGTTTGGTTAGGCCAGATGATAGGCTTGTATAAATAGATGATGTTCTGTCACCCTCTTCCCCAGGGAGAGCGTGGCGTCAGCCAGCTAAATGCTCCTGTACCTTTTATTTGAGGAGTGGTGCAATGGCAAGCAATGACAGCTCTTACTATATTACGGCAAACAACATGACAACAGTTCTATATGTTTCATATAGATAAACAAGGCAACACTTTTATACCCCCCAACTTTTCAAGGTGGGAAGGAGGGACAATTGCTAAATTAGGCCATGCCCCCACATTGAGGGATGTATAGGAGATAGGATGTAACAGTTACAACAATATAAACACTTTAAATAGGCAAATCATTTATTGATGCAGATTGGTATGTTACACCTCAAAGAAATTAGAACAATGAGGGACAGAGGGGCCTTGGGCTCAAAAGAGGGACAGTCTCTGCAAATGAGGGAGATTTGGGAGTTATGCACATGGGGGGTGAAGACAGGGATGGCCTAATACCTGGGCAGGACATGATGGAGGAAGCACATTCCGGGGGACAACATGGGGATAAACTGCAGCACACCTGGGTAAATAAAATATATACATTCTAGTGGGGGTTACTATGTAAAACAAATAGAACTGTGCCATGATAAGTAGAGATGAGTGAACTTCTTGAAAGTTCGATTCGCCGAATTTCCCCAAGAAATTCGGGTTCGCCCGAATCGAACTTTCACGAATCGCTCATCTGAAAAAAAAATGCCGGCATGGTGGGAGCCGGCCACCATGCCGGCATTTTTTTAAAAAGCAAACACTTACCTGCATGGTCGGAGCGTGGAGGCTGGCGCCGCTCTCAGCTGTCACCAGAGAACGCGTCATCAGAGGGCGCCTGAGAGCGGCGCCGGCCTGCCCGCTCCCACCATGCCGGCATTTTTTTTTTTTATTTCAGGAGAAAATTCGATCGCCGCGAACCAAAAAAAATTCGGGTTCGTGCCGAATCGAATTTTCCCTGAAATTCGGAGCGAATTCCGGTTCGTCCGAACCGGTTCGCTCATCCCTAATGATAAGGATTGGAAGGAAGGAAGCTTGTGTAGACGACCACTGCTGAGCTGCAGGCACAGGAGCCCACCACCGCTGAGCTTTGAGCAAGGAGGGGATTAGGGCATTATGACAGGGGCTGCCACCACTGAGCTGCGGGCACTGGATTGGGGGGATAGGAGCTGCCACTGCTAATCTCTGAGGGGTGTGGAAATGCCAGCACTATCTCGAGAAGGAAGCCGAGGCAGGGAGAGGGGCAGGCGACACAGGAGTGGGGCATGCTGTATGGGGTGCGGAGTACACAGGTGGGGGTTGTATACACGTCGTAGAAGCCCAAGCTTCCTATTGTATGACACATGTGAGTGGACATGCATGGGCGGCTGGAATTGACACCAGGTTTCCTCCCTGACAGCCTGAAGCTCCAGCATGTCCGAGAGTCAGCAGTAAAGGGTAAGGCTTCTTCTCTTTATTTATGTAATTTGCCTGAAAAATCCCTTTAATATTATTTTTCCCTGTTTAATTCCCCATAATATCAGTTTATGTTTTAGTTCTGAATTTGTTGCATATTGTACTGCATTACACTTAAACAGCAAAATAGATGGCACAGATAACCTATGGAACATTTCAGTAACAGAATTGTTAATACGCTGGTGAAACAGGAAAACTACAAATAGCACGTTTCTAAAAATACTACCAATATTGGCAACACAGTAAATTCCTCAGTTAGGAAACTATTTTCAAAAAATTAAAGAAATAACCTGCAAGGTTATCGCTAATTGAACCAGTGTGGGAATCTAAATCTTGATGGCTGGTTTTCTGTTTTGAAGCACCATAAAAATCATCAGGACTAGTGATGAGCGAGCCTGTGGAAGTTCGGGAACTCAACCCAAACCCGAACCTCATTGAAGTCAATGGGGACCTGAACATGGGGGCCCAAAATGGCTGTAAAATGAGGTAGCAAGGTTTACAGGGTTGCAAGCTGAGGGGAACACCAGGGCAATTTCCCTGCACAAAATGGGCTAAGGAAAGTACTCAAAACAATAAAAGAAACATACATAAATACAAAAAAATTAAAATATTAGTTTTTAGTGTCTCAAATTCCAGTTCACCAGGGACCTGCAAAGCAAACAAAAAAAAGTATTAGTATTAATGTGACAGGGAGGCCGATTCATTAATAGCGCCAGGTAGCGACAGATGAGCGCCAGTAGCGTGATTTTCACAGCGCCAGCTAGTATTCGCTGTGCTTGGCCATTGTTCGCTTGTTGAGAGCGACTCAGTCGGTGTGCGTTAATGTTGAATACGTGGTTAGGTGTCGCTGTTTCACAGGTTCCGCGCTGTATGGGTGCGCCTGACAGCGAATGGCCAGAGCGAACGGCTTCCAGCATATTCATTAACAAATCACGCTCAAAAATTTCTCTCGCTGTGAAATGCTTGTTGAAACCCCAGAGCGCTGGCGGCGATGGGTGTAAAGTAGTTTTTAACCCCCAAACAAGCATATTTTTTTATTAAAAAATTAAACAAGTTTATATAAACATTTTGTAATATGAATACATTAATATCAGACCTGCAATATCAATTCTGCACAAATTTAATTTTTTTTTTTTACCTTAAAAAAAATATAACATTGCAGAAGTGGTCACAGAATGTTTGCCATTTAAAAAAAAAATATTATCAATTAATTATGAATATTTAAAGATTGCTCCATTGAAATGCATTGGAGAGCGCCAGGGAGCGACAGGTCATACCTGGCGCTGTGATGGGATTAGCAGCGGCGCTGTTCGTTGCAGTTGGCTACATGATGAATCCCGCGCTAGCTGACGCTCTCGCCGGCGCTAGCCTCATTTAGCGTGATAAATGCGTGATTGTGTCCGCCGCTGGGCGTTCTGGAGTCGGTAGCCGGCGATAGCCGGCGATAGCTGGCAGTACCTGGCGCTAGTCAGACACTACCTGGCGCTATCCCTTGATAAATAAGGCCCTTAATGTGGTTTCACACGGTGGGGCATCCTTTTTTGGGATGTAACAGGTAGTGGAAATTGGTTGGCCATACAAACAATTCCCTATGCCACGATGCCTCTCTGTGTGAAATCCCCTGGGCTTACTGGTGCTTCCACAGTGCATATGCAGTCTGCGATAATATTGTATTTCGCTATACAAAATTTGTCATTGATTAGGGCCCCCTTACACAACTTTGCAGGGGGACCCAAAAATAATAAGCCTGCCAGATCAATAGACATCTCCATAATAAAATGGTTTTCTAATAAATCTATTGTATGCAGATGCTTATTCCAGCCCTTCTCTTTGACTCATTTGAAATGATCATGAGTGGTGTTGCAATAATTGCCTGCAATGTGTGAATCCAAGTAAACACTTCTTAGGAACCAGCATATATAGCATATTTATTGCTGGATTTTCTCCTGGGCATTCCTAATCGGGAAGCCCCGCTGTGTGCAGCCCCCCTGGAAGCCCAAGAAAACTCTGTGCTCTAATGGCGCATCTGCGGGTTTTCGTCCAATGAGAGTCGCCTGATGTGACATCATTCGGCAGACAGCCTTGATTGCTTACTATGGGGATTGCGCGCTACCGCATCCCTGTGGTCGTAGGCTGTGGCCTTGGAAGAGGTGGTGAGAATGGATTGCCCGGTTTGTCCTCTGCTTGGAGGCGTGGGAGATGGCCGGTGGAGATGCGAGCTGCGGCTCCACAGTGAGTCTGCTGCAGTGTTTGTTCTAGCAGCTCCAGTTTAAGGATGCTGATCCCCCGGATTGATGGTGGTCTAGGCTAAGGAGCAGGGTACTATTATTCTACATACATTTCCATGGGCTTTGTACAGAGGTTTGGGAGGGGTAGAGGTGTGGTGTTTCCTTTCTATTTAAGTGATGCCAAAGCAGTAAGAGGATGCATGATTAAGGAGCTGTGGGCTCCGAAACGTGTAGCGGATTTTCACATTAACTGGATTATTTGCACTTTCCTGTGAGCCTTTTAACATGTTTTGGAATAAAGGAAGAATTTTTAGCTGGATGCTGGATGAATGATCAACACTGCTGCTTTATACAGGTGGAACGCCTGGCTGTGTGACAGGACTTTTTCATATATTGGGTGAGCTGTTATCAATTCAGTTTTTCCCTATACAGCAGATCCCAGTGTACTAGGGTCGGTAATATTAATCCTCTGTAACATAAAGACATTGCTTATAATTCCCTGATCCATTGGGACGGCTTTCCCCCGGAGATCAGTCTTGAGTAACAGGATAAACATTCTCCCTAAAGGGCACAAACTCCCCCCTAAATTTGTCCCTGGGACAGCTCCCCAGGCCATAACCTATTTCCACAATGTCTCAAGCTGCAGTCGACCTTCTGACAGAGGACGGAGTCCAGGCTGGAGAAATATTTACAAGGGTCCCCAGCTAATGCCTCCCTCTTTGGAGGGATATGAAGCCTTACTGGAAAAGTCACTTGAGAGAAGGGCCCACACCTTAACAGCACAGATCACTTCCAAAATATCTGGCGATATGAAGGAGTTGGGCCAGAGAATTTGTGATTGCCAACAACATCATGTACAGATAGGGCCTTCCCTTAGCTGCAGTTTGACTATAAGAGCAAGATGTATGCAGTCACCGCACCTGAAGAGGCTATCGCTTTGCATGACTCTCTCGGCCTTAAAATGGTGTGGAAGGACCCCTCGGGTCCACCCCAGAAGAAGTGAGCCTTGTCTTCCTCCCTGGTGCCGAAATATGCATATTGGAGCAGCACTCGGTAAATCCATGCTCCCTACAGCCCTGTCGCACAAATTTGGACAAATGGCTGAAGGTGGCTGAAGGCGAAGGATGACTTAATGCAGCGGGAGTCATGAGCCTTCTGTTCACTTGGACCTAGTCTGCTGGAGAACACTCTTTGCATGCTCTGGTTCATACCTCGTACCAGAGCGTCTGGAGAACAACCCCTCCAAAAGCCCTACCCTTTCCCCCATCTTAGTATATTGACTATTTAACATCTTTCAAGTGCGGAAACTATGTTGCTTTACTTAATTCTTCACTTCCCTTTAGATCCCTGCTTTTTTTTTTTTTTTTTTGCAGAATGGGGTAGCGTACAGAATTAGGTTACAAATATGTTCTTTTCCTGTTCTTTATATATTAGGTGTAGAATGTTTTTTTTTATTATGGTTTGCATGCCTTAGAATTGTGTCTATGTATTGCTGGTTGGCTGAAGTAATGTGTACATTACTTCAACTTTTTGGGCATGCCCTGCAACCCTGGGAGTCAATTGGCTCTCGCAGGCTGCGTTCAGTTGGCTATAGACCGGTTCGGCTCTTTGGCTGCTCGGCACCATGGCTGCAGGAACTGCTTTATGATTATAATGCTATATACTTACTGCCACTCCCAGTGTTCTGTAACAACCAATGGGGCTGCTGCATTAAGTGTCCCACCGTGTGTACTCTATACCCCTTATAGAGAGTAAGGAGTAACCTAGGTACCTCACGGTAGTCTCGCCTACCTTTCGGTGCTCCCCATTTGGGGTTGTAACGTTATCAATGACCATATGGTTATGTATGTGTATTATACTGCTTCTTAATAACTTTTACCACTGTTGTGTATTGTTTCTGTTTACAGTATAGTATTTAGCTATGCTTTTTTCTTGAAAGTTTCGTTTTCTTTTGACCTCTCTCCCTTTCTTACTTTGGCTATCCTGTCAATCTTTTCCCTATTCTTTCTCTCTTTGTCACTTGTCACCAATGCCATGGATGATTTAAGGTAAAAATTCAATCTACTTACGTCTCACTTAATTTACAGAGGCTAAATATCACCCAGAAATGTGTAAAGAGGGTTACCAACCTCCTACCAAAAGTAATCAAGCATAACAAAAGCCTCCTGATATATATGTGGAGATTCCAACAAGTTTAAGTATCCTTATTTGAGTTTTGCTTTTTAGTAGTGTTCAGCCATTTGGTCTAGACACAGCAGCGGCCCTCGGAGGCCAAGAGCAATATGTGACTTGGCTTACCCGGGGCACAGTGGTTCCCTCTTAATCCTTAACATACTATATGCTGTTCACCTTCAGTTGCTGTACACGATGTAGATATGTTGCCGTGCTTTCCCTATGGCAACAGATGTTTATAAATTAAAACTAATAAAAGAGAAGAATTGGCAGATGTCTGATTGGATTATACTCCACTAATTGCTTGTGTAGCTAGTGTATCAAGGATATACTTCTTGATTTGTGAGATTTATGTGTTATATACAATGATGTTTGTATTATTCTCTTTATAACAACTACAATAAAGAGCGATTGTAAGTAAGCAGAAATCTCTCACTAAAGTCCTATGGTAGACAAAAGATTTGCTAGTGGTTTATTAAACATAAAGTTGACTGGGTATTTTGGAGGAGTAGGTGGGAGGCGTGAGGTTAAGCGGGTTCAAGGAGAATAGTAGCATTGCTTGCCTATCATATCCCTGCTTCACTGTAAGTCAAAAAATAAAATCTAGGGTCACCAGGATTAAACCTGGTAAAACAGATTTTTTTTAAACTTAGCCTGGACAATCACTATAGCAGCACAGGTTACCCAGCATTATGAAAAAGGGTGTCACAGAATCACGATACAGGGTATGTGACATTCAGTCCCACTAAAGAAAACTTTGCTTAACACTTCGTATCCTTTACCTACACATTTTCATCCTGGTACTTCTGCGCATGACCTCACATATCTCCACAGATCTTCTTCATACCACATGTTTTTCTTTGCCCCAGCCTTTCTCAGGTACTCATCTCCTTCTTTGGAGAACTTACTGTGAATTAGATGCACAACTATTTAAAGGAATTCTCTACAGCCTCACATGTAAAGCTTCCTAGAACCCTTTAGTTCCTATGGTGCCATGTACTTCCTGGAACATCAGCCACAGCTAGCTCACTACCTTTTGTTTCTTCCCCTTATTTGTACCCCCTGTTTGGGGGTAAGGGGTTCTCAACCATGGTGCAAGTATGAAATACCTAGGAAATGGAAAGTGATACTTGATGAAAAAGGTTGGGAAACCCAAGTTTAGATGTAGTTTGGACATTTTTTTTAAATGTTGAATCAGGATTTGGGTGGTCCCATTCCAACAACATACAAGCTTAGGGGCGATATTTTCGTTATGTATTCTGGTCTCTGGATTGAATATTTGTTGGCTAATTCACTAGATTGAACAGTCAAACTTTGGCCTAAAAGTATAATGGCCTAAAAAAGAAGCTCAAAGTCGCAGGAAAACACTTCTGCCACTTAATCCCCCTTGGGAACAGTAAATTCAAACCATTTCAAAGCACTGGAAAATCTCTGAATGTATGTAAATACCTCTTGTGTTGTAGGCAGGGCCTGATTTCTTTGCTTCAATTTCTGGGTCATGGCTGAAATGGAAGAGTGTGACATGAGCATACCCTGCTGTGGTCAGAGACAGCTGTGGAACCACTGTGGCTTGCCATGCTCACTCACACTGGGAGCAAGCTGGGACAAGCTGGCTGTAGGAACACTTTTTTGTGTGCTCCTGAATGAATAGAATAGCAAAATTTGGAGCCCTGCTACTGTTTCTACCCTGTACTGCAGGACATGGAGAAGAGGCACATGGGACAGGCATCAGGTGAGCTGATTGCTAGCTAATTACTGCCATTACTTTACTGCCTTCTAAAAAAAAACCTTTAAAGGGAGTGTGGATTTTTCCAAAGACCAGATACCAGAACCACTACTTTGGCATAAGCTTTCCCTGATTACATGCAGCCACTTCTAAGGTGTTTCCCGTTGTGTCAGAGAACTTGCCAGGTTCTGGTATCCGGCCTTAAATTGAGCAGGTATGAAATACATGCCTAGACCAAGCCACTTATTGCTCTGCATGCACACCTAGCATTATATACAAATATGTTACCATATTTAAAGGTGGCTTCTTCTTTAACTTTAAATGCTTTGATTTGCTTGAGGATGAAAGCCATTCTCTACAAGAGTGACTGGAGTAGGTATAGAGAAGGCCAAGGGTCTCATCAAAATTTCTTTTGAAACAGATACAATCTAATTAGCAAAATGTGGGTTGAATTTCACCTTGAACCCTGATTTCAACACTTCTTAAGGTTGTTGTTTTTATTACCCACAAGTACATTGTGCTTTGAATTGAGCCCGTCACCCTTGAAATCAAGCCCAGCAAGTCCCAATCTGAGTGATATCAAACAATAAGTAAAGATTTTTATTATCTATTGTATGACTTGTTTTATTTCGGCTTCTTCATTCTTCTTGGCAGTTGTCATCCATTATATTAACAAGAAGTACCGGAACTATATTTCTGAATATTTTGTTCCTCTTGAAAATGCGCTTAGTTAAGTGATCGCATATTTCGAAGGAACTGACTGTTTCCTTTTTACGCTTCAGTAACTTGATGTCTAGGGAACAGAATGGCAATTTAGTTTGCAATGCGATATGTATCCGAACTATTGACTGCTAGTCTCACAGCTGCGCTTTCCATCAATACCACAGGACCAAAATCCAAAATGGCCTTCATGATTGTTCTGTTCCTTACTTGCAGCCTTTCTTTTGTTCTATAAAGTAGTGCTTAACAGTCTAAGATCTCCAAGGACTGTATGTTACTTTGATTTAGATTATGCTGTAATGTTACAAAGACAACAACATATATGTCCCACCTCTCAAACCTTAACACCCTTCTGAGCACTCCCCATCAGTTATCTCTTTGGGGTCATTGCTAGGGATGGGCAAACCCAAACTGCAAAGTTCGGGTTCGTACTGAATTTTGAGAGTTCAACCCCCGAACCTAAGCATGAATTTCAAATAGAAACCATGTGCGCGTTCGGCCCGAACCCAGAAGGCTGATTGGCTGCAAAGCTGCTGATAACCTCACCTGTTACATAGGGCAAATTTGGGGAATTTTAGTCAGTAGTTTTTACTCAAGGCCATGAAAACCATTCCCACTGTACAACACAGGTATATGAGAATTTTGGATACAGCATGTAGAGAAGTAAATCACAGGTATAGGGGCACAATCATAACACAAATGATTATTTTACATACCATAAGAGGAGAATAATAAGGCAGAACACCTGCCAAAAAGGGAATTTTCATTCAGATCCCTGTGGGGGGGCCCCTGGATTTAGATGGCGGCATCCGTATTCACTCTACCATAGACAAAGTTGTTTAGGTAGGCAACCCAGGACTTGCAGGCTGTGGCAGAAAAGGATGGCTGTATCCATCCTGTAACCCACGTGTGGAATGGCCTGACATCTGTGTAGATGTGCCCTCCTCCTCCTGTGCCACCATTTCATGACCTGAAGTGTTTTTTTTGTAGCAGGCAAAGAATGGGGATGGTAGCGCTATGGCCATCAGACCATATTGATGACGTACTGGAAGCAGTGCAGCACAGCACCAGTGTTCCTCAAGAATGCCCAATCATTGGAGGTCTGCACGTCGACTCACCCGGGCTTTCTGTAGCTGGAACTCCATTATTGCAGCTGCTCACACACACTTTCAAGCATGCGTAAAATGGAATTTCACCTGATTGTCAAATCACCTATGAGGTGGTGGGAAGGCCAAAGTTCCTCTGCAGTGCAGTGCACATGGCACACACTTTATGCATAATTGGCCAGGAAGCTTGGAACACACAAGTTGAGCTCATGTGCCAGGAAATGGATGTGCATCAACCCAGCTCGGGCCAAGGATGCTACTAGGTTCCACCCATCAGGCTTAAGGTTCAGCGGCAGCAACCACTCATCTGTCTCCTCCTGCATGCCAGTCCACAGCTCCTGGGTGTGTGGTCTTTCGCCAAGACAGAGTAGTTTCACCACAGCCTGCTGCCGTTTACCCATGGCTGTGCTCAAACAGGTGCTGAAGGTGATGTCCTGCAATCCTGGGTGGCCACTACATTTATCCAGTTGGTAGTTAAAGAGATGTAACATCCTTGCCAAGGTTTAGTTGCTCACTTGTGTAATATATAGTATTGTGCAATGCACACCTTATTTTATCCACAACCTGTTGGTACAGGGCAGGAATGACCTGCCGAGAAAGTTGTGGTGGATGGAAATGATTCATTGTGGGGCAGCCGCAGCCATAAGATTTTTATTAGCACTACACTTTAACTAACTGACATAACTGGCCCCCCTCACCTTAAGATCTTTAACTCTTCCCATCTCCACCTGCCGAAATGGGAACATTTCAAAGGCAAGCAATTTTCACATTTTCTTCAATGACTGGTGGCAAAGCATGCAAATGTGTCTGCCTCCTTCTCAGCCTCATGCCGACACTGAGCCTTCAAAGTCAGAACCTGCGCCAGCCAATGGATGTGATTCAACCTAGCTCGGCTCAAGGCTTCTACTAGGTTCTGTCCAATGTCGCGCACCACCTTGCCAGGCTCCAGGATCAGCATCAGCAACCACTCATGTGTCTGCTCCTGGATCCCATAACTGGATGAGGAGTCAGGAAAGGTGAGTGGAGCCATATAATAATACTAACAATGTTTTTCTGCTTTGCTTTGCTGTTTGCTTGCTTTGCAGGGTTGTTTGCTTTGCAGGGTCCTGGCCATGGACTTGGTGAATGGTGGAAAGTAGTAGTAAGGGGATGATCGCTGATGGTTCCTCCCTCTTCTGTTGGCTGACTGGGGCTGCGTGATCTCCACTGGTCCCACCAAAATCTGACTGCCTTCAGTTGGCAGTCGGCACTTGGGTTTCATCCTCATCGTAGATGTCCTGCAATGGTCAGATGCCCACGTCCTCATCCTCCAACACAATTTGTTGGATGTATGGGAACCCCTATGTCTGCAACTGGGGAAGGATGACCCACATAATCCCAGCTAGGAGTGTCATCATAGAGCATTGGTGACAGCTCCATGACTTGTGGCTGGGACGGACTTGCCAATTTGAATGGGGGCCTTGGCGGAAGTGGATGGGTTGAAGATCCAAAAAAAGGGGTAGTTATGAAAAAAAGAAAAAATATATAATAATAAAACTAACAATTTTTTTCTGTTTGTTATGGAGGTTCCTGGCCATGGACGTGGTGAAGATTATTCAGTGTCCCACCCTCCTGCAATTTTAGTTTTTGTAGCGACATGGAATACAATAGCATTTTGTAAATGAACAATAATAATACTAATAATGTTTTTTTTGTTTGCTTTGCAATCCCTAGTGAACTGGAACTTGTTGCACCGTGTGACAATGCCTAAACTTGCTCTGGCCTTACCATTTAAATAGCTATTCTCAATTTCTTTAGTTTTCTGTTGTTATTTTGAATACTTTTCCCATCCCATTTTGTGCAGGGCAATAATAAGGGGTCCCCCCCATTTGTCCTGCGAAACAAAAATTACAATTTTTAAATGTATTTTTTTATTTATTTATTTATTTTTATTTTTTAATTTGTGGAATTATTTGGTGCACTTTCCCTCCCCCAATGTGGCCTCCAACACCCATTAAAAATCAATATTTAGTTTTTTTTCCATTTATGTTTATTTTTGTTTTTTGTGCAGGGCAGTCACTGTAGTGTGACCCTCAATTTGCAGCCCTCTAGCCTTTGTTACCCCCATTTTACAGCCATTTTTTGTACCTCAATGAATTCAATAGGGTTCAGGTTCAGCTCAGGGACCCAGACCCGGACTTTAGCAACAAGTTTGGTCAAACTTGTCGAAACCGAACAAGTTCGCTCATCCCTAGTCATTGCACATTCAGGCCTCTAACTTGCCATCCACCTACTGAAATGGTGAGTAAGAGAGGTGTAATGAAGAACTCCTGGCAGATATACAGGTGGCAGGTGCCTGCTTTGCAAAGGAAATCGCGGTTCCATCTGTTTAGTTCCCATGATGATTTGCTCTGACCATCAACATCTGCAGATAAGGATCAAGGGGGCTGAGCTTGCTGACGTCTCTAGGTTTTTGACTGTATTTCTCAATTCAGAATGACTTGTTGAGCAACAAATACTGCAGGGTGATGCTCTAGTCCACATCCTCTATTTACCAGTAACAACCAGGGCCAGCGTTAAGGAGGGGCAAAGAGGGCAATTGCCTACCCTCTCACCCCTGAGCAGTCAGGACTAACCTGGGTCTTGGTCCTCTTTACTGGGGCATCCCAATTTGGGATGCCATACGTTGTGAAACCCCTGGGTTTGCACAATATTCTTTACAATATACAATGATGCCATTGCACATGCATGAGTGGTACGGCATCCCCCAACCCCCTCCACCAGCTGTGCAAGCATCATCCATCTTCCTGAATGGGCCCCATTACAGGCAGTGTGCTGCCACATCCCCCCCATTACAGGTAGTGTGCTGCCACATCCCACTCATTACAGGCAGTGTGCTTCCTCATCCCCTATTACAGGCAGTGTACTGCGGCATCCCCTATTACAGGCGGAAAACGGTTTATTTTACAGCGGAACAAAACCCAGGATTTTGATAATCTGGGGTTCTGTTCCCTGCCCACTGTGTGAACCCCCCAAGATCACCCAGTAAAACTTACCTTTTCTGGTCCTATGCCACATGTGCATGTTTCCAATCAGAGTCATTTGCATGTGCATATTTAACGCTGAGCAAACAGCTCTGTTTATGGCAATCAGGAAGTGCGTGTGAGCATATCCTAAGCAGCAGAGACATGGCCGTCCCCAGACTATCTGAATATCTGGGGGCGGGAGCACATGCACAGCCCAAAGAATCAGGGGATGCGGCAGCCGATAATTACAGCTGGCTTGTCCAGCTGACAGCACTAATGGCTTCCCCCGTGCCCCTTCTGCTGTGTAATACACACAATTGCAGGGGAGCAGGGAGAAACTGGCCTGTCAGTGCTGTCAGTGCCCCCCCCCCTCAACTGGACCCAAGCGACGGGGGAGCCAGCGTGCAGGTAGGTGACAGAGATTTTTAGAGAAAATTCGACACAACATGAATTTCAGGAAATTTTGTTCACTCATTTCATACTCAGCACCTTTAGGACATTTTTGGCACATAATAATGGGAACCTTTACAGTTGCTCAAGGTTGTACAAGTGTGAGGCCTAACATTATTTTAGGCTTTAGTCTTAATGTTTTATATTGCCTGTGGTACTGTTAACATACTCCATCACTTCTTGTATAGGGTGTAAAAATGCCAATAGGGAATTCCTGTGAACCTGTGTACTTGGTGTATAAATTATTATTGTACATGGGCTGAGTTTTGAGAGCCTCTCAAAACACCAAAAATGTTTTAAACAATTTTGTAATCAACCTCCCCTAAAGGACGGGTACCTGTCATCTTGTCATATATGTAATATATATTTAACATATATGTGATTTAGTATTGGTCCACTTTTGTGCTCAATTTCTTATGAAAAAGTTTTCTTTTAAATAAAAAAAATGTACTGTACCTTAACACTTTCTCCTCATGAGCCGAAAGGCACCTTGTAGTACAGTTTGATTATTAGCCCCGGTATCTGTAATGAGAATTGCCATGAATCCAATAACTTCATTTTCTTTCTTGGAGTCATAAGGTGAGGCACCGGCATATTGTGACTGCTACTTACATCGTGGCAGCCATTGAAGAGCACCTGGAATTCCTGGAGTGCCTGTTCTTCAAGGAACAAATGAGAAGTACTTTCGGTCTATGCAAGATAGAGAAGAGGCTGCAGCTGGTTCCTTTGTGTTCTGGTCTGAATATAAATGAGAACAGCTAATAGAATTTCAGAAGCTCTCTGTGGGTAATATCAGTCTTGCTATGCTCATAGCCTTAAAGAAAAAATGGTTTAAATATCAGTTACGTAATTAAAATAAGAAGCTATAACATAAAACAAGAACACGGAAGCAATGGCCTTGATTCAGTAAAATTCTCAGGGTACTAAAAATGAACTGTGAGGAATAGGGCAAATATTGTAATTTCATTGCTGATGCCCAGCATCCCCCTTTAAGATTTTCTGTTCTTAGCAAATGTCACCCTTTACCCTGTAGCATTTATGCCCTTATTCATCAAGCGATAGCGCCAGGTAGTGTCTGACGAGTGCCAGGTAGCGGCAGCTAACGGCGACTACCGACTCAAGTACGCCCGGCGGCGGTCACAATGACGCATTTATCAAGCAAAATGAGGCTAGCGCCGGCGAGAGCGACTGCTAGCGCAGCATTCATCATGAAGCCACCTGGACCGAACAGCGCCGCTGCAAATTCCCTCACAGCGCCAGGTATGAGCTGTCGCTCCCTGGCGATGTCCAATGCATTTCAATGGAGCAATCTATAATTATTCATAATTAATTGGTATTAATTTTTTTTTTATTTTTTTAATGTCAAAAAATCGGAGACCACTTCTGCAATGTTAGGATTTATTTTTAAGTCAAAAAAAAAATTAAAAAAAATATGTGCAGAATTGATCTAACAGGTCTGAGATTAATGTATTCATATTACAAAATGATTCTAAAAACATGTATAATGTTACATACATTCAAAAAATATGGTTGTTTAGGGGTTAAAAACTAGTTAATACACATCGCCGCCAGCGCTCTGGGGTTTAAACAAGGAATGGACAGCGACAGCACATTCGGAGCGTGATTTGTTGATGAATATGAAGCTAGCCGTTCGCTCTGGCCATTCGTTGTCAGGCGCTCACATACAACGCTGGACCTGTGAAACAGCGACCCCCCAGCCCGTATTCAACATTACCGCACACCGACTAAGTCGCTGTCATCAAGCTAACGCCGGCCAAGCACAGCGAATACTGGCTGGCGCTGAAAAAATCACGCTACAGTCGCTCATCTGTCGCTACCTGGCGCTATTAATGAATCGGCCTCCCCGTCTTTCTAGTCTTTCTTTCTGATCTCTCCAAGAAGGCGAATTAGGATTTGTGAGTTGAGCCAAGCGCAGATCACAGACTCCCTGCTGATTCTCTCACACCTCTGGGCCAGGAAGGCCCCGATGGGTCTGAAGCAAAGGTTATCCCTGGCTGTGAGCTTCCTCGCATCAAACACAAGAACCTCAGACAACCGGCACCAACACAAATTGGCCCGTAGCTGAGGCACTGTGTGTCCCAGCACCAAGCCAGATACAGAACCAGAACTGGCTCACAAAACTGCACCGAGACGGATGATTCTCAGGACCATGTGACCACGGGAACCTAAAGAAATGGAGATCTCAGGCTCATTGGATGCCCGGGATCCAGCCAAATTGTTTGGTGCCATATTCGGAGCCATATGACCGCCCTGCCCAATGTTATAACCCCTAAAGTGTTTTCGGTTCTAAAGCAAGTTCCACAACATGAACTTTATGAGAAAAAAACATGAGCATGTCACTGTTGTTGAAACACCGGCTAGATCACTCCATTCAGTGCACTTGGCAAAATTCTGCTCAATGGAATGAATTTGGCTGCCTATCCTTGCCTGTCTCCTGGGAATGCAGAAGGGTGAGTTTTACCTGTGATCAGCGAGGAGACACACAGCGGGCCATCCCAAATTAAGATGCCCCTGTTAAGTGGACCAAAGCCCCAAAAGACCAGAATGAAAAACCTGGGATTTGATCCACTTTAAACTCATTTTAATGAACAGGCATTATTGATACAGTGTCTGATCTACTGATTTAATAATTTCAGAGCTTGATCAGAATAAGATATCTATGCAGGGAGCTGTAAAGTGGTGGCACTGATTATACAAGTTATTAACTTCTTTCCGACAGGATTGAGAAACTCTACTTCAGGGAAAAGACTTCAGAATAAATGATAATTACTCCATGGACAAGGATGAAGCAGCAATATAATAGGGAGACTTGTAATCCAATATAATTTACTGATTAGAATGTAACATAAAGCAGAGGAAACACATTGGCCTTGTATGGCCTTTCCTATAAACAACATCTCAGAGAACACTGCGAATAATATAACTGTAAGCACAATTTAAAGGAGACTGATAACTAAACAGTTCAGAATTAAATATCCACAGAAAAAATGCCCGATGGCTACAGGAGCATGGTTATGTATACAGGAAAAACACATCTAAACTATAATTGTTGCTTTGATTATGGCTTGCATACCAAGATTTATTTAAAGTGGAAAAAAATGGGATTTTGACTATCCCGAGTTTTGTTCCTTGCCTCCATATGGAATGCCCCACTTTGTTAAACCCCTGGATGCCTAGTAAATGCAACCAATGGTGCATGCGTGGGCTCCTGTCCAATCAGTGCCGAATGCTGTGCATATTAATCAGCAATACAGCTCTCTTTAGACAAGAGCTTGGCAATTGATGGATGTTTTGCTTCCACCAATGTCCTAGAATGGACTTGTACATGCATCTGGTTCGTTCTTCCTCAAAGATCCAAAAACATGCACTGGCATATTTACAGGTCCTGCCGATGTTCATTGTTATATAATGTTACTTTTTAGCACTCTTTGTAATGATCACATGGTACATAGCTAGTAGGTCCACACTCCTTTCAGGTCCAGGTATGCAAGTTCCCCTGGTTATCAATCAGTCCAGAGGTTAATACATGCTTGTGTTCAGAGGCCATAGTGATGGACAGTAACTGAATAACAGTATCAGAAACTGAATCGCAGGCCAGGAACAGAACAGGGGTGAAGACCAAAAATAGGTTCAAAGAGAGGAAACAAGGGCAAAGATGATTAACATGGGACCATAGACCAGGTTGCAAACTGGAACAGAAGCACACACAGAGCCAGGGAACACAGGTGGTTGCTGGGAACTGGCAAAAGAGACCCAGGCTGGGAAAAGATGAGAGACAACCCATATCTCCCACCACAGAGGCAATAGGTGGACTACCTGAAACACAGGAGGGCAGTTACCCTAGAGTGGAGCAGTTACCATCCAACTTCTTCAACCTAGCCCCTAACAGAGGGGATGCTCAGCCCCTGTGCAGTCCTCTGTTGATCACGGACTAGGGAAACAGGCACTAGGGGGAGAGCAGGAGTGGACACAAGACAGTAATCAGAAGGCCTAAGGCCTAGCACTGCAATTGGCTGGACGTGCAGCTATGGTAAGCGCATGAGGACATTGGCAAGATACTGGACAATGAATCAGCAAGCAGCAGGGTGGCACACAAGCATATAAAGGGAACACAAGTGATAATGAACATTTACAAGTTAATGGAAAATGAGGGACTGACAACACAGGGAGAAGGCCAGATAATTACAGAGACCAAATATTTCCAAGGTAGTGGGACGTGAAAACATTTCTCGTAAAAACAGGGATCCTAACAACTCCTGCCCTGGAAAAGCTTATGTCTTAAAATTAACCTAAAGTATAAAATGACCATATGCCTCCTATAACATTCATCAACCAACATCATCCGAATTTGGGATGCTCCCAGCGGTAAAACTTGCCAATGCAAATGGTAACCTGCCAGACATAGGTCCAAATGATGCTGCCATATGGTTGCCTCTGGCCTAAATTCAGCTAAGTGTTTTAATATAAATTGTTAATCTCAAATTGTTTCTGTGAATAAAAGCAAGAAAAGTAAACAGCCAAAGCCCAATAGATGCGTGTATGCAATTACAGCTTGCACTGATGGTGCTCATACTTCTTTTGTTTCCATCAAGTGTCAAAGCATGAAATGTTCCCTTACCTGGGTGTCTAGTACTCAAAATATGTCCCCTTCGGTACTTCTGACATTTACCAGAATTCATACATCCAGCTGTGTTCTGTTTGTCTTTTATTAAAAAAAAAACTCAGGACCCGCTGTTCCCTACCTCCTTATTACTTTCAGTAATTGTGCCTCCTGCAATTCTGACCCATTTTCGAACAATAAGGACCCATTACCAGGTAGTCTCTTCTACTTCATAAATACCTATTTCTCGGAGATACAATAAAGACATCTTTATAGTTGAAATAGGAAACACCAGCAAGTGATCTTCCTTAGGAACATGTTACTTATCTCGATCCACGTCATGCTGCGTCCTGTCATAACTACTCTTCAATGTATTAGGCTTTAATAAAGAATAATTTAATGTGCAAGTATACAATGGCCATTTATTATTATTATTATTATTATTATTATTGTTTATTTATATAGTGCCATCAACTTCCGTAGCGCTTTACATGGTATGATTACAGACAGGGTAAAACATATAGTGCAGAGAACAATACAAAATTAGATGCCACAGGTTAAAACCAAGTGTTGTGAGCACAGGAGACAATAGGGAGGAGTGCACAAGCCCCCCACCCCAGAAAATGTATTTAATTGAGCAATAATAACTGGTAAATCATCTAAACAAGAAAAAGAGCAGAAATGTCAAGATTAAAAAAAGCCAATCTTAACTATAATTTATGGCCAGCTCTGACGCTCAATAAAGGTTTTTACAGCGGGGCTCTTTTTTCCTTTTAAAGCCGACCAAATGGCATTTACATAGAAGAATAAAGGACACAGGACTTTCATTAAATCTAATTGAAATTACCCGAGAGCTTATTTCAAAGGAAAGTAATGTACATTTCATTGTGCATGCAGAAATAACTGAAAATATTGTAAGCGGGCAAACAATCAGCAGTGACGACAACGGATTTGAACGGCAAAACGGCTTTTATTCAGCAAAGTTCAGTAGATTTCGGCAGAAAGCAAAAAGGGTTACTTCACCAACCAAATAGTCCTGAGCTGGGTACTCCAGCAAGCTGATCAATTCCAGTCCACTTTACAGGGCGTATCAGCCCTCTGCTCAATGTCCAGTGCTATCCTTCACCACGGTGCAGCTCAGCCTGGGCTCACTCCAACAGGCTGGTCATCAACAAAGGAAAGGCCGTGTGCTCTCTTCTTATACAGGCTTCCCCTGTAATCAGCGTGCACACTTGTGGAGGCATTAGAACATGTAACAACCCGTTATGGAATTGGGGAAGTGACCCGGGTCCTGAAAACCCGGATTGTGCTTTATACAACCAAGCAGGGAAGAAACAGACATTTTGATACAATTTACCACAATATCTTAAAGTGGACCAACAAAAATGACTTAAACCAGACCAACACAACAAACAGCACTCATATGCATCCACCCCCCTCCCAGGCAATTTAGATTGCTGCACATAAAAGCAGATAACCAGGGGCACAACACAGCAACCTCACAGTGCCCCCATCTCTGAGTATTTTGCATCCTCTCACATCCAAGCTAACATTGAAGACGACAGCCGCCAAAATGGTAGCAGCTGGGGCAGTAGTGGGAGATGCGAAGGATTCTCCCCCCCCCCCCCCCCCCCCACAGCCTAGATCGTCGATTCTCTGCGTCTTTTGTGGTCGGCAATGGATAAGATCTAGCGGTTGCAGGAGCCTGGAGGGGAGGAAGACTTGCTCAAGATGGCAGGGGAGACAGGGGAGAGCGATCGAGGGGTGCAGTGGAGAGTGGGGAGAAGAAAACCAGCTACCCCTCAAACCCCAGATGGAAGAAGGAGCAGTGACACCCTTAGACAGAGGACGGGGCTCTCTCCTAGGTCCTCGCCTCTGATACCAGTAGAGAATAACCCTGACACCTCAATGCTTAGACCAAGTTGTGGTATAATAGGTTATACTGACCTCAGTGCTTAGAGTAAGTTGTGGTATGACAGGGTATACTGTAGTGCTTAGAGCAAGTTGTGCAATGTGCGGCACCCAGACCCCAGTAGTGGCACACTAGTGGTATTAGTGCAGTAGTAGTGGGTCCAACCCTATTAGGGCAGTTTTTTTAACCAAATAGGCCTCTCTGTGCCTCAGCAGCATCCAGCAACCTGTCTACTGCAGAGCGCACAGTGGTGGTGTGCAGAGTGACGTGGACCATGCCTCTTATACAGCGAGGTCACATGCCCGGCCGAGCCGGTGGAGGGAGGGGAAGAAAGAAGGCTGATTGGCTGCTGTGCTGTGGCGAGATCCAGCCCCAACGCCCAAGATGCGCACAAATTTTAATGTGAAATCAATGTGAAATCACCTGACTTCCACTTTAAGGAAAGTTATTGAGGCCAAGTATGCAATTACTTGGCAATGACAAAAAATGGCCTGGAGCGGTTAAAAAAACATGTGAACTGTACCTATTGTTAATTGCAACAGCATATAAAATAAGGGTTTTACAAAGAATTTTCATTTTTTGTTTTGAAAACAAGAATAAAGCCACAAATGTAATATTTTCCTGAATACAATCTAAATTACATGGGCTTCAGGAGGTGTTATTATGCTACAAATGTTATTTATAAGTGGTGCTATTAATTCTCAATGAAATAAATATACCGCAAAGCTGATTTAATATTTGTCATTGTGTAACATTCAGCAATAATCGTCAAATCTCTTAATCTCTAACACTGTGCCAAAATACCTGCAAAGCAATAAAAATCATTTTGTACTGAGTTTAAACATAAGGCTCACAAAAATTATTAGATTTTTCAAATGCCAAATACATATATTCTTCTGTAGAGAATCACGCTTTCTATCACCTTGGTGGATTAAGGCTCACAAAGAAACAGTGTGATGCACAAACAATAGACCTTCTATGAGGGCAAGAGATAGATTAACTGTTGTAAATACACTTCTGGGAGATCTTAGGGCTGATTCAGCACCGTTGGAATAGTTTTTGACACATTTTTGTAAAATAATATTTTATATAATGATTCTTTATCTAACGTCTAATTCAGCACCGCCCTGGGCTGTGCGATTTAACAATTTGCATAGCTAAACAAGGAAAAAAAATCATTATAAAAAAATGTTTTCTCACACAAAAAACACGTGAAAAAAATTCTCAAGGTGCTGAATCAGCCTTTTTTGCATTATTCCTCCACCCTTCTTCTTAAGAGGACATACCTTACCTAGCCTAATGGTGCCAGCTCTTAATACAGTTCTTAAGTCAGTAATACAATCAAGCTAAGCCAGGTGGAGTAACAGAATGGCGATGAGGAGAAGGATACTAACAGGCAGCAGAGGAAGCCATTATTCCAGGCTTTCCATACAATAGAGGTCAACATTCATGCAGACGTATGCAGATGCTCCCTGGAAGAAGTATGCTCAATACTGCTGAGCAGAAAATACCTCTGTAGTTTCGTCACCTCTGGAACAACACCGGACCCATGACATTGGGAACTGAGCTCATCTGCGCCATTTGTGACGAGGATGTGGTGCAGATAATATGGTAAGGGTATCCGCAAGCTACCTGCGATATGGCAGGAGTTACCAGTGCCACCCTCACACTTTAAACCAGTATATGGGCCCTTGGAAACCCTGACTAGTTCACAATTAGTTTCAAAACAATAAAATAAAAGACAGAAGGAAAAAAAAATAACTTAAAACTATCCAGTGGCTTCCTGGGGTCTTCTGACTAGCTTGACTGGTCATCACTGTCACAATCTACCCAGTGTTCCCCTGGGACACATCAGACCATTACTCTGCAAGTTAGTCAAAGGCCACGAGGAAGCTGCTGAAGTCCTTCAGGCAAGCTGCTGGACACGAGAAGTCTTCGGGCAACAGGCCAAACTAGGTGAAAGATGATTTTAAGCTAGACCAAATCCAAGATTTTCACTCTTCTAGGTAATGGCCTGCTTTACAGGAGCATCCCGATAAGGTGTGCAAAACTGCTGATATCTCACCTCAAACCACGCAGCCACAGCATATGAATGAATGCATTGCGTAACGTCTCATGCTGGACGCTCCCTCGAGCTATGCGCACCTGCTGCCTGCCAGTCTGAATATTTGTCTGGGGCACGCTCATTGGATAGAGGGGAGTTGGGGTTGCTGCTGGAGGCCAGCGTATTTGCCATGGGAACATGGATCATTGTAAAATAATGGGTGCACCTGGGAATTTCACATAGCGTGAAATCCCAAGAAGTCAAATGTTTTGGTTGGATTTAACGTCAAACTGTGCCAAATAGAAAACAGAAAATGTAGCCAATCCCATAAACTTTCTCATCCTTGTTAACATGTGGAGACCCAAAGAAATCTGATCTGGCTATGTATAATAAATAACTTCTAAAGGGATAGAGACAAACTAATACCTCAATACTTAGCAACTGATAACGCAATGTGTACAAATGGGATTTTCTATCCCCTTTCCAGAGCATGTGCTCAGCTACCAACACTCTATTCTGAAAGTCATAGAAAAATATAATATATAATATACTGTAACAATTTGCTGGGGCTTTCAGCTGTGCCTGCTTTTGTAGTGATGCATGGGTCTATTCTGGACCTTATATACTCTCTCTTCCCATTTTGCAGAGGTTATGGTGCAATGAATTGGTGCAATAGCTCACAGGGTAGCTTAGCTGAGCAACAACACAATGTTCCAAAACAAATAACATTTTATGTAACAAAAAGTAGTGCTTAGAGCAAAGGGTGGATTAGCCTGCAAGGTAAAGCAGTAAGCTGTAAACAAGAAAGACAAAGCAAAGCTATTTAAATGATGTGCATCCAATTAAATATTAATCCTGCAGAAGTCTGGCCTAAGCAATATTTTTATCTCTATTAAATGATCAATGTTTCACAC
Source organism: Gastrophryne carolinensis (assembly GCA_027917425.1). NCBI lineage: Eukaryota > Metazoa > Chordata > Amphibia > Anura > Microhylidae > Gastrophryne > Gastrophryne carolinensis. The sequence continues at coordinate 603,676,573 of CM051234.1, forward strand.
TCCAGCATTTCAATAGTCTTTAAAGCCGAAGTTTAGTCAAAAAGTGCCCCCTTGTCCTGCCACCCTACCCTGGTGCTGAGGCAGGATGGGGGGATTAAAAAAGAAAAAGACCCCTTACCTTATCCAGGGGTCCTTGTCGCTCCCCCATTCATTGTGCGGCTGTCGCAGAGCAATTGAAACGGCTGGCGGGAGCGTGCACAGAGCCGGGGGATGTAGCTCTGTGCTTTCCTGCAATATGGCAGCCCCCAGGATCCAGCGCTGGCCCCTGGGTAAGGTAAGGGGTCATTTTCTTTCTAACCTCCCCACTCTGCCTCAGCACCATAATAGGGTGGCAGGGCAGGGGGGCTGCACTTTTTGACTAAACTTCCACTTTAAAGTGGACCAACACCCAGGGGTGATCAGCCCGGGATTCTATAAGATTCCCGAGCCGATCAGATCCCTCCCCGCAGGGCATCCCGATTTTGTGTGAAACCACACAGGACGCCCAGAAACCCTACCTTATCCCAGTTCCAATGGTGCATGCGTGAGCCGCGGCCGCATCTTGCGCTTCTCTCTAGCAGGGCGCGCACCCGCGCCGGCCGTTTGTGAATGGCCGGTGCGGGCACGCTCCCTGTTAGAGGGAAGCGCCAGATGCGGCCTCCAGCGCGCTCAGAGCCGCTGCAATTGTCCGCCGCTTGTACGTGCATACCACAGCGGCTCTGAGCGCTCTGATTGGACGAGCTCTCACGTAGGAGCGGGGTGAGGTGAGTTTTTTAGAGCGATCTGGTGGGTTTCACGCCCGATCGAGGTGCCCCACGGAAGTGGACCAAAACACAGGATAGTCAAAATCCTGGGTGTTGGTCCACTTTAAGGTCTTGTTTCAGGTAGATGGCAAGCATTAGTATTTTATAGGGTCATTGGAAGATGAATACGCATACCATTTATTTCCCATATTAAAACGTAAATATAAACTGGCTAAGGGCACATGAAATGTATTGTTGCTGCCTTCCAGTATATGTAGTAAAAGCAACAGCTGGACTAGAAGTCTGTGATGGAATCCCTTCTTTTTCAAATTTTGCTTCCCCACTTAACGCAGTCCTATACCCAGAAAGGTGTCACATTCTATCACCAGCTCAAAGACTAAAGTCTTTGAACAATATTTAAAAAACCACTAACAGGATGCAGTCTGATGATTGAATGGTGTCCATTTGGCTCCCCGGCTGTGCAGCAGTGCCCTCTAGTGATGATAGGTGATAGTTACATACAGCCCAACATTCAATGCTAGAATGGGGCATGACTGGAGCTACTAGCAGCTTTTCTCTGTTCAGTTTTACTGAGCTGTATGCAGCAGTTTTATTTGTGCTTTCAAATTTATTTCAGTTGTTATAACTGATAAGGCCGACCCCTTCCTCCCCTCTCCTGCCTGTAAGAGCTGCTGTGTGAGTGGGATGCTGCTCTCTCCCTTAGCTGAGACATGCTGTGAGTAGCTCTGGTCACGCCCCCTTTCTCATATGGTTTTGGACATGTGTGCCTAAATGAAACATTGCTTGAGAACACCAGAGGGCACCGCTGCAGGGCCAGGGAGCCATTAAAACATCACACTCCATTCAGTTAGTGTTTCTATGAATACTGTGCAAAGGCTTAAGTAAATAAAGAAACATGCACTGTTTTGTGGCACTGGACTGGGGATAGAAGGTGACTACATCTGCCTTGCTGGGTATAGGGCCATAAGAATAAGTTCAGGAAGAGCTTCTCGCTATGGGACACAAAATTTACCATAAAGCAAGTGTTAAATGTTTAATGCTTACATTTATCTAGAACTATCAAATGCTCATAACAATCAGTTGCTAAACAAGGACCTAGATAAATGTAAGCATTAAACATTTAACACTTGCTTTATGGTAAATGTTGTTGTCCCGTAGCGAGAAGCTCTTCCTAAACTTAGGCCCTTATTTAACAAGGGATAGCGCCAGGTAGCGAATGGTGAGCGAACGGTAATGGCGGTCACCGCCACGAGAACGCCGGCTCCCCTCCGCAATCACACATTTATCAAGCCGATCCTGCTTAGCGACTGACAGAGCGCCAGATAGCAAATCATTCATCATTATTCCAGCCTCACCCCACAGCACCAGGGAGCGACCTTGAACAGCAACAGGTATGACCTCTCGCTACCTGGCGCTCTCCAATGCATTTCAATGGAGCAATCTTTAAATATTCTTAATTAATTGCTATTATTATTATTTTTTTTTTTTTTTTAAATGTCAAAAATTCTGTGACCACTTCTGCAATGTTAGATATTTTTTTGAAGGTAAAAAAAAATTTGTGCAGAATTGATATTACAGGTCTTTTTTTTTTTTCCAAAAATATGGTTGTTTGGGGGTTAAAAAACTACTTTTAACCCATTGCCGCCAGCGCTCTGGGGTTTAAACAAGCATTTCACAGCGCGAGAATTTTTTGAGCGTGATTTGTTAATGAATATGCTGGGAGCCGTTCGCTATGGCCATTCGCTGTCATGCGCTCCCATACAGCGCGGAACCTGTCAAACAGCGACTCCTAACCCCATATTCAACATTTCCGCACACCGACTGAGTCGCTGTCAACAGCCGAACAACGGCCAAGCACAGCGAATACTAGCGTGCGCTGTGAAAATACCGCTACTGTCGCTACCTGGCGCTATTAATGAATCGGCCTCTTATTCTTATGGCCCTATACCCAGCAAGGCAGGTTTTTGTAGTCTTCTTCTATCCCCAGTCCAGGGTGAAAGCTTAATTTTGGTGTATATCTAATTGATTGATATTTAATTGGCGAGTAATTACATTGTACAGTATATTTACTAGATGGTAGCTGATTGTTAGGGGGCTTGGAGCTGCAATATTTATGAAGGATAGTGCATGAATACTACTCGATCATACACTTTGGGTTGCTTGGGACCTTTTTGGTCTACTGGATTATGCTACTGACGCTAGATAAAGTGGACCAAAATTCATATTTGACTTTTGGTCTGCTCACTATGGTTCCTAGGGGGTAATCCCATTTGTAATGCCCCACGTTTTGGATCCTGGGGAAAGAGAAAACGTGAAAACCCACATATCTCAAGTGGCAATCTCGCACCATCTCCCAATCCAGCACTGGCATCTTCTGCTTCTCTGCCGCCGTCCAATGGACTATGGAGTGCGTGCACAGCAGAGGATGAGGGTATGTGGCTGTGTGCTCTTGTAGTATGTGTAAGATTTGATTTTGTTAGGTAAAGACAGTTCTACCAATAGGGTGTATAGAAGGTCAGTCATGAATCTGTCATATAAGGATTGGTGTCAACAGGGCCGGATTAAGTGTGGCGGAGGCCTCTGGGCACAAAATCTGGTGGAGGCCCCAGATACTGTATTTTTTCCTTTAAAATAATAGTCCAGCCAAGTAACTGATTGGTGGTTGTCTTACACCCGCCTACTTACTGAAATGTCAGATCGAGTGTCTTGTGCCACCCTTGTGCAGGTGTGTGCTACACTACCCCCCCCCCTTTGCCATTCTGGGTGGGGGGGTAGTGTCTAGCAGAAAACAGTTCCCTGCAGAGGCTGTGGCAGCTTATGTGAAGTGAGAGACACCAATTGACACCTCTCCGCACACACCCATCACTGTATCGGTGCTGAGGTCGGCTTTGCTGCTCTAGACTCTCTGTGGTGCCTCTGGCTACAGGTTTAAAAAAAAACAAAAAAAGACTCGCCCAAGAGCGAGGGGCGGTGCACTGCCACCAATGGCTTTGTTGCTGGCCACATGGCCCATCAGACCAATGTCTGCAAAGCCTGCTGGAACAGACCATAACCCAAAGGTTGGTGGAGGCCCCCTTTGCAGGGCAAGTGTTGGAGGCCCCTGGGCGCCCTACCCTTGCACCCTCTAATAATCCGGTCCTGGGTGTAAGGTAAATAGAGCAGCTGCATAGGGAAAAAACTGTGTTTGTGTCGACTGGTTGATGACCCACAGTATCTTTCCAGTGGTAAGCATTTTGTGGCTCGCTTCAGGGTCCTTGCATCATGTAGAACATTGAGCGATGGCAGATTGCAGCTGGTAACTTTCTCAGCAGAGTGAATGATACACTGCAGTCTGCTCTTGATTTTTGTGGTGGAGGCCATGTACAGCGGCAGCAGGGAGTATATTCTATAGGTCTTCCTGGTTGGTCTTGTTGTGCTCCCACTTGAGGTGCCCAAGAAGCAAAAGACTCCACTGTGTTTACTTGGAGGCCATGAAGGGTGATGGGGTGGGTTGGACTTGGCTCTTCCTGAAGTCTACAATTATCTCCCCTCATGTATTATAAGAGCCTTTTTTGGGAAGGGAGTCATTAAGGTAAGTGGCTAGAATCCCACCTGAGACAGGAGAGAATGTGTCAAGGCTTTCCAATTGCCGTTTCAAAAGAACCCTGTTAGCTTGTTAAACAAATGTGTCATGTCCCATGACTTACATTTCATTCTACCCAGGGTAATAGTTTAATATAATGTTTATTGCATAGGCTCTGCAGTGTGCCTTCAATTCCTCTTGTCCCCTCCAGGCTCCCTTAGTCTCGCTCTGATGTAGGTAACTCCTTCCTTCTTCCTCTCAGTTGTGACCATTTCTAATCTGGCATCCAAGCAGGGCACACCTACTGTTCCCCTTCTGTTGTTGCTGTACGGATTACTTGACAAGTTTCCAGCTGTATTGAAAGTACATGTCTGCTGTAACGAGATTCTGTACTGAAATAAAGCTTTCAAAACTTCCACTTGATCTAACCAACAATCGAGTAAAGCTATCTGCCCAGCCCTATGGAGTAAAGAAAACATCCAGCACAGACACACACATAGAACGTGGAGCTGTCTACAGGATTCCATTTGCTGCCATCTGGTGAGTCAGAATAAAACGCGTGTCATTGATGGAATCAGTAGCTTTTGTTTTACAATCTGTGATATTTCTATGAAGAAAACAAAAATGATCCAGCTTTGAACAATCCATAAAACTTTGTTTTTATTTTGGTGTATTAAAACGGTTCCATAATCCAAAAATGCATGCGATTAAAAGGCAAAGGCCGTCATTGACACATGTTTTTATAGACCTTTCCAGACAGATACAGATTCATTAACTGACTGAGAGGAATTGCTTTTGACATGTCCATGCTACGTGCAGGACCTTCTGCGGGTCCTGGGGTGTCTAGGCACTTGCTTGTCTGATTAACTCTTTCTGTTCCCAACTCCTGTCTATAGTGACTCCCGTAGTCTGTCGCTGTTGCCTATGATTGTCAGACTAGCTACTTCATAGTGGAACAGCGAAGTAGAGGTCCCCCCTACTAGTCTTAACTATCACAACAACTCTGTGCCAGGTAGAATCCAGATCTACCAGCCACAAAGATAAAACTGCCAATAACATCTAACCTGAAAATGTAATACCCAAAAATATAACATCTAGTCTACTATAACTCATCCAATCTGACCCTAGTTACAGGCTGATTTTTCACTCTTTTTGCACATGCAAAAAGCTAATGTTGCCCAAACATAGCCACAATTTTTGATTTGTCGAATTGGCATAATTTCCTGGTAACTATGTAGGGTAAGGACCCAACAGTTTAAGTACCATTTGAACCAATGTTAAAGGAAAGCCCTTATACAAGATTGATTAGTTTGTCAATATTTTTACCCTAATCAAAATCTGCCTGTGTGTGGCCAGCCTTAAACCAAACACATTTGGATCCAACAACGTTAAGCTTGGGTTTGCGTGTTGTAAAGATGTAATAGTTGTTAGCATACCTTGACTGTGTACATGGTTCCTATCAACACAGCTAATAATGAGATTAAATATGAATGTCTAATAATCCTTTCCAAACAGTGTGAATGTCCTACAAACACAGTGCAATCAATGGTGGCTTTCACATCAGGCCTTGTCCATAAACAGCAGGTTCCAGATATGGCTGGCCAGAATTCTGTTTGCAGTTAAATATTTGAACAATTTTGTATATTTTTATCAATACACAAATATTCTATTATTTGGCCCTTTATTTTTTATAAAACGAGCAGTGCTTATTTTATTAGGCCAAAAATGAAGGGGTCTACTGAAATTTAAAGGGGTTTAATTGAGGAAACACTAGATATTATTTTTCATGATTGCATTTGGATCTGATTGCATGCAAAAATTATAAATAGGCACATTTTGTTATATAAGGGAGTTGCTGGTGATAACTCTGGTTATTTGTTGCAGCTCTGTTATCATATGGGCCCTATGGACCCTACAGTCCCTTTAACCTACACCCAGGGCCGGCTCCAGGTTTACATGGGCCCTTGGACGTCATGGTCTCAATGTGCCCCTTTGTGGTGAAGAGTCGTGTCACATCACTGAGGCACGTCCCAAATCTGGATGCCCTCTAAGGATCAAATGAAAAGAAAAAGAAACCTTCTTTTAGAAAAAAAAAAAAGTACCTCTACAGTGCTTTCCTTACCAGCACGCACTCCCGGTCTCCTTGTTGCCGCTTGCTGCCTGCGATTTGATCAACCGCAGCCCGCCGGCGTGCCTGTCACGTGGTGTGGAGGCCCCTTCCTCTCTCCACAGTGTGGACAGCACAGGCAGCAGCAGGACCTTATTGCTGTATGCTGTTGTCCCCGCCCAGTGGGGAAAAGAAGTTGCACCGCCACTCCTAGTCCACCGCTGGTCAAGTGCCTTCGCACGCCCCAAGGGCTGGCCCTGTCAGTGGGCCCCCCCTGGAGGCCGGGGGCCCCAGGCAGCTGCCCCACCTTGCCGGGTGCTGATGCCGGCCCCTTTCCTAAAATTCGTCTTTATTCAGTACAGGCCATGAAAATATGTATGCGATTGCTTGTGTGCAAAAATTACTAGTTTACTATTCGCTCACCAAAAAAGGTGATCAATCCAAACCTTAACATAGACATCGAAAAGCATAAGGAAAAGCACTGCTTTGGCAGAGGAAAGACCATTTGTGCTGCTTTTTTAGAAAATATTTAGTTTAATGTTGCAGAAACCCTGATCACTGGGACCTTCAGGGGGTTACTCCACTCCCACACCGCAACAGTCACACATTCAAAATCTTCTATAGATTAGTCAGTAGGAGTTCACTACCCAGATAGTCAGCAAGTCAATCCCATACCGCAGGCACATGCAAAGATAACAATATAAGTGAGGGAAAGGGGGCCCAAGCATCAGTTGTCTCCATTGCAGAATGCACTGCCCCCACACCTCACTGTTGCTTGGCATCCCCTCATCAGCTCAATCTTACTCAGCTCATGAGTAGTTGTTGCTGCTCTCAGGGCTTCAGTCTATTCCGCCACCGCTCGACAAATTTGGCACATTAAGTCAGCTGTCTCCAAGGTTGTGTGGTTGTAATTGATACTGCCCTTTTTGAAATGGACACACTTCCAGTACCCCCATTTGCCAGCTCGTGTGGTTGGATGTACCTCCTGAGGACACCCAGTGATTGGGGGTTGACTCACATAGAACTTTTTATGGCTGCATGCACTCATTTTATTTTAAGCTGGCATTTACAGAGCACAGCTTTGTTTCATATAAACATGACCCCCTTCCCCCTGCCTACTGGTGTGCCCCCCAAGCATAAGCATAGGGACTTTAATTCCTTTGGCTCAGGAGATACACAGCCAGTTGGCAGCAATGGGCTACCAACACCTATGCCCTTCAGCAGAGGTCTGGTTCTCTGTAAGCTGCACCTGCCAGGTTGGTAGTCCTGGGATAAGGGATTTCACTTAAAAATAAAAAAAAAAAGGTACATTTTTCCATAGCTTTTTTCCTTTAACACTATATTTTTATTGATAGTAATATTAAAGTTGCTCGAAGCCCTTTTCCCAGTGGCCCTAAAATCTATAAGATTTCAGGGCCACTAAATTCCCTCCTCCCGGGGCATCCAGAATCAGGATGCCCCACTGTGTGAAACCCCCCAGGTGACCTTAAACTCACTTTTTTCCCGGTCCAATGGCGCATGCATGACATGCAGCCGCATCCCCACCATCCCTTTAGCAGGGCGTGTGGCTGTGTCAGGCATTTGTGAATGGCAGCGCAGGCACACTCCCTTTTAGAGGGGGATGCCGCAGCCAGCCGTACTGATTGGACGAGAGTAGGGCAGGAGAAGGGTGAGTGAGATCGGGTGATCGGAGATGTTTTTGCATCTCCGATCAGGGTGGCCCTGGGCAAGGACCAAAATCCAGGATAGTCAAAATCCTGGGTTTTGGTCCATAGATAATAATTACAGATAATTTTAGACAATATTAGACAAGAAAATCTAAAGCAAAATACAACAAGAAAAATAGTAACAAAATGTCGCATATATCTATGATAAATAGAAGGAGTTTAACATCTATTACAGCATAATAACTCACCAATGGCATATATTTTTTAATGAGAAAGCATGTTGTGTTAAATACTAAAACATTTAGGAAAGAAAACTTTATCATGACATGTGCTCCCATGCTGATTTTGCACCACTCAAGCTCTCCCCACATGACTGCCGGGAGTCTTTATATATGCTTGCCAATTGTATGTGTGCGGCGCCTTCAAACCCATCTGGTGAACCTGATTGGTCACTGGCCGAGAAGAGGACATGCAGACTGCTCTTGCCGCAGCCAAGAAAATAAGAAGGGTGAGCACTTAAGCTTTCAAGGGCTCTTTAACTAGAGGGTCATCCCAAATCAGGATGTCCCTAGAGAAAATGTTAATAGAACCTGATGTAAATGGAGACAGCACTAATAGGGCTCACCTGAAGCCTGTCCCATGTGCCTCTCCTGCATTTTCTGTAGTGCACTTTAAATGCTGTAGCAGGTCATCAAAGTTTTCCATGACCACATTTTAAATGTGGTCACATGTCCACCGGCTTTTTTCACACTTTCCAGGCTCGACCAACATTTGTACATGCAACCACATTTGGCCACAGAGGAATAAAATTGAAAGGAGACACAAACTTATAAGAACTGCTTCAGCATCTAAAGTCTGCTGCACAAAATTAAGGACAGGCTTTAGGCATGATGATTTCTGAGTTATTGCAATTGCCTGGACTGTGCCTTTAAAAAAATTAAACATATCACTCAAGTGACCGGATCTTCCCTTTTTTCATTACAAAATAAGATTTTGGTTAGAGCCTAGCTTTAAGAATGAGATCAATATACAGCAGCAGACTTTAAAAGGCAGCTAAGGAAGGAAGAGATTTTGCAGAAATGCAGTTTTGCCAAAACCATGTTTATTGATCATCGCTCAAAGTGCCGAAAATTGGATAAACCTTATTAAACTGTCAGCGCGGCCGAGGAACCGAGCAATAAATAATTATTCGTTTTGAGCACAGAGGGTGGAGAGTGTAGTTTGCTTTCAGAACAATGTAATAATGCTGAAGTCATAGAAAAGTGGAACGCTGTCAAATGTATCCTCTAAATTCTGTAGCTCGGCAGATTAGAGGAGGGGGTGTAGCCACTGGGATCTTGCAGATCAATATGTATCTTGTTACATTGCTTCTGATGCCTAAATCACCCATAGCAAATGTTTCTTGGAGCGAGCTTGCAGACATTATGCTGTTACAATGATCACCTGGGCATTTTTTCTAATGAAAATGGAAAATCCACAGAGCTGCAGCACCTTCTTGAATCGGATAGCTGAACAAATTTTAATTTCAAATCATTAGGAATACCTTGGAGAAATTGAGAGGTCAGGCAGCAATTGGTTTGCAATTATAATGTTTTCCAGTAATTTTGCCTTTTCCAGAACATTTCCATTCTTTGTTGCATATAGATGCAAAACAGAAAGTGCTAGCTACAATATTAATGATCAGAGATGTACATATAGATGCAGGGTAGGCAGCTGTTACAAGGCCTATGGCGGATGGTGTACGCAGTGAAAGGTGCTTGTCATTGCCTTGCAGCACCTGGGGGCCCCATGATGTGGTCTATTTCTTGTCGGTGCAGCTGTCTATAGGGAGTGCCAGGGATCAGGGCAGTAGATTGTACAGGACAGAACTAACATACCAGAACATTGTTCTCTCAGGTACTTTGTACATGGAATGCTGGGGGAAACAAGGTCCTAGCATCTTAGGCCCTTATTTAAGAAGGGATAGTGTCAGGTAGTGGCTGGTTAATGACAGGTAGCGACAGGTGAACGCCGGACACAGCACGCAATTACACATTTATCAAGCAGAATCTGTTTAGCGACTGGGATAGCGGCATGTAGCGTCCGATTCATCATTATCCCAGCCTCAGCGTACAGCGCCGGCGTTCAGCCTTGCACAGCACCAGGCATGACCTTTCGCTACCTGTCACTCTCCCTTAGATTTAAATGCACGATCCTTTTCTTCTCTTTAAACAGGGTTTTTGTTTATTTATTTTTTCCAAAAATCACAAATAATTCTGTGACCTCTTCTGGCATTGAATAAGCTGTTTTTTCAAATTTTTTTCATTTTTTATATATTTCTTCAGAAATGACATTACAGGTCTGCCACTAAAGTGTTCATGTTACAATGTTGTTACAATGTAATTCCATATGTTTTCGCTTTGTTACTAGTGGATAGATGCTGAAAGACAGACTTTAAACACACCTCCTCCTGGGCTCTGGGCTTCAAACAAGCATTTTTCTGCGCCAGAGATTTGTAAGGCTGTTTTTTTGCTGAATATGGTGGGAGTCGGTCGCTATGAGCAGTCACTAACATGCGCTCCCATACAGCGCTGTACTGGTCAAATAGCAACTCCTCACAATGTATTCAACATTACAGGACAGCGACTGAGTCGCTATGAAGTAGCGACCCACGGCTGAGCACAGTGACTACTAGCGGGCGCTCTGAAAATGCCTGCTACAGACGCTCATCTGTCGCCACCTGGCGTTAGTGATGAATCAGCCTGTTAGACTTTTCCATCCCAGTGATGGGCTAATCTCAGCCACCTGTGTGGGCTAAGGTGAACAGGTAAACTCCAGACCAGAAGGAAGGGAACGGCAGATCCAGGCACCAAAACTTCCTACCATTCCATAAAATGGCCTTTCCATGGATCTCTTATATCCAGGGCCAGATTATGAGAGGGCCCAAAGGGTGCATGCCCCAGGGCCTCCACCACTTGCCTCCACCAACTTTTGGGCTATGGTCTGGTCCAAGGGGCTTTTCAGTCATTGGTCTGATGGGCCGCAGGGCCGGCAACAAAACTATTGGCGGCAGTCAGGGGCCCCCACATTTGGACAAGCCTTTCTTTTGTTTTTTTGCAAACCTGCAGCTAAAGCCACCACAGGGCAGGATGGAGAGTCTAGAGCAGCAAAGCCGCCATCAGCAACGCTACAGTGATGGGTGCAGAGCTGTCACTGCACATAAGCCACCAAGCACAGCCGCTGGCAGCTCAATGCAGGGGACCAGCCGGGTGACTACACTACCTCCCACCCAGAATGGCAAAGCAGGAGCAGCATGCACCTGCACAAGGGACTCCATCTGATGTTCCAGTGAGTAGGCGGGTGCCAGACAACCACCAATCAAATACTTGGCTGGACTATTACTTTAAAGGGAAAAAAATACAGTACCTGGACCCTCCACCAGATATTGTGCCCAGGAGCCTCCTTCACCCTTAATCCAGCCCTGCTTATATCAGCTTAGCATTTCAGGAGATAAAGACTCCTTCCAATGTTTTCCCCGCTGCATGTTCCCAAATTTCAAAGATGCCAGTGAAAGTGGACTTTCCTTTTTTCAGTTTACACCTCTCTTCAAAGTTTTGTGCTCTAACCTTGGGTGACCTAAGATTACAGTCTGTATTTCCCTTAAGGAACTCACCTCGAGCTAACAGATGTTTCCTCTTGTGCAAATAACATTGCCAAGAGAGAATACTCTTTTAGCATCATAAAACAGAGCATTTGTTCTGAAGAGATCTCACACGTGATTGGATGGGAGTGGGAAGCACTGTTTATGAAAGTTTATGTTTGTGACGTTTCCACATGTGATCAGCAGTATCGTTGTCTCTGCTGATATGTGAGTGCAATCCTCTGTTTGTATTTGTAGCAGAAACACAGGGCCTTATTCATGAAAGGATAGCGTCAGGTAGTGGCTGGTTAATGAGAGGTAGCGACAGGTAGCGACTGGTGAACGCCGGACACGGCACGCAATTACACATTTATCAAGCAGAATCTGTTTAGCGACTGGGATAGCGGCATGTAGCGTCTGATTCATCATTTTCCCAGCCTCAGCGAACAGCGCCCGCGTTCAGCCTTGCACAGCGCCAGGTATGACCTCTCGCTACCTGACGCTCTGCCATACATTGGACAAACGTTTTCTTCTCTTTAAACAGGTTTTTAAAAAAAAAAAAAAATCACAATCCAAATTCTGTGACCTCTTCTGGCATTGAAAAGGCAGTTTTTTCACATTTTTTTCTTTTTTTATATATTTCTTCACAAACGTCATTACAGGTCTGCCATTAAAGTGTTCATTTTACAATGTTGCTACAATGTAATTCCATATGGTTTCGCTTTGTTACTAGTGGAAAGATGCTGAAAAACAGACACCGCCTCCGGCGCTCTGGGCTTCAAACAAGCATTTTTCAAGCGCCAGAGATTTGTGAGGCTGTTTTTTGCTGAATATGGTGTGAGTCGGTCGCTATGAGTAGTCGCTAACATGCGCTCCCATACAGCGCTGTACTGGTCAAATAGCGACTCCTCACAATGTATTCAACATTACTGAACAGCGACTGAGTCGCTATGAAGTAGCGACCCACGGCTGAGCACAGTGACTACTAGCGGGCGCTCTGAAAATGCCTGCTACAGACGCTCATCTGTCGCTACCTGGCGTTAGTGATGAATCAGCCTGCCCGTCTTATAAAACATTCTTTTCTTTAGCCAATCAAGTATTAGGCTGTGTATGGGGCTTTTGTTATATGACACATGGGGGTTGACTCAGTAAGAGTTGAAAACAATTCTACTGGTAGTAAAAAAAATGCATTTTAGGTGAAAAAAGAGAATGTCACTGTTGCTGAATCATCTGCGAGGAAGACAATGAAAGTCAATGGCACTTTTATTATCAGCTACAAAGTAGTAAAAAATTCATAACTTTTCTTAAAGTGGACCAAAACCCACCCTGGAGTCTCCAAGGCAGGATTGCTCCATCCCCCCGGGGCATCCAGATTCATGATGCCCTGCTGTGTAAAAACCCCCAGGCCTGCCAGTAAACTCACCTTTCCCCGATCCAATTGCCCATGCGCAAGCAGCAGCCAGGGTGCAATCCGAGGTAGCAGAGATGCAATCGCCGGTGCGCTCGGCTCCACTTATATGAGCCTTCAATGATTGTACATCAGCGCAGTTGAGCGTACTGATTGGACAAGAAGCCACGCATGCGCTATAAGACTGGGGAAAGGTAAGATTTAGTGGGCAACCCAGGGCTTTCACATAACAAAACTAGGAATAGTCAAAATCCCAGGTTTTGGTCCAGTTTAAAAGTACAAAGTACCATTGACTTTCAAATGCAATAAAAGGGAGACTAGACTTAGAAATGACCTGCACCCTACTGAGGCTCTCAGGGGTGATTTGTGATGACATTAAAATGTCCACCAGCGTTTAAAGTCCCTGTTCATGCACATGCTAACTCTATCCCCACCATGTAGGAACAGTGTAAAATGAGCCATTTCAAGGCATCTGAAAACCTCTGATTATATGTAAATACTGTATGTATTTTAAACTAAATTATTTACTTTGCTTTGATTTCTGGGTCATGTTTGAGCACGGAAGGGTGTGGCATGGCACAGCTTTATTAGTCATGTGCATGCTCTGTTGTGGTCAGAGACAGCTGTTTAACCACTGTGACTTGACAGGCTCACTCATGGTGAGAGCACCAAGGGACAGAATGTGGAAAGGGGAAATTCAGTCTATAATGACGCCCCCAAAGAAAGAAAAAACCCTTACCTAATCATGGTGCCAGCGGCGCTCCTCTGGACTATGTGCTGCCCCCGCTTAAAATGACACAATGCCCGGGTCTGTCTGCGTTCCCAATGCTCATTTATGTGAACTGGCGGAAGGGAGCATGCGCAGAGCTGGGGGTCGCGGATCTGTATTATTCCGGGAAGCTCGTGGTGCCCAGGATCCGGTTTAATCAGAAGAGAATATAGATGGCACCAACCAAGGTTAAGAATAATGTTCTGGTGCCCTGCTCTGGTTTCCCCCAAGCGAATCTATAAATGACCAAACAAAAAAAAGGGGGTGCCCCACTACCCCTAGGTGGGGGGAAATTAACCAGAGACTGACAATGGCACTCTGAAGTATTTAAGTGGTAAGAAAGTTTATTTTGACATCTAAATCACATACTAAGACATGTTAAAATATTTACATTTAAAAAACATATATGACAATTATGTCCATACTACTGAGTAGGGGGGGGGGGGGGGGACCTATACAGTTGGCTATTAAATTGTGCCAGTGAATTTACTAAAAACTCATGAACAGACGTATATTTACAAACTAAAGCCTTATTAAAATTATATATATACATGTGCAATTGCCAAAGAAAGTGCTATGTGCTATATACAGTGCATCAATATCAAGCATATAGGTTATGAGAGAATCCAAACCATGAAGTAAACAAAACAGTAAATACCTTACAAATCAAAGTGCTGAGTGCAAATAACCGCTGTAGCCCCCCTCACATAAACAGACCCTGGACGCGTTTCGTGACGTCACCGTCACTTCCTCAAGCAGAGTATCCAGTGTATGATGTCAGCTGGAGCTCTTAAATACTCACCCATCCCCGTGCCACAGCCCCACGCTGTGAGGGCGCCGGCGGTCGGCAGGCGCACTCCGGCCGGAAGTGCGTCGCCGTACCGCCCGCCGGATATGACGCGTATGCGCTCCACCCTGGAGCGCAATGCGTGTGGTGGCAAATGACATCCGGAGCCGGGCACAGCCGTCCCCGCCACATAGTGGAGGAGGCGCTGTGTCGCGGCTATCCAGATACAGCGCGGGACTGGTGCAGGGGATGTGAGTATCCCCCGTTGGACAACGAGCAAACATAAAACATAAAACATATAAACACTAAGACCACATCATTGGCAAATAAACTATCAATAATAACAAGTATCTGTCACATAAGTCACATCGATAGAGAGATGGCAACCCAAGAGCTGTATCTTATACGTATCTTATATGAGCATTATAGGTAAACACTTTACTATATATTTTTGCCTACATGCATATATATGTAGGTGTATTCACATGGTGAACACAGAAAAAGGATGCAAAATAAAGAAGAAAGAAAAAAGACCATATAGGAAAGAATATAGGTTCTGACAGAAGAGAGCAAGGCACTTGTAGTAACACCAGCAGGAAAAGATATGTGGAAGTATCTATCCATATAATTTTGCTCCACATAGGTCCATGATTAATTCTGTGTAGATTCCAAGCCCTCCGAGTTAGTTGCTCACTGTCGCTCGTAGGAGGGGAGGGGGGGGGGGGGGAGAAGGGGGGGTGGGGGGGGGAAGGGGAAAAGGGGCACATCGAGGAACCTCTAGCCAGGCTTGCAACAGAAAAGAGAAATATTAAAAGATAAACCATACAATCACATGACTAATTTTCAGAGAGTGCACCCGACATGTGTGCTACCCTCAAGAGAAAGAGAAAAAAGGATCCACAGGCCACCACTGTGTCTGTAATAGTGTGCCACACACAGTCCCAAAGCCAAGAAACATAAAGAAGAGAACGACACACCACGTGAAAAGACCCAAAACAAAGCAACAGTCCTCGCAGTTATAGGAGGAGACCGTTGCTTAGAGACCCAAGAAAAAGCAGAAAAAAAAACAATCCAAAAGCATGGAAACCAGTATTGGTGACAAATCATTTCTGATGTGAAAGGCATACTGATCCTACAACCATATATCCCAATGGATGAAGCCCACCAGATAATCATAAAACGGAAAACACACACAAGAGCCAGATCTGGCAATATCTGTTGAACCCGAGAAAATCCTCTCATAAATTAACAAGGCCCCAGATAACAAATTATTCCCCCAGAAATGGTGCAAATGAAACCTCCTCATTAAGGCCAAAGGGTTGCTGTGCATCTAGTTGGTATATCCAACGAAGCTCCCTCTGTTGTAGGCGTCTTTTAATGTCACCCCCCCCCCCCGTATTCCTAAATGAACCTTTTCCAAGGCCACTACCTTTAACTCTCTAAAATTGCTGTCATGATAATTCAACATGTGCCCCGCTACTGGAGGGACAGGGCAACCCTGGTCTGTGTTCCTTTTTGCCAGGCGAAGTGGGCCTGTATTCTTGCTTTTAATGTATTTTTAGTCTCGCCCACATATATTTTGGAACAACTGCATATGAGCAGGTATACTACCCCCACTGTTCTACAATTAAGGAAGCTTTTTATAGGGTAAGTTCTTTTGGTTCTAAAATTAATCACTTCCTTTTTGATGTCCATGTGCGGGCATATGTTGCAATGACCGCATGGATAGCTCCCCTTAGTACTAATGTCATGCAACCATGTGTTAGGCCTAGAGAAATGGCTTCTACAGATTTTATCCCCCAAATTGGGGGCCTTGCGCGCCACCATCTTAGGACCATGTCTGGTCCATCTTGCTAGATAAGGGTCGGTTCTCAGGATGTTCCAATGTTTGTTAAGTAGCCTGCGTAACTGGGGCCAAGCATTGTTGTATTGGGAGATAAATCTTATCTCATCTTGGGCAACCTTTTTGTTTTTGGGTTGTAAGAGTTGTTGTACGTGTTGCCCTATTCAACGCCTTTTTCACCACATTTTTGGGGTACCCACGTTTGTAGAACCGATCAGCCAAAGCCTGCGATTGTACAGTGAATTCCTCCATGGTAGAGCAGTTACGTCTCACTCTGAGAAACTGCCCCATCGGGATCCCATCCTTCATGTTCTTACTATGAAAGCTATCATAGTGTAGTAAGCTGTTCACCGCCGTGTTTTTCCTGTACAAAGTTGTCTGGAGACTACCATTGGCCTGTTTGGAGATTGTGAGATCCAAGAAGTCGGTGCTATCATCTGCAATGTATGATGTAAGAAAGATGTTAAAAGAGTTCTCATTAAGTCTATTGAGGAAGGAGACACACACATCTTTGGGGCCCTGCCATAGCAGAAGTATATCATCGATGTACCTGTACCACCCCAGAATGTGGGGGTGGTACAGGGACATTTCAGGACCAAATACCGTCTCCCTCTCCCACCACCCCAAGAACAGATTCGCAACTGATGGAGCGCACTTAGCTCCCATTGGTACTCCACAAGTTTGCCTATAGAATGATCCATCGAATGTAAAGAAGTTGTGGGATAAAACGAACTCCAGTAACTGAACGACAACATTTTGTTTCGCCAAATCACTGTTTGTTTCCATATTCAGGAAATATTTACACGTCTGGATGGCCAATGTATGTGAAATATTCGTATATAGTGATTCCACATCTAGTGTCACTAAGTAGCTTTCTTGGGGAAGATGTAAATGATTCAGCTGGTTAAGTAGATCCATTGCCCAGGATCCGGAGCGCTGGAGGAGCAGCGGTTGCCCAAGGATCAGGTAAGGGTTTTTTTTCTTTGTAACCCCCCTGTCTGGCCTGAGCTCCAGGGTAGGGCGCAGGGCGCGGGGGCGGGGGTCATTATAGACTGAAGGTTCACTTTAAGACTTTTTGCGTGGTCCTGCAGGAGTAAAATTGAAAGGAGGGAAACTTTGACGCACTGCTACAGCTTACTGGCACTGCAGGATATGGAGAGGCATATAGGACCAAAACTCAGATTAAAAGACATGTGTCATCTTCTCCCTACCACAGCTGACATTCTCCCTCCCTGGGAAATGAAACATTGTAAATTAGTAAGCAGAAGGAAATGTTACATTTAATCTCATCTGGTGTTAATCATGCTGTTGGCATTCCTATAAATGCATTTGCTTGGCTCCGCCCCTGAGTTGGATCATTGCATTGTCTTCTCGAAGTCTAGCTGTGCACGCCAACCTCTTGCGTACCTCCTTGTCCTTGTGGGTCTTTGGACCTTTCTGTTTCGTGAGTTTGGGATTGCTTTCTTGTCCTTGCTGGGCCTTGTGGTCCTTCATAGTTTGTGTCTTTGTCCGTACTGGAGCTCACAGCCCTTCATAGTTCTTGTCTTTGTCTGTGCTGCCGTGCTGGGCTTTGCAGTCCTCCACAGTTGTGTCTTTGTTTGTTGTCCCACCGCCCTTCCAGTGTCAGTGTCATAGCCCTGTGTGTCTTGGGCCTACGGCCCTTCATTGTCAGTCCTATAGCCTGCTCTGGGGCTCAGCTCTGCTACAGCCCACGCCGGTGACCAAGCTCCAACACAGCTTGCGTCGGGGCCCAGCTCTGCCACAGGCCGAGCAGGGGCCCAGATCACCTGTTCGTGTCTTGTGTACGTCTGCCCTGTGTTTCCCCTCCCCAAGTCTGCGACCACCAAGGGACTACCTGGGGCTGTGCAACTCCACCTTCAGGGTCACTGCTGAAGAACTAGTTGGATTACGGTCTCTCTAAGTACCTGACCACCCACGCCCCGGGTGGTCGGCAGCTTGCCCCTTTGGTGATGCAGGCAGGTTGTCTGTCTTTTTTACTTCTGTTCCCAATCAGCTACCTAGCTCCCCTGGTCCCCAGACAGTGACCTCTGACCATGGCCTCCAGGGAGTAATTGACTGCATGGCTAAGAGCTGTCTCAAGTCCCGATTCCCAAACCAGGAATTTCACAACCCACATCGAATGCCCAGCAATATTATTCGTCTGGGCGTGACAGTATGGTGAGCATGGTACGCTGGCTAGTAGCCCTGGGGAAGAGACTCCTTATGTTCTTTTCAATAAAAGTGGTCAAATATCTTATCTAAATGACACTGAATCACCCCCAATAGAAATTTAGGGGATTCAGATTTAGGAGTATTCTACATTTTCTGGAAAATGTGGCTGTAAATGTTTCCACCTTGGTAAACAGCAGCTGAATTGGGGCCAAAAATCAACTCAGCAATTTACAAGCTCTCACCAGCCCAAAAGCTCCTTATCCATGCCCCTTCTCAGCCAATCAATGCATAGGTTGACCAGCTGATGCCTTAGCAGTGCAGGAACAGATCATGGGCAGACGAAGTTTGCCATGTGATGATAGTGAAGCTTGAGTATTGTAGGGGAAGATACATCCATGATGCTGTGGCTATAGCATTGTAGGCGTAGAACATGGACTGGAGTTTCTTACACTCGGCCCACGTGGCTGCCAAGCAGTGTGGCCCACCCGGAATTCTCCCTGTGCTCCCTATGTCATAGGAGGTGGTAGAAACAGTATCAATCTAAAACTCTGATTAGTTTTCCTGGTACTACAGAACATGCCCAGGTTTTCGTCCAATCAGAGCCGGTTTGCTGAGCATATATAAAGACCATCAGGCCAAAAAATAAAAAAAAACTATACTCGCCTTGTGTCCCACACAGACCATTGCTGCTGGTCCGGGGCTGCAGCTCTTACCTGATCGCTGATTCCACGGCACCCGCACTCCCCGCCCAATTGTTGATCTTGGCTCATCTTGTCTGATGCCCCCGCCATTGTCACTGTAAGCTGGCACGCCACGCCATCCTCCGTTTACTGAAATAGAAAGGGGCGTGTAGTGACTGAAAATCACATTTTACACTAGAAAGTGTCACACAGACAACTAAAAGTTAAACAATAAAGATTTGTTGATACAAAAACTGCCCATAATAAACAAATGTTTAGACATAAAAAGGATCCATATAGATCTAAGAACAGGATCGCAACAACTTTAATCATAATGAAAAGCACAAAGTACCCACATATATCAATTAATAAAAATGCTAGTAATAATAACTAAGGTTAATCAATCATAAAGTGCTATTGTGCAAGTGACATATTTGTTGCTACCCTGTTCTTAGATCTATATGGATCTTTTTAATGTTTAAAAATATGTTTGATATGGCTATTTTTTGTATCAATAAATCTTTGTTGTTTAATTTTAAAACACAAGGCGAGTATATCGGTTTTTTTTTTTTTTTGCCTGAAAAACGTCTTTAGTGCTTGCCAAACGGCTCTGGGGAGCATGAGCGGGCGCATTCCCAGAAGAGGGTGTGGTCTCGTCCCCAGCCTATCTGAACGTCTGTGGACGGGAGCACGCGCACAGCCCAGAGATGCTGGTGATGCGGCCTATGGTGTTTACATTGTGATTACATCTGCAAAGCAGTCTGGTAGATGGTGAGGGGGTGGGATTCACACAGTGGAAGGTCAGCAACGGGGTCCCATAGCAAAGTCATAGTGTCCCCACTAAAAAGAAGAGCAGAGTCCTGGTTGGTGGCATTGAGGCCCAGTGTGGTCCGTTTCTTGTCTGTGGCACTGGGGGGTTCAGGGCCATAGGTTCCACAAGCTGAAACCTAGGCCCTTATTTATGAAGGAATAGCGACAGGTAGTGACTGGTGAGCGACTGGTAATGACGGGCCCCGCCACGAGAACGCCGGCTCCCCACCACAATCACACATTTATCAAGCCGATCCTGCTTAGCGACTGAGATAGCGCCATATAGCGACTCATTCATCATTATTCCAGCCTCAGCCCACAGCGCCACTGTCCGACCTTGAACAGCGACAGGTATGACCTCTCGCTACCTGGCGCTCTCCAATGCATTTCAATGGAACAATCTTTAAATATTAATAATTAATTGTTATTAATGTTTTTTTTTTTTTTTTTTTTTAAATGTGAGAAATTCTGTGACCACTTCTGCCATGTTAGATAATTTTTTTAAGGGGAAAAAAATGTGCAGAATTGATATTACAGATCTGATATTATTGTATTCATATTACCAAATTCTTAAAATAATTTTTTTTTTTTGGTTTCCAAAAATATGGTGGTTTGAGGGTTAAAAAACTACTTTTAACACATCGCCGCCAGCGCTCTGGGGTTTAAACATGCATTTCACAGCGCTTGAATTTTTATTCACAAAACAGCACGGGTGCGCGCCCTGCTACAGAGAAACACGAGATGCGGCCCGCGCATGCGCCGTTGGAACGGGGGTAAGGTAAGGTGAATGGGGCGTCCTGGGGGGTTTCACACAGCGGGACATCCCGATTTCGGATGCCTCGCGGGGAGGGATCTGATCGGCCCGGGAATCTTATAGATTCCCGGCCGTTCAGCCTGGGTATTGGTCCACTTTAACAGGTGTGAAGGAGCCCTAAGAGAGAACAGGTTTTTTGGAGAGTTATACCCAAGTTTATCTGATAAGTATTATTTTCTCTGCATTGGCAACAAACGGTTTAGGAGCCTTATACATTTTGCTGAGCACATCATTGCAAATAATACGCAGCACAAGTGGAAACAAGATTACTGTGTTTGAGTGCATTGCAGGCACTCTGTTTGTACTGATATCGTGAAGATTTATTTTTATGGCACGAGTATTGCAATACCATTTCTGTTGGTACTTCATTTGCTTTAGGGTTTCACTAAGCCTTGTCAGTACCACCAATTGGCATATTAATCATTGATTGCTTTAAAAAGAGTGGCCCGGACTACAAAGCGATTGTAACAGGTGATGCTTCAGTTATTAAATTGGTCATTTATAATACATGTATTTCAATTTATCTATTTACAGTAACAATGTTTGTATGCATACTATGATAATTAATTAAGTATTTATAAAATGACCAAACTATCTGTTTTTCCTTTAGTTGTCTTTTTTACATCTGCCTGATGATTTATCATGTACTATAGCTCGATACATTTCGTACTATATCAGTAGGGCTACTTCAATAGTTGTCAGATATGTAAGGAGTTGTGGAGGCTGATTCATTACTAACGCCAGGTATCGGCAGATGAGGGTCTGTATAGCGGCGCTTAGAGCGACCAATAGTAGACGCTATAAGCGGGTATCCGGCTCTGTAACAGAGCACCTCAGTCGCTGTAGTAACCTGGGCCCCATTGATGAATGTGATGTATGTTGGGCGCTCTAACACCAGTACAGTGCTGCAGGGAGTGAATGGTAGCGGCAACTCAGTGAGACCGACTCTCGGCGCTCCACACCATACACACACACAGGGTCGGCGTTCTAAATCTCGTTGCTATAGCATAGAGCGCCAGATGCTGTGTGATTAAAGTCTGTTTTTGAACACATATACATCAGTAACAAACAAAAACACATGGAATGATATTGTTATAACACTGTGACTAGGGATGAGCGAATCGATCCGGACGAACCCGGATTCGTTCCGAATTTCATGAAAAATTCGATTCTGAACGAATCCGAATTTCCCCGCGATTCGATCGATCAAAGTTTTCCTTTAATCTCCATTTATTTCAATTTCAGGCATTCTAAAATGGTGGATGGACATGTCTGGACATATCCCCTGCGGCAAGTTATCATGGGAAGGTCACATGCAGCCTATCAGCAGCCAGGAACCCCGGTGACGTCGCAGTGCTATATAAAGCGGTGGCCATCTTGCTTGTGCGCATTTTAGACTTGCATTCGTGAGAGAAAGGTGGCTGCTGCAGCTAGGGAGAGAGAGTTAGCGATAGGTAGGGAGATTTACAGATAGGTAGGGAGATTTACAGATAGGTAAAGAGAGAGACAGATAGGGAGATTTAGAGTGGTAGTCAGAGCTAGAGAAATATAGGTTTAAAACCGAAACAATCCAGCAGCATACAAGTCACATTGACAGGGTGCCTAGTGCTGGCTATGATTCATATTTCATAATTACTGGGTTACTGTTAATATATTTGGTTTGGTTTAAATACAGCTGCACACTGTGCATGCAATGCACATGCAATTTAACCCTTTCTGCTATTTAGGTCTGACCGCTATTTTAACCCTATCTGTTAAATACAGCTGCACACTGTGCAAGCAATGCACAAGCTATTTAACCCTTTCTGCTATTTAGGCCTGAACGCTATTTTAACCCTATCTGTTAAACAAAAGCATTTCTCATATTTGGATTAGTGTCAAAAGTTTCTGCTCAGCTTAAAATGTACCAGGCCACACGGGCATCCCAAGGCACAAGCTATTTAACCCTATCTGTTAAACAAAAGCATTTCTCATACTTGGATTAGTGTCAAAAGTTTCTGCTCAGCTTAAAATATACCAGGCCACACGGGCATCCCAAGGCACATGCTATTTTAACCCTATCTGTTAAACAAAAGCATTTCTCATACTTGGATTAGTGTTAAACGTTTCTGTTCAGCTTAAAATATACCAGGCCACACGGGCATCCCAAGGCACATGCTATTTTAACCCTATCTGTTAAACAAAAGCATTTCTCATACTTGGATTAGTGTTAAAAGTTTCTGTTCAGCTTAAAATATACCAGGCCACACGGGCATCCCAAGGCACATGCTATTTTAACCTTATCTGTTAAACAAAAGCATGTCTCATACTTGGATTATTGTTACTTTTTGTTCAGCTTAAAATACATTACGCCACACTGGCATCCCAAGGAACATGCTATTTAACCCTATCTGTTAAACAAAAGCATTTCTCATACTTGGATTAGTGTCAAAAGTTTCTGCTCAGCTTAAAATATACCAGGCCACACGGGCATCCCAAGGTACATGCTATTTTAACCCTATCTGTTAAACAAAAGCATTTCTCATACTTGGATTATTGTTACTTTTTGTTCAGCTTAAAATACATTACGCCACACTGGCATCCCAAGGCACATGCTATTTAACCCTATCTGTCAAACAAAAGCATTTCTCATACTTGGATTAGTGTCAAAAGTTTCTGCTCAGCTTAAAATATACCAGGCCACACTGGCATCCCAATGCACATGCTATTTTAACCCTATCTGTTATACAACATAAGCGTTGAACAGCATCAGCTGCTTTATTAAGCTACTTCAGTTTGCACTTGTTTTTGACTGCTTTTAATAAACCAGGCCGCAGGGCACCCCAAAGCTGCACGTTGCACCCTATCTGGTATACAACATAACCGTTGATCAGCATCAGCTGCTTTATTAAGCTACTTCAGTTTGCACTTGTTTTTGACTGCTTACAATAAACCAGGCCGCAGGGCACCCCAAAGCTGCACCTTGCACCCTATCTGGTATACAACATAAGCGTTGATCAGCATAAGCTGCTTTATTAAGCTACTTCAGTTTGCACTTGTTTTTGACTGCTTTCAATAAACCAGGCCGCAGGGCACCCCAAAGCTGCACCTTGCACCCTATCTGGTATACAACATAAGCGTTGATCAGCATCAGCTGCTTTATTAAGCTACTTCAGTTTGCACTTGTTTTTGACTGCTTTTAATAAACCAGGCTGCAGGGCACCCCAAAGCTGCACCTTGCACCCTATCTGGTATACAACATAACCGTTGATCAGCATCAGCTGCTTTATTAAGCTACTTCAGTTTGCACTTGTTTTTGACTGCTTACAATAAACCAGGCCGCAGGGCACCCCAAAGCTGCACCTTGCACCCTATCTGGTATACAACATAAGCGTTGATCAGCATCAGCTGCTTTATTAAGCTACTTCAGTTTGCACTTGTTTTTGACTGCTTTCAATAAACCAGGCCGCAGGGCACCCCAAAGCTGCACCTTGCACCCTATCTGGTATACAACATAAGCGTTGATCAGCATCAGCTGCTTTATTAAGCTACTTCAGTTTGCACTTGTTTTTGACTGCTTTTAATAAACCAGGCCGCAGGGCACCCCAAAGCTGCACCTTGCACCCTATCTGGTATACAACATAAGCGTTGATCAGCATCAGCTGCTTTATTAAGCTACTTCAGTTTGCACTTGTTTTTGACTGCTTTCAATAAACCAGGCCGCAGGGCACCCCAAAGCTGCACCTTGCACCCTATCTGGTATACAACATAAGCGTTGATCAGCATCAGCTGCTTTATTAAGCTACTTCAGTTTGCACTTGTTTTTGACTGCTTTTAATAAACCAGGCCGCAGGGCACCCCAAAGCTGCACCTTGCACCCTATCTGGTATACAACATAAGCGTTGATCAGCATCAGCTGCTTTATTAAGCTACTTCAGTTTGCACTTATTTTTGACTGATTTCAATAAACCAGGCCGCAGGTCACCCCAAAGCTGCACCTTGCACCCTATCTGGTATACAACATAAGCGTTGATCAGCATCAGCTGCTTTATTAAGCTACTTCAGTTTGCACTTGTTTTTGACTGCTTTCAATAAACCAGGCCGCAGGGCACCCCAAAGCTGCACCTTGCACCCTATCTGGTATACAACATAAGCGTTGATCAGCATCAGCTGCTTTATTAAGCTACTTCAGTTTGCACTTGTTTTTGACTGCTTTTAATAAACCAGGCCGCAGGGCACCCCAAAGCTGCACCTTGCACCCTATCTGGTATACAACATAAGCGTTGATCAGCATCAGCTGCTTTACTAAGCTACTTCAGTTTGCACTTATTTTTGACTGATTTCAATAAACCAGGCCGCAGGGCACCCCAAAGCTCCAGTGTCTCTTTAAAGCAATGTTTGGACTGCTGCTGCTGCTTGCAGCTCCAGGGTGTGATTCATCCAATTTTTGGGCTCCTGCTGCCAACTCCAGTGTCTCTTTCAGCCAATGTTTGGTCTCCTGCTGCTGCTGCTTGCAACTCCAGGGTGTGATTCATCCAATTTTTGGGCTCCTGCTGCCAACTCCAGTGTCTCTTTCAAGCTATGTTTGGGCTGCTGCTGCTTGCAACTCCAGGGTGTGTCAGTCAATTTTTGGGCTCCTGCTGCTGCCAACTCTAGTGTCTCTTTCAGCCAATGTTTGTGCTCCTGCTGCTGCTGCTTGCAACTCCAGGGTGTGATTCATCCAATTTTTGGGCTCCTGCTGCCAACTCCAGTGTCTCTTTAAAGCAATATTTGGGCTGCTGCTGCTGCGAACTCCAGGGTGTGTCAGTCAATTTTTGGGCTCCTGCTGCTGCCAACTCCAGTGTCTCTTTCAAGCTATGTTTGGGCTGCTGCTGCTTGCTACTCCAGGGTGTGATTCATCCAATTTTTGGCCTCCTGCTGCCAACTCCAGTGTCTCTTTCAGCGAATGTTAGGGCTCCTGCTGCTGCTGCTTGCAACTCCAGGGTGTGATTCATCCAATTTTTGGGCTCCTGCTGCCAACTCCAGTGTCTCTTTCAAGCTATGTTTGGGTTCCTGCTGCTGCTTCTTGGAACTCCAGGGTGTCATTCAGCCAATTTTTGGGCTCCTGAAGCCAACCCCAGGATGTGTTTCAGCCAATATTTGGGCTCCTGCTGCTGCCAGCTCCAGGGTGTGTTTTTCAGGCAATATAGGGGCCCCTCATAGTGATGCCACCTCAACTCTCTGTAATTGACCAGCTCTGCGATTCTAATAGCGATGCCTCTGATCTGCATGTCCTAATTATTTACAGTATTATTTCAGTAACCCAGCACGCATCCTATGCGTGTGACAGCAAGGCAGAATGGTTTACAACCCTATTGAGGCTCTAGGAAGCTCAGAAATAGCCATTTTTAATAGCGATTCGTCGCGAATAAATTCGGGTCGAAACGATTTTTGTCGGAAAATTCGGCGAATCAGTCGAATCGATTTTTTCAAAAGTTTGCTCATCTCTAACTGTGACATTAACACTTTAGTGCCAGACCTGTAATGACGATTCTGCATAAAAACATAAAAAGTCCAAAAAGTTTCCAAAAGTGTTTGTTTGCAACCAGGAGAGGTCACACAATGATTTGAGAAAAAAAAAAAAAAAAAGGTTAAACACGCTGTATAAACACAAGCAAATGAACGGCCATTGAAATGTATGGGAGAGCGACACTGAGCAAAAGGTAATACGGGGAGGCCGATTCATTAATAGCGGCAGGTAGCGACAGTTCAGCGACTCTAGCGGTATTTTCACAGCGCCCGCTAGTAGTCGCTGTGCTTGGCCGTTGTTCGGTTGTTGATAGCGACTCAGTCGGTGTGCAGTAATGTTGAATACAAGGTGACGAGTCGCTATTTGACAGGTTCCGCGATGTATGGGTGCGCATGATAGAGACTTGTCAGAGCGACCGGCTCCCTCCATATTCATCAAAAAATCAGGCTCAAAAAATTCAAGCGCTGTGAAATGCATGTTTAAACCCCAGAGCGCTGGCGGCAATGTGTTAAAAGTAGTTTTTTAACCCCCAAACCACCATATTTTTGGAAACCAAAAAAAAAAACATTTTTTTAAGAATTTAGTAATATGAATACAATAATATCAGACCTGTAATATCAATTCTGCACAATTTTTTTTTTTTTTTTTTTTTTTTATAACTTAAAAAAATTATCTAACATGGCAGAAGTGGTCACAGAATTTTTCACATTAAAAAAAAAAAAAAAATTAACAATTAATTATTATTATTTAAAGATTGTTCCATTGAAATGCATTGGAGAGCGCCAGGTAGCGAGAGGTCATACCTGTCACTGTTCAAGGTCGGACACTGGTGCTGTGGGCTGAGGCTGGAATAATGATGAATGATTCGCTATATGGCGCTATCCCGGCGTTCACCAGATGCTGCCTGCCTCTACGAGGCACTACCTGGCACTATCCCTTCTTAAATAATAACCCGACATAGTATAGATATTTGGGGAGATGAGCAGGAGTAGATCATAGTCATCAGTGTACAGTTCTGATTATGACTTTAAAGTTTTTATGGAAGTCTAGGCAGTTTAGAATGTGTGAAAAAGTGATGGGCTGGACCTGGCAAAGTGATCTTTGTTTGTAGTTGGCCCAGTTAAAGGTTGGAGCAATATTGGCCCTGATTCAGGTACGCATTAAATTTGTGATAAGTTCGACCCTGTGAGTGTAATATAACCGAGGTTAGTTGTGAATGGGGCAAGTGAAACCTTGTTGGTATAGTAATAACTTGTTAAGGTAAGTAGTGGTCAAGCTGGTGGGTGGGTGTGTGCCCAGTTTGTAGCAAGTGGGACCCTTGGTCCGCAGGTGGTGAAGGCGAGTGCTCACTGGGAGCCTGTCCCGATGTAAACACTTTATTTATGGATTTTAACAATATTATAGTAAAGGTTACTTTTTCATAGCAATTTTCATCTGGGAATAGTTGTGCTGGAAATCTACTAGTTTCATTATTGAGCTTTAGTCATTATGCCAAAAGTTAAGGGTTAGGTTGTTTGGGTAAAAAGTAAGAATTTTACCTTTCATTGTAAGTAGTAGGTGTCAGCCTGGGTGTACATAGATGCTGGAGGGCCCCTCTGTTGCTAGTAAAGACCTTGCAATAGAGGTAGTGTGTGATAAGCCCTGGTTTAATAGTGGTGACCATCTGCATACTCTATTTGTAGTGCAAAGAACAGCAAAGAGTTTATAGTCAAGGTCAGAATACGAAAGACCACCGACCGGAAGCCAGTTTTTGAAGCCAGTGGTTGAGCTCTATTTATTCGTATTGGGTGTATGCCTTTATTTCCGGTATGGAAATTCTTCCATTAGCCAGCAGAATATACCACCTGGTGTAAATTACCTTGGTATCCTGTACAGAAATGGTTGATGGCAAGGGCTTGTCCTAAAGTCACCCTCCTCTAGTAAGCTCTTCTTCTGACATCTTTTCAGTCACCTAAAAAATACAGCATCCTAAGCTGTGACTGGCCATCATCTGTCAGTCTGCAGGATACCCAAAAAGCAAAGCAAAATGTAAAAACTTTTGAGAGGTGGCTGCTATGGTGATAGTTACAACACAGATCTGTGTACAATAGTTAGCAAGGCTGTAGAGCATTAGCTTCAGCTGAAGAACAGCTATTTTTACTAAGGTTAAGAATTTTGGCAGGATATATATGCTTAAGTTTCTTTTTTTGTACTTTTTGTACTAGACGTAATAACCAGTAATTACCCAGGTCAACAAGCCTCAGTGACAACAAGTAAGGAAGTGAAGAGGTCCCAAAGGGTGTCTCTGTTCTACTCTGGACCATGGGCTTCCAGTACAGGGAGGGAGTGCTGATTCTCTCCAAATGATCTTAGATAATATCAGGTATAATACTTTAAAATAAGATCCTAACTGAATTCTGGGATTTTTCTGAGCAGAGAGCCCAAGCTGGCTCCCTGTTATCTAGCTGACGCCTGTTATCTAGCTATGTTCCAAACTGAAGCACGAGTAGATATTTTAGGAGGTGCACTGGCGAGAGCAGCTCTGTAATAACCTTTGTGGTCTCCAGAGGTCTACTACCTAGACATACCCCCCCTTTTATTCATTCAGCGCCATTGCTGAGGACTGCTCTTATTTTTTTGAAGGTGTGATACATTAGGTACAAGCTCTTTTAAAATGTCTACCATGGGGATCCAACCTTGTAGACACTATCTAGGCATTTCTGTAAGCCCCACCAAATGGGTATAGGTCCACTTTAGATGCAATGCATGGGTGGGGGTACATGAACTTATTACCTCCACCAATACCAGAACACAGAGAGTGGGGGATGTGGAATGCATTAGGTAATTCCTGACTACAATTGTGGATTAATTGATCACAATCATCATTAGGCCACAATCCTGGTCCATACTGATTGTATGTCATTGACTTTAGTTGTTACCAGTTACTTTTATTTAGTATGCTGCAAATGTTTGCTGCAGATGTTTTAGGCTTCCTGTAGGCAAAATACACTATGGAATTGTAAATCTCGTAAATAGACTAATTTATATCAAAAGCATGTTTAAATATTACAAACATCTTCACTCCGGCAGCATTTCCATGTTAATCGCTACATTGCGATTAACAATTGCCAACAATTGAGGGATGTTATTGTCTACTGGGATTATTAAACAAAATTCTGATCGAGATCTGATCTAGTGTGTAGTAACTGCTGACAGATGTAGTCAAACTGGAAGGTTCTTGGAATTTCAGCCGAGCATATTTCTCACCAGCCACAAAAGCAACTCATGTGTGGGTGGCTGATTGAAAAAATCAAACTGCATTGGCTTCAACAGCAGCACACAAAAAAGACACATGGAAAACATTAAATAAAAACTCCTAAAACAATGGTTTGCATTTAAATGGTCACGCAACATACCATATTTTTCGCCCCTATAAGACGCACCTAGGATTTGGAGGAGCAAAATAAGAAAAAAAAATTCTAAACCAAATGTGCCAAAACACCCCATTACAGGTAGTGTGCCATTCCCCTATCCCATTCCTATAGACAGTGTGGCATTCCCCCCTGTCATTCCCTGCGTGCAGTGTGGAATTCCCCCATCCCATTCCATATAGGCAATGTGACATTTCCCCCATCCCATTCCATATAGGCAATGTGACATTTCCTCCATCTCATAGGCAGTGTGGCATCCCCCCCTTCCATTCCCCATAAACAGTGTGGCATTCCACCTCCAATTTCCCATAGGTAGTGTGACATTCTCCCCCATCTCATAGGCAGTGTGGCATTCTCCCCGTCCCCTTTATTCAGTGTGGCATTCCCCCATCCCATTCCCATAGGCATTTAGGCATTCCCCCCTCCCATTGGCATAGGCAGTATGGAAGCCCCGCTTCCATTCCCCATAGGCAGTGTGGCAACCCCCCATCCCATTCCCCATATAAGATGTGTGGCATTTTACCCCATCCCTGCAATGTGACAGAATCACTCCAACCCCCCGGAAAAAAGGTTTACTTTACTTACATGAACGTGGATACCCGAGTGTTTGTGTCAGCACCAGAAGCCAGAGCGGGAACAGCGGACAGCCTTCATTTACCCTGCCCGTCCATCCACCACTTGGCTGGTCTGGTGGCCATGACGCGGGCACGAGATTCATGTAAGTATACTTTTTTTCACTTTTTTTTTTACATTCGCCCAATAAGATGCTAAGATGCACTGACGTACACCCCCCCCCCCCCCCCCCACACACACACACACACACACACACACACACACTTTTGGGAGAAAATGTGCATCTTATAGAGCGAAAAATAAGGTAATTACATGACACATATAAAATCATGTTTTTGCTATTATGACCCCATAGCTTCACCTACTATGGTCATATAAATAGCCAACCTTTGGGTTGTACAGTAGGACGATAAAGCTCTAATTTTGACCTATTGTCACATTCCCCTGTCCTTTTGTTTTTACAATTTTTCTTTCTCTTCTATTATACCTTCCATCTCTCTTTTGTCACCCTCTCAATATCTTCCTGTCTATTAATTTGCCCTCCTCTGTTTTTCACATTCCCTTCTTCCCTTTCGCTATTTCACATTTTCATGTCTCTCCCTCTATTCTTCTATACTTTTGCCATCTTCTCATTTCCATGCTTTATTCATCTCATTCTTTCCCTTTCTGGCTTTCCCTGTTGCAAAGTGTAAGTGCGGAGTCAGATCCGGATAAGCATTTGTGGTGTAACAGGAACTGGCTATTGACAATCATAAAGAAACTATAGATATGCATTTGGTACATCTAGTGTCAGAAATGTAAACTGCAGTCAGTCCAGCAAATAGACAAAGCTTGGCTGTTGCATCTCCAGAATTCCCTCCATCTCTCTCTTGCACATTCTCTCCATCTATCTTGCATTTCCATCCCTTCTCTATCAATCTAAAAATCCACGTGGGGGCATTTCTCTATCAATCTAAAAATCCACATGGGGGAATTTTCCACTATGTACAGATGAATTGCTGCTGCTTTTTGACCAAATGGCTGAATTTTACCCAAAATTTGATAATATTCACTTTCAGTGAAATCGAACTGATGAAGTTAGGAGCCTCAATTATTAAGCGTCAGCGCCAGCTCTCTGAGCCAATATTTTCATCTTAGCGGCACGGGGAGGCCGATTCATTAATAGCGCCAGGTAGCGACAGATGAGCAACTGTAGCGTGATTTTTTCAGCGCCAGCCAGTATTCGCTGTGCTTGGCCGGCGTTAGCTTGATGACAGCGACTCAGTCGGTGTGCGGTAATGTTGAATACGGGCTGGGGGGTCGCTGTTTCACAGGTCCAGCGTTGTATGTGAGCGCCTGACAACGAATGGCCAGAGCGAACGGCTAGCTTCATATTCATTAACAAATCACGCTCCGAATGTGCTGTCGCTGTCCATTCCTTGTTTAAACCCCAGAGCACTGGCGGCGATGTGTATTAACTAGTTTTTAACCCCTAAACAACCATATTTTTGGAATGTAACATTATACATGTGTTTAGAATCATTTTGTAATATGAATACATTAATCTCAGACCTGTTAGATCAATTCTGCACAAATTTGTTTTTACATTTTTTTTTACTTAAAAATAAATCCTAACATTGCAGAAGTGGTCTCCGAATTTTTGACATTAAAAAAAAAAAAAAAAAAAAAAGTTAATACCAATTAATTATGATTAATTATAGATTGCTCCATTGAAATGCATTGGACATCGCCAGGGAGCGACAGCTCATACCTGGCGCTGTGAGGGAATTTGCAGCGGCGCTCTTCGGTCCAGGCGGCTTCATGATGAATGCCGCGCTAGCCGTCGCTCTCGCCGGCGCTAGCCTCATTTTGCTTGATAAATGCGTCATTGTGACCGCCGCCGGGCGTACTTGAGTCGGTAGTCGCCGTTAGCTGCCGCTACCTGGCGCTCGTCAGACACTACCTGGCGCTATCGCTTGATGAATAAGGGTATAAGTGTGTGTGGTTCAACAAACAAAAAGAGCTGATGTGTCTCCCATTTGGCAGCTAATTTAGCACACCGCCATATAGTTCTAGGTGACCATCGCTCTTCTCAAAGCTCCAGCTGCATGGGTTTATACTGGAGTTGTAGGTTAAAGGAGCAGTATCGCGAATTTTTCTTGGTGACTTATATTTAAATGGTACTTTGAATGTAGGTAATTGTTGGAGTAAGAATTACAAATTTAGAAAAAAATGATGTCTGTGTTGTGCAGCTGGAGACTAATAGCTCATGTTTATGTCTGCTGAGTGTCGGGGCCGACACTCTGGCCTGTTCCACGCTGAAGAGAGGGGGAAACAATGTAACAAAGTAATCAGCTGTTCAGTGCTGGCAGCCGTCCAGCATAAGATAACAACATTGCCTGGCCAGAACTCATATATCTAAAACAGAAAGAAAAGCTCTAGAAGTCATTTAGCTCATTGGTAAATTAAATGTCAGTTTGAACCAGAGAATCATTGGTTCAAATCTCAGACTCTCAGACCATTTTTTTTTTTTTTGAGGGGGGGGGGGTTATTTCAGAATTGGATTTTTATGTTTACATCCTGTTTTTTTGCTCTAAACATTTTTTATTTTGACGTTTCACACAGTGGGCATCCCGATTTAGAATGCCCAAGGGGGAAGGTCAATGGCCGGGTCTTATAGACTTCAGGGTCGGCCACTCAGTGTTTTGTTCCACTTTAATGCCTTTAGATTTTCCTGCACAGTTATTCAAAGACGAATTTCAGTTATTTTCAGTCAGTTTAGTTTATTTTGTATAGATTTTACACATTTGAGTCACCTGTTCTCATAACAAAAGCAGCACCTCACACACACACAGCCATTACCACTGATTACAGTGTCAGCCTCTGAGGTAAAGTGTTGCTAGGAGACCAGTGGGCTAAATGAAGCAGCTCATTAAATACAATCCAGCAGATCCCCCTATTCAGCAAATGGACTGAGCCATTGGCATTATACAATTTAAAAGTAAGGCAGATATTTTTTCCTTTTTCTATCGCCACATTATTTATACACATGTTAGAAGCTATTGTGTGGCTATTTAATTATCTTTTTTTAATGCAAATTTTGCGATACTGCTCCTTTAAGATCCCATAGTCCACAATGGGAAGAACTGTATTAAATTGTTTTTTACTTAGTCATTTAAACACCATTATTTTCACAGAGCGTATTATGGTGACTTGTCAATAATGTAAATACAGGATTAGATGTCGCCAAATGTCATTTGATTATTTGCTTCTAAAATTTTTTTATCACGCCTATTTTTTAACATTGTGTACGTTTGTAGCCCAACAACTAAAACGCAGCCTAAACACACTCTAAAGTTTGTCTCGTTTGTTCATAGCAGTGATTTTCTGCGACGCTGACCAGCGTCTGGTAAATACAGCGCCAATCTTCTAGCCATGTAGTCAATAAATAAATGAGATGTTAGGTGCCTAAAAAGAACAGAGCGGCGTTTGCTGGCGCTGTTATGCTCAGTATATGGATTCAACAGGCACTGACACAGGCCAGCCACTAAATAGTGTGGCAATTCAAGCTGATTATTTAAAGCCACATATGTCCTCGGGGGAGTAAAAGTGGGAGAGTCACTTGTTGAGAAGGATCTGGGGTTACTGGTAGATCACAGACTAAATAACAGCATGCAATGCCAAGCAGCTGCTTCCAAGGCCACCAAGATACTAACAGCATTAAAAGAGGCCTGGAATCACAGGATAGGGATGTAATTTTGCCTCTTTACAAGGCACGGGTGCGCCCTCACCTGGAATATGTCGTCTAGTTCTGAGCACCCATTCATAGAAAGGACGCTCTGACTCTGGAAAGGGTGCAAAGGGGAGCCACCAAACTAATAAGGGGAATGAAAGATCTTAGTTATGAGGAAAGATTACGAGATTAATTCTGTTTAGTCTTGAGAGGAGACGACTGAGGGGGGACATGATTAACTTGTATAAATATATAAATGGCCCATACAAAAAATATGGGAGAACACTATTTCAGGTAAAATCCTCTCTAAAGACAAGGGGGCGCTGCCTTTGATTGGAAAAAAAGAAATTTAGGCCCTTATTCATCAAGCGATAGCGCCAGGTAGTGTCTGACGAGCGCCAGGTAGTGGCAGCTAACGGCGACTACCGACTCAAGTACGCCCGGCGGCGGTCACAATGACGCATTTATCAAGCTAAATGAGGCTAGCGCCGGCGAGAGCGACGGCTAGCGCGGCATTCATCATGAAGCCGGCTGGCCCGAACAGCGCCGCTGCAAATTCCTTCACAGCGACACGTATTACCTGGCGCTACCTGCCGCTCTCCCATACATTTCAATGGCAGACGCTGCAATGATTGTTTTTAGTGGTTTTGGGGTTTTTTTCTTTGGTACAAAATTCAACACATGTTTCTATTGATCTGTTTTATGAATCTGGCTGGTTATTTATATGTATTAGATTTTTTTTTTTTTTTTCACAATGTAATGTTGTGAGTGACATGGGAATTGCATCTCCTCCACCCAAACTCATTTGCATCAAAATCGCTGGTTTTCCACACAAACGGGGCTTGTAAAGCTATTTTGTAGCCTGTCAGGTTGGGCGGTCACGTTCGCTCTTCGAAATTGTCAGCGCCCAAGCTATTCGGCAGCCCTGTCCTTGATGAATCTGTGTTGGTCAGTGTTTGTGCAGTCGCTGTTTTAATTCGCTATGTGGCGGCGCGAGCGTCGCTGTGCCTCGCTGCGCTGCGTTGTGCGGCGCTGTGCTGTTCATACATGTGCCCTTCTGCCATTTGCAAGGAATTCACTTCCCGCGACCCCAGTCGTTGTTAATGAATACACTGTAGTTGTGAGCGTGCCTGGCCACATATTGCAGGATTAACATTCAGTCGTACCAGCTCATAACAACCCGTTATGCATTCTCATGTGTGCCACATTTTCAGGTAGTTGTCTAGTTTGATTGTGTGATGACTTTGGGAAGGAATAAGATTTGTATATTTAAGCACAACGGTGTATGCTTTAGAAGGACCTATGCATTACAGTATGTAGAATCCCCTGCTAAATCAAGCTAATAATTTGTGGCGCCTTTGGCCCTAGCTTGTTTTGCAGCGTCATTTTAATGTTTTTCCGCCACTTAGCGTGCACATAGCTGATATTAGCTTGTCCCTGTTGCGCGCATGTTTGTTTTTGAATTTTGAAGCACAGTTGCTTGCGTCATATCCGGTTCCGGGATCCTCCTTTGCGTTTCAATGCCACCTTAAGGTAAAACTGTCTAGCGCTTATGCCAATAGCTTGTTTTGCAGCGTCATTTTAATGTTTTTCCGCCACTTAGCTTGCACATAGCTGATATTAGCTTGTCCCTGATGCGCGCATGTTTGTGTTTGAATTTTGAAGCACAGTTGCTAGCGTCATATCCGGTTCCGGGATCCTCCTTTGCGTTTCAACGCCACCTTAAGGTAAAACTGTCTTGCGCTTATGCCACTAGCTTGTTTTCAAGCGTCATTTTAGTTTTTCCGCCACTTAGCTTGCACATAGCTGAGAATAGCTTGTTGCTGGTGCGCGTAGCGTTTTTTTTTTTAAAACTTTTTCCCAATGACGCTTGGGTCATTTCCGGTTCCTGTTTCCTCCTTAGCGTTTCCACTATGCTGCCCAGACGCAGAGTGATGCGCCTCCCCAGCTCCTCCTCCGACTCTGACCCCACCACCCCTCCCCCACCTCCCCCACCTACCTCACCTTCCTCAAATAGCACCCCTCCCACCCCTTCCCCTCCTGGGCCGAGTAAGAAAACGCGCACCCGGGTGGATAGCCGCGTAAATGGCCAGGTGGTCAAAGTGAGTATTTTTTTGTTGGTATTTTTAGCTTAAAAGTTGCAGAACACACAGGGGGGATTGGGTCAGATATTTCTTTGTTTTCAGACCAAATTTGATCAATCCCCGTGGGGCATCCCCATTGTGGATGTCCTGCTGGGATGCCCCCCCCTGGAGGGCCCTAAAAATTACCTCAGCCCTGTCCCATCTGTGCATGCGTTAGCTGCGGATGCCTATTGCGCTTACCTCTAGCAGGGTGTACCCCTGCGCCAGACATATTTTAATTTTGTGTGCAGGCGCACTCCCTGTTAGAGTCAAACGCCACATGCGTACTTTGCCGTGCAGACCCAGCTGAGCTGGTATGCACGTCCCAACGGCCTTGTATGCGCATACCACAGCGGCACGGAGCGCTGTGTTTGGCTTGCGGAGTGACGTGGGAGTGTCCTCAGTGGTGTATTAGTGGCCTTCCAAGGGGGTTGCAGACAGCGGACCACCCACAATTGGTGTGGCCCACCAAAGTGCACACAAACCCAGAATACTGATAATCCTGGGTGTGGGTCCACTTTGATCTGGTCTCTGTATAACTGTTTATGACATTGTTCTGATGTCATGTATTGATTTTAGTTTGTTTGTTCATTTTTCATAGGACTTCTGCGTGGCCGAATATGACTATGCCCGTGGAGGGAAAAAACGCATATCCATGGAGGTGAAGGCCACAGTGTCCCGGCGCTTCAACACCGAGCTGACCATCCGATCAATTCAGCAGAAGTGGTCCGATTTCAAGCGCCGGGACCCTGAAGGCATGTACCGCCTATATGATGCCTACGCATCAGGTAAGTTAAAGCTTATGTTCTGTTTAGCCTCCACACAGATAAGCGTCCTCCCCTGGGGAAACGTGGGAAGGGATTCCTCCCCCGAACCAGGCAGGCGGACTCGGGGGAGTCATCGGGGGAGGGTCCCTCCCGCGGGTCCTATTTAGAGGACCCAGGGGAGGAAGGGGATGACGCCCCAGAGGAGTGTGCTGCTGGGGGGCTGGCTGGATCAAGCCTCAGCTCCTCACACTCTGAGTCTGAGGACTCTCACCAGGCAAGGGGCCACTCTCAAGCAGGGAGTGAGAGGGAGGAGGGTGGCCCTTTGCCTGGTGGATCTTCTGACCAGAGTGTGAGGAGCCGAGGCTCCCCGCCTCCTCCTCAGAGCCCTCCCTGGGCTTCAAGTGGCGCTTCATCCCCTGGTGAGTGTACATTTTTTAATTGTTAGTCTGTGACAGGTTTCATCTTGCAATTTGTACTTAGCCCTTGCCATTCCTCTCTAATTTGCAGGGCATCATATAGGCGGCACCTCCATGGCGTTTTGGCGAAGGATTCTCCACGGGCATAGTCATGGTAAGTGTTTGTGGTTATCCATCACATTCCCAATGTTATGACATTCATTAAAGTGTACCCACAAACATTGATAGTGCTTGGATTCTCGAAGGTTCCATGACAAATCACATCCCTCACCCAGGGCCCCCCCCACAAAAAAAACCCCACTAACTCCTTACCTCTTTGGGGGTTGCCAAAGCCACCGTCCCAGCCTCCTGTGTGACACTCTAGATGTGTGTGCGCCTGCGCTCTTTTTCCAAATGGGCTGCGCGTGCGCACACACTCGAGGAGTGATGTGTGGAAGGCAGCGGGCGCGGAGTACGTTGTCTCATGCAAATTGTGTTGCTCTGCCAAAGCGGACCCAAACCCAGATTTGCTGCAATCCTGTGTATAGGCCCACTTGTAACAGACACATGTTTCCTGGGCCATTGTCACAGCTGGTTTGATAAGGTACCCTAACCTCACAAACCCCACTACAGTGCTAGCCAACTGTCAACCACCCCTATGTTTCTGCCCACACCATGATGGGTGTTCTAATTTGTTTTCTTGGGTTAAGTTGTTCCCGCTCAAACATGTGGCCCACTATTAACATTAGCCAAACAACTGCTAAAGATTCCTTTACATAGCACTGTCTATGTTATTTGCACATTCTCTTTAGGGATACATGTGTCAAGCCTAACAAATTGACATTAACTCATGGTCCAGGAAATATGCTAATTTAGGACAACCTGTATGTAACCATGCAAGCCTTTGCATTTTCAGACTCAATAACCAGATGGATGTCAAATAGTCAGGTGTCATTGGCCCACTAATTGTGTTTTTGTCTTTTGCTTTCTGTTGACAGATGTTGCTACGCAGACGGAGCCAGAGACCCTCCTCCCCACCCCAGCTCCAGGGACGGCCAGCAGCATGGGCCCCCGCCACAGCTGCGATGGTGAGTACATCCCACTTCATATGCCTAAAGACTTGTGAAACCTATGTCTTATAGTCACATCTGCAGACATTTTTAATTTACCTATGTGTTAATTTCACACACATCTAGATTCAATGTGTTTGTACAATAATCCAACATGCCTGTTTGCATGCTTGATTGTTGGCTCACATTCTTCATTTGGCCACATAGAGACTATTTTTGCCTTAGACACAACCAAATGGGCCCTATTAGGTCTGGACCTCTAACATTATAGGACAAACTCGTGTACTCGTTAGGACTTAGGCCCTGATGTTTGGCTGTGACTAAACACAAAAATGGACACACTGGGACTTATACCTTCTTTGCTTCCCAAGAGTTAAACTGGAACAACAACCAGGATTTTGACTTTCCTGGGTCTTGGTCCACTACGGTGGGGCACCCCTGATCGTCACCGCTGTGTGACAACCCCCTGAACTCACTTTGACTCCAGCAAACGTACAAGCCACGGCAAATTGGCTCCTCCTCCGCCTCCCCCGCGCCCCTTTTTACGCGCGCGTGCCTGCGCCGGCCATTCACAGACGGCCGGCGCAGGCACGCACACGTCTAGAGGGGCGCCAGGGAGGGCCCGGCGGCCCTGCCCCACCGAAACTGAGGTAGGTATTTTGGGGTTTGGGGGGGGGTTTCACCCCCAGGGACATCCCGATCTTGGATGTCCCGCGGGGAGGGAGGTGATCGGGCAGGGAATCTGATAGATTCCCGGGCCGATCACCGGTGGGTGTTGGTACACTTTAAGAGTAAATGTATGCTTGGGATGTGTTGTTCACATTCCTGCCAGTCAATAGTACTCATATCATGTTAACCAATAAGCACACAGTGGTCAACAATGTTAATGTGAGTGTCACCTAATTGGACACACTGACATTACATTGCTACATCTGTGTCTGTTGAGGTCACATCCAATTTATTAATAAATTGTTGTTTCTACATCTCTACAGCTTGTGAAAACCAGCATCGCAGACTGTGGCGGGAGATCCGGCTCCTGAAGCTGATGCTGCTGGCCAAGAAGAGGCGCCGGCGGCGTCGTTAGGGTGGGGGGAAGGCTGGCCTCTTGATGCCCGTTGTTGGGCAATGTTGGCCATGTTTTGGTAATAAATTTTTTGATTACCATCATTACAGTGTGTTGCATTGCAAAGCATAGTTTAACTGTCTCAAAACCCATTTGTGTGTCAATTTAGCCATACCTTTGGAGCCATTTCATGTGTTAACCATAGTAAGCTATGGTCTCAAATGTGTGGGCTAAATTGACCAATACATTGACATATGTAGATCAAGATACTCATCCCTGACTGTGTTATTAGCTAGGTCTTAGGACAAACACAATTTAGAGGTGGGTGAAGCAAATATATTTACAAAAACCAAAAAAAAACAAAATTAATATTCTTGGCTGGGTGGCCGGGGAGGTTGGGAGACATTGATAGGGGCGGTGTTGGGGGACAACAGTGCAGTAAAAAATATAGACTGCTGTTGTATGAGCTGTTGTATCAACAACAAAGTTTGGTCCTGCCGCTGGAGACATTCTTCCTGGCGCTGTATAGAATCTCCCTGGCGCTGGAGAGCTTGCTCCATTAGATTGGCCAGCCGACCAAGTTCCTGGTTCTGGTGTTGGGTTCGGAGCAACTGGTCCATCTGGCGCTGCAGGGCCTCATTTTGTTGCTGACACATCAGCACCTGATTTTCCAACGCCGCAATGCGCTCATTAGTTCCATCACGCGGCTGTTGGCGACTGTAGTCCTCCAGCATCCGGACCCCTAGCTCATAGAAATCAGCACTGGTTGGTGCCACACCTCCTCTTGCTGTGGTTTGAGCCTAACAAAATAGAAAACAACATTTTAGTCAAACAGAACCAATGCAGGTATGCCCCTCAAAATAAATACCCTAAACAGTCACTATACAACTTACCCTTGTCTGAGCCTCGGAAGCTTGGCCACATGGGACTTGGGAAGAGGTCCCAGCTTGGGGTTCTGGTTCCGCCTCCTGCAAAAACAACAATGAAAGGAAATGTGACATGTTGCTTCATCCACTACCCACGAAGATGCCAATGTGGTTCTAGGTCGTCTACATCAGCCATGTTACCTGCGTGTCCTCCGGCACAGGTAGGCTCGAGGTTTCGCTGCCAGAGAGTGGCAATTCCACATCCGAGATGTCCGGCAAGTTGGCATATGCTAAACAGGAAAATC
Organism: Gastrophryne carolinensis; assembly: GCA_027917425.1. Classification (NCBI taxonomy): domain Eukaryota; kingdom Metazoa; phylum Chordata; class Amphibia; order Anura; family Microhylidae; genus Gastrophryne; species Gastrophryne carolinensis. Next base: position 603,717,326 of record CM051234.1, read on the forward strand.
AGGTTAGTAGGTCTGTGGCCCAAACTCAAATGTAACCTGGCTAGGCTATCGAGGCCATACCTCTAAAAAGTGCCAAAATACACACTAGACCAAAGGTATCTGTTAAACTCAGATTGTTAACATGTATGTTACAGGACTAAGAGGCAATAATTTTTGCTAATCACATCAGAAACATTGCTTAAATTACACATACCCGCAATCTCCCAGATGTCTGGAGTGGGGTCCTCACTCGAGCTTGGACCTTGAAAATACATGTGGACACACAAGTTGCCAGAAGCAAGTGCAACAAAAGTAGAGCCAAAATACAGACTAGAGCAAGGCAAAACAACTTACCCTCATCTCTGGCAGCCTGAACTTGAGGGGCCCTTTCTGGACAGCCACTTCCGATATTCGGGTCAACTAAAAAACACAAGGAATGTCTCTAAATATTCAGCAAACTACTACGGGGAATGTTTGGCAAAAAATATGTCCGCCAAAATACATTGCTATCACTCCAATAACTAATAGACTGACCCTGGGGAGGCAACAAGCACTCCCAAGAGGCATCTTCAAGTTTACCAAGCAAACATGTAGATTAGTAGACTAACCAAATTAAACCAGTGTAACATAAACAGCATAAAGGATACATTATGTATTGCTCTACACACCAACAGGGTCCTGTTGACCGGCAACATCGGAAGTGGGGTCCAAAGATGAACCAGTCACTTGGCCTACCAAGAAAAAAGAGGAATGAGACACATGCACTTGGGTAAAAGTGGATAAAGCAAGGTGGACACATGCACTTACCGACATCCAAAGAGTAGGTGGGATCCGGAGGAGATGCTGGGGCCAAGGGCATGGGAGCTAGGCAAAAATGAAGCCAACATTGAGCCATAGTTAATGTGCGTGCAAAAATACAACATGCATTAAGGTGTGTGTGAGCAGCTCTTTCACTAATATTCACTAATCAAGGCCAGTGTGGCTCCCACATTGATATGCCGATATATGGCTACACATCTCTGGCTTCAAACATATCTACACATGTTAGGGCCTTGTTAGTTAGTTGCTGTGAGTGTTACAGTGGGCGTGAAATTAGGCCGCAGGCCCATATTATTAATACTCAACAGTGCAACACTCGATTGTTTGAGCTGCTCCCACACCCATTTGTTCCCCAAACAACCAGCACCAAAATTAGGGGTAAATACCTTCAATGGCAGACTGGGGTAGCCTTGAGGTTGCTGGAAGGGCAGGAGCTTGGGTGTCCTGAGGCACATCCCGGACAGCAGCATGTGCACCTATGCAGAAAGCAACAGACAGAAAAGTAACAAATGTTTGAGCTCTAATGTAACACTTCACAGGTCCTACTGTTAGTTGGTCAGAATGAAAAAATGCTAATCACATACATTAACATTAGGTTTGTACAAAAGGCAGAAAATTTGTACCTTCAGTCCAACCTGTGGTGTCATCCCCAGGATCCACACCCTGCAGCCGAGCCAGTGGGATTTTGGCCTTCAGCATCTCCTCATACGGCCTGTAGGTACTCTTTGGAGCCTGGATGGTCCCACTGTCCACATCAAGATCGTGATTCATCTTTTTCATAAGGGCCCCTCGCAAAGTGTAGAAGCGTTTCCTGCAGGATGGGCCACTACGTGGGTGTTGAGCAGTGCTACTAAGCTCCACACCAATGGCATCCCACAGTTTGCTTCTTTCTTGTTTGCCTATGGACTTGCTTTGGGAGCCAAATATCAGCTCCCATTTAGCAAGTGTAAGGCGCACAAGATGATTATTCTCAGCCAAATTAAATTCAGGCTCCCTCTTGGTACCTGGGCGCTTAGCCTGGGGTGCTGCCCCACCTTCAGGCTGTGCCCTTTTCCGTAAGGGAGGTCTGCGCACAGCACCCACCAAACTCCTACTTGGGCCTGCTGTGGCCGGCAGATGTCCTGAATTTGGCTCCATCCTGTAGCTGCACACACACACACAAATACACACCCAACAAGCACGCATGCAGACTACAGAATGGCATCGCAATCTCTTAGGGTTGGGCAGGTTTTATGTGCTCTAACAGCCAATCAAAAAGCAGGCCACTAAATTGATTCACACATACAGCCCAGTTCCTTCTAGGCACACCTCCACTGCACTGACTGAAGCATGTGTGTTAGCCAATTAACTCATTACAGACCTCATTAACCAAACAACACACACCCAAATACAACAATGGACTGATGTATCTCAAACCCTTGTGACATGTGGTTAGCCTAACGGCTATTTAAAAAAACAGCAGCTTACCTTTCATTGGGCCACCACTGATTTTTGGGCCATGTCCGTTAATGCACGCAAGTTTCGGCTCAAGTACGCTAGTAGCGCTACTAGCGTGCGCGTGCGCACTCTGTTTTACGCACACCTGGGTCGGCTAATTGGCGCCCGGAAATAGCAGAGCGACGCAAAAGGCGGCAAAGCGGACCTGTCCCTTTTGAAAGAGAAGTATAAATGGAAGGAATTTTCAAGCTTCTGCTATTCTTACACTGTGGCAAAGGCTGTGGTGTTGTGCTGTGCTCGCTTCCCTTAGCTCATTTGAGCCTCTGTCTGGTTTCTGTCCTCACTCTCTGTGGCTTGTTGGGTGATTTCTGACATCAGTGCTGTTTCTTTAGGAGCTTGTTTTTGGTGGCATCTGCAAATATTGTGTAGCATACAGCAAGTGAGGCTTGATTTTGGGGCCTTTTGTGGGCTGTGCAGCAACTCCCCTCTTGGTTGTGCCTAACTTAGAAAGCTGGTTTTCAGCAGGCTGGTGGTTTGGACCACTATAGTTCTGGTTTTGTGGTGAGCTGCATTGTAGCGGGTGTGTGTGGAGTGTGATTGTTTGTGTGTGTGTTGTGTGTTTGTGGTTTTTTTTTTTTTTTGTTTTGTATATATCTTTAGTGTGTGTGATGGATAAGAGGGTGATGTATGGTGTCTGGGTGGATGGATGTATGTGTATGCTGAAAGAGCAGGAGGAAAGGGAGCGGGGTGTTGTGAGGCTTAGGGCACCCCGCTCCTTTGCAATCCGCCTTTCAGTATGGTACTTAAGTGACGAGCAGATCAGGAGCCGCTTCCGTCTGAATCGTGCTGCACTACAGTCCCTATATGATCAGATTGAGCACAAAATCGAGCCATCCACCAAACGCACTCATTCCATTCCAGGCATAGTACGCCTGTGTGTCACTCTCAATATTTTAGCACGAGGGACCTTCCAGGCAACCTCCGCCCTCCTCAGCGGGATAAGCCAGGCTACTATGAGCCGCATACTAATCCAGGTAGTTCTGGCAATTTGTGATTTAATCCCAATTTACATCAAGTTTCCTGAGGATGAGGAAGAGGTTGCCAAAATAAAACATGCTTTCTATCTGATGGGAGGGATCCCGAATGTGCTAGGGTGCGTTGATGGTACACATATCCCTTTCCGCCCTCCCCGTGCACAGGAGCTGTCCTACAGAAACCGGAAGCAGTTCCATTCTCTTAATGTTATGGTTGTCTGTGACCCAGACATGAGGCTGCGGGCGGTGAGATCGGGGTTTCCCGGCTCATGCCACGATTCTTACGTCTTGCAGCGGACAGTCCTGTGCCGGAAGTTTGATAACAACGAAATGCCAGCTGGCTGGCTACTGGGTAATAAATTAACCATGTCAATGTATTTAGCAAATATGTGGCCTAGTAAGCCAAATTTAACAAAACAACCACAAAAAAACATGTACTAGTACTAATTGCTGTCTCTCTCCTTGTGTTTTTTCTACAGCGGATAAGGGATATGGGCAGAGAACGTGGGTCATGACTCCGGTCAGGAACCCACGGACCTCTGCCCATGAACGCTACAATGCAGCGCATCGCAAGACCAGAAGCATTGTGGAAAGAACCATCGGCCTGCTGAAAGCACGCTTTCTCTGTTTGGCACGGCCAGGAGGAGAGATGCTCTACAGCCCACAGAAGGTCTCCAAGATCATCCTTGCCTGCTGTGTGCTACACAATATTTGTATCTGCCACCGAATCCAAGCCCCCGAGGAGACAGCACTGGTGCCAGAAATCCCCAACATGCCCGCAGCAAGAAGTGAGGACACCCAGACTGGCGATGAGCTAAGGGAAAGGATGATCACTTCTTTTTTTGCGGTAAACTAACTACCCTTCACTATAATGCAAGTACTGCACTACTGGCTAAATGTATTTAAACTCCCATCAAAAAGAGCCCAAAAAAACACTAAGGGGGGTGTAAGATGACCCAAACCACTCTAAGGGGGGGTGTAAGATGACCCAAACCACTCTAAGGGGGGTGTAAGATGATCCCAACCACTCTAAGGGGGGTGTAAGATGATCCCAACCACTCTAAGGGGGGTGTAAGATGACCCAAACCACTCTAAGGGGGGTGTAAGATGAACCAAACCACTCTAAGGGGGGGTGTAAGATGACCCAAACCACTCTAAGGGGGGTGTAAGATGATCCCAACCACTCTAAGGGGGGTGTAAGATGACCCAAACCACTCTAAGGGGGGGTGTAAGATGACCCAAACCACTCTAAGGGGGGTGTAAGATGATCCCAACCACTCTAAGGGGGGTGTAAGATGATCCCAACCACTCTAAGGGGGGGGTGTAAGATGACCCAAACCACTCTAAGGGGGGTGTAAGATGATCCCAACCACTCTAAGGGGGGTGTAAGATGACCCAAACCACTCTAAGGGGGGTGTAAGATGAACCAAACCACTCTAAGGGGGGGTGTAAGATGATCCCAACCACTCTAAGGGGGGTGTAAGATGATCCCAACCACTCTAAGGGGGGTGTAAGATGATCCCAACCACTCTAAGGGGGGGTGTAAGATGATCCCAACCACTCTAAGGGGGGTGTAAGATGACCCAAACCACTCTAAGGGGGGTTTAAGATGAACCAAACCACTCTAAGGGGGGGTGTAAGATGATCCCAACCACTCTAAGGGGGTGTAAGATGATCCCAACCACTCTAAGGGGGGTGTAAGATGATCCCAACCACTCTAAGGGGGGTGTAAGATGATCCCAACCACTCTAAGAGGGGTGTAAGATGACCCAAACCACTCTAAGGGGGGTGTAAGATGATCCAAACCACTCTAAGGGGGGTGTAAGATGACCCAAACCACTGTAAGGGGGGGTGTAAGATGATCCCAACCACTCTAAGGGGGGGTGTAAGATGACCCAAACCACTCTAAGGGGGGTGTAAGACGCCAATGTTGGTTATCAAGTAATGTATTTTTTTATTTGCAACAACAATACTACTTTAAAGATCTATACTAACTGCACTTTTCTTATTTTTTCAGGCACCAAGAGATGCACCTTGAACCCTATTTGGCACTTAAAAAACTTTCATTCCCTTTACTTTGCTTTTTCCTTTCTGTTTGAATTTTGAATTTCATTTTCTCTTCTGTTCCTTTTTTAATTTTTTTATATTGGAAAAATAACATTTACTATATATAGATACATGTGGCTATGTGTTTAATTCTGTTGAAAGTTTCCTTTGCATTCTACTTCCTATTTTAATTTTCATTTTCTTTCTGAGTTCTGTTTTTATTTCCCTTTTCGATTTTCCTTTTATTTCTCTGTTCTGTTTTTATTTTCCTTTTCTATTTTCCTTTTCTTTCTCATTTATGTTTTTATTTTCCTTTTCTATTTTCCTTTTCTTTCTCATTTATGTTTTTATTTTCCTTTTCTATTTTCCTTTTCTTTCTCATTTATGTTTTTATTTTCCTTTTCTATTTTCCTTTTCTTTCTCATTTATGTTTTTATTTTCATTTTCTATTTTCCTTTTCTTTTCCTTTTCTTTCTCATTTATGTTTTTATTTTCCTTTTCTATTTTCCTTTTCTTTCTCATTTATGTTTTTATTTTCATTTTCTATTTTCCTTTTCTTTTCCTTTTCTTTCTCATTTATGTTTTTATTTTCCTTTTCTATTTTCCTTTTCTTTCTCATTTATGTTTTTATTTTCCTTTTCTATTTTCCTTTTCTTTCTCATTTATGTTTTTATTTTCATTTTCTATTTTCCTTTTCTTTCTCATTTATGTTTTTATTTTCCTTTTCTATTTTCCTTTTCTTTCTCATTTATGTTTTTATTTTCATTTTCTATTTTCCTTTTCTTTCTCAGTTATGTTTTTATTTTCATTTTCTTTCTCATTGGTGGTTTAATTGTATTTCCTTTTTCTTTAAAAAATAAATAAAATAATTTAAAATGTGGCTATGTGTTTAATTATGTTTTATTTTGCATTTATATTCTAATATCTGGTTTAATTTAATTTCCTTTTCAACACAAAATAAAAACTCAAAAAAGTAAAGAAACATGTTGCAATGTGTTTTATTCTGAAGGTACTGGATGGCCAGGCCACAGCAAAGCTAAGCGCAGGCGCTGTGTAGAATAGCGTGGTCACACTGACTGACAGCGCCTACAAAGCTGAGGGCCAACATCATATTCAGCAATGTAGGCGTTGTTCCCAACAACGCCAGGTAGCGACTGAGGAGGCCTGCTATAGCGAATCGCTACCGCCCGCGGCTGACGCTAGCGGCGCTCATAGCGCCATACTTCAGTCGCTCATCTGTCGCTACCTGGCGCTATTGATGAATCAGCCTCCCCGTCTCCAGAGGCGACAATCGCCTATATAAGAACTATAAATCTATGGAATAGCCTCCCACAGAAGCTTGTTACAGCATCAACAAAGGATTATATGCTTATTTAGAAGAAAATAACATTAACAGTTACTATTAGCGGTTATCACTAAAAAAAAAAAAAAAAATAAACCAAAAAAATAAAATAAATGGCTTCCCTAATGAAATAAAAAATAACTTCCCCTACCCCAACACCCTTGGTTGAACTTGATGGACATATGTCTTTTTTCAACCATATTAACTATGTAACTATGTAAAGCAGACCAAAACCGACTGAACTTTTGACCAAAGCCCCCATCGATACTCTCTTCTTAGGGTGTTCAACTAGAAATAGATATTGTCGCTTATCAAATCTACCTGGAACACAGTTTTTTGCTCTCCCTCTCTGTGGGATTGAAGGTAATTAGTCATTGCATAAGTGTGGCAATGACATCATTGCCACACACAACAGTGGCAGTGTATAGAGGAGGTGGAGCTTTACACCTAAAACAGGCGCCATTATCTGAGATTAGAGTGGAGCGGCAGCAGTAACAATAGGCAAAATGTACTATTCGTGGGGGGGCAATTCAGGGGATGTGAGTTAAAAATGTTACGTTTTGGTCCACTTTAACATCAGGCGTTTGGACTAGCAGCACTAGTCTGTAAAAATAGCATCACAACATATAACAAGACGTGGACCCGTATGGCAGCAAAATGGTGCTCTTCATAAATGAGGCTCCTCGTTTGAAATTTAAAATGGACCTTCAGCATCTTTTTATGAAAAGGCCAAACCCATAGAATACTATTCCCCAGCATCTAAAATTAATACATTTTACGTTTTAGTCACTTACTCTTTATTCTTTCCCCCACTGGGCTTCAACTTTATTCAGGACTCTAGGATTTGGGCGCCGCCATCTTGCCTCAGAAGCATCACATACTGAGGAGAGGGGGCAAAAGTACAGGGGTGGGTTATAGCCTTGCTTTGGGGTCAGGAAAAGAACAGTAATCCCCGAATACAAAGTGGCACTGTCAGAAGACACTTCCTGTTTGCAGGCGGCCTGAAACTCCATGAGCTGCCATGTGGGATGTTTAAAGGCACAGAAAATGCAGTAGATGCAGGTAGGATGATTTTTAATGTTAGCAATCTGTATGTACAGGGTGGGGGAAACATATAAGATAGACCCTTATTCAGGGTGAAGGACCGCTTTAACTGGAAACTGAACAGCAGCACTAGTTAGTTATAAACAATAATGAGAAAAGAATCCGCACTCTGGTCCCAAAGGGTGCACGATCCAGGGCCGTCCCGAGCCCCACAAACAGCAATAGAACAGATGGATGGTGGATCCACACTTCCTTAAAAACGTATCTTTATTGCATAAAGATTAAAATCATTTTCATCTCTAAAGCAATGCAATTGGCAGCAGCAGCAACAATAAAATCCAATACAAACTTGGGCACAAAAAAGTGTGTGGTCCTCTGACGCGTTTCGGGTCTTTAGAGGCCCTTAGTCATAGATAGAGGGACCACTACACCACACACAATATATACACAAAGATTAGAGAAAGACTTACCTCAGGCAACAGCGCAGCTTGCGGCAGTGGGGAGCCCCGGGCATCCGGAATCCATGACGTCAGCATGACGTCAGGGAAGGTGCATCAACCAACCACAGGCGGCACCTGCGGGCCAATCAGGGGTGAGAAACCTCCCACCTGACACCGCAGGGTCATCCAACGGTGGGGGCGCGTGACTCCCCTAGCTGTGACGTCAAGAGACAAAGCATTACCTGGAGTGTGCAATCTCGGCTGGATGATACTCGAGCAGAGAAAGTCTGGGTCACAGGGACTGCTGTCAGGCACCCGGGGGGGGGGGGGGGGGAAGCACCGCGCCGCGTGGTGCCGCTGTACTGGGTCAGTCCAGTGAAATAAGTAAAAGTTAAGGTTATAGTTAGTATCCCATATGATATTAAAAAATTAAATCAAGGTACACTGGAATACTAGCAAATAAGATAGAGAATCCATCATGCGCTAGAGACGTGGAACATTAATAGGTTAAAGGGAAAAGTTAACTAGTTAGTTATCTTCTCCTTCTTTGTTGAATCTTTCAGCTCTGCGCTGCTGAGCCCCGGAGAGACTGACATGTCCCAATCCCATGTTTCACAGTAAGTTGTGTGAGGTGGAATGATGCAGGATCAGATGTTATATACAGTTCTCAGCATATGTTTCCCACACCCTGCACATACAGATTGCTTACAATAAAAATCATCCTACCTGCATCTACTGCATGTTATGAGCCTTTAAACATCCAAGATGGCAAATCATGCAACATCGGGCAGCCTGCAAACAGGAAGTGCCTTCTGACTGTGCTGCTCTGCATTCTGGGATTGCTGACCTTTTCCTGATCCCAGCTCTGCTCTGTCTGAGCAAAGCACAGCTATAACCTGCCCCCCTGCACTTTATCCCGCTCTCCTCTCCTCAGTAAGTGTGATGCTTCTGAGGCAAGATGGCAGCGCCCGTATCCTAAAGTCCTGAGCAGAGTTGCAGCCCAGTGGGGGAAAGAATAATAAGTAAGTGACTAAAAACTTAAAATATATTCATTATAGATGCTGGGGAATCATTTTTTAAGGGTTTGGGCTTTTCAATAAATCATGGTGAAGGTCCGCTTTAAACAAAAATATAGACACTTTTATTAGCTCATTTGGTGTGCACCTGATATTTTGAATTATTTTAAGGGAAGCTTTTATACCACATAGGTGGGCTCTCTGTGGAATCCCCCCCTTAATGTTTAGCTTTGCCTGTCTGCACAGCAGATGCTTCCACTGCCGTCGGTATCAGAAGACCAGCCTTCCGGACCAGGAGGGGACCCCTGATCCAGCTGAGCATCGGAGGACTCTTCCCAGTGGATGACAGAGTATGGAAAATGCTAATGAGTGGTGTTTAAATGTGTCAATAAATTCCTTACATTTTAGCAGTGCATTGTTTGTTTGAATGTGGAGGCCTAGTGACCCAGCTTGGTCACTATTGTTTTGCTTGAGATTTGAGTGCCTGTCATTTTGCAAGCTTAATGTGTATTTGTGCCATTATTTCATTTTTTTTTTTAACCTTCAAGTTGGAATATATATGGCAAGTCAGAAGTTAAAAAAATATATATATCATGAACTTACCTTTCATTGTGTGGCTGGAGTGCAGTGATTGCTCCTCTGTCGGTCTACTTAGAGGCCGATTCATTAACAGCGGCAGGTAGCGACAGTTGAGCAACTGTAGCAGCATTTTCAGAGCGCCCGCTAGTAGTCGCTGTGCTTGGCCGTTGTTCAGTAGTTGATAGCGACTCAGTCGGTTTGCCGTAATGTTGAATATTGGGTGAGGAGTCGCTATTTGACAGGTTCCGTGTTGTTTGGGAGCGCATGATAGCGACTGGTCAGAGCGACCGGCTTCCACCATATTCATTAACAAATCACGCTCAAAAAATTCTCGCGCTGTAAAATGCATGTTTAAACCCCAGAGCGCTGGCGGCGATGGGTTAAAAGTAGTTTTTTAACCCCCAAACAACCATATTTTTGGAAACCAAAAAAAACAAGTTTTTAAAATAATTTTGTACTATGAATACATTAATATCAGACCTGTAATATCAATTCTGTACATTTATTTTATCTAAAATGTCAGAAGTGGTCACAGAATTTTTCACATGTAAAAAAAAAAAAAAAAATTAATAACAATTAATTATGAATATTTAAAGATTGTTCCATTGAAATGCATTGGAGAGCGCCAGGTAGCGAGAGGTCATACCTGTCGCTGTTCAAAGTCGGACGCTGGCGCTGTGGGCTGAAGCTGGAATAATGATGAATGAGTGGCTATATGGCACTATCTCAGTCGCTAAGCAGGATCGGCTTGATAAATGTGTGATTGTGGTGGGGAGCCGGCGTTCTCGTGGGGGTGCCTGTCATTACCGGCCGCTCACCAGTCGCTACCTGTCGCTATTCCTTCATAAATAAGTGCCTTAGTGAGGAAATCGCTTTATCATTCAGCTTTCAATCACTACCCCACTGACCTGGTCCTTTAATCAACCTTCAGTGCATCAAGAATGGAAACACCCCCTACTCCCTCACCCAAGGTCCTGATTGGCTGCCTCTCTTTGCAGCTATGAGCTCTTTGGTCACACTAGGTGCTGACAGGCTGCAGACTCTTTTATTATAACTATAATTATTAACTGCAATTCTAGGAGCGCAATCTACTTGATTATGTGTGGCTATTACACGAATACGTAGGATGCATAAAATGCAAATGAAAACTCAGATATTCAGAGCAAATTCAAGGGGTGTCAAGACACGATCTTAACCGCAACTCAAATGTGGCTCGCCACCACAATGACTGCCACGCAGATCAGCCACCAAAACAGTATCATGGGGATTGAGAGGGTCACATGTGGACCAAGAGGGGGCGATATATATACGGTATACAAGAAACTACTCATGCGAGGACATATTGGATTTTTGCTTTAAGTACTAGGATCCCCTTAGAATTAAATTATAGGAGCGATATCAAATTTTTTATTGATAGGTAGGATCATTAAATTGAATTTACATTCTTTGCATTTTTTTATGCACACAATATGGATTTTTACATATTTCTTCATTGTTCACAGCTTAAATCATAAAATATGCAGAGAAATATGTGTGGTTTAGACTTATTCATCGTGTATAAAAAAATTTATATATCTTATGATTTATATTTATTATACTTAATATGCCAAATGTGCTTTTATGGTCTGGAATAGCCATCAAATGTTATGTGTCCATAATTGTTATTTGCACTTATATTTATATTGCATTTTTAGATCTGCATTTCCACCTATATACTTTGTTTGACCCGGTTAAGGTTATCCACATTCACATTTTGGTTATATTTATACTTATATCTGCATTTATCAGTTTTTTTTAGTATCCTTTTTTATTTTCCACACGCGCGTCTCCCCAGTCCCCTGCGTCTTCGGTTGCTAGGCGCCCGAGACTCAGACAATCACGTGGTTCTCCGCACTTGATTGGCTGAGGCGGTCACGTGTCCCGAGCAACATTTCTGGTTGCCAGGCAGCCGGGCCTCAGCCATTCATGCGGTTCTCGCGTCTGATTGGCTGATGCAGACACATGCTCTACCTGACGCCAAGGAGCTCGTGTGTGGCGGGTTCCCGTGACTGGAGCAGCACAACTACTGGGTAAGTTAAGTGGTTATTACTATAAGCCTAATATTAATGACTAAGGACTGGACAGGGTCCGAAACGCGTTAGGGGATTTATTTCTTCCTCAATTGTACCAGGACTATTGTCACTACAGATTTTAAGGTTTGCCTTATTTCTATGGATAGGCTTTTAATCTGATTCAAATAAAATAAATGACTGCAGATCACCTATCTTCTGCAGACTCTCTTAGCATGCAGCATACCCTTTTTCTGGTCACACTATAGCCTCGATTCAGAGAGACACAAAAAACTTCAGTTTTAGTTCCGATCTGTGAAATGTTTCCGTTCTCGTATGAGCGTACGAGCGATTCTATGCATGCATTGAAAACCTTCTGTAAAGTTTCCGTCCGTTCGTACGGCAGATTACGAATTACGCGGATGTCATTTTCCATCCAGACTTTTCCGTTTCATTTCCACATGTTACAACGTAGGTTTTCGTTTTTGCCCTTTTCCCATCGTATCCTCCAACGAATCCTTTACGTTTCCCGATAGATTCTGTTTCCATTTTACAAAAAATAATCGTCCAGACGGAAATTCTTACGATCTTGCGCCTGCGCACTACAAACTTAACTCATTAAAGTGCTCGCCTACATATTTGCCACCCTCACTTCTACTACAATGTTTAGCTAAATCACTTAGCACTATCCTCCATCTTCCCTTTTGGCCCCTTAAAGCTTACCCAAACCACTTCTCGGTCATGTGAATATTCATCTTTAAATATTTCTGGGCTCATTAGTTTTGTGTTAATGTATTTTGTAAATGAAATGACACTGTAACATTTTTTTGGGATGCCATCATAAAATATAAAATGTATCAAAATTTTGAAAATGTTACATTTTTACAACTATAAAAAACAAAATACATAGCAATGGCAGGCCACAGAACATTATTCTTCATCTGTGGTCCCCAACGAGTTGCGCAGCTCCTGCATCTCGCCTACCAACTGAAGGACCCTGACACTCAGTTGTGCCACTCTGGCACGTGTGGTCCCTGTTAAAAAACGTAAATTAAAATATTGGTATAACCTTGTTGGGGTCATGCTGCAGTGCCCCCCCTCCCCCCGTATGGTCCAAACACCTAAATCTGGACTTCAAAAGCCAGAGGGCCCTCGCCACCACGGCCGGGTTTTGCATAGTGCCCGATTAGAGAACCCCTGGCCCGCATTCTGCAGGCAAAGAACGGGCATCAGGAGCAAGGGCGAGTGGCACATCTTGCAGTTCCTGCAACCAAATATAAAATAATTACACAAAGCGAAGGTAACCAACTAAAACAAGAAATCCAAATATAATTCACAAAGGACATAAGTCTAAAAAAATTTAGCAATTATATGGATGTGTGGAAAAATAAATGTTTACATGCTAAGTACTAATTAAGGTCAGCATTAAAATGTTTCTATAAGGCATACATGAAATGTATTGATTCAGGTATGCATTGCTATACAATTTATGGCCTCGGCCATGCTGATACATGCAATGCCTTGGTGCTAAAGGCGCGCAGACTCCTCCACATAGCCGCAAAACATGTTCAACAATAGCAATCCGAGCCCTCAAAGGTCTCGTAAGTGGATCGGAAATGAAACGGATTTATAGGGTGGTGATCCGTCGGAAGTCGGCTGTCTGAATCAGACGGAAGCTCTCTGAATCAATGGAAGTTTTCTGAAGGAACAGAAAATTTCCGATTTTGTTTGGAAAATGATCCGAACTAACGGAAATGTTCCGATTTGCTTCCGATCATCGGAAGCGCATTCCCGAACGTTCGTGCGAGTAGAAAATGGACGAAAAAAAGCAAAAAAATGACAAACACCCACCAAAACTTTCACAGACAGCTACGGAAGTCCGGACGAATGTGTCTCTGAATCGAGTCTAATGTACTTATTTTTTTACCATGATATACAGAAAGCACACAGTGCGCTTACATCACATTGCTCTTCATTCCTTCTCTCCATCTCCAATGCTCTAATACTTTTACAAATAACTTTTAATAACTTTTACCCTGTACTACAGGGTCTTTTTGAAAACGGATTGTCGTTTGGTACAGAGCAAGGTGCAGCCCGAGACAATAATATTTCTTATTCTTTTTATAGCCTATTACATATTAGAATTTAACTTTCACATGTGTTTAATGAAAGCTGTCCTTTACAATAGTAGCAGCACTCCAGCTATGTTAGTCAGCAGCAAGTTCTGTAACCTGTCTCTAAAATCTGGCTGAGGTCTGAGTTGTACCCAGTGGAAATGGTCAACCAATACCCTTAGACTCAACTTTACTGCAAAGTCTTTAAATTTCAAATGGACTTCAATAATCTTCACAGCATTATCATCCTAAAATAAACCTATTGAAATAAATTTACTTCCTGGTTACAAAAATACACATTACAAGAAGCAGTTTATCCACATTAGTGTACCACTGTAATGGTAGGTAAGGTTGTTCAACAGCTATAGCAACCACGATCAACTCAACTGTAATCCAACATATGTCACGGTTGGCCGATAAATCCACACACAGCCCAATTGCAGCTTAAACAGGCTTGCTTCACTGTGATCAGGTCAGTGTCCAGGGACAACGATCCCAGTCAGGATCAAGTCTTCTTTGGAGCTTAAACCGGACCAAGAACTGCTTTTTCTTTAACGGGTGTTGGTTCCACAGTCAGCTAATTAAAACAAGCACATAACCCCCCAGAACGTCTGTAATCCTCACCTTCACTATGAGCCAGTGCCAGAAAAGCAGTCCTGCTTTTTTCGGTTTCGGCTGGTGGGAGGTCACGGGGGCAGGACGTTCCGGTGGCCGGCGCCGAGGATGCGACCATGGCCCACGTGACCGTCTGTTTCCACAACAGGGGCAGCTGCACCTTACCAGAGTCTAGGCCATGGATGCACAACCTGTGGCCTGGGGGGTGCATGCGGCATGTACTGCCCTAACTTGTGGCCCCCAGCACCCCTAAGGAGTTATGTAGAGGTGGGTGACAGCATGTGCCACTGGAGTGTTGTTTGTGCTGGCTGTGTCTGGAGATGATGACTCTTCCTCACTTTTGCCCAACTCTTTCCTCCTTATCTGTGTTAATTTCACCGCTGCCTACCTCTGCTTACCTCTTTCCGCCTTTTCCCATCTTACCTTCGCTCCCCTCACCTTTACCCATCACTTCTCTTACTATCTCGCCTCTGCTCAACTCTTCTTGACTTAGCTCTTCCCACCTCACCACTTTCTGCCTCACCTCTGCACAGTTATCGTCTCCCTGCCTTACCTATGCTTACTTCTTCCCACCCAACTCTTTCTATCTCCCCTCTACCCACCTCAACTCTGCCAATTGCTTCTCTTACCATTTCACTTCTGCCCACCTCCCCTCGACTCACCTCTGCCCACCTCACCTCTTTCCATTTAACCTCTACTGAAATGACCTTTCCCTGCCTTAACTTTGCCCACTCCTTCTCACCTCACCTCTACCCGCCTCTGGTAACCTTGCCTCTTCCTTATCTCTGCTTAACTATACATAAAGGCATTCGCAGCTTACATATTTTTCAGCCCCTTTGCTGAAAGTGGAACAATATGACTATGGGGTCCCTAGACCAAAAAGGGTTGCTCACCCCTGGTCTAGGCACTTCTCTCGGCCTCTTCCACTCACACGGCAGATGGATTCTTACTGTTAAATCCACACCAAGTCAACCCCATTCGCTCTTCCCACCAGGGTCGCTCCAACACTCCAAGACCCTTGCACTCAAGCAAAATATCCTCCTGCACCAACGCTTGCTGTTTCCGACACTTCCCCGACACTAAATTGGGCTTTCATACCCTGACCCATAGAGTGACCTAGCATGAACTCCTCCCACCAATCCTCTGGTACTTTATATAACTCATGGTATAACTCCACCCTCTCCCTCTAGCTTACCCCTTTATCTTCCTAATGGGAATCCCACCTCCTTCTCTCTGGTTAGAAGAAAGCTCCACCTACTACCTCATATAAGATAACGCCACCTACTTCTCTCTTTTTATAAGGCAGCCCCCACCCTATCATCTGCCATCTTAAAGGCAGCGGAGAGGGGAGGGAGCAGCGCATGCAAGGCCACCCTCCTGAATGGAGAACTACACCCCATCAGGACATCCCTAACCCAGGAGAGCTGAGGGGTCTCAGGCTCCCTAGATCGAGACAAAGCCGTCCAGCCAGATGCTACTTTACCCTACAGAACATCCAGGGGCTCTCACCGCTTTGTGGCGGCAGGACAGCTAATTCACATGAGGAAAACCTGTGGCATTCCCACAACACCATGGGGCAACTAATCGCATCACACTGACTCATATGGAACCAGAACCAGTGCCACTGGAACAAGGACCAAGGATACACATCTCCAGCCAAGGTAAGCTATATTCTTGCTACTCCCTTTTCTAAGCCCACTGTGTCTTCTCTACTGACAGCCACGGAACCGGACCCGCCCGAGTGCACCGTATGGGTGGAATTAGTATGTAGTCATTATGGATTTTAAACCCTTATTTACATGAAAATTGCCATTTGTCCCTCAAAACACCTTGAAAAAGCCACACTCTTAAACCAGGTCCTCATTATGTCCATCACCCTGTAAACTGGTCTTCAAGGTTGGCATCTCTGGACTTCTGCTTCAAAATTTATTGCACAGACATACAGTAAATAAAAATGTGGCAACAAAATTTATTGCCAAGTCAATAACTGTATATAAGCAGGCAGCTGTTAACACTCTCACAATGAAGAGTAGATTAATTTTGCAATAAGGAAGAGTTTTTATGAATCTATTCTTTATGATTATGAAGTCGTCACACGTTATCATTGATTTACCAGCACATAAAAGAGACCAGGTGTCACCCTCACTGATATCACAATTACACTCCTTGTTCTCAGACATAATGGATTTCAGCCAGGATTTCTGCTGCCAGAGGGGACAACAAGAAACACGTTTCACAGCTACTGAACATTGATTTCCATTATCTGGAAGATGTTTGTAGTACCTATAAGCAGGGCCGTATTTACAACAAGGCAAACCTAGGCCTGTGCCTAGGGCGCTTGCATGGCAGTAGGGCGGCTGTCCATGACAGCAGCAACAAATTTTTTTTTTTTAGTTTGGCGGCGGCCCGCCAGGTGAACGAACCCGCGGGGCGCCTGCGTTTAGCAAACACGTCTGCCTGGCTCAGCGCCCTCAACTGCCCCCTAGCGCCAGGCGTCTCCGGCAGGGCTCTTCCCCCCTCCCCATGGTCTCGGTGACTCATGCGGCGCTCCCCCCCCCCCCACGGTCTCAATGGCTCGGGCGGCCGCACCCCCCCTCGGAGTATACGCACCCGCCCCTCCCGCCCTGCACCAGCCTTTCTCAGAGGCTCCGGTGAGTGTGAGTGATTGTGTGTGTGCAGCCTGTTGCAGCATAGGGGCCCTTGATTGAAAATGTTTTTTGTGCAAGCCATTTCTTAGCAGCCCCGTACTTTCCCCTCCTTTGTTCTTCGCTGGGTGTGCAGAGGGGAGGGGTTCTGTCTTGATGCAGAATGCTCCGATTATCCCCGCCTTGGAGGATCCCGCACCCGCCACTTCTGCCCTGGCGAGGCGGCTCCGGTGCCCGCAAAGCCCCCCCCCCGTCTCGGAGGCTCCGCCGCCCACACCAGCAGCATCTCAGAGGCTACGGTGAGTGTGTGTGTCTGTGAGTGTGTGTGTGTGTCTGTGAATGTGTGTGTGTGAGTCTGTGAATGTGTCTGTGTGTGTGTGTGTCTGTGAATGTGTGTGTGTGTGTGTGTGTGTGTGTGTGTGTGTGTGTGTGTGTGTGTCTGTGAATGTGTCTGTGTGTGTGTGTGTGTCTGTGAATGTGTCTGTGTGTGTGTGTGTGTGTCTGTGTGTGTGTGTGTGTGTGTCTGTGAATGTGTCTGTGTGTGAGACTGTGAGTGTGTGTCTGTGTGTGTGTGTCTGTGTGTGTGTATCTGTGAATGTGTCTGTGTGTGTGTGTGAGACTGTGAGTGTGTGTGTCTGTGAATGTGTCTGAGTGTGTGTGTGTGTGTGTGTGTGTGTGTGTGTGTGTGTGTGAAACTGTGAGTGTGTGTGTGTGTGTGTCTGTGAATGTGTCTGTGTGTGTGAGTGTGTGTGTCTGTGTGAGTGTGTATGTCTGTGTGAGTGTGTATGTCTGTGTGTGAGACTGTGAGTGTGTGTCTGTGTGTGTTTGAGACTGTGAGTGTGTGTGTGTCTGTGAATGTGTCTGTGTGTGTGTGTGTGTGTGTGTGTGTGTGTGTGTGTGTGTCTGTGAATGTGTCTGTGCGTGTGTGTCTGTGAATGTGTCTGTGTGTGTGTGTCTGTGAATGTGTCTGTGTGTGTGTGTCTGTGAATGTGTCTGTGCGTGTGTGTCTGTGAATGTGTCTGTGTGTGTGTGTCTGTGAATGTGTGTGTGTGTGTGTGTGTGTGTGTGTGTGTGTGTGTGTGTGTGTGTCTGTGAATGTGTGTGTGTGTGTTTGTGTGTGTGTGTGTGTGTCTGTGAATGTGTCTGTGTGTGAGACTATGAGTGTGTGTCTGTGTGTGTGTGTCTGTGTGTGTGTGTGTCTGTGAATGTGTCTGTGTGTGTGTGTGAGACTGTGAGTGTGTGTGTCTGTGAATGTGTTTGAGTGTGTGTGTGTGAATGTGTCTGAGTGTGTGTGTGAAACTGTGAGTGTGTGTGTGTCTGTGAATGTGTCTGTGTGTGTGAGTGTGTGTGTCTGTGTGAGTGTGTATGTCTGTGTGAGTGTGTATGTCTGTGTGTGAGACTGTGAGTGTGTGTCTGTGTGTGTGTGAGACTGTGAGTGTGTGTGTGTGTCTGTGAATGTGTCTGTGAGTGTGTGTGTCTGTGTGTCTGTGTGTGTGTGTGAGACTGTGAGTGTGTGTGTGTCTGTGTGTGTGTGAGTGTGTGTGTGTCTGTGTGAGTGTCTGTGAGTGTGTGTGTCTGTGAATGTGTGTGAGTGTGTGTTTGTGTGAGTGTGTGTGTCTCGATGGCTCAGGTGGCTGCTCCCCGCCTCAGAGGATCCCGCACCTGCCCCTTTCGGCGCCCGCACCCCCCATCTCGGAGTTAGTGTCTGTGTGTGTGAGTGTGTGTGTCTCGATGGCTCAGGCAGCCTCGGAGGATCCCGCATCTGCCCCTTCCGCCCTGACGAGCCGGCTCTGGCGGGGGTTATACACAGCGGGGTCAAAGCCCACAGCCGGTCCTGGTATGTTTTGCTCCACTTTAAAGAGGAATAGCGGAGACTCCAGGGCCATCCGAGTTCCACTCCTTGGGCCATCCTGAAATGGGATGCCCCACTTTGTAAAACACCCCCAGAAGCCCCATTTTACTCATCTTGTCTCTGTCACCCCCCCCCCCTTGCTTTTTCACAGTGATGTTCTACAATTTGTCTACCATTTTGTTTTTGATAGAGTGGGACAGGGTTAGAGCACTTTTTTTCTTAAGACATTTATTGTAAAGCAGACTTACCTGACACACACATTTATGCTGTAATCCCATTTTCTCCCACCACCACCACCACCACCACCACTGCCCCACTGTGTGGAACCCGCTGGGGCACACATAAACACTCACCTTACCCTGTTCCAATGGTGCATGCGCGGGCTCTCATCCATTGAGTGCCGTCAGCCGTGACTATGTCATTCTTCAAACAGCTCTTATTGAGTAGAATGGGGAGCAGGGGTAACGCTTCCCGGGGGCGTGCATGCTCTGGGAATGCGGCAGCACATGCTCCCCATCCACAACAATGAAAGCAGCTTGGCAAATGACATAGTCACAGCAGGCAGCTCTCATTGTACAAGAACCCACACATGTGCATCGTTGGAGCGAGGAATAGGTGAGTGGAAAATGTCTTTCTTAAAGTGGGCCAACACCCAGGGGTGATCGGCCCGGGAATCTATAAGATTCCCGGGCCGATCACCTCACACACCGCGGGACATCCGAGATCGGGATGTCCCGCGGGGTGTAACCCCCCCAAAACCCCGAAAAAACCTTACCTCTCCTGCCGCTGCTTCCGCCGCCGCCGCCTCTCTCGCGCTCCTCTAGACGTGCGCGCGCCCGCGCCGGCCGTCTCTGAATGGCCGGCGCGGGCGCGCACACGTCAAGAGTGACGCGCGGGAGGCGGCGGCGGGCGCAATCCCTTGTCCGTTGACGGACGTCACTTGTCCGTCAGCGGGCATTGGACAGCGCACTCACGTGGGAGCGTGGAGAGGTGAGTTTTCGGGGTGTTTGGGGGGGTTTCAGGTAGCGGGGCACCCCAAATCGGGGTGCCCCGGGGAAGTGGACCAATACCCAGGATAGTCAAAATCCTGGGTGTTGGTCCACTTTAAGGGTTTCACACAATGGGGCAATTATTGCACTTAATTGTTAAGTTGAGAATGCTCACTGAGATGCAGGATGCTATTTACAGTGCTAGGCACATCATATTCTTAACCAAGTGGAGCCAAATTTATTACTAGAGCCTCGTAACACCACTTAAGCGCCTGTCAAGAGGCGCTATTAGCACCTCAGCCGCAATGTCAGTCACAGGCACTGGCTATGTGGCGCTGTACCTTTGCTTGAGCATTTTTCAATGAAGGTAGCGACAGGTAGCACCGGTGGCAGTCGCTGTAGTAACCTGCCCGGCATTGATGAATGAGATGTATGTTGGGCGCTCTAACACCAGTACAGCGCTGCAGCGAGAGAAAGGTAGGGCCAGCGCAGTGCGACCGACTCTCGGCGCTCCACACCATACTTATCAAAAAAGGACACACACGCAGCTCCGGCGCTCTGGATTTGGTTGCTATAGCATAGAGCGCCAGATGCTGTGTGATTAAAGTCTGTTTTTGAACACATAAACAACAGTAACAAAGCGAAAACACATGGAATGACAAACACGCTGTTTAAACACAAGCAAATGAACGGCCATTGAAATGTATGGGAGAGCGACACTGAGCAAAAGGTAATACCTGGCGCTCTGGAAGCTAGTGCGCTGGCGCTATACACTGAGCCACCTGTAATAATACATTGGACGCTACATGGTGCTGTTAGAGGCGCTCACCAGATTCGCTTTCATAAATGTGGTTTTGCCTACAGTGCCCAGCGTTCACCAGACGCTGCCTGTCGCTACGAGGCACTACCTGCCGCTATCCCTTCTTGAATAACGCCCTTAGTTTATTACCGCCATGAACCAGGACACTGTCTAACACAAAGATCTGCCAGGGATGGCTCAGGCCTTCTTTCATGGCTTTAGTTTAAAAATGAAGGTGTGTGATGCTTAATCATAGACATAATTGTTTGCTATAGTTAGAATAGTCATGTGACCGCACACATGCAATGGCCACGCGCTCCAGCCTCGGCAGACTCGGCACTTCGCATTAATTTGGCTCCTGCACAAACTTTCTCCTCAGGAAATTGCTCGGCTACTTGAACACGGATGACCCTTAGCTGGCAAGCCTGCTCCACATTTATTGTTTCCTCCAGTTATTTAATAACATGCATTGCTGACACTATAATTAAATGACTGATAAATATAATGGCTCAGTTTTTACAAAGGAAATCACAAATTCCCATATTTTCCAAACCAGGGGCACGACCTCATGCTTCCTGGAGGATGGCGTCAGTCAGAAGACGTTGAGGCTCACAGAAACAGGCCGCGCGGAACACAATTAATGGCTGCCTACATACAGCATTGGCAATTAAACAAAGTAAAATAGGTTGAGTTGCCTGGTAACAGGCTTACACCTCTCACTGTTCCATCATATTTTGTAGCTCTGTACAAGGTAGAACAAGTAAGGGAAATATAATATACTTACTATATACAAAAGCATGTAATACTTGGGGTATTATGAGTCAAATGTGACAGAACTGCTAGAGATACAGGAATGTGATAGAAGTGCTACAGCTACACATTGATAAAGAAATACAATAGGAGCCTGGGACTTGCACTTGCAAGTTAATAATCTAAAGGAAAAGGGTGGAGATGGGTGGTTGGAAATAATAAATAATAAAAACAAGGAGGGTCTAGGTCAGCAGGGAGTCCACCCCTACCTAAACCAACTACTGATAAGCCCAACAATACATGTTTCCTTTATTTCCAGAGCTCTGTCCCACGAGCAACCCATAAGCAATTATACAGAACCAGAGAGATGCAGCCATTGCCAGATACCATGTTGGGAAGTGTTCCTAGAATAAAAGGTAAGTACTGTATTTTTTGCCCTATAAAACTCACATATTTTTCCCCAAAAGCTGGGGGGAAATGCCAGTGCACCTTATAGAGCAAATGTGTCAGACCCTCGCCCCAATCCCCAACCGCCGCTGAGGAAGTTAGATAAAAAATCAGTCAGTGCAGTCGGCCACGCGCCAAGCCATCCATGATAGCGGGCTCTGCTCTGTGCTCTGCTCTGTCATTAATGGATCAGCACATAACTGGCTGCACTGACAGCACATGTGCAGTTTCCTCCGGATCACATCTCAGGTAAGAATTGGATAGTGATGATGTTTTTGGTGATGGTGGAGGCTACCATATGTTGAGGGGTATTCTACATGCTGCCTGTTATTTATTAAATTCATTATGCTGCTTGTTTTTGGGGATGAGGAGGATCTGCCACACTACCCGTTATGGGGGTATTCTGCAAGCTGCCTGTTATATGGGGAGAGGGGATGCTGCTTTTTATTGGAGATTAGGAGGGGGTTTTACACACTGCATGGTATAGTGTTTTTTGGGGCCGCAGCACGTGGCCGTTGTAGGGGATTGGGGGGAATTTTGCACACTGCCTGTTATAGGAGACTGGGGAAGTTCTTGCACACTTATGTTATGGAGTGATTGGGGAGATTCTGCCACGTCCCTTTATGTTCTTGGGTGGAAGAGCATTTTAGCTATGAAAGGTTTACATCTACTTCAAGGAGAAATCAGTAGTTTTAGGGGTAGTTTTCGGGAACCTTTAGTGTCCCATAAGCTGAGTGCAGAGTAAAATGGGTTGCAGTAAGGGGATGAGAACGCTATATGTCAACTTTGCTTCCCAAGGAAATGTGGTTGGGCCCTGAGCAGGGAAAGCCATTCAGAACTAGATGGTTGGTTCCAGTCCTTTATAAAAGGCTGGACATGTCTGGGCATGGTGTGAAGTCTATCTCAGAAGCAGGAGAGGATTCTTTCCATGAATGGAAAAGGTAGAAGGGCCAATTTGTGCCTCCCTGGGGCCATGGAGTATGGATTCAAGTTAAGGGATTGGAAAATAACACTAGACCAACCTCCTGGAGAAACTTTGGCGAGTGGGCTGAAGTGGCACTCCCTCTGGGTGGGACAGGAAAATTTGACATGTTGTGCATTCTTAGGGTGCCTTGAATGAAAAACACGGAGCCACAACCACCATTTGTGTGCCTACCAAGCTGAGAGTAATTGGAAAAAGGGAGGCCCTGGGTGACAGGAGTGTCCATTGGTAAACAATTATTATTATAAAAACATCAATAAAAATATCAATGATTAATATAACAATAACTGCCCACTGTAGGTTCTAGGTTGTGGGTGACGATAGGAATCACACCAATAATTGTGTATAAAAAGATGTATTGTGCACAGACTTATGATACAGGACAGCAGTACATAAATACTACAAAATATATATAGAATTAGGGCTTAAACACCTACATTAACCCCTAGACAGTATAGGTATCACAGGGACTAAACAACTACATAAAGCAATTCCTAAAATGTACTATTACTATTTACAATTGCCAGCTAGGCCTATGATCGCTTGCTCATAGTTACCAATGCACGTGCACACGCATCCTTACTCCCTCTTGGTCCTCTCCCAACTGCCCAAATATTACTCCAATCTTCCTAGGCCACCTCACTTCCTGTTGTAAAGGACTAGCCCCTCCCTTTAGACAGCACATCTTCTAACAAAAGGATTCCATGGCCAGGTATTGACTTCATTTACATTACATAGTTAAGAATCCTTTATACACCCAAATCTATTGTGTCCACCTGACCGCAGCCAAGATATCTGGGTTGATACCAAATTAGCATCTAAGAGGCTCACTTACCATCCTAGCTAGGGCAGCTATTTGGAGACCTAGTTTAGAAATTTAAAACGTATATCTCTAATATTTTATAGGTTTAGGGCAACTTCAGGTAAGCCTGCTCCTAATTTATCTATTGAATTGTATGTCCCAAATGGGGCTCTCAGAGATTAGAGTTAGGACTGCACCCCACAGAGGCACCTTGGCGCTGGTGGTGCAGCTTAAGCATACTTCTGCAGATGTGTGTGACCGAGCCAAGTTTAGAGACAGATTGTAGGCTGGTCTGCAAGCTAACAGGGTTGAGTGCTGTGGCTCCTTTAAGACTTTTGTATCCTAATTGCCCTGCTCATGTGCACCTCCCAGGTTAGTTATAAAACGGTCTGAGCGGCTGCCACCCCTCCTTTGTTTCTAATATTTTATATTTCTTGGGAATTCTCTATTTCTTTCACACATATTGTAAGTTTCTGTGTAAATAACTGTGGCAGTGAATAAAGACTTTTCTTGCTCTTGAACCAACAAAAACAACAGTCAACAGAGGCACGCTTCCAGACTCCCACTGAAACTGATTGAGTAAGTTACTTACCCTACTCCAAGCCTAGGGAGGACCATTGTCCAAGGGGACATTTCAAATCCTGGAGGACTATAATCCATGAGTGCCCTGACCAATTCCAACAACCTGGTACATGAAACCTTCAGATTACTTCAAATTAGGCATTTCATCTCTTCTAATCATAGAAATGGGGTTATGACTTACAATGTAATGCCTTTTGAACAAGTCTGTATATGGCTAATCCTATGGGTAAGGGCACTGTGTCATTGTATCAGTTACTGCCAAATAGTTGGGCCTTGAAGAAAATTGTATATGCATCTGATCTTGAATTGAATTTATTTGATATGCTCTAAATCCACCAGGGGCCATTAGTTTGCTAGAAGCAGATTTGAAAGTTATTTGGAGGTGGTATTTAGTGCCTCCTCTAGAGTGCTTTAGAGATGGTGCTGTCTGGGCACTGCATGGCTGCTAAAACAGCTGATGGAAAAAGAGGGAGAAAAAGAGTTCTGGCCTTCCCTAGGCTACTTCACAATGTAGTCACATTATTATGAGCACAAGCTAATATTCAGAGTAACGGGCATGTGCAGAGCATGGGTGTACATGATCCGCAGGGAAGGATACAGGATTCAGACCCCTTGACCACTCCTTTGGGTGCTCCCCAATTAGCATGGGTGATCCTAGTATCTGCTGCTATAGAAAGACGCCTCTCAACCCAGGGTGTGCCACTCCACTCTTCAATAGAGTAGTGTGTCTCTATGCCTGCCTCCTTCCTTTGATGTCACCAATTTTTAATAACATGACAGTGTGGTGCCGCCAGGGCTGTATTAAATGTGGTGGAGGCTCCTGAGCACAAAATCTGGTGGAGGTCCCAGATACAGTATTTGTTTTCCTTTAAAACAATAGTCCGGCCGAATAACTCATAGGTGGTTGTCTGGCACCCGCCTACTTACTGGAATGTGCCACCCTTGTCTGGGTGCGTGCTACTTGGAAACTCCGGCGTTGCCATCGTGGGTGGGGGCAGTGTAGTTGCCCAGCCGGTCCAGCAGAAAACAGTTCCATGTTTCCCTCCCTCCCTTGAGCACCCACCAGTCACTGTAGCATTGCTGATGGTGGCTTTGCTGCTCTAGACACTTCGTCATGCCCTGTGGGGGCTTTGGCTGCCCAGGCATGGGGGCCCTACTGCCGCCGATAGCTTTGTTGCTGGTCCCGCGGCCAGTCAGACCGCAGACTGAACAGCCTCCTGGACCAGACCAGCAGGGCAAGTGGTGGAGGCCCCGGGGGCGCACCCCTTGCGCCCCCTCATGATCCAGCCCTGGGTGCATCAGTCCCTGGTCTCTACTGAACCACTAAAAAAAACTGTGAACCACCATTAAAAAAAAGCAATTGCCACCCCCCCTGCAGAGCTGTCAGCCATGGCAGCTGCGTCCCATGGCCTTGGTTACAGGTACACCCCTGCCTGTTAGCAGAGGCCATCTATATGCTTCTTTGCCCTATAGCTAGGGCAGCTGAACTTTTTTAGACATCTTTTGGCATCTTTTGATTAAATACAATTTTTATCTAATGAAGCATAGCCTGACTTTTTTTTTTGTATTTTTTGTATTTTTTCAATTTTGAGTATTTTACTAAATGCCGCTAATAAAAGACATTCATTTTAACATTGGAGCTGCCTGTGGGTTTATTTATTGTTTTATTTTTGAGATACAATGGTGCTTATAAAAGACATTCATTTTTCACATTAAAACTGTCTGCGGGTTTATTTTTTAATATTTATTATTTTTAGTATTTAGTATTTATTTAGTATTTTTTCAGCTTTCATTGTTTTATTAAATTCTGCCCATAAAGGTATTCATTTTATCACTGAAACTGCCTGCAGGTTTATTTTTAAATATTTTTTGGTAATTTTTTGAGCATTTTTGGTTAGATACAATTTCTTTTTAATGAAGAATAGCCTGACTTTTTATTTTTTAATTGTATTTTTTCAGTTTTACTAAATGCCTCTTATAAAAGGCATTCATTTTAACAATTTGTGTATAAAGAAATTTTTTTCACAAGAATAAGGGCTTGTAACCCAGGGCTCAGAGGCTTCACTATTGGCAGCTATTGACCCTGCAAGTTCCAAGTCCTTATGCCCTTTGATATGGGCTTGGGGCTCTTCCAGGGGTGCCACACCAGGCACCTCCACACCCTTGATGCCCCAGATGGGGGTGCGGGTAATGTGTCATTTTACCGGCATGGTACCCACCGAGCCCAGCTCCTGAGCATGGTGAACTAGTATAGGGGTCACCTGGACCCCTTACCAGCTCACCCTAAGTGAAAAAGAAATAAGACACAACAGTTCATACTACATTACCCGCATCACCAATGGACAGGGCAGTGCAGATGAGCCCGGCAGCCCATAGCGTGGACCAGTGCGGGGCCCCAGACCTGTGCTATAGGGCATATGGGCATGTAATGTTCAGGGCCAGGGGCCGTCTAGGCAGCCATTGTGCCCTGGAGTAACAAGCCTCTATGCTTGGTTTGCCGGGTTGGTAATGCTTAGGTAATGCTCCGTTTTTAACATGCTGTGGGCAGGGTTAAAATTTAAAAATATTTCCCGGCAAAATGTTATTTCAAGAATGCATGGGGTCACATTACCAACTCCAAGCATTATCAACCTGTCAAACCAAGCATAGGGGGTTGTATCCCCTGGCCCTGAACATTACGAGTCCATATGCCCTATAAAACAAGTCTGGTGCCCCACACTGGCCCATGCTGGGCTGCCGGGCTCATGCGCACCACCCTGGCCATTGGTGGTGCAGGTAGTGGAGTGTGAACTGGTATAGGGGTTCATGGGACCCCTTACCAGTTAATTTAGAAAGTGTAAAAAGATGCACATCCACACATGTTTGAAAAAAAATGTTTTTCTTCTTTATTAACTTATACTTACCTTTCCCTCTGGGAACACAGGTTCCCCTCCTGTTCATCAAAACAGTTGCTATGTGATCAGCTCACTCCTTGTATCCTTCTCAGCCCGGACAATGAAACCTCTTGAAACGTTTCCCAGGTAAAATAAAGTATTCTGTCCAGCTCACGGGAAATAAAACGTAGCTTTTACTCAATCCATTTAAAATATTATATGTATGACTGAGGGCCTTTTGTAGCCCGAAACGCTTAACGAGGTCCTGGTGGAGGGAAGGGGCTTTCATTATGAAGATGTATGCTGACACATGGTTAATTTTGCGTATGGATTTATAATATTTTAAATGGATTGAGTAAAAGCTACGTTTTATTTCCCGTGAGCTGGACAGAATATTTTACCCCTTCTGTTCATCCCGCTCCTGGCTGCGGACTCCATAATATATATTATCCATTCATAATATAATATATATTTTATATTAGAAGGTGGGGCCTATCTGGAATCTCCCTGATGTCACTTATGACATCACAAAAGGGGGGTGGTCTGGAGTGGTGGTACGGGAAAATCCCCTCTAGGTCACTCTCCTTCTGAGACATTAGCAATGATGTCAGGGAGTTCCATGTCACGGGATGGGTGAGTATGATGTGTGTGGTGTCTTATTACTTTTTCACCTGGGGTGAAATGGTAAGGGGTCCAGGAGACCCCATGGTAAAGAGCTGGCATGGTACCCCCTGAGACCAGCAGGTGCCATGCCGGCTCCTTAACATATGGTCTTTTGGTCCTGGGTAACTGGATGTGGGACTGGGTATAATGACACCCCCCATTTGTGGCATTGGGGTGTGGAGGAGCCCAGTGCCCACTGGTTCAAAGGGCTTGTAACTTGCAGGCAAAGGGGCGGCCAATACTGCGGCCTCTGAGCTCTGGGTTACAAGCCCTTATGCTTGGTGCCCAGGCTGCTAGCCTTTGAGGTGGGACACCTTTTTTGGTACAAATCAGAATAAATAGCCAAGAAAAAAATGTAAAAAACCCTGCTGCCACTGCTTAAGCAGCATTATTAAAACAAGGAAAGGAGCCAAAAACAAACCTTTTTTCATTAGATACAAATTGTATCTAATGAAAAATGCCTCAAAAATTACCAAAGAATATAAAAAAATAAACCAATGTTGAAATGAATGCATTTTACAAGCAGCATTCAGTAAAACACTTAAAACCATAAAAATACAATTAAAAAATAAAAAGTCAGGCTATTCCTTATTTTGTAAAAATTGGATCAAACCAAAAATGCCAAAAATTACTAAAAAATATTAAAAAATAAACCTGCAGGCAGTTTCAATGTTAAATTGGATGCCTTTAATAAGCGGTATTAACTAAAATACTTAAAACTGAAAAAATACATTTACAAAATAATAAGTAAGGCTTTTCTCAGTTAAATAAAAATTGTATCTAACCAAAAATGCCCAACAAATTGCGAGAAAATATAAAAAAATAAACCTGCACGTAGCAGCTACCTGCTGCGGGAACAAATTAAAAACAAGAAAATCTCTTTTTAAAAAAATGTATTTATTTTTTAATTTTTATTTTTTTCTGTGATTATTCGGAATACTTTCCCTACCCCATTTCGTGCAGGGCAGTGGCCCTGGTGTTTCTCCTGATTTCCAGTGCTCTAGCCCTTGTTATCCCCATTTTACAGCCAATTTTGAGCCCCCAAGTTTGGGTTCCTATTGACTTCAATTGGGTTCGGGTTTGGGGTTCGGGGTTCCAAAACGAACATTTGTGGCAAGTTCAGCCGAACTTGTTGAACCTGATCTTCAGTGGGTTTGCATTTCCATAAAATCACTTAATCAATCCTTCCAACCTTATAACTTTTAATGAGGATATGAAACAACTCTTTAGTTCCCTTTGCTTTTCAGCTATAAGACCACTGATAATCGAGGCATACATTTGTTTATTTTTCTTGACTTCCTTATTTCAAGGGTCAATGTAATCTAATTATTGAATTTCAGCTTGTGGCACGCGCTTGTGGGATTTATACACTGTAGTAAAGGGAACATGGCCTCAATTTCTTGGATCATCACTTGCACTTTTATTTGATTATTGTCCTTTAAACCTTATTGCGTGCTTTCCAACAGTGCAATCAAATAATAATAAAACATCCATTTGTCTTCATAGATTTCAGGGCTTTATAGAACCTCAGTTTGTTTTATGTTTTCAATATGTGAACACGTTACATAAAAGCTACATAATAGGATAATAAGTATGAGTGGAAGAAAATAGAAACAAGAAAAGGACCTTGTCCACGCAGTTTTTTTTTTATCTGTTAGAATAAATACCTGCGCAGCTAATAGAAAGGATGAGCAAAGCAAGCCGTGGGCGCTCTGCTAATGAATATCTTGGAATGAATTGCATTTGCATCATTGTGAATCAATAACTAAGAGATGGTAAGAACAGAAGACACTTAAAACATCTGAAGATAATGCAAATGATTCTGTATATGGCTGCCTGTCATGTAAAGGGTAATAAACAAGACTTTGGCAATAGAAGAAAGTATTTTCAAACATTTCAAGGGCACAAGGAAAACAGATTCTTTTTGCATTTGTTTTTTTGTGCAGATATAGCAGAGAAATTCAAATAAAAGCAGATATTCATAATAAAGACAGCAAGAGTATAGAGATGAGTGAACCGGTTCACTAGAACCAGAGTTTGCTCAGATTTTTAGGGAATGTTTGATTCATCATGAACCTGGTCCATCACAAACTGGGTAGGGGTGACCCCATAAAAATAAGACAAGGCCCCCCTTCAGGAGGGGGGGTACGCTTTTTTTTTGGATTAAAAAAAACAGTGTGGGTTCCCTCTTATCCAGGAAAAAACTGTCTAAGCACCAGCTATGGAGGCTGGTAGACCAAGGCTACCGGCCCACACAGCCCACGAGCCGCAGGCTCTTCTGCACCCACCTGGGCTTTGGGGATGCAGGTAATGGGGCAGGGGTTATGGCAAGTGACCTGCTTGCTGGCTGGTGACTTGCCAGCCCCTCCTGCCCTATGAAATCCCCTGTGACTCTCAAGAACCCCATGCTCCCCATACTTACCTCTACTCTATAACTGGTCTCTGCAGAAATCTAAAGACCAGCACCACTGCTGTGCCCTGCACTGATTACTTTGGTTACTGACCACCAGATACATGGGCGAATGCTGGGCGTAACCACCTTCCCCCCGTCTCTCTGGCTGTCAGTTACAGCTCAGTTCCCCACCGCAGGGAGGAGCTTTTTATACTGGGAGTAAGCTGTAGTGTCACATCTCATTCCCAGTATAAATGCCCCCCCCCCCCCCCCCACCACCGCAGCGGGAAGCAGAAATGCTGAGGAGACTGGCGCAGGACAACGCCAGAGAATAAGGACATCACCTGCCACTGGAACGGGGATAAAGGTAAGCTTATTTTCTTTATTATTTGAGCAAGTACGTTAAAAGTTCAGTTTGGACCAACTGAAATTTCTTGGGGAAATTTGCTGAAACACCCGAACCAACTTTTAAAAGGATTGCTCATCTCTAATTGTGAAATAAATTAGTACATTTGTGCATTAATTTGGTTTCCAAAGAAATGTTTCATAAAATATCTCACAAAAAATCATCTACAGTTAAATTACTGGTGTTAAAGTAAACCAAAAGCTGACTTGGCAATGGAACAGATTCTTGTGTGACCCCAATG
Organism: Gastrophryne carolinensis; assembly: GCA_027917425.1. NCBI lineage: Eukaryota > Metazoa > Chordata > Amphibia > Anura > Microhylidae > Gastrophryne > Gastrophryne carolinensis. The sequence goes on from CM051234.1 coordinate 603,748,262, forward strand.
ACATCAGTCGATATACATACCTCACCGATGTACCCACGCTGCATTTACAGCTAGCAGCTAGGTCTGTGTGCGGCCACAATCCCTTAACTGAATGGCTTACAATGTTATGTGCAGCCAAAGAAGCAGATTGGCACCTGTGATGTGGGAATTGCATATCAAGATTTGTATATCTAGAGACTGGCAGGGTTTCACAGAGCAGGGTATTCCAAATTAGGATGGCCCAATTATACAGATGAACAAAGGGGGGTGGGAGCAGCTCAATCACTATTTATACAAAATTATCAACATTATTATTCAGGGCCTGGGAACTAATTTACCGCCCAGTTTAACCCTCTCATCAACTAAATATCAAGCAACAAACATGTCTAGCTATGTGGAAAGACAGAGATTTGGTTGCATATATCTGCAGATACATGTGGAAGCCACACTGCCCCGGCAAGGCACTCTGTGTTTAGTGTGGTCCCTACTCTTAATTCTGAGTCCCCAAAGTTGGGACATGCAATGCAGACAAATATCTGAGAGCTACTCACCTGGGAAGCAGCCAGCCTCCCTTTAGAACACTTCACAGGGAGAAATCCATATTAGCTGAATTCCTCCCTGCTTGTGCTCATGGCAATTCTCCCTGTGAAGTGTTCTAAAGGGAGGCTGGCTGCTTCCCAGGTGAGTAGCTCTCAGATATTTGTCTGCATTGCATGTCCCAACTTTGGGGACTCAGAAATAAGAGTAGGGACCACACTAAACACAGAGTGCCTTGCCGGGGCAGTGTGGCTTCCACATGTATCTGCAGATATATGCAACCAAATCTCTGTCTTTCCACATAGCTAGACTTGGTTGCTTGATATTTAGTTGATGAGAGGGTTAAACTGGGCGGTAAATTAGTTCCCAGGCCCTGAATAATAATGTTGATAATTTTGTATAAATAGTGATTGAGCTGCTCCCACCCCCCTTTGTTCAATTATACAGATCTGGGACAATGAAAATTCAGGGTTCTGGTCCGCTTTAAAGAAAAAATAGATTTGATCCTAATTTCACCAAAACTAGGTTCTAGTTAAACAGAGCCAAACTGACAATTTGGGGTTGTATTAATTATTGACCCAAGCCCAAACAGGACCAACACCACTTGTCACTATACTCAAATCTTAAGTCCACGTTTTTTTAGAACCACTTTGTTTTTTAAGTGCAATCAAATTGGAACACATTCTTGGAAAAATACAAATATTTAGGATCGACATTAAATTTAACTCAGAAATGTGACATGAGTAATATATATAATCTGACCTGTATGCCGATTTTTTTTAAATGTAAGGGACAACGAGAGATGAGGGGGAAAAGGAGGGAATGGGAAAATGAGGAATTCAACAATTAACATATAAAAAGAAAGATAAAAAAAGGAGTGCAATGGGGAGGGGAGGGCTAGGAAGAGAGGGAGAAGGGGCGAGGAGGTGGTTTGGTGCGAGTGTTAGTCTCTGAAAGTAGTCTGAAGCTAGCATGCAAAAGCTTAGGTGCAGAAATTGGCAGGCTGATTCATCACCAACGCCGGGTAGCGACAGCTGAGCGTCTGTAGCAGGCATTTTCAGAGCGCCCGCTAGTAGTCACTGTGCTCAGCCGTGGGTCGCTAGTTTATAGCGACTTAGACGCTGTCCAGTAATGTTGAATACATTGTATGGAGTCGCTATTTGACCAGTACAGCGCTGTATGGGAGCACATTGTAGCGACTGCTCATAGCGACCGACTCACACCATATTCAGCAAAAAAACAGCCCCACAAATCTCTGGCGCTGAAAAATGCTTGTTTGAAGCCCAGAGCACAGGAGGCGGTGTGTTTAAAGTCTGTTTTTCAGCATCTGTTCACTAGTAACAAAGCGAAAACATATAGGGCCTTATTTATCAAGGGATAGCGCCAGGTAGTGTCTCACTAGCGCCAGGTAGCGCCAGCTATCGGCGGCTACCGACTCCAGAACGCCAGGCGGCGGACACAATCACGCATTTATCACGCTAAATGAGGCTAGCGCCGGCGAGAGCGTCAGCTAGCGCGGGATTCATCATGAAGCAGACTGCAACGAACAGCGCCGCTGCTAATCCCATCACAGCGCCAGGTATGACCTCTCGCTACCTGGCGCTCTCCAATGCATTTCAATGGAGCAATCTTTAAATATTCATAATTAATTGATTTTAAGGTTTTTTTTTTTTTTTTTTAAATGGCAAAAATTCTGTGACCACTTCGGCAATGTTAGTTTTTTTTTTAAGGTAAAAAAAAAAAAAAAAAAATAATTTGTGCAGAATTTATATTACAGGTCTGATATTAATGTATTCATATTACAAAATGTTTAGAAAAACTTGTTTAATTTTTAGATCAAAAAATATGGTTGTTTGGGGGTTAAAAACTACTTTTAAGCCATCGCCGCCAGCGCTCTGGGGTTTAAACAAGCATTTCACAGCGCGAGAATTTTTTGAGCGTGATTTGTTAATGAATATGCTGGGAGCCGTTCGCTCAGGCCATTCGCTGTCAGGCGCACCCATACAGCGCGGAACCTGTCAAACAGCGACTCCTAACCCCGTATTCAACATTAACGCACACCGACTGAGTCGCTGTCAACAAGCGAACTACGGCCAAGCACAGCGAATACTAGCTGGCACTGTGAAAATCACGCTACTGGCGCTCATCTGTCGCTACCTGGCGCTATTATTGAATCGGCCTCCCCGAATTACATTGTAGCAACATTGGCAGACCTGTAATGTCATTTCTGAAGAAATATATAAAAAATAAAAAACATTTGAAAAAACTGCTTATTCAATGCCAGAAGAGGTCACAGAATTATTTGAGATTTAAAAAAAAACAAAAAAAAACAAAAAAACAAAAACACAGTTTAAAGAGAAGGAAAGGATCGTCCATTGAAATGTATGGCAGAGCGTCAGGTAGCGAGAGGTCATACCTGGCGCTGTGCAAGGCTGAACGCCAGCGCTGTTCGCTGAGGCTACATGGCGCTATCCCAGTCGCTAAACAGATTCTGCTTGATAAATGTGTAATTGCGTGCCGTGTCCGGCGTTCACCAGTCGCTACCTCTCGCTACCTCTCATTAACCAGCCACTACCTGACGCTATCCCTTCATGAATAAGGCCCTAAGAGTATTCATGGGAATCTCTGAATTCAATCCACTTATGCCAAGTAAATTTGGTGTTTTTGTTCAATATTTCTAAGCTCATTGCAAAGATTTTGCCTTCCTGTCTCCAGTTACCAATGAGTTTATCAGAACGGTACCAGCGGCACAGGAACTCCCTTTTTTCTACTAAACAACAGATTTCTGACTTAATTATCCTAAATGTATAGAGTGAACATGACATGACAGAATGGTGGCATAGTGCAGGGTTGTTATTAAAGAGAATAGGGCCCAACACTGACCCCTCCAGTACCCCACTAGTGACCCAGTCTAGTATAAACTGTCAACAACTACCCCCTCATGTATATGATTAGCCATTTACTCCACCATTTACTGTACATTAAATTAACCCATGTTCATCTTATGTACCAGCCTTTAAGGTGCAACAGTATCAAATGCTTATAAAAGGCAAATACATATGACACCCAATGACTCCCCCCCCCCCCCCGATCTAATCTTGAGCTAACCTCAACATAAAAGCTGAACAGATTAGTTTGACTGGACTGCTCTCTCATAAATCCATGCTGATATGAAGTAATTTTCAATGAGATACTCAAGAGCATGCCCACAATGATAGTGAAGAATGCAGAGTTGAAATCTACAGTATTCTTAGATATGAGACTACAGAATCCAAATACCTTAGCTCAGAGAATATCGCAGGACCATATTGATAGCATATGTATGTATTTGTTGGTGCATTCCACATACATCCTGCAAGTGGGACTACACTACATGCTCCATAATTTTCATGGCAACAGAGGTAAGAGCAACAGATATGTACTATTCGCACTACACCTGTCTAAGGACCTGGTTGAGGGTGGCGATCTTGGGGCAAGTAAATGTTTCCAAAGATGTCTGTAACAAGAGATGACCCTATAACTTCCCAGCCCCTGAAGAAACCAGGAGCCTATGCAAAGGAGAGAGAGATAGTCCATCCCAGTATTTGAACCTCCCATCCCAATTTATGGCTCGCTGAGCTCTGTCGCCTCTGTATGTCAGTTAAGACTAAAATGATTTACAGGTTACATGTACAAGTTCAAGCCATGGTACAAATCGCAATCTAAAAGAGCATTTGTCACTTGAAAATAGATGACCATGCCCCCCCCCAAGCAACCAAACACAGCTTTGTTCCATGTTGATCCGTGGCAAAAGCCATCCTTTGAGACGTTCTATGCAGGGGCAGATTCGCCATAGGGAGACCTGGGAGAATTTGGGTGGGTTGCACTTCTTTGGAGCCAGTTGGGATGCTGTTTATAATATCATGCAATTCTGACCCCTCGTCCATGCCAGAACTCAGTGCTTGGCAACCCTGGTATCCTTGGAGCTGAAAAACCCCAATGCATGTTCTGCCCAATGCTGTACATTCGGAATAATGGGCATACACACCCCTGCCACATTAACTGCTCTCACAATATTAAAGCTTCAATACCATTGAGTTGGTCATATCCATGTATGTTCATGACCTGTAGCTGCAATGCTATAGCCTCAGCCTTGGAGCACACTCGAGCTCAGCAGGTTCTATCACAGTAAAACAAAAAAAAAAACGTTCAAAGTGGTGAAAACTTTTAAATATGCACTGTGTGTGCTTATGTGTATGTGTACGCTTACCTCGGGGATGGTTATTGTTCACAATTAAAATAGGAGTCATCCATAAATGAACCATGAACATAATCTGCTTAGTGGAAATTGCATGATTCCTCATTTCATGCTTTTTTTTAATGAACAAGGACTTAGTTTTAATCCTGTAAGCTCACCTTGGGAAATTAAGATGATCTTGTGAACAATAAGATTTACAATACAACGCGTAAATGATCTCATTAGTGGCCCATTAATTGTGCTTATGAGATACTTGGGTTCAGAAAGATATCCTGTTTTGCAAAACTTTAAAAAGTCATTGATAGCTATAAAACACATGGAATAATTAAGCCATCCACTTACACTGAGATGATTGTTCACAATGATTTCTAATAGCTGCTAATACTATAAAAAATGGGAAAGCTATAAAAAACATGTAAATAGCTCGCAAAAATGATTACCTTTATTAGTTATACTCAGATGAAAAATACCATTTTGTGAATACTCACCTTGTAAAATGGTTATTATGAGTATGTCACACACCCCGCTTCAAGAATCCTTGACATGTGGGTAATATCGTCCTGAAGAGGCGTTCCTGCAGAGATGATAGCAAAAGAAAGCCCCTCCCTGATCCATAAATACCTGGGACCTCCCACTCATTACCCAGTATACAGAAGCAGTAAGTAAGGGACCAGGAAGAGGCAAAAGTAAACCACAACCACGCAAAGTTCGCCATAAAGAGGATCCTGAATACAAAAGGGCGGGTTGAAGCGGGGTGTGTGACATACTCATAATAACCATTTTACAAGGTGAGTATTCACAAAATGGTATTATTCTTAGTATGTCACACACCCCGCTTCAAGAATCCTTGACATGTGGGACATCCAACAGCAGTGTCCATAACAAGGGCGGGGATCCAAACTAGGCAACAATATAAAACTTAAACCACAACAGCTTGCAGAACTTTGCGGCCAAAAACAGCATCCGCTGAAGCCCGGACATCAACTTTGTAAAACTTGGAAAAAGTGTGAACAGAAGACCAAGTAGCGGCCTTACAAACTTGCTCAACAGAGGCCTGGTGCTGGAAGGCCCAGGACGCCCCAACCGCACGAGTAGAATGAGCAGTAACACGAAAAGGGGGACTCTTCCCCTTGGCGGAATATGCCCCAAGGATGGCCTGACGAATCCATTTACTAATGGAAGACTTAGCAGGAGCCAAACCTTTCCTAGGCCCGCAGGGCACCACAAAGAAAGCATCAGTCTTACGAAAGGAAGACGTAACCTCCAGATAATGTTCCACAACACGAACTACATCCAAGGAATGCAAAGCCCTTTCCCTATCGTCACGGGGATTTGGGCATAGAGAAGGCAAAACGATGTCCTGATTCAGATGAAACTCCGAGACCACTTTAGGGAGAAAATCCTGCTTGAAACGAAAGACAACCTTGTCCTGATGTTTCTCAAAGTATGGAGCTGTAATGGATAAAGCTGCCAACTCAGAAACACGCCTAACCGAAGTGATCGCCACCAAAAAGGCCACCTTTTGCGTAAGAGAAGACAAATCTACCTCCTTCAAGGGCTCGAACGGAGGACCCTGGAGAGCCGACAGAACCAGGTTCAAATCCCAAACTGGAACAAAAGGCTTCCTAGGAGGCCGAACATGCGTAACCCCCTGGAAAAAAGTCTTGACTAAAGGATGAAGTGCAAAAGACCTTTGGAAGAACACCGCCAGGGCAGAAACCTGCCCTTTCAATGTACTAAGCTGGAGCCCCAGATCTAGACCATGTTGAAGAAACTCCAAAATTCTAGGTATGGAGAACTCTCGACAAGAGAGAGACCTACTTTCACACCAATCAATATAGGCCCTCCAAGTCCTGTAGTAAATAGAAGAGGAAGAGCGCTTTCTGGCACAGATAAGAGTCTGAATCACCGCGTCAGAAAGACCTTCTTCCTTCAAGATGGCGGATTCAGCAGCCATGCCGTCAAAGCCAGCGATGGTAAATTGGGATAGCAAAGCCGACCCTGGGTGAGCAGGTCCGGCAGCAGAGGCAGGGCAAACTGATCCTCTGCCAGCCTTACAAGATCTGCGAACCAAACTCGCCTTGGCCACCTTGGGGCCACTAGAATTGCTGACGCGCCTTCCAAGGCCAGTTTGCGCACCACTCTGGCTAGCATTGGGAACGGGGGAAACAGGTAAAGAAACCCCAGATCCCTCCAGTTCAGAGACATGGCATCCACTGCCAGAGCCAGAGGGTCCTGCGAGAGAGACACAAAAGCTGGGAGCTTGTGATTGTGACGAGAGGCAAAGAGGTCCACCGCTGGGACCCCCCACCTGAGACATATTGAACGAAACACCCTGGGACTGAGAGACCACTCCCCCTGACGAGAGGAGGCCCTGCTCAGCAAGTCCGCTTCCGTGTTCTCCACCCCCGGAATGTAGACTGCTGAGATACACGGGACGTGGGTCTCTGCCCAGTCCAGAATCAAGGACACTTCCCTGAGGGCACTCCTGCTGCGAGTCCCTCCTTGGTGATTGATATAGGCCACCGCCGTCCTGTTGTCCGACCGGACCTGCACCGGCAGGCCTCTCAACTGATGAGTCAAGTGAAACAGAACCAGTCTGATGGCTCTCAACTCCAGAATATTGATGGGTTCGTGAGCTTCCTGCGGGCCCCACAGACCCTGGAACTGGAGGTCCTTCCAAAAACCCCCCCAACCTGACAGACTGGCATCCGTGGTGACCGTTTCCCAACACGGAGCCAGAAAAGACCTGCCCTTCAACAGATTGACAGATCGCAACCACCATCGCAGGGACAGACGAACTCGGGGGGTCATCAGGAAGGATTGATCCAACGATTGTGGAGACTTGTCCCAAATCCTCAACAGATGAAGCTGAAGCGTCCTTGTGTGAAACTGCGCAAAGGGAACTGCCTCGAACGAGGCCACCATGAGCCCCACCAGCCTCATCCCCAGTCGAATGGTCGGATGAGGGTCCGACAAGAGAAGCCGAACTAACTCCTGTATCAGAAGAACCTTGGCCTGAGGCAGAAAGACCTTGGCCTGCGAGGTGTCCAGAGACATCCCCAGAAAGGTCAGAACTCTGGACGGAGACAGAATCGACTTGGGGTAGTTGATCACCCAACCGAACCTCTCCAACGTGGACACCACCAGTCCGGTGTCCAACTCCGCTTGGCTGAATGAGGAGGCCATGATCATGAGATCGTCCAAATAGGGCACAACACGGATACCCTGAACTCTGAGCAGAGCCATCACCCCTGCTAGCACCTTGGTGAAGACCCGAGGAGCCGAGGTGAGACCGAAAGGCAGAGCCACAAACTGAAAATGCCGATCCTCCACCACGAACCTGAGAAACCTCTGGTGCGCCGGAAAAATTGGAACATGCAGGTAAGCGTCCTGGATGTCTATGGACGTGAGAAAGTCTCCCTGGCGAAGGGAGTGGATAGCCGAGCGCAGCGTTTCCATCCGGAACTTCCGCGGCCTGATGAACCTGTTGAGAAACTTCAGATCCAGGATGGGTCGGACCGATCCGTCCTTCTTGGGCACCGTGAACAGATTGGAATAAAACCCCTCCCCCCGTTCCGAGGGGGGCACCGGGCAAATGACGGCCAATTTCAGAAGATTCTCCACTGCCAACAGGAGCCCCTGCGCTGCCAGAGGCTCCGAAGGCATCCGAGACCTGAGAAATCTGGAGGGGGGGCGGAGCTCGAACTCTAGCTTGTAGCCGGAGGACACCACTTCCCGTATCCACCTGTCCGAGACCTCTTGCTCCCAGATCTGGGAGAAGTGACGCAGCCGTCCCCCCACCCGCCAGGGTGAGGGCGCCCCCTCATTGCTGGGCAGACTTAGTCGCCGGTTTGGGCTTAGAGCCCCAGCTATATCCAGAGCGGCCACGCCCCCTGCCCCTGCCCCCAGACTCTCTTCTGGAGGAGGGAAGGGCAGATCCCCTACCAGATCTGGCCCCACGAAAGGAGGGGGTAAATGCAGGCGCCCCCCGAAAGGGACGACGTTGCTTCTTTCGCTGAGGTAACCTACCACCCTGGCTGACAGAGTCCAAAGTCTCACCAAAGAGCCGAAGACCGACAAAAGGTAAAGCCGTCAGGGACTTTTTAGACATAAAATCAGCCGCCCACTGGCGCAGCCACACCGACCGTCGTATAGTCACCAGTAGGGCCGACGTCCTTCCGCACATCATCAAGGTATCGTCTAAGGCTGTAAGCACAAAAGATAAAAACAACTCACAACGTTTTAGGCTAATGAATTCGTTACTCCCCGGCCGAAGACCGGAAGAAGTCAGGAGATCCCTGATCAAAGACCTGGCAGCCAAGACCATCAGCTCCGAAGCACAAACTGGTCGCATGGCTGACCCGACGCTAGTGAAACCGTGGCAAGCCAACTGGTCAATGCGTTTGTCCTCACCATCCTTGAGGGTGGAACAATCTGGCCTATTTAAAACCGAGGAATTAGACAACCCCAAAACCGGTGCATCGACCTCGGGGGGGAAAGCCCAGCGCTTAACTACCTCCGAAGGGAAGGGATACTTCTTATCCCACCCTTGAGGGATACCAGGGAGCCGAGCAGGCCTGTCCCATTCCTTATCAATGATCTTGTCAAAATGCCGTTGTGTAGGGAACTCCAAGCGCGGCCTGGATTCCTCAAACAACTCATCCTTCTGCTGTGACACCTCCACAGGAGGAGAAATATTTAAGGCCTCCAGCATCAGAGCCAGAGTGTGAGGAGTATCCACCGATTTCCTCAGGTCAACAGACTCGGCCTCAGCAGCAAAGGACAGCTCATCGTCCGAAGCATCTGACGCCTCATCAACCTCTCCTTCTTCTAGCTGGGAATAATCAGACCAATCCAGATTATCAACGTCATCATGGTCATCCTCCAGCAGAGCCGGCGACAAATGCTTTCTCTTAGTCGGAGCCTTACGGGCAACCGAGCCGGAAACCATTTTCTCAAGGTTAGCCAATCTGGCGCACATTTCAGATTGTACATCCCTGCCGATGACCACGTCACACGAGGCACGCGTCAAGGCGGGAGGGGGAGAAGAAGTGACCGGCCGTGCTGACCCCGACGTACGGGGCTCGGACTGCCGCGCGATGGTTAGCCGTGCACATGGAATACACAGTAAAACATCGTCCCCAGTAATGGATACCCCACACAAAATACACTTTTTGGGATGCCCCGAAGGAGTCCCAGTCCCAGTACCTGGGGATGCCTCCATAAGGTGAACTTTGAATAGTCGCTAAGACCCAGGGAATTACGCCAATTAGACAACCCGGGATGCCCCTTTTGATGTCCCGAGTGGGAGGATTTGTGATAATATAAAAAGAACCCAGGGATGAGGACCAGGAGAGAATTTCTAATACTATAGAAACAAATGACAAGCCTCCGTTCTGAAAGAAGAAGAAGAAAGAAAGAAACAATAAGAAAGTAGCAATAACAAGCAAGATAAAAGGTAGAAGGGCCACAGGCTACTCACGATACCGCCAGGACGTGACACAGCCACCCGAGCTTGAGGAGAATAATCTTCTGAGAGAATGAGGCTGCGGAGGGGGCGTGGCCAGCGCGGGACGCGCGCGCTTGCCAAGGTCCCGCCCCCCCCATTCCTATGCCTAGCAACAGTCCTCAGCGGCGCTGGAAAGGCATTGGGCGGGCCGCTATGCGCGCCGCAATTCCGGCCCCGCCCCCATAGAAATCGTGAGGGGAAAATTCCCCTCATGAAAAAAGGCGGCAAAGCGGCCGGCGCCGCAGCTAGAGCCCGCTGCGGTGCAAGGCCAGAACTGTGCAGAGGAGGCCAGGAGGAACGGACACCGGCCCGCGCTGAACGTCCGGCCCCGCCCCTCTGATACCCCGCTACCACTAGTCCTGAGGTAAAATACCTCAAAGCTGACCCGATAATCGCGACACCGCACAGGAGCAAACAATAAAAACAGCCAGCCGCCCGCGGCTGCAAAGAAAATTAAAGTGACACACACCTAACACCAAAGAATAAAGACAGAGTGAAAAAGAAAAGTAAAGAGTGTATAAAACAGAGGGCCCACTCCCCCCATCGCCACAGTGGCAAAAGGGGATCCTGGGAGGACCATCCTCATATTGAGGCTAAGGGACAGGGCATCCCAAACCGGGGTCACCAACCCGGTGAAGCCGCCCACCCTCTTGTACAGGGTCTCACGGCGGAGCTTTGCTCCTAGGCACCAGAGGTACCCATATGCCCTCGCCTGGACCTGCAGCCACGGCTGGGAGGCATATATATATAACAGGGAGAAAGAGGTCCAAACGGAAAAATACATAACAGGCCGGGAAACATCCCGGCTACCTTAAATCCCCCTGCGCAAGGAGGAGCCATCATCTTCTGACTTGCTCGCCGTCTTGCAGAGATGGAAAACGGGTAATGAGTGGGAGGTCCCAGGTATTTATGGATCAGGGAGGGGCTTTCTTTTGCTATCATCTCTGCAGGAACGCCTCTTCAGGACGATATTACCCACATGTCAAGGATTCTTGAAGCGGGGTGTGTGACATACTAAGAATATAACATCTGCTTCATGACTTTATATAATCACACAACATTGTGATAAACAAAGCATACATACATACAATAAATATTTGCCTCTATTTGGCTGGTTTCACACATGGAGGCTGATTCATTACTAACGTCTGGTATCGGCAGATGATTACTTAGAGGCCGATTCATCAATAGCGCCAGGTAGCGACAGATGAGCGACTGTAGCGTGATTTTTTCAGCGCCAGCCAGTATTCGCTGTGCTTGGCCGGCATTAGCTTGATGACAGCGACTCAGTCGGTGTGCGGTAATGTTGAATACGGGCTGGGGGGTCGCTGTTTCACAGGTCCAGCGTTGTATGTGAGCGCCTGACAACGAATGGCCAGAGCGAACGGCTAGCTTCATATTCATCAACAAATCACGCTCCGAATGTGCTGTCGCTGTCCATTCCTTGTTTAAACCCCAGAGCGCTGGCGGCGATCTGTATTAACTAGTTTTTAACCCCTAAACAACCATATTTTTTGAATGTAACATTATACATGTTTTTAGAATCATTTTGTAATATGAATACATTAATCTCAGACCTGTTAGATCAATTCTGCACATATTTTTTTTTTTTTTTTTTTTTGACTTAAAAATAAATCCTAACATTGCAGAAGTGGTCTCCGATTTTTTGACATTAAAAAAAAAAAAAAAAAAAAATATTACCAATTAATTATGAATAATTATAGATTGCTCCATTGAAATGCATTGGACATCGCCAGGGAGCGACAGCTCATACCTGGCGCTGTGAGGGAATTTGCAGCGGCGCTGTTCGGTCCAGGCGGCTTCATGATGAATGCCGCGCTAGCCGTCGCTCACGCCGGCGCTAGCCTCATTTTGCTTGATAAATGCGTCATTGTGACCGCCGCCGGGCGTACTTGAGTCGGTAGTCGCCGTTAGCTGCCGCTACCTGGCGCTCGTCAGACACTACCTGGCGCTATCGCTTGATGAATAAGGGCCTTAGAGCGACCGCTAGTAGATGCTGTAAGCGAATATCGGCTGCTGTAACAGTGCGCCTCAGTCACTCTAGTAACCTGGCCAGTATTGATAAATGTGATGTATGTTGCGCTCTAACACCAGTACCAAGCAGCAGGGAGCGAGAGGTAGCGCCAGCTCAGTGCGTCCGACTCTCTGCACACCCCTACTATACATAGCATAGAGCTCCAGATGCTGTGTGATTAAAGTCTGTTTTTGAACACATATCCACCAGTAACAAAGCGAAAACACATGGAATGACATTGTTTTAACACTGTGACATTAACACTTTAGTGCCAGACCTGTAACGCCAATTCTGCATAAAAATATAAAAAGTCAAAGTTTCTAAAAGTGTCTGTTTGCATCCAGGAGAGGTCACACAATGAATTGCGCAAGAAAAAAAATTAAAAAATGTCAAACGCTGTTTAAACACAAGCAAATGAACATCCATTGAAATATATGGGAGAGCGACAGTGAGCGAAAGGTAATACCTGGCGCTCTGGAAGCTAGAGCGCCGGCGCTATACACTGAGCAGCCTGTAATAATACATCGGATGCTTAATGGCGTTGTTAGATTCGCTCACCAGATTCACTTTTATAAATGCAGCCCCCGGCATTCACCAGAAGCTGCCAGCCGCTACGATGCACTACCTGCCGCTATCGCTTGATGAATAACCCCCATATTCACTCAAGGGCATGCCAGGTACACTTTAAATAGGATTGTAAGCACATTTATTAAGGATTAAATATCATCATTTAACTGATATTGTTGATATTAGAGTTTAACTATCTCCCAGCCTCACAGACATAACACACAGGCACCTTCCCTCTCTTGTAATGCACTCCCGGTAACTTCAATTCAGTGGTAACTTCACTTCAATGGCAACTGTGATGTGATATAAGCACAAGGGCAGGCTGATTCATCACTAACGCCAGGTAGCGACAGATGAGCGTCTGTAGCAGGCATTTTCAGAGCGCCCGCTAGTAGTCACTGTGCTCGGCCGTGAGTCGCTAATTTATAGCAACTCAGTCGCTGTTCAGTAATGTTGAATACATTGTGAGGACTCGCTATTTGACCAGTACAGCGCTGTATGGGAGCGCATGTTAGCGACTGGTCATAGCGACAGACCTGTAATGTCATTTCTGAAGAAATATATTAAAAATGAAAAAATTCTGAAAAAACTGCTTTTTCAATGCCAAAAGAGGTCACAGAATTATTTGTGATTTTTTGGAAAAAAAAAACAAAAAAACAAAAACCCAGTTTAAAGAGAAGAAAAGGATCGTCCATTGAAATGTATGGGAGAGCGACAGGTAGCGAGAGGTCATACCTGGAGCTGTGCAAGGCTAAACGCCGGCGCTGTTCGCTGAGGCTGTGAAAATGATGAATCAGACGCTACATGCCGCTATCCCAGTCGCTAAACAGATTCTGCATGATAAATGTGTAATTGTGTGCCGTGTCCGGCGTTCACCAGTCGCTATCTGTCGCTACCTCTCATTAACCAGCCACTACCTGACACTATCCCTTCTTAAATAAGGGCCTGTGTGCTTTACATATTCATAGTAAAAAAATAAGTGCATTTTTGTGCCTCTAGTTATTACTGCCAGCACATAGGGGGTGAGAGATGCTGCAGGCTAAGAGCTTATCCAGCCTACCAGCACATAGTGTGACCAGAGAGCAGGGAGGGGGCCAGGTTTATAGCTGCAGAGAGAGCTAAAGTAAGTTTGTTTTATGGGATTGATTATCATGGCTTTTCCTCTTTTTTGTTTAATTGGCTTCGTTTTGAGTTGCCCTAATGAGGTGAAGTCCCACAGTCTGCACATTAGTTGGACACTACTTTAGTGGCAGCATTTTTTTCTTCTCGGTTTAGTAATGTGCCTTAATATGGTACATATCCATAAGCCCAAGCCTCCGTCTAACAGTGCTGTGCATTCGATAGGGAGAGGTCTTCTGTGGAGCGAGTGTACTTTACATGTATTTTTTGTCGCTTAAAGCTGTTTGCTCCCTTAATTTAGCATGTTCATTTGTTTTTTTGTACGCATTTCTGCAATGTGTTGCATACGCTGTCTTGTACGCATATGAGAGCCTCTCATTTTTAGTGTTCGCTATTCTTCAGCCCTTGGCGTTGGCATTTGATAACTTACTTATCTCTGTGCCTTCTGCTCCTAAATGTTTACCTCTACCCATCTCTCCAGCGTTGCTCCTTCTCCTTGCTTGGTCTTAGTTTGGAATGTCCCATGCAGTGCCTTTTATTTTATTTTATAGGTGGAAGTTATTTATTTTATTTTTTGTTTTTTTACTAATAACCGCTAAAAGTAACTGTTAATGTTATTTTCTTCTAAATAAGCATCTAATCCTATTTTTAAGTTGTCAGTGGTTGATGCTGTAACAAGCTTCTGTGGGTGGCTATTCCATAGATTTATAGTTCTTATGGTAAAAAATGATTGTCGCCTCCGGAGATTGTCCCTCCATATTTTTTGTATGGGCCATTTATATATTTATACAAGTTAATCATGTCCCCTGCTCAGTCGTCTCCTCTCAAGACTAAACAGATTTAATTCTCGTAATCTTTCCTCATAACTAAGATCTTTCATTCCCTTTATTAGTCTGGTGGCTCCTCTGCACCCTTTCCATAATCAGAGCGTCCTTTCTATGAATGGGTGGCCAGAACTGGACGGCATATTCCAGGTGAGGGCGCACCAGTGCCTTGTAAAGAGGCAATAATACATCCCTATCCCGTGATTCCAGGCCTCTTTTAATGCATGGTAGTATCTTGGTGGCCTTGGAAGCAGCTGCTTGGCATTGCATGCTGTTATTTAGCCTGTGATCTACCAGTACCCCCAGATCCTTCTCAACAAGTGACTCTCCCAGTTTTACTCCCCCGAGGCCATCCAGTTTTCTTTCTTCTCCTAACTGCTTATCTGTACCACTTACAGTATTTGGATGCAGTGCCTTTTATTCTTCAAAATGCTTACCTTTACCGCTTGCAGTGTTGGCATGCAGTGTTCTTTCTCCTTCTAAATGTATACCTTTACCACTTACAGTATAGCCATGCATTGTTATTTATTTGTCAAAATGCTTACCTTTACCACTTAACATATGAGGAGATAAAAATAGTATTTTAATAATTATTTCTTTTAATTTTTTTTATTTTGGATTATCTATAAAATGTGTAAAATATTTTTAAAAAACAATAAAATTAGAATATAAAAATTATAAAACATAAAATAGTGAATTATTTACATTGGAGGAGGCTTACCATGGCTGGGGCCACAACATTAATATCCCCCACCAACCTATACCCAGCAGCTGATTGGTCCTGCATGTGGTGTTGGCCATCTTCTCTGTATACTGTCAATGACAACAAACAAACAATTATTTTGTCTTGCCTCTGCTTCCTGGCAACCTGATGAAGAAGGCATGTTAGAAAATAGTCATATGTCTATAAAATTACTAGGCTGGTGGGGTAGTTGACCGGGACCTGCCACTGCTCTTGGTCGAAGTCTGTAGAAGAAACCAAAATAACTATGTTAGTCAATTTGGTTGAGGTGTGAATTGGCTTGTGTTTTGTGTGTGGGACATTATTTTTCTTCTTGAGACTGGATTGGACTATCTCCATCCCCTCGATGCTCACCATGCAGGGACATTTTGGACATCTAGAAGGAAAAATCACAAAATTCAACATTACAACACATATGTGTGTGCATTTAGTTTGTGTCTTCCTGTGTGGTCACCATCTTCAAACTCTATGCCCGACATCTGGGCCTCCTCCACCACAGGATGGTCCAGGTGAGCTTGGGGTTCACCTACAGAGGAGGGTGAGGATGTTGGCACCTGTGTGCCTCCACCTACACGTTCACCATGTCTTGCCAGCATTGACTGGACTCCCCGCCTCTGGGTGGGTCGTACTTTCAGTCTGAACTCAGACACTAGAAAAGAATTGTATTCTTTTACACACAGGCCTGTCTAATATAAATCTAGTTGTGACAGATTAGCAAATAAATGTCACTTATTTGGAAAATGATTGTGGAAAAAACGCCTAACCCGAGGCTTCTTCCTCCTTTTCAGGTCCGACCAATGCTGGATGATCTGTGTGATCGTGTAAGTGGTGCTGCTTTCCTCCTCCAGCATTGCTAATATATCGAATGCCAACATTCTCTTGGCATAGATCCCGGCAAGTCATAACGGTAGGTCATCATCATCTAAAATGTAGAGAAAAGGCATTTAAAAATCCAGCTAAGCAGGTTGTTAACAGACACCCAGCCCCCAACACTTTAACTGTGCATGAATGTATCTATGCAGCCTTGTTTTACAGATCTTAGCAGCCAGTGTTGGTACCACCTGGCCTGCCCCCTTGTATCTGGCTGCTGCGCCCATCTAGGCCACTATAGCCACCCTGCCTTCCTATCTACTTAGGCCCCACAATTCCTATCCACAATTGTCCTGACTGGCTATATACTTATATACTTGTGACCCTGAACAGCTACACCTATTCCTATTAGCGTGCAAATGCAGGAATGTACTCATAAGCATGATGGTGTACTTCTGGCTGTGGGTGAACAGCGAGGGTGCCATTTTCCAAATCATCTCAGCATCATCTGACGCGCCCCAGCAGATCCCGGAATATGGCATACATCTAAACGCCTGCATAGGAATATGCAATTACGTATCAATGAAACATAAATTGTACAACACACACACTCACATGTGTCAAAGGCAACACTCCACCACTGTAGTTTCCAGTGTGAGGTAGGTCAGGATGGCAGGAAAAAAGCACACATACACACACACACACAAAAGCAGGACAGCTGAACCAAGCCATGCCCTACTGGATGTTAGCCAAGGACCACGTCGCCACAGCACTCCTTCAAGTGCACGCCAGCACACAGTCAGCCAAAGCCAGCTCACCTCAGCCAAAGCCAGAGCAGTGGTAGGCAAAGTACTAGGGCAAGCCACACCAGTACCACCCATAGTTCTAGGTCAAGCCAGAGCAGTTCTAGCAAAAGTGCTAAGGCAAAGCAGAGCAGTGGCAGGCAAAATAATAGGGCAAGCCAGAGCAGGTCCAGCAACGGTGCTAAGGCAAAACAGGGCAGTGGCAGGCAAAGTAGTAAGCCAAGACATAGCAGTCCCCCATGAACCCCTTCACCCAATGGAGCTAGCACCCCTACTTTTTACCGTGTCACACACAGTAGGAGTCTAGGCCAGCAGCAGGGCAACTCTAATCTGGATACCCCCCTCTACCCAGCAGCCTCCACTACAGGCTTATTGTGGCTGAACCTGGCGCAGACACCCATCCCCCCAGACAGCCCTGTCCTGTCAACAGCCAGTGACCAATATAGCTCCTCAAGATCTTCCTCAACACCCATAGTGCAAATGTCCCCTGTTCCCCCCAGTACACAGTGAGATGATGGACTAGCCTATGTTGGCCACCACCTGTGGTGTGATGCCCTGAGCTGCAGGTTTAATGATGCCCAATGTATGGCTTTAGTGACTGTGGTGCCAGACCATTATCATCAGCTCCATGGACAAAGTTCTAGAGCAACACCCAAACCTGTCAAGTCCAACCCGTAGGAGGCCATCACCAGGCAGGTTAATAGTGCTGGACCAGAGTAAAAGGATGTGGATCAAGTGCAAAAGAAGTTTGTAGACCTGAAATATGCAGTGATGCAAAAAAATCTGCAAAAGAAGGCAACAAGGTTAATGGACAGTGTGTAGTTGGTGATGTTAATGTGTGCCCTGACCTATGCATGGCTACATCCTTTCTGTATGGTATATGGCATGCTGAACCCAGTAACACTCCAGGTATTGCCAAGAACTATCGGCATGCATGCTGCTGCTGGAATAGGTAAGTTGTGGCAAAGTTTGGGTAGTTTTGTTAATTTGGATGTGTGACTCATTTCAATGGACAAGTTCAGGACTCCAGCAGGGCCTAAGTGTTAAAATGGTGAATGCAGGGTGCAAGGCCTAAATGTCACTGGATCATGCAAGTCAATACTTGGAATGTTGCCACATGCCACATCAAAGCCAATTACTGACCATTTAATGCATGTACGTGCCACAGCTTGGTTACTTTTAAAACATGGAAGCAGATGGGTTGGCCATTGTTTAGCCACACAGGGTATGGGGCTGGACTAAGCATATGCCCTATTCATATTAGAGGAACAAATACAGCAAATCTGGCCACCCAAGCACACCAACAACTACTGGGGCTATGTCATCAAGGACTGTATCTTCAACTACAGCACCAGCGGGAGACTTGGAGCTGAAAAGTGTCATGTGCCCAAAGTGGGGAACCCTGGATCCCCATGCAGCCCAATTTTTGTGTACTGCCTGCGTATCAAACAGCATCAAGCTAACTAATTTGTCTGGCCCTACAGACACCCCCGCTACTGGCTGCCATACAGGATCTGGAGGAGGAGGATCCACTGCATCTGCCTCTACAGCAACAGCAGCATCAACGCCCTCTGCTGCACCAGTTTCCTCCCCAACACCCTTAGACACAGCATCTGCCTTAACAGATGAAACTGCTACAGCAGATGCCTCCCAAATCCCTCTGCAACAATAGCAGCAGATGCCTCCCCCAATCCCTCTGCAGCCACAGCTTGATCCACAGCTCCAGCATGACCAACAGCTGGAGCGTTAGGAGCAGCTGCAGCCATCACCTCCATGGGTCAGCTCTGCTGCCCAGAAGTTTCCAGCATCAAGCAAAAAACATGTGGAAAGGCCAGGTACAGCTCCGGCTGCAAGTGTCCCTACCAGCGGAAGAGGATGGCCCCAGGCACATCACCATATTCCCCTGTTGAGGCATGTGCAGTTGATAGAGACATGTTGGCAAGCAGATAGCAGAAACATCAGACAAAATAGTCCCCGGTTCTGCCAAACCATGGGGATAAACACAATGCAGCTCCACCATGACCTCCAAGCAATGATGGGGGAGCAACATTAACAGCCGGCACATGGAAGCACTGATCTCACCTTTGCTGCTGATAAATAACAACCTGGCATGCCTGGTGGCACTCCGAGAACCCAGAGAACTACCAGACATTCAAGGCCACCCACCCTACCAATAAGGAAAAAAAAGAGGGTTTGAAGCTTACAGAAAAACCTTAAAGGGTAAGGCTTGCTTCAAATCCAAATCAACATATATACAGACACACCACAAAAAGTACACTGGGAAACAAAATAAAAGGACAAAAATGAACTAAAATGAGATGAGAAAAGGTGGTTCGGCACAGACTGCCCTGAAGCACTCTGTGTACCCTGATACAGCTCAGGAAGCAAATCCATAAAAGCTGCAGAGCGGAGACACCACACATAATGCGGAACTTGCTCCAGGATGGTATAGTTATGGAGCACCATACAGGCAACTATAATTTTGTTGACCTTCTGTGGCTGGTACTGGAGGGCACCCCCAGTATGGTCCAGGCACCAGGGATGGGTCTTCAGCAAACCAAAGGCCCACCCGACTGGTTATAGGACGCCTGTGCCTGACTCTGAGGGCCCAAAATGGAGGTCATCAGCCACGGTAGCAGGGGGGACCCAGAATCACCTAAAAAAAAATTTAAAAACAATATGAATTATTGAATTATGAGCCACATACATCATTAACACATTATCAACTGTAAAAAAATTTACTATATCAAATAGTTAAAAATGAAATGGGGGAACAAGGGATGCATCCACATATACACAAGTTCAACATGAAAATAATACAATAATGTAATAAAGGTGGAATAATGACAACACTTACCAAGTAGCCACCCGCCAGACAGTGCGCCAGACTCAAATAGACCAAAGAGGCTGTAATGCCGGAGAATAAATGCATCATGCATGGAGCCTGGAAATCCTGTCTGAGAACGAAGGAATCTAAGATCTGGACCCACAAAACACTGGACATTCATAGAATGGCCCAGCTTATGGTTCCTGCACAAAAGACGCAAAGCACAAAGGTCAATTTAAGCAGCATTCAAGCACACCTACACTGACAGAACTGATGGTAAGCAGAAAGGGACCACCACTGGTAAGTTTGCCTTTTTTGGGTGAGTAAGACATAGGGATTTGGAAGATAGTGTTAGGTGGGAGGCCATAACTTGTGTGAGCAAAAGGAAAATGAACATTTGGCTTACTTTAGAGTGAAGCAGCTACAGGAAACAAGGGGTAACTTGTTTGAGGTCCACTTTACAGGCAATACAATGCAAGAGACAACACACACTAAATATGGGGAAGCTAGACTAAAACAAGATGTGACCAGGGCAACGTGAGTGCAGTTGATCATACTCACGACGACGTTGGGCAGGCCAGCTCGTAAAAGCCCGACTTAACCACATTCCAGGCTACTATGGTGTCAGGAATATACTTGTCCACCAAGGTAGCCAAATCAAAAGAAAAAGTGTTTACTCAAAGAGATGAATCAACTCTATTAAGTATGTCAACCTTTACTTTTTACAATTTTTAATTTATCATAAAAAAGTAATGAAGTTGTCAGTTTGCCGCATGAAATAAATACATTTGCAAATATCTGGAGTAGAAGGCTCAAATGTGCCTAGCTGGCTTAAAAGGGGACTTTTTAAACAGGTGTGTCTCTGAGAGAATAGGGGTCTCTATCATAGGTCTGAACATATTCTAAGGATTTATTCCCTAATAACTAGGTAGCTATAAAAAATATTTTGCATAAAATGTAATGTGTAAAAATGTATATAATGTTGTGCAGGTACTCGCTGAACCCAGTTACCTGCTGATTTGAAACCACAATGTTTTCTGTGTCTTCATATTCCTTGCATAAACATTGGCATATTATGCTTCCCATTGTGTTTCTGCACACTGACTTCCTGCTCTGGGCTTATGTCAGATGCAGCATGACTGTCATTCACATAACAAGGAAAGGTACAGCAATTACACTGACTGCGAACAAAGGCTATTGTGTCTAAATCAGGTCGTTATTTAGCCTTGGCCCATAGCAACAGAAATTCTCAGCCATTTCTGCTTCAATTTAAAAATGAGAAACAGTTTAGGACAGTGCCAAATGTAGCCAAGTGTAGTCAAATCCCCCCCTTGAAAGACTGGCACTGTATTTTTCCAGGGCTGGTCAGCCTTTCATCATTACAGTTAAAAGAAATCACTGCTGTGGACAAAGGGGGCAAACTTTACAGTGCATTTAACCTGCTTTTTATTATTACACACGGAAAATGATTTTTCTATAAAAGAAAAAATGTCATTTGGCGACATCTAGGTCCCACTTTTCCATTACTGACAAGTCACAATGCAAATTCTGTACAAATAAATGTGTGTAATATTAATTTGGCCCTTATTTAAGAAGGGATAGCGTCAGGCAGCGCCTGGTTAATGTGAGGTAGCGACAGATAGCGACTGGTGAACTCCGGACACGGCACGCAATTACACATTTATCAAGCAGAATCTGTTTAGCGACTGGGATAGCGCCATGTCGCGTCTGATTCATCATTTTCACAGCCTCAGCGAACAGCGCCAGCGTTCAGCCTTGCACAGCGCCAGGTATGACCTCTCGCTACCTGTTGCTCTCCCATACATTTCAATGGACGAACCTTTTCTTCTCTTTAAACCGGGTTTTTATTTTTTCACAAATAATTCTGTGACCTCTTCTGACAATTTTTTTGGATTTTTTTAAAATTTCTTCAGAAATGACATTACAGGTCTGCCATTCAAGTGTTCATGTTACAATGTGGTTACAATGTAATTCCATATGTTTTCGCTTTGTTACTAGTTGATAGATGCTGGAAAACACACTTTAAACACACCGCCTCCAGCGCTGTGGGCTTCAAATAAGCATTTTTCAGCGCCAGAGATTAGTAAGGCTATTTTTTCCTGAATATGGTGTGAGTCGGCCGCTATGAGCAGTCGCTAACATGCGCTCCCATACAGCGCTGTACTGGTCAAATAGCGACTCCTCACAATGTATTCAACATTACTGAACAGCGACTGAGTCGCTATGAAGTAGCGACCCACGGCTGAGCAAAGCGACTACTAGTGGGCGCTCTGAAAATGCCTGCTACAGACGCTATTAATGAATCAGCCTCCCAGAAACACTTCAATCCAGTTCTGCCCATTGTGCTCTATGGGATCTTGACCTACAGTGCAAGGTTTCAACTGGCGCTGCTTCGACCAGAGTGTCCAGCAATGTAACTTTTTGGGTGCTGGCGTTAAATAAGATGCCAGCTGCTGGCCGCATTAGCGCAGCCTGTTTTTTGTTTCTTAAGTGGCACACTGAGTGCCTCTGAGGCCAAAAAATTGGCACTGTGTGGCGCTGACGCATGCTAAATAAGGCTTCCTAATTCATAAAAAAGTTTGCTCTAATTCCTTCCCTAAAAAATCACATGTGCCTGCAATAGGGCATTTTTACAGGTTAGGTACATCATTTTTCCAGTAAGGTAAGGATTCTTTTTGCAAGTTTGAAAACCACAGCAACGCCTGGGGTATGCAAAGAAAATTGCAAATTCTTTAGCATTCTCTGTGCTGTTTCCAAACTTTCAAAAAATTATCCTAACCTCATTGGTAAAATAATGTGCTTCACCTAGAAAAATCCCCCATGGCAGGTATTGGTGATTTTTGGGGAAAACAAAAAAAAAATGTCATCACACTAAAGCGAATTTCCTAAAAATTTGATTTGGGCAATTTGCTTGCTTTGCTCGAAAATAATTTTAACAAATTTGTATAGCAGAGAGGGACAGGGGACTTGAAAAAATAGATTATAAGAAAATAAACTCAAAACTCAATATATACTGGTATTTAGTCCCCAACTTTTTCATTTTGCTTACCCCCGAAAAGAGCTATAGATGGGGACACTGTCAGATTCTAGGGAAATCGACATGTTATAGCATGGGGGCTTGTCGAAATGATAAGACTTTGCAACTAAACACACAATGCAGTACAAAAAAAACATGTTTTCTCTACTTAATTTCTCCTGCAGTTCATCAGGTGATGCAGAGAATTTGTTCAGAAAAAAAATATTTTTAATCCTTAAAAAACAGCAGCTTATGGAAAATTAAAACACATTTGGATAGGCTTATTTTTTTAATGCTTTAATACCTTATAGGGTACTATTATGTACAAATTAGTATTATGTACAATTAGTATTTTTGTACTTTGTGTGTTGAGCCCCCCTTAGTCTCTACAAAATAAAGTAATAAGGAGTTAATGAACATTCTGGAATTTGCAGTGGTTGGGCAGGCTGATTCATCATTAGCGGCAGGTAGCGACAGATGAGCATCTGTAGCAGGCATTTTCAGAGCGCCCGCTAGTAGTCACTGTGCTCACTTTATAGCGACTCAGTCGCTGTTCAGTAATGTTGAATACATTGTGAGGAGTCGCTATTTGACCAGTACAGCGCTGTATGGGAGCGCATGTTAGCGACTGCTCATAGCGACCGACTCACACCATATTCAGCAAAAAAACAGCCTCACAAATCTCTGGCGCTGAAAAATACTTGTTTGAAGCCCAGAGCGCAGGAGGCGGTGTGTTTAAAGTTTGTTTTCAAGCATCTATCAACTTGTAACAAAGCGAAAACATATGGAATTACATTGTAACAACATTGTAACATGAACACTTTAACGCCAGACCTGTAATGTCATTTCTGAGGAGATATATAAAAAATGAAAAAATTATGAAAAAAATGCTTTTTCAATGCCAGAAGAGGTCACAGAATTATTTGTGATTTTTTTTTGAAAAAAAAACAAACAAATACCCTGTTTAAAGAGAAGAAAAGGTTCATCCATTGAAATGTATGGGAGAGCGACAGGTAGCGAGAGGTTATACCTGGCGCTGTGCAAGGCTGAACGCCGGTGCTGTGCGCTGAGGCTGTGAAAACGATGAATCAGATGCTACATGGTCGCTAAACAGATTCTGCATGATAAATGTGCAATTGTGTGCCGTGTCCGGCGTTCACCAGTCGCTACCAGTCGCTACCTCTCATTAACCAGCCACTACCTGACGTTATCCTTTCTTAAATAAGGGCATCAATCAAAGGTCAGAGTCCTGAAAGCTATTTTTGATTCTATTAAGCAACATTTGTCATCTGGATTTTTGATTTCCTTGTATTTGCATGCATGTTTCATATTTCAAGAGTTTACTCATTCAAGTAAAAAAAAAGTGGGGGCTTGCTGACACAATGGCCTTTATTTTCATTTTCTGAATAGAGTATTATTTTTGTTAGGGATCTGGGTCTTGCGCACACACACACACACTGTTGCGTAATATAAACACAAATGAGGAAGTTGATGTGCATTGGGGAAAAGAATCTCTCCCAATGTATTATTTGTATGTTGATAAAACAAAGACAATTCTTATTCCGGGTTCATTTACAGCTCAACAGTAAGTATGTGCAATAGTAATTAGCGATGCGTAAAAACTCACACATTCTGACTACTACACTGGAAATTGTCGGATCTGGATGCGCCAGTGCTGTTACATTTGTTACTTTAACAGTGATGTTAATTTAAAACTGATCTTACTCAGTGTTGTTTTATTTTTACTAAACATAATTGAAACACTGTTTGGCCCGCCTGGAGACTTAAAGAATGGCGGATTGTTTCTCCAATGTGGGATGCCCGGCTGTGTTAAACCCCCTCCATCACTGCAAATTGTACCTGTTGCTGGCGGCAGCTTCCTCCAGTTAAAGCACGTTCTGGCACCCAGCCATTCAGAAAGACTGGGGGACGAAGCATGGCCCAGACTACTGGGAAACTTGGGATGCGGGCAGTGGGTGTGCCATGTCACCTGGAAAATTTCAGATCAACCAATTAACAATTTCAAATTTGTCAGGTGGGTGTGGCTCAAGGGGGGAGGAAGCAAAGCTCAATTAACAAAAATTGTTAAATGAGGTGGAGGAAAAAGCTTCAGTTCCTCGATCAACTTCTTTGCTAGACATTGAATACCCTGCAGAATTGACTTTACGGCCTATAACTCCTTCTATTGTATTGCTACCTGCCCCTAAAAAAGCTCTAGCATTATCTACTTTTCATTCTAACCTTCTCTCACTTTACTCCCTACTTCTTGTATTATGACCCCCCTCCCACCAAAGTGGTGTCTGCTGGGTGGGAGGCACTCGGTACAAGAGCTCCTACCACCTGATGTACTTCCCCCTCCTGTACTACATTATGTTACTCTTCTTTTCCTTGTTCTTTGACCTTCTATAAAGAGGTGGCTGAAATTAAATGGTTGCTTTGGTGAGAGGCACCTGGCACAAGGAGTTCCTCTTGTTTCAATCTCTGCCTCTATACCTCCACCATGTACTTCCCTTTTGCACTACTACTATGCATTCTAACCATTCTAACCTTATCTCATGCTACTCTCCACTTCCTGGATGAAGACTCCTACCAAGTGGTGCCTGGAATGAAATGGCTGCCTGGGTGGGAAGCCCATAGTACCTCATACTGTTTCTCTTATTTTTTCTATTTCTATACTCCCAATATTACTTTATCTTCCTTCCGAGAACTAAAGCAACTTCTAACCCTGCTGCTACTCTTAGGGCATTATTTATGAAGTGTGCTGTTTAGCGCTATTTAGCTGCCATATGAGTCTGATTTGGATCGTCAGCATCTATTTATATGTGGCCACTGTAATTTTTTCATAATGGCGCTGATGTTAAATAGTCAGCTTGGATTGGTGCACTAGGTAGTGGCCGGCCTGTCCGGCCAATCCACCTGTCGGACCCTTTTGGCAATTAGAACAGCGCTAGTGAGAGACACTCTGTATCTCCATTTTTTAGGTGCTGCACACTTTATTTAATCATTTTTGGGGCGCTGTAAAGATTCATAATAATAGTGATAATAGTGCAATAATGGCCATTATGTGCCAATGCACACATGGAATTCCTTCTCCACATTTTACCCATCCATGGACTGTGAACAACACAACTCCATGTACACACCATGTGAGTAACTATACACAAGTGAATTCATTAATTAAGATTGGCGCTGTAGATAACATGCGTTGGTCAATGTTTCATCATTACAGTTGCAGGATATCATTGCTGTGAACAAATGAGACAAACTTTAAAGTGCATTTAGGCTGTGTTTGAGCTGACACATTGGAAGGAAACATAAGCCTTAAAAAACTATTTTACAAGAAAATAATAAAATGAGATATGGAGACATCCCATCCTGCGTTTACATTATTGACAAGTCACCAATGCAAGTTCTATACAATTAAATGTGTGTAATATTTATAAGCAAGATACACTTTTAAACCTACAGTGCTGCTATAAACTGTCACAGCTTATACAAGTCACCGCAAATTATATGGCGAAGGCTGACAGACACATCGGCGCTGACTGGTTGTTAAATAGGGCACTGAGTGGAGCTGAGGCTAAAATATCGGTGCTGAGTGGCATTAACAGTAACAAGCGCTGATGCTTGATAAATTAGGCTCTTACTCTATTCCTGCTGGATATGTTAACTGTTTATCTACCTGTTGAATCCCTGTAGCTTCTCAGCCACAACAGATTGCGAATATGAATGTAATGTACACACCTGGTAAAAAAAAATCAGAAACTGTTTAAAAATCTGCCAAAATGTGCTAGATGGCAAGAGGAAGGGTAACTTATACACTCTGCATTAAAATATTCTCCCAAAAATGTGTTAACACTGTGAAGGCAGGCAGGTGATGTGTTTTTTTTGCTGCCTTGATAAGGCAATGGTTAAATCTGATGGGCTTTAGCATGTTTTTGTGTCCTAAGATTACGAATACAAATATTACGAATTACAAATATTTTATTGGTCGCCAAGTAGGTACAGAATACATACAATGAATACTTTTTGGAAGGGAGGTTCACCCATAGAGCTTAACAATTGCTAGTCATGCATATTACACACACCATTGGAGCTTAAACGTTTGCTAGTCATACATATTATACACTTGGGCCTTAGTTACATACGACATTCTACTAACTGGTGATACGCCGGGGACCGAAAGTTCTTGCAGGATTCTTAGAATTGATTATTAAGCGCTTTAACTGCTAGAGGGAAAAAAACTGTTTTTGTATCGAGAGGTCCTGGACGAGATAGCCCGGTATCTCCGT
This sequence comes from Gastrophryne carolinensis, assembly GCA_027917425.1. Taxonomy (NCBI): domain Eukaryota; kingdom Metazoa; phylum Chordata; class Amphibia; order Anura; family Microhylidae; genus Gastrophryne; species Gastrophryne carolinensis. The sequence goes on from CM051234.1 coordinate 603,775,583, forward strand.
CCAGAGGGTAGGAGTTTGAGGAAGGGGTGGCCTGGGTGAGTGGGGTCCTCAACTATTCTTTTTGCTTTTGAACGGACCCTTCCCCTGAATTGTTCCTCTAGGTCAGGTAGGGGACATCCTATGATCCGTTCAGCAGTCCTTGTGATCCTTATCAGCCTGCTCTTGTCTTTGGCTGTGATCCCACAGTACCAGGCAGTGAAGGAGGAGGTTAGGAGTGAGCCTACTGCACCGATGTAGAAGGTCTTCAGGATCCTTTTAGACATTCCGTATTTTGCAAGTTGTCTTAGGAAATATAGTCTCTGTTGGGCCTTCTTTAGAACAACAGTGGCTTGCCTACTCCACTTCAAGTCATCTGTTATCACAGTGCCGAGGAATTTTGTGCTGGTAGCGATGATAACCTCATCCTTACCCATGGAGATGGAACGGTGTGCTGGGTGGGACCGCCTGAAGTCGAAAATCATCTCGACCGTTTTCTGGGTGTTCAGGATGAGGTTGTTCTCTTCGCATCAGGTTACCAGGTTTTTTACTTGTGTACGGTAGGGAGACTCGTTGTTGAGGCCTACCAGAGCATTAGCAAGATATGTGCTCCACATACAGGTAAAAAGAAAAAGACAGTATATTATACTTTTAACAATGCTCTATTTTATGCATTATCTGTCTATTGTTATGTATTTCTCAGTATTCAAATATATCTGAACAACAACAATAATGTACATCATCATTGTGAGATGCATAATAGCAAGGGAAACAATCATTTATATACACAAAATAATATAAAGATACAAGCAAACAAAACACTTTTACATGGCTTTCTTGTACTGTCACTGCCCATACCCCCACGATAATCAGTTTTCATAAAACTAAATGGCAAAAAAATGTCATATAAACAAACTTGTTGAAAGTTCTGGTGAATTGAGACTACCAAATCTCTTATAATTATAAAATAAAGGGATTATTGCGATTTTAAAATGCATTACTAAGGGCTAAGGGCATGTCTTCAATTAAAGGACCGGAAGCGAAAAATAATTTGGATGTGTTTAAGCCCCCTCCCCCACCCCCATGGCACACTTAAATGTGGGTTGCCCATCCATGTGTGTGTGGGGGGGCATCACAATTGCTGACCCCCCCATTGCATACACCACCACCAGCCCTGGTGTGATGGAGAATAAAAGGTACTAGGAACAATTTTTTTCATATTCCCAAGCCATTGTAGCATGGAGAACACAACTGGAGGGTGCACCCCCTCAGCAAGCTTTTCACAAGCCATTTAAGACCCTTGGACTGGCCGTGGTCAGACGAGAATTTATCCTGCAGCAACACATCATATCAGACGCTCAGTGTCGTTCTCCCTTACACTTCTTTTTATATATTCTTTATTTGCATCGTTTTCAAGTTACACAAAAACCATTCCACATAGAAACAAAGATAAGGCAATAAACAAACAATGCAGACAAGGATTTGTTTCATGCAATGCAGTCAGATTTTGACTGTTGACTCCAACGGGGTGGTTCCAAAACAATTTCCTTAAGTGAAGGAGGCAGCCCCTGTACACCCCCACCACCGCCTCTACCAATACCTGCCGGATAACAAACCTCAAATGCCCGATAAGGCCTTTCCGTTCATGGGCTCCGCGGGAGCGCCCAGAGAGCGACCCCCCCATCGCTTCATAGTCACATACCAACCCCAATTCAGCTCATTGATACTGCAACTGAACCACATATAACCATACAACTCCAGAAGAACAGAGAGAGTGACAAAAGAGAAAGAGGAAATGGAAAGCAAAGAAGGAAATTGTAAAACAGAAGAGCCACAAGGAGGGGGGGAATAGGGAGGGAGGGGACTGTGCTGACAACATTGTCTAGATATCTGCCTCCAGCAGGTCCCTATAGTCCTATGAGGCCGTGAATTCCACCCAACTAGACCATTTACGGAAATGCGCCTCTGCGGATTCATTACTGTCAGCGATAAGGCCTTCGTACCTTTCTATCTCTGCTACTTTACTCAGCCACTGTGAGACCGTTGGAGGTGTTGATTTCTTCCAATGTGAAGGAATACACACTTTTGAGGCATTCACCATCTGACTCAGGACCGACTTCCAAAATCTCTTGGTGGGCATCCCCGAGTTATGGAGGAGGAAGAAAGCAGGGCCGTCTGGCAGCTCCCCGTCTGTCATCCTCTGCATTGTGTTTCTTACTCCGACCAAAAACTCCCGAGCTCTGGGCATGACCAGAAGATGTGGAGCAGGTACCCCCTCTCCCCGCCGCAGCGCCAGCATGATGGGGACACTGTAGGGCACCACTTGTTAATCAGGGCTGGCACTCTGTACCACCTTGTTAGCAGTTTATAGTTACTCTCCTTGTATCTGGTACAAGTAGAGGTCTTATGAGCTAAAGGGAGAGGGGTTTGTTCTTGTGGACTGATGAGTAGCTTGTTTGCGGTCGAAAGCACGTGTCTGATTGGGTCCCCCTCCTCACAAAGCCTCTCAAAAATGGTGGGTTCTCTCATTTGGCAGGTATGGTGTCTGAGGGTCGTGAGAAAATGGCTCAGCTGCATCCTTTGCCACTCATCCCATCTCGGCAGTCCCTTCGAGTGTGCCAGCTCTTCCAGGGAACCCCCGTCTCCCTTATTTTGGAAATGTCTTGCTCTACACACCCCCTTCTCCACCCATTTCTCTGCAATCTTACCGCTCGTTCCCGGTGGGAACGAGCGGATTCCCCAGTATTGGAAACATTGGTGAGGGGGTCGGTGAAATGTCCCTAAACAGAAAGTACTTCTGACATACTTTGAGGGAGGCCCCGACTGTTGGGTGTTTCAACTCTGGGCCAAGGACCTGTTTTTTAAGCCATGGGAGTGATTTCAGGGGAAGGGATGTGCTGCTCTGTTCGATCTGTACCCACTGCTTTTGTCGCGGATGCCTACACCAGTCTATAGCCCTGTTAAGATGTGCAGCTGCATAGTACATTCCCGGGTCGGGAAGGCCCAGACCACCCTCCTCCTTGGCCCTGATCAGCGTCTTCCTACTAATTCTGGGGTTTTTGCCCAACCAAATGAATTTCGAGAAAAGAGCCCCCAGCCTACACAGGAACGAGTTGGGTATTTCTATGGGAAGGGTCTGTATCAAGTACAGCAGGTGCGGCAATAGATTCATCTTAATGGCATTACATCTACCAAACCACGAGAGTTTTTTGAGGGCCCATGCTTCCGTGTCCTTGGAGAATGCTCGCAGCAAGGGGGGAAAGTTTAGAATGCTGGAGGTTAGCCTCTCTTTCTGGGGAAAGATTTATATTTAAAACTTCAGACTTTTGCATGTTTATTTTGAAATTGGAAACTCGCTTGTAGTTCTCCAATTCTTTGACCAGATTAGGGAGGGACACCTCAGGGTCGGTCACAAAAGTAAATAGTCCGCATATGCTGCGGCCTTGTATTGCCCTGACGGGAGGGAGATCCCCTGTATGCTAGGGTTCCTTCTATCTCTACAGAGTAGGGGCTCTAGTGTCAAAATAAAAATTAGCGGGGAGAGGGGGCACCCCTGCCTCACCCCGTTCTCAATGCCGAAAGGCTCTGACAGCATGCTGTTTACTCTAACTAAAGCAGTGGGGTGCTTATAGAGACTTGCGATCCAGGCACGCATATTAGATCCAAGACCAATGTGCCTTAGTACTCCGAACATGAAGTCCCATTGCACCCTGTCAAAGGCCTTTTCGGCATCGGTAGTGAGGAGTAGAGTAGGTATGCTCGTCTTTAGGGCTGTGTGTATGAGGTTCAGGGCTTTAGCAGTGTTATCACGGGCCTCTCTGTATGGCATAAAACCCACCTGGTCTAGGTGTATTATGTGATGTAAGTGTGGAGCCAGTATTTTGGCAAACAGCTTAATGTCGGCATTGAGAAGGGAGATTGGCCTGTAGCTCGCACTCAACGTGGGGTCTTTGCCCTCCTTCGGTATGACCGAGATGTGGGCTCTGAGACTGTCTGCCTGTATGTTTTGGCCCTTTCCCTCCTTTCCCTCCTCAGAGCTGCAGCCAGGAGGCGCCCGCATTTATCTCCTGATTCGTAAAAAACCCTTCTGCACTTAATGAGCTGGAGTTTCACTTTATAATTGTACACCCCCCTGAGCTGCTCTCTGAGGGAGGTCAGGGCCGCCAGGTGCGCCGCTACAAGTGACTGTTTGTGTAGCGTCTCTAGCCTCTGTATCTTAGCCAAAAGCTCTGTAATCAATTTGCCTCTTTCTTTCTTAACTCTAGCCCCTTGTTGAATCAGTACACCCCGGATTACACACTTATGGGCTTCCCATACAATAGGAGGGCTAGTTTCAGGGGTTGCATTAGTTGCAAAATAGTTCTGTAGGTTTTGCTTCACTACCTCCACTATTGAAGGGTCCTGGATAAGAGAGTTATTCAGTTTCCAGGTCCATGGGCGGGGTGCTGGTGTTTGGGCCGCTAATGTAAGGTGTACTGGGGCGTGGTCAGAAAGGGTGATGTTGCCTATAGAGGTTGCAGAGACCCGTTGCAGCATGTGGTGTTGAATGAGGAACAGGTCAATCCGCGAGTACATGTTATGGGGTGCAGAGTAAAATGTGTAGTCCCTTGTGTCTGGGTGAAGTATGCGCCAAGGGTCCACCAACTGGTGCGTATGCAAAAGTTTTCTAACCCTCTTCAACTTAGAGTAGGAGAGATATGAATGGCCCTTGGACGTATCCAGCAGGGGTTCGAGAGGGAGGTTAAGGTCCCCTCCAATTACAAGCTTGCCTTCTGCAAAATCAGCCACCCTGTTTAAGACATCCTCTAAGAAGGAGACCTGCCCCACTTTCGGCACATAAAGGTTTACGAGGGTGAATAGCTCTGATCTAATTTTCCCCTTGACAAAAAGCCACCTCCCCTCTCCACCACTCAGGACACCCACCTCTTCCCAGGGGACCGATCCTGACAGTAGGATGCTCACCCCTCTGGACTTCGAGTCCGGGGAATAGGAATGGTAAGAGGTCAGGAATACCTTATTCCTTAGCGATGGCGGGTTCCCCGCCCTGAAATGCGTCTCCTGGAGGAATGCCACATGAGCCTTCGACGCCCTGAGGCTCTGTGACACCGTTGACCTCTTTTCTGGCGCATTCAGACCCTTCACATTGAGCGAAATCAAGTTAGTCTCGCACATATTGAGGGGGGAAAATAAAGGCTGAGAATCAGGAAAAGGGGGTGAGAGATTAGAACAATAGAAAAGACAGGAGAGACAAATAATACACTTTCCAAACCAAACCGACGCTCAGGAGAGAATCTCGAGCGACAGTAACTAACTAGCTAAAATGCTGGGTCTGGCGGCGAACGCAAGAGCCAGCCTCCCCCCCTCCGGAGAACCTAGTCAAAAATGGGCAACTGGCAAATGTGCTAACTATTTTCTCCCCCGTGGTCTCACGGAGCCGAGACGGTCCCTTTGCATCACCCGTCTATCAGACTGAGATCCCCCGGGCCGCCACCAACCTGGGCCCACCACTCACTACCAGACCGACTCAGGCCCCAAGGACCCCAGGGGAGGCATGGCCTTTTAACCTAACCAAACGGCAACAACAAGACATTGTAACTGGCACCAAGAAACTCTATCTATCTCATTGAGGATGGAAAAGCATGGCAACCACGTGAGGCTAAACCAAACTTAGAGCTCATTGTCCCTTGGGCCCGGGATCCTCTCGTTACCCCTCCTGGGTCTCCTGGATCTCGATCGATTGGGAAAGACCCTAGGGGGCCTTTGCGGTGGGGGATCTACTGTTGGCATCAACCAATTAGGCACGGGTATGGGATCGCATCCCAGGAAGGCAAACAAGCCATCCAGGTCTTGATAAGATCTTAGGGCATATGAGTCCCGATCTTTGGTAACGATCAGGTGCAAGGGGTAGCCCCATCTGTATGCCGCTCCAACGCTCCTGCACACATCCAGGACTGGCCTTAGGAGTCTACGCATCTGAAGCGTACGTCTTGAGAGATCTGGGAGGATGATGACTCTTGCTCCATCAAAGTCAATGGGCCCATGCCTCCAGGCCCTATGGGATATCTCCTCCTTTATCTGGTAGAAGTGTATCCTACAGATGACATCTCTGGGACGGGCAGGGTCAGGACTACGCGGGCCCAGTGCTCTGTGTTCTCTATCTATCTCAATCAGGGTATCCACACGTCTTTCCAGTAATCGGTTGAAAATGGCGGTTACGATCTGTTTTACGTCCTCTCCCGAGGATGATTCCGGGATACCTCTCAGTCGCAGATTATTTCGCTGGTTCCTATTCTCGAAGTCATCATGCTGGAGTTGGAGTTGCAGAATCTGCACGTTCTGGGCTTCCACTCTTGCCGATAGGGATGCAATTGCGGCCTCCGTGGAGGACTGGTTAGTTGAAACTCTAGTGTCTAACGTTTGGATCTGGCCCCGTACCTCTGCGATTTCTTTCTTGTGAGCGGCTTCGTATCGCGCGATGAGTGCCTCAAAGTCTGCTCTGGTAGGGATAGATCTGAGGAAGGAGAGGGTTTCTCTGTGAATATTTCCCTCCTGCAGAATGCCATCAGGTCCTCCATCTCGAAAGTTGATTGAATTTAGTGCCGGCGAAGTCAAAGGAGTCGGGAGGTGGATTATTTGGGGAGTTTCCACCGTGGGGGAATTTCTTCCTGCATGATCAATGACGAAGGTGTCGGGCTGGGGGGAGGCACCTCCTCAGTATCCATCCATGCCTGGGTGGAGTTCGGTGAGGTATCTGGATGGATTGGAGTTGCCCACGTATGATTTCCTGTCGACAACACAGCCGCCTCCATCCTCTGTGAGCTTTTTGCGCATGGCATTCTTTGCGGGAGGCCTCTGTTCAGGGATGGGAGAGCGGTGTCGCTGGGTAATAACTGCCGCGCTGTATCTTGCTCAGGCTGCCGTCCCCTGGATGTGAACCCAAAGCTCTCAAGTTTCCCTGTGAGAAGGGACTCTCCGCAGGGCCTATGCCTGTGCTTTGCTGCTCCCCTTGCTTCTTCAGCTACATTCGGGGTTCTCCTGCAGGTTCCCCTGTCTTCTCCCCCTGGCACAGTACCTGGCTGACCTGCTTCTCCACCCCCACCATTTGTGTGATCAGATGCTAGATTTTTGTTTGTAGGGACCGTCGGGTGTTCCGTCGGTGGCCGCAGTTCCAGTCGGCCAGTCTCCCTCTGAGCAGCGCAGCTGAGAGGCACTGCCGATGCTCTCTGCAGTTCCAGGCTTCCCCCCTCCTCCCTCCTCTCTTCCTCTCCCCTGTGTGATCTCATGTGTGACTGGGGATCTCGAGGGGGGGGGGGGGGATGGGCCTACCTTCCTGCTCTCCTGCTCTGTCCCGTCTGCCATCTTGGATGTCTTCTCCCTGAGCTCTTCAGTCTCCTGCAGGCTGCGGGAGGTAGAGCAGCTCTCCTCCTCTCCTCCTGCTCTGCCCAGATGACACTTGCTTCCGATCCCAGGGGATGGCAGGCCCTCCTCTGCGCTCTCAGAGGAGCCTGATGATGACTGTGATGTTCCAGACGCCATGTCTCCTCCCATGTGCTGCAGATGGCTGTCTCTCTCCTTCCTCCATCTGTCACCGCAGGTCAGTGCCATCTTCCTCCTCTTCTCCTTCTTTTTGCCAGCCATTTGTATGGTCAGAATACTGTGCCTGATTGCCTTTTCAAATGATATAATGCCCGAAGGGGTGAGGAGCTCTCACAATCACGTCCTCCTCATTCACTCGCCAGGCCACGCCCCCTCTCTCCCTTACGCTTCTATTGAATTTTTAGTGCTGTAATCTTTACAACTTCTGCTTAACATTTTTCAATTTTTGGGGCCAAAATCAACTGACAGGTTCTGTTCCGGATGTATTTTACCTTCATTAGAGCATTTTATTTGGATGTAAAGTTACGTTTTTGTTGCATGCCATTCAAGTGGCATGACCTTGGTGTGCCTCCAATTCCATGTGTTTTCGTTGTGTCCCAGTTTCCTCTGGCTATTTTCCAACCTTGTTTAATCACCCAGTACTACAGCTCCCACGCTTGTGCTGTAATTTTTGGTGTTAAACATTTTAGTGAGCACCAGGTTTTGGGCGTTCATCAATGGCGCTACGTCTCGTATTGTGCAATGTTCTTTTCTGTGTTAAATGTGGCACAGCCTCTTCCTAGTGTTCAAAACTAGCTCAGTGTAGCGTTCTCATAAATCAAGCCAAATTGTGGTGCTTTCATTGGTTTGAAAGTTGTTATTTATGCTCCACTATGACTGTTCTGTTTTCGGTTTCGCTTTGTGTACTCCCAGTTTGCCTCTGCGGTGATCCCATACCCCCCCCCCCCACCAGATGCAGGCAAACCCCAGCCCCAGCAGCTCTTCTAGTGGGTCTGATGCTGGCTTGCTGCCCCAAACTGGTGGCCCGCCGTGCCAATAGCCAGATAGTTAAGGTAAGTGTTTGTTGCAAATGTTATGCCAGTTTTGTCAATGTTTTTTTCACATGAAATCTTCCTATGTGCCTTTCTCTTTTGAAAACTGTAGCTTTTTTAGCACTATATCATTTTTTTGTAAATACAGATGTCTTAGTGCTTTGCTTACCATTTTTGCATGCATATTTACTATTATTACATGCATTTTTTTTCTATTTTCATTTCTTAGTGTGCAGCAATGTGTTTTTATTTAAATACAGACCTATTATTGGTTTGTGGTATGATATTAATATCATTTCCAGCAAGGACTTGTCCTTCATGCCTCTTCTTGTTTTTTGTCTATTTCCTGTTTTTTGTCTCCACAGATGAGCAGCCTCCCCTCCACAAGCATGACAAGGAGATTCTCCACCCAGATCAGTGGGGGAGGTCACTTCATGCCATGGCGAGGTGGAGGACCCAGGGGAGGAAGGGGACAAGGATGAGGATGTCCCAGAGGAGTCAGCCGGTGTGGTGGACTCCCCACCACTCCATGAGGGTGCAGGAAAGGGACTGGAGGAGTCTGGCCCCTTGGAATTGGGCTCCTTTGGTCCAAATTGGAGGAACGAAGCCCTCCTGGTTGGAGGCCAACACCTTGTTACCTGGTGAGTAGCCTTTGTGCGTTATAATGTGGCTAACTTTTGTTGACCTGACAAGGGTGTTGCTCATGTGTTTCTTGATTTTGCTTTCATATTGGTTCAGGGCATCATAGGTTGGTGACCTCCTCCATGCCTCTTCTGGTCTTTTCGCCGAAGCCAATGTCAGGTAATTGTGGCATACACAAACAGCGAAATCTAGCTACTGTTTTTCCTCTGCAAAAATAAAATGTCAATAAAATGACAACTACTAATGTTTTTATTTTGTTTTTTTATATTCATTTTCACAGCTGATCCTGCTGGTACGGCCCTTGCCCCCCCCCCCAACCCACCTTTTCACCACCAGCATGAAGTTCGGTCCAGTAGCATGGGCCAAAGCCAGAGCTGTGATGGTGTGTATGTAACATAGACACAGGATGAAAGCTTTTGCTGCCTTGCAGATGTATTTTTCATTCTTGAGAACCAACCTACCCATTTTCTGGGTGACACAAAAGATTTTAAATGTTTAATGTCTTTGTTTGGTAGAATAATGTTTCTTTCTGTGCTACGTTATTTCATGTATTTATGTATTTTAGCACAATGTTGGACCCAAAATCTAAAAATGATTCCTCCACCTTAGCGTTTGATAGCACTCCACTACACATTGGTCCTCCTTATAAACAGATTTTAGTGGTACTGTTAGTTGCAGTGTGCATTGCGTTGTGGATTACAACATAGATACCGTTTAGCTTGGTGTTGTTTTTAGCAAAACAAGTAGTGTCCAAAAATGTTATCTACCTTTTTATCCACCCTATTTTCAGTATTTGAGAAGTGGCATTATTACTAATAACTTACCTCATTTCTTCGTTGAGGTAATGCCATTTGTTTTTACTGTAGCAATCAAAGGAACACCATGGTTTAGGCACCCAAAAATGTGTTAATGTTTTACATATGCCATATTATATTTTTTTTGACAAAATTTACAGATAACTACTTACATGAATGTGAATTAAATGTTTAAAAAAGGAACATCACATGTACAGGTTGTACTATTTACTTTCTTTGCAAAACCGTTAAAACAGGAGGGAATGGATGCACTGTGGACATCTTCCTAAACCATGACCAAGGTATTGGGCCCTAGACTGGCCCACACAGTCCCTATACAATTAAACTGCACACCACCATAATGTAAAAAATATAAACAAATGTATTGTTATTAAATCTTCCTTAGAACAAACAAAGACACAACAAGACTTAATTAAAAAACATATAGACAATAGTTGGGGGAATGGGAGGTCCTCTTTAAGAGCTAATGATGATCAATCACATAAAAAATCTATAAATATTTATAATGACCTTAAAATGGTTAAATGTTGGCATATGAGAATAAAGAATATAGATGTGCCAAAACATATAAAGTGAATTGAAAGTGTCAGAGTGCCAAGTGCCAAAGTGAAGCCGGTGTCTAGTTGCGGTATCAGGGGGTCTGGAGCTCGAGGATTGGTGATGTGTATTATTTTATAATTGTTGCTTTAGACTTTGTGGCTATTTTGTTGGCGTATGCACCTTATCATCTACATTAGGTAAAGTTATTTCACTCACTTATTCTGTGCGCATCACTGCTCTTAGCACTTATTAATTATGGATAGTTTTTTTCACTTTTTTACTTCACTTTGGCACCTGGCACTCTGACACTTTCAATTCACTTTATATGTTTTGGCACATCTATATTCTTTATTCTCATACGCCAACATTTAACCATTTTAAGGTCATTATAAATATTTATAGATTTTTTATGTGATTGATCATCCCCCAACTATTGTCTATATGTTTTTTAATTAAGTCTTGTTGTGTCTTTGTTTGTTCTAAGGAAGATTTAATAACAATAAATTTGTATATATTTTTTACATTATGGTGGTGTGCAGTTTAATTGTATAGGGACTGTGTGGGCCAGTCTAGGGCCCAATACCTTGGTCATTACTTGAGATTGTTGTCCCTACTTTTCTAGCACCCTGATACATTTTGAGGATCAAAATTCCCAGCTGTGCACACAATCTTTCTCCCCGCTGGTTTTTGAATCTTCCTAAACCATTTCGTTAGTCTGCTGGAAAAAGGTGTGACAAAGAGCATCTTTTCTTCAGCTGGACAAAGATGACATCAGGTAAAGTACACACTCCTCTTTCCACTTTTAATAAGTTAGCTAAGCATAGTGATTTCAATCCAATATTGTTACCTGATGATAAGAAATCCCCAGAAGGTTGTAGGCAGTGCTTATAAAACAAGCCTTCTAACATGAATTGTGCATTAAGAGAAATTCTGTTTTTAATAAAATCTCAAAATGCCTGTATATGTTATATTTGGTTACGCCAAATGACATTTAAAACTAGTGTGCAAAAGGTAGTGTACAGATTTAATTGTGGAAATTGTTCTGATACAAAGCAACAATTTCAGACATACAAAAAGGAGGTCTGCTTTGCTGGAGGTCTGCTTTTCTGGAAAAAGAGACTGAGTTGTGTAAACTTAAGTCCAAAAATGGGGGAAAAAGATGCAGAGTTGGTTAGACCTTGGTCACAGGTAGAGACAGCATCCATTCAAAAGACTAGCCCTGATTTGTCTGGGTCTGTTACACCTCAGAGGTCATAGCTTTTCAGGCCTCTGAGGAACAAAGAGGTGATTTAAAAACAGGTAAGGCTATGCATAATGAAGGTGAATCAGGGGGAATAGTAACCAAGGCCAGTGGGGATGCTAGAGCCAGCTCACTTCTAGGTTCAAGAAAAAGTAGGTCTGGGGTCGCTTAGGAAACAGGTGAGTATGCTTAAAGGGACACAGGGGGAGGTAGGAGGCCTCCTCTGCCACAAAGGTATGGTGTGGACAGATCATCTGCTGTGTTTCCTATCTTCACAGGCATTCAAGTCCGGGACTCATTTTCGGACGAGGGCGGAGGAGGAACGTGTTGTGTGACCAACAGTCTCCAGGTGGCCTTAGAGAATGAGGGAACGTGACGATGATGCGTTTTGACGCATTGGCATTCTATATTTGATTGTAAATTGTAAAGGGGCCTACAGGGGTAGAATGATGTAACAACACTTCCTTCATGACTGAATATGTCAGAAGTTATCATTTATAGATATTATTCTGTCACGGGGGATTGTCAAAGGGTAAAGGAAGTGTAATAATTATAGGCATATTTATTATACTTTATATGATTACAGATATCCCCAAATGATACCATACTAACACTCAAATAGGATGTGAGCCTGAGACAGTGCCATTTGTCTATAGTAAACAGACCATGCCCCATGAATGCAATAGACTATATTCACACCTAGCTGCCAAAAAGTACCTCAATAGCGGAGGTGTCTCTGAGCTGCAGGTAATTTCCTCTTGAAAAGGAATCCTTGAATTCCTAATTAGGTTGGAGGCAGACTCAGGCATTCAAATACACATTAGACATGGACATTGGATACTATTTGTAAAGAGCGATGTAGCTCCTGAAATATGACCATTATGACTGTATTAATGAGAGATATTATATCTGCCCCAGCCCCACTCCCATATCTGCACCAGCCCCACTCCAAGCCCGCCCCACCCCCCACTGGGCCCCGAAACAATTGCCTCTCATGAAAGTGGTCCCTGGTGCTAAAAGGTTTGGGGACCACTGTGTTATCTGGTTTACTGAAGGTGTACATTGTGCATGTGTGTTTGCTTGTGATTGAGTTTGTGCATTTGTGGTTGCAGTGGCAATGCAGTGCAGTGTAAAGCCAGATTTTGGTCTGATGTTTGGTGTGTGGATGAGTTGTGCGGCTGTAGCTGAGGAAGAGAATGAGACTGAGGAAGCAACAGTGGTCCAACTCTGGGCTGAGTCTTTAATACCCGGTTGGCTGTTGCAAATTTAAGTGACGAGCATATCTGCAGCCACTTCTGTTCGAATCGTGTTGTACTTTTGGCACTATATCACCAAATTCACTACAAAAATGGGCCCACCATTGGCCGCAGCCACACAGAACCTGACATAATGCGCCTCTGTGCCTCCTTAAATATCCTTGTGAGGGGCACATTTCAGACCACTGCTGCTCTATTAAGTGGCATTAGTCAGCCTAACATTTGCTGCATCTTTCATGAGGTGGTCCTGGCCATCTGTGACCCGATCCCTAACTACATCAGATTACTAGTTGATGATGAAGAGGTAGAAAACTTCAAACTGGCTTTTTATCGGATGGCAGAAATCCCAAAAGTGTTTGGCTGCATTGATGGCACCCATATTCCATTCCGCCCCCCTCGAGCACAAGAGCTGCACTACCGCAACCAGAAGAGCTTCCATTCCATTAACATGATGGTTGTGTGTGATCATGAGATGGAGCTGTGCTATGAGGTTGGGATTTCTGGGATCCTGCCATGACTGCTATGTGTTCAACCAATCTGCCTTGTCCTGAAAATTTGAGAACAACGAAATACTAGGCTACTAGGTTAGTATATAGCTACATTGTAAGACCTCTAAACATTGGACCAACAGAACTGGGGGGTGAAGGCAAAATGAATCAAACCAGGTTGGGGTCTGCATTTGTGTTGTAAACAACATTAACCCTTGTTATTTATATATTTATATATATATATATATATATATATATATATATTCATATATATATATTGATATTTAGCTGATAAAGGATATGGGCAGAAGACGTGGCTCATGACCCCCATGCAAAATCCGCATACTGCAGCTGAAGTGCGCTACAATGCAGCTCACCACAAGACCAAGATATACAAAGGGCCAGCACACCGTTAATGAGATGAATAAGCTTGTATTATCATGCATACAAGTAAACTAAAGCCATATATATACGTCACATCATAATGCGCTCCAACAGCAGGAAGTAATCCATAGCAGTCAATGTCCCATAAGCCGACGTTTCGGGGGTGCAGAGAGCCCCCTTCATCAGGGCAGACAGTCAAGCAGTGCAGAGGGACAGCTGGCCATTTAAAGGAATCCTCGTTGTAATTCCCGCCTGACGTCATGTGACGTCAGCGGATCCGCATTGTCACATATCAAACACTATAAACAATAAATAAATACAAAGAAGCATGGTCAACCCACCTGTCCCCGTTGGAGCGCGCCACAAAGGGCACAGCTCCGTCACCGCCGGACGCCGGTCACAAATCGCGATCGGCATAGTTCCCTGCCTGCCAAGGGAAAGGAGGCATGACGTCGGGCTGTAAAGTCTGCCCGGTAACTAGTGACATGGCGGCAGGCGCGACCTGATAGGCCGCGCTGGCCGTCAGTCTCCCAGCCAGCAGGGGCAGACGTCACTAAGGCCGGGTGTGCGCTGGCATGGAAACCATGTCAGCAGCACCACCCCAGTGACCCCTGCTCGTCATGTCTCCCGGCCGGCGGTGAGAGCAGAATGCTCCCGGTCAGGCGATCATAACCTACTCATTAATAAAGACATTAACAATGCCACTCATAATGCAGAGAGAGAGAGAGAGGAAGCCAGAAAGAAACGGAGAGCAAAAGAGAGGGGGGAATATTAAAGGAAAACGGGGAGATATAAAAAGGGAAGGAGAAGTAGCATACAGTACTGAAAAAGACAGGGGGAAGGGGGGAGAGGGACAAAGAACAAGATGGGGGAAAGAGCTGGGACCACAAGCAGACAGCTGGAAAAGAAGGAAAGTGAGAGGTCCATCCCGCAGGGGGACAGAAACAAACTGAATAGAGAAAAGAAAGGGGGAGAGAGAGGAGGGCAAAAGAAAGGAAAAGCCATACACATATACAGTGACAGAAAGAGAGAGACGGGAGCAAGGAACAAAGGAAAGAGACAAACTAAATGAGGGAAAAAAGGGAGCGAAAGGAAGAAAAAAGACAGAGACAAACTTGAAAAGGGTAGGGACATAAGGATGTGAGTAAAAGAGAGAAACCACAACCAAAGATCAAAGGAAGAAAAAGAAAAAGAAGGAAAAAATGAGAACAGGCAAGGAAAACAGGACAAGAGGGAGAGCGGAAAGAGGAGAGCTCTAATAGACTAACAGTGGGAGAAAAAAGACCAAAGAAGTGAACAGAGACGTGGAGATATGGGCACAAGGAAAGGAGAACAGAGAAAAACAGAGAAAGGAAAAAGAAACAAACACAAGAGAAGCCGCAAGAGAAGAAAGACCGAAGCGAGCAAAAGGTAGAAAAAACAAAAAAGGGAAAGGTAGAAGAAAGAAGAAAAAGAAGGTAGAAAGATAGAAAAAGATAGAAAAACGAGAAGGGGGAAAAAACTCAGATAAACAAACAGTATGGTACTGATATTAGATCATGGTATTAATACTATAACATGGTCAAAAACCAAAAAAAGGGGTTAGCGTTGTGAAAGGAAGCAAGAGAAGCCAAAAGAGGTATTTAGGCCCCTCGGTTGGACCGTGTCCAGTTCATGAATCCAGTATGTCTCACGCTGTAATAATCGGAGATGACGATCTCCTCCACGGTGCGGTCTATCCACCTGCTCGATGACCATACCGCGGAGTTCAGATATCTGATGTTTATGTCTAACGAAATGGGTTGCAACCGGTTTGTCGTGGTCCAACGTCTCTCCGTCCTGGTGTTTCTTGATGCTCACCCGTACATCACTCCGATGTTGTTGGAACCTTTTCTTAAACGCCCCTATAGTTTTTCCTACATACAGCAGGCCGCAGGGGCACTTGAGTAGGTAGACGCAGTACTCAGTAAGACAAGAGTAGGTGCCACGGACCTTGTATCGTCTCCCAGTATGGGGATGAGTAAATTCCTGACCCAGGATGAGCGAGTTACACACATTACATGAGTTGCACCTGAAACAACCATTGCGGGGAGATAACTTAACCGGTGTTTTCCTATATTTCTCCACTGGATCAGCCTTCACTAGGGAATCTCTGAGATTTTTACTCCGTTTGTAAACCTTCATGGGTGGTTTCTTTACCAGGGGGCACAATGATTTATCTGAAGTCAGTATACTTCTGTATCTATTCATGACCCGTTCAATCGTGGGGGCCGCTTGATTATACGTCACCATAAAGGGAACTCTCTCTTCCCTAGGGGGCCTAGGTCTGTCTTCACCCAGCCATATTTGCTCTGCACGGCCTTGAGCCTGGACGAGTATATCTTCCGGATAACCACGTATGAGAAATTTCTCAAACATACGTAGTAGTTGTTGCTCATGGGTGTCAGGGTTAGTGTTCACCCTATATACCCTCAGGAACTGTGATACTGGTAGACTATTGACCAAAGGTCTGGGGTGTGCGCTGTCGTATCTTAGCAGCGTATTTCTGTCTGTGGGTTTCGTATAGAGACCCGTGGTGATCGATCCGTCATCTTCTTTGCAAACTGCTACGTCCAGGAATGATACGGTAGTATTGGAGATCTCAGGGTTGAAGGTGATCGTGGGAAAAACTGAATTAATGTGTTCAATAAACAAATCCAAGGATTCTCTGTCTCCATGCCATACGGTGATGACATCATCAATATATCGTCCCCAATATCTGACGTGTTCAACGTATAAAGAAGAGGGAAAAATATAGCGTTCCTCTAAAAATCCAACGAACAAATTAGCGAAAGATGGAGCTATTGCACTCCCCATCGCAGTCCCAAGGATCTGTTTGTAAAAAGTCTGTTCAAATCTGAAATAATTGTTATGAAGAACAATTTCTAAGCCCGTCACGATGTATTCCACTGGAATCTCTGGGGGAAGGCATGTGAGAAAATGCTTAACAGCTTTTATCCCATGATCGTTAGGGATATTCGTGTAAAGTGAGGAGATGTCCATCGTCACTAACAGATCATCTTGTTCAATCTCAACCTCCCCTGAATTTCTTCAGAAAATCCCCCGTGTCCTTCAAATAAGATGGCAACAGGCGAACATACGGCTGAAGGTAATAATCCAGCCATTGAGCTAGTGGCTGAGTAGCTGAGTCCGTGCCGGCTACTATAGGCCGGAATTTCAGCGGATGGCACCCCTTGTGGACCTTGGGCAGTCCATATATAACGGGTGTAATAGGATACTCAATGTCAATATATTTCGCCGTCTGTTCACTGAGCCATCCATTTGTCAAACCCAGCGAGATATATTGGCGCACCGTGTTCTGGATACCCCAAACTGGGTTATTGGAAATACATTCATAGCTGACAGTATCGGACAGCATATCCAAGATGCTTTGCCTGTACATATCATAGTCCATGACAACAATAGCCCCGCCTTTGTCTGCGGGTTTGATTATAATACTCCTGTCATTGCTTAACTTCGACAGGGCTGCCAATTCTCCTTGTGATAAATTAGGGTGGTGACGTTTGGACTGCATGATCCGTCCGGTTTCGGATCGAACAGTGTTAATGTACGTATCGATTGTGCCAAAATGCCCTGGGGGCGTAAATTGGCTTTTAAGTTTCAGTTTGGGAGGACCCAGGATCTTAGTATCCCGTGTAGTGTCGGGTTGAACAGAGAAGAACTGTTTGAGCTTCAATGATCTCTCTAACTTAAATAGTTCAACATCAAATTGGAACTTGTCAAACCGTGAAGTGGGACAAAATGACAACCCTCGGCTAAGGAGGCTTACCTCTTCCGCTGAGAGAGGTCTGGAGGACAGGTTCATGATAGGGGTCTCCTGTTGGCCGACCGCAGGGTCATTGCTGACCAGACCAGATGCATCGTTGAAGGGACCATTGGACTGCTGAAATCCCACTTCCTATGTTTGGCCCGGGCAGGTGGGAAGCTGCTCTACAGCCCAGAGAAGGTTTCCAAGATAATCCTCGCCTGCTGTGTGCTACACAATCTCTTCATACTCCATCAAATGGAAGAGCCCAAAAACTGGGCTAGGGTTGTTGCACGGGAGGCGCCGGCGGCTTATCCGTCGCCGATAAGGTACGTTTTTATAGGCTTTCTGGGGGGTTTCACACAGCGGGGCATCCCGATTTCGGATGCCCCACGGGGAGGGAGCTGATCGGCCCGGGAATCTTATAGATTCCCGGGCCGATCAGGGGTGGGTGTTGGTCCACTTTAAGCAAGGTTGTATGCATGTCTGAATAAGTGGGCTTTTTACATTTTGAAGAGTTGGAGAGTGAGCGGATTGAGAAGGGGGTGGGCATTCCAGAAGATTGGAGTGGCCCGTGAGAAGTCCTGGGGGAGAGTGTGATAGAAGGTGACCAGGGTATAGGTGGAAGCCTCACTAAGGTCTCGGGGAGAGGGGGTTGGGTATGGAAGTGCATGTCATCGTGTGAATGTCTCCTATATATGTTCTGAGAGGAAGCATATCAATGTGGGTCAGGCTTCCCCTCAGAACTTTCAAAGGGGACCTCCACCACAAGTGGACCTTTGCACCTAACCACCACTTATACCTCGCTCAGTGTTGGCACCACACTGCACATACCCACATGCATTGCCTTGTTGCTGGCCATTGGTTGGCTACCCCATATGACCACAATAGGACCAAATGGGTTTGCATGGTGCATGGTGGGCTGACGAACCAGTACGCAGTGCATTGGAATGCTTGTGGGTGTGTGTGCAAGTGTGGATATCAATCTAATTGGACCAGTAGTAATTTTATAGGCTCTATCACCATTTTTTTAGTTAACTATTTTTTACTTTTTATTTTCGTGCATGGGTGTGTGGAGTAGCACACAGTGCTAAGGCAGACAGAGCCCGGGAAATATGCTTTCTGTTAGAATCGCACAGCCCTCTGGTAGCTATTTCAGTCCCCCAAAACATCTGCCGCCATTTTGTGTACCAACCCCTGATGTTTATGTGTTATTTTTTTCTACACCATCGGGACAGACTTGGACACCCCTGTTTTATAGCATATACTGCAGGTCCCAAACAAACTTAATTTAGCATCTATTTTTTAATAAAAAAAAATAAAATGTCATGCATTATTTTTATTGCATCATAGCTGTAAGTTTTGTCACAAATGACAAACGTCCTGTATGCAAAAATTTATACCAGGAGGCACATACAGACCATCAAAATGCACTGACACATCCTCCATTATGCTGTCATCATCATAACAGTCCCCTTCATTTATAATGACCTGTTATAGATAAGAGTAGTAAATAGCCTGCTACAGTAGCGTTCTTTGTAAAGCAAGAACGCCATCTATTTTGTTGTCCTATTCTAAAACAAATGCATATTAAAGCGGACCAACAGTCAATAATTACTTAAACCAGACCAACACAACAAACAGTGCTCCTATGCATCCCTCCCCAGGGCAATTTAGATTTCTGTGCATACACATTAATTTACATTTTTCTAACCCCTTTTGTAGTCAATTTTAAAAACAAAATGGTGGATCATGCATTTGCTGCAAACAGAAAGTGCGACTGGGCTTCCTGTTACTGTTCATTGTCAGTCATATCAGTTGAATCCAGGCAGCAGCATGGCTGAGATGCTGAGAGAGGAAGCTCCAAAATGGCCGCTACCTTTCTTTTCCAACCGTGCCAGGCTGTCGGTCCGGTTAAAGTACATGGTATTAATGGGATTTTTTTGTCCATCCCCCAGGGGCACCCTGGTTTTGGATGCCTCTCTGTGTGAAATCCCCCAGATAGCCTATTTTACTCACCCTTCTGCCGTTTCACAGGGTGCACGCGCGAATGCGTGTTCAAACACTGCTTTATGCCATGCATACTAAAGCATAAATCCATTGTTTTGAATGGTGCTCCAGAATAGGGAACAGCAATGCGTGCATCCCCGGCTCCCCTGTGGAGTGTGTGCACAGATAGGATCGACGCAGGAGCGTGCACATCTGCAGGCTATTGCGATAAGGCCCAGGACATGGTAAGGGGCATGCGGGCGATGGGGGAGCTCACACAGTGGGGAATGCCAAATCAGCCTGCCCTGAGGGCACCTAGTCAGCTGGTCCTGGAGTTTTTAAGACTCTGGGGTTGGAATCGGGGGGTGATTGATCGACTTTAAGGCTCCTGCTGCCTGTCCCCATGGTCTGAATGTTGCCTCCCTCAACATCCAGAGTCGGACTCACCCGCTAGAGCACCAGAGGATCCTCTGGTTGGCCCCAGTCACTGACCCAAGGCCACCATCAGGGCAGTATCCAAAGCTAACAGTGTTTCAGGTGTGCCTGAAGCTTTCTTTGAGTTTGTTGTTTATTCAGTAAGTTACTTTTTGTTATTTGGCTAACAGACATGGCAATTTATAATATGCAACAATCTAATTGTATTTCAGCTGAAGGGTGAGCGCCAGGAATGACTCCAGTCCAACAATATCAACATTGCTTTAGCCAGGGCATGCACATGCATAGTCGCTGTCACCATTCAACAGAGTTTAAAACAATTTAAATTGTGCTGAATTTTCTCAGGTTAACAAGATTCTTTGCTGTAATGAATAGCATGCATCATGATGAAATCTGTACCTCTCTGATACTGCATATGTTGGCATTCCTGCCTTATCTGGCGCTGTGTACTACAATGACTCTAGCAGTCGCTGCGTCGAATGCTACTAATTAGCTTTAATTGTTGCACTTAGGTATTGGCTGGCCTATGTCAGCGCCTGTTGGACCCGCTGGCCAATTATCCCAGCACCAGTGAGGGCTGTACTTTGTACTGCCGTTTTTCCGGCGCTCCCCAGAATATTTAGGAATGTTTTCCTCCTTAAAGTGGACTGTCACCCAGGGGTGATCGGCCCGGGAATCTATAAGATTCCCAGGCTGATCAACTCCCTCACCGCGGGACATCCGAGATCGGGATGTCCCGCAGTGAGGGACCCCCCCAAAACCCCCGAAAAACTAACCTCATCAACTAACCGCGCGCCCCTCTAGACGTGCGCGCTCCCGCGCCGGCCGTTTCTGAATGGCCGTCGCGGGCGCGCGCACTGTCAGAGGGGCGCGCGGGAGGCGGCGGCGGACGCGCTGTCTTGTCCGCCGCTGTCACCCGCTTGTCCGTGGCTACGTGGGAGCGTGGTGAGGTGAGTTTTGGGGGCTTTCTGGGGGGTTTTACACTAAACGGGGTGCACCCCTGAAGTGGTGTTGGTCCACTTTAAAATCTTTTTTTCATTACAGTTACAAGAAATTACTGCTTGGGACAAAGGGGACAAACTTTAGCGTGGGTTTGGGTTGCATTTTAGTTGTCGGTGTCCGAATTGCATGTTGCATGTTAAGCAAAAGAAGCCATTAAAATCAATTTTAATAACACCAAAAAAAAATGGTCCTGTGTTTCAAAATTGACAAGTTTCAATGCAAGTTATGTACAAAAGATGTGTTTAATATTAATTCTAAGCATTAAACACTACAATCCATTGTGCTCATTGTGCTCTAAAGCGTGAATTTTAAGGCTAGTGTTAAATAAGACACTAGTTGGCGGCCGAATTCGCACTGTGAGGTGCTGACGCTTCGTAAATAAGGCTCCCAATAAAAATGTAATGCCCTGCTTTATAAATAACTTCAAAGCAGCAAAAGTGGTGTATGGTACATGATAAAACAGCGAGGTAATGAAATGTGCCAGACACTCAGATAATTCTGAACTAAACAAGAGGCTTGTTAGGAAAATGTGAAATGCAGAGTACGGATACGGGAGCTGAAATGACTGGCTGATAATTTAAAGAGACTGGCAATACATATAAAGCATAAGGATTCTGTTTAAGTTGTCGAAGATCTATTAGGTAACTGTAGGCTAAAGCACACAACTCCATTTTCCAGGGATCTCCTGAAGCAAGTCTTGAGAGCCTGCAGCAATGTTCTTTCTCTATCTGAAGGCTTTGTGCAGGAGAGGATTAAAGTACGGCTAACATGGGCTCCTGCCACCCCCCCCCCCCCCCGTCCCGACCCATGAATGCCACTCGGGAACAAAAGAAGTGAGGTTTTGGCCGATCCTTAGGGATACACACATGGGGGCATCACAAGCGTCATGTCTCAAACATGAGGAACCAAACTCAATTGCAAATTGGTTTTAAGTGTTATGCAATGTAATTGTTTTGTTCTCCAATTAAACTCATGGATAGTTTTGTGTCAACTTCAACTTCAATATAGCGAAAATCTTTCTCTATCGGGAATCTTGTTCCTCTCAAACATAGAATATGTTCGTTGCAGAAGTGGTGCATTACATTTGTATTACTTACTTCTGGAAGTACACTCTTGACATATCAACAGTATCATTTTGCCAGAGAAATACACGTGCCACCAGAAGATGTTCAGTTCTGGAGGTCTTGTCAAACTCTACAAGTTCCCTGAACACTGCCTGTACTGCAGTTGCTCCATCAACTTGGAATAGATGAAAAACAATTTCCGAGTTTGCGGGTTTTCTAGTTACAGTAATAAATATGACATTTGAATTACTCAGTAGGTAAACAATAGAACACGTGAGTCACTGCCAATGAATCCATCTATTGATCCAAGAATGTAAAGATAATAGGAAAGTGATGCCAAAGTGTAATATATTTTCTGCCACCAAATAAACCTATGTGAACTCACAGAGTGAAATGGTTATTGTTTTATAGACTGTGTAGTTTTGCCCTTAGGACAGTACTTAGTATGATGACGTGCTGGGTCAGCTGCAGAAGCACAAGGGGAAATATGTCCACGTGTAAGGGAAAGAAAAATCCACATGTGTACAGTACATATAAGGGGAGGCGAAGGTCACATGTCTAAGTGTAAGCAGATGTCCATGTGTCTAATACCATTGCACAATTAATTATCTTATACCATTGCACATTTTGTGTTTGAATGTTTATTAGAGATGAGTGAATCTTTTAAAAAAATTGAAATTTTGGTTCGACCAAATCCTTGTAAAAAAAAAAAAAAAAACACCTTTATCCAGTGCCGGGGATGTTCTCATTCCCCATCAGCTCCCTGTCAGTCAGGACCATTGGCGGGCGGGTGGCAGCAAGGACTGACATCGTGGCAGGCTTCTCCCTGCTCCCTGTTGCTGTGTGTATTGCACAGCAGTAGGGGAGCGGGAGAAGCCGGCCGCGCTGTCAGATGCGTGAGCAACCATACGGGAGTAACAGGGGAGCTGCCTTGCAGCATCATGGCACACTCACCGCAATGAGGATCTGTTGGAGATATAACTTACAACTAGGAGGCCGATTCATTAATAGCGGCAGGTAGCGACAGTTGAGCGACTGTAGCAGTATTTTCACAGCGCGAGCTAATAGTCGCTGTGCTTGGCCATTGTTCGGTTGTTGATAGCGACTGAGTCAGTGTGCAGTAATGTTGAATACGGGGTGACGAGTCGCTATTTGACAGGTTCCGCGATGTATGGGTGTGCATGATAGCGACTGGTCAGAGCGACCGGCTCCCACCACATTCATCAAAAAATCACGCTCAAAAAATTCTCGCGCTTTGAAATGCATGTTTAAACCCCAGAGCGCTGGCGGAGATGTGTTAAAAGTAGTTTTTTAACCCCCAAACCACCATATTTTTGGAAACCAAAAAAAAAAAATTTTGAAAGAATTTATTAATATGAATACAATAATATCAGACCTGTAATATCAATTCTGCACAATTTTTTTTTTTTTACCTTAAAAAAATTAACTAACATGGCAGAAGTGGTCACAGAATATTTCACAGTTAAAAAAAAAAAAAAAAAAAAAAACATTAATAACAATTAATTATGAATATTTAAAGATTGTTCCATTGAAATGCATTGGAGAGCGCCAGGTAGCGAGAGGTCATACCTGTCGCTGTTCAAGGTTGGGCGCTGGCGCTGTGGGCTGAGGCTGGAATAATGATGCATGAGTGGCTATCTGGCGCTATCTCAGTCGCTAAGCAGGATCGGCTTGATAAATGTGTGATTGTGGTGGGGAGCCGGCGTTCTCGTGGCGGTGCCCGTCATTACCGGTCGCTCAACAGTCGCTACCTGTCGCTATTCCTTCATAAATAAGGGCCTTAGTCTATTGCTGGAGTGACTTTTGCTGGATTGACTGCAGTTTACATTTATGACATAGATGTCGCTGTTACTAAATGCTTATCTGCAGTCTCTCTATGCTTTTCAGAATATGTTGCATTTCCTTTACATTGAGCTGTGCTCTATGGCTTCTTTATCCATGTTATTCCACCATGTAAGGTGTCCTTCACTTACTGCACACATGTTCCATTAAAGCCAGTTCCTGTTACACCACAAATATCTATATGGATTTGACTTTGCTGCCCCCAGCACTCACACTCAAGGGGTAGGAGGTAAGTATCAGTCACTTACCTGCACCGCACTGTCTCAGCAGCACTAGAAGCTGGCTTGCGCAGCTGACACTGCCACCGGCTTCTCCCGTTCCCCCTTCTGCTGTACATACAGCAGCAGGAGAATGAAAGGAAGCCAGCCGCACTGTCTATAGCCTCGATTCAGAGACACGTCCGGACTTCCGTAGCTGTCTGTGAAAGTTGTGGTGGGTGTTTGTCATTTTTTTGCTTTTTTTCGTCCATTTTCTACTCGCACGAACGTTCGGGAATGCGCTTCCGATGAACGGAAGCAAAACGTAACATTTCCGTTAGTTCGGATCATTTTCCAAACAAAATCGGAAATTTTCTGTACGTTCAGAAAACTTCAGTTGCTGGGATGGGTTTCTGTCTGATTCAGAGAGCTGATTTCCGACGGATCACCACCCTATAAATCCGTTTCATTTCCGATCCACTTACGAGACCTTTGAGGGCTCGGATTGCTATTGTTGAACATGTTTTGCGGCTATGTGGAGGAGTCTGCATGCCTTTAGTACCAAGGCATTGCATGTATCAGCATGGCCGAGGCCATAAATTGTATAGCAATGCATACCTGAATTAATACATTTCATGTATGCCTTATAGATGCATTTTAATGCTGACCTTAATTAGTCCTTAGCATGTAAACATTTATTTTTCCACACATCCATATAATTGCTATATTTTTTTAGACTTATGTCCTTTGTGAATTATATTTGGATTGTTGAACTTGAATCTTAATTTGTTGTAGGAGTTATTGTTTTAGTCGGTTACCTTTGCTTTGTGTAATTATTTTATATTTGGTTGCAGGAACCACAAGATGTGCCACTCGCCCTTGCTCCTGATGCCCGTTCTTTGCCTGCAGAATGCGGGCCAGGGGTTCTCTAATCGGGCAATATGCAAAACCCGGGCCGTGGTGGCGAGGGCCCTCTGGCTTTTGAAGTCCAGATTTAGGTGTTTGGACCATACAGGGAGGGGCACTGCAGTATGACCCCAACAAGGTTATACCAAAATTTTAATTTACGTTTTTTAACAGGGACCACACGTGCCAGAGTGGCACAACTGAGTGTCAGGGTCCTTCAGTTGGTGGGCGAGATGCAGGAGCTGCGCAACTCGTTGGGGACCACAGATGAAGAAAAATGTTCTGTGGCCTGCCATTGCTATGTATTTTGTTTTTTATAGTTATAAAAATTTGAAATTTTCCAAATGTTTTAACATTTTTAATTTTATGATGGTATAAAAAAAAATGTTACATTGTCATTTCATTTACAAAATACATTAACACAAAACTAATGGGCCCAGAAATATTTAAAGATGAATATTCACATGACTGAGAAGTGATTTGGGTAAGTTTTAGGGGGCTAAAATGGAAAAAGAACCTAACCAAGAAGTGGTTTGGGTGAGCTTTAAGGGTCCAAAAGGGAAGATGGAGGATAGTGCTAAGTGATTTAGCTAAACATTGTAGTAGAAGTGAGGGTGGCAAATATGTAGGCGAGCACTTTAATGAGTTAAGTTTGTAGTGCGCAGGCGCAAGATCGTTATTGAAAAAGGGAAACAGAATCGAATGAGAAACGTAAAGGATTCATTGGAGGATACGATGGAAAAAGGGCAAAAACGAAAGCCTACGTTGTAACATGTGAAAATGAAACGGAAAAGTCTGGATGGAAAATGACATCCTCGTATTCGTAATCTGCCGTACAAATGGACGGAAACTTTACAGAAGGTTTTCAATGCATGCATAGAATCGCTCATACGCTCATACGAGAACGGAAACATTTCACAAAAAAAAAAACAGATCGGAACTAAAACGGAAGTTTTTTGTGTCTCTCTGAATCGAGGCTATTGTCTGTCGTCAACCACCCACCACTGGACATGAGTTACAGGGTATCCGGCGTGCAGGTAAGTGGCAGTGAATCTCAAGGAAAATCCCAAAATCCCAGATTCAGATGAACCGGTTCTCTAATATCTCTAATATTTATATATAAAGATAACTTTTTTACTACTGCTATTCCCAATTTAAACAGCTCATGTGTAGGGATGGGTGAACCTGAACCGCAAAGTTTGTGTACCCGAACACTGGCACGGATTTCAAATTCAAATCCGTGCATGCATTTGTCCCAAACCCAGAAGAAGAAGAATTGGGTGTGCAGCCAATCATCCTTCTTCTTGCACTAGCAACCATTGACTAGGCGGGGTTAGCGTCACGCTGATCATGCTGGTGCTGGTGCAGTAGATAGGGAAAGGTGCTGGCTGCTGCTGCTGCTGCTGCTGGGGGACATAAACTATCAATGTAAGGACAATTATTCAGGGAAAGCAGCTGGATTGAGGGCTAGATAGGTCATTAAGCACACTATTGCCTTTTTCAGGACATTTATTCAGGGAAAGTGGTTGGAGAGAGGGCTAGGATGGGTGTCAGTACTGTTTAATACCACTTGCTTAAACCACTTGTGTGTCACTACAGTTTAATACCAATCGTTCAGGCACTTGTGTGTCACTACTCTTTGATACCACTTGCTCAAACCACTTGGGGGAGCCAGTACTCTTTAATACCACTTTCTGAAACCACTCAGGTGTCAGTATTCTTTAATGCCACTTGTCCAAACCACTTAGGTATCATTATTCTTTAATACCAATTGTTAATAGAGTATCTGAGTATCCACTGGTTCAGGGCACTTGTGTGTCAGTACTGTTTAATACCAATTGCTGAAACCACTTGGGCGTCAGTACGCTTTAATACCACTTGCTCAAACCACTTGGGCATCAGTACTGTTTAATACCACTTGCCCAAACCACTTGGTTATTACTATTCTTTAATACCAATTGTTAGTGGAGTATCCACTGGTTCAGGGCACTCAAGGTCCTACACTTTTTTGTGTAGTGTCCACTGGTTCAGGCCACTTGTGTGTCACTACTCCTTAATACCACTTGCTAAAAGCACTTGGGTGTCACTACTCTTTAATACCAATTGTTAGTGCAATATCCACTGGTTCAGGGCATTTAAGGCCCTCCTGAAAAAAAAGGTAAAGAGATCCCTGCCCATGCTTAGTTGTCCACATTTCAGTTGTGATGTTGACCTGGCAACATACAGCATTGCGCAGTGCACACCTTATTTTCTCAACAATCTGTTGGTGCAGGGCAGGGATGGCCTCCAAGAAAAGTTGTGGCGGCTGGAATGGTGTATTGTGGGGCAGCTGTGACCATAACATTTTTTTTACCGGCATACCCTAACCACCCCCCCTCACGCGAATGGTAGGCACGCAATTTTTAAATACTCGCGTTCAAGACTAGGGATCGTGGGTGAGATGGGCTAAACTTCCACTTTCTGGACTTTCTTTTGGGGGTAGACAGGTGGCATTGTTGTGGAGGTGCTGGTAATGGCTGAGACAACAGTAGCATGAAATGGAGCCTCAGGTGTTTGCATGTATTTATTTCAATATCATGTTTAATAATACTAATAATGGTTTTCTGTTTGCTTTGCAAGTCCCTTGTGATGAACGGCGTGCACAGATTTCCCTAGCCTCAGCAACTGATGGCAAAGCATGCAAATGACCAATGTTCCCTCTAAGCCGGAGCAGCTGCTGTGCGTAGTAGCGAGGGAGTTGGGCAACACCCGATGAAAGGTGGCCAATCAGAATAAACTAAGATAAAAACACTGGTACATCTACTAAACAAGTAGATTTGATATTTAGTTTACTTACAAGAATTGCACTTCATATAGGCAACACCAAAAGTCCAATATACAGTAGAGGGTCTGTAACATAACTGAGTCTGTTTGTATGTAAGCTTTAAAAACCTTCTTGTTTCCTCATCATACATCTGGGATGCCCCAGGGCCAGGCTGTGAGGGTTTGTTCCACTTTAGATAACCTAATCTTACTGGCACTTAGTTCCCACAGCACAATCAGAATTCACTGCTGTATATCCCCACCCCAGCAATGAGTTCTGAAAAAATTGTCAGGCCATGGCATGCATGCTCCATGGGATCGAATCCTGAGGTTAGTAAATAGGTGTCCAGTGGGGCTTCACACAGCAAGGCACCTCAAAATGGGATGCCCCATGGAAAGTGGTCTGTAACCCAGCCCTGGAGGTCCATTGGTTTTGGTCCGTTTTAAAGTGGAACAAAACCCAGTGCAGTTTGCCCTGGAATCTAAAAGGAATCTAAAAGATTCCAGGGGCAGACACTCTCTTTTCACAGGGCATCCCAAATCGCAACTTTCTCTCCCAGATTGCCCTGTAAAACATATCTCTTCCTGGACTTATGGCCTGCGCAGGCTCTCATGCAATCAGAGCCGTTTACAGTGCATATGTCTTTCAGCATACTGCAGTCAGGAGTACGAGCGGCAGCTTCCCTGCATCTGTGCTGCAGCTGTGCACGCTCCCTATCCCATCCATTCAAATAGGCTGCACAGGAGTGTCCAGGGTTGGTTGGGATGGGATGCCCCCTTCTTTACTTCGCTTTTAACATAAGCACCCGCTGGCTGCTCAGACTGCTGCTGCTGCTTCTCAGACTGCTGCTGTTGCTCCTCAGACTGCTGCTGCTCCTCAGACTGCTGCTGCTTAGACTGCTGCTCCTCAGACTGCTGCTGCTCCTCAGGCTGCTGCTCCTCAGACTGCTGCTGCTACTCCTCAGACTGCTGCTCCCCAGACTGCTGCTGCTGCTCCTCAGACTGCTGCTGCTCAGACTGCTGCTGTTGCTCGTCAGACTGCTGCTGCTCAGACTGCTGCTGTTGCTCCTCAGACTGCTGCTGCTCAGACTGCTGCTGCTGCTTCTCAGACTGTTGCTGCTGCTCCTCGGACTGCAGCTGCTCCTCAGACTGCTGCAGCTCAGACTGCTGCTGCTGCTCCTCAGACGGCTGCTTCTGCTGGTCATCAGCCTGCTGCTGCTGCTCCTCAGACTGCTGCTGCTCAGACTGCTGCTGGTCCTCAGACTGCTTCTGCTCCTCAGACTGCTGCTTCTGCTGCTGCTCAGACTGCTGCTTCTGCTGCTGCTCAGACTGCTGCTTCTGCTGTTCCTCAGACTGCTGCTGCTGCTCCTCAGACTGCTGCTTCTGCTGCTCCTCAGACTGCTGCTACTGCTCCTCAGACTGCTGCTGCTCAGACTGCTGCTGCTGCTCCTCAGCCTGCTGCTGCTCAGACTGCTGCTTCTGCTCCTCAGACTGCTGCTTCTGCTCCTCAGACTGCTGATTCTGCTTTTCAGACTACTGCTTCTGCTGCTCCTCAGACTACTGCTGCTCAGACTGCTGCTGCTGCTGCTCCTCAGACTGTTGCTTCTGCTGCTCCTCAGACTGCTGCTGCTCAGACTGCTGCTGCTTAGACTGCTGCTCATCAGACTGCTGCTGCTCTTCAGACTGCTGCTGCTGCTCCTCAGACTGCTGCTCCCCAGACTGCTGCTCCCCAGACTGCTGCTGCTCCCCAGACTGCTGCTGCTGCTCCTCAGACTGCTGCTTCTGCTCCTCAGACTGCTGCTGTTGCTGTTCAGACTGCTGCTGCTGCATAGACTGCTGCTCCCAAGACTGCTGCTGCTGCTCCTCGGACTGCTGTTGCTGCTCCCCAGACTGCTGCTGCTGTTCCTCAGACTGCTGCTGCTGCTCCTCAGACTGCTGCTGTTGCTGCTCAGACTGCTGCTGCTCCTCAGACTGCTGCTGCTGCTCCTCAGACTGCCGCTGCTCCTCAAACTGCTGCTGCTCAGACTGCTGCTGCTGCTTAGACTGCTGCTCCTCAGACTGCTGCTGCTGCTCCTCAGACTGCTGATTCAGCTGCTCCTCAGACTGCTGCTGCTCAGACTGCTGCTAAGACTGCTGCTGCTCCTACTGCTGCTGCTGCTCCTCAGACTGCTGCTGCTCCTCAGACTGCTGCTGCTCCTCAGACTGCTGCTGCTCAGACTGCTGCTTCTGCTGCTCCTCAGACTGCTGCTGCTCAGACTGCTGCTGATGCTCCTCAGACTGCAGCTGCTCAGACTGCTTCTGCTGCTCATCAGACTGCTGCTGCTGCTCCCCAGACTGCTGCATTTGCTGCTCCTCAGACTGCTGCTGCTCCTCCGACTGCTACTGCTGTTCCTCAGACTGCTTCTGCTGCTGCTCCTCAGACTGCTGCTTCTGCTGCTCCTCAGACTGCTGCTGCTGCTCCTCAGACTGCTGCTTCTGCTGCTCCTCAGACTGCTGCTCCTCAGACTGCTGCTGCTCAGACTGCTGCTGCTGCTCCTCAGACTGCTGCTGCTCCTCAGACTGCTGCTGCGTAGACTGCTGCTCCTCAGACTGCTGCTGCTGCTCCTCGGACTGCTGCCGTGCTGCTCAGACTGCTGCTGCTGCTCAGACTGCTGCTCCCCAGATAGCTGCTCCTCAGACTGCTGCTGCTGCTCCTCAGACTGCTGCTGCTCAGTCTGCTGCTCCCCAGACAGCTGCTGCTCCTCAGACTGCTGCTGCTCAGACAGCTGCTGCTGCTCCTCAGACTGCTGCTGCTCATACTGCTGCTGCTGCTCCTCAGACTGCTGCTTCTGCTCCTCAGACTGCAGCTGCTGCTCCTCAGACTGCAGCTGCTCCTCTGACTGCTGCTGCTGCTGCTCAGACTGCTGCTGCTGCTCCTCAGACTGCGTCTGCTGCTGCTCCTCAGACTGCTGCTTCTGCTGCTCCTCAGACTGCTGCTGCTGCTCCTCAGACTGCTGCTGCTCAGGCTGCTGCTGCTCCTCAGACTGCTGCTTCCGCTGCTCCTCAAACTGCTGCTGCTGCTCCTCAGACTGCTGCTGCTGCTCCTCAGACTGCAGCTGCTCCTCTGACTGCTGCTGCTGCTCAGACTGCTGCTGCTGTTCCTCAGACTGCGTCTGCTGCTGCTCCTCAGACTGCTGCTTCTGCTGCTCCTCAGACTGCTGCTGCTGCTCAGACTGCTGCTCCTCAGACTGCTTCTGCTCAGGCTGCTGCTGTTGCTCGTCAGACTGCTGCTGCTCAGGCTGCTGCTCCTCAGACTGCTGCTGCTCAGACTGCTGCTTCTGCTGCTCCTCAGACTGCTGCTGCTGCTCCTCAGACTGCAGCTGCTCAGACTGCTTCTATTGCTCCTCAGACTGCTGCTGCTGCTCCTCAGACTGCTGCTGCTCAGACTGCTGCTGCTCAGACTGCTGCTTCTGCTGCTCCTCAGACTGCTGCTGCTCAGACTGCTGCTGCTGCTCCTCAGACTGCTGCTGCTCAGACTGCTGCTGCTCAGAATGCTGCTTCTGCTGCTCCTCAGACTGCTGCTGCTGCTCCTCAGACTGCTTCAGCTGCTCCTCAGACTGCAGCTGCTCAGACTGCTGCTGCTGCTGCTCCTCAGACTGCTGCTGCTGCTCCTCAGACTGCTGCTCCTCAGACTGCTGCTGCTGCTCCTCAGACTGCAGCTGCTCAGACTGCTGCTGCTGCTCCTCAGACTGCTGCTGCTGCTCCTCAGACTGCTGCTTCTGCTGCTCCTCAGACTGCTGCTCCTCAGACTGTTGCTTCTGCTGCTCCTCAGACTGCTGCTGCTCCTCAGACTGCTGCTGCTGCTCCCCAGACTGCTGCTGCTGCTCTTCAGACTGCTGCTGCTGCTCCTCAGACTGCTGCTGCTCAGACTGCTGCTGCTATTCAGACTGCTGCTCCTCAGACTGCTGCTGCTCCGACTGCTGCTGCTCAGACTGCTGCTGCTGCTGCTCAGACTGCTGCTGCTGCTCCTCAGACTGCTGCTGCTGCTCCTCAGACTGCTGCTCCTTCTCTCCTCACATTTATCAGAGAAATGATGGGCTCCCTCCCTACAAGTGGACCAAAACCCACAGAGATCGTCTCTCCCTCCCCCCAGGGCATCCAAAATCGAGATGTTCCGCTGTGGGAAACCCAACAGGTCGCCCATAAACTCACCTTCTTTTCTGGTCCATTTGGCACATGTGGAAGTCACAGCCACATCCCCGCTATCCTTCTAGCAAGGTGCGTGCCCGCAACAGGCATTTGTGAATGGCCGATGCAGGCACACTCTCTGTTAGAGGGTAGCAGGGGATGTGGCCTCCAGAGCGCTAGGATCCGCTCACCTTAGACGAAGGCCTAGATGAGCGCGGCGATTGAAGGAGCGACCGCACATGCGCTATAGTTAAGTAAGAGGTGAGTTTGTTCGAGTGACCTGGATGGTTTCACGCAGCAGGGTACCCCCAATCAGGGTGCTCCGGGTGCAAGGACCAGAGCCCAGGATAGTCAAAGTCCTGGGCTTTGGTCTACTTTAAATAAGTAGGATGACGTTGGGTCATCCTGAAATTTGGAAGGACACCCATCCTGGTTGGCACTGTAAACTTGCCAACTACTGGGGGAAGACCCGCAGACTTGGTCTCCCCATTACATCATCCAAGGGGCTGGGTTTCCACAGAAAGTGGAAAGTGAAATTGCAAGAACAGGTGGCGGCGGTGGTGGGCAAACGTGCCCAGCAAGGATTTTTTTTAAATAATTACTACCGACAGTAAGCATGCGCAGATGGCAGGCGGGGCTGAGCGGAGGGGCAGGTGCATGCGTGCGTACCTTAAATAGAACACTGCAAGTGACCCTTTTCTTCCTCCTCCCCAGCCTTGTGCCGCTACTGAGCCCTTAATATCATCTGGGAATGCTGCCAACTGTGCATTCATCAGACTGCATTTGTACTCCCTTATCCTTCTATCCCACTACAGTGCTGGAATCGGCGGGCATTTAGTAGGGTGGCCACCCAGTAATGGGCACTGCTGACTATGCGGGCAACTCTGTGGTCAGCCCACAGGCACTGGAGCATGTAGTGGCTCATGTGAGCCTGGCTGGCAGCGAGTCAAGAAGAAGCTGTCCTCAGTTAGTGGTGTCTCATCCTCTGCAGCCAGCCCTGACACTTACCCAATTGCCCATTCCAGGTCCTGCTTTTCCCTCTGGTGCTGTCTGGTGCTTTCGTAATATTGATCATGGACTGCCCCCTACCCTCACTCACAGGGACAATGGCACCCCCCACCCCATTCACTGTTATGTAGGAGAGCATGTTAGATCTTGGCATGCCTGCTCCAATGCAGTGAATGGAGATGGCATGCCATAATGTATGTGACAGATGGTGGAGGGGGGGTGGGCTTCATCAATATTATGGAAACACCAGTTGTTTTGTTAGATTTCTGCAGACATAAGCTCAGCACAGGAAAGTACACCTTATCACATTATCACAGGTTGTCCACCTCTGCTAATGCACTGTTTCTCAACCTGCGGTACCCGTACCCCAGGGGATACGCAGCAATGTTGAAGGGTGCATCAAGGGTGCATCAACAAGGGAGTTAGGGAGTTATTATGAGTCTGGAATATTATTTTATCAGTAAACTATTATTATTTCCTGCAACAAGGCCTGACCAACTTATTGTGGTAACATTAATAATTGATCATAGTTACATAGTTAATACGGTTGAAAGAAGACATATGTCCATCAAGTTCAACCAAGGGTGTTGGGGTAGGGGAAGTTATTTTTTATTTTATTTTATAGGTGGAAGTTATTTATTTTACTGATAACCGCTAATAGTAACTGTTAATGTTATTTTCTTCTAAATTAGCATCTAATCCTTTTTTGAAGCTGTCAGCAGTTGATGCTGTAACAAGCTTCTGTGGGAGGCTATTCCATAGGTTTATAGTTCTTATGTTAAAAAACGATTGTCGCCTCCAGAGACTAAGGGCCTTATTTATGAAGGTATAGCGCCAGGTAGTGCCTGTACTGTGCCAGGTACTGTCAGGTAGCGGCAGGTGAACGCCAGAGACGGCACGCAATTGCACATTTATGAAGCCGAATCTGGTGAGCGACTAGAACGCTATGTAGCGTCTGATTCATCATTATCCCAGGCTCAGCATACAGCGCTGGCGTTTATCCTTGCAGAGCGCCACGTGTTACCTCTCGCTACCTGCCGCTCTCCCATACATTTCAATGGACGATCCTTAAATCCCTTTCCTGATCCCAATTTTTTTCCCTTAAAAAAATTCTTAAACCTTCTGACATGTATCCTGGGCAAGAAAATTACATTTTTGAAAACGTTTTGGATTATTAATATTTTTATGCAGAATTGTCCTTCCACGTCTGGTATTAAAGTGTTCATGTTACAATGTAATAACAATGTCATTCCATATGTTTTCACTTTGTTACTAGTGGATACAGAGCACAATCACACAGCTTCTGGCGCTATGGGCTTCAACTACATGATTTTGAGCGCGGCAATGTTTGAGGCAGATTTTTTGATGAATGTGGTGTGAGTCAGTCGCTCTGGGTTGGCGCTCCTATTCGGTCCCATACAGCGTAGTACTGCGACTCACACATGATATTCATCAATGTCGGACAGCGACTGAGGCGCTCTAAAACAATGATCCATGGCCGACATAGCGACTACTAGCGGTCGCTCTGAAATCCGCTCTACAGATGCTCAACTGTCGCCACCTGGTGTTAGTCATGAATCAGCCTGTAAACTTATTTTCCAGTCGAAGGGAACGTCCCCTTGTCTTTAGAGAGGATTTTACCTGAAATAGTGTTCCCCCATATTTTTTGTATGGGCCATTTATATATTTATACAAGTTAATCATGTCCTCCCTCAATCGTCACTTCTCAAGACTAAACAGATTTAATACTTGTAATCTTTCCTCATAACTAAGATCCTTCATTCCCTTTATTAGTTTGGTGGCTCTCCTCTGCACCATTTCCATAGTCAGAGCGTCCTTTCTATGAATGGGTGCCCAGAACAGGACTGATCTGTTAGAAAAAAACAGTAGTAGGCCAAAAGTGAATCCCACCAAAAAATGAAAGCTCAGAGTGAGTGTGTATCTCTCAACCCCAAAAATTTGCAAAGTACATGTAGATCCCTCTACCCCATAAGATACCTGGCCCACAAAAGTACATTCCCAGAGGTTAACAGGTGGAGAAGCAAGAGGTTGACTGTCAGGATTCCTCCTCTGGGTATCCCCGGATTATGACACCAGTGATGCTTCACACAAAGGCTGGAAAACCAAGTGTGGTGCTGGAAGCTGTCGAGACACTTCTATGACCGCCTGAATTGCTTTTGGTCAGTTTTTTTCTGTTGTGATCTGATGTAGAAAACCAAATGTATATATTAAAACATAGGACTAAATAATTGCTTCAAATTCAGTATAATAGAAGCGAAAATGTATGTCCATCACCTCATTCACTTTGTGTGTACATGTGTGTATCAGTGTAGTAGTGACAGGGTCCCATTTAATTTCCACACCAGGGCTCCCTCACATTTAGTTACACTACTGCTTAGATTGTATGCAAAGGAATGGCCTAATGGTGGTGTAGTGGGCATGTGCCTGGCTGGGGGCACACGCTCTGGGGAGCGAGGGGGGTTCTTGGACCTAGGGTAGGGCATCCCATGTCGGTGCGGCATGTGTGGGTGGAGATGCACTTACTGGCTTGAATGTCGCTTGGATCCAGAGATGACAATCATGGTTGAACTCAACTCGGTCTTTAATGGTTGGCTTCCTTCCATGGCAAACACAGCAATCAGTCAGTACAGCATGATCCACAGGTTACAACGACAGTCAAAGGTAATGGCCGTCTCCATGGCTGGCTCTCAGCTCCTCCACACTACATTGCACTGCATCCCCTCGTGAGCATAGAACTCAGTAGAACACTCTAGAAGGGTAGGTCTCTCCCTTATGTAACCTTGGTGTTGTTGGCTTTCCAACTAATGTTGCGAGTCCCAACCAATGGCAGGGCAGTGAATGTTGCCAATGCCATCTGGCTTAGTCTCTATTTACCAACTTAAAGAAGGGCTCTAAACCACTAAAGTGGTTTTCTTAGGCTTTCTTAGGCAATACTGCCATCATGTGGTTTCATGACGCAATAGGCCTAAGAACTGCATCCACCAGATTTAACTACTCTAATTAAAGGTTCCTTTTCACTATCAGGGCCTACTCCACTGACAGGGCTCTAATTGTTTCTACTTTAAGTGTTGCCCATGGTCTCCACCCGTCACAGTGGCCATTTGTGTTACCTAGATAAACTGGCCATTTGCTTGGTGAGTTGGGCAGTCTGAGGTAAGAATTTAGGCACAAATTCTAGACACACAAGGTAAAATAAGGTAAAATAACAATTTCCTACATTACTGAATCAAGGCCATAATATAGAAATCTAATACCTAATATCTAAATAAAATATATAGAAAGCAAAATGTATATTTAAAAAAATACTTTATGATAAATATATAAGGTGAATAAAGTAATTGAGATTATGCAAATACATGTATAATTATATTCACTGTTGTGAATCTCACTTCCAATCCTCATGAGAAAAATCCTGTACTGTAACAGAATAAAATGCCTTTTGTTCTCTGTGGTCTGGAAACGACGCACCCATGCTAAGCCTGCCATAACATTGCATGCAAGGTGGTGTTGCATCACTGTGTACTCAGCAGTCAATGGATGTCTTCCCTCAAAACAGAGATTTCATTTGCCTTTGTAACAATGGCCAAGAGCAACGCTGTCTTTGGGCAGTAATAGGGCCCACGTAACATACACTTATTGGGGCTCACAGGCCACTCCACTTTTTCCTGGACTAAAGGTCACTCACGAGGAGGGACGGGCATCCACAGGCCTCTGCAAAGGGACAAGGGGCCTGATGCAGAGCCTCCTCTGAACTGCCCTTAAAACCCTCCGATTGTCCGGGTCTCCCGTTTGAATCGTGGCTCAAATGTGATGCAGAGCCTCCGTCGGAATGGCTCCCTAACTGATCCATCAATTTCACTTTACTCGGAAAGCTTTTTTTGCTCTCTCAGGTGCCTTCAATTTGATCGGGGCTCCCGGTCACATTCACACGGGCGGCCCGTTTTTCCCTGATTTTTCCTGCCTTTTTGAACGTACCTGCTTGGTTTCCGTCGTATTTGACCTTCCATTTTGGTGGTTTTAGCAAGTATACTTACATCTCCATGGCTCTTCAGCTGCCAATCTGGCTACACGCAAGCGCACATCCCTCAAACTTCCTTGGAATATGCATATGGCCACAAATGCAAATGTGCCACACATTTTTTTTTTTTGGGTTTTTTTGTGGGTGTTTCCTTGTCCTTAATGCATACCTTAATCATCTAGTAGATCCTTCTTCCTTGTCCTTAATGCATACCTTAATCTCCTTGCTTGTTCCTTCTTTCTTGTCCTTAATGCATACCTTAATCTCCTTGCTTGTTCCTTCTTTCTTGTCCTTAATGCATACCTTAATCTCCTTGCTTGTTCCTTCTTTCTTGTCCTTAATGCATACCTTAATCTCCTTGCTTGTTCCTTCTTTCTTGTCCTTAATGCATACCTTAATCTCCTTGCTTGGTCCTTCTTCCTTGTCCTTAATGCATACCTTAATCTCCTTGCTTGTTCCTTCTTTCTTGTCCTTAATGCATACCATAATTGTTTGTGCGTTTTTCTGAATTATTGTTCCATATCTAAACCTTTGGTGTCATGGAAATGTGTGCTGATGTTGTGTGATTGTACTTTTGCAGGAAAGCCAACTCTCAAAATATGTTAATGTTTTTTATTATACAAAGTTTTTTTTTGTTTTGTTATTTTTAAGGTTTTTTTGGGGGGCGGGGGTAAAACATTAACCAATATTTACAATTTTTTTTTATTTTTTAAAATTATGCCTCGGGGTCTTCGGGATGTCTTCTTTGATCTGTGAATGAAAAACAACATTAGTTTAGCATTGTTTTTTTGGTTTGGTTGAGCGTGGTTTTTTTGGGGCCCATATCCAACCGGACCTTCTGCGTGATTTCATGAAAAGCACAAACTATTTTTAAAAGATTCCGCAGCATCTTAAAATAATATATAGTAAGTTTTTAGTCAATTAATTATTATTATTTCCCCCACTGGGCTGCAACTCAGTTCAGGAATTTAGGATACGTGCGCCGCCATCTTGACTCTGAAGCATCACACTTACTGAGGAGAGGAGATTGGGATAAGGTACAGGGGGTGGGTTATAGCTGTGCTTTGCTCACACAGAGCAGAGCTGTGCTCTGGAAAAGGTTGGTAAGATGATTTGTAAGGTGGACAATCTGTATGTACAGGGTGTGGGAAATATTTAAGATAGACTCTTATTCAGAGTTAAGGTCCGCTTTAAGTGCTTTTTTTATAAAAAATAATTTGGAAATGTTTCTGAATTTTAGTTTTCAAATGTAATTGTTTGCTCATTTTCTTTAGTTTAAATAAACACCACTTACAAGGTTTGGGCCGCACATTGCGTCGGGGGCGGAGTCTCCCTTCAGCCTCCCTCTGCTGCTGTTGTGAATCTGTATGGATGACAAACACACTGATATTAGAGACTGTTGTTCTTTCATGAATAGAATATTAAGTTAGGCTTCTAGGTATCAATCTACTCACCTTCCCCAGCAACCTCTTCCTCCTCGCCCCCTTCCTCACTCATCCCTTGGGATGTTCCAGCGACGTCTGAATCTACAACAATAGGGCACATGAGTATCTGTATTTAATGCATGTATTTCAACATATCTAACTAGATTTCCCTTACCGGAGTCCGGTTCAGCCTCTGTTCTGCTCGACTCCCTGCCGTCAGATCCCCCCCTCCCCTGCATGCTGAGGTCCAGCGGCTCCTCCGAGTCACTTACAGAGGAGGGGGTGGCCGTTGACCCTGGCGGTGGGCCACCTACACCTTCACCTGTTTCGCCCAACACTGGGCTGCGTGTCCTGGTCCGGGTGGGGCGGAACCGTAGTTTCCATTCATGGGCTGAAATACAAACACAATCATTAAACCACGCCCAGGCGATGCCAGGGTTATAGGTGCATTTACATTTTCTACACTTACATGGAAAATGTTGGTTGAAGTACCGCCTCACCCGGGGCTTATGCCTTCTTTTTAAATCAGACCAGTGTTGGGCGATCTGGGTGAAGGTATAGGTGGTTTGGGTTCGGCGTTCTATCGCCTCCACCACCTCCAGGGCCAACGTCCGTTTGC